>CM070621.1:3316614-4808018 GCA_036346255.1 Ampelocalamus luodianensis
ATTCATGGCTTCCATGAAAGCTGCAGAGCATTGGTTAGCCCAAAAGACATAACCTTATACTCATAATGATCATACCTTGTAGAGAAAGTCGTCTTCTCAATATCTTGCTCTCGAACTCTAATCGATTATAACTTTGATGAATGTCAATTTTGGAGAATATTTTAGCTCCCTTCAATCGATCAAAGAGATCCTCAATACGGGGCAAAGGATATTTATTCTTCACGATTGCTTGGTTAAGAGCCCAGTAATCCACACACATACGCCAACTACCGTCCTTCTTCTTAGTGAAAAGAACAGAGCTCCCACGGCGAAACACTACGCGAATCAAACCTTTGGATAGCAAATCATCCAATTGCTTTTTCAACTCCTCCCGAAAGGGACGCGCAAACGATATGGAGATATAGAAATAGGTCGGGTTCGGAACAAGATCTATCAGAACTCCACTTTACGCTGGGAGGCATTCCAGAAGCTCTCAGGAAAAACATCGGAAACTCATTCACTACCGAATATCTTCAATACGGTGGAGATTCAGACTTCTCGCTAAGGGGCGAAAGCAACCCAATGGTTGAGGCTCGACGACTGGAAACAAACTAGCCAACACGAACAAGGAATCAAGCGGCGCTACCCCGAAATACCGGTTCTTCACCCGATGGAGCACGCAAAGTCACCGTCTTCCAAAAGCAACAAATCTTGGCACGATAAGCGAATAACCATCCATACCCAAAATAACATCAAAGGGATAATCAATCACCATAAGGTTGGCAGAGAAATTCTCATCTTCAATAGTGATAGTACTGGCCAGACACGTTGTAGAGCTAGAAATAAGACCCCCCGGAGAACTGACCACCACAGACTCAGATATAAATTGCACACTCAAACTCGCCCTTCTAACAAACTCTAAGGACACAAAAGAATAAGTAGCTCCGGAATCAAATAGTACGAAAGCCTCATGTGAATCAACTAGTAAGGTACTGTTACCACGTCAGGGCGGCCCACGGTATCAGGAGTAGGCATGGCGTAGACCCCCATGGGCACCGGAGCAGAGGACGCACCAAGGACTCTGTGAAGGATGAGCAGAACTGCCGCGGAGAAGCATACGAAGGTGGTGCTGACGGGCCAGGGTTCCAGTAGAACCCCGCAGGACGCGCAGGAGTAAAAACTGCAGGAGGAACCCATCCTAAAGAAAACTGAGACGCAGGAGGAGCAACTAGAGTCTGAACTGAGCCCCGAGGTGCACTGGAAGAAGACGCAACTGGAACTGCTTCCCACTTAATGATGCTCGTTGGGTTCTGTTTGCAAACTGACGCTTTGTGGCCTTCCCGGCCACACTGGCGACACGTCCCTCTGAAAGAACACTCTGAAGACCGGTGACCCTCTCCACATCTGAAACATTTCATACCTTGTCCCGGACGGACGCACTGAGGTGTGGATGACGGTGCGTGGCGCCAGAAAGAAGGCGCCATCTGGCTGAATCGGCGAGACCGGCGACTCCTTGAAATCTCTTGGATGCGGTGTCGAGAAGACCCGCCTCCACCACTAAAGCTCCGCTCGCCACCGCCGAACCACCAACAGAAGCAGCCACTAGCGCTGCGTCTGCGAAGGAGATTCTCACCAACTCCATTCCTCTAGCTTGCTCAACCACCGCATGAAATCACGCAAGACGATGCCCCGAATCTAGCGATACTCTGAACGAGACCCCGACGGAACCTCTTGGCCTTCTCCATATCATCATTGGCTCACGGTACAAAGCGTGCCGTCGTTGAACTCACCTCATACTGACATCACCTATGACCACGAGTCAACGTCAGAGATCGCTCCATCTTCTCAACGAAGGAATCAGATATTACTTGGCTCTAAATTGCCCCACAAAACTTCTCAAATGGCGGTCCTGCTGACCGGGGTCCTAGCGCATGAACCCCTTCCCACGGATATCGGCTTGGCCCTTCGGTTGAAAGGCCACAAAACGAACCTTTGCACCGAGTTCATCTCCAACGCATCAAACGCCGCTCCATGTACCGGAGCCAATCTGCTGCTCGAATCGGGGTACCGCCCCATCAAAAGTGTCAAGTCGGCGACATCCACTCGCGAGACTTATCCTAGTCTCGGGTGGAACCGGCGCAACGATCGGACTCGCACGAGACAAGCAGCGGCGAGGCAGCAGGCAGAAGCAGCAGAAGCAGCAGGATGAGCAGCAGACTGCCGACGAGCTGCTGCTTCTCCTCTCAAGATTCTCAATAATAATAGCCGACGCGCTGGGCATCCATGGCGCGCAGCTTGAGCTTCTGCGGTTGGGTGGCGGTGAGGCAACCTCTCGGCAGCGGCTCCACCAGCGACCTCTTCTGCGGAGGTTGCGGCTCGCCGGACCACGTCCACGACCACGGCGTGACGACCACGTCCTCTACCTCTCGCCATCTAAGAACACCACAACGAACAAAACTATACACTTAACTTAGCGATTCGGAAGAAGCACGGAACTAAACAACAATTGCACAACAAATAAAGCATAACAACGTAAATTGCGGAAACAATGAATCACCCAACCCAACCTCACGTACGCGATGTGTCAATTTTAATAATTTTATTTTAACCACGGACCTAAAGTCCGCTCTGATACCAACTGTAACACCCCAACTCAGCACGAGCCTGGAATGCTACTAACCTAAGCTAAACCACAAAAATTTCGACAGAACCTCTTTGGTATACGACGATACCGGAGGTTATTCACAATAATTCATAAAACAATAATAAAATCAGTTATAAGACTTATTCATAAATCCTAATTAACCAATTAAGGTAACACCTTGGCTATTCAGAAGCCAAGATGCTAACCACCAACTTAACATAAACCATACAGCATAAAATTTCTCAATAACATCGATCAATCCTCAAAGATCATAAAGGAATGCCATCCATGACTAGATTTATTTATTACAATATGAAAGTTAACATAATAGAGTCTTTAATCATTCTTGCAATGGAACTAAGGTGAAGTGCATTATTCGAGTAGTGCATGTCTACTCCCTCCCAAGAGAACCTCATCAACGATCACCTAGAAATAGATAAACAAAGCAAGGGTGAGTCCATGACTCAGCAAGTACAATGATTAATAAAACATTTATCAATATGAATAAGACCTACTCGGCATCAACATTGATCAACACAAATGAGTACTTATGATGACATGAAATGAATGCTTAAAATCAAGGGAATGGACTACACACACACATATACCGGTATAGTCAGTGAAACACCCGTCGGTGTTCACTCAAGCCCGCATCTTAACAAAAATGCGGGATCCACTTCCCGTATGAAGAACGTTTCATACGGTGTCCAACATTGCCCATCTTGGAATTAATGGGTCTTACTCAACCATCCTCGAATTGATGGTCTCCTCATCCACTCCGTGGATGGCAAATGATAATGAATGCATGAAACAACTTATCGAATATAACATTATCATCATTTCTATTCATGAATTCAACATAGAGACAAAACATTGATATTTCACTTCATACTACACAAGAGTTATCACAAGACGCTCATATCAATAACCACAATGCACAAACATTTAGATTAACAAAGTACTTGCCTTCGCGTTGAGACGCGTTAGTTGCGGCGATGGCGTTCCTAAACTCGAAGCTCCGCGCCTAACTAATGAAATAAATTCAATAAGAACACCAAAAATACCCATTTCTACTAACCGACGTTATACATTGCTTCCCTGATGACTCTAGTCATTAATACAAAGCTTAAACTAAAATCAATGTTTTCAGCTAAAAACTGTCCCTGGACAGCAACACGACAATTAACGTATCTCAGTGTCAGGAAGTCAAAAAGTGGTAAACCCAATTTCTGTAGCTTCTTAACTGACTAATCTACAATACTCTAGTTGACGTGATAAACTAATTTGGCCAATTTAATAGGTTAATAATTGTTTGAACTTTCGGTACAGAATCTGTCCACAGAACGAACAGCAAAATTAAAAAGATCATAACTTTTATTAGGTAACTCCAAATTGGACGTTCTTTACCAATCTGAAAAGGTCATCGAATCCTCTACAATAACCTAGTTGGGTGAACTTTCAGTTTCAACCAATTTCCCTTTCATAATTTAGGAAATAACCAGACAGTTTATTCTCGTCAGGTTTCTGGCAGCAGGTACTAAAACATCCATAACTTTTGACTCAGACCTCGGAATCAAGTAAACTTGGTGGCCACTGAAACTTAAGAACGAGGCCTAGATATCTCTAGGAGACCAAACCTTCAGATTCTGCCTAAAAACAACCGAAACAACCCCTCCAACATACTGGACAGAACTGAACGAAACGCGGACAGACTGGAATTTAACAAAACTACTCGCTCACTTAACGAATGACTTCTAGAAATCCCAAGAACACATCCTTACCCTTGACGACGTGGGAGATGATGCTGAGCGAGCCTCGAAGGAGAAGTTGGTGGTGATTTCCTCTTCTTGTTCCACAGCCAACGATCGTCGTCCCCGATCCTTGCGAAGACCGGCAATGGAGGGAGACCAACACCGCAGCGGGAAGATGTCTTGAGGGCAGCACCACGTGAGAACACCAGGAGGGGAGGAGGCGGGCGCACGGGAAGGGGAGGCAAAGGGGCGGCGGCCAAGGGGGGAGGGGCGGCCAAAAGAGGGAGAGGGGCTAGGGTTTGGCAAAGGGGGAGAAAAGGGGTGGTGTCCCCCCTTGGCCGGCCACTAGGGGTCCAAATGGGCCTCTAGCCCAGGCCCAGGTTGGCCGAAAATAGCAGATAACCCCTCCTTTCCAGAGACAATTCACTAATCCAATTGTTTTCTCTCCCTAAAGATCAATTTTCATTCTCAAAGTTTAATCCGGAGTATTACAGGAGACCCACTGAAAGTGAGACGGTGCCGACTAACCTAGGTTGGTCAAGGAACCTCGGTGATCTTCCTAAAATCTGACAGCAATCTTCTTTATTCTAATTTTATTTAATGCCTTCGGTCGGCGGCTGGTCGTTTGGTCTTTGTAGAAAATGTGTGTAGGGTTTTGGATTGGGTCGAGGAAATGATTCGACGGCCGGTGATAAATGGACAGGAACAGGCTTCGCGACATGCAATGCAAGATTTTATTATTTTGTAATTTATTTAGAGTTGTAATGCCTATTGTGGTCTGATGTAAATAATTATTGGAAATTATTTGAGAGTGAAACAATGTTGTATTATTACTTCCCATTTCATTTGTAATTTCCAGACATGGATTCCTGTAATTTAATTCTGAGTTTGTATTAATATTTCGCTTATACTTGTAATGGATTCTTGTACAAGCCCTTGAGATTATATTGATGATTTATTCTTGGTGTAATATTTATAATGTAAATTCAGTTAATGAAATCTTGATAGTATTATCTTGCATGAAATGGCTTGGCGATGTGTTCGATAGTAATGTGCAATCATGTTTTGTTTTTGTTTAGATGAATTTAATTAACTACTAATTACCGATTATCGTTGCTTAACTTAGTTTAATTAGTCGGGTTCTCACAATACTCATGCATGCTGGGAGGCTTATAAGTTATAACCACGACCATACTGTCCAACTGCCTCCGTAAAAGCTAGAAAAGCTGGATCGGTAAGACAATTGAAGGGGATGCTTCTCTTGTATACCCAATGGGCCAAATAATCACACACTGTTCCTATGTTGTTTCGACAAAGTGTCTTTCATGGTTTGTTGCTCCTTACCTATAAGTGACAAACCAGCAACAAAATACTTATCAATTGGCCCTCTCTGTTGTTGATTCGCCGGAGGTTCCACCGCAACAGCATCGTCTTCTTCTCTATCTCCCAATATGTTGACCTCTGCTCGTTGCTCTTCCTCCTTTTGATTTTTCTCCTCTTTCTTTTCATTGCGCTCTCCAGTAGATCTCGAAATTTCTTCTTTATCTCTGGTGTAGCAGCTTTACATAGTTGGATATCAGCCGGAACGCCTGCCAAATGCTTCTTCATACGAGAGATATCTGCCCTCCGATATTTATTGCACAATAAACACTTCACTCATTGGTTACAGTTCTTATTAGTAAGCCTGATGTGCTCCAAGCTGGGTCTGTCGTGTTTGGGGGGATGAAATGGTAATCCCCTTGGTCCGTCGAAGTAGACAGTAGAGCTGTGGGGGTTGAGAGCTTGAACTAGCCATCTCTACTGTAACACATGAACAAGGTATAGCATAATTAATTGGTGACATTACTTAAGAAAGTAATCAGCGGCGAAGTATTGATGTAAAGTCATAAAACTAATGCGATAAAATAATGCAACTGCGCAATTCATTTGGCCTTCTCAATAAGACCATCTTTTTTTTATGGGTGGCAAGAACAACTGCATAGCCAACAGTATTTGCTGGATACAAACACCGGATTTGGAGCCGACAAATTAGCTCTTAACACACACATGCAGCCTGCACTCACTCATACACTGGTACTGGTTCTGCACCATTTTGGATCAAGGGAACAGAGCAAAAGACATCTAGCAAATCATAACACACGTGAAGAAGGCACTGGAAAGTATGAACATCAAAGTACAAATTAAGATACAAGAAACCAAGTACGGTGTGCATGTTTTACAAAGGACATTGGATTTTTCCACCCAGAAAATAACCATAGTTTGCATATGCTAATTAACAAAGAATGTATCGTACCAGCAGATCCAAGATAGAAGCGGCCAATGATGTCGTCGTGTTCAGAGATGAAATTGAGGACTTTACATTTGATGAATATTTCAACCAAGGAGCAAGAGGATATCAAGAAACTGAGAGATCGGGAAAGGAATCAATGGAGAATAAACCCTAATTCGTGAGGGCGCGGGAAGGCTAAGAGTCGGCAGTTTGGACTGGAGCAACGCAGGAAATCGGAATATGTAAGGTCTCCCTTAATTGGGCTGTTTGAAGCCATGGACTAATAGACTATTGGGTCGATTTTAGGCAGTTTAACGGTTTTAATCGGTCGATTAAACAGAAACGGCTGATTAATTGGCTAATACGGTCGTTTACGCGTTCTCAAGCGTTAATGTCCCTCCTATTCATATACCCGTGACGCTTTGCCTGCCGCATCCCGCGAGGGCATCTCCAATAATGTCGTCTCTAATTTTGTTATATCAACTCTACATCATCGAAAGACAGATTTGAGACAATACCTCTAATAAGCTGCTTCTAACATTTATGCCAAATTTATAATATTCTCATTCCTTCACCCCTCTCTCACATGCACGGGTTGTTTTGTCTTGGTTCGTATGTAAAGATAGTTATTTGAGGAAGAGACGACTTACCTTCTCTTATGCTTCTCTATCTTCTACCTATAATTTTGCTAACATGGAAGGCTAACCGACAGCTGACATGATACTATTGGAGATACCCTAATTGGCCGACTAATCGGCCATATCAACCTTTTTTTCAAATGGAAATGGATTATTTACCCTTAGCTTAGATGAGTTTTGAGAATATATCTTTTATTCCCGATGTAATTGGTTTTATGCCATTCGCTTAGTTCTATCATTGATGAAATATCTTATTTTTATTATTTTTATTAATATCCGTCTTTTTTTTCCACTTTGACCGTGCGAAAGACCGAGTTGCCATCGCTCGAATGCGTTCTAATCTAATTTGCCATCTCTGCCTTCCTCTTGCAGCTCAACATTGTTGATCGTCGACAATCCCTGTGAGCACCCTCCTCCCCACCACTATCCTCCCCACCGACTCACCCACTTCCGTGAACACCAACCCCGTCGCCACATGCGCCTTCCTCGACTCCACCGTCGATGGCCACCGCACCATCAAAGCGAGGGTTGGCGACTTCTCGAAGCAGAAGAGCTGGAGCAGCTCACGGGAGGAGGACAAGGGAGAGGAGGCCATGTCAGAGATGGCGGCAGAGCGACGGTGGCAACCGGTCTCTTCCAAATGCATGGTAGCTAGAAAACGGCTGAGTTGGCGTCAAATCCCGTAGCCCCCCAACATCGCCTCTGCCTTCCCCGACTCGGTCGGCCAGATCCGGTGGCTGCCTCGCGCGGATCCGGGGAGCACGAGGGTAGATCCGGTGCCCTGTTCTTTGCTTGGCGATGAGAGCGCCGGATTTGACTAGGGCAATGGATTGGCGTCAGGGATGTTGGATCTAGGTTGGGGTAGCCGGATTCGGCCCTAGTGTGGGGCCAGGATCGTGGTCGATGCCACGCTCTCGCCGCCGCCTCAGGTACCACCGCCGAGCCGCTCGATCGCCTCACGCCTCCTCCTCGCCCGAACATTGCGCCGCCACCATCGTCGTCGACTGCTTGGCTAGGGGTTGGGGTTCGGGGTGGGGAGGCCGACGCGGTGGTGTTTGGAGGGTGTGATGTCGAGCGGAGGAGGTGGAGAAGGGGGTTGGAGGGCTGCGTGGTCGGCACTGAGCTTGCAAGAAAGAGGAAGGCAAAGGCCAGAGCGCAGATTAGAACGCATTCAGGCAGGGTAACTCGGTCTTTCCACATGGCCAAAATTGAAAAAACCGACAGATATTAGTAAAATAATTAAAATGTGGTATTTTATCAAGAATAGAACCAAACGAATGGTATAAAACCAATTACACCGAAAATGGTAGTATATTCTCAAAACCTATCTAAGCGGATAGATAAATAATCAATTCCCCTATTCAAAACACCGAAACTGACAACAACAAAAAAAAAAAGAGACCATGCTCAGACAGCCAAGAAGAATGCACGAGCAAGAGACAAAGAATCTTACCTTCCCCAGGGGCCTACACGAAAAAAAACAAGAAAGGAAACGGAAACGCAAGTGCAATTCCACGGAGGCGAGGCACATAAGGCAGGCGCGGAGTCGGACGCAACCGCTGCCGCGCAGCGGAAGCGCCGCCACCGAACGCGCCCCGCCTGCTCGCTCGCGCGTCCCGGCTTCCCCTCCCTCGCGCGTCCGAGGCGACGCGACGCCCCTCCCCACTCGTCGCCACCACCCAGCCCTTCCCCTCCGCTCCGCTCCTCGCGGCGCTCCCTCAAATACGCCCCACCCACCCACTCGGCGGATCACCGTGCCCACACGATCCGGTCGGAGTCGAGGCGGCTGTCGTGTACTTTGTGGGCGCGGGCTTGGATGGGCGGGCCGGGCGCGAGCAGTGGCCGGCGGAGGTGGTCGCAGCGGTCGTGCCGAACGGGAGGGGGAGGGGTCGTGAGGCGGACTGTGGCGGCGCCGGCGCCGGGTGAGGGCGGCGCGAGCGCAGCTTCGCGGCGAAGTGGGCGAACTGAAGGTTAGCGTCTGCTCTCCCCAGGTTGAATTGCCGTGGCGTTTGGTTGTTTTTATGCGAGCGTCGGGGGCTGCATGTTTTACTTTATTTGGTTCATTTCGCTGGGTCATTTTGCATGGAGGTTAGTGGTTGCTTCCAGGAATTGAAGCTTGTTATAAGGGCTGAAGCGAGGGGGTTGTTTGCATCGTTGAATTACTTCTAGAACCGAATCAGGGAGAAAATACGGAAATAGTAAGAAAAACGAAGCATCTATCCATTTATTGTTTGTCCGAGGAACATGAACAGGGAGGAAAAGATCATGGACAATTTGAAAGAATAATTTTACCAAAAAGACTGCATTAAAACATGTAGCATATAACTTGTCAAAAGTAGAGAGGATTACACCTGTTATTGGGGTGAAACTCGCGACGCATTTTCCTTACGTTCTGACGCCAATTCAGAAGCACCAACAAATTCTTAAAACAGAAAGCAGGAAGGGCCATGGTTGCAACTAAATTTTGTCATGCCTTGTGGTTTACCTTCTTTTGTATTTTTTTTATTTACATGGAAATGCAACCATTTTAGTTTTGAGTAGTAGCTCTATAAATTTGTGACTTCGCTAGTGTTCTAAGATCTTTGAATGGTTATTGTTACGGAAAATGGAAAAAGGGGAAAAAAGACTACTTGCTTTGGAGTTGACCTGTTCCTGTTCTGTTTCATGTCTTCTACTCAGGGTTTGCTCATGTGGACAAGCAACAGCGTGTCCATGGAGTATTATCAGATTCCAGAAGTAGCAGTAGATCCACAACTGAAGAAGATTATGTAAGCTTTTCAATTGCCCATTCTTGTTCTGTCAACAATATTGATAGTTCCATGCAAATCCAAAATTTTCTGCAACTTGGAGACTTTCTTATGGTTGAACCGTTGTAGTTTTTGTTGGTTATCTTTTCTTAAAAATGTTAATTGTTACAGTTTTGTTCGAACTTTTGGGAATTTAAGTGTAAGAGGTCCAGTGGCAATTCTACAAGATGTCCTCCCAGTGAACACATGAGAAATGAAATAGAAAGTTACCATCCACTACCTTATGTGATGGCAGAATTAATGGATTTTGATGCAGCAACCAGAATGCTGATAACTTCTCAAGGAACTTCCTTTTCGTGGCCAAGAGGGAATAAAATTCCTAGCAATGAAAAAATGCTTCATCCGAGCAGTACTGAGTCAGATTATGGGTTGCCCTATCGGCCTAAATTTAATCTCAGCGAAGACAGTAATAATGTAAAGCATCCTCCACCACCAAAGAATTCTAGTGGCATGAGTAATTTCAGTTATCGATTGGCTAGAAGTGCTGAAAGATCTGATTCTATGAAGATGGGTCCAACGAGTGCAAAATGTTCCCTTTCAGAGAAAATGTCACTGTTACGTCAACCGCGGCATGGCCACAGTTATGAGAATCAAGCCTGCATTGGTGCTTTAAACCGAAGGCATAAGATTGCACATTTTGGAGGAGCAATGAACATGACAAGAAAAGAGGAGGTTCATAAGCAGTCTGATTCTTCAACGGGAAGACATTGGCAGGCTTTGTTGGATAATGCATTAGTTCGACGGAATCAATTGTACTGTCCACAACCGCCCAATGAGGAATCATCTGAACAATTATGGAGCTCTACAAATAGCGAGTCTGAGAAGGTTGTATGCTTTTCCTCCAGTGCCAGCAGTGATGATTTGCCATTATCACTTTCAGATGACACTAGTGACACAAGTGACAACTCCAAGTTATCTTCTCTGGGTATAGTAGCCAATGATCAATGGAAGATGACTTTCATGAAGGTATATGCTAGAAGCTGTTCTTACTAATATTGATCAAATGCTTCACAAGAAAACCCACTCAGTATCTGTATTTGCTTATGATACTGCATTGCACAGAAGATTTGGTTATTTCATAAGTTTGTAGAATCAGAAACATTGACTAGATTTCTATTTATTACTTTTTACTCTGTCTTCTTTCATTAAATAAGCTTAAGGATTACCAGTAATCACTGTACGGGAATAGAAAATTTTATTAGTTTTGCTTCCCCTCAAATTTGATAGCTAAGTTGAACTCCTCTTATTTGCTATACTTCAGGTACACTGTCCTGTTGCTGCACGTATAGATTCTATGTCTGTAACTAACCGCAAAGAGATTGAGCAACCAAGCCATGTATCTGTTCTTGAACCTCCAGCTGAAGATTTCTCCTGTGGTGAAAACATCAAGCTAGATAGAACATATCCTCATGGTCAGCAATCTTGCTTTTATATTTAAATCTCCTTTTGATTTAGTTAATTTTGTGTTCTACTTTCTTAATGTAGATCTCCAGCTGGGACTTAACCCTGTCAAATTTCCATGCGTGGAAACTGTTGCTGAGGTATTAGGCATTGGTGGACTTAGTGATTACTTGTGCTCTGAGATTGAGGCTGGTCAAAACGATGAAGCCACACAGCTGGTTGAAGATATCCTTGAAGAATTTGGAGATGAAGAGGAAAGAGACTTTTCTTACTTGCTGGATATACTAATTGCTTCTGGTATTCATGGCACCGAGGAGGAACAGCTGTACAAGGTGTGTCAGTCGCTTGATTGTCCTGCAGGTTATGATGTGTTTGAGAAGCTTGAAAAGAAATACATGAAAATTTCTCAATGGTCAAGGTCAGACAGGAAGCTTATCTTTGACATGGTAAACTCCATATTGTCAGAAATTCTTGCCCCGTGTTTGGACATGCACCCTTGGGTAAATACTGCTAAAAATATGGCACCAATGTGGGGCTCAGAGGGTCTATTGGAGAAAGTTTTGCAGATGTTGGCTCAGAGACGAGAGGAACTTGCACTAAGTAAGCCTAAGCCTGAGAAGAAAGCATTTGATCAGAAGTGGCCGAATTTGGCAGATTGCATCGACAAGGCAGGAAGGGATGTTGAGAAAATGATAAAAGGCGATCTTTTGGAAGAGCTGCTTTTGGAGTTGATGTCCAGTTAGGTGAAGAGCTGCTTCTGGAGTTGATGTCCAGTTAGGTGAAAAGTTCTGGAGCTGCTGTCAGGTTTCCAGGACCCAAGTAGGTTCTAAATTGTGGGAGGTCCCTTGTTTTTGTGGTTGGCCAGGTTTTTATAATTGCTTGTATTGTTTCTTTGGTCCTTAAGGTCAAAGTTCTGTTTGTTAAAGCAGTGGTTGACGATTTTTTTTGTTGAGTCGCCGTGCTTGTTGTGGTATAGGGCAACTGGGCAAGTTGTGAAATTCTGTTAGATTAGGTGAGGTATATAGTTAAATTTATTTTTTTAGGACGAAAAAGAAGCGGAATGTGAAAGAAATGGAGTTGTTTCCTTTTGTTGGGCATTTCAAGTCTGTAAATCGGGGCAATTGTAGTCCAGTGAACATTTATATTGTTCTTGGGAGAACAAAACAATTGAAGATTGTTGATATCTATCTGTAGTTCTGTTCTGCTTGAATTTGACCATTGTAGTTATACCTTACAATTTTACATAGAACTGTTGGATCTCTTTTATAATTGCTAACATCTTTCCGTTATAAAAAAAATCCTATCCTATATTCCTGTGGATATATTCTACTTCCTTGATAGAACTTCCTTGATAATTTTACATAGAACTGTTTAGACTTCAGATGATGTTTTCTTGATGTTAGCATTCATTGTGCACAAGACGAGATCTGGACAACATCATACAAAAAAAAGATACGCACAATTACTTGCCACATTGGATGGATTCATAATTCGTTGTCCGTGACTATTGCTAGACATTGTAAGATGCAAGTCGGCAGCCAGGAACGATCCAGGATTCACCGCATCGTCGAAGAAACAAAGGAGCTAGCTGATGCAAACTTGCAAAGCAACCATGAGGTGGAGATTGTCCAGGTGAATAGAGAGCAAAACTAGGTTGCGCATGAGCTAGCACAGCAAGCCAGGAGCCCAGGAGAACCGCGCATAGTGTTGTTTGGCTATCTCAAGTTCCTCGGTGTATCTTAGACCTCGCCAATGAGGAAAAAAGCTTTATTTTCTCTTCTGCTGGTATTGATTCTGCATTTCTCAGCGAATATCGACCGTGAAAGATCTTATGCAGCTCATTTTGGTAGTGTTCTGTTCCTTTCCCCTCTCCTGATCCGTCTGCAAACATGATGCTTTAGCTGAGGGAGAATGGCAGCTCTGGTGGTTGGTTCGCCGCGTCGTGTCAATCGCCCCCAATTACCCTAACGAAGCCCTGATATGCACCCAAACATTATAGATTTGCCACAACGTCGTTGCCCTTACGTTCCTGAAATGATCATTCTTCGTTGATAAAAGCATGCAAACTGTCGAGATCTATACCGAGGATTTGGCACGATTCCGCACCGTATTAGCGAGAATGGTTCTCCTCACGCCGCATTAGCAAAATGGCCGCATGCCCATAGCCGGAGACGCGGCGTGCCAACACATGCGCAGTTCCGCACGGTCGTCGCCCGTTTTCGAGTGCATAAAAGAGAATTGCTAAATTTCTGGAAAAAAAACTAGTAATCTTTATGACTAAGTAATTACGACTAACTAACTACAACTAATTAATTATGGCTAATTAATTAAAACAAATTAATTATGGCTAATTAATTAAAACAAATTAATTTTGACTAATTAATTAGGCCTAAATTAATTACGAGTAATTAATGACAAATAAATTAATTACGACCAAATAATTACAATGAACTAACTATGACTAATTAATTTTGACTATTTAATTACAACTAATTATTTATGACTAAATTAATTACGACTAAATAATTAGAACTAGTTAATTATGACTAATTAATTACATCTAAATTAATTATGACTAATTGATAATGACTATTTTTACCACTAATTAACGATGACGGATTAACTACGACTAATTAAATATGAATGATTAATTATGACTAGTTAATTAACACTATTACACACGGCCATCTCAATCGTGTTTTCGTTTTTGTTCTCGCGCTCGTTGCTAAGAACATAGAGAACAATTTTTTTTTTTGGAGATTAAAGTTTGGAGCACTTGTTCCCCGAAGGGCAGGTAATTTTTTATCCACTGCATTTATCGTTATTACCGTAGTCATAGTTAATTAGTCTTACTTAGCTAGTCCTAATTAATGTGGCTTGTATTCTTAATTAAATAGTTGTTAGTAATTTAGTCGTATTTTATTACTATTAACAATTTAGTCGTAGCTAATGTATCGGTAATTTATTTGTGCTTCGTAATTAGTGGTAATTAATTAGACTTTATTATTTGAGTATGAATTAGTTAGTGGTTAAAAATTAGCAAAAATTAATTAGTCGTAATTAGTTTAGTGTTAACAAAGTCGACATAATTAATTTAGTGTAAATTAATTAGTCAAAATTAATTTAGTAGTAATTCGATCGTAATTAGTTTAGTGACAATTAGTTAGGCACAATTAATTTAGTAGAAATTAAATAGTCATAATTAATTTAGTGGTAATTAATAAATCTTGTTTGTTTGAGTCGTGGTTTATTAGTGGTAATTACACTAGTAATGAATTACTCGTAAGTAATTTTTGACAAGAAATCAATTTGTTGCTAATTAATTAATTATTCATATTTAATCGATTACTTGCATGCATTTTTTTTGCCATTTTTTGTGTCATCGTAGCATTTCCACTCGCCCAGGGGCATTCCACATCAAAGACGTGGGTTACGTGCAATTTGCATCCTAGTTATATATTTGGTTGTACGGTCTACTCACATCAAGGTAATTAATTAGTCGTAATTAATTTAGCCATAATTAATTAGTTCAAATTATTTAGTCATAATTGATTATTAGTAATTAATTTAGTCATAAATAATTAGTCATAATTAAATTATCAAAATTAGTTAGTCATAGTTAGTTCATTGTAATTATTTGGTCATGATTAATTTAGGCATAATTAATTAGTCAAAATTAATGAGTTCTAATTAATTAGCCATAATTAATTAGTTGTAGTTAGTTTGTCGTAATTAATTAGTCGTAAGGACTATTAGTTTTTTTTTTTGCAGAAATTTAGTAGTTCTTTTTTTTTATGCACTCGAAAACGGGCGGTGGCCGTACGGACACGGCCTAGGGAAATCCGAGCGGTAGCCGTGCAGACGAGGGAAATCCGAGCGGTGGCCGTGCAGACATGGCCTAGGGAAATCCGAGCAGTGGCCGTGCGGACGAGGGGAATCCGGGCAGCGGCCGTGCGGACGAGAGGCGTTTAGGTGATGGTCGTGCGGAATTGCGCACGTAACGGTGTGGGGCTTGTTCGAACAGATATTTTTATAAATACAAAACGAGGAGAGTCATTTTTACAATTACGATGCGGAACAGTACCATTTAGGATGTGGAACAGTACCGTTTAGGCCTCGAGCTATACCTACCACATAATCTTTTTACTTCTGAAAAATGCCATTGGCTGCAAAGTGCAAGGCCTGCAGGTTAAAAGATCTACACCTGGCACAGAATCTCTTTAGTTCGGATAAATACTATATTTTTGAAGTGACAGATGGTGGCATGATTGCAATTATAACGCAGAGTCAGCAGCCTTCTATTTACCGCGCAGTTGGGATGTCACCACCCAGCTAACCATATCGTGATCCCACACGTTGCAAGATCGCAACTACCCTGCCCCTCAAACAAAAGCGAACACTTGCTACTTGAAACTGCACACAACTCCATTGTTATATAGGCCGATAGCCTACTATCCGATTCAGCCATCTTCTCTGTGCTGTGCATCCATGGCCGTTTCGGGGGTGGAGGTTGACGGCGTCGTCTTTCCGCCGGTGGCCCGCCCGCCGGGCTCCGGCCGCACGCACTTCCTCGCCGGCGCAGGTTCGTTACGTTCCGTGTCAGTTTAGGTTCTTGAGGTGATCTAGTTCGTTACGTTCCGTTTCAGGTGTCACGACTCGATCCTCTGTTCGACGTGCAGGTGTGCGAGGAGTGGAGATTGAGGCAACTTCATCAAGTTCACGGCCATCGGCGTGTACCTTGAGGACGCGGCCGTGCCGGCGCTGGCCAAGAGATGGGCCGGGAAGACCGCGGACGAGCTCGCCGCCGACGCGGCCTTCTTCCGCGACGTCGTCACGGGTAAAAATACATGCTCCATTCTCGCCCAAGGTAGTTGTTGGTTGCCTTGCCCTAACTCTGTTTCTTGTACGCTGCAACGTGCCGGCGATCGCTCGCGTGCACCACCAGGCGAGTTCGAGAAGTTGACGAGGGTGACGATGATCCTGCCGCTCACCGGCGAGCAGTACTCGGAGAAGGTGACCGAGAACTGCGTCGTGCACTGGAAGGCCACCGGCGTGTACACGGAGGCCGAGGCCGTCGCTGTGGACAAGTTCAAGCATGCCTTCAAGCCCCAGAACTTCCCTCCGGGCGCGTCCATCCTCTTCACCCACTCGCCCACCGGCGTCCTCACTGTGAGTTTAATCTATACCAATATGGTGTTTTCTTTCGTGTGATTTGTGACGATGCATGGTGATGGTGTTGGTGACAATGTGCTGGTTGGGTGTTGTCTCCAGGTTGCGTTCTCCGAGGACTCGTCGGTGCCGGAGGCCGGCAGCGCGGTGATAGAGAACAGGGCGCTCTGCGAGGCGGTGCTGGAGTCCATCATCGGCGAGCACGGGGTCTCGCCGGCGGCGAAGTTGAGCCTGGCGACGAGGGTCTCGGAGCTCCTGAAGGAGGCCACCCCAGGCGGCGTGCCTCCGGTGGAGCCCGTGTCAGTGTCAGTATGAACGGACCGTGAGACGGAAAGGGCATCTGTTGCTGTAACATGTCAAGGAGATTCCACAGTCTACACTGCCACTGGCCTGTGTTGTTGTTGGTGTCCGTGGTGAGGCGTCGTGTTCTGATTTCTGCTGTTCCTTTCTCGTGTGAATGTGAACTATGGGTTACTTCGATTAAAAAAACTGCGGCCCTTCCATCCGGATTTTTCTCTCCGAGGAAACCAGAGCTTTATTGATTGCATAAAAGAAATTTCCACGTGTGCATGCAACCGCATACACTATCATTTTTCCACGTGTGCATACAACCGCATACACTATCTACACCGTGAAGTACTCTAAGATTTATGCCTCCAACTCGTCCACTTTACAAAACTCTCCTCCTTTTCTCTTCCTTCCCCTCTCCTCCCCCTCCTCTCCCTTCCCCTCCATTCCTTTCCCCTCTCTTCTCTCCCGGCTCCGGCCATTCTCTTTCCTCGCTCTCCCAGTCGCCGCCGTCGCCCTCCGCTAGCCGCCGAGCTGTGCCCGAGACCACGCTCGCCGTGGCTCCAGCGTGACTTGACGGTCATCGGGCTCGGGTGCAACGGATCAAGTGGTGGTGGGTCTAGGGCCAGCTGATCCGGTGGTGGCGGGGACTCACTGGAGATCGGGATGGGTGTAAGATCGAGGAGGCCGACTAGAGGGGGTGAATAGGCGTTTTAAAAACTTCTATGCGCTAAAACCGATTTCTAAAACGGAAGCTTATAACAATATGGTTTTACGCAATTAAGACCTAAATCAACTATGTTCAACTAGGTGCACCAACAATACAAGTCTATTGATAATAATCAATCAAACATGGACTTGTAAGCAATTCAATTTAAGAAATGTAAATAGCACATAGTATGGCAAGCATTCATACACAATGAATAAGCAACTTAATTATATGAATGTAAATTGCAATATGGTAGAGGTCAAGAATGCAAACCACAAGATGACACGGCGATGTTTTACCGTGGTGTTTGGAGACTTACCGGTCCCCTCTAGTCCACGTTGAGGGAAACCCAAACCAATTGGACCAGCTCCACGAATTAAACCTTCTTCCGAGGTATCAACCTCTCGCTCCACTAGGGTTACTCTTACTCCACTCTGGAAATGGCGAGCACCAAACCACTCACAAACACCGGGCCTTCTCACAAACTTCACTTGAGAAGATCACCAGACCACGACGCCTCTACGCCATCTAGGTGTCGGCAAACACCAAGAGTAATAAGCCAAGCCCCTTGCTTGACTCTCACCACGTGCAACGAATGCACAAGCTCAAGTGGATATGAAATCCACCTCTAGATGCAACACATGCAACTAGAGACCTCTCTCTCTTTGCTCACAAGGTGCAACACATACACAATTGAGAGGACAAGCTCACACTAGCTCAAAAAAGTGAAATGAGATGCCAAAAGTTGTCTCTCAACCGGCCAAAGGGGTATTTATAACCCCTACACAAAAAACTAGCCGTTTGGAGACAAAATAGCCAAAAACTAGCCGTTACAGACTTTTGCGGTCGTACCGCCCTCACAAGGGTCAGTACAACCGTTTTGGGTGGTCATACCGCTCTTTACATGACGGTCGTACCACAGTTCAAAATCAGCACAGACGACACTCGGTAAAAAGGTCATAACTTTTGACTCCGATGTCAGAATTGAGTGATCTTGGACTCTATTGAAAGCTTATTCAGAGGGCTACACAGCTCACCTATTTGATTCGATCTCAAACACATTTTATCAAATCAAAAAGCACAATTTCAAAGAGCCACTACCATGGTCTAAGTACAAAGTATTAGCAACAAGCAATCTTAGACCATACCAAGGAAAAATACATGAATCCCAATAATTTGCAAAACATATTTGCAAACTTAGATCATGCCACAGGGAGTAGGTACATGGACTTCAACCATTTGCAAAATACATTTGCAAAGTATAATCACATGTTACAAGGATTAAATGTATTAGCCTCGACTATTTGTAAAACACATTTGCAAATAATAGCATCATGCCACGGAGAGCTAGAGCAAGTGAGATTAAGTTATCAACACATGATGAGACTCAAGCTACTAGACAAGACCCCTCTTAATAGTACGGCAACCTATACTAGTAATCCGGTCTTCCAACCAAACACCAAGACCGGTAAAAGACTAGGAACACATCCTTAGCCCTAGCTAGTCATACCTTTGCCTTGAGCATCTTCCTTAAGCTTGATGACACACATCTTCACTTCAAGTCCGGGTTCTTGACTTGAAAGTTCATCAACATATGATGACTTGAATATCATCAACACATGATGATCTTCTTCACTTCGGGATCTTGATTTGATGCTCATCAACACATGATGACATTCTTCATCCTGAGTCTTGATATGCATCAACACATGATGCATCCTCTTCTTTTTACTTGACGAAGATCAACTCATGATGCCATCCGAAGTCTTCATTACCCTGGAACATAACCTATTCATCCAACTCATGAAAAATGTTAGTCCCATAATGATTAACATTAATTACCAATATATACCTGCAAAATGCTTCTAAACAAGCTGTTGAAAAACCTGGACCGGTACTACCGCCAACCAAGTTGCAGTACTATCGCTTGGTCCGGTCGTACCACACGAAGGAGCGGTACTACCGATTGCAGGGTTTTCAATTTTGCCGAAAAGACATGCTCTTTAGAAAATACGTACCGCCACACAGAAATCGGTACAACCGCATAGCGGTGCTACCGTTTCTCAAATGTGGTATGACCGATTAACAAGGAGAGCTCTAAGCCAAAATACATCGGTTCTGGTTTTATCCAACCGCCAACTAGAAATCGGAACGACCGCAATGCGGTAGTACCGCAGTGTAACTCCGGTACGACCGATTTCTGATCAATGCACTTAAAGCTTTCAAATTTAAATATAATTTCAAAATCAAATGCATGCATGATCCTAACTTGATCCATAAAGCACAAGAACATGCTATCAAGCTATTAGTCATGATCCCTGTATTGTCATTCATTTTCCTTACCATGTCGCTATCCATGAACTAGGACTAAGCCTTTAAACTGATATGAATAGCGCTTGTATTCAATATGAGGCCAATGGGCCAGTATATATACACAGGTACATGCGGTGAATATGCAAAGAACCCCTTATAACTATGGGGAATTACAAACTATATATATATATCTCTAACACCCACCCTCAAACTCATGGTGGATCAACAACACCGAGTTTGGAGAGGTAGAAACCGTCTTTGTCTTGCGCGATGCAGGCCTTCGTAAAGAAATCCGCTATCCAAGCTCAAGGCACATGCGAAGAGCAATCACCGGTCATGCACACAAGACCGCATGAAGGAAGCATCAACACCAATATGCTTGGTAAGCTCATGCTTCCACGGTCTCGAGCAATACCGATAGCACTGTCTTGTCGGACAAGAGAGAGTCGGTGTAGTTCTGAAACACCAAAATCCTCCGGTAACTCACGTAGCCAAGTAATCTCCTCTGTCAAGAGAGCCATAGCGCGCAACTCAGCCTCTGCACTCGAACGGGACACTGCAGTCTGTTTCTTCGTCTTCTAGACAATGAGAGAACCACCAAGAAAAACACAGTAAGCAGAGATAGACCGGCGATCAGAGGGATCGCTGGCCCAAGTAGCATCCGAATAAGCTGAAGTCAGAACGCAGCCGGAGTTTGGAAAGAAAAGACAGCGAGAGATAGTTCCACGAAGGTAGCGCAGAACTCGAAGAAGGTGGTTGTAGTGGACCTGAGTGGGAGCAGATACAAACTGACTCAGAATGTGGACTGGATAAGTGATATCTGGACGAGTAACAGCAAGATAGACAAGACTCCCAACAAGATGACGATAGCGAGTCGGATCAGAAAGAGGCTCGCCATCAGAGAGTCGGAGGTGAACATTAAGCTCCATGGGAGTCTCAACAGTACGCTGGTCAGTGAGAGATGCGCGATCAAGAAGATCCTGAATATACTTCTCTTGGGACATAAAGAAACCATCTGGAGTGGAAGTAACCTCAATCCCAAGGAAGTAACGAAGAGGACCAAGATCCGACATAAGAAACTGCTCACTAAGACGAGCCTTGACAAAGGCAATGAACTCAGAATCATCTCCTGAATGATCATATCATCAACATACGAGAAGAAGAAGAGTCCGACCACGAGGCGAAGTGTGGACAAAGAGCGCAGGATCATGATCACTAGGTGAAAAACCAGCAGCAGAACCACAGAGGAGAAGCGCCAAACCAAGCACGAGGGGCTTGCTTAAGGCCATAAAGAGAACGACGAAGACGGCGGACCATGCCGTCGAACGTAATACCAGTGGCGGAAGCATGTAGACCTCCTCACGCAACTCGCCATTAAGAAAGGCATTCTTAACATCAAGTCGAAAAGCAGACCGATGGCGAGCACGCCACCGCAAGAAGAGTGCGGACAGTGGTCATGTGAGCCACAGGAGCAAAAGTCTCGTCGTAGTCACGACCATACTCCTGCTGGAAGCCACGAGCAACAAGACGCGCCTTATAGCGCTCAAGAGAGCCATCAGAGCGAGTCTTAATCTTATAGACCCACTTACACGTGATGGGACGAGTGAGATGGAAAGGAACAAGATCCCAAGTACCGATGCGCTCGAGGCGCAATCTCCTCGGCCATAGCATGTTGCCACTCAGGATGAGTAATAGCATCCCGATAGGAGACAGGCTCAAGAGTAGCTGCACCAGAAAAACCAAAACGGGCAGGAGGCCGAATCGACTGGCGATCACGGAGAGTGCAGCGAGGAGAAGATAACCCATCAGGAGAAGATGGATCATCGGAGAAGATAGAACATCGGAGAAGATGGCTCACCGGAAGATCCTCAATACGAGGTCGACGAGTGTGACGAGTGTGGTGGGAGGAGCCGGAGGAGCCGAAGCGGACGGCGACAACGGCGGAGAGGCCACAGGAGGAATATGTGGAGACTCAGTGGGACGGGTGGGTAAGGGCAAGACAGATATAGGTGTATCTGGAAAGGTCAAAAAGGACAGAGACTCCACAAAGGAAGTCGAAGCCAAGGAGAGGTAGGACGTGGGTAGAAGGGACGAGACTCGTCGAAAGTCACATCCCGAGAAATCGCATCCGTCGACCAATAGGATCCCAAGACCGATATCCTTTGTGCTCGTGCATCAGATCCCAAAAACACACTCAACAGATGACGATCAGTTTGGTACGTTCTCGAGGGCGAGAGAACATAGCAAACGCACCAAATGAGACGAAGGGCGAGTAGTCGGAAGAAGACCACAAAGACGCTCAACAGGATCGCACTTTGAAGAGCGAGAAGAGGGTGGATGTTAACGAGATAGGTGGCGTGGAAACACCTCGGCCCAAAAATGAGGTGGAATAGAGCGACAATCATCAATGCACGGCCGTCTCAAGAAGATGACGATGCTTGCGCTCGAACCCCATTCGAGCATGAGCACGGGACAGAGAAGCGGCGAGAGTACCGCTCGAGAAGGAAACTACGCAGGTAACGAGAGAGGTACTCGCCAGCGGAGTCAGCACGAAAAACACGAATAGGGGTGGAGAACTGTGTATGGACCATAGTGGCAAATTGTTTATAGATAGACAAGACCTCACTACGAGAAGACATGAAGTATATCCAAGTGTGGCGAGAAAAATCATCTATAAAAATGATATAATATCGATGACCCCCTTTCGAAACGAAGGGAGCCGGACCCCAAACATCCAATGAACAAGATCAAAGGGCGCGAGACACGGACTCACTATGAGGATAAGGAAGTCTGAATCATTTACCTAACTTACACTACGACAATCTAAAGACACATCTCCGAGATGCACCCTAAGACCACGACGAACCAAAGGCGGCTGGGGCGAGATCCACACAAATGACCAAGACGGTGATGCCACCGGCTGAAAGAGGCGTAGGCGAGGTGACAGAAGCTGAGAGACTGGTGGCAACGGTAGCAGCGGAAGGAAGGTGAAGTCAGTCAAGCTCCCAGAGACGCTGTGAGTCAAGGCGCCGAGGCGAAACCAACCGAGCTCCGTGTGGCGGTCCCAACACAACAAGAGTCGAGTCGAGAATAACCCGACAACCAAGATCGGTAATCTGCCCAGCAGAAAGAAGCTGCATGGTAAGGCGAGGAACATAAGCAACAGAAGGAACATGAAAAGAGGAGTTGCTAAGAGGTCCTCGACCAGAGACAGAAAGAGATGTACCATCAGCAGTAAGAACACTGACAGGAGAATCAAGGGGTGTAAGGAAAGACAGAGTGGAAGAATCAGGAGTCATGTGAAAAGATGCTCCAGAATCAAGAATCCACGGGGAGGTACCTGACTGTGTAGGAGGTGGTCTCTCGGTGCAGAAGAGTCGATGAGCGAGCTGCGAGAACCTGTCGAGGAAGAACCTGAAGCGGCAAGCAGGCGTCGAAGTCTGGCTATCTCCTGCTCAGTGAAAGAAACTGCTGAAGAAGTCGATGCAGGCGTCGATGTAGAAGCACCAGTGCCAGTGCTAGTAGAAGAACGGCGAAAAAATGCCGCTGCTTGTAGCACTGGGACTCAATGTGGCCGACCTTATTGCAGTAGGAGCAGTGAGGACGACCACCGCCGGATGGAGGGCGGCCACCACCACCTGTGGCAGCCGCTGGAGGAGGCAGTGTGCTGACGCGTGGAGCCGTCGGTGTAGCAGGTGGGCGAGCGGCGAGCACGGAGGGGAGTGGCAGCAGGCCAGCACCACTCAGGCGAGTCTCCTCTGCTCGTATCTCAGTAAGGGCCTCCAGGAGAGTGACACGAGGGTGGCGTGCAAGGAGTTGGGCACGCCGCTGCTCGAACTCGGGACGAAGGCGAGTGAGGAACTCGTAGATCCGCTGAAACTCGGTCGCGCGTGCATACCAGCAACAGGACAAGAGCGACATCCAGCGAAGCGAAGGAGTACGGTACCGACGCCAAACGGCGAGCTCGAGCATAAAAGCGTCAACAGTAGCATCACCCTGCTGCAGAGAGTGCTCCTGGCGGACCACGGACAGGTAGAGAGCATCACCGGAGGGCTCGTGAGGCGGCGAAGGTGAGTCCACATCCGAAAGCGATGACGATCCCACAACCTCGAAAGAGAATCGAGGCCGGATACTTGCGATGAGGACAGCAGCGGCCGGCGTCGTCGTCGTACTGCACCGAGTGTAGGCGGTCGAGCGATCCTGTAGAAATCGAGCCTCTGGTAGGCGAGATAGCCTCATCATCGATAAAGCGGCGGTCTCGCAGCAGCTTTGTCATTTGTTGAGGCGGCGCAACAGCGAGGTTCGTCGGAGGTAGGGCAAGGCGGACAGGTAACATCGCCAGAGAGGACGCCCCAGAGACGAAGACCACGCATGTGGATACGCATGTGAGACACAAAGTCGGTGTAGTTAACACCATCAAAAATCACCGGGCAGCGAGGGAGGGAAACGGTGCCCATTGGTAGGCGGCGCTGGACGGCGCGGCGACCAGAACAACGAAGTCTAACAGGCGGCGCTGGACGGCGCGGCGGTTAGAACCACGTTTTTTCTTCTTCTCTTTTTCTTTTACCGGGCCGGCTCAAAGCGGCCCAAGAAACACACGCGCGCGCCTGCCCTAGCTCCCCTGGCGGAAGACCAGGAGTAGCGGCGGCGGCGGCGGACCGGGCGGCGCAAGTAGTGGCGACGGCGGCTCCTCCCCGGGCGGCGCTTCTAGCGCGGAGGCGTCGGCGGTCCGATGGCGACAGCGGCTCCTCCGGCGCTTCGCGCGAGGCGTCGGCGGTCCGATGGCGACGGCGGCTCCTCCCCGGGCGGCGCTTCTAGCGCGGAGGCGTCGGCGGTGGGCTCCCCTCGCCGGCGCTTCGGCGCTCCTGTGGCTCCCCGGCGGCGCTTCGCGAGGCGGCGGCCGGCGGCTCCCGGCGGCGCCGAGAGGCGAGGCGGCGAGGAGGCGATGGGGGCGCCGGGCGGAGACTCGATACGGGATAGCCGCGGGGGTAGCCGAAGGAGCGACGAGCGGCAACGGCCGACTCTCCGTTCGGGAGACGTCAAGATGACGTCAAGGCGACAACCAGCCGGATCCGAGGACGGCGGCGACAGCGGCGACAAGCGGAGCGATGGAAACCCTAGGTTTGCTGTGATACCATGATATGAATAGCGCTTGTATTCAATATGAGGCCAATGGGCCAGTATATATACACAGGTACATGCGGTGAATATGCAAAGAACCCCTTATAACTATAGGGAATTACAAACTATACATATATATCTCTAACATAAACATCTTAGCACACATGTTAGTCCCACAACACAATCTCAAATAATTGAATATAGATAAACATGAGTATATATAAACTGCACAAGTTATATATATATATACTAACATATAAGTATATATATGAACTACAAAAGTTATATATACCAAATATGAGTGTATACGAACTACACAAGTTGTATATACTCATATGAATATATTAACTACACAAGTTGAATATATTCAAGGATATATGAGCATCTATGAACTACATAAGTCTTATATGCTCTCATATACTCATATGAATATATTAACTACACAAGTTAAATATATTTAAGGATATGTTTCAAAGTAAAGATCCTTAATATATGTGGAAAGAGAATATGGATCAATATTAATGAAACCACAAAATATAGAATAAACTACCCCTAAATGTGTGCATACACAAATGTGCAATGAAAACGTATGCACATATCCAAGTTAACCTTTTTGGTGGAGTTTAACATATATTTTGGATCTGAGGAATACAACAAGATATAATAAGAAGTAAAATGCATACCTCTTGTATTTTCATCTTTATATCCAAACGAGACTAAGCAATAGATAATCAATAGAATTGTTAGTCTCACAAATAGATTTGTCATTAATAAACGCATACATGTTTGGATTTTTTCTTTTTATATCCAAGCTGAAACTAATCAAGATATAACAATAAGAGTGTTGGTCTTACAAATAGATTTATCAATATGAATGTATATCTCTTTGGATTTTTTCTTTTGTATGCAAGCCGAGACTAGACATGATATAACAAATATTAGTGTTAGTCTCATATGAGGATTTTCACATCTTTATCCATTTGAGACTAAACAATAAGTATAACGATAAAAGTGTTAGTCTCATATATAGATTTGTTATTAATCACCAAAATACTCCATAAACATATAATGACGAGTCTAAATCCTTCAATGCGTGAGGGTGAGACAAGAGCAAAGGAGATGGGGAGAGAGTGAGGGTGAGGAAGAAAGAGGGTATTATTGCAAAACAGAGCACTTATGATGGAGCACTTTAACAGTGAAGATAGCGTATGTGGTCGCATATACAAAGCGGTTTTGATTTTTCAGTAGCAATTCTGAAGTACCTGTCAAAGATATACATTTAACGGAACCATTTATTTACTTGCATTCAACATGGTGAGTCGATCCGGTGACCGATCGAAGTGACGCGATCACGCGAAAGCGATACGTTGACCATACTACCGTACCATGCTTTACAGTTACAGATCAAAGCAATGCATCTCGATTCTCGATTACATTCGGCCGCGTGGGAAGTGGAAAATTTGGCCCACTCTATGAAAGCCCGGCAACTCTGCAAAACCAGAGAATTTTCGTGCTGGGCCGAATATCTCCGCTGCCGCGCCTAAGATTTGTCGTGCGCCACCATAACAGCAGTGCCTATTGGTGTTGGGCCGCCGATCGGCGCTCTCGGAAGCAAAGCCTATACGGGCTCGGCTGGGTGCTGCGCTTGTATCCCGCTGGGTAGTTTCCGTGTGGTGAAATACATTTTTTTAGATAATGGAGAAGAAAACTAATCTCAGTCTTTGTCTTTACATCAAGGATACACATAATTCATTTTATTAAAGAGTTTAAAGTACTAAAGAAACCAAAGCTGTTAAAAGTGGCTTAAAACCTTACAAAATTTAATCATTACAAATTCTGTGGTTAAACCGCTGTGTGTGGTGGAATACATGGCCAAATTTTTTTTAGAATGTCTCGTCTACAATGATCTCGTTGTCTCACGCAATTTTTTGCTGAAAGGAATCATGCTTTAGAATCCGTGCAGTGAAACTTCTAAATTTTGACCATCAACATGTTTAAAAACTACATAGAATAGCCACGAATAAAACTATAGGTCAAAACTATGTCACAATTCTGTTCATTAAATATAAAAAAGATTCGTCAGAATCACATCTCGGACGCTACAGAAAGTCAATACTCCACTTAAAAGAGAACGGCCGGGGTAGTACTAATTGATGCTACTACCAGGTAGTGACAAATTAAACATTCCACAAACCATCGAGTTAACGACATCTTTTAAAAGGGATCGACAGATTTGCCACAGCCACAACTGTTAATGTGCAATTGATAATCTGCCAGTGAAACATGGAGTGACAAATTATCAATTGCACATCAACTTAATGACAAATCATCAATAATCCCTTTTAAAAGTACCGTGATTTAATTTCTAGCACAAATCAGTATTCAAAGAGGATCATACTGGGCGCCACCCCTCTCAATCGCATATTCACATGCCCCTCTCATCGTAACTGAACTTGTTAGCCTAAATTTGTTTGCGACCGTGACATGAGGTGGTGTTCCGATCGATCGCCCACGCCATTCCAAATGCACGCAAGGTAAATGACGCACAACAGCCCGGAGGCAAAATTGTATTCCATCAGGTTCAAAAAACACATTGTTTTAGAATATATATAGTTCAAATTTTGGTTATTGATATCTTTTTAAATATTTAGATTAGATACATGAAAATCATTCGTGTAAATTCAGCATAAAAAGTACTTTCATAATATTATTGGATTTTACAAATATTTCATAACAGTAATTAATAGTCAGAGTTGTATTTTGAAGATGGTTGTCTAAAACGATTTTTTTTAACCGGAAGTACAGGCTAGCTCTTGGCTTCAATCGGGCGCCGTACCAAGCATATTTAAAACATTACACAATTCACGCAACAAAGCCACCTCACCAGAATCATACCTTGCTCTTCCGTTTCGGTGTGTTCTTACTACTATGGACGAATCCTTATCGCGAAAGATCGGCGGCATTTTTGTCGTTCTCTTGTCCATTTCTCGGATCTGCCCGTGTGGCCACCGGCCGATCATCGCATGCACGGTGCCGCGTATTAATCCCGCCGTCGTCGAGTCACTTTCCGACGCGGCGCGTCCATCTGGCGATCGACTGTATCGTCTACTGTGTCTCCCATGCACCGGACGCCTATATAAACCCCCAGCATGTACAAGCGGTCTTGTTTGCAACAACTCGTTCAATCTGATCTGTGAGCACGTACGTACTCATGGCCGCCGTGTCGGAGTTGGTGATCGAGGGCTTCACCTTCCCGCCGGTCGTTGCCCGCCCGCCGGGCTCCGGCGCCGCGCACTTCCTCGCCGGCGCAGGTGCCGTTGCACGCTCGGTTAATAGCTTTTAAAGCAAACGTATATATGGGACGTGTACATATATAGAACGTACGTACGGTAGTAGCTTCAGAAGAGGCACCATGTTTTGACTTACGTTCGTGTAGGGGTGCAAAGCAATAAATGGGGGCCGGAGGCAACGCCGTCAAGACCACGGCCATCGGCATCTACCTGAGAAATTAAGCGGCCGTGCAGGCGTTGGCCGAGAAGTGGGGTGGTGTCACATACCGGGTTGGGCTGTGTTGGTGGGCCGGGGGGTCCAGGAGGCAAGAGAAGAGGGGACCGAGTCAGGTATATCCAGAGGCAAGCTGCAGCGTCGTAAAGGAGGGGAAAGAACATAAACTCCAGGCTCAAGCTTCGGCTCTTCCTCTTCCTCCCATTGTTCTTCTGCCCCCTTTTTTCCCCAAACTCTATTCCTCTTCATCTCCGTCCACTGCTTCTTCTTCCTAGCCTCGAACGTTCTTCCCTGTATTGATTCCAAACCTTCCCAATTTGTATTCCAAAGACTTGATGTATTGTGTTGATTGGGATCATCGGTTCTTATTCCTGGTGTTAATCTAAGTTCATCATTCGGGTTCGTAACAATTGGTATCAGAGCTGTCGATTCGTGGGAGTTCTTGTGCGGATATGTTGTGTGAAGGGATTGGTGGTGGTAGCTGGGACCAGCAGGCGGATTTGAGCAGTGGCGGTGTCGGTGAAGGAGTCACCCGCCACCTGCTCGGCGAAATGCCGAGCCACCAGCAGGCAGCCACAGGCGGCGTTCTTCGCATCACCGTGAGCCATGTGCTCTATCCGGTGACGAAGGAGGTGCTACACCAGATCCTTGAGGTGTATGGCGTGGAGAAGATGACTGTGTTTGAGAGAAGCAACCATGTGGAGGCCACGGTACAACTCCGATCCTGGCAAGAAGCGAAGCGAGCCCGAGATGCCTTCCATGGTCGGTGCATCTACGAGGGCTGTTGCTTCCTTGATATCCTGCTGGAGCAGCCGACGCCAGACTCGGCGTCCTCTACGACGGCTCGACGCGACGCGGAGGCCTCCGCGATTGCCCCCGAGGTCATCGTCGCAGATGCACGTACATCACCATTGGACACACACCCCGCTGGTGCCGACGAGCCCATGTCCGAGCCAGTCTCTTCGTCTTCACCGGACTGGGACTGGGAAGCCATGTCCGATGAGCAGAAGGACAGATGCTTGAGGATGGTGACCGAGTTGAATGAGACGTTGCGCAACAAGCTCGGGCAGTCTACGCCTTCCCCAACCTTGTGCGATGCCCAGGTGATGTCCACTGTCGCCATCTGGGACCACGCTGTGGGCGCTGCTACCACTCCATATGCAGACGCCACTCCTACTGCCAAGATGCCAGCCAGGTGTTTGACGGGACACCATTCCAGACAGCACCCGTGTCCTTACCTCCACACCGAGCGGCACCGCCATCCACTCCATCGACCTGGGCGACGAGCATGTCCCCAACCTATCCAGCTATCAATCATGCACTGCAGGCATTACCGTGGTGGGTCGAGCAACCCATCGAAGAGAAGGAGTCCATCGCGTACTGATCATCGCATGCTTGGGAAACTCGTGTGAGGCTATGGAGTTTAGACAACCGTGGCCGCCGCCTACGCAAGTGGACGCAATGATCTGGGAACAAATGGAAGTTGACAACCGGATTGCGAAGTTGACAACCGGATCTGCACACCCTCTGAAGGCTTTCAACAAGTTTGAGAATACTTCTGATGCTCTTTCAGCGGCCACTTTGCTAATTGATAGCAAGCCTAACAAGGGTCTCCGTAAGTTCCTGCAGAAGCACCGCGATGGAGAAACATTGGCTGTTGCTGATTTTAAACTTGGGGATGCTATCAAGGAAAGGCTGAAAATTAATTGCCTTCACAACAGTACTGTGATGGAACTGATGAGAGGGCTGAGGAACCAGCTAACTGAACTTATGTCTGGACTAGCTGCACAGGACCTAGGTCCAATGAGTCTAGGATTGTCCCACAGTTTGTCTAGGTATAAGCTGAAGTTCAGCCCTGAAAAGGCTGATACTATGATCATTCAGGCCATTGGCTTGTTGGATGATCTTGACAAGGAGCTTACTACTTATGCAATGAGGGTTCATGAATGGTATGGCTGGCACTTTCCAGAGCTCATAAAGATTGTTGCTGATAATATCCAATATGCAAAAGCTGTGAAGATGAGGGGCAATCGTGCTAACGCAGTCAACTTTGATTTCCCTGAGATACTACCAGAAGAAGTGGAAGCGGAGCTAAAGGAGGTAGCTGTAATTTCCATGGGTACAGAAATTAGTGATCTTGACCTATTAAATTTCAGAGAACTGTGTGATCAAGTCCTGGTCCTTTCTGAGTACAGAGGCCAACTCTATGACTATCTAAAAAGCAGGATGAATACTATTGATCCCAATTTGACTGCACTTGTTGGTGAACTTGTCGGCGCTCACCTTATTGCACATGGTGGTAGTTTGATGAATTTGGTAAAGCAGCCTGGCAGCATAATTCAGATAATGGGGGCAGAGAAGGCCTTGTTCAGAGCTCCAAAGGCAAAGCACTTTACACCAAAGTATAGTCTCAGATATCATGCATCATTAATAGGACAGGCGGCTCCAAAACACAAGGGGACGAACGCAGTAAGTTGGCTTCTACAAGCTGGTGCCAATCCCAACTTTCCCATAATGACAAAAGGATCTGAAGCAATGTTTGCAGATCTTGGCCATTTCTCTTACAGTGCAATACAACTTGTTTTTACTTCTTTAGTTTACCCTGCACTGATTTTGGGATACAGGGGCCAAGCTGCTTACTTATCAAAACATCATAACCTTGACTCAAGCTACCAAATTGAATTCTACAACTCAGTTCCAGAGTGGGTAAGGTGGCCTGTGCTTGTGCTGGTGATTTTGGTGTCGGTGGTTGGAAGCCAAGCAATCATCAGTGGAACATTCTCCATCATCAACCAGAGCCAGTCCCTCAATTGCTTCCCTCTAGCAAAAGTCATGCACACATTCGAGAAAATCCATGGCCAGATTTACACCCTCGTGATCAACTGGCTGCTCATGATCCTTTGTGTTGTCGTAACTGCTGGATTCCGCGATACGAAGCACATGGGATATGCATGTGGCTTGGCAGTGATCACAGTGATACTGGATGATGGTCGTCAGCTCGGCCAGCGGTGCCTTGACTCTGCAGTGATGGATGCAAGGGAGTGTCAGTCTCTTTACCTTCAAATACAGGAAATTTGTGAAAGTCTGAATATGAAAGTGGAACAGCAATACAGACAGAAGGCTTGGGTGGTAGATTTGTGTTGTCTTTGCAAGCTAGAGCAGCAGAAGCATGGTGGTGATTGTATTCAAGTCAGGCTGGGCATGGAGGTTCTTCTGGTACCATGGGACCCCGGTGGCAATGGTGACGATTCTTTGTATCGGCTTGGGGGCAAGCCGAAATTCAAGAGGGGAGGAATGTCACATACCGGGTTGGGCTGTGTTGGTGGGCCGGGGGGTCCAGGAGGCAAGAGAAGAGGGGACCGAGTCAGGTATATCCAGAGGCAAGCTGCAGCGTCGTAAAGGAGGGGAAAGAACATAAACTCCAGGCTCAAGCTTCGGCTCTTCCTCTTCCTCCCACTGTTCTTCTGCCCCCTTTTTTCCCCAAACTCTATTCCTCTTCATCTCCGTCCACTGCTTCTTCTTCCTAGCCTCGAACGTTCTTCCCTGTATTGATTCCAAACCTTCCCAATTTGTATTCCAAAGACTTGATGTATTGTGTTGATTGGGATCATCGGTTCTTATTCCTGGTGTTAATCTAAGTTCATCATTCGGGTTCGTAACAGGTGGGAAGGCCAGCGACGAGCTCGCTGCCGATGCCGCGTTCTTCCGCGCGCGACGTCGTCACCGGTTAGAAGAACATGAATCTTTTCTCTTGCGAGCGTACTCACGCTACGCTTACTGCGTAGGCATTGTTCGCGCGCGTACCGCGTACGTGCAGGTGACTTCGAGAAGTTCACCAAGGTCATGGTGCTCGTGCCGCTCACCGGCGATCGAGCAGTGCTAGCTCCGACAAGGCCGCGAGCCGAGAGCTGCGCCGCGTACTGCAAGGCCGCCGGCGTGTACACCGACGCTTAAGCTGCGGCCGTGGAGAAGTTCAAGTATGCCTTCAAGTCCCAGAGCTTCGCTCCCGGCTCGTCCATCCTATTCGATCACTTGTCCACTGGCCGTGACGTGCTCACTGTAAGCATATACTACGTAACAACATAAAATTCTTCACTGATCACCAATGTAACGAGAACTATGTCACGTACGGCCGTGACGTGCTTGATGCATGTCATTTTCAGATTGCCTTCTCCAAGAACGCGTCGGTGCCGGAGGCCGGCAGCGCGGCAATAGACAACAAGGCGCTCTGCGAGGCGGTGCTGGAGTCCACGATCGGCGAGTCGCCGGAAGTGAAGCAGAACCTTGCCGCAAGGGTCGCGGAGCTCATGAAGCTAGGGACCTTCCGGCGCCGGTGACATGGTGCCGATGCCCATGTCAGTGTCCGTGTGATCGCTGATGATCATCTGGGAGAGGCTTCAGAGGAGCCGAGGGAGTAGACGTACGTGCTGCATGTAGGCTGCATTGCGTACGTGTTCATGGTGGTGCACGTGTGTATCTTGTCGTGATTTCTGTTGTTTGTTGTACGTGCGTGTGAATTATGGGAATAAGGAATAAACGTGCAGCCTTCTACAATAATTCAGTTGCCAATCGAACTATATATACGTACCGATGGGGAACAACATTAGTGAATACGGGTACTTCGTGCAGTACGTGAACATAGTATATTGGGCGTGTGACCCGCCAATCAGGGACGGTAGTAACAGCACGTACAAGAATCCTTCAGCGGTACAAATGCGACGATCAAGTATTCTACTTTAATTGTTCGGGATTTGAACCCATGCCCTATGGCCGGTGAGCCTAAAGACGACTACACTTAATGACAGACCCAATTTTTTTAGGACGAGTATTCAGAATTAACAAAATACTAGGTGCTCCTCCCGCAACAACTCTGAATAAGAGGGAAATATGACAATCCGCTGTCGAATCCTATAAAGATTATGCATAGTACTTCCTATTTTTAAGAACATACGGCGTTTCGGACATCGGTATGGTCTTTAATATGCAACTTTAACTATTAATTTTTGTATAAATATGTTTATAAAATAATATAAAATTATTATATTATGAACAAATCATGACTAATCTAATGATATCATTTTTACATGACCAATACAAATAATTTTTTATATGTGGATGTCATGAGGACATTGTGGATGTTATGGGGACATGCTCATGATCTTAGGTGATGATACAATTGGCAATTGCATTGAGAGTTTGTTGAATTAGCGAGATACTTGGATCGAGATGCACAACCTACCCTGCCATGCTCGTTGCCGCCGCGACACAGTGCTTGCCGGCCATCGCCAGGGAGTGCCAAACTTAGTCCGCCTTCTCCGCATTGCTGCGCGCCGCCACGTCGTTAATCGCCTGCTGTCACCACTGCCCAAGGCCATCGACCGCGCCACTTGCGCCCACTACCCGGCCGCCTAGGCACTCGCTGACACTCGCCCCTTCCTTCAATTCCTTATGCCGGCACCGCACGTGACTCGCCGAGTAGTGTGGGAGATTGAGAGATATGTGTGTTACAGTGTTAGGGTTTGAGACCTGAGAGAGATGGGCTCTTCTATGAGGATAAGATGGGTTGGAACTTGTTGGATTATTGAGTCGCGTATTGAATTGATTGAGGAGAGGGTTGTGTTGGGATGGGCTGAAACAATTTGGGGGTAGAAATACGAGTATATGGCTCAACTTTCTTCTAAGGTTAGGTTAGTGTTGGTGAATAGTAGTTTGAGTAGGCTTTCTGTTTACACCATGAGTTTCTATGGGTTTAATGAGAAGGTTCATAAAAGAATGAACATTCTTAGGTCCAGATTTTTCTAGAGGAGGGCAAGTGACAAATTTAAATACCATATGGTGAATTTAGGGGCTGTTTGTAGACCCAAAGACTTTAGAGGTTTAGGGGTCATTAACACAAGGATTATGAATGATTGCCTTATAGCCAAATGGACATGGAAAATAGCTTCAGCTAATAACGAACTTTGGTTTAGGATTATAAAGGCTAAGTACTTCCCTAGGGGTGTTTTCAGATATGCCAAATCCTTGAGAGGTTCTCAGTTTTGGGAAAATCTGCAAAAAGTGAAACATCTGTTTAATTGGGGTGCAAAGTATAAGATTGGAAATGGTTGCAATATTTCTTTCTGGGGTGATGTTTGGATTGAAAATTGCCCTTTGAAGGTTAAGTATGACAAGCTTTTTAATATTTGTCCGTCCCCTGACATGAGTGTTGCTAACTATTTAATAGAAGGCATGTGGAAGATTACTTTCACTAGAAAGTTTGGTAAAGAGGAGGAAATCCAATGAAAGCTTTTGAAAAAACTCTATTATGGATATTGATCTTAATGGTAATATGGACAAGGTTGTCTGGTGTCTTGAGAAATCTGGTCGGTTCTCAGTCAAGTCTTTGTATAAGCAGATGGTTTTGGGGGGGGTGATCTGCAGAAAATTACAAAAACTGTGGAGGAGCAAGATACCTTTAAAGGCCAAAATTTTCATGTGGAAATGCTATCATAACCGAGTTCTGATAATGGTCAACTTAAAAGAAGGGTTGGAAAGGGGATGTAAATTGTATTCTATTCGGTACTGAAGAAAGTATTGATCATGTTTTATTCTATTGTATTTTAGCAATGTTTGTTTGGTTTTGTGTGAAAGATGTGCTTAGCTGGGAGCATATACCAAGATCATTAGACGATTTTCAACTTAATTGGTTGGAGAGAAGGGGGGCTAATGATTACAATGTTGTTTTGTTTAGTTTTGTAGCCTTGGCTTGGAATCTCTGAAAATTTAGAAACAGAATGGCGATTGAGAAGAGTTTTTCTAAGCAACCAATAGCAGTGATTTTCAAACTTCTATCTTGTTTGCAGCATTGGTGTGTCCTCATCAGGGGGGTTGATTGAAGTAAGATGGATTGCTTCTTGGCGGTGGTCAAAGATTGGGCTAAAATCCTTTGCTCATTGGATAACTCTTAATCTCTATCTGTAATAGTTAGTTGGGTTGTGACATTGTTTCCTTGTTTCTGCTCAGCGAGCTGGTGTCCCCAACGTGTACGCTTTCTTTTGTAAGGACCTTTTATTCGCTTTCTATAAAAGCTGAGTTTACCCTTGTCAAAAAAAAAATATACCTACAATATACATGGCATTTTGCAAACAAAAGGGTGTACATCTGTACACCCATGACCCACAATAGCCCACGACTAGACTGGTCAATTGTCCCACACCCTCTAAAAAAGTGTGTTCCGAAGATCGAGACAAATGTGGATCAAGTTTCATATTAATGCTTTTTTTGAGCTAAATACGTTATAGGCACAGTCCGAACGTTGTAATAAAATACATATCTTTGCTAGGAAAGTAGGAAAATGTATTATCCACGAAATCTCTGGCGCAAATTTCACCGCACTTTTTCTCCATTTCTGGCGTAAAGATAGATTCAAATTTTAGCTTGGCAGAGGTTTCGACAGTAGTCAGTCATATCCTCAAGGACGAAACGAAGGGCCCATCACATGCTTACTAACTGTGCCTCTCTGATTACTAATCATCCCCTTCAGAAAAAAAGAGAGAGACCATTTTCGTATAGAAATGGGAGGATCAGAGCACCGGCATGTAAGTAATTCCAAGTCCGATGAACTAGTGTTGATTGTTTGGCTGGATTGCTTCAGATCGTTTCATGTCAGTGGCATCTGGCTATGGCTAGAACCCGAAACGTGCGGCTCTTCAACTGAGCCGTTGGCGTACGATTACAATGGAGTGAAGCCGCAGTACCACTACAGTAAAGTGAGTGACCACCAAGCTCCCCTCCCCTAGTGGTAGTCAGGCGCATTGCGCTCGCACCCGCACCGCATTATTTCCCCCGTACGACCAGCGCCACTCATGTACAAACGACGCGGCTCGTCACGTGCATGCGCTCCCACCCACCGTCGCTCAGGGGCCCTACCCCTACTGCTGTCTGCTGACACGCAACGGCTCCATCGTTAACCTGGCGAGCAGCGAGTGGTTCGCCGCCTCGCCTCCCTCATGCGCGCGCGTGGCTCACTGGTTTGCCTTGCCGGCGTGTGGCCGAGGCCGCGCGGCCGTTTAGCCGTTGCTCGGTCGTCTGCGACCGTGCCGTGCCGCGTCTAATTTTCTCGCCAAATTATTACGTGACTTTGAAGAAGCCAAGGGGAATATGATCAACGCTGAAAGGAGCCTGAGAGAGTGATCTCGACCGCCGTCTCGCGGCGGAATCTGTGAGCGGATCTAGAAAATTGGGTCACCGATGTTAGCGTATGCTAATCTCACTTAGATAATTAAAATCACATCTTACGTATTTAGAGTTTCACCTTTGATTCTGCGGAGGTCGCTCTGGGTCACATAGACACACAGTGACTGTACACTGTGGATCCGCTGATGCCCATTCGCCAACTGTTGCAAGGAGGGTTAAAGGGGAGGGCGGAAAGAAGTTGGAAGAAGAATCTGATTCTGATTGTAGATTGATTGCAAGAGATCGACAGCGGCTGGCAAATCGGCTTTAATTCTTGACGCCTTTAATTTGTTTCTTTCAACAACATTCCCCGGTCCTGAACATAGTTGATAATTTTCAGTTTATTTCGAGGTTGAACATGGTATCGTTGCAAGCAACCGAACAACTGTCTAAATGAAAACAACAGGGTGAAAGAACTAGTACGGTGGCCTGCATTTACTCTCTCTGCACGTACGTCCTCCTACATATATTTTCCATTCGAATTCTTTGCATTAGGAGAACCACTGAAAGTCATGAACATCTGTGTGCAAGTAAGGTCGCAGTGGACTCTTCACCGTTAAGAAATCAAATGCGAGAGGCCGATACAAGGACATGGATGGACATGCAGTGGGCTGCCTTTGTTCTGCCATCAAGATGCTGGTGATTTCTTGATATGATATTCATGGAGGCTATCTGATACAGGAGGAGCTTTCGTCCAAACTTTATTTGTTCTTTTGGACATATGAACATTCCTTTGGATTATTCAGAGTTGTATTATTTTAGCAACCTTTGCTCTTGTACCACTTTGTCGGGAAAAAGAAATGGAATCCTTCTACACTTTTAGACTGTTCATGAAAGAACAGGGAGGATATATCTTGAAGACCTGAGGAAGCCTAGCTAGAAGTTAAAGCAAAGACGTAACTGAAAAATAGCTAATAAAGTTTGATGAAACAATTGATCTGAACCGGTTTGACAATTCAGCATTCTCATTTGAATGGGAATTGCACTTGCAAGTCTATTAGGCCCATTATCGTATCAATAATTCACTACTGCTTGTTACATCAATCTCAACGACCGTATTAATTTCTTGATAGGGCTTTCTGTGGTGGAAATACAGAGGCTGGTGCAGAGAAAAGTACAAGGGCTTGTTTGGTTGATGCCTAATTTGCTAAAACTAACATTAGCCAGGTTTTTATGTCAACAAAATTCAGCGCCATAAGTATGACAGACAAGAAAACCGAGTCTGTAACATGTGGGTTATAGGGCTAAAAATATGTAAAAAGCTACAATAGTGACAACGAACCAAACTACCGTATATGAGGAGCTGACACACCTAAGGTTACCCGTAGCAACCTTATGAAATCAAACAGACCCTAGTGCACCATACGACAACGTGGCTGAAAGCTTGAAACACGTCAGGACTTCCACGGTAACCTGGCAGCTAAGATAAAAATGTATCGTTTCCTCTAGTTAACTCACGTGACAGCTCTCTTTCCGGATAAAAAAATTGTGGAGATCATCAACCTACAAAAGAACAGTTCCTTTTTTCCTTCCCAAAATTAAGTTCGTTGCAGATCACCCCTAAACTGCTTGTTTGTTATACAACCTCTACTACTTTCTTTTAGGAAAAAAAAAGACAGAGAAGCATTTTTTAGCAGAGCTACTACTACCATGTGAAGCAATGGGGTGCTCTCCTATATAAGTATTTCCCTTACTCCATTGTCATTAGCAGCTCAACTAGTCACTAGTACACACCACACCATGGCTCCTTTGCTCTTCAAGGACATGAAAAGCCTTTCGTGCTCATCTCCGGCGTCCACCGCGATATGCCCGAGCCTAGAGCGGCAGCCGATGGTCCGGTCACACAAGGTCATTGCTAGCCCTCTCTGCCAGGTCCCCACCGAGCCCAGAACTCACCGGCAAGACTGCAAGAAAGGGCAGCACAAGGCTGTTGCGAATGGCGGTGAGCTCGTTAGCCCGGCCGGCTCGTCCAGGTACCTGCTGAGTGGCCGTGCCGCCGCCGCCGAGGAGATCCAGGAGGTGGTGGCCGCCCCGGCCGTTGATGTCAAGAGGGAGGAGCCAGCTGATGATGTGAAGAACACACAGACGCAAGAGCAGGTGATGAAAACTGTGCACTTACTTGTGAATCAGTACTGATTAGTACGTGTTTTCCTTGTATTTTGAAGCTTTGATTCCACTCTTTTTGATAAGACAGAAAGGAAGTCGCCCCCCCGCCCCCCCCCAAAAAAAGAAACAGAATAGAGATGGTGTAATCAACAGTAATCATATCCTTGTGAGCCTTGCAGGGTTTTATACAGTGATTTTCCATTTGATATCTGGAACTACCAGCTAAAGATACGCAAATACCATGATGACGAGCAAATGTATTTTTTTTTTGCGGAAAGGATTGATTTATGGCTGTATGCTACCTTCCGGATTGCGAAGAGATAGTCTGTATATAAAAATAGCGGATGGTTGCAACCCTTTTTTTGCCTAATATCAGAGACTCAGAGCATGACAATTTAAGCTTTTACAGCCGGCCCTGCTTTTAGTACTGCATATTTGTCTCGTTTTGTTAAAATTTTGCAAAAGCCAAAAACATATATGCTTGCTTTTGAACTAAGCTCCGGTATTGGGTATCGTTTCAGGTAGTTGTACTGAAGGTCTCCCTGCATTGCAAAGCATGCGAAGGCAAAGTGAAGAAGCACCTCTCCAAGATGGCAGGTGAGTGAGCCTTGCACAAACAACATATAGACAGACAGCTATATTCAAGATCTGAAACTTTTCTTCAGAGTTCAGGAGAAGATAACCTCTGTGATATACTGATAATCAAATTACTGCATGCACTTTTAAACATGAACAGGTGTGACATCGTTCAGCATAGACTTCGCGGCGAAGAAGGTGACGGTGGTCGGCGACGTGACGCCGCTGGGCGTCCTCAACAGCGTGTCCAAGGTGAAGAACGCCCAGTTCTGGGCGTCGCAGCCGGCCATCGCTGCCTGAACTGAAAACCAACCAAAGCTTTAGCTAAGCCATCTTAGGATTCGTTCCTCATGACTGGTAGGTAGCGCGAGCTGGAGCTGTGTGCACGTACGCATGTGCATGGGTCACTGACGGCCAGTCCAGCACGCTGAACCAGCTAGCCGCTACTGTGATGGTGGTGGTGGGTGGTGTCTCCTAGACTAGCATGCATGCATGCATGTCCTGACTCCTCAAGGGGCAGAGGCAGATGCAGCTTTGGTTATTTCTTCCTGTGATCTTTTGTTTGTTGTGGTTGGCACCATGCGAGGTACAGGCCGTCTCTGTGCTTCTTTTCCTAGTCTGATAGTGTGATCCTGTTCTTTTCATCTCACTGTAATATAATCATCGCATGTACTGCATTATTGTTCTGTATACTTGTGTTCTTATGGTTATGGGTAGGTGCATATATCCGTGCATGACATGAAGCTGATATATGTGAAGAAACAGCATGGGGGAACTAATTGGTTTTGGTTCTAATCTGCATTGGTCAATAAAAGATGTAGCAAAACTCTCCTTTTTTTGGAGAACTAATATAGCAAAACTCTGAACTCAGATGAGCCAACACAAACCTTGAAGCGGTTTTTATACTGCAGAAATGTGAGCCAGCGGTAACCAACCAATATGTACATGGAAACTGATGTGATGGCGAAGAACATGAAGATGTAAGAAAGGGCATAAAACACCAAAGCTACAGTCGTGTGACACTGTGATCCAGACAGTACAAAAGTACAAAGAGTAGTGACAGATCAAACCATTTGATCGGCAGCACGCGGACTGTCTCGTCTCGTGTTCGTGCAGCGCCAAGGCGAGCCTCGCATTCTGCGCGAATATTCCACGCCTTTACGCGTCCATGGGCTAGCTCAAACTGAGAGCTAATTTCTCAAGCCCATCCTTGCCCCAGCTTAAATAGAACCTGACTTGAGAGGATTTCCACAACAGAACCCTCGTCCTCCTCATCGGCCGAATGTCCGGTCATCAGCCCACCCGTCTCCGCCGGCTCAGGTCCTGTTTGGTTGAGCTGTGGATTTGAAAAAGCTGCTGTGAGCTGTGGGCTGTGGAAAAGCTGCTGTGAGCTGAGAGCTGTGGGAAAAGCCTGAAAGTCGTTTGGTTGGAGGAGTTGTGAAACTGTAGGCTGTGTAAGAAATGTCTGTAATGTCTCTAAAGGCATGAGGGACTATTTATATGCAAATTGCTCGTAAATAACTGTTGCACTCACTTATTCGCATGTAAATAATTATTTTGGAAAGGAAAAAATAATTTATTCTAAGTTTTTTTATCATTCAAAGTGATTTAGTCCACATAAATAGAACCAAAAGATAAGGGCTCATCCCTAATTGCTAATTAATAATTAATAATTGCTAATTTCTTCCACTTTTTCTTACATTTGAAACACAAGCCCAAAATTAGGGATGTTACACATAACTATCCTCCTCTCGCACTAACCAAAGCATCAGCTATGCTACTACGAATGGTATTCATGGTATCCTCATTCTCCACATCTTCACTCTCATCTCCCTGTGTTTGTGCTGTGCCACTTGTCTCTTGTACCAAGTATTCCTCATCAGCATCACATCTCTCGAACTCCTTATCACGCAAATTGCTGTCACGGATAAAATTATGCAATGCCAAACAAGCAATGATGATATGCTTCTGAGTACGAGTTGGGAAACTTGGTATGCCCTTCAAAATACGCCACTTCTCCTCCAATACTTCGAAAGCCCGCTCAATGACATTTCGAAGGGATGAATGCAAGAAATTGAACACCTCATACTTCCCTTGGGGTGGTCCAGAACGATTATGAAATTCTGGTATATGGTATGTGCTTCCTTTGAAAGGGGCCAGATACCCTATTCGGTTTGGAAAACCAGAGTCCACGAGATAATATTTTCCTACACAATCAAATCAGTATAAGCAAATAATAATACAAGTACTTTACTGCTACCTTAGTAAGGATATGTGTATACCTTTAGGAGGCACGGGAAATGAAGGAAAATTTGCTAATGCATGATTCAGGATACGTGTGTCATGTGCACAACCGGGCCAACCAGCAACCACAAAGATAAACCTCATGTCAAAGTCACAAACGGCTAGCACATTCTGAGATGTATATCCATGACGGCATGTGTAATTAACCATATCCTCGGCTGGCACAACCACTGGAACATGTGAACTGTCTGTTGCTCCAATAGCGCCTTTGAAGTAAGGCCAGAAACGTTCATCTTTGATTCTTTCATGTTCTGTAGAAAAACTAGCATCTCTCGGCTTAATATTGTCCTTAGCTAACTTACGCAAACACTTAAGTACCTCGTAAAATTTAGTGTGAACTATCCACAGTGATCGGGTGAAGCGATTTTCAGCTTGTGAAAATGATTGTGGGCCTCCGACAATCCACAAGAACATTGCCAATGACTCAATGGATGAAACATTGTTAGTGGAGGTCAAACCGTAGGTAGATACTAGCAACTCATGTAGTGCCGTGAAGACCTCAGGGCTCATTCGAAACATCTTATAGAAGTACCTTGGCCGAGCAAAGCACCTCATCACCCATTGAATTCCAGTTTCTGGTGTTTCCCTGTACTCACCTTTGTCAAAATAACGCTTAGTGTATTGTGCACCCATTTGACCAATAACAGCAGCATGCTAGGAAAGCTCAGCTAGGAGTACTAGTCCCTTCTGTCCTTCTTTGGCTACACCTTTCAAGTTGTCATCCATCTACAAAGGATATAATCTGACATAAAGAAATAATATGGCACAAGGAAATAATCTCACATAAGGATATAATCTGACACAAAGAAATAATCTGACACAAGGAAATAATCTCACATAAGGATATAATCTGACAAAGAAATAATCTCACAAATAGTCTCAGCACAAGCAAATAGTCTCAGCGGAAGCAAATAATTTGTTACAGCCATACAACTAATAGTTCTCACAATAGAAATAAAAATTGGTTCACTGGCGCCTCATCATCTCCTTTTCAGCATGCTCCCTCTCAATCACATCCAGCCTTCCTTTATTTGTTTTCATATGGCTGAGGACCTCTCTAAATTCAGGCTTCATGATCAGCATGGTGGCAGTGTGCATTAGAGGAGTTCCTTCTTCCACCCCACACTCTTCGACCATCTTCATAGCCTCTCCAATAGTGGGGACTAAATTAGTTGGAGGAGCTGATGATGCAGATACACTTGAGGAGATCCTGTCTGCTGCACTTTCTATCTTCAAACATGTGTTTTTGTACATGCGAAAAAATAGACTCTTCTCTTCTTTGTCTTCAGTACAAGACCTCTTGCGTTTCTTTTTTCCTGGTTTCTTCAAAGCGGTCAGCTTGACATCATCATTATCCGGAGGTTTTGGTACCTGCCACGTCCCGATCACTTGCCTCATCGGAGGATATATCTCCAGACAGGATGCAAGTGCCCCACCACATGTACCTTGCCAAAATTAGATCAAGATCATCAAGGTACTTGGTCCTTGTTTCGAACCTTACATGGTTGCATTTTAGTCCTTTTTCACGGTTATCGATCTCCGAAATTGAATGAAAATTTTTAGCAAGGCACACCATATCAAAGTATGAAAAGTATATCAATAGTGAGAGTTCGGTTCTTACGGCAAGGTGTTCATCCACCATTCCCGAGGGCAATCACGATTCCCTTTGCGCGTCCCATCCAAGTCCATGGCATAATTCTTGAACTCCATGAACCATCCATATTCCTTTTTCATGTTGTCTAATTTGTTCTTCAATCTGTATCTTTGTTCGCTCGTCACCGCTTCTTTCGCAAACTTAAATACAAGATTTTTCCATCCAAGACTAGTCCAAAGTCCTGGGCCTATTCCTCGCTTCTATCTCCCTTTGCATATATCAATCAAATGCTTCAAAAGAAATCACTCCAATCGCCTTGTCACCCATTCTGAATCAAACAAAACAAATTTTTCAGACTTTCTAATTACCATAATACCATGACATCATTTTTATCATACACACAACACACTATACTGAATGAATAACATGCATCGAACCATTTATCGAGATTGACATACTGCGCTGCGCATCCGGTCCACGGAGGCGTAGATCGATGGAGCCGGACTGTTTGGTTGCCGTAGAGCGGGCGGCGCGCAATGCGAGGGCTCCGACGTGGAGCCCGACCACCGAGACAGGCGAGGACGCGACTCCGGCCACGGCAACGCAGTAGGGCGACGAAGAGAGGATCGGGTGAGAGGACGGAGAGGACCGACGGCGCCGGAGCACACCAGTAGCGGGGCGGTGAGGTGCGCCGCCGCCCGCCGGGAAACCCTAGCGCGCCGGCTCGAGCGGATGCGCGAGGCGGAGGCGCTCGAGCGAAGGGAGAAAGAACGAAACGTTTTCTTCGTAATGGATGGCATTGTGGGTAATTTTGATGAAAGTTACACCCCTATAGCCGGTGAAAGCAGGTTGCCCCTCGCTGTGGAAATTGAACTACATAAAAGCTAGCTTTTGGAGAAGCTGATGGTCCAGGTAAAGGCCTTTGGTTGGCTTTTGAGCTTTTGGGAGCAAAAGCTGAAGCTAAAAGCCAAACCAAACAGGGCCTCGGTCTCCTCCGGCTGCTCCGTGCACTGCGTGAATCGATCGTGTCAAGAATTAAGTATGAACTGTCAGCTCCGACGAAAGCAAGTACGGAGGCTACCAGGCGATTGCGATTTGGCGAATTCGTCGACTCGATCGCCGAAATTTGCACGGGGCTAGCCGACTCAAGGGGCAGCCGACGCAGCGCTTTTATGTGGCCTACTTCTGGGCCGCATTTGGGCTGGACCGCTGGACTCGAAGCATCCATTGTTGGCCCATCTCAAAGTGAGACCAGATTTCTTAAGCCCATGTTTAGCCCAATTTGAGCGGATAAGCCTGCTGATCCAAGGCCCACCCAAGCCCATTAGTACCTGCCAGTTTCACTCCACCACAGAACCCTCGTCTTCCTCATCGCCCGCCGCCCGCCCGCTTCTCCTCCTCGGCCTCGTCGCCGGCGTCGGAGTCGGATACGGCGCCCTCCTCGTCCACTCCCGGCACCCTCTCGCCCCGCTCCGCTTGGCATTACAACACTGCTCTACACGGGCGCGGATTCGAACAGACAAGGGGCAAAGATGCGTGGATTTGGCTTCTGTTCGAGCTCTGAAATTCCATCTGCTGTTCTAACGATTCTCTCCGACCCCCCCCCCCCCCCCAAGAGCACAGGGCGAAGCGGACGAGGCCTTCTGGGTACGGCGTCGACGGCGTCGATCTGATCAGCGGGCCCAACGACGACGTGCCGCTGCACATCCGCCGCCACCTATCCAGAGCGACCGACGCGGCTCGCGCGGGCGCGCTCGCGGCGGCGGCACGACCTCTCGACGCGCGGCCCCAGGCTCCACTTCGACGTCGGGCTCTGGTCGGACCCTGCCGGAGGACACGGCCCGATTCATATCCTTCATCGACGCCGTCCTCGCACGACGCGCCGAGACAGATGCGGAGGAGCTGCAAATTTCCTTCCCGGGTTATTTGTCCAAAACCGGAGCCTTCTTCGCCTGCATCAAGCCGGCGAACGTCGATGGGTGGCTCCGCTACGGCCTTCTGCATGCTGTCAGATCTTTTGTTCTGAACATACCGCAGTTGCCAAGTCCGGGGGCGATGGTTGGTCATCTGTGCTGCGTCTTGAGAATGTCAATCTAACTGCCCCATGGAGGATAATGATTTTGGTATATATAGGTTGTTGCGACACTGCACATCTGCCAATCAACTCGAGGTATTCATGTGGATTCCGGCGGTACTTCCCTGACCTGTTTCTTAGTAAACTTCTCTTGTCTCAAACATTTTTAAGGTAGAACTTTTAACGGTATGACATTGACTTTTGCACAGCATTGTAAAGATGACTGGGCATTCTGACTGGTCAAGGAAAAGAACAAAGCTCTATTATGAAATGGAAGTCAATATCCCCACTTCTAATCTCTAATCTCGCAGGTGGGAATGGGATAAAGACGTGTCTAATTGGTGATTGCACATTGGGAAAGTGAGATTGGGTGGGTAGGTGGGTGGGTGGGTGGGGGTGGGGGGGGGGGGGTGCAGTTGACGCAGTGAAGCATGTTGGTTGCTTGTCTGCAAGCTGATGGCTCAAAACCCCCTCCTGTAAACAATATAGATATGTTTGCTGATTTCCTGTTGTGGACTTGTGGTGTTCCATTACTCCCGTGATGAAAATATATGTCCAAATATTGCTTTTTTGTTGGGATACTTTTCTTGCTCGGTGGGTATGATTGTACATTGCTCAATGGGCAAGACAATGTTTCATCTATCTACTAGGTAAGCTGATTTAGCAGTTCATTAGCTGATTTAACAGTTGGGGTGTTCCTCCCGATATAAAAAGCAATTGGGATGTTTCAGATGTGCTTTGCTGTCAGCTTATTGAGCAATTTTACTGCAGCAAAATGGTTACTTCAGTGGTATCACTATTTCACTAAATAATACAATTTTACTACACCTGTTTTGCCTACTTTTGTCTGTTTAAATGTTCTCTTTATTGTAGTGTTTAGCTGTCGTTTAGGCATCTTCCTGTTCATGCATGTTCAACTTTTGTGCTAGTTCCAGATTCCTCGCTGAGCTGATTTTATCCCATATCACAGAAGAATGTTGCCGTCAGTTTTGATGAAAGAAGCTCACGGAGGGATGATACACACTTAGATTTTGGGATCTAAAAGCACATTCTAAAAGGTTCTGCACTACATTGACACAATCCAAATAATTTTGTGATCTAGGCTGCAATTTGCTCACCTGCTCGTTCCAAAAACAGTGTGTAATTTACTCAAGAAAAGAAATATAGATTTGTACTTTGTCTTGTTCTTTAAATTTCTTTGTTGTGATCGCCATGTCATTGATCCTGCTGCAGGCTCTGAAACAAACAGTAGGGCAGCAAGGAATTGTGCTAGAGCACCAAATGGGAAAAATACCACGGCTTCCTCATGTGACTGTCGTGATGGCTCGCTCAGCGTGCTTCAGGGATGATGAATGGCTGCGAAGATTTGGTTCTTCGCATGGCTGGTGCACAGGGAAAGTGGGTTGACTGTCGTGAGGCTCGCTCAGCGTGCTTCAAGTGGACGCCGAATTAGTGAGAAGCGGCACGGGTGCAAGCAGTGATATGCAACTGGTAGTCTGGTATATTGATCATTGATGTCCTGGTCAGGGTTCACATTATCGGTTGAAAAAAAAATTCGGAGGGTAGCGATAACTCTGGTTACCGCCGCCGGTAACCGGAAATTTCGGCCGGAATTTTCTTTTTTCTTTTGTTGCAATTTTCGGATTTTAAATAAAAAATCAAATTCGGACAAAATTCATGCGAATTCATTTTTTTTGACAAAATTCATTCAAACCGAAAATTTTGGGGCTAGTTTGTAGTTCTATCGGCCCCCACTGGTAAACTCGGTTACCGCCGATAACTGGCGAAATTTTGCTGAAATTTGTTTCACTGGTCCTGGTTCAAGACCTGAAGCGTGAAGTACGCCTGTGCTCTGTTAGTCTGTTGTAAAGAATGGAAGATGGTAGTCATAAACTCTTTCTCTGGAAATGTAAGATATGGAGGATGAAAGTGGTAAAAACGACACCATACGTTTTTTTTTAAATAAAACTTTTCTTCGAAAGAATCGAGCAATCAGCCGCAGTGTATATACATACGTTTTGGCAGCACGAAACAGTCACTGCAGGGCGAATCCGACAAGTTATCCCCCCCCCTCCCCCCCTTTTCTTTTGAGAAAGTGGGTGGATCTAGTGAGTGTGCCGTGCACCGTTGGCAGCTCAAAATCTGAGACCCCGAAAAGAATAGGTACCTCGTCTATAGGCCGAGAAAATACTGTTGAAAAACTAAGAGAGGAAGATCATGCAATTTGCACATATTTTTCTTGCTATGCCTCTCTTCTTATGTCGCCTAAAAACTTTTGGAAAGACAAGTGGCTGGGTACAAGGTCGCTGAAAGAACTGATCCGTATTGCAGCAAGGAAAAACTGTATGGTGTGAGACGCAATTCACAGAGAAAAGTGGATAGCCGACCTGAGGAAAAGAATTAACTTGCACTTGCTGCAGGATTTTGTCAAAGTTTATATCATGGTGTGACGCCCCTTTTTCCCGTCCTTCTCCCCGCCGGCCCGGACCCCCCCTTCGTTTCTCCCTCGCCGGACCGGACCCCCCTCCTCCCTTCCCTTCCCGCTCGCGTGCGTCGCGTTGCCGCCGCGCGCGCCACCGCCGCTGCTCTGCTGCCGCCCACGAGCGCCCGCGCACGCCGTCAAGCCGCCATCATCACCGTTGGCGCATGCCCGCCGGACCCCCCTTCTCCCCGAGCTCCTCCCCGGCTTTAAAGCCCAAGCCCGAGCCCCCTTCCTCTCCTCCTTCCCCCTTTCATTCACAGAGCAAGAAAAAGAACCGAGGAAGAAGAAGCAAAAGAGAGAAGAAGACGACGGAGAGCTTACCTCCCGGAGTCGCCGCCACCGCCGATTGGTGCCCTCCTCACCGGCTCGGTGAGCCTCGCCGCCGCCGTCCTCATCGTTGCCTCCATCGTCGTCGCCGGCGCCATCCCCTTCTTCCGAGCGCCGTCACCGCCCTTCCTCCTCTCTCTCTCGGCGCGCGCGCTTTCTTCTTCCTCCCCGCACGCCGCCACGCTCGAGCCCCTCTCCGCCTCCTCTCCGGTCGCCGTCTCTGCCGCCGCCGCCCCGAGCTCCTCCCCTTCCTCGTGTCGCCGCCGCCGCCCCCGGTCCCTCTTCCCACTTCGCCGCCGAGCGCGCCCCGTTCTTTTCTTTAGGCGGCGCGCTGGGCGCTCCTCTCCGTGGCCGAAGCGGTGCGCTTCGATTTCGGTCGAGCTGGGCGGCCGATTTACTGTTGCGGCCGATTTCTTTTTCCTTTTATTCGATTTTCGATTTCCTTTTCTTTTAATTCAAAAGTGAGGTTTCAAAATCAATAACTCCCATTTCAACTCCAAAAATTATAAAGTAAATTTCTAAAATTTGTTAATTCAAGACCTTGCTAATGGCATAGGTCTTGTTCAATTTGGAGTTCATTTGTTGTTTATTTGTATTTAATTGCTCGTTTTGCTTGTGCATGCCTTTTCCGACGTTCGTCCGACTAGGTTTTGAAGACGCGGAGATCCCCAAGTTGATCAAGACCAAGTGTATCAAGATCCTCTAGCCTATATCCCAAAGTAGTCAATACTTTGATCATATTGAGCCTACATTTTATGCAAATTATATTCTTTTAAAATAGCAAATTGCATGCTTTAATTCTTTAAGCAAATGTATGTTAAAACTTAAGGTAGTTAAATACCCATTTGATGATTAATTAATTATTATGCCATCCTTGTCAATTTGAATCCAAAAATCTTTGTCACCCTAGTAACTATATGGTAATACTAGCTATAGGTTGTACTTAAGCGACATGCTAGTCTTGCTTAAAGTACCGGGACATTAAAATGTCCCAACCATCATCTCTTTAAACATAAAAAAATGATTTGGGCAGTCATTGGTGGTCCATGACTGAGATAAATGTGGCGATTTGGTTTTACTCCTCAAAACCCTAATATTGCTGTTACTATCTGGGCGGACTGTGTGTTGAAGAGTATGTGATGGGTGCGAATGCAGCCCAAAGAATGTTAATGTGTGAAATGATCCGCCTAGACAACCCGAAGGACTTAATCTTGTCATGACCTCCCGTGTAAAACAAGTACAACCACAAGTCTGCAAACTGCAACTTGGCTTAGTAGATTTATTGAACCTTGAAAGTCAGTCTCACGGAAGGGACAATAAAGGGTGCAAGTGTGAGCTCGATCACGTTTGAATGGGACACCGATGGTGTGAGGACCCCGGAGTTATCTCCGTAAGACCGCGACTAATCAAGGTCTTAGGGACATAACTCTAGATCTCCAGTAAATGAATTCCAACTTAACTCAGTCCAAATGATAGGCTTAACCAAAATCTAGAGCCCCGACGATCATGCACGCCGCTCCCCTGCGAGCGCTACGTGATTGTCGATTCTCCAATCAGTCAAGCACTACACTTAGCGAGTTAAATAGGAAGCCATGGACAGCGAGCATGACCTATATTGGCTCCCAAGATCAGCGACCAATATACCCATACTCTCATACAACGTTGCTCACATCCATACAACATCCATACATAGATAGTTCAAAAGACATACAACATAGTTCCAAGTTTACAACTAATACAAGTGGCCGACCGGCCAAATTTAAAAGAGAGTATTAAGTAGCAGCGAAACACATAAATAAACCAAAAGACCAGCAATGGTATGCCCCATAACCCATCGGCAACCAATCGGGATTAAAGATAGCACGCTACTCATCGGTGTCGCCTAAATTGACACCGACGAGCTCGTCGATCTCATTATCCTCCTCACCGTAAAAGCCAAGAAACATCCGGTGAGTACAAAGAGTACTGCAAGTCTTACACAAATAAAAATAGTTATGCATAAGGTCATTCAAAGGAAGGGCTCATATTGGCTTAATTTTGCGAAAGAGACGCATATCGAACAACCTACACATTCTAGTTTTTCAAGTGCCATTTCAAAATCAGATTTGAAGTAGAAGTAAAACATGTGAATAAGTAATGAATTCAATAACAAATGAATCATACCAACAACAAAGTGGTGGTCCACTTTGATACAACAACAAGCATGAACATCCCATTCATGTCGATACCAAGTTATAACCACAATTTTAATTCCAAGTCTAACAATAGTAACTCCCGAACTCAAGCGGTTGTCCATAACCGTGGACACGGCTATTCGAATAGATTTATACCCTGCAGGGGTGTACTACTTTACCCACACGACTTGATTAGCCCGTAAGCCTCCAGATGCCTCCGAATATAGCATACTTCCTAAGGTATGCGTACGTGTAAATCAAGATACTGGTCGCTTTTAGCAAGAAGATCCCATTGAGCTAAGTCCCTCAACCCATGGCTCCTAGGAAACACGAGACGTTAACGCCTCCATCCTATATATCCTAGGAAACACAAGACGTTAACGCCCCCATCCTATCGGCCCAAAAGGAACACGGGATTTCACGGTCCCATGCCCTTACAATTTCACCACCGTGGGACTCAACACAATAAAACCTTCCCCCTACTTAACCATACGGCTCCCAACCCGCGTGTGGTAGCACGAATGTACTTGAATCAACGACGTTACCAAAGTTCGGTCCTTAATTGTCCAGACAAGTCAACCACATACCCAATTCTCGTGCACCAAGCACCATCACTAACCAACACTTGTCCAGACCAAAAGCTCATTTAAAATGACGAAATTTTAACTCACAAAACAGATACGAAGATCTGAACCAAAAGTAAATAATGAGAGTTGTGTTTATCCCATAATTGTCGGGTTATTCCCGACAATCAAACTACCGGTTCTAGACTTGCATGGCTAAGCAACTCGAACAATATAACTTTACTCATCCTATCATAACATTTCAGAATGGAATAATTCATGGATAGCCTCAATGACAAGATAATAGGATGTGTCTAACCATTCATCACAAAAATAGCGACAATATAAAACTATCATGCAAGCAATTATCATTGCATCTATCCTAACAAAACTGGGATCAAACATGATGCAAAAGAAAGTTCAAAGGATGCTTGCCTTGCTGGAAAAGTAGTTGCTCACTCTCGGTGGCGTAGGCGTCAATATCAAAAGGCTCGGAATCTAGATAGATATAATAACGAATAACCACCGAGAAACATCTCAAAATTCAAAATGCTCAAAATGCATGATTTTTCTACTGATGCTGAGTCATGGTTTCAGATGGTTTATGGTGAAAGATTTATTCCATTTTGATTTAAGGTGTGAAAGTTATAAGTGTTTGAATTTCAGTTTTCGAGATGTCTTCTTTGAGTAATTTAATCATAAGGTGAAAATTTGTAGAGCAGTGGTGAGTACATGGATTACAAGGATAAATAGGCAATATTATTACAAGCTCAACAGAGTTGAGTTTGCGTCATTCGGAGTTCTCATGATTTAGTTACGAATTTCTAAAGTTACCAACATTTTCTTTTATAAAATTAATAGTGTTAAAAGCTCATTTTCCAAATTAATGCCCTCTGTTACAGAGACGTGGTTGAAACAAATTTTAATACAAAGTTCATTAAAAATAAAATTTATCAGAAGTGGTTTCATGCGATTTGGAGTTAATATGAAATAGTTATGCATTTTCAAAGTTAATACTAATTTTCAGTGTGCAAAATAATCGATTCCGAATTTCATAAAGCATTTACTACCTTTCATACGGACCTTGCGCTAGCCGCACTCACCGACAGGCGGACCGGGGTCAAGATTTTGACCGGTCAACAAGACTCGGTCTCGACCGCAATAGGTTGAAGACGTATTCTATAAAATACGCTTCCCAACTCCCATCGCAATTCTACTTTGTGCCTTCAAAGAATACGTTCTCTTTTGTGAAAACGCATCGCTAAGAACTACGCATCCACTTAAAGCGTACTAGGGCCACGGTCATAGACTCATTATCGATTAACTACGATCGTTGGCGCTAAACAAAACGCGCGTACTACTGATGCGTCTTGGACGAAAACGACAACGATGGCGTCGCCGAGCTTGCTCGGCGGCTTGCCGAGCCAAGTCTAAGGCGGCACAAACTGAAAGCTAGTATGGGACCGCAATAGCCATGCGCATCTCCTGGTAGTGGTGGCGAGGTCCAAAATGGGCTGAAACGGCGACTAGCCGGAGATGGGCGGAGCTAAACTTCACGGCATAAACGCCCGCCGGGATTCGATAGTGCATCAAGCAACGAGCGCATGCTTAAGCTCCTAGGGGACAAGAGGAAGCTACCTGAGTCGGGAAAAGGACCGGAGAGGCACCGAACTCGCCGACGACGTGCGACCGAAAAGCGGCAAAGAGAGGCTCACGATGTCACGGCAACCTGAGCAAGGAAATCAACAGTGGGTGATTGGAATAGGTAAAGGAGGTCCATAAGATGTTAATATTGAGGGGAATAGAAAAATAGCTCACCCAGCCGGAGATGGAGACGAAAAGGGGCTAAGTCGGCCAAAAAGGGGGAAGTTCCAATTTCCGACAATCCTGGTGAGTCGTTAGTACCAAAAGGTGAGGGGTTTTACTCCTTATAGTCTAGAACATGAGGTGACGCGCAAGAAATGAAGAAGTTCTTACTGGAGATGAAGATGGTGACAAAGGTTAGCCGCGGGCACGCTCCAGAGCCGGTAAGAACACGCGGGTGCCTTTGGATCTATAAGCAACGACAAGAGTTCAAATGAGCTAAAATGGACACGGCATGCAAGATAGAATAAAAAGGACTAGGTCTCGAGGACCTTACCGAAGAACAGAGCTCAAGTGAGCTTCCCTCTCCTCGCGCCGAGGAGAAGTGAGGGAAGAAGAGGGTGTGGGGTGCTAGTTAAAGATGGCCAACGGACGGAACGGAGGCGGCGTGACATGCCGAGGCTCCGGGATAGGTCAAACTGGGCGGTGCGGTCACGGCGTTGACGGGGCAGCGCAGAGCTCCTTCGGCGCGTGGCGCTGAGCTCGCCGCGCGCTGCCGGTTGAAGACGCCCCTGACATGCGGGACCCACCGCGTCAGTGACTCACAGCGGCGCGCGCGAACGCGAGTTGAACGATTTGATCAGAACCGTTGGATCACGAATGGACGGATGGGATTAGTGTGTGCAATCGGACCGGTCGAAGGGGTAGGCGATCTGAGCCGTTGATCTGAGATCCAAGGGTTGCATGTCGCGGTGCAGTTAGGCGGTTGGGCTGAGTTCATTCGCCGAGTCGGCTCGAGCCCGAGGAACAGTGCGCCAGTCCGGGTTGAGTCCAAGTCTGACCGATATTTTAATTGTTTTCCCTACTTTGACCATGGACTTAAAAATAGAAATAAAATTCCTAAAATCATGAAATAAATCATGGGGGTTCCTGGGATAACCTAGTGTCCATAAAAATTATTGAACCCTACTGTTCATGATTTAATTTGTGATATAGAAATTCAAACTCAAACTAGGTCTTTTAATAGTGTTGGGATTTTCTTAGGGTTCAAACCAGTCCCAAAAATTTGGGAAAAATTATATTAATTCTTGATAATTTATATAGTATTTGAATAAATTATTTCCAGAGATACTTCAGTAGAATTTATCTTAGTTTTATGATTGGAGTTCAATTTAAAATGGATGTTTCATAAGCATTTTGAGATTTTCCAAGTGCAATATTAAAAATAAAAAGTTTCAAAACATGATGCATGATAATGAAATGCATAATAAACCTCTTTATTAATTTGGGGATGTGACAGATGGTGAAGTGCCTTCTACAGCAAGATGTAGGAGGTGACATCCCGCACCAACATATGGGCGTAACCCCATATAGGTGAGATGACGGAAGGGGTGAGATATTTTGAAAGGTTACTGTGTGACTGCCGCTCAACTACATGACTAAGGAATCATGTGGGGTAACGAGTATGACTATCTCTTGTGGGTAAAGTGTACAACCTCTGCAGAGTCTAAAGCTGTTTTAAGCAGTAGCGCCTACGGTCAAAGCGGACATGGGAATCTTTACTCGAGTTAGTTCTATTTCAAAAATCTTGTGGTTGGGATGAAAATGTGGTGGGCTCACCTAGCCTCGAGATTGGATTTTGCCTGAGTGCTTGAACTCAGTGATGTTGGTAATTGGGACGGACCCAATCAAAAGTAAGCATAAGGTAGAGTTTCCGACGGAGGAACCTCTCATTGTTATAAATTATTGCACAATTACTCTATTTAACAAAAATGCAATCTGTTAAAAATGCTAAGTAATAGGACTTTGTAATTATGATAATTGAAAATGTTGCTTTAGCAAATAAAAGAACTCGAGTCATCCTTGTTAAGCCTTGCATGTATATTATTGCATTGTGTATTGGCTCATGAGCACGAAGTTGTGCTCATCCTCGCTCTCTCCCAAAACCCTCGGAGTAGGAACTCCTGGAGATTACGACTATTACGAGGATCCAGAAGTTGGAGGCCCAGGAGATAATGAAGCATAGTGTAGTCTTTAGATGTTCTAGTCTCGCCTCAGTCCAGTTGACTCCGTCGGTACTTGCGTGCATCCAATATTACCCAAGCCATGGTTAATACTCCGATTACACACGGTTTCCCGATCGCTTGCTGTGGAGAGATGAGCTCTCACCCCTTTTGCTTCCGTTGTCGCTTCCGCTTTTGTAATGTAATCAATTTGGCCTGATCGGCCCCTATTGTAAAACTCGACCCGACGTGGTCTATGTCACTCTGTTGTGTTAATTAATGAATGGTATGGTTTTACGCCATGTATGAATTGATTCAGTGATGTATCTGTGAGTGCTAGCTACTGATCCAGGGAATAGCACAGTGTTTCACAGAGGATTCTGGATTAGGAAATCCGGGTCCGACAGAGCTGGTATCAGAGCATACGACTGTAGGAGCCTTAGCTAGACTGGTCGAGCCTAAGGACTTGAGTGTTATTTTCAAAAACTAAGAAAAGCTTTGACAAAATATAGCTTATTTATTGCTCTTACTCATCTATCTTAGTTCTTTACTTACCTCCTTTTGTGAGCCTACTCCGTCGCTGGCTCTTTCTTTTGTTTTAAAAATTTTAGATTACCGTGTCGTCGTCCGATGGCCCGTGGGATTTCTTTTCTCACAGAGAGAACGACGACAAGTTTGTCGGTATCCCCGTCAAACTCAAACAGTACCTTGGTTCGTCACCGGCCCATCCTCAGAGGCTGGAAGACCTAGGTTCTAGATCGAGAGTCTCGTTCCTTGGAGGTTGAGTTCATCGCTCACACCTTTCAGACTGAGCATTCCAGGAGCCGCTGTTCGGTTTTCGTTCAGAACATAGTGCGCCCCGCCTCGACTCACCTTGTGCCGCGTGCACAAGGATCTCTTTTGAGGTCACCTTTGCTGTCCCTTTCCGTCTCTCCAGGAGGGAGAACGCTACCCGAAGATCTTCGACATCAAGAACACTGTTGTTACAGTAGCCGCCGCGGTGCACGCCCCAGCTCCTCCTGTACCAGCCGTCATCATCAACAACCCGGCGCCAACTCAACGTCTTGGACCCCGCCCCAGGATCGCTGCATGCAAGAGTGTGCGACGTCCCAGTCCACCGCCCGCCGTCAACGTTGAAGACTCCCGTTGAGTGCGCAGCCTTTCTCGTTCTCGCTTTTATTCCCGGTTGCTCGACCTCGCCGCAACCGCCCCGCCTCGCTCCCGCAATCGCCTCGCTTGGGGTGGTCAACACCGTTAGAGGAGTAGTTAGCTCGAGTTAGCTAGCGATGCTTGCTAGGCGACCTTTTGGTCAAGCATCTTTTCTTTCTTCCACCCCACGATGAGAGCGTTGTGTTTGTATCTTGTGTCATGGCTTAGCCTAGCCTATATGCTATGTTTCAGGAGTCAGGTAACACCTAACCCCTCCCCCTTAATATAATGCAGTCGTTCTAGGCTTTGTATTGTGTTTGATTCTTTTTCTTCGTTGGTTTGAAGTTCTTCTGTTGTGCTCTAGAGGGCCAGAAAACCCTCATATATACCCCTCCCCTCGTTCTGAGCTTCAGTGTGTCTTCAGATGCCGCCAAGAAGAGCCGCCGCCCCAGTCCGTGGTGCCTTTGTAGCAGGCCGAGGAAGAGGCCGTGGCGATAGAAATGGTCGTGGTCGCGGACAAGGACAAGATCTACCTCCTCCGCCACCAAAGAACCCGACAATGGCTCAAGTCATGTTCCAAAGAAACTCGATTCTTCAAGCCTTGTTAACCAATCAGCAGACTGGACCAGCCGGTCGCCACTCCAAGCTTGCAGACTTCCTCAGGACAAGACCCCTCACCTTCGCCGCAGCCGATGAACCCCTTGAAGCTGAAGACTGGCTCAGAGATACGGAAAAGAAGCTCCGTCTTGCCCACGCTCAAACGAAGACAAGGTGGATTTTGCCACCCATCAACTAAAAGGAGCCGCGTTGCTGGTGGGAGAACTACCTCGCCGAGGTGGTGACAGATCGCACGAAGAAGAAGAGGCGATATGTGAAGCCATAGCATCTACGATTGGAGCCCCACAAGAGCCTACTGCCGCCATAGAAGAAGTTGATGAAGTGCACGACCGTAAGAAATCGAATCCGCATGGCGATCAATTCCTTGGCGGAATTCAAAGTCGCTTCGAGAACCAACCGTATCACCGGTACCATGAGATTGAAGAAGAACGAGTTCGAGCTCTCAAGCGGTCGATGTCGGTCAATGAATATCTAACCAAGTTCAACCAGCTTGCCCGCTACGCCCCCAATGACGTAGCTGATGAAGAAGAAAAGATCGACCGCTTTGTGGAAGGAATGCGTGAAGATATGAGGGGACACTCATCCTCCACGACATCTCCGACTTTCAACGGTTGGTCAATAAAGCCCTCATCTGTGAAAATGAGAACAAAGCGTGGAGGTTAGCCGCAAAGGAAGATGGTATTCCAAGGGCGTCGCGGCGCCTTTCCGCAAGTCGACTTTCAGAGCGGCCGTCTTCTGGCGCTAGCCGCCCCATCACCAAGGATTCCGCCCAACTCCAACCTCCACTCTAGTCACAACACCGCATTCCGGTGGGAATATTTCCGCGCTTCTCACTCCATCGACAGCCTACAACGGTCAACCCGATAGCTCATCTTCGTTGTTTCAATTGTGGAGAAACGGACACTTTGCTAGAAGGTGCCTCAACCATCACCCCGAGGAGTACGACTTAAGAACCACACCACCGAGGCCGGACGTCACCGCAAGCAAAGTTATCAAGTCTCGCAGCATCGAGCCGCTTCCACTCCAAGCCAAAGCCAAGTCAAGGACTTGTCAATCATGTCATCGCCGCAGGCCCCAGCGGCCGGGAATAATAAGAGGTACGTTCTCTGCCTAATCCGACTAGCCCGAATCTCGGTCGAGATTCCGCTTAAAATGGGTAGGTTTTGTGACGCCTTTTTTCCGTCCTTCTCCCCGCCGCCCGACCGCCTTCGTTTCTCCTCGCCGACCGGACCCCTCCTCCTTCCTTCCCGCTCGCGTGCGTCGCGTTGCCGTCGCGTGCACGCCACCGCCTGCTCCCCTGCTGCCGCCCACGAGCGCCCGCGCACGCCGTCAAGCCGCCATCATCACCGTTGGCGCATGCCCGCCGGACCCCCCCTTCTCCCCGAGCTCCTCCCCGGCTTTAAAGCCCAAGCCCGAGCCCCTTCCTCTCCTCCTTCCCCTTTCATTCACGAGCAAGAAAAAGAACCGAGGAAGAAGAAGCAAAGAGAGAAGAAGACAACGGAGAGCTTACCTCCCGGAGTCGCCGCCACCGCCGATTGGTGCCCTCCTCACCGGCTCGGTGAGCCTCGCCGCCGCCGTCCTCATCGTTGCCTCCATCGTCGTCGCCGGCGCCGTCCCCTTCTTCCCGAGCGCCGTCACCGCCCCTTCCTCCCTCTCCCTCTCCGGCCGCCGCCGCCCTTTCTTCTTCCTCCCCGCACGCCGCCACGCTCGAGCCCCTCTCCGCCTCCTCCGTCGCCGCTGCCGCGCCGCCCGAAGCTCCTCCTTCCTCGTCGCGCGCCGCGCCCGGCCCTCTTCCCACTTCTGCCGCCCGAGCGCCGCCCCCCCCGTTCTTTTCTTTAGGGCAGGCGCCGCCTGGGCCGCTCCTCTCCCGTGGGCCGAGCGGTGCGCTCGGTTTCGGTCGAGCTGGGCCGGGCCGATTTCTGTTGCGGGCCGATTTCCTTTTTTCCTTTTTATTCGATTTTCGTTTTCCTTTTTCTTTTTAATTCAAAAGTGAGGTTTCAAAAATCAATAACTCCCCCATTTCAACTCCAAAAATTATAAAGTAAATTTCTAAAAATTTGTTAATTCAAGACCTTGCTAATGGCATAGGTCTTGTTCAATTTGGAGTTCATTTGTTGTTTATTTGTATTTAATTGCTCGTTTTGCTTGTCTGTGCCTTTTTCCGGTACGTTCGTCCGACTAGGTTTTGAAGACGCCGGAGATCCCCAAGTTGATCAAGACCAAGTGTATCAAGATCCTCTAGCCTATATCCCAGGCGAGTCAATACTTTGATCATATTGAGCCTACATTTTATGCAAATTATATTCTTTTAAAATAGCAAATTGCATGCTTTAATTCTTTAAGCAAATGTATGTTAAAACTTAAGGTAGTTAAATACCCATTTGATGATTAATTAATTATTATGCCATCCTTGTCAATTTGAATCCAAAAATCTTTGTCACCCTAGTAACTATATGGTAATACTAGCTATAGGTTGTACTTAAGCGACATGCTAGTCTTGCTTAAAGTACCGGGACATTAAAATGTCCCAACCATCATCTCTTTAAACATAAAAAAATGATTTGGGCAGTCATTGGTGGTCCATGACTGAGATAAATGTGGCGATTTGGTTTTACTCCTCAAAACCCTAATATTGCTGTTACTATCTGGGCGGACTGTGTGTTGAAGAGTATGTGATGGGTGCGAATGCAGCCCAAAGAATGTTAATGTGTGAAATGATCCGCCTAGACAACCCTAAGGACTTAATCTTGTCATGACCTCCCGTGTAAAACAAGTACAACCACAAGTCTGCAAACTGCAACTTGGCTTAGTAGATTTATTGAACCTTGAAAGTCAGTCTCACGGAAGGGACAATAAAGGGTGCAAGTGTGAGCTCGATCACGTTTGAATGGGACACCGATGGTGAAGTGCCTTCTACAGCAAGATGTAGGAGGTGACATCCCGCACCAACATATGGGCGTAACCCCATATAGGTGAGATGACGGAAGGGGTGAGATATTTTGAAAGGTTACTGTGACGGTCGCTCAACTACATGACTAAGGAATCATGTGGGGTAACGAGTATGACTATCTCTTGTGGGTAAAGTGTACAACCTCTGCAGAGTCTAAACTGTTTAAACAGCCGCGCCTACGGTCAAAGGCGGACATGGGAATCTTTACTCGAGTTAGTTCTATTTCAAAAATCTTGTGGTTGGGATGAAAAATGTGGTGGGCTCACCTAGCCCTGAGATTGGATTTTGCCTGAGTGCTTGAACTCAGTGATGTTGGTAATTGGGGACGGACCCAATCAAAAGTAAGCATAAGGTAGAGTTTCCGACGGAGGGAACCTCTGCTGTTATAAATTATTGCACAATTACTCTATTTAACAAAAATGCAATCTGTTAAAAATGCTAAGTAATAGGACTTTGTAATTATGATAATTGAAAATGTTGCTTTAGCAAATAAAAGAACCCGAGCCATCCTTGTTAAGCCTTGCATGTATATTATTGCATTGTGTATTGGCTCGCGAGCACGGAAGTTGTGCTCATCCTCGCTCTCTCCCCCAAAACCCTCAGGAGTAGGAACTCCTGGAGATTACGACTATTACGAGGATCCAGAAGTTGGAGGCCCAGGAGATAATGAAGCATAGTGTAGTCTTTAGATGTTCTAGTCTCGCCTCAGTCCAATTGACTCCGTCGGTACTTGCGTGCATCCAATATTACCCAAGCCATGGTTAATATCGGTCGCACACGGGTTTCCCCAGTCGCTTGCCTGTGGAGAGATGAGCTCTCACCCCTTTTGCTTCCGTTGTCGCTTCCGCTTTTGTAATGTAATCAATTTGGCCTGATCGGCCCCTATTGTAAAACTCGACCCGACGTGGTCTATGTCACTCTGTTGTGTTAATTAATGAATGGTATGGTTTTACGCCATGTATGAATTGATTCAGTGATGTATCTGTGAGTGCTAGCTACTGATCCAGGGAATAGCACAGTGTTTCACAGAGGATTCTGGATTAGGAAATCCGGGTCCGACACATGGTCTGTCACGTCACACTATCTCAAGATGTGCCAAATGACATAACTTGAAAGTGGACAGTCCCAGGCAATTACTCAGCCAAGTCGGCATATGAGACAATTTTTGGGAGCGTTAGAGGCTCCTTTTCAAAAACTCTTTTGGAACATATGGGTACCATAAAAGTGCAATTTTTTTTGCATGGATTCTCGTTCAGCACCGCCTGTCGACAGCAGACGTCCTAATACGCCGTCATATGCAAAATGATCACAGGTGTCCGCTATGTACAGACAACGTGGAAACAGCTATGCATTTGCTCGTGGAATGTTCCTATGCCAGATATATCTGGTCTTTAGTGGCTAATTGGGTCCAGCAACATAATCTTTTGCCATCGTGATGGATGGCTCGGCTGAAGATGGTTAACTGGTGGATCGACAATTTCCATTCTGGGGAGGGAAGTCACAAAAAAAAAAGAGATCAGACTTCCCTAATTGTTCTCACTCTCTAGCACACATGGAAAGAAAGAAATATACAGATTTTTCAGCACAGGCAGGTGCCGACAAGGCTACCGTCGATCATCAAAGAAGAAGCCGGAACATGAACGCTAAGCGGGACGGCCAAACTACAGACTTATTTGCAAGGTGAGGAAGATGCTCAAGCCGGAGGACTCACATAATCAGGGAACCGATCTTGGGTTGCGGCGATCGGCAATTCATCGGCCACTGATCTATTTTTGGTTCTTAGTTTCTGTTTTTTTTATCTGTTTTACTACTCTCTTTAATGCAATAACGGTGCTCCCGCCGTTTCCTAAAAAAACTCTTCAGAGAAACTACTAGTTGCGAAGTCGGGATAAGGCCACAGTTAAACGTGGATACGTTCTCCCGTATAGTAACAAATACACGGGTACAAGTAGTATACCGTTTAGTAACAAATATATGGGTACGGGTACTATATTGTCGCATCCTGTAGACCGCAACCACCTGTTTTTCAGCCAACAAACCGGCTCTCGCTCCTAATGTGTGCACGGATCTCGATGAAAAATCAACGGTAATAGTGCGGGAGGATGACCGCTAGGAGTAAAATTGGCTCGCTCCCTTCGTTCGCTACCCCAAACCGACGGCGCGGCTGTGGAGCGTCGCCGGGAGCAGCGGTGGCCGCACGCACGGGCCACGGTGGTCGGCGGGAAGCCGGCGACTCCTCGACCCTGCAGCATTTGAGTATTGCTGACTTGTTTCAGTGTAGGGTTTAGGGTAATAAGGTACCTAGATCCAAAACCCTGTGCTGTGTAACAAGGTAGGAGTAGGACACGACTACGTACGGAGAGTGGATTCACAGTCACGGATGCATACACGAATATGAGTTGTGATCCAATATTGATCCTTCAGGTTATTTTATTTATTTTAACGTCATGAATATCTTATGATATCTTTATTTATTTGTGTAGAATTGTCCCCGAGATCCTTCACCAATCGGGCCATGGACTCCACGGATGCTCCCAAGTCGAAACGAAGGCACTGTGGATTTGGCAGCGGTGCCGATCTGATCAGCGACCTAACCGACGACGTGCTCCTGCACGTCCTCGGCTTCCTGCCCGACGCGAGGGAGGCGGTGCGCACGGGCGCGCTCTCGCGGCGGTGGCGCAACCTCTGGACGCGCGCCTCCGCCCTCCGCCTCGTCGTTGGTCCGAATCCTAAGCCGGGAAACGGCCTACAGTACATCTCCTTCGTCGGCGGCGTTCTCGCGCGACGCGAGGAAAATATCAACAGCGGCATCGATGACCTGGTCATCTCCCAAGGATCGACCGCCCGCCCATGCCACCATATGTCCGAGCCATCACAAGCTACTTCTCCGACTGCATCGAAGACGTGCCCGTGGGCGCGTGGCTCCGGTACGGCATGCGGCACGCCGTGAAAACTTTCGTGCTTCATCTGCCATCGCTACGGAAGGCACAAGCAGGAGAGGCGCAAGAGCCAGCCGCCGTTGAGCTTCCCAGCTCCGCAAGACCGGAGACCATGCGCTTGGCGCTAGGTGGGTCTGTCCTTAATCTCCCCACCACTGCGGCATTCGATTCGCTCACGGATCTTTCGCTCGAGGACATAAGGTTCGCGGCCGGCATCGGCCAGCACCTCGGCCGGCTGCTGTCCTCGACGTGCTGCCCGCGGCTGCGGAAACTGCGTCTGTTTGCCCTGGCTGGCTTGACGGAACTGCAGCTCGAGGCCAACGCGCTCTCGGCGCTGTCGCTGTCGCTCCTGGACCTGAGGCTGCTGGAGCTGAGGACCCCCAGCCTCCGGGTTCTCCACATCGCCTTCTGCTTCGCATTGTTGTCTGGAACGGCCGGGAGGCCAGTAGCCACGATCATGGCGCCGAGGCTGGAGGAACTCTCCTTCACTTGCACGCAGGGCAACGTAGAGCTCAACGTTGAGGATTCGTCGTGCGTGCGGAGGCTCGTGAAGCTTCACCTGTCGTCGCATGGGGAAACCTTGTGTGACAACCGTTTTAGCATATGCCTCCTGAAGCTCTTCACCTTCATCAGTCACCTCCAAGTGTTCCTACACATTCCGACGGTAATATATACGTGCTCCTATTTCCTTGTCTCCTGACAATTAATCTTGTACTTATGAAGCAGTCTGTACATCTACTCTGTGCTGTCTCCTTTGTCCTTTCCGACTGAATTCTTAACTACTATACGTCTGGCCATTGATCCCTTGTGCAGAGAAAAGAGTTTCCCGAGACTGACCTGATGGAACACATACCGCAACTTCCTCATGTGACAGCTTTGTCAGTACAAGTTGATTCAACAGGCAGGGATGATTTCGCAGCTAGTGTAGCAACTCTCCTCGCACGATGTAGCAATCTCACATACCTCGACCTAAAATTGTCGGGCGCCTCGGTGAGCTCCTCTGACAAGTTCATCCATATATAATGCATGTGCTCATAGCACTTCACATTATTACAGTGTATATATCCCCCTACATTGCAAAGAGAGCTATGGTTCTTCTCATTAATTACTTCTATCAAGCTAGCCGTACTGAATAAATCTGTTCTTTGCATTGTAATCATCATAGGCTATTCCAAGGCCATCCTCAGAACTAGATGCCTTCAATGGTCGGTATAAGAGCTGGAAATACCATCCTGTGATCGAGCGCCTCCGGGAAGTGAAAATCGTGGGCTTCAAGGGCGTGAGACCGAAATCAGCCTCGTGCGATTGTTTCAGGCAAGAGCCCCAGCTCTTCAGAAGCTGACTCTAACCTTGAGCCAGCATTGCCCTCCGAACAAGAGCGGAGAAGACTGGGAAGATTTGCTACGTCGTTGTGTTCCGTTTGCCACCGGCAAGTGGACTGCTTGCTCCCATGAACGTACGACGACGTACCAGCGGACGCCGATGCTGTGAATAATTTCTGCTGTTCTGTTGCTCGCCCCTTGTGCAATGTAAGCTCAACCTGCTGTTTCCAATCCAGTGCCTAGGAGTTGTGCAAGGATTTTTAATATAGTAGTAGTATTTTCCCTTAGGCAGAGTTAAATTATAAATTCTAAGTCTCAAATCAAGAACCAATTGCTGCATATCCGAAGTTAAATCTCCCCGATTGATAATAAAGAGGCACATGTACCGTATGCATTCTGAAGTTATGTCTCATACAAGCGTTCTGAAAACAACCATGCACATGTACCGTATGCTCTGAACAGACGGATTGTGACGATGGTTTAATTTCATCTTGAATAAAATTGGAATCGGGGTGAAAGCCATATGCTTGTTAAAGGCACGTACAATATCTCTACTACTTAAAAGAAGGAGTTGGTGACGGTCGTCCGTCCTCCCACCAGCTTTCTCATCCGTCCGATCGACGCTCGGATCACCGACGGACCAGATCAACTAACGTGGGGGAGAACTGTCCGACACCACCCACGTACGATTAAAATCGGTTTCTCCTCGATTTTTCTGTGCTACCCCGTTCCCCTCGCACAAACATCCGCCTGCCTCCCCTCCAACCGTCACCTCACCCACCTCCTCACCAACGCCTTCGCCGCCGGCTCGGTCAACTCCCGCTCTCTTCCTCCCCTGCCCTTGCCCTCGCCCGCACTGCATCGCGCCGCGCACCTCCTCCCCTTCCGTTGCCGCCGCCGCCCTCGACTCGCTCCTCTCCCGCTCTCTTCCTCCCTCTCCCACGCCGCCGCTCGGAGCCTTCCTCCCCCCTCCGACCGTGCCCTTCGCCCGCTTCGCCCACCTCCTCTTCCCCAACCGCTCCCCAGGGCACACACTCTCCTTCCCCTGCGCACATTCTCTTCTCCACGCCCGACGACGCCGGCCTCCCTCTTCCAAAGAAAGGCGAGGTCGGCAAGAAGAAGGACGGCGTGCACCTATGGATGCTGCTGGACCGGTGGGGCACATCCGAGATCCTGGAGCTCGACAGGGCCTCTATCATCCGTCGTGCCGACGTGGCCCCGCGCGATCTCCGCATCCTCGGCCCTGTATTCTCCCACACTCTTCCTCCCTCTCACACGCCGCCGCCCCCTCCCCCACCTCTTCGTCCGCCCTGCCGCCAGCCACGACGCAGCCCACCCTGTCGCCTCCTCCCCTCACTGTCGCCGCTGCCGCGGGCAGCGGCGCCTTGTCCAGCAAGGTTGGCAAGAAGAAGGCCGGCGCACGCCTATCGATGCAGCTGGACCGGCGAGCACATCCAAGATCCTGGAGCTCGACAAGACTTCTATCATCTGTCGCGTCGGTGTGCCCCCGCGCGACCTCCGCATCCTTGGCCCTGTCTTCTCCCACTCTCTTCCTCCCTCACACACGCCGTCGCAGCCCACCTCCTCTCCTCTGACCATGTCCTCACTTGGACCATGTCATGTCCCTCGAGGGCGGGTTTGTCGGCTGTGGGCAGCGCACCAAGGAGCGTGTCGCGCCGCGGCCACCCCGCGCCGCGGCTCGGGACGCCGAGTTGGTCAGATCGCTGTCGAAGCTCCCGGAGAGCAGCATTGGGCTCTACGACCCCACGTTCGAGCGTGACTCATGCGGCGTTGGGTTTGTTGCCGAGCTGTCAGGGGATTACAACCACGAGACCGTGAGTCCTATCGACTAAGTGCACCGCTGCAGTTTCCGTCTTCGATCTACCACGTCTGAGATATCAATTTTGCTTTCACTTTTTTCTTCCAGGTCAATGATGCCATTCAGATGCTCAAGAGGATGGCGCACCGCGTGCCTATGGCTCGAGAAAACACGGTGATGATGCCATGGCTCGCAACACAACTTCTTGAGGCGAGATTCATCTCAACTAAAATTTACGCAAAGACGCTTCTTTTTAGTATAGTTATTCATCTCTATTATTGCCTGGTATTCCCGCAAGTGACAAAGGATGTCGTTTGAGTTATCGCCGCCAGTGAGTATGCTGTTGGAATGGTCTTCCTTCCAACCGATGAGAAGCGCTGCGAGAGGAGCAAAGTTGAGTTTAAGAAGGTTGGTGGATGGTGTCTAGACAGTGAGCAATGTAAGACCGTGATGTCAAGCTCATGTTTTGAGTTATTTTTGTTCATGCAGGTTGCGGAATCCCTGGGACATTCGATACTTGGTTGGCGCCAGGTTCCCACTGACAACTTAGACTTGGGTGAATCTGCGCTCCAGACTGAGCCAGTCATCGAGTAGGTTTTCCTCACCAAGAGTTCAAGTTCGAAGGCCGATTTCGAGCAGCAAGTCATTCGATGAGCTTGGATTTTTAATTTATGAATGCACATGTGGAGGTTTTTTTTCTTTAACTCTTTTCCATGAATTATCACAATTGTTTATCCTGAGGAGGCTCTCAATCCTGTCTATTATGCCACTCTGAATCTTCGGCGTGGAGGAGAGAGAGATTTCTACATGTGCTCAGCAAAAGGTGTTCTGTACTTTAGGCAATCTTTGCTACTCAGGTAATTTCTACTAGCATGTCTCTCAGATGATTCTCTTATGGCCATTTTGGTCTCCAATTTAACTACATGTGGTGCTTAATATTTGAGTTTCCACTTTCCAGGTTGAACTGCCCTGAGGCAGCAATGCCCAGTTTTCAATTGGCACGGCAACATGTAGCAACTAAGCATGAGCGATTGGTATATGAGGGGTGGCTTTTGCATGACACTGGGCACTGTGAGGAGACCCTACAAAAAGCAGAGGAATCTATTTCTATTCAAAGGTCATTCGAGGCTTTCTTTCTGAAAGCCTACATTTTGGCTGAATTAGGTTTTGATCCTTCTTATTCTGCGACTGTTATATCACTCCTTGAAGATGCACTGAAGTGCCCTTTAGACCAGCTTCGAAAGGGTCAGGTTAGTGCTTTTGTACAGCAGCACAAATGATTCTTGAATCTTGGTAGTATTCACTTCTGCTAATTGGTCCAATTTGTACAATTAGTTTAGTATCCCACATGGCTCAGACTTGGTAAAATGGAGGGCAATTTGATTGTTCCAAACTTACTATGTATTTTGAAGACTTTGTATGCTCTGTTAGGCACTAAATAAACCAGACACATTTAATTTGGAGTTAAAATAAGCAGGTAGCATCACGCTTGCTGGTGTATCAGTTGTCGCGGAGAAATGAGAGTTGAGGGAGAAAAGGTAATTATAGTATCTAGGCTGGTTAATTATAAATCACATTGTTCCTCCTGGCAACTATACCAATAGCACAGAACTTTAATCCTTGATAGTGAAGCTTTATCATTGCAATGTTAGTATATGAAGATGCTATTTTATGCACGTGCATGATGCGCACATGCTTGAAAAAATTGAAAGAGCTTCGGGATTTTTTTTGGAAGAATACATTGAGAATTTGAGTAACATGAAAAGTGTTGCTAAACCTAATTATGAACATGTGTGTTTGAGGAGTGAGGACTACATTCCTGATGTCATCTTTGGCTGACATTGATCTAGCAAGTTGAGAAAAATAGCAACCAAAATTCTGTACAAATGATTTGCAGTACTACAAACATCCAAAATTTTAGTCCTATGTGTGCTTGGTGTCAGATCCAAAAAGTTGTAAGCGGGGCCATTAACACTTTTTGTACATAATTGTGCCTGCAGGCTTTGAACAACCCAGGTAGCGTCTATGTTGATTGTGGGAAGTTAGACTCGGTAGCTGATTGCTATACAAGCGCGTTGAAGATCTGACATACTAGGGCCCATCAAGGTCTTGCTCGTGTTCATTTCCTCAGGAACTACAGGGATGCTGCATATGATGAAATGATAAAGTTGAAATGACAAAGTTGATAGAAAAGGCTAAAAACAATGCTTCAGCTTATGAGAAGCGTTCAAAATATTGCGAACGAGAACAAACTATGACAGATTTGTAAATAGTGACCCAATTGGATCCATTATGTGTTTACCCATACAGATATCGAGCAGCAGGTTAGATCAACTAAAATTTATCTTCTTGGTAGTTCAGAATGTCCAGTAGATTTTAACAGTAATGTAGGCTACTTTGTATTTTATTTCTTGGGCTCTGCATGGGAAACTGGTAAATAATATATTAGATGCAATATTATGCAAAACTCTATGTTGGACATAACAACTATTCTTTTGTAGCTGTCATCGTTGTTAGATTAAATTTCTGCGGTTGTTACTTAACCTTTTTCGTTTGTCATAGTTGGTCTTTTAGCTATTGATTGAACTGGGGATACTGTGCTTCTTACCTATAATTTCTGATATCTGCATTAATTGGTCTTGATTGAAGCATAGGCCAATGATGTGCTTCAAGAAACTTTAAATTATAAGAGTTTATCATATTTTTCCTTTGAAATAGAAACTATTAAGCATAGTTCTTTGAATCAACCGTTTGCCCTGGTGCACTACCTAATTTTTCTGTATTGTTCGGCACCAAGTTCAATTGTGTCCTTTGGTTTTGGACTGCAGCTACGATGCTGACAATTGTCCCTTTTTCATGGATTGTATCACTTTGCAAATACTATCTTAACATAAACATAAATTGCTTTAATTGAGGTTCAATTTTGCATATTTGTGTTGCACCCTCTGGTGTCTTTAGGATGCCCACATTGCCAGAATATGTAGATTCCTGCTCGATTCTTGAATCTTGCACCACTTTCTTTAGTGCACTGAATCATCCCGGCACCACTTTCTCCATTGCACTGATTGAGAATACAATAGATTATGGTATCTTGACTATTATAAAAGAAGTACTTGGTGGTGGTGGTGAGTCTGCTATCTACCACCTCCTCTCTTTAACTTTTGAGTTGGTAGGATCTTTTGTAGATAGATACGTATATATGCACAAGTTACTTGAAGGATCTTCTGTGGATAATTAAATTATCTATGCTTGTGGCTTGTTGATTAGATGCAAATTATGTATGAAACTTTCATTTGTAGAAAAATTACCTCGTAGATATTGGTTTTCTAAGTTAATAACTTATATTGTGTTTATTTGAAAACCGTTGCAACGCACGGGCACTCGGCTAGTCAGATGTTTATATACGAGTACTTAAAGAAAGAAAATATAGCCATATCATCAAGCATTTATGTAAAATTCATTTCCTCCCATAAAAACATCTCTTTTGTACGTGCTTAGATGATTGTATTATCTATTATTTATATATAGTTATATATATAATAAGCACCGGTGCCTAATCAAGTATCGATGCTCTAAAATAAACATATTATCTGTCTCACGTGGCAAGAAAAAAGTCAAATTTTCCTTACTAAGCAACTCTCTAAACATCTGCATTGTACATGTTCTAATGGGTTGTCTACTTGTCTTCGAAGATGCTACTGCTAGGCCTCTTGAGCAGTTTTTCTTCTTATGAGAGTAGCAGTTCTTTTCTTTACAGGATGCAACTTAATCAGTTTTTCTTTAGTGAATGCCACTTTTTTTTTTGAGACTCAACCAGGAGATTATATTACTCATTAACAGGAGTGCACTCAGAGTTTAAACAAGCCAACAAAAAATCCGGTATTGCATTAAGCCACATACACCAGTTTTTCTCCGAAGACGCTTGCTTAGCACATAAATGTGCCGCGCCATTAGCCTCCCTTCTAACATAAACTAACTCAAAATTACCAAAAGCAGAGCTAAGCTCCGGGCTCAGTCACATGAATGCCACTTGATCAAATTTTTTTAGGGGAGCCACTTGATCAGTTTGCAAGTCTCCATTCGGCCCCAAGATTTAATGTAACAGAAGCAAATTCTCTGTCCCCCAACCGTCCGATCTCCCCACCATCCTTGCGGCCCCTCCTGATGGATGGTGGATGCGAGGGGGCCCTCGCCGAGACTTCCACAGAAGATTTATTTTCTAATGTAACCAAGGTTGGCCTAGGGTTTAAATTTATAGGTCCATTACTAGGCCTAACGTACTGCATACAGATCCATACGCGTAAGGCCAACCTGTACTCCAATTATCCTTATGTACTACGATTCAATGTTGTTCCATGTCTGCGGGTACCCTATTTTGCCCAAGGCCAGGAGTCTCATTCACCGAATTATCCATGGAGCCCACGGGTTCATTAAAGATGTGTGTTTTCTAGTTTTGGGAAGTAGTCTGACTGGCCACGACATGGCGGTCATACTAGGGACGGTCAGACCGGTGGCCTATTACTAAGGATTATGGTCGACCGCCAAGGTCGCGATTAGACCGGCCCGATCGTCTTTGTCCGATCATAATGGCAATTTTTAGTGTAGTGAGTTGTGTTGAATTTTATGAATTGGACAAAGTCATGATGCAAGTTTTGGCTAGCGCGGGTCAAGTTGCGAAGAACTTGTGTCTGAAATCGATTTTTTTGTCTATTATTGTGCAGTGATGTTTGGAGTCAACTATGGTCAATGATGAGGATGATCAGGACTTAGTTTGGTGAAATCAAAGTCCAGAACGATCGCGAATGCTGGGTGAAGTGGTTGGTCTTAAGCAAGGTATAAAATGAACAAGAATGAAAAGTTTGGTGCAATAGGTTGCATCAAGTGGCTTGAGTCGGTGCAAATGTTGAGACAGTCCGATAGGAGCTAGATGGGAGAGACTTGCCGATATAAAGAAAGTCATTGATGAACCTACCCGCGACGACGTATGGATTGCTTCACAGGATTGGAATCGGTCAAAGATGGAGGGATCGAAAAGGGGTATTTTAGTATCTTTACCAAAATATCTAGTTGGTGACTATGGAGAAACCGCACTACATGACGGCGCAAAAGAGAAGCGGTTTAAGTCATGACGAGGACAAAATCACGAAGATCGTGATTCGCTTTGTGAAGTGTGTGTAAGTGTGAGATCTGTTTGTGTATGGGCTTAACGGGTGCTCGTTAGGGTTTCTCTCTAGATTTAGCCTCCGCTATATAAGGGTGATGCAGATTTGAATAATAATTCAACCAAGCCTAGAAACACTAATATGAGATTTGGGAAAAGTGGAGAAAATAGAAGAGGCTAGGGTTTGAGATATATATATATATATATATATATATATATATATATATATATATATATATATATTGGGAGAAAATTTGTAGAATTGGGTGCTCATGAATGAATTTTTATTCTTTATAGTGGAGTGGTTGTAAACCTTCAATTCTTCAATATACCCCTTCAATTCATGCAAAGATCAGTTTTCTCTTGTTCTTGCTCTTTTTTTTGTTTAATTTTGGATTATTGTATTCTATAGATTTTACCTTAGCCTTTTATTGTGATCTAACTTGTTAGAATTTGAGGAAGTTATTCTAAGTTCATCTTAAGCATATTTAGCAAATTTTTGGATAGACCCGCTGGACTCCACGGACGTGCGTGCGCAGGGCAAAACGAAGACTGACATCTCAACTTGCTCGCGGTGGCGTCGACCTGATCAACACCTTCTCCGAGGACGTGGTGCCCACCACGCAGACGGTGGTGCAGACGGGCATGCTCTCGCGGTGGTGGCGTGGCGCCACCTCTTGACCCGTGTCCCCGTCCTCCGCTTCTTCGTCGGGGCAGCGCCCAAGCCAAGCAGTGCCCAGCAGTACATCTCCATCAACGGCGTCCTCGCCCGCCGAGCCGAAACCGGCGCCCACATCGACGACCTGGTGACATCCCTGTTAATGGTCGGTGGACATCATTCTCCCAGAGAAGATTCCGTGATTTGCGCTAGCAAGCAGTACTTCTCCCCGTGCATCAATGCCACAGCCGATGTCCATGTACACGTGTGGCTCCGGTACGGTATGTGCCACGCCATCAAATCTTTCACGCTTGAGTTGTCGTGGCCATGGAGAAACCCAACGACGCTGTATGGTGTGGTGCAAGTGCTCGGCAAGCTTCCAAGCCACACGAGCGTAGAGGCCGTGCGCTTGACGCTAGGCTTGGCCTTCCTCAAGCTCCCGACCACGGTGGCATTCGACTCATTGACGGATTTTTCGCTTGGGTACATAACTTTTGACACCACCAAAGGCCAGCGCCTTGGCCGCAGCTGTCGTCAACGTGCTGCCCACGGCTGCGGAAGTCGAGCCTACGTATCATGCCTGACCTAACGGAGCTGCAGCTCGAGGCGGGCGTGCTCCTGGAGCTGTTGCTGTCGTCCCTCTGTGGCCAGAAGCCGTTAGAGGCCAGGATCTTTGCGATGAGGCTGGAGGAACTCGCGTGTCACAGCTACCCGTTCGCCCTGGCGCAGCTCGAGATTGAGGATGCTCTGGCCACGCGAAGCCTAATGCTATGGCTGGTGTCACACGCGCGCGTACCAGGTTGCTCCCGGTATCAACGTGTTATAGTCTCGTTAATGGGCTGCCGGTGTGCTAGCCGTGGAAATGGGCTGGGCCCAAGTCACAAGCAAAGGAGTGGTAGATGTATAAATACAAAGGGGCTGGCACAAGAATTGGGGACGATGAAGATAGAACCGAAGCCTCCTGCCTCATTCCTTCTTCCTTCCTGATAGTGTTCCTTTCCCAATTCCTCTTCTCTATTTCCAGTCTCCCATTGCTCTCGCTGATTCCCATCTTCTATTGCTACTCCCAGTCTTAGCTTCCTATTATCCCCAATTTGCATCTCCAATACTTTGAACATTGTGTTTGATTTTGATACTGAAGCTTGTGAGTTGTGTTCATTCGTATTCTTCCCAGAGGGATTGTAACAAATGGTATCAGAGCCTTCGATTCGTGGGATTTCGAGCAAGAAGATGGTATGGGCGACTCATGGTGGTAGTAGCTGTGGTCGGAGTCCGAATCAGTGCAGTGGAGGTGTCCATGGAGGAGGCGCGCCACTGTTTGACGGTGCCAAGCCACCGGGAGGCCACACCGGGAGGTGTTCTTCGCGTCACGGTGAGTCATGTTCTGTATCCAGTGAATGAAGAGGTGTTGCACCAGGTCTTCGATGCTTATGGGGCAGAGCAAGTGGTGGTGCTCGAGAGGACAGACCATGTCGAGGCGCTCGTTCGGTTCCGATCGAGCCACGACGCGGAGCGGGCTCAAGATGTCACCCATGGGCGCTGCGTCTATGACGGTTGCTGCTGGCTGGACGTCCAGTACATGCAGCCGTCCCCCAGTGACAGCATCGTGGCAACGCCCGCCACATGCTCAACGCTGGGACTGAGCCACAACATCGACGTGTCGATGGCCGTGACTACCTCAGCGGCGGCGGCACTCACGACCTCGACTACCTCAGCGACCGCGACAACGACTTCCCTTGTCACCGGAGCTTGGGACACCCCACGTGACGGGCTTAAGGAATTGGCTTCCGAGGAGACATCGAAGGAGCCGAAGGTGACGGTCCAGGAGTTGTGCAAGAAGATACTAGCCACGCTGGATAGCATGATTGAGAGCGACCATGGCGCCAACCTCGACACCTCTTCCAATGCCATTGAGCACGTTGGTCACTATGTGGTCTCCTTGCCGATGCCACCCGCCACCGTCAAGTTGAGCGACATCATCGTCTCCAGCCCCATGCCACCGGTCGCCGCTGATTCGGTGCGTGACCGCCCGGAGCACTTCGATGATCGCAAGGTGTGCGAGCAAATACTGAACAAGAGTACGATGGTACTTTGGCCACCAACAATGAAGATGACCGAGTGACAACCATGTATGCCACCTGTACAAGTGGAGGTCATGGGGGAAGGTGCTGAGTTACGATTGACACCATGGCTGGCGTTCATCTGGTATCAAGGTGACTCGCAGTCGAAGCAGCCGTGGCCACCGCCACCCTTCCATGTTGAGCAGCAAAAGCTTCTCTCTGGGATTAATGTTCAGCTAAAGAGCAGCCAAGCTGGAGTATCTCAGAACAAACAACAGGAGACAAATTCTACACTTCTGAGGTCCACCACTCGGGAAGATCCACTAGCTCGATAAGATCGCTTATTGATGAAGCTTTGAAGCCCATGTCTAAACCTTTGAGGTCCATCGCTCGCAAAGATCCGCCGCTCGAGATAAAATCAGCTATTAATGAAGCTATGAAGTCTATTCCGAGCTGCTTCGATGCCCTTGCGAAGCTTTCTCATGAAGTACTTGATGCAGCACCACCACAATTAATCGAGCTGATAATGCCCTTTGTTAAGTTGATCGCACTAAGCGGCAACAACAACAAACCATCGGCGAGCATGCGATGGTTCATCCAGCTCCTCGGTGGTGTGCCACAAACACGTGGATCTCAAAGCTAACGATGAGACCAAAGATAAGGAAGGTTTGGGTTCACGACCCTGGGATGCACAGAACTCTGAATCTTCTGAGGCAAGAGGTCTCAAGAGCGTGTTAGTTGAGGCTCCTGTTGCTCCTAGTGCTAAAGCTTATCAAGGCCAACAAGCATCATTATACCCTTCCATTGAGGAGTTGCTATTCTCCTATAATTCAAAGCTAACAATTCATCGACAAGGGAATGAGTGATCCTCAAAGTAAAGGGAGATCTGTTATGCCCTCTGCTTCACCACCTGCCCCTTCCGTTGTTCCTATTTTCCGTCCAACTCCGACTCAACCAAAGGTTTACCCCTCCATTTGGCAATCGAAAGCTAATGCAAAAGCTGCTAGTGATAATAGTGAGAGCTCACCACCGCACACTTTCCATAGATGGATTCGGTGTGATGGTTGTGGAGTGAAACCTATTTTTGGGCCACGCTACAAGTCTAATGTGAAAGAAGATAATGATTTGTGTGATGCCTGCTTTCGTCTCATGGGCAACGAGGTTGAGTACACCAGAATAGACAAGCCAATTTTACCACACAGGTTATCGAGAGACCCTAATTTGTGCCGAAAGATCCATTCACGGTCTGTGATGAAGTCAAAGCGGGAGAAACTTGAAAGTCGCTTCATTTTGGATGTAACTGTCCTGGATGGAACACTGAGGGTACCTTCAACTTCGTTTATTAAGATTTGGCGCATGCATAACAATGGGTCTATCATGTGGCCATTGGGCACACAGCTTATCTGGGTTGGTGGAGATCAGTTTGCACTGCAGACCTCTGTCCCATTAGAGATTCCAGTGAATGGGTTCCCTGTGGATGAGGAGATTGATGTTGATGTTGATTTTGTGGCACCTGCAAGGCCTGGGAGGTATATATCTTACTGGAGATTGGCATCACCTACTGGTCAAAAATTATGTTAGCGAGTTTGGGTATCAGAGCAGCAGAAGCGTGGAGGTGTTCATATTTTGGCATGCAAGTTAAGGCGAAGCAGAATCAGTGAGGTGAGCAAACCATGGGAAACCACATGCCCGATGAAGTCGATCATGGCGATTTCTTCCTGCTCTGCACTTGTTCATGACAAACATTTACAAGTGCCTTGGGACCCCGGTGGCAATTGTGACGGTTCTTTTGCATCGGCTTGGGGGCAAGCCGAAATTCAAGGAGGGAAGAATGTTATAGTCTCGTTAATGGGCTGCGGTGTGCTAGCCGTGGAAATGGGTGGGCCCAAGTCACAAGCAAAGGAGTGGTAGATGTATAAATACAAAGGGCTGGCACAAGAATTGGGGACGATGAAGATAGAACCAAGCCTCCCGCCTCATTCCTTCTTCCTTCCCGATAGTGTTCCTTTCCCAATTCCTCTTCTCTATTTCCAGGTCTCCCATTGCTCTCGTTGATTCCCATCTTCTATTGCTACTCCAGTCTTAGCTTCCTATTATCCCCAATTTGTATCTCCAATACTTTGAACATTGTGTTTGATTTTGATACTGAAGCTTGTGAGTTGTGTTCATTCGTATTCTTCCCGGAGGATTGTAACACAACGATTCTAATATCAAACTCTTGCAAAGTGTCGCTCCGCCAATCGCCTCGCGTCGTCTTATCGTTTCAAGGTAGAATTTTTTTATTTAATTATTTTTAATAATATTTTAAAGTTAACCCTCGTTAACTTTATTTCTAATCGACCCATTTGATCACGCCAGACTCGTGGCGTGGTAAAACACTCTGTCACTATACAGCGTGGCCAAAGCCGCCATACAAGCCCCGTGTCAAGATGGAGGGCTTGCGTGGCACACCACGCCTCACACATGGCATGATAGGCTCTTTATAACACCAACTTTCGTGGCGTGGCAGTCTTGGTTATTTTTTGAAGTTACGGTGTCAAATCTCACACGTCAGTCTCTGGCGTGACAATACCAGACTATCACGCCATGACAACTGGCGTGACAATACCTCTATCTATAGAAAGCAGCAACATGTATGCATACCAATCATTTCATTCAACAGGATAGAAAACCTAGAAGCATCTATACATATATTCATTCATCACTCTATTCAATTATATATCAATTCAATCATCCATTCAACAAGAAAGAGAACCTAGAAGCATCTATGCATATATTCATTCATTCATTACTCCATTCAATCATATATCCATTCATTACATCTCTTGCGCTTTCGACGTGAACCCATTCTCGGTGTGAACCTAGAAGTTGGATGTTCACCGCGTGTGCCCTCGGCGATGTTGACTGAATTAATGTCTACACGATCATGACATTTACGATGTGGAGGCGTGTCCTGAGTCGGTTGTGTAACGGTAGGTGCACCAACAAGGTCTGAGAGGACCATCTCGTCGGGCAAACTGGCGTCCACGTTGTCGTCGTTGTCCTCTTCGTCGTCTCGTGTGGCGGTGGATATCATCGCCTAGGATGACGTAGCACGCGATGAGCCACTTCGAGTGGGGCGGGTTGAACAACATCTCTCGCCGCGTGTAGTTCATCTTAATCGTCATTTGTCGGCATCGGTGGCGAACCATCTACAAAGGACAAAAAAAATAAATGTAAGAATCCGGCAGTGAATAAATTCTATAACTACATACTACAGAGTGATGAAAACAAAGCTCGAATTGTGGAAGCTGAAAGAAATGGTAGAAGTCATAACCATAATAACCAACAACAATAATAAAGTTCACAATCCAATGTAATTATGTATGCTGTTCTTAGTAACTCAGGACTAAAGCACTCTACACAGGTTTTATGCATAAAGCAAATCAGCATGACCTCTAATGCGTTATTTATCTCAAAAGTACTCCGCAGTATAGCCTTCAATCAAGGAAAAATATAGATAGTATCTACTGAAACATGGCCAAAAAATTGCACAAAGCACATGTATAATATATCAGCAAACGTTTCAAAGGTTCTCCATAAGTTTTTTTAGGGCGAGTATCATGGCCTCCCGTGGCTCACATAGTAAAATAACTCGCTAACAATCTGGTGAGACTATGAACTACCTTGAATGTAAGAGAAAAGAATATTGCTCTGTAAGTGTTAGACAAGGTTAAATTTGAGAGACAAGGACCTACATTGACCAGACCATTCAAACGAATTCTATCAAACATCCAATTCGATATAAACCCTAAATCCACAAATCAAACAGCCTTAGTCCAAAATAAACGAATGGAATGGGTTACATTACCTTGGGATGATCTTCCCGGGTTTATGGGCATCGAATCTGCTCCAAATCGCCGGATTTAGGGTGGTTAGAGGTGGGGAGGACAGAGGGGGGGGGAGAGGAGGGGAATGAAGAACTGTTAGGCCGACGGTGACGGTACTTAAGTGACTATTGTCACGCCATATGTGAGGGCAAGACAGTGGCCACATAAGCCCTCCACGCTGGCATGGGGGCTTGTGTGGTAGTTTTGGCCACGCCGAGGACAGTGGTGTGACAGCGTGTTTTTGTCACGCCATAAGTTCTGGCGTGATCAAAGAGATCAGAATTGAAAATAAAGTTAGCGAGACGTTACTTTAAAATATTATTAAAAAGTATTAAATAATAATAAAAACTCCCCAAGTTACGTGTATCCCGTGCGTATTCGATCAGTTTAATTCCCTTGTCTTTTGCATGCGCTCAGAACAAAAGAGCCTACGCAGTGTCCTTTGATTTTATAGTACTTCATCCAACACGGCACTCATCTCTTCTTGTACTTTATTTATTTTCGTTGTTATCGATATCAGTACCTTCAAAATCAGCAAACAGTGGATTTTATGGAAGATATACCTCGAGTTCCTCAGGTTACAGGTTTGTCAGTACAAGTTCTTACATCCGACAGGCGTACCTTTGTAGAAAGAACATCAAATCAAGTCTCCTCATTCGGTGTGGAAGTCTCAAATATTCCCGCCCAGAACTACGCATGTTTGACAAGGTGAGTGTCTCTCTTAATTATCAAGCGACATGTTCATATATGTACACATAGTAATGAATTCGCTGCACATAAGCAAGTTTTCATTGCATTGAATCGAATCACAGGAAGTTGTGTGCTCGGAGTCGGAGTACACATGTGGCCACTCAACGAGATGGCAAGATCATAACACCTCACTGGAGCACCTCCAGGAAGTGAAGCTCACAGTCTTCCGAAGAGTGGAATTGCGAAGTCAATTGTCTCGCGGAATGGCTACTCCCGAACGCCCCAGCTCCTCGGAAGATAACCGTGGCGTTAGGTCTTTGTTCTGAAGCGATCAGTGATGAATACGACGAAAATTTCTTCCTTGGCCTTCCCAGTGACAGGGGAAGTGCCTCGTCGTAATGGGCTGTACGAATGGGAAGCAAATTAGTGAACAGCTAGCTAGCACGGGGGAAGGAAAGATATATATTTTTCAGAGATAGATTTTAGGATTTAAGAGCTCAATATGTAAGATTAGGGTCGAATAATTCTGTCGATTGTATCCTTTAGTCGCGGCCATGTGTTCATCCTCCAGACGGTCGACATGAATGCATTTCTTTATTTGTTTTTGAAGACATATGCGTGCAATTGGTACATCGATGCCGTGCTTCCATATCCGAAGCACGCCGGTTGTTTGCTAGCCAAAATTGACCAACGCAGCGATCGCCAGGGGAGGGGATGGGTTTGCTGCTCCTGTGAGGCTGTGAGCTAGTGCAAAGAAAAGAGGAAGCCAAATGGGCCATTTTGGGCCGGGTATTAATATTCAACTTAGGCCGGATTGTTTTTGCCCAGTAGATGAAATTGACGAGAGCGCCACAGCGGCACCTGATTGCCCGTGGGCCTCGGATCTCGATTATGGCCGAGGAATTAGGGAAGTATTTAATTTTTTCCCTTTAACTGTGCAATTTTACCCCTGATTGACAGACGGACGGAATAGAACTGTACAATTTTCCCCTTTTAGTTGTAGGAATTAGGAATCTCGATCTGAGGCGGTTAGATTCCAGCACCTACAGCTAACAGATGGGCCGAACCGATAATCTATTATCCTGATTTGCCGGGATTAATTGCCGAGAGCGCCTTCACCGATCGATCAACCCATGGACGTGCGCAGGAGGGCAAAGCGAAGAACGGCGTGTCGATCTAGTATCGGCGGCCGCGTCGACCTGATCAGCTGCCTCGGCGATGACGTGCTCGTCCACATACTAGGCCTCCTGCCCACCGCGACTGACGTCGTGCGCACGGGCGCGCTCTCGAGGCGGTGGCGCCACCTCTGGACGCGCGTCCGCGCGCTACGCTTCGCCGTCGGGCAGAGGCCGAAGCCGGGCAATGCCCCGCGATATGTCGCCTTCGTTGACGGCGTTCTTGCGCGACGCGCCGGCGCCGAAACACACGCCCGCATCGAGGAGCTGCTCATCTCTTTTGTGATCAGCCAGCGTTTTCCTGAAGCCAGAACAGAGTATTTCTCCTCGTGCATCACAGCTGCGCACGTGCACTCGTGGCTCCGCCATGGTATGCAGCACGCCGTCGAATCTTTCACGCTTGAACTGCCGCCGTCGGTGATGGATCTCTACGAGCTTCCAAGCGCCACAGGATTGGAGTCCATGCGTCTGACGCTAGGCGGTGCCATCCTCCGGTTCCCCGCCGCTGCGGCATTCGGTTCGCTCACGGATCTTTTGCTTGAGCACATACGGTTCGCCGCCGGCAACGGCCACCTCCTCGGCCTCGTGCTGTCGTCGACGTGCTGCCCGCGGCTGCGGAAGCTGAGCCTACGTCGTCTGCTTGGCCCTACGGAGCTGCGGCTCGAAGCAAACGCGCTCCTGGAGCTGTTTCTATCGTCCACCATCTTTGCGTTGGTTCAAGTGAAGGCTCCCAACCTCCGGGTTCTTGACATGAAAGACTGCATCGTCGCGCTGGAGGTCGAGGGAAGCACGGCCAGCATCTTGGCGCCGAGGCTGGAGGAACTCGCGTTTTCCTGTGACAAGATCGGCCCGGCGCAGATCAAGATTGAGGACCTGTCGGCCGTGCGAAGTCTCAAGATCAATATGCTACGGCGCCTGGCTTCACATGCGAACAAAGTTCATGCCGGCGTCAACGATGTTAGTCTCGGCTTCTTGCAACGCTGTAGCTCCGTCGTCGATCGCCTCAGCATGCGCCTTTACGTCCCCAATGTACGTAGCTATTCGATTCTGCTGTCTTTTCATTGCGTGCCTAGCTTCGGTCTCCTTGTCGATCCATCTGTATATGTGCACGTTCAACACGCATGCATGCATGCCTAACTGTTTGCTGCTTGACATGCCAACGTTCAAGATCATCAATATTTATTCGACATGCCCATGATGCCTCCGGCCGTTCCGGCTACGTACGTAGCTAAGGCTGGCGTGTGTATCTGGTCTCTCATGTATGATGTGTATACAGCTTCACATCAAATAAGGGCTTTATATTCCTTCCGCCTCTGAATAGTTTTGGTGTTCGCTATCTATCGAATATGATATCCATAGTTATGTAACCAAAACTTCCAAATCAAGGAGGAGGACAAACCTGGGCTCTTCTCCGGCGACAGCGAGCGACCGGTGGTGAGGGCTAGCTTGGGGTTAGAGTTCATCGGAGTTAGGGAGGGGTTCACTGGACCCCAGGGTATAGATGGAGGGGGGAGGCGTCGGCCTGACTAGAGGCGGAGCTACGTCTCGGGCCGCCGGGGCAATAGCCCGAGGCCCAAGATGAAAAGATCATGCTATTTTTTTTTGAAAGAATCAGTAAAAAAAATAATTTGGACCTGAAATCAGCTGGGCCGCCCTGAGGCGTGGCCCGTGGCCAGCTACGCCACTGGGCCCAACGGGGCAGCGAGAGCACCGCAGACCGTGGGTTTAGGGGAGGACAGTGGGCGGTAGTGGCGGGCGGCACAGTGATGGGCGAGACGAGTTAGATTGGGTGAGGTAGGGGCGGTGGTGGGGAAGAGGTGGAGTAGCGAGGCGGTGAGGGCGCCGCCGGCCGTGGGTGATGGCCGGCAGGGGGCGGTGGTGGAGGCGTGCAGAGCTCGCTGAGGAGGAGGAAGAAGAAGAAGGGCGGGAGCGGAGCTCGCCGGAGAGAAGGCGGTGGGGGTGGTCGCTGCGAAGGAAGCAGACTTGGGCAAGACGAAGGGGACCGTGCGATGCATTAGAAGGGATAAGGTAGATCAGTAGATGCTATATATATATATGATTGAGTTGGCCTTGGGCAAGAAAAGAAGTGTTCGGTCCATAGAAGCATCTAATAAAAATTAGGGAATTGCTAAATGGTACTCGAATGTTTTTTTGTTTGTGAGTACTCAAGTTTTTTATCCATGTTATGCTTGGTGATTTCTCTCTAGACAATGTGATAAATGAGTAATCAATTTGTTTAGGGATGTCGAGAGCTGCAACATAAATGAATATGTATGTTTTTTTTTTGTAGTTTTTGTTGTGTTTTTTATAGTTTATTTTGTTCCTCTTTTTGACATAAAATCACACCATTTTTTTACATAATTTAATTTATGTAAAACTAGTATATAACTTATGTAAAAATTCAGTGTCTAAAAAATATAGTACTCCCAGATAAAATAGTACTCAGATGAGGGGGAAAGAGGCAAAGTAATCTAATCCATTGAATCTAGATCTGAGAGTTCAAAATTTGAGTACTATTTAGGAATAAAGCACTCAAGTACTCTCTAGACACCTCCTAAAAATTACATACCACGGAAGTATTTTTCCAAGGCTTTGATCGTGTGGTCAACCCATATACCTTTTATATATACTAGTGGTCAAAATTTCAACCTACGAGACTATATACTGTACTTGTGGAGGGCAATTCATCCAACACTGATCTTTTATTGTTCTTCAGTTTTTCATTGTTATCAGTATTAATACCTTTATTTTCCATTTACTAAAAATGGGCGCAATGATTGAAGACGAGCATATGATAGATATGATAGAAGATCTACCACAACTTCCGCATATTACATATTTGTCGGTACAAGTTTTTGCGCAGGTCAGACAAGCCTTTGTGGCAAGTGTAGCAGGTGTCCTCGCACGGTGTGCCAATCTCAAATGCGTCCACCTAGAACTGCAGTTGCACTGCGTGTACGCGAAGGTGAGTTCACCCTGATTAATTAGCAGCCCAGGATTGGGAAATGAATTTAATTTTGGCCCCCTGACGTCATTCAATTGCAAAAATATTGCCTGTGCCATTTTATTTGCAAATCTAGCTCCCCTACCTCTCCTTCCGTGGTCAGGGAGTGGAGAAGGTGACCTTCTGCTGTCAGGGAGCGCGGAAAGGAAGGCGCACGCACGGGAGGCTAGCCCAGCGCGGACCAATGCCGTCGGCGCGGGAGGTAGGCCAGCCGGCCACTTACCGCGGTGCCCAAGCGCGGGAAGAGGCCTTCTGCGGTGGCTGAGCGCGGAAACCCCCCGGGCCCACCTCCTTCCACAGTCGCCGTCCCGCATGTGAAGAATCTCCGTGCTGGTTACTCAGCTTTCGCGCTCACCAACCGCGGGAGGAGACGATGGGGGCCTAGAGTTGCAAATAAAATGGCGCGAGAGTTATTTTTGCAATTGAGTGGCATCCGGGGCCAAAATTAAATTCATTTCAGGATTGGTGGTTCTGCTTGTTCACTACACATAATCAAGTCGTCATTGAATTGAACGGCAGGAACCTCTATGGTCAGCAGCAGATTGCATCTGTGCTCCCTCGAGGAACTGGCAGTATCATGACATCTCATTGGAGCACCTCCAGGAGCAGGAGGTGAAACTCATAGGCTTCGGAGGAGCGGAATACGAAATCAAACGTCTCGTCGAATGGCTGCTCGCGACAGCCCTAGCTCTTCAGAAGATAACTGTAGAGTTAGGTTTGGTTCATCTTACATGGACCAGTGAAGACTATAGAAAATTCTTTCTTGAGATTCCTTGCGCCAGGGGTAAGTGGATCGCTCGAAGTAATGTGCCGTACCTGTACGAGTGGGCACCGAGTTAATTAGCTAGTGAACGGGTGAAAGTACCTGATCACGATAGATAAATAAATACATCAATGTAATGCTAGATTGCTAATGCGTACGTACGTGTCTCCACTTGCGAGAATGCAGAGGCATAATTACCCAGCGTACTTCAAGTGAGCGGTTGAAGTGAAGATGTTAGATCGACGGCATGTAAACTTGGCACGCAACTACCATCGGTCGAACACGCCGGTACTCGTGATTAAACTCGACGTAGCAAAAGCATTTGACTCAGTTTCGTGGCCTTATATGCTGAATATGCTTAGGGAGGGGTTTTAGAACGGAGCGACGACCAAATGAACAAAACCCGGAGGCCAGCACAACAAACAATCAAAGGGGGACAAAGGGAGCCAAAACCTTTCAGCAAGCTTTTGCCCACCAGAGGCTACTGTTGTTTTATTAGATTTTCTGATATTTAAAAGAGTTTCTTCTATTTATTTATGAATTTAGATAGCACAAGAGGACAAGCCTATGTTTGCTATATTTGCCTCAATTTAGCTTTGTTCTTTAAGCTCACCCTCTATTTTCATTCTGGTTTCGCCACTTTGCTAATGGTGGTACATGCAAGGATCGAGCTATGCAAACTGCACCTGGGGTTTGGGAACGATCTAAAATCGTCGTTGTTCTAGGAAACATTTTAGTTAAGTGGTGTAATATTAGTTTCGCTCTCTGATTGAACCCCTTTGATGTTATTTCTCAAGTTGTTCATGAGCACGCGCGCATTCCAAAGTCCAAGTTAGCAAATACTTGAGTCATTGAGTTCATCTCGACGAGACGATCGTAACAGTGACAGTGGCCATAATGGCATAATGCATCACGTACGGCGCTCACTCGACGGCGATGCACTGTAACCTGTGAGGTCAATTGCATGAGCCCAAGTTTCTTGATGCCCAAACTAATCAATCATATAAAGCATGGCTACAAACTGCATGGGGATGCCTCTGCTTCGACAAAAAAAAAATTGCGGTGAGAAGGGAGCCCCCTATCTTCGTGTGCAGCCACATCAAGAAATGGCAATTCTAAAGATAGCAAACTTACATTGAATAGCCCCTGGTTTTGCTCTCAAGCATGCTTCAACCCCATGTATGTTACTATATACATCCATGGCATGAGAAGAAGCTACTATCCATCTGGAATTAGCACACATCTCTTCCACAGTCGTACGTCCATTGTTAGCGCCATCTTCTGAAATTTTCCTCCGCATTGCTCACCGATTTCATTCCGGGTAACCTACTAGTATTCTCTCTGGTACATTCATCCATGTGTTATGGCATTTCGATCGTATGCCGAAATCGTAGTATCATCCCCGTTCTCCTTGTCCAGCTAGCTACCAAAGAGATCAGGCATGGGAGGTGGAAAGGACAAACATGATTCCTCGGACGCCGACAAAGGGCTCCACGGAGCGTACCCTGGTGGCTACCCTGCTCCACCAGGATACCCTGGTTACCCTACTCCACCAAGTGCATACCCTCCGGGGCAAGGATATTCTGCTCCGCCCGGCCAATATCCACTCCCTGGTGGGTATCCTCAACCTGGCGGGTATCAGCCATCATACGGTGGCTACCCTCCGGCAGGATATCCACAGCACCCTGGCTACCCACCAGCTGGTTATCCCGGTCATGGCCCACCTATGCCGGTTCCCCCTCATGGTATGCCCTATCTTGCATTTCCTCTGTAGTCTGGACCCTTGTTGCAGTTACCCGATGGGCAGCATGCAAGGAACTTAGTCCACTTCCAAACCCTTTTATTCAGGTCACGGTGCTATGTACGGCGGAGGCCATGGCGCAGGCGGCTCTGGCTTCGGCGCGATGATCGCCGGTGGCGCGGCGGCAGCAGCCGCAGCGCTTGGAGCTCACAAGGTGTCCCACGGCGGCGCCCACGGGACGTATGGGCACCACGGCAAGTTCAAGCACGGCAAGTTCAAGCACGGCAAGTATGGCAAGCACAAGAAGATGTTCGGTAAGCACAAGAAGATGCTCGGGCGCATGTGGAAGTGAGCAGAAAAAACTGCAGTTACCGCAACGCCTTAGATGACGGACCGGCAAAGGTCGTGTTTGCTACTTCGAATACGGGAAGAATACGAACTCCGTGATTTTTTTTTCTGTTTCTCAATTGGAGTACAATCAATAGTACTTTGATCAATCGCTCATAAGGAGCAGATTTGTTCAACAATAGACACAGAATACAAACCTACACTTTTTTCATGTATAGAACAGAAAATGTACTTTAACATAAGTTTTGCATGCCTGCAATGTTATGTCGTACAATTTCTTCCATGATTTGTGTGCCCGGCACAATTGTTTGAAAACTTCTTCATACGGTGCGCAAAACTAACAAATAACAAGAAACAGCACTTCTAATACGTGGCAAGTAACTTTGCCCAGCAGTGGAAAATGAAGACATAGCAGCCCTTATGTAGAATACAAAGTATATGTATAAGGTTAATCCTAAGAATGCCCAAAACTATAACAGTAGTTAACAAGTCTAAGCCAACCCAAGTTCCCCTTTCCACAGAACGAGTTTCAGCATCATCTTAGCTATACTTCACCTTCTGAAGGCATAGCAAGAAAAAAAAATCCATGAAATCAATCATCGTCTTTCTTTGGCTTGCGATATGATTCTTCAATATACTTTGCCGAAAAGACATACGTATTGAATAGCTTCTTGACATTCGGGACGTCGTAGTTTTGAGCTACGTAGACACCACAGCCCATTCCCACCATGAACGTGAAGCTGCTCCTGATTAGCCCCATAGTAACAGTACCTGAAGACAGCATCAAGGAAATGGTTCAGTAAATCCAAACAGAAGATAGAAGAAAATCACCTGATCTTACAGACAACTATAATTTATAAGGATCATGAACTGTTTGAACTCGATTAAGCAGGCAGGCCGGACAAATTTCTAGTCGTGATAGTCCCAAGTGACAGACCTCCCTTCGATCAGACATGTAGCAAAATCCGTTGTAGTCTAGCTGGTTAGGATACTCGGCTCTCACCCGAGAGACCCGGGTTCGAGTCCCGGCAACGGAAACACTTTTTTTGTGCTCTTTTTCAAATATTTCGGTATTTTCTGGAAAATGTTATAGGTTGATATTCAAGGTAGGATGGACTCAAAAAAAGAAGATTTTGTACACAAGACTATCATCACTTAATCAGTGGTTGCCTCCATGTCACCACTCACCAGTAAGAAACCATCGTTCCCAAATACACTGGATGGAGACAACCAAGCAATAGGCTTACAGGATCAGAAAACTTAGGCACATGCAATCCAAAAGGTTATATTATCAGGATACAGTTCTGAGTTTCCATGTTTTTCCCAGGTTAGCGCTCCAGGAGGGGCGATAATTTTATGCAAAAGGAACGAGTGAGCAAACAGTCGACAACCATCGAAGGCTTTCCTACTTTGGATTCAGTGAGATACGGTTTCAGCTAGCCGTGCTTTGAAAGGATGCTCTCCACGACACTGCGAGCTATCGGATGATAAAACTCGCGGGCCTCTGAGAAGATCCTCTGGGCCAGCATCTTCTCCTCGCCAGAGCACCGGGCAAGCGAGCTGTAGAGCGGCCGGAGGTACTTCATCCTCCCTACTTGCTTCAAGCATTTCTCAACCTCATTGAAGTAGCACCTGCAGCCGGTGGGGATTGCTAGCTGGAGAAACGTGACTTTGACATCATAGTCACGGCTTTCTGATAGCTTGTACCGTTCATCAAGAGCAGTGACCTGCACACAGACAACAAATGGCGACGGGAGCAGTTAATTTTTAGTCATAAGTTTTGTCAATGTGTGCGAATTTCGAAAGCCAAGCGTTCCACAGAATGCTATGTAATGACATAAATGCAAACTTTCACTGGTACTGATTGAAAACCACAAATGATAAGCTAGATACTCCCAAAGATTGTAGGGAACTCCAAAGCCTGAACACCTGAAGGTTTCCTTACTTTCTAGATCTTACTAGTATTCAGGTCAGCTTTCATCGGTAGTAACTGCAAGCCGCAAATGAAAATCATCTTGAATCAGCTATAAACTGCCATGTGCTACTTGTTACTGAGTATTGAACCCAAATTTTACATATATTATCATGTGAACGTTGAAATTAGGTAGTGGGTTATTTGTAAATGAAAGGGGCAACATCACTGCATTTTTAATGACTGAACACTAAACAGTATTCAGCCATGCAATCTCCAAACACATGACTTGAACACACTGCTCCACCATCGATAAAGTGAGCGAGCGATGTAATTTTCATGTGGACCTCACATAGATTCTATAATTTAAAGCCAAGTGCTCAACGCATTCATGTATTCTTTTATTCTATATGGTAATAGTCTATAAAGTCCCATCAGCATAACTGATGTTTGAGCTAGTGACAGATTGACAAGGTCAACAAATCCATCCAATCCATTTCAAATCCAACTACTAAGCAGATTCTGGTTCTAATATCATTCTTGAGTGAACCAAACATACTTAGGGATATATGCTTCTGCCACTCTAATTCTGATTCTAGCTCCACTTCCCTTGGTAAACCCAAGACTATAGGTTGATTTGCTCTTGACAACCTTTCTCAACAGGCGTCAATATTCTATTTATTTGGCATTTAGTGGGAGTGCATAATTTGACAACAGATAGGTTATCCTTTGTCTCAAGGGTGGTACAACCTATTCTAACTGATCATGTAACATATTATGAACATTTAGATGTGTGTAATATATTATGAACATTTTGATGTGATAAAATTCTTCACTGTTGACCTAAAATGCATTTACTGTATACTGACTGATCAACTAAACATGGATGATATGTCATAACATGTTTCACTTAATTCTATTGGAATCTCTGACTCATTCCTATAATCCTATGTAAGTTAACTGATGATGTAAACAGAATGATTACAGCAGCATATAATGGGAGCAGAAATTTCATGCATTTGAACTGAGCAAAACATGCAAATAGGCCATGCAACATTCTGCAATGCTTAAAATTTGGTGATAAGGCCGAAATAGCAAATTTGTAACCCTTCATACTATATAGTCACTAGATGCTGCACTAAACCATCACAAGCAGAAGAGCAAATTCCATGTATAACGTCAAAAGTGATTTTCATGACAGGAGAACCAATGTCACTTTCACGGTGGCTAATCTAGAAACTTCAAAATCAACATATACTGTTGAGTTGAAAAAGATTGAGCGCATGTATACAAAGATGAAAACTATTTTAGAATGGAGGTAGTAACAAAAGAGAGAGTATCGACAAGAATTCATACCTGTGAGGCTTCAACATCTGTGGGTAAATTTTCCAAGTAAAGCTCCCATTCTTTTCCATTCCAGTCTGCCACCTCCTCTTCACTTGGGAGTTTTCCAGACTTAAACTCTGCGGATAAGGAGCAAATCTTTTTATAAATAGCTGAATCTGGTTCCATGGCATCCAGAGGGATACCAGTCCCCTCAACCCACAGGTTAAGGTCAATTTGGTTTTCTATCCCAGGTACATTGGCTTTCAGGAATTCAAGAAATGTCTCCGTATCTATCGATTGGAACTTGAAGGTGGCAATATACTTCTTCAGGAACTCATCAAATGCAGGCCGGCCAATCTAACACAACCAACAAACAGAGCACAGCACACATTCACAATCAGTCATAAAAATCTCACTGGCCTCAATTAAAGAATGTTGCAAAACAAGAGTAAACCAAATAATTGTAATGTTACACCCACCTGGCGCTCAATGCGCCAAAGAAACTGGCAGCCTTTCTCATAGGGCACTTGTGAGTGCACATCATCAGGGTCAATCCCTGCCATCTTCGGCTTCAGCTTGGTAAACTCCATGTTATCCTTAAACCTCTCCATCATTCTGTTCAACCCCCTCCATCCAATGCCCATGTTTAAGGCTGCCCGCTCCTCACCTTGCACCACCTCAACAATCCTCCTCTCAGCATAGTTTGTGAAGCCCTGTACACAAAAACAATAATATGATTTTACAGCATAAGAGTTTTAATTGAATGTGTGGGTCTCATTTGTAACAGTTAGGATCAAAAAACATGGCAATCTATTATATAATGAGTTTTAGTTGAATACAATTGCAACTCAGTTAATCCGATGTTCCAACTAAAATTATATTGCTTAAGGCTTTTGCCCTTAATTCAACTAGGATCTGTACATATATTCTCAACAGTGCAAAGTGTAGCCCAAGCGGATGCATAGGTTATGGGCTAGTAGCTACAAATTTTGCCACCATTCATCTGTTCTGCTCCCTTAATAACATTGGGACATGAATGCAAAGTATGTAAATGCAATTTCAAATTCACCAGCTTCTTGAATCACCTAACATGCAAAGCAAATCTAGACAACAACTACAGCAAAAAGAAGGGTTCACCTCATTTAGCCAGAAATCCTCATTGGTCTTGTTAGTGATCAGATTGCCGGTCCAGCTATGCGCGAGCTCATGTGCAACCAACTGCGCCCCTGTGGCGTCCCCCTTGATCACCGTAGGAGTGAGGAACACCATCCTGGGGTTCTCCATGCCTCCGTAGGGGTAACTCGGCGGCAGCACCAGCAGATCAAACCTCTCCCACTCGTAGGGCCCAAACAGCGCTTCCCCGACCTTGACCATGTCCTCCACCACGGCGAACTCTCTCGCCGCCTCGTCCAAAACCTTGTCCCCTCCCTCGGCATACACCCGCGTCCTCGGGCCGAGGTCCCTGGACCCGATACCGCCAGCGGCGAACGCGAAGAGGTAGGGCGGCACGGACTGCTCCATCTCGAACTCCTCAACGATGCGGCCGGGCGCACACCATAGCGCATCGTCGCAGGCGCCGCCGTGGTCGGAGGGTAGAGGGTCCCGGCGGGAGGCGTGGCGCGCGGCGGCGACGGCGGAGAGCTGGGAGGGGATGTTGAGGAGGAGGGAGAAAGTGATGCGCGCGGCGGGGGTGTCGTGGCAAGGGAAGATGGAGCGGGCGTGGATGGAATGGCAGTGGGAGAAGACGAAGGGGAGGGAAGACGCGGTCTGCGGCGGGGCGAGCCACTGCAGTGCGGAGGCGGCGGGGGAGGTGGAGAAGGTGAGGCGGAAGGAGGAGGTATCGGGGGGCACGGTGAGGGTGAGGGCGGAGCCGAGGACGGGGTCGGCGTCGTCGGCGAGGGAGAAGGGGATGGGAGCAGGCGGGTCGGAGACGGTGGAGGCGGAGCGGACGGTGAGGGCGCGGGTGTCGAGGAGGAGGTCCCCGGAGTGCGGCGCGGAAAGGGTGAGTAGCGCGGAGGCGTGGATGGTGGAGGCGGCGAAGTCGAGGTAGAAGGCGAGAGCAGCGTGCGCTGTGACCGGGCTGTCTCCGTCGGTGTAGGAGTGGGGATCCACCGGCTTCATGGCTGCTCCGGCGGAGGGGATGGAGAAGGGATGGTAGTTGGCTGGGGGTTCGGTCAAGTGAGCCGATATTTGTTTTTAATAATATTATTTTGAAAAATAATTATAAAAATAAATAGTCATTCCAAATTGAACTGACGACATGAACCTGTTCAACCCTGTCGCCGGTTCAACTATCTATCGTCAGACCCTGTTCAGCTCTGTCGCCGGTCCAACTATCTATCGTCAGTTGAAACGGCGACAGGAAATTGAACAGTGCTTCTGTTGCCAGTTGAACTGGCGACAGTTAGCCGGTTATAAAAGCTCAAAAAAATCAGTCTATAATTCATTTTATTTTCGGGAAAAAAAACAAGAGAGAGAAGGAGAGGGAGAGAAGAAAGGTAGCGAAACTTTGTCAGTTTGTCGCGGAGGAGAGATTGTCGGAGCACCGAGTCCGATTGATCATCTTGCAGGTACATTTTTTTGAAACTTTGTATATTATGTGAAAATCTTATTGGTTAGCAAACAAAAATAGCGACATAGGATTGAGTAGGTTAGATAAATGTAGTCAAATTGTGTAGTATATATTTTAAATTGTGTAGCCAGTAGTCAAAGTGTAATAGCGGAATCAGAATAATCCTAGCTTTATTAAGCTCCCCATTTGTGCGTGGTAATTATATTATTAATACATGAATTATCTTTTTGACGAGGATCTAATAATCCTCATTTTATTATTCCATAATAATGTAATATGACATCACACGGCATACCCCTTAATATTATAAGGTAAGAGCAAATTAGGTGGTCGTAAGATGTTCTACGACCACCCCCTTAGTCGTAAGCATTTCTACGACTATGAGGTAATCGTAAGTCCTGCTACGATTACGTCCGATCGTAAGTCTTTCGACCGATGCGGTCGTAAGCTTTCTCGACTACCCACGGTGCGTAAGTTACGCTATGGCGGCTCTGCTACGACTTCATCACAACTAACTGGGTCCACTCGTCAGAAGGCCCATTTATTGGTGAGAATCTAAGCAGTCAAAATACGTAGTTATATCCGAAATAACTGCAGTTAACTCTCCACTATCTCTGACTGATAACCGTTTGACAGCATGGGGAGGTTACTACTCCAGTAATTACTCTCATTATTACGCAATAATGAGCGACTAATTAGTCTGGAACGATAATAGTCACCACTGCGTAGTATAAATAGGTGTCATTTAGAGATAAGAGGGGGAGGCTTTTTGAGAGGACAATCAGGAGCAGGATTAGCGCAAGTCTTTTCGCTGATTATAATCAGGATACCCAATACAATACACACAGGAGTAGGGTTATTATTCTCTCTACAGAAGGCCCGAACCTGTATAAAAATCCCCATGTCTCTTTCGTCTGCGTGATCAATTGTGTAGACCCTCCGAATCAAATAATCTTTACGTAAGATCGGTTATAAAACACCGACAGTTGGCGCCGACCGTGGAGATCTTCTGGTAATTCCTTGTCAATAGTTCTTTCCTTTCTCTTTGATACTACCATGGCAGGAGAATAGAACGAGGAGAATTGGTTCGACTTGGCCGATTACGCAGACGTCGACATGGATGCCGGTTTCGATTACGAGCCGAGTATCGAATCCTCTAACGATATTGTCGCCTCTGGAGATTTTCTATCAGATCTCGGAGACTGCATCACTACCGGAGTCGGGGAGGGATCCTTATCCCCCACGACAGTACGCCCAGCCGAGGAACCAACTTCCTCAGGGGGCAAGGGTCAACACGACCAACAACAGGACTGCCTCGGAGCAAATTCGCAACACGACGAGAGTTTTTCCTCCAAGTGTTTGAGTCCCCCCAAGGCAGTATGACTTGGCAAGACAGGTTCTGGAAGCCATCGTTCGGAACTCCATCGGCATCTGATGATCCTCTCTCTACGAGTATTTCCGCAGGGAAGAGGATCGAACACGCTATTCCTCCAAGTCCAACCATCCCGACACAGGACCCACCTGCAGACGGAGACGGTTATAACCCGGAGTTCCCCTACTTGGAGCGGTTTACTCCAAGTCGCCAGATGGTGTCGCTCGACTACTCCTCAAGTGAGGAGGTCTCGAGCGCAAGTGGAGGTCATCGAAGGGAGGTCTTTGTCCTTCCCTCTGGTAAGAATCATTCTCCCAGAAGAAGGATTGACGATGCTCCCCGACAGGCACACTCTACACCCCCTCGTGGCAATGGCAAGGACACCACCGCTGGCGAACGAGACGAACACTTTAATGAATGTGAGGGACATCCTCGACATTCTCGCACTCCATTAAAACCAACTCAGGGGTCTTAAATAGGCCATTCTGAGACAACCCGGCGAAGAAAATAGCGGCTCAGAAAAACCTTCCTGAGCGCGCTTATTTCCAGTCGGAGGAAGCTCAAGAACTCCAGCACATCAACGATTTGCTGGAAAACCCGACCCAAGAACTCGCTCAAGCACCAGGGTATGATCTCTTTGCAGAAGAGATCACACAAAGGCTTCGCGACACGATGGCCAAACTCGAGCGTCTTCGTCGACCACAACTAGGAAGTCGTAGCAGTACGACTCCGTCTTCTGCCAGCCGTTCAGATAACTCGTCGCATGGAAAGCGGCATGACCTTCACTCACGTCGTTCTCCCGACCTGAGGAAGACGCAACAAGCCCCTAGGAGAGGTGATCTTTCACCACTTCGGCGACGGGATGCACGGCGGCAAGCAGAATACGAGGAGTATTTCCCTCGTAAAGCTGAGACCTATCATAGGTTCAGCCCTCCTGTGGCTGGGTATCGACGAATACGATCACCCGGCGACGTTAACCCTTCCTTTTTGCAAAGAAGGAGGCAAGAAGTTATCTCGGGGTGTCGGCCGTTTTCACTCGACCTTCGAGCAGTTCGCTGGCCGCCTCGTTTCCGACGAGCGAATATGGAGAAAATCGATGGAACCCAGAATCCCATCGAGTTCCTCCAGATTTACACTACAGCTATCCGAGCTGCAGGAGGAGAAGAGCATGTCATGGCTAATTACCTTCCGACTGTGCTCGAAGGATCGGCACGATTATGGCTTTTAAACCAGCCGTTCGAATTGATCTACTCGTGGCTACACCTCTGTGATCTTTTGCTGGAAAATTTCCAGGGCACTTACAACCGCCCTGGAAAGGAGGATGACCTGCACCGGATAAGACAGAACGACCATGAAACGCTACGCCAATTCATCAGACGCTTCAGTCAGGTTCAAAATTCTATTCCGGAAGTTTCTAACTCATCCGTGATCAGGGCTTTCAAGCAGGGAGTCCGCAGTAGGAGAATAACAGAGGACATCACTTTACATCCACCCGCCACTGTCGTCGAACTCTTTGAGATGACCGATAGATATGCGACCGCTGCCGAAGCAGTCGAGTGGAATAACACTATCGATCGTGAAGATAACATCCCTCAGGAGGCAGGCGAAAGTGGTAAGAAAAAGGATAAAAGGCTAGGAAGTCTAAGAACAAGGCAAAGAGACACAAATCTCCAGTTGCCGGTTCTAAGGAGGTCTTGGCCGTATGCGACAAGGAGCCGCGCAACCCAGAGCAGAACCCCGATCGAGGCAAAGGTAAGCGCCAAGATCGGAGAAATGACAAACCCAGGTGATGTCCTTTTCATAAAAAAGAATGACATGATCTTTGTAACTGCCGAGTTTTCCTACGAAAACTCGAAGACTACTACTCTGGCAAGGGGTCACTTCCAACTCTTGAACAGGTAGACCAAACAAGTGGACAGAAGGAGTTGAATGATGAGGAGATGCCATTTTAGGATCCGCAACACACCATTAATCACATCTATAGGGGATCTTCGGCATATGAATCGCGGAGACAGCTGAAAGCTGTCGAGCGTGAGGTAAACACAATCGACTCCCCTCTTGTCAATAAATTACCGAAGTGGTCGGAAGTCACCATTACTTTCGAGAAAAGTGATTGTCCGATCCCTTCGACTAGACCTGGTCGATTTCCGATCGTGGTCGAACCCACCATCAACAATTGTCGAGTCAATCGAGTTTTAGTTGATGGTGGAAGCTCGCTAAACAGACTGTTTACGAGTACCCTGGACGAGATGCAGGTACCTAGGACAAAGGTAAGGCCGGTACGATATTCATTTCATGGAATCGTACCGAGGTCTTCGGCCAAACCAATTGGCCAGGTTTCTCTTCCTTTAACGTTTGGCTCACCAAGCAATTTCAGGACAGAGAAGGTCTCCTTTGACGTGGTCGATTTCGATACGACATATAATGCCATACTCAGACGATCTACTTTGGCAAAATTCTTGATAGCTACTCATTATGGGTATCAATGTCTTAAGATGGCAGGTCCCAAAAGAGTAATCACAATATATTGTGACAAGAAGATGATGCACTCTTGCGACCGTCGCTCTCTCGAGATGGTTGGACAACTACCAACTCGAGACGAAAGTCAGCCTTCGACTAGTAAGTCGAAGCCTAAAGCTGCACCAAAGCCGAACGACCAGGTCAAAGAGGTTCCTCTGGACGCAGAGGAGCCCTCGAAGACTGTTCGCATAGGGGATTCTTCCGACCCCAAATAGGAAGACGCCCTCATCACTTTCCTCCGAGCAAACGCAAATGTCTTCACATGGCAAGCGTCCGACATGCTCGGAGTCCCCAGGGAAGTGATTGAACACAGGCTAGCTTTATGGCCTGATAAACTACCCGTAAAACAAAAGTTACGGAGATTTTTCCCTAATCGACGAGATGCTATTAGGTCAGAATTGGACAAGTTGCTTAAGACAGGCTTCATAAGAGAAGTCAACCACCCCGAATGGTTGGCCAACCCTGTAATGGTTAGAAAGTCGAACGGCAAATGGCGTATGTGCGTAGACTTTATTGATCTTAATAAAGCTTGTCCAAAAGATGATTTCCGTTTACCTCGTATCGATCAGCTGGTTGATTCTTCTGCAGGATGTGAAATGTTGAGTTTTCTAGATGCATACTCTGGTTACCACCAGATCAGTATGTGTCGAGAAGATGAAGAAAAGACCATATTTATTACACCATTTGGAATATTTTGCTATGTCAAAATGTCATTCGGTTTAAAAAATGCTGGAGCTTCTTTTTAGCGTTTGATGCAAACGACTTTTGCTCCTCAACTAGGCAGAAACTTGGAGGCTTACGTTGATGATCTGGTCGTGAAAAGCAGCAAACGGCTCAATCATATCATAGACTTGCAGGAGACTTTCGACAACCTCAGAAAACACCACTTGAAACTTAATCCCGAGAAGTGTGTGTTCGGGGTCTCTTCAGGGAAGTTGCTTGGATTCTTGGTGTCCGCACGGGGAATCGAAGCAAATCCGGAAAAGATAAAAGCCATCACTCAGATGCGCCCCCCGACCACGAAAAAAGAAGTACAACAACCTCAGAAAACACCACTTGAAACTTAATCCCGAGAAGTGTGTGTTCGGGGTCTCTTCAGGGAAGTTGCTTGGATTCTTAGTGTTCGCACGGGGAATCGAAGCAAATCCTGAAAAGATAAAAGCCATCACTCAGATGCGCCCCCCGACCACGAAAAAAGAAGTCCAGAAACTCACAGGATGCATGGCGGCATTGAGTCGTTTCATCGCACGCTTGGGAGAAAAAGGACTGCATTTCTTCAAACTTCTAAGGAAACATGAGGGCTTCGAGTGGTCAGAAGAGGCTAACCTAGCCTTTGAGGAAGTCAAGAGGTTTCTTACGAGTGCTCCTGTTCTGGTTTTCCCGACACCAGGAGAGACACTCTTAATTTATCTAGCTGCCACGCCGAGCGCAAGAAGCGCGATCTTGGTCGTAGAGCGGAAAACATACAACGACCGGTTTACTCGTTAGCGAGGTTTTACGGACCTAGGAGCGTTACCTTGAGTTCAAAAACTTCTATATGCCCTCCTCATGTCTTGAGAAACTACGGCATTATTTTCAGCCGCACAAACTAGCTGTGTCGTCTGAGTTTCCCTTGGGAGCGATCCTCCAGAATAGGGAAACAGCGGGACGCATGGCAAAATGGTCAGTCGAACTTGGGGCGTTCGACATCCATTTCGTGTCCCGAACAATGTTAAATCGGATCTTGGCGGACTTTGTCGCCGAATGGACAAATCTGAACTGTTCAGGATCCCGTCGATTCCCACGACCAGTGGACGATGTACTTTGACGGGTCACTTACGATAAGTGGCTCGGGGCTGGGGTGGTCCTGGAATCTCCTACCGGAGAGACCTTAAAGTATGCCATACAATTAAACTTTCAGGCCACTAACAATGCGGCAGAGTACGAAGGTTTGCTAGCTGGCATACGAGCCGCAAGAGCGCTCTCGATTCGACGACTACTGGTGAGAGGAGACTCTCAACTAGTCGTGAATCAAGTCGAAAAAGAATACTAGTGCTCTAATCCGACCATGTCCCGGCACCTATCGGAAGTTCGAAAGTTAGAAAAGCACTTTTTGGGCTTTGATGTACAGTTTATCCCTCGAAATGATAATTTCCTCGCAGACCAATTGGCTCGTCTAGCTTCCTCCCGATCCCCAATACCAAAAGGGATGTTTCCAAAGCAACTTCAGAAGCCGTCCCTAGTTGAAGAACTAGAGACGCCTCCTATGAAACGACCTCTGCGAGTGCGAAGATACCTGGATGACTCCCATCTACAAGTATCTTCAGACGGGTTCCATACCCGACGACGATCTCGAAGCAGATCGATTATCCCGAAAAGCCAAAATGTATACTTTGGTCGAAGTCTCTCTCCTCTCTGCATGTGGTCCTGCCCGCTGGAAGGAGCTTTCTAGTGTCGCTTTGTTCTTAACTATTACTACCAGTACAAAGTTTTTTGGGCTCAGAAACATAATCGAAATTTGTTAAGCAAATTCATGTCACCTTAGTTTATTTATTCATTTTGAAAAATACTCTAAGAAGAGTGCACTTTTAAGATGCGTTCGGCTGTCTTCCGATTAACTCGAATGGTTTTAACTGGCCGGAGGAAGAAACACACCTAGTCGAAGCTTCTCCTTTCTGCATGTGGTCCTGCCCACTAGAAGGAACTTCCTAGCGTCGTTTCGTTTCCTACTTTTGCTGCCAGGGCAACTTTGTCAGGTACAACGAAAACTGTCGAATGAATTTTTAAGGTCCTCTAGATATTTGCTTTACTCAAGTTATTGTTATTGATTTAATTAATCTAGTCAGAGATGGTAACATCACCTAGTCGAAGCCTTTTTTCTCTGCACGTGGTCCTGCCCACTAGAGGGAACTTCCTAGCGTCGACCTGTTTCTATTCTTCCGACTAGTGCAAGATAGTCGATACTCGAGAACTATAAGTTGAACAAACCTCTCTTTTCCAGAAACCCTTTCTTTACTATTTTCTTAGTTTATTCGCAATAAACTAAGTAAATAGTCGGGGGCTAGGATAAAGTTATAAACATGACTTCATGTCTTAGTCTTAGTTTTTCTGAGTTACCATCTTACGAGTTACTAACTACTCTACGAGATGATTCGCAGGGAAAATGAAGGAGAAAGGAGGAATCGCTCATATCTGGTCTGATTATTTCTTCCTTTTTTTATTGTCTTACGAGTTACTAACTACTCTACGAGATAATTTACAGGAAAAAAGAAAGGATCGTATATTTATGCATCACCAAAAAGACTTGTCTTTACAGGAACGTATAACAGACTACTCTGTTAAAGGAGATTCTATCTGCATCTCCTCCGCGACCTTCTCGCCAACCGACAGCATCTCTTCGATCAGCTTTTCTTCTTCAGATTCGGTGCAATCGAAGTCGGCTTCAACAGAATGAGGATTAAGGTTAGGATCACAAGCCTTGAGTTTTGCTAAAACAAAGCTCACAGCTCCTTTGACCGCTTCCCTTATCGAATCATTCTGGTTGGTCTTCAGAGTAGACACCAACTCTTGCAAGGTACCGACTTGTTCCCCAATGGCACTCGTATGAGCAGCCATCGTGTCGTCGCGAGGAGTAATCGTCCCGGCACGAAGCTCATCGAGTACATTGTTCAGAAGTGAGATGTTGTCTTAAAGATTGATCTTCATTGACTTCGTTTCCTCCTGGGAATAAGTCGAAGCCTTGTGGAGTTGTTTTATTTCAATTAATCGATCTGGAAAGAGTAAGGATTGATTAGATGAAACAATTCTTCGAGAAGATAAAACAAATCAATAGCAGGTAAAAGTTCTACTTACCTGCTATTCCCAGGTTCTCAATCTGGAAACAGTTCTCAATTTCTTGATCTTTCTCCTTCACGATGCGGGAGATTTCGTGGACAACCGAGGACTTCTCCTGAATCTCGATCCGAAGAGCCCCACCTCGGCCTAAAGGGCCTTAGGCCCTGTTTGGTTCGGCTTCGGCTTCTAGCTTTGGTAGAAAGCGGAAGCGAACAAGCGGCGACTTTCAAAACGGCTTTCTCGAAAGCCGCTTTCCACATACACGTTAGAAAACCAAAAGCCAAAAGCCGCCGCGGGCCGGCTTTCGCGGCTTCCCACCACCCTCCCTTCCGCATTTGCCCCTAGACTTCATGGATTATTACCCGCCGAATGCCATTGCATAAAAGCCCCTCCCCCAGCCCGTTCGCCCACTCGCCCGGCTCCCTCCCCCTTCTTTCGCCCGTGCCCCCGAGCCCCCCTCCTCCTCCTCCCCCCTCTTCACCGCTGCGCCCCCGCGCCCCTCCTCCTCCTCCTCGTCGGCCCACACCTCCTGCTGCGCCGACGTCGCCCCACCTCTTCCCCGGCTCCCTCCTCCCCCAGTGTCCTCCTCCCCGCCGGCCTCCTCCCCAGCACTCCTCTTCCCAGATCCAGATCCAGATCTGGATCAACCCCGGTGCACTCCTCCACCCCCTCCTCCCCGGCGCACCTCCCTCCTCCGCGTCGCCCTCCTCCACCTCCCTCCTCCCCGCCGGCTCTCTCCCCTGGCGCCGGCTCCACCTCCCTCCTCCGCGCCGCGTCTTCCTCGGGCTCTCTCTCCCGCGGCACCTCCTCGGGCTCCCTCCTCCGCGCCGCCGCCTCCTCGGGCTCTCTCCGAGCCGCTGGCGTTCTCCCCCGAGCCACCGGCCTCCTCCATCCTCCCCGTCGGCCTAAACCGGATCTGGACCTCCCCCACGCCGCCTGCTCCTCGGGCTCCTCCCGGCGCGGCTCCACCTCCTCCTCCGCGCGGTGCGCCCAACTCCTCCTCCCAGAGGCACCGCCGCTCTCCTCTCCCGACGCCCAACTCCTCGCCTCGGCGCCTCAGCCTCTCCCTCACCGCCGTGAGCTCCTCACCCCCCCCTCATGCCGCCGCGAGCCTAACCTAGCTTTCTTTTTTTTTTCTTTTTTCTGTAATGATTATTATTAAATGTAATTGTAATAATTGTTAATTGCAATAATAGTTTACTGTAATGGTTATTTATTATATTTTATTTATGTAATAATTGTTTATTTTAATAATTATGTGTTGTAATAATTGCTAATTGTAATAATTATCGTTAATTGTTGTTAATCACGGTAATTGTGCTAAATTACGATATATTGCGGTAATTGTGCTAAATTGCGGTATATTGCAATAGTCGTCGTCAAATGCGACCAATTGCCCTGATTGCGATAGTCGGCATTAATTATTGTTAATTATGGTAGTTATCGTCAATTGTGTTAGTTCTTTATTGTCTTTAAATGTCGTTAATTATCGTCAACTGTCGTTAGTTCTCGTTAAATGTTGTCAATAGCGTTAAACGACACTAAACAAGCCGTTACTGTTCTTAGGGGTAATTCAGACATTTCTCATCTCGGAAGCTGCAGCCAGCCTATCTAAAAGCCAGACAGCCAAACACCAAACCAGAAAAGCACAGTAGTTATTTCGCGACGAAAGCTCTGACCGGTAGTAAAGCCACTTTTTAGAAAAGCCCAGCCGTTCCAAACAGGGCCTTATTTTCGACTTCTTTTTCTGCAAAAGAATGAGAGGTTAAAAAAGACGGAGACCAAGATCAAAAGCAATCGTAACTACACGTACTGTTTATTTTTTCCTGCAACCAATGAGTTGCAAAGTTAGCCTCTTGAAGCTTCTTTAGGAGGTCGGTAGCTTTATCCCTTAGCTTTTTCGACTCGGCTTTCTCAAAGTCGAGTGAATCAGCCAAGGTCTTTTCGTCACTCTTAAACCTGAGAGGGTAAAGGGAAGACATGATCACACACAAACAAGCGGTCGTAATTATTTCTACGGTCGATGAATGGTCGTAAGTTATTCTACGACTAGTACCAAGTCGTAAGTTTTCTACGACAACCTTCTACGAGTACTGAATAAGTAATCAGTTTGTAGAACGATTACGAGAATCAGTTACTCACCACCTCTCTGCTTGTTCGCAGAGTACTGCCTTTTCTTGTCGAAGTTTGACAAGTTGCCGATTGTATTCACAAATCGTAGCGACTTGCTCCACGGCTCTCTACAAGGGAGAAAAACCATAAGAGACAGAGATAAAACCATACATGAGTATCGATGAATACTTACATTCATATTTGACCAAGCAAACATGGAGACTATTCATGATGGATCCTTCAGGCCATCCATCTCCTCGACTCGTTTCCACCAGACCCCCTCTAGACGTTCATTGTCGAAAATATCCCCGCAATTGGGAATGCTGCTGGGGTGTGGAACTCGGTCGCGAGATCGGTAGGCAGAAGATCCTACGATAGAGTCAGGGCCAAAGAAATCGGAGCAAAAGTTGAAGTACTCTTCTTCCTCTGACTCGGTGACGGGAACACCACCTGGAGGGCCGGAAGGAATATCCTCGACAACCTCCTTACCGGCGCGGTGGTCGGCACTCTCACCGCCACCGACCTCCGGTGTCACCCTCGAGGCCTCTGTCGCCTCCTCTTCAGTCTCTATGACAGTCTCGGTTGTCGTAGCGACTTCGACAACCTCGGCGGTCGTAGCGACCTCGACAACCACGACTTCTTCCGCTGCGGGAATGGTAGCCGGGCCTTCAACTACTACCGCAGTCACACCCTCGCCAGCTGAAGGAGTGACAACGGGCTTCTCCATAGGAGCATCCCTGGGGGCTGAAGACGTTGGGCTAAAATCACAAAACGCAGAAATAAGTCAACTCGTAAAAAATAAACAGTAAGTGTAGTTATTACACTTATGTTTTTTTTACATACCTCTGCGCGCTGGACCTAACTCGAAACTTGGGAGCAACCTTCCCGACGGAAGATTTCTTCGACTTCTTCTCGACCATCGCTGGTCGAGATTCGATCGGGATAACGGGAGTCTCCTCCTCCCGACTTCCCGAGTGGCCGAGACCCGTCTCGATCACCTCAAGACCACTGCTCTCCTCGACACCGGGTCCCACGGGAGCAGCAGTTTCCTTCACGAAAGACATGAAGCTCTTCGAGTTCTCCTTTTCTAGCTGCTTTATAAAGCCACGAAGCGGCTGCGAAAGATTCGTTGTCGTAATAAAAGGTACCTTGACCTTGGGGACTTTGCGTTTAAGGGCAAAGGCCTGCCTTCTTTCTTCTTCGCGCGACCATGTCTGCGGCAAATTTAGCAAAAGGAGCAGGAGGAGCCGAACTCGAACCCCCCTTGTCGCCGACTTTTACCAGTCGACGTTTCTTGGTTGGAGGGGACTTCACCGACTCCGCCTACGCGGTCGCCCCAATAATCACCAAATCGACTTACTCGTCGTCTTGGCGGTTCTCCATGCCTACTTTCTGTTGAAAAACAGAAAAAGAAAAGTGGACGTAAGTTCTTCTACAGTCACTAGCTGGTCGTAAGTACGACTAGCCCAAAAGTCGTAAGTGTTTCTACGACATTGTATAATCGTAGTCCTGTTTCGATTACGTTCGGTCGTAAGTCTTTCTACGATCAGTAACTAGTCGTAAGATTTTCTACGACAAACCTGATAGTCGTATATCGGTTTACGACAACAAATGCCTAAAGGCATAATTGTTTTTTCAATTACCTTTAGGCGCTCCTCTTTCTCTTCTGCGGTTAAAACCGCAAGGATTTGAGGAGCTGCTATGTTGGACGGACTCTTCTCGCAGACTAGCCTGACGCGAGCGTCAATATCCCCCTGTGGAAGATCTATACACATAGACAGCATGATTAGCAGACTAAATCGGGATTAATCAAGGACAAAGCCAAGAAAGTAAGTTTCTCTACTCACCGTCCTTGTAATCCCTGGTTGGGTCGTCCTTTCCCGAGTACCTCCACATAGGAGGAACTCGTGCCTTCAAAGGGGCGCGTGATGAAGTCCTTCACCTCGTGCCAACCGGTAAGCCCCTCCGACTTCATATCTTTGACAGCTTGAATGTAGGGGGTTAACCGGTCGAGATTGCTGGGAGTCGAATCCCAGGAAGAAGACCTCTCGGCGGCCTTCCCGGCGAATGAGAGGCTATCTTCCTTGGTGACCTCCCAGTAAAACCACTTCTTCTTCCATCCCGGCCATAACGACCGGGTGAACATCTGAATGTACTCCTTCGACTTACCGTCGTGGAGCTTCAGACCACAACTACCAGAAATCCCGGCTTGACGAGCCATTCTGTAGTAGTACTGGAAAAGCTCGAAATCCGCCAAAATCCCCAGGTAAGCCTCACACAAGTACACAAACACGCTCAGCATTGTGATGAAATTAGGACCAATGTTCACTAATTCCACCCCGAAATGCTCGAGCACAAGTGTGAGGAAGGGATGAGCAGGCAATCGGAGGCCACACTCACAGTACGCCTGGAAAATTGGAATTTGACCTTCCTCTCCCGACGGCCAATGCTGCTCATTCGCCGCAATCCACTTCATGAGTAGTCCCTCGGGGATCTTCTCGGCGGCGACCAGAGCAGTCAACTTAGCATCATCCATCTCCGATTCAGCCCACTCAGAGACAATCCTCCCCCACGCGCTGAAGGTGCTCCAGGGTGACATCCATCTCCGCCAAGGCATGGGTACGCGGAGGGAGCATAGCGCCTAGGTACGCCACGGCGCCCTCAAGGGTCTCCATCGCGTACCAGGTCGTGTGGGCCACAGTGTGCGACAGGTCCTGCTCCGCCTGGATCTCCTCCTCGAGGACCTTCCGGACGTCTCGCAAGGAGCTCACATCACCCCTAAGGCCGGTGCGCTCCTCCTCAAGCCCCGCCACCCGGGCCTGAAGGGCGGTGCGCTCATCCTCAAGGCCCGTCACCCGAGCCTCCAGGGCAGTTAACCTCCGGGCAAGAGCATCGCGCTCGGCGCGTAGGTCGTCGCTCCAGCCATGCTCCATGTCGACCTGCCTCTGGATCTCAGCGAGGCTCCGCGACACGTCGAGGTCGATTGCCCGGGATAGCATCAGGGTCTGCGCACGCACCAACACATCAAAAAAATATTATTAATCAGCTACTCAACAGAGCAACCAGCAAACCAACCTTCGCGGCGTTCAGTAAATCCAAACAGAAGATGGAAGAAGAAAATCACCTGATCTTACAGACAACTATAATTTATAAGGATCATGAACTGTTTGAACTCGATTAAGTAGTGGTTGTCATGCTACATAAATCTTTCGTATTGCTAATCGGACATGGGCAAGTATTGTTGTATTGACAGTTTTATCCCAACCAAGGATTGTCACGCGCAGAAATTACTGTTCACGCGTCAGCACTGGCGGCCGACCGGCAAGACGTCCAGGGCCATGTGCATGTGCAGAGTCCACGTTCAGAAGGAATAGTTCATGAAGATTAGGAGAGATGTGTTCGTATTTAGTTAGGAAAGCAAGAATCCAAATAGGTTAGTACAGTAAGTATACGATGCTTGTTCAGGATGTGTTCATGCATGATAGTAGTCGTGTTTAGGACATTAGGCAAGTTAGATGAGTCTGAAACAGGAACGGTGCAATTACTCCTTATAAAAGGAGATACGTGTACATGGTTATGATCAAACAAGAAAGATGAATTAATCTAGTCTTCTTCTTAACTTTCTATTATCCTAGCCTATAATCTAATCTCTCATCCCACCAAGCCGACGCCGTCCGGCCTTCTTTCTGGCGGTGTTTACCCCGTTATGAACTAAGGTCCGCGATATTTGGTATCAGAGCAGTCGATCCCTTCCCACGACTTCTGCTATTACGGTGATGGCGACATTTCAGACTATGAGACCTACCAGAATAACATCATGATGTATGTTAGCCTGCAAACTAGCTATTGAACCAAATAGTGCATAGATCACCAATAGTTAGTAATATTTGCAAACCAACTGGGAATAGTGGCTTTGTCCAAATAAAACTAGAAGTAATTTAGAGTTAGCAGAAAGGACATTGTCGTAGGAGCAGCTCACCGCCCCCCCACGACCTGACAGCGTGGGATGAAGTCCATGAAGAAGGGTCCGAAGGCCACGAGAGGACCTCAAGGGGGTCCAAAGGCCGTGCAGGCCCGAAAGTCACGAGAGGACCCCGAAGGAGTCCGGGGGCTCGCCGAGGCGCCCGGAGTCCGGAAGCCAAGAGTCGCCGGGCCACCTCGGGAAGAGCCGAAGGGTGTTCCGAGCCCTCTGGGACCCGAGGGTGCCCCGGGGGCAGTCCAGGGAAGAAGCACCGGTGGACCAGGGGCACCAACTTGGTGGATCAGGACCAGGAGGGGTCCGCCATGAGCCAGAAGCTACACATAGGGGTAGGAAATGTCCCTGCAACCCCTATGGGAGTAGGACCTGCTCGGGGACAACCCCATAATCTCATGTATCCGGTCGGGAGGCTATAAATAGCCTCCTTCCCCCCATGTAATGACTTGAACTCAATTTTTTGAGCAATCAATGCACATTTACTCCTGGCAACCGATCCCCTCTTCGAGGATCCCCCGGTCCCTCCAGTAGACACCGGGGTCCCCCTTCTCTACTGTCAGTCTTTTTTGCTACGACAGACATAAAACTATACGGAGAGCTCTATTTGAGTATTTGCTAACGTTGCAGCCCAAGCCTTCATTTACTTATACTTGAAAATTCAAACAGAAACATATTAGCATACATCATATAACCCTCAGAACAAGTATAATTCAAACAGAAACATATTAGCATACATCATATAACCCTCAGTCGATTGGCAACTAGCCCTTCTAGTCGAGTCGATAACTCTAGTCGGAAATTGTGTACCGATTTATCAACTAATCATCGACTAGTCGCACGACTTAATAACAGTGGTTCAAGTCGATTTGGCTGTTGGTCGGGTCGGATCAGGTCGGTAGGACTCATGTGCGTGCTTGCGGCTAGCAGGCAAGTCGGACAAATTTCTAGTCGTGAGTCTCAAGTGACATAGCTCCCTTCGATCAGAGGTGTAGCAGAATCCGTTGTAGTCTAGCTGGTTAGGATACTCGGCTCTCACCCGAGAGACCCGGGTTCGAGTCCCGGCAACGGAAACACCTTTTTTGTGCTCTTTTTCTCACATTTCGGTTTTTTCTGGAAAATGTTATACGTTGATATTCAAAGTAGGATGGACTAAAAAAAAAAGCAGATTTTGTACACAAGACTATCACCACTTAATCAGTGGTTGCCTCCATGTCACCACTCACCAGTAAGAAACCATCGTTCCCAAATCCACTGGATGGAGACAACCAAGCAATAGGCTTACAGGATCAGAAAACTTAGGCACATGCAATCCAAAAGGTTATATTATCAGGATACAGTTCTGAGTTTCCATGTTTTTCCCAGGTTAGCGCTCCAGGAGGGGCGATAATTTTATGCAAAAGGAACGAGTGAGCAAACAGTCGACAACCATCGAAGGCTTTCCCTACTTTGGATTCAGTGAGATACGGTTTCAGCTAGCCGTGCTTTGAAAGGATGCTCTCCACGACACTGCGAGCTATTGGATGATAAAACTCGCGGGCCTCTGAGAAGATCCTCTGGGCCAGAATCTTCTCCTCGCCAGAGCACCGGGCGAGCGAGCTGTAGAGCGGCCGGAGGTACTTCATCCTCCCTACTTGCTTCAAGCATTTCTCAACCTCATTGAAGTAGCACCTGCAGCCGGTGGGGATTGCTAGCTGGAGAAACGCGACTTTGACCTCGTAGTCACGGCTTTCTGATAGCTTGTACCGTTCATCAAGAGCAGTAACCTGCACACAGACAACAAATGGCGACGGGAGCAGTTAATTTTTAGTCATAAGTTTTGTCAATGTGTGCGAATTTCGAAAGCCAAGCGTTCCACAGAATGCTATGTAACGACATAAATGCAAACTTTCACTGGTAGTGATTGAAAACCACAAATGATAAGCTAGATACTCCCAAAGATTGTAGGGAACTCCAAAGCCTGAACACCTGAAGGTTTCCTTACTTTCTAGATCTTACTAGTATTCAGGTCAGCTTTCATCGGTAGTAACTGCAAGCCGCAAATGAAAATCATCTTGAATCAGCTATAAACTGCCATGTGCTACTTGTTACTGAGTATTGAACCCAAATTTTACATATATTATCATGTGAACGTTGAAATTAGGTAGTGGGTTATTTGTAAATGAAAGGGGCAACATCACTGCATTTTTAATGACTGAACACTAAACAGTATTCAGCCATGCAATCTCCAAACACATGACTTGAACACACTGCTCCACCATCGATAAAGTGAGCGAAGCGCGATGTCATTTTCATGTGGACCTCACATAGATTCTATAATTTAAAGCCAAGTGCTCAACGCATTCATGTATTCTTTTATTCTATATGGTAATAGTCTATAAAGTCCCATCAGCATAACTGATGTTTGAGCTAGTGACAGATTGACAAGGTCAACAAATCCATCCAATCCATTTCAAATCCAACTACTAAGCAGATTCTGGTTCTAATATCATTCTTGAGTGAACCAAACATACTTAGGGATATATGCTTCTGCCACTCTAATTCTGATTCTAGCTCCACTTCCCTTGGTAAACCAAAGACTATAGGTTGATTTGCTCTTGACAACCTTTCTCAACAGGCGTGAATATTCTATTTATTTGGCATTTAGTGGGAGTGCATAATTTGACAACAGATAGGTTATCCTTGGTCTCAAGGGTGGTACAACCTATTCTAACTGATCATGTAACATATTATGAACATTTTGATGTGTGTAATATATTATGAACATTTTGATGTGATAAAATTCTTCACTGTTGACCTAAAATGCATTTACTGTATACTGACTGATCAACTAAACATGGATGATATGTCATAACATGTTTCACTTAATTCTATTGGAATCTGACTCATTCCTATAATCCTATGTAAGTTAACTGATGATGTAAACAGAATGATTACAGCAGCATATAATGGGAGCAGAAATTTCATGCATTTGAACTGAGCAAAACATGCAAATAGGCCATGCAACATTCTGCAATGCTTAAAATTTGGTGATAAGGCCGAAATAGCAAATTTGTAACCCTTCATACTATATAGTCACTAGATGCTGCACTAAACCATCACAAGCAGAAGAGCAAATTCCATGTATAACATCAAAAGTGATCTTCATGACAGGAGAACCAATGTCACTTTCACGGTGGCTAATCTAGAAACTTCAAAATCAACATATACTGTTGAGTTGAAAAAGATTGAGCGCATGTATACAAAGATGAAAACTATTTTAGAATGGAGGTAGTAACAAAAGAGAGAGTATCGACAAGAATTCATACCTGTGAGGCTTCAACATCTGTGGGTAAATTTTCCAAGTAAAGCTCCCATTCTTGTCCATTCCAGTCTGCCACCTCCTCTTCACTTGGGAGTTTTCCAGACTTAAACTCTGCGGATAAGGAGCAAATCTTTTTATAAATAGCTGAATCTGGTTCCATGGCATCCAGAGGGATACCAGTCCCCTCAACCCACAGGTTAAGGTCAATTTGGTTTTCTATCCCAGGTACATTGGCTTTCAGGAATTCAAGAAATGTCTCCGTATCTATTGATTGGAACTTGAAGGTGGCAATATACTTCTTCAGGAACTCATCAAATGCAGGCCGGCCAATCTAACACAACCAACAAACAGAGCACAGTACACATTCACAATCAGTCATAAAAATATCACTGGCCTCAATTAAAGAATGTTGCAAAACAAGAGTAAACCAAATAATTGTAATGTTACACCCACCTGGCGCTCAATGCGCCAAAGAAACTGGCAGCCTTTCTCATAGGGCACTTCTGAGTACACATCATCAGGGTCAATCCCTGCCATCTTCGGCTTCAGTTTGGTAAACTCCATGTTATCCTTAAACCTCTCCATCATTCTGTTCAAACCCCTCCATCCAATGCCCATGTTTAATGCTGCCCGCTCCTCACCTTGCACCACCTCAACAATCCTCCTCTCAGCGTATGTTGTGAAGCCCTGTACACAAAAACAATAATATGATTTTACAGCATAAGAGTTTTAATTGAATGTGTGGGTCTCATTTGTAACAGTTAGGACCAAAAAAGATGGCAATCTATTATATAATGAGTTTTAGTTGAATACAACTGCAACTCATTTAATCCGATGTTCCAACTAAAATTATATTGCTTAAGGCTTTTGCCCTTAATTCTATTAGGATCTGTACATATATTCTCAACAGTGCAAAGTGTAGCCCAAGCGGATGCACAGGTTAAGGGCTAGTAGCTACAAATTTTGCCCCCATTCATCTGTTCTGCTCCCTTAATAACATTGGGACATGAATGCAAAGTATGTAAATGCAATTTCAAATTCACCAGCTTCATGAATCACCTAACATGCAAAGCAAATCTAGACAACAACTACAACAAAAAGAAGGGTTCACCTCATTTAGCCAGAAATCCTCATTGGTCTTGTTAGTGATCAGATTGCCGGTCCAGCTATGTGCGAGCTCATGTGCAACCAACTGCGCCCCTGTGGCGTCCCCCTTGATCACCGTAGGAGTGAGAAACACCATCCTGGGGTTCTCCATGCCTCCGTAGGGGAAACTCGGCGGCAGCACCAGCAGATCAAACCTCTCCCACTCGTAGGGCCCAAACAGCGCTTCCCCGACCTTGACCATGTCCTCCACCCCGGCGAACTCTCTCGCCGCCTCGTCCAAAACCTTGTCCCCTCCCTCGGCATACACCCGCGTCCTCGGACCGAGGTCCCTGGACCCGATACCGCCGGCCGCGAACGCGAAGAGGTAGGGCGGCACGGACTGCTCCATCTCGAACTCCTCAACAATGCGGCCGGGCGCGCACCATAGCGCATCGTCGCAGGCGCCGCGGTGGTCGGAGGGTAGAGGGTCCCGGCGGGAGGCGTGGCGCGCGGCGGCGACGGCGGAGAGCTGGGAGGGGATGTTGAGGAGGAGGGAGAAGGTGATGCGCGCGGCGGGGGTGTCGTGGCAAGGGAAGATGGAGCGGGCGTGGATGGACTGGCACTGGGAGAAGACGAAGGGGAGGGAAGACGCGGTCTGCGGCGGGGCGAGCCACTGCAGTGCGGAGGCGGCGGGGGAGGTGGAGAAGGTGAGGCGGAAGGAGGAGGTGTCGGGGGGCAGGGTGATGGTGAGGGCGGAGCCGAGGACGGGGTCGGCGTCGGCGGCGAGGGATAAGGGGATGGGGGCAGGCGGGTCGGAGACGGTGGAGGCGGAGCGGACGGTGAGGGCGCGGGTGTCGAGCAGGAGGTCCCCGGAGTGCGGCGCGGAAAGGGTGAGGAGCGCGGAGGCGTGGATGGTGGAGGCGGCGAAGTCGAGGTAGAAGGCGAGGGCAGCGTGCGTGTGACCGGGCTGGCGCCGTCGGTGTAGGAGTGGGGATCCACCGGCGCCATGGCTGCTTCGGCGGAGAGGATGGAGTTGGGTGGGGGTTCGGCCGAGTGAGCCGAGGATTTTGGATTAGTCGGGGAATTCATATTTTCAAATCAAAAAATACCCTCCTTTTTTATATAATATATTTTTTGCCTCTCTTTTAGTCTATTTCTTCATTTTTTATCCTCTTTGCATTATTTTAATCTTATCTGGCCGTTTTGCTGTTACAAGACATGCGAAATGATATTTTTACCCTCGGTCGACAGCCCCCGCAGCACGAATCCCTTCTGGCGGCAGGCGCTGCCACTAGCACCGGTGGACTCCGTGCTTTCACGATTCTTTCAGCAACCCGAAGCCAAGCGCTGCAAGTGATGCTCCTACCACTAGCCATTTCTACATCCGCATAACATCCATGTAGTTTGTGGAATATTAGCGACGACATCGATAAAAAAAAACTCACTAAAATACCTCACTGGACGCCAACAGACGGGCATAAACAAGAAAGAAAATCACTTGCTAAGTCTTAATAAATCAGAGAAGCACATAAGACAACATGGAGACTTGATCAATTGAACGGGCGTTAACGCTGAACTGGTCGATGAGCTCCTTTCACCTGTAGGTCTATGAGCGAATCACTCCGCCTTCTTAACCCTGCAGAGCACCAGTTCTTGGCCCTTCTTGGCACTGAGGACCCGAAACCGGTCCATCACCCACCCGTCGGTCTCGCCGTCGGCGTCGTACGCCAACAGCTCCCTACACCATGCGACGGCCTCGCCGTCCTCGGAGGCCGTGGCACCCTTGGTGACCCTCTGTCTCCTCCACACGCCGGTGTCACCGACTACAAGAGGGTGCTTGGGGGAGAAGACGAGGAAGAGGGCGGCGTGCTGCGGCGGCTCGTAGATGAAGTCGACGAACACCTCCTTGGTGTCGACGTCAACGTGGCTGTAGAGGAAGCCTGCCCGCTTGACGGCGAAGGCGAGCGCCTCGGCCGACACTCCGGTCGTTGGCGGCGTCGCGGTCAAAGGAGGCCGCAGCGCTGAGCGGCGCCTCCTGGCGGGTGACGCAGCTCTAGCGCGCGATGAGCTCGTTCATGGTTGTCTTCTTGCCGAAGGAGTTGGGGCGAGGTCGGGAGGCTCGGGCTGCCCGGATCCAGGCGGGGACAACGGCGGGAGCTCAGGGCAGAGGAGCGTCGAGCAAAAGACCACGACACGGAGACGACAACTCTGGAGGCGAGGGAGATGCCAGATCTGGCTGTCCCAAGCCAGATCCGGTCTCCCCCAGGACAGATCCGACCACCATGTCCGGTCGTCATGAAGCCTCCGCCCGTCGCAGAAGGAGAAGGAGAGCAGGGAGAGCAGGAGGAGGCGACAACGAAAGGAGAGGAAATGAGGAAGAGCAAGTGGGGCGAGAGCAAGTGGTGAGTGGTGCCGGTACAGGAGGAGGAGCAGGAGAGAATGGGAGATGAAGGAGATGAGGGGATGGTTTGGTCGGAGATAAGGGGTAAAAATGTCATTTCGTGTGCCTTGTAACAACAAAACGACCAGATAAGATTAAAATAATGCAAAGATGGTAAAAAAACGAAGAAATAGACTAAAAGGGGGTAAAAAATGTATTACATCGAGAAGGAGGGTATTTCCTGAAAACCCAACTAACGTGAGGGCAAAATATGAATTCCCTAGGTTTAGTTTGGTCCAGTCGAGGAAAGCTTCGCTTGGAAGGCTCCTGTGGTGTGAACCTGCGATCACTGATCACAGCTACGAATTGGGCAATCACTGATCAGAGATTGGGCAATCTCTGATCGCTTGGTTTAGTGTTGTTTTGTCACATCGATTCATATTTGGGCAATCTCTTGTCACGTGACAGTATTGTTTGGTCACGCTACAATCAGTGACGTAATAAAAAGTATTATTTTAGGGACTTATCCTGGCGCGTGATAGTGTTATTTTGTCACGCCATCACCCATAGCGTGACCAAAGAGGTCAGAATTCGAAATAAAGTGTACGGGGTTACATTTAAAATAAAATTTTAAAAATGATTAATTAATATAAAAAGTTCGAGTTGCAACGCAAAGCCTTTTAAAAATATACATCAATTCATGGATAAAATTGTAGTAAATTACATTTTATACCACCTAATCTGATCTTTGTTACGCAAAACATCGTGTATTATCTTTCTTTACATGTAGTACCGTCTAATGGCTCACCTTCGCCCGATCTGACCCACATACCTGACATCCTAGGGCCACTCGAAAGCGCCACACACACGGAGAAAGTGGCAGCCCGCTTGGTAGAGCTGATCCCTTTTTCCCTCCACGTCAGATAAGATGGATTAAAAAAAACATCATAGGTCCTTGAACTTACGATATTGTACCACTTAGTTCTCTGAACTTGTATTTTACTTTTTCAACTCTGTGGTACTTGCGAGCTTGTGACATTTAGCTTTATAAACTTGTATTTTATTTTCTCAGTTTTCTAAACTTGTGAAGTTGTGCAATTTAGCTCCCTGAACTTGCGTTGAAGCGAAATTCGTCGGATGTGATGTCGGTGACTTCGTCCCCTTCAAGTCCGGTGGACTCGTCGTCGTCACATTCCGGCTGTGTTCATCGTTCCCGTCACCTCACACCAATAAAAAAGGATTCTTCAGGCTCGGGAACACATCGTGTTCGCGTCTTCGCTGGAGCTCCACCGTCGCAGCTTGGCGCCACCCTTGCCTTTGCCTTCTTTGAGTCCATTTGGTCGTTTGCTAGAGTAGAAGCAACTCACCCTACACAAAATCCATTTGACCATTTGCTAACAGAAAAAGGTTGAGCTAGTGAATCACCGTGAGAGAGAGAGACGTATTGTGCCCCTGTTTTGGCACTAGGAATGCACTTCTCTTTCACGGCCAACTCAGAGGAGGCAATGGCGAGGGCGGCGGCAAGCTACGATGGTGGAGCTCCGGCGAAGACGTGAGCACGGTGCGCTCCTGAGCTCGAAGAATCCGTTTTTGTCGATGTGATGTGATGGGAGACGATGAACATGGCAGGAACAGGGCGAGGACTCGAAGAGGATGAAGTCGCCGGCATCGTATCCGACGAATTTTGCTACGCAAGTTCAGGAAGTTAAGTGGCACAACCTCACAAGTTTTGGGGGTTGAGAAAGTAAAATGAAAATTCAGAGAGTTAAATGGCACAACCTCAAGTTCAAATACATGCAATACATTTTTTCTAAAAAATGCATCTCCCCGTATTCTCTAGTGCGATTGCATTCAAGTTTGATTTATCGACCAAATGCAAATAGTCGGGTCGACCAAGCCATAGACGAACTAGGATGTGCCACAAAGGAACACAGCCAACAACAACGAGAACGGCATGCACTCCATGCTCTTCGTCTTGATCACCACCCTTAGTAGTAGGGGTGAAAACAGATCGAATACGGACGGATAATGGCTCTGCCATATTTGTTTTCATATTTTTCCCCATATTCGAATACGAATACAAATACCATAGATACGAATACGGATATGAATAATATCGAATACGAATCGAAACGAATACGATCGCAGATATTTTTCGGAACATGAAAACCCCTTGAATTGTATGCCGAAAATTAACGAAAACATATAACTAGTTTATTTGATACAAACATTCATGAATTGTTCATATTTTTAGCAACCACGCATAAGATTGGCACTAGAAAGCTGCATTAACTAGTTCATCACAAAAAAACACTTAGTTTACCATATTTAACTCATAAGTTATAACTCACAAAATCATAAGTTATCACACATTCACACTTAGTTCAGCATATACATAAAACTTAATTCACACTAACATCGATCAGGCTGGATAGTTAATCTATACGCAAATGACTGTAGCATCCCAAAGTATGTTACAAAAAATAAAATTAATAAAGTTATTATTTTGTTGGATTTTCTAAGATTTAAAAGAGTTTTCTTGGTTAAAAAGGAAAAATAATAAAATAAGTCAATTATTTAATTTCCTAGTGTTTAATGTCAAAAATAATATTTATTGAGTTTTCTAGAATTTTATTGGATTTAAAGTGAAAAAATTAATTAATTTCTTGAATTTTCTGGATTTAAAGAGGTTTTTACTATTTTTCAAAAATTAAATAAAAACCAACTTTAAGTTGAAATTAATTTTATTAAGTTCAAAATAATTTAAGAAATTTCTATGATTTTTTCTAGAATTTTCTAGCTCTATTTGCTATTTTCTAAAAGGCTATTTGATTTGTTGCATTTTCTGAAATTTAAAAATCAATTAAAATCTCATTTTTCTCTTTTGGGCTGAAATCCGGCCTCCGTCTTATCCGGATAATCCGCATTCATATTCGTATCCGTTGGGTAGCATGTCTACCGTATCCGTTTTCGTTTCCGATCCGAGGCAATCCGAATTCGTTTCCGTCCCGATCGGTCGGAAACTATCCGATCCGTTTTCACCCCTACTTAGCAGGGAGCCCCCCTCTTTTGACCTCTTTTTTGAAATAAAATAACAAAACTAGCCCACGTACGAACGAAGTGGCAAGAATGACACCGCTACTGTGTAAAACCACCGCAGAAGGCGATGTATCGCGCAAAATCGCTGCGGAAAGCGACTTGCTGCGAACTGGGACCGCGGCAGGTCGCCTACCACGTTTTGTTGCCGTAGGTCTTGAAGTGCTCCGGTAGCAATGCAGGGGACACATGTCACCTGCTTATCCAACCGCAATGTTATTTTTGTCAATTCCGCAGAGAAAAGACTAGATTTGCTATTTTATCACCAAAACGTACCAAAAGAGAGAGAAAAACTCCCGTGCATGATGTACTTTACATGTATGCACTTTACTCTAGTGCGTAGGTTTGGTAGGATCCTGATCCGGTTTAAGAAGATAGTAGTACTCCAAGTGGAAAAGAGATGCTATGATGCGAGGAATTTATATTTAATTTGTTCCGAGCATGATCTCTTTTTTTTAAAAAAAAAAAATTGTTTCGACCTTGAAGATCCCCAAACTTTACCAACTAATAGCTATTTTTAAACTTTTCTTCCATCAAGATAATCTACCAGGACTCTTATGAGCAACGCTATGGAGATTGGGTACTAGGGTAAATCCAGTTGACATGGATGAGTAACATGATACACTGGCTATAAACTCAGCTTTCTTTCATGTTCACTGGTTTACTTAATAAGTTGAAACTATACTATCAGTAGGAGACAAAGCCGAACAGATCAACAGACCCATTGACTCATTGACATGGTGGCTCGTTGACATGGGTTGAAGCAGAAATTCTGAAAAAATATATTAAAAAATAAAACGGGTTGGAGCAACTCGCCCTAGCATCACCATGCTGTAATTATGGAATAGTTTGCTTTGTACATTGACAAGACATACCAATGGCTACAGGTCGTTCCTAGCATTTTGGAGGCCCCCGGGGCGAGACAAAAATAGGAGACTCTTTATTCTAACATCAACATATAATGCTACTTTTTATATTGATTATAAAGTTATTCAATACATAAAAAAGATACAAACTACTCATAGAAAGCAATTTCTTCTAACATTTCTAGGTGCAAAATCATTTATAATAGCATCCACGTCAATGCGATCTAACATATCATTTTCAATGCATAAAGTGGTCAGACCATTCAATATTTCTTATGACATTGATAACAAATAGTTTTTCAATAACTTCAACTTTGAAAAGCTTCTTTCAGCTGATGCTACGGTCACAAGTACAATAAATAAGATTCCATAAGCAATTGAAACATTTGGATAACAATCTACATTTCTAATAAACTAAAAAAATCCCAATAGCAGACATTATCACATCTGGCAAAGTCATTTGTAACACTTTTAATTCAGACAAAAGATCATCTAATTCAACATTAGGTGAATCATTTTGAGAAAAAAGTTTATGCAAATTTAGTGCAACGTTTTCTTAGCTCAATATCATCCAATGACTTCATGTTTTATGAGCTAAGTGAAAACCCAAAAATACCTTTAAACACTTTAAGTTCCTCAAATCTATTTTTCATTGAAACAATTGCCACATCCACCGTGACTAAAAATTAATTAGCTCCAAAAGGGAGACCGTGAGGCATGACTCCTGAGGGAGGCGGCGGCGTTGGTTTCATTGCAGAAGGATGATGCATCAAGCATGGAGCAATCGGCAATAGGATGGGAGACTATTGGATGTTAGTGCTTCGGTAGTTGACTAGTTGGGTGAGCCTTAGTTGCCGATTAAATGATTTAGGCCTATGTCCTGAGCTCCTGCCTAGCTCAATGTCTCAATCTAGTTAGTAGTTATGCATGGCAATAGAGCATATACAGAGGACATACAATTATATATATATACACATATATGTAGTGTGATGTATCAGGATCGGAGGCCCTTGGATCTGGTGAGCCCTGGGCGGTCGCCCCTCCCTCGGGAACGGCCCTGAAAGGCTAATGTCTGAAGAAAAAGCCCGCCTAGCCTGAGTGTCAGCGGGAAAATCGGACAACCAGGTGGTTAATGCCTCATTTCGCCAACCCGTGTTAGGCTACAAGAATTACTTGCACATTCCTTGAGGAAAAATGGTGAACCAACAGTAGTAGCTCAGATGCAAAGAGAAGACATGGATTAAGCACAACTTAGACAGCAATTGCATGCTTTAGATTTTAACATTACACTATAGTGCAAAGGTTCAACAGATAATGCCATTAGATTAAAGTATCAAATCAATAGTCATACTAATCAAAAGGAAAGGGCGTTGATAGTGTAAAATTCACGGTTGCCGTGACACCAATGGATCTGGATCCTCTATGGTACTTCAGAGGTCCATAATATGAACAGTGATTCGAGAGAAAGTGGACAAAACTCTGTCGCAACGTGTATTGTAGCAAAAGCGGGAAAAGTCTATTGATCTGGACCTTTGATTTTCGATCGGAATGTGAAGATCGCTCCTAGTGCCGTGACGCTGTAGATCCTCTGCATTGACGGATCCCAATCCGACACCAATTGACCAGATGGATGCTATTCCTTGCAATTAAGATGTTCTCTTATTCGCCATATTCTTTGCTATTAAGGTCCTCCATCTGCCTTAACCTTTTTCCTTCTTATGTCCAGCGACAATGAGCCATCTACGACGAGGTTCGTGACCGCGAGGCAGGAGAGCCAATCAATCTCATATGGGCAGATGCAGTACTTCTTGGCAACATGCTCACTATCAATCTTCCTCATCGACCCATCGCTGAGGCTGAACAGAAAGAGGCCTTCCCCCTCAACCCAGAGCACCACTGCGCCGCTCTTCCCTCGGAACATCTCCAACCTGACCTTTGCTCTGGTCTGCATCTTAACCACCCGCAGCGACAAGGAACTTGTCATGTCGATCGTTTCAGAAAGGACCCAGCTGCTGGTGCCGCTGCCAAGTGCGCTGTTGCTGTGCTTCCACAGTGACATCTGAAGGCCCTTCACAAAGAGCAGCAGAAGGGGCCCGTCTGCAGAATTTGCCAGCAATGGCGCCTTGTAGCGCTTTGCTTCGGGTGGGAGCTCCTGTGTGCCAATGTGCAGCGTGGCAACATGAGTAAGCGTCCAGTTTTTCCAGCTGCCGCACAGCCGATGAATGACACCATGGGAAGCAGCAGCTGGGGATGGCACAAAGTAGAGACTAGGCATCAGCTCGGGAGCTCTTGGAGGCCTCCTCCGTATTCCGGTCTTTGAGCTAAAGCACAAGTGATGTGCGTCAGGATCTTGTTGATGATGTCCATCGGAAGATGCAGCATCCCGTCGTCCTCCATGATCCTTTCCTGCAAAGAAAAGCAAGGCACCATGTGTGGTTATCTCACCACCTAAACAAATAAACAATTGCTCCAGATGTGTGTTACACTAACAGAGGGATCCAATAGAAAGATAGAAACTTTATACAGCGTAATAATAAAAAAAATGCATGTGGATGCACCCCAATAGGAATATTGCAACATAAACAATATGCTTTCTTTATTCAACTTTTAAACCTTAATTCAACGTAACCAAAAGCAAAACTTGAAATTTTCGACAAAATTACTACTTTTTGTTAGGACCACGAACACACGGTCATCTTTATGCCTAAAACATTGTCATGGATTGGGCTATCGTCTGGGCTAAATGGGCCAACCGCACATGCCAAATGACCAAGGACTGGGCCACAAGGGTAAGCATCGATGACGGAGCAGTATATATGCATCGGCACAATGGCTGGGAAGGCATCGAACAGAATAGAAATTAGGGGTGGGAGTGGGCCGATCTGGTCCAACCCGAACCTGCCCCGTGTGGCCATAGCTTCAGATCGTGGTTCATGGATCGAGCTTTTTTATTGTACTGCCGTGGCCCTACGATCCATTGGGTCATAAGGGTCGGTCCATTTACATGTCCACCGCTCTCCAGGTTCTTCACCTCAAACCGCGGCATGCAGAACGTCAACCCCGTCGGCTGCGCCGCCAGGGACTCATGCGCCTGCCAGAATAGCCTTCGAGACTATCGCGGCGGAGATGTCGGATGAGAGCACCGAGGTGCCCTCCGCGGCCAGTAGGATGGCGAGGGATCCCGTGACTCGCCTGGCGGAAAAAGTCTACTCGAGATTGATAATATATCTAGGCCGAAAACCGGATGTACGAAGAGTCAATGTAACAACCCAATATCCATGTTTATTTCAAAGACTAATCTGATATTCATGCGGCACTTTCCGCACGCAGCAATAGCCAATACAGATAGTACCTAAATTAACCGCAGTGCACTCAGTACAAGATCCAACCAGCTTTTCTCTAATGATAAAATAAGTGAAGTCATACCCTATTTACAACGATAACCAACATGATGTCCAAATCAAAGATGAACAATACAGAAGAATTACTTGAGAATATCCCTAGGTCACAGACCTAAAATCAATGGCCATATTGGCCGATAATCACACTAAATCAGGTAATCTATGACAGAGTTACTGAAAAGTTCTGAACTTCTGAGTTCATAGTTCTGATGATTCTGAAAAACGAAATCTCAGAACTAAAAGACTACGCAATTCACTTCAGAAGAAGCAAAAACTAAATCTCAGAAGGCTTAGATGTTGTCGCTGCAATCGTTGCAGTCTTTTTGTGTTTTCAGTTTTCATATATAGTCTTACAGTTTGAATACAATTCGGAAATGCTACAGGACTCTGAAAGTATTCCTACTGAAGAAGCTAAATCCGACTCTGTTTCCAGCAGGAAACAGACTCTGAAGTCCGACTCTGTTTCCAACAGGAAACATACTCTGTTTCAACAAGCTAAATTAGCTAACTTAACTCAAACAAAAAACTAACATCGGAATTGCTTAACGCAATCCGACTAACAAACAGAAACTAAAAACAGAACAGAGAAAGATAGCTTTGACACAACTAGTTTAATTCAACAATCTACCCTCTACCCAATTCAGACCATATCCCCCACCTTGTCAGGCTTCAGAATGAACATCGCATGTCTGTTTCTCTCGTAGTTATGGCACTCCCACCTGAAAAATGAACGGATATCCGCAAGTGCTACATTGCTGGCAATTATGAAGACATCGTTTCCTTTTGGCCAGAAGATAATCTGGTAAGGCCTCCACTACTCTCGGCTACAGGTGAGCGATGAGGTAGAGCATCCTTGGCTCTAGAATGATTGCCCGGAGCATCTTGCTTATCTCCTGAACTGAGTTCCTCGGACTGGCCGGATAGGGAAACGAGCACCACCAGTGTAGCCGCTGCGGCAGGCAGGTAGAACGGCAGGAGGACAGCAGCCGATGGCAGTGCCAATGCTGTTGTGAGAGCCTTGTGTGGGGGTGCGAATGGGTGTGCGTGTGGTGGGGAAGGGGCCGAGGCGGTGAGTGGAGGCAGGAGAGTGGCGCGGTAGAGACTGCAGCAGCAGCGAGCGGCGGCAACGCATTGGAACAAGGAGACAACGCGGAAGGTTCGATCCACTTGAGCCGCTGGAACCAATAGGTTCTGAACCTATTGGACCTGTTCTATTGTTGGGTTGCACCTCTAACCCATATTGCTAAATTTTTTTGACTGAATTGGTTACCCATTGAATAACGTTGAACCACTCCCACCCCTAATAGAAATGCCATTTGCCTTCTTCCTCTCGACTGCTTTCTCACTGTTATCCCAGTCCCCTGCTGTTTGTCCTCCAATCCCTCTGATTTCTCTCAAATTCTCAGTTTAGTTCATCTATTTCACAGACCAATTCCTACCAAATCCCATCCGAGTAGTGCAGGAACGTAGCAAACATACGAGTCATGAACCTAAGCAGTACGAACACATCCCACATCGTTCGTCGGTGTTAGGGATAATTTCTAGCCAAAATCCCCAACTGATTACACCGTCATTAATTGACCTAGATCAAAACAAACGACTACGTAACAACCCCCAAAACCCGGGCCAAATCGGTCGATATAACCAGAAATCACTAAACAAAACAGTATCCATCCAATCTGCTAGCTCAGGAAAAGGCAGTTATTGGAACTAAATAGCCAACGGAGAACTGAAGAAGCCATTAACACGAGCTCTAACCCATCGACCCCAGCTAGTATGAGATCACTTTGCACTGGGGAGACCTAGGAGAGAAGATACCTGGCCGCCGCCGCCGGCGGATCGCCTTCGGAGCGTGCGAAGAGATCGCCGGGTGCCGGATGGATGGCAATAGGCTCTATTCTCATTCTCTTATAGGAAATTCACCTATTAAAGAATAGAGATATGGCTATTTTTTCTTCTATGGGAATACTAATATGCAAATATAATTCTCCATCGGATGAAATGGGGATGGAGCCATTCTTCTATTCCCCATCCCCGCTACTCGCATTGGCTCTTGATAAGACATGTAGGTCACTAGCCCACTACCGCACAACCCGATAAGGCGATAGCTCGATAATCCATTTTGCATCATTTACTTTTCAGATGCTAATTAATCAAAAAATATTATCATTTTAGCATTGCATATGGATGTTTATACCCATTTTATAACATTATGAATCTTATTTTCTCTTCGTTCAGGATCCAACTTTCGGGTATAGGTTCATGTGGGGCTCTGATAACCCAATAGGGACGGGAATGGGAAAGAATAGCACCCGAGATCGGAAATGGGGACAGGAACAAAAAAATTCTTCTCTTGAAGATAAAGATGTTCCACCACTCCCTGACAGGAAATAATTCCGTTGCCATCCCTACCGGAGCAACAGCAGATGGCACCGCCTTTAAGGGTGTTTTTTTTCTTGCAGTTTACTCGTGGGCCAATTGTGAAGCCCAACATAGATGGGCCGGGATGTGGGCCCCAAATTTTGAGCCTCTAAATTTTAAAACTTGCTGAGACATAGTTGTGGGCTTAATTAATATAAAGCGCAACCAAGCCTTTTTAGGAGGAGAGGCCCAGTTGTGATTTTGAATTTTGGCGGATTTAGAGCCAAATTTTGGCATCTCTAGTCTAAATTATTATATTTTGATTGTTTGCTAGTTTTCCCCCTGGACCTGGTTATTCTTCAGAAAATATACCCTAAATCGTACCATGCGCCATAAGAAAATGTGATTTACTATAACATCTTTTGCACTGCTAACACGGTACTACTCAGAGCCATGCATGTGCCCATGCGGTAATAGATGATAATATGATCAGTTAATCACTAATCAGAGCCACGTGGCGATTGCCGTATATTTTTACTGGGCTTGGTAATTTGACTAGTGGCCAGGAGACATGAGTCCATGGTAGGGAAATAAATTTCTGGAGTGAGACCCCTCCCTCGTTGCCGTTAGATCTCGTGAGACATCACAGTAACACGTGTATAAGAAGAGGATCGGACGATCCTACCTAGAAAATTTATTTCCCTATGGTAGTTTGATCAGGCAGAGCCTAGAGGACCGTAGCGCCCATTGTCCCACAATGATTACGTTACGGCTTACGGGCAACTCCTAGCTAGGTGAGGTCCGGTCGGCCACATCTCCTGCTCCAACAAGAGAAAAGATGCCACTTGTTGTAGACTTAAGAGAAGAGAAAGTAGGCGGAAGCTTTTTAAAAATTCTATTGCAGCAAAGACTATTTGCTTTTGAACTACACGAACCAATACACTACCTATCTGCTTATCCATTCGGATGGATCCCACTGCAACCTCGCTTTATAAAAGCTCTCTCTATACACACACACATAGAGCTCACTCACCGTGATCCTAACGCCTCACCGAACGCCTGTCTCCATGTATAATAGAACATCAGCGTTGATTGGACAGCCCACGGAATCCTCTCCTCTAGCTAGCCATCAAGCAAAAAATGGTGCAGCTATCCTCCCCTCCTTAAACATGTTGTGCTAGGACGACGACGGAAGCAAATCCTCTAACATTGCACAGCAATGTTATGGTGAACAGTATTATAACATTATTTTTTACACCGTCGGATCGGGAATCGGCGGCTGAGATCTAGATCTGCGTTGTAGTAAAACACTGCAGCAAGCACTGTAGCGAAAACACTGTAGTAAATGTACTGTTTATGGGCAATGTAGCAGACACTGTAGCGATCGATCTCATCCATTGATTCCCGATCTGACGACTCAGATCTTAGAAATATCATGGTACTATTCACCCGTGGGAATGTCAGGGGATGCCGATCCGGACGACGACCTTACCAGCTAGCAGTAGCACTAGTAGTGTTATTATTACCTTCACTACGTGTATGTTGCTTTGTAGAACTAGAAACAACGGCATAAGTAGTACACTAGTAGGCAACAGAGGAAGAAAAGAAACAGTAGTAGAGATAGTGAGATCGATGGATATATATGTATGTACCATTGCTACGTACTCTCTAGCTCAAGATGCTCTGTACGTACAACAATGGCTTCTAGCTAGGGCCTAGGGCTGCGTAGCGTAGGTGTGTGCCCTATGTCGCACTTGATGCACAGTACACAGGACGGGTCGCAGAAACAACTAGCTAGCAGCAGCATGCCGCCGAACTCGATCGCTACTGGCTACGGGCTACGGCACTAGCCAGTACTCGCCGAGGACCTACAGGAGGCACACATCAAGCAAGTCTGATGTTTGCAAGTCATTTCGGAATGAATAAGGTGGCTCCACGGCAATAATCTCGAAATGGACTAGAATAGACAGGGCACCATCACAGCTGCATCATCAGCTAGCGTTATGTCACTCATGGGCAAAAAATATCAGTGGCTACTGCAAACTTTGGAGCCACTGGAACTTGGAAGTAGAGTAGACGGCCAGAGAAATCTATCTATTTATCTGTTATATTATTCGATGAAAGAAAAAAAAAGTCACCATACGCATTGTTTAAGGACAAAAATTACCATGCTAATCAGTGGAAAAGAAAAAGATCCACGCGGATTATAACAGTGTAGACTCCATCGGTAGCTTTTTTTTAAAAAAATATGGAATCTTGAATTTGGTATCAACTGGGATGCGCTTAGGAAAAGCGTCAGGATTTCCACCGCATACGTCCCAAACTCTAATCGATGTTGCAACAAGTTACTCTAGCTACAGGAACGCTTTTCCCCACGTCAAGCACATCTGCACGTAGCAACGTGCTCCCTCCGTTCTTTAAAGCTTGTCGTTGATTGCATCATTCGCTAGGCTTGGGACGTCAAGTATTAAAAACCAGGAGTGCACAACAATCCTTATATATATATATATATATATGTGTGTGGTGGTGGGGAGGGGGGGATAGTTGCCATCCTTTGCTTTCCCCCTCTTAATCAAGTCATTATTTTGGTCATGGATCATGGGAGTTGTGACCTCGGGATAGCCGATGTACCAACGGCTTCAGCTTAGGAGATGCTGAGCTGAGGTGTTTGCATGCATGTGAGGAGATAGGTGAAGTTGCATACTCCTCTGTTCAAGAATGCACGATGGTCGGTACGGTCTGCAATATACAACTTTGACTATTATTTGTCATATGATTATATTAGTAAAAGTTAACAAAAGTAGTATATTATGAAAATAATTATCATGACAAATCTAATAATACTATTATCTCATGACTAATCTAAATAGTGCTTTATATATTATTAATCAAAGTTAGAGAAGTTTGACTGTATGTTTTCTAAAACGTTATATATTTATGAACGGAGGGAATAAAGGTATAATACATTAACTATCATGATTTCAATGGCATTTATATCTAGATTAGTGCTATTCATTCAAGCATTAAATATAGGTAATTTACAAAAATACTCATGTCCGGCTAAATTCAATTTTGTGAAAGCTCAATGTCTATATGAAATTTAAAAATTGTGTTGACCCTTAAGATCGGTGGAAAATCGCACGAGCCACCCAGCTACAAATTACCACATTAATCGGTGGGGAAAAAAAGAAATATACACACTATCGAATATCGATATGTTGTGGGTTTAGATTATAATGATAGAGATTAACCAGATCCAGATATAGGTAGAGTTTGAGAACAAATCCAACTCTGTGTACGTGTATTGAGACATGGCATTTTTGGCAATGGATTCGATCACACAGACATGGAAACAAGTAGAGCCAAGGTGCAGGCAGGAGATGCATACGTCGAAGAAAGGGGCATATTCTATCGGCTGCCAAGAGCTCGCAGGGAAGAAAAATTGTACAAACAAAGAAGAGCTGAGAGTATTCCCCATGCATGTCGTAATCCCTGTGAGGAATATTAAAAGGATCCAAGAGATTAGGTTTTTTTATTGTTCTAAGCGATGCACTTATCATCTAGAGCGCGTGCTTACTCTAGAGATCGATCGAGATTGATATCGGACGTATATGTAATGTAGCCGAGATGAAGAACTCCAAAGTTGTAAAGAAACCTGCTAGTACACAGGTTAGTTAGTTGGACAAATAAGAAGTGTGTTCCAAAGTCCCAGAAAATCTGGTATGCTCTTCTGATTTGCTTTATTGTTATTTTATTTTAGATCAAGTTTCGATTCACCCATCTCAATGTGGCCTATCGATTCACAAAAGTTCATCTTAAGATGAATATAATATATTCGTTGGACAGATTTATTCAGCTGAGGGGCAGCATAGGTATTGCTGCAATTGCCGGTTGATCCATAGCTGACAAAAAAAAATCTGTCGACGAGGAAGCTGTCACTACATCTGGATCTGGTCGGTCGATCCACGTGGTGACATGGGTGAGTAAGGAGCAATAGCAAGGAAGCCATGCTGCCGCTCTACATGATCTGGTGACCCCCCCAACTTACTTGGTTAATCGATTTGATTGTGGAATAAAAAGCGTTTGATTGGGAAACAATTAGTTGCAGCGGTAGCAATGGAAGAAACTGTTGGCTGCCCACTTCACCTGGTAGGTTGGTACTTGCTATTTACATGGTAAAACTGTTGCTTTTGGAGAAGTGCACAAGGGGTCCAAATCATTACTCCCTCCGGTTTTTTTTTTTTTACTTGGAGGAGATTAGGGGCTTGAACGTCAAGTAATTTCTGTTGAGGAACCGTCGCTGGCGAGTCCAGTCCGAGCGATTACCTCGTAGACAAGCGTAGAATCGTAAGAACAATGCATGAACAACAAGAACAGAATAAGAGATAGAACACAGAGATGTAGGGGGACTTCTTGCTTCTCTTTATTCCTTCATCCATCGATCAATCTTTTACAATGAATAGCACCCCCTATTTATAGGCTACGACCCTGCTAGGGTTTGGGATGAGGAGCCCACCTTGGGCGGGACTCCGGTCTGGGCCCGGTTTCCTAACACTCCCCCTTGGGCACTCATCCTTCATGTCCATGTCTCATCAAAACTCCATAAAAACCCAGTGGGAAAAATTTGGAGAAAGAGTACATTAATCATGTTCTGCTATGCTGCACGAATTGCCTCATTAAAAACCTTAGCCGAGAAACTTCAGGAAAACTCGTCAAGGGAAAAAGAGTACAATCCACCCAATTTCATTTAATCTCCAGGATTTACCTTTTGGGTACTCGGTCTTCGTGATCAAGCTTTAGTAATGAGTTCGTGAAGGTTCTCCCCCTGAATTCTGCACTTCTCTAAGTCTCATCATTCCAATTCCACATATGCATCTTTCAAAGCTAGACGCTGGAAGTGACTTAGTGAATAAATCGCAAGATTCTCACATGACCTAGTATGGAGTACTTTGATTACGTTCATCTTTTGCAATTCATGAGCATAGAAGAACTTGGGGTTGATATGCTTTTGTAAGAGGATTCTTCACAATAACCCATCTGCACTTGTGCAACACAAGCTACATTATCTTCATAGATAATAGTGGGAGTTTGTGCGTATTCAATCCACATAATCGCTGGATGTAGTGAATCATCCGCCGGCCAAGCACATTCTCGTGAGGCCTCGTGTAGTGCTATTGTTTCCGAGTGGTTCGTCGAAATCGGTACAAGACACTTTGCTAGACGATTTTATGGAATTACGGTTCCACCACATAGGAATACATAGCTTTGTTTGTTATTTGGTGTATCACGGGTCCTACAAGTACCGTTATGCGCATTGCCATTCATAGTTAAGTCTTTGTCCTTTCTCAGAGAAACGGACCAAGTTCTTTGCTTCCTTAGAGGTATCGGAGATGTCCTTCATTCCCGCCAATGCCTTTGGTAGGTTACGACTATACCTTACTAATAGGTTCACGGCAAATGCAATGCCCGGTCTAGTACAGTTTATTCAATACATGAGTGTTTCTATCACACTTAAATATGGGAATTCGGTCCCGGACTTCTCCCCTCTTTCTAGGTTTGTACGTGTCCTTGTCTTGCTGCAAAGCTCTCCGACTATTGGCACCTTCAAAGGGTATGCCTTTCCAAAGCCGAACCTTTCCAACACCTTCATTGTAGGTTGGTGATGTACTAAAATTCCTTGAGGGCATGCCCAAGCCGCAAGCCTAGACAATATTTGATTTTCACCCAAATCTTTCATTTGAACTCGACTTGGTAAAAGCTTACTTTCTTAATACCTTTCGTGGTTCCGATGATATTCGAATCATTTTCATACACCGAGATTATACAAAATTCATTATGGAATCATCGTATAAATACACAGGTTTATTCTCATTGTTCGTGTAGCCTTTCTTGCATAGAAAGTCGCCTGCGATTATACCACATTCGCTCGATTGCTTAAGTTCGTACAATGACTTTCTGAGTTTCACACTGTACATATTTCCATTTGCTCTATCTTGGTTCGGGACATTAATACATTCAGGTATCTTCAATGTCCGAATCCAATATTTCATAAAGGTATGCTGGTACCTCATCCATCAATTTCAATTCTAACTTCAAGTTCACGCCATTGAGATAAATGTCTAAAGGGGTTACGCCATGATCGGGAATAGGTTTCTTCACAATCATCTCCTGGATGTTCAATGAAACCTTATGCAACGAGCCTTGCTTCTTTTCATTTTTCTTTCGAACAAATATCCACTTATGCCCTACTGGGTGCACAAGGGGAGGCGTACGGCTTACAGGCCCAAACGCCATTCTTTTATTCAGAGAGAATAATTCAGTTTCTCGCCTTCTTTCAATCGATATTTTCTTTCATTCGTGAGCGTCTGAGTGCTCAATCAAGATTGATGATTGTGGCAAGTTTCTTTGCAAAGTATATGTCGACATTGGTCGTTGTCATATTCAAAGATTCTCCAGGTCATAAATTTTATAGCTATTTCTTCAAGGCGATTCTTTTAATGCTTCTACTTGCTCACCGCCGCTTTCAATTGCGGGCAAGTCCTTTAGTTTTTCAACTCCGATGTGTGCGCACACATCCATGCCGATGCCTCCTTCATGGGGATGTTCAATTCGTATGCCTTTTCGAAGGTTCCATACCGATGCAGTCTCAACCGCTCCCCTTCAGTTCGGGCACTTCGGTGATCGGTGTGTCAAGTCCTTCTTATCCTTTTTCACCAGCGTCCCGGTTGCCGGATTCGAGGACCGGAGTTCTCGTCCTTTTATTCTGAGGCCTCTGGACGGGATTAGGGATACCTTCAATGGTATTTCAACCCTCTCCGGTGCATTGCTTGCAGGCAAGTGCTACTTATTCACGCTCTTCAAATCACTAAAGTAGTCTGGCAGTTGATTCGCTAATACTTGCGAATCAATTATCTTCTGGACTTCAATTGTCTTCTAGACTTCAATTCAATTATCTTCGACTTCTCTATTTGCTTGATGAGCGCGGGTCATATGCATAGATTTCAATTATCTTCTGGACTTTAATTGTCTTCTAGACTTCAATTATTTCCCGACATTATCATCAAGGGTTGATTTCCTCCCCTTAATGACGGGAAACTAACCTCATCTAATGTACTATCGACCTCGGGCATTATACAAATCTCCAAATCATATGGTCCAAATACTTGATTATGGATGTTGTCTCATAACCAACGATATTCCGGACTTTCTGAGAAGACCCATTTCGATTCATTTGCGGTGGTGGTATAGGTATATAACCCTTGCAACCAAACCTGCGAAGATGAGGAGTTTTTAGTACTGACCCTTGCGCTAGTTGCATAGTTGGATGGATGTTATAGGCCGACGGTCTAAAATTAATGAGAGCTGCTACGAGCAGATCAAGTGTCCCCAACATATAGTTGGTAAATTACAATTCTTCAAAGTTACGCTAGTCCATTCGGGTGTGGATATGCGTGCAGAATGCTCAACTTTTAATTCCCATTTTCATGCAATAATCATCAAATGCTTTCAAAGTAAATTCTCCGGCGTTGTCCATTCAGGTGGACTTCATATGATGATCAGGGAAAATATTTCTAATTTAATTATCTGCGAGATTGGCTTTGCAAAAGCATGATTTCTCGTAGACAATAAACATAGTGCGACCATTCCGAGGAAGCATCGATGAGCACTATAAAATACCTCAAATTACCCTTACGGGGGCTATATAGGACCGCAAAGGTCTCCCGGATACGGTCCAGAATGCGGGGACTTCATCCTTCGCTTTGAGCAAAGGTCTAGTAATTAATTTCCGTGGCACATGCGGGCACACAAAATCTTCCCGATTCGAGAAATTCTTAACATTCATATCATATCCTCGTGAATTGTTAATTATATCTCTCATCATCCTAAGACTTAGACGGCACAATCTATCATGCCAGAGATAGAAAAGTTCAGAGCTTTTAAATACGGTTTTCAAGGCAGTATAGGCTGCAGGTGCCTTAATATTAATGTAGTATAGCCCAATTTCATATGAAGGAAGACATTCTAATGCTATTTTTTACTTTCTTCACGCTTTGTAATGAGCAGGTATTCTGTACCATACTCTTCTTCAGTCTCTACATGAAAACCGCAGCGCAAATATCACGAGAGTTCTAGTCGATTCAGGTACAACAAGTCTTCTTCAATGACCAAAGTTGTGCCCGTTGGGAGTATAATTATGGCCCTTCCTGAGCCTATTATACAAGTATCGCTGCCTGCGACTGTCGTAAGACTACCAACATTCTTGCTGATCGACTGGAAAAATTTCTATTTCTCTCAGAATGGTATTCGTTGTGCCGCTACATGCTAAGCACACTTCCTCCATAGGGCGCCACACGCGTTCTAATATAATGTACTTCATTAATATGTAGCAGAAAGCAAGCAACACATAAATAAAATACTTGATATCGAACATAACTTGCTATTATAAAACGGAAAAATAAGTCTTGCAGACTCATAATAAGAATTTAATGCTTTGCTCTCCCGAGCTTGCAACCATTATTCAATAATTCAAAATTTCGCTTCAATTACAAACGCAAGTTTCTATAAAGGTCCGAGTGCAATGCGTGCCTTTGGATCTAATAGGCGAAGTATTCGTGAACTTCGCCTAAATCGCTCCATGCGCGATCTTCTCCTCTTGGCGACTACGGTGTGGCGGCTGTGATGTCCAAAGGAGGGATGATGGGGTCTCTTCGGCTATTCACATTCATAAGTGCGGTAATGGATGTGAATCCTCTGTGCTGCAATGGCGAGGTATGCCTCATGCTATCATTTGCCCTTCTTCTTAGACTGGAAAACATCAATAATATGCGACGCACGACCTTACCCTTCTTGTTTCTCTCATTCGTGAGAGGCTTCATCACCTTGTAGCTGCTAGCAGTGGCTTCATGGCCAACATTGCTACTAGGTGGTTGCGAGATGAAGTTCTTTCTTAGAATATCATCTTGAGTTTCTGCAACTTGCATGACGTCAATTAATTCGGCATACTTCATGTAGCCGTCTTGACAATAGTTGCTTGCGGATTGCACCGCGTTCGGGTGAAAGGTAGAGGGTCTTCTCAGTCTTCTGCTCATCCGTGATTATATTACCACAGAATTGAAGACTGTTATAAATTCTGTACAAATTCTGACCATACTAGGTCAGTTCTCAATTCCTGATTCGTGATGCTAGTCATCTTCATATTCATGCAAAAAGTTCAAAGGATTACTGCTGGTAATCTGCATAAAATGGTTGCAAAATTCTCACAATGCTCTTCGAACTCCAGGTTCGTGTTCCCGTATTTTTCTATGCATTTTTCATGATTTCTCGCTATTTTCGGTGATTAAAAGCAATATAAACAATCACGAGATAATCAAAACATAAATGCGTAAATAAATCGCATAGAAATAATAATAACAAAGTTAAACATGCTTCAAGTTCAAAAGTATGCAAAAAAATGGATTCCCGGCCCTTTTCTGTGAAAAATGATTTTTCGCGAATCACATAATTTCAAAGTACGGCACGGAGCGCTGGCGCGGCGGCGCCGCTTCTGGCGGCGGCGCCCGGTGAGTGGGGCTGCTACGAGCGGCGGCGATGCGGTGGCCATTGCGGAGCGCGGGCGGTGCGGTCTTTGTCGCGGCCTTGCGGGGCGGAGATGTCGCTGCGGCGGCAGGCGGCGCGGCGGTCGGCGGCCGCGCGGCCGAGCTTTGCGGCGCGGCCGAGCACGACATGTCGGCTGCGGGCGTAGCGGTTCGGCGATGCGGGTGCGGCGCGGCGCGGCACGGCCATGTGCGGCACGACGGGCGGGCGCGATCGGCGGCACGCGGCCGAGCCTTCTTCCTCCTTCCTTTACTTCATGCCATGGCGCGATGCGGCCGGCGCGGTGCAAGGTGGCTACAGCCATGGGCGGCGCGACGCAACGCGACGAGGGCGACGATACCTTTACGGAGGTGGCCCGGCGCTCCGGCAGCGCCGCGGCCGTCGCGACATCACACGCAGCGCATGCGCGCCGCGAGATTTTTCGATCGCTCATATGTAATCACTTTGTTCATCCGCGAGCATCGTTCATCCGCGAGCATCGTTTCACGCGCGATCACGATTCACGCGCGACGCATCGTTTATCCGCAAATCACATTCACGCGAGATTACCGCTCACGCGAGATTACGTTCATCCGCGCTCATCGTTCATACGGGATTACCGTTCACGCGAGATTACCGTTCATCCGCGCTCATCGCTCATCCGCAAATACCGTTCATGCGAGGTTGCCGCTCACGCGAGATTACTGTTCATCCGTACTCTCGTTCATCCGCAAATCTTTTTCATGAGGTGCACCGCTCATCCGCACGGCATCTTGTTTCATGCGCGCGCTTCGTTCATCCGTGCGGTCTTCGTTCATCGCGGTGCTTGTTCATCCGCTGTATCTTATTCACCACGGCGTACATCGTTCATCGATCGCGGTGTCTTTATTCGCATGGGGCGCAGCGCCGCCCCCGCCCGTCTGCGCGTGGCGGTGCCATCTTGAGTGGCGGGTGTGACACCAAAATCGGCGACGACGCGGCTCTCTGGTGTCGGCCGTCCCTTTTTTTCTTACTGCTCATGTATGCGATACAATATAATGTATTATGAGATTGCAACAGAGGCGCGGCTTCATGCCGACATGTGCGTGCTTGCCGCGTGCTAGCGGGTGGTCTGTCGTTGCCTCGTGGCGATCGTGATGGCGGACTATGCCGACCGTAACGTGTCGCGAGGTAGTGACGGCTAACTGCGGCGGTGCCGTGCACATGATGTCTTTCATGCGATCGCATATACAACCTACGGTACAATCATCATCTACTCTTTCATGCAACCCACCGATCGGCTTGGCGGCGACTTCAAGTCGGCTCGCGGTAGATTAGAGCGGTTTGCACCGTGAAAACCAATCTAGAAAGCCAAATTTGCGAATTGAAAGCAATCTAGAAAAAGCGATTCAATCTACGAGTGTCGTTCATCGACGGTTACCTTTTGATGCGAGGAGAGTCGATCGTGGCGATAACGTGTTGAGGAACCGTCATTGGCGAGTCGGTCGGCGATTACCTCGTGACAAGCGTAGAATCGTAAGAACAATGCATGAACAACAAGAACAGAATAAGAGATAGAACACAGAGATGTAGGGGGACTTCTTGCTTCTCTTTATTCCTTCATCCATCGATCAATCTTTTACAATGAATAGCACCCCCTATTTATAGGCTACGACCCTGCTAGGGTTTGGGATGAGGAGCCCACCTTGGGCCAGGACTCCCGGTCCTGGGCCCGGTTTCCTAACAATTTCATACGGAGGGAGTATATTTTACAGGATAAGCCAAGGTAGGTCTAACGAAAGTCCCTTATTTTCTGGCTTATACAACACAATAGCCGGACGCGGGATCAGTTTGCTTCGGAGTTGTGTGCTGAAGTCTGACTCTGACAGTGCAAGGTGGCTGGACGAGGGCACTCGTACTGCAAGGCTTATATCGACACTAAAATTTTGAAGATAGAGTATGCTACTGAAAAAATATATATTAAGAAGTATATCAACAATGAAAAATGCACGTCTGTGTTTGGTTCTTGCGCAAGTACATGAGAGTTTGAACTTAATTAAGGTCAAGTAGAAACATGTTGTCTAAATTGTAGTTCAAAAGATATGTGTTGACTGTTGAGCATCTAGAAAAAAATGTACGAAGTTCATTCGTATGCCCTTCTTTCACATGATTGTATTTAGGTGATACTTTCCAGAATATAAGTTGTTATTTGTAAGCCATATCCAAAATTACATGTATATAGATTCTAGATGGTACTTTTATGGACTATCTTTTTATGTTAACCCAATATGGGTTCTGTATATGATATGCACAACCCTTTTCATTTTGAAAAAAAAATGTAAAAATGTTACAGATTAGCTGCGCAAATACGCGGGTTGTCCAGCTACTTTTTTTTATTAAAAAATAGTGAAAGCAAGGGAGCTCGATATCGTGTGTCATTGCGAGTGTAGTTTAATACGCACCAGCTGCAGGGCCAACCAATGCAAGACAAAAATTAATTTTCCAAAAGCCAAAAGGATACATGATCTGCCTGCCTCTCAGTAACTTTCTCTTCAGGCATCCAGGGACCAGCAGAAAAAAGTATGAAAAATGCTAAACTCGCTGGCTTTTCACAAAAGAGAGACGATCACTCACAGGTAGGACGTCGATGCCATGTAAACAAGAGTTTGTTTATCCCCCACAGCACATGGTGGTCAAACAATATACAATGGCCGAGTTATTGGCTCATTTGTCCTTTTTTTAACAGAATAAAAAATTTAGTCCCCTCTTGTCCAAAATGACTAAAAATAATATCTCTACCGCATTTCCGTGCGCAGCACCCCTCCTTCCACGATTCCGTATGCGGCAGGCCATCTACTGTGCTCGCAGTCCGCAACAGGAACGTGTCTTCCCACGTGCCCACGTCCGCATGCCATCCTGCCGCGCACAAGGTTGCGGAAAGTGGCTTTGGCGGATTGGAAGCACCGTATGGGACACAAGTCGTCTGTCTAACCTGCCGCGATGCTATTTTTGTCATTTCGTTCGTGAGGAAGATGGTAGATTTGCTATTTCGTTTTAAAAAGAGACTAAGTGAGCAAAAAAAACTCTATAATGGCAGCCCCACACATGGCAAGGATACTCCAACATATGGAATTATGAGAGCTGTTATAAATTTGCAAGATGCCAAAGGAGAGGGTGAGAGAGAGAGAGGACTGGCACTGTTGGGGCCGAAGTAAGCAACAAGGCAGCAGCATCTAGCACTGGAGACTGGACCACCACCTCTACTAGTAACACGAAATTTGGCAAGCATTTAACTGGCATCCAGCCTGATCCGCCGTTCCCATGCAAGTGTAAGCTGTGGTTACCCATTGGGACAAAGAAACAAACAAAGAAAGTTCAACGTAGGAAGAAGAATAAGTAAGGTAAACTAGCAAGTGTCCAATCCAATCCTATAAAGCAGCAGCAGCAGTGGTAAAAAGAAAAATGGGCAGATGGGCAGCGACTGAACTGGAGAGGGCCCTTGCACTGCAGTTGGAATAGCAACGTGAGCCCCCATCCAGACAGAGACAGCTGGGAATAAAGGCCAATAGCCATGGCCCATCCATCGTCCATGGCTACCCTCTCTCTCTCTGTCACTCGCAGTTGCAGTCACGGCTCCCGAAACAGGAGAGGCATGGAAAGCTAGCCGAGGGGAAGGAGGAGAGAAAGAGAGCACACAGGAATCACCAAAACGGGAGAGGATTGGCATTGGCACTGGCACTGGCACTGGCACTGCGTTGTGCTTGTGCATTGCCGCCTCGGGAGTGGGAAGCCTTACATACAAGATACAAGGTACAGGGAGCAGCAGGGCCATGGCATTGGGCGAAAAGGCAGAGGGGGTAAGGACGAGACAAGGGGATTTTTTTTTATTTTGACCCCCTTAATACCACTCAATTGCAAAAATAGTTTTTATCCTGTTTTATTTGTAAATTTAGCCTCTTCTCCCTCTCCTCTTCTGCGGTCGAGGAGTGAGGAAGATCACTTTCCCCACTCGGGGAGCACGGAAAGGCACGGGAGACTGACCCGGCGCGGCACCGGCCACTTGCCGCGGTGCGTGAGCGTGGGAAGGCCTTTCCGCGGTGGCCGAGTGCGGTTCCGCGGTCGTCGCTTATTCCCGCGGAGATTCACACTGATCACTCACCTTCCGCGTTGACCGGCCGCAGTAAAAGAGAGAGGAAGACTAAATTTGTAAATAAAATAGGACGAAAGTTATTTTTACAATTAAGTGATGTTCAGGGGCAAAATAAAAAAGAATTCGACGAGGGAGAGGAAGAGGGCTAAAGCGACGTTGGGACAACGGGGGCAGCAGAAACTAGAGCAGAGCAGCAGCACACTGTTCTGCTCTAGTATGAACACCGAAGCCATGCATGCGAAGTGACAGCCAGCCACCGTAGGATAGGAAGGAAATTTGCTGGCCCTCCCCGTCAGCCGTACCACTCGATCAATCGAATCAATGGCATTTTCTTCCCATAGGATAGGAGTCGAGCCCGTACTCCTATTCCTATAGCGATACAGATACTAGTACTAGCGTGCAGTACTAGCAGTGGTAGTATTATCCTAGCTAGCTCCACAAGGCTAGTATACCCTAAGCTTTCACTTCACTGTGCGGACTTAGATCTAACAGTGCTGTGTTACGGCCAATCAATCAGAATTGCTCCCAAAATGGTGGATGGTCCTGGGTCATGGGTGCCAACGAACAATCACTGACAGGCTAGCTAGCTAGCTCGTCCGGGCCTCCTCACCCGGGCCCACCTGTAAGTCACTGTTTGTCAGAGGGCTAACACTAAACCCAGGCAGACCAGATTAGTTTTGTTCTGGAATTGGATCGATATGCTCGTGATTCATTCACGCATGAATTTGACATTGAAAGTTGAAACGTGGATAAATAGTCTCATAGCTAACCACGATGTAATTCAGATCATAACAAGGCAGAGGGATCAACCATACTTGGCATGTATCTCTCCGATTAATTTGATTAATTAACAGCGGTTACCGACGAGTTACGAGCGCCGCGCACGTACACGATCGGGTGCCGTCCCTGGTCGAACTGGAGCAAGTTGTCAGGCGGTCGGGGGGTAGTGGAACTGGTGATCTGGAAACGGCGGCGGGCGGGAGGGCAGCGGGACGGCGGCGTTCGCGCCGGCGGCGGTAGAGAATCCTGATGATGCTGCAGCATGGAGCAATGGCAGGTGAGAGGAGCCCTGCATTTGCCAACCCCAGGTGGGGAATGACTGGGGACCCAAATCAGGCCTTCGCTCCATTGGCCTATCCTGCAGTTGCAACAGAACAAGCATGAGTTGCCCCCCCTTTTTTACCCCAACAAAGGCATAGATGCACTATAGAATCTTACAACATTAATATCTAATAGTTAGGGTGGAGAACCATCGATTATTCGCTAAAGAAAACTCAGTTAGGCTGGCTTGGTGGACATGTAAGGTTTCTTAAGCAATCTAGTATTCATATGTGCAGCGTCGTAAAAGAGGACAATCAAATCATGCGCCATTAGGAGGCAGCCAATAATAAGCAAAGCAATATTGGTCGCTCAGAGCTGTGCAAGCTTTTATGTGAATCTAGATCATCTTCGGGGCTAAAACCGCATCATGTGATCAGGGGTACTAAGATGCATCCAAAGTTATGTCATGGAACTGTAAAACTGAAGGACTGCGGAAATTAAAAAAATGTAAGCTGACAACCACCTGATTGAAATACTATCTATCAGTTCACAGGGAAACAGTATCTACAAGCAGTAAGTACACATGCTGAAGATACAGATGAACACCTATCCTTGGGATGCCAAGAAAAAGGATGCTTAAAGAGAGAAAAAACAGCTGAGTGGAAACTGGAAATATAACAGCTTGATGTTCTTAGATAAACAAGCATGGTTAGTTTCTCCATAGCACCAAACCAAAACAATTCTCCGGTAAAACTGGGTAAAACTGGTTCTGTTTCATTAATGAAATTGGGGAACTCTCTTTATTTCAAAAACAAACAAAAGAGAGAGAGAGAGAGAGAGAGAGAGAGAGAGAGAGAGAGAGAGAGAAAGAAATGCGGCACTGATAAACTGTTTTGCCAGTTTCAATCTAACTTCTCCAAAATTCAAATGTCTACACAGGGCATATTCAGTTAACTGTCATAGACTCAGTAACAATTTCAATTGACTACTCGAGTACCATAGGTAGGGTCGTAGTAATACCTGTAGGTTCGGGAAGAAGCCAGGACAAGCAGATGAGTACAAACGTTGATGCTGAGATGGTACTGCTGTGCTTTGGTGATGCACAGGCCACTGGGAAGATGTGCTCATTGGCTACAGAAGTACCAAAAGGTGCAAATATCGTAAGTTTATATAGGTCATAGGACTTGGATCATTAATATCTCAACCGACACTGTGCCAATAAAAAAAATCTACTTCATATGAACGACTATCAAATGTTAACGATTAGTACAAGCATGGATAGAAGAAAACCTAGCTGCTTCCATCCTAAGATTGAGTTTTTCTGGGTACTACGTATAGGGGAAAAAAGTACATAGAAAATAGGAGTAGAACTGAGCATTTAACTACTGATTTAATGCTGCAGTCTGTTTACCTGAGAGACCGTTGTACTTGAAGATTCAGGGGAATCACAAGTTATCTGGAGGCCAGCTATGATATTGTCCCTTTTGGAGTCGTGCACATTAGGTTGTGAAATCCGCAAATCCAAATCAAGAACATCACCATCAACAACTGCTAAGAAAATGGTGTCAACTATAAGATACAGTTGGGTATGTTTTGGTTGGTACGGAAATTCGATGGGTGAGACTGATTGTAGTACCCTCATTCTCGGTGTCGGGTAAGGCGTCTCCATTATAGGAGCTAGGCTCGAAGTTAGTAACAGTTTCCCTCCCATTGAAGCGAATGGCTGCCCTGTCATATGCTCTACCAAATTCAACAGGACGTGAAAGTGAGCGAAAGTTACGGAAGTTTATCAACCACCATGTCATTTCAAAACGAGCAGCGCAAAATTCTGGTAATGGTGGAGTACCTTGCAGCTTCAACTTCGCTGTCAAACAGCCCAAGATAGATGTACCTGCATGTAAATATCAGTGAGATCACTTCTCAACAGAGGGATGACTAGGCTCTGACAATTCTGGCTCTTAACTAAAAAGTGCACGGATTGCATTATTTTTTTGCCAACGCGGCATATATGTAAACACTAACTGTTGCTCCAAATAGATCTGTATAACATTGTTAGGCGCGGAAACAAAACAATCCAGTGTGGAGAAGTAGAGCTTTCATCAATCTCAACACAAGACATACTACCTACCTGGCTTAATTTCACACGGCCCCATTGTAAACAACCTAGTTTTATCCCCTACAATTACCTAGAAGTGCCAAACATGAACATCTGCGTTGTGACCCTGATCACCCCCATAGTCCCATACCAAGAGGCCATTGACAAGTTCATGAGGCTTCATTTCGATATATTTTGTCCATACCCCGGGACAAGTATGCACTTTGACTAAGCTGATGCCAGTGAAAGCTGAAGATTGCGTAAGCTAAGTACTGGTAATTAAATGCAAGATTTGAGTGCATCCTTACTTCTTGCCGAGCAGTTGGCCCATCCGCGCCTCCCACCGGCCGCACTTGTGCAGCGTGACGCCGCGGTACTTGGAGCTCCCCCTCGCGAACCCCGTGCTCTGGCGGCGGAGTATGTGCACGAACTCCTCCTTGGTCCAGTTCCTCATCTAGTTAAAAACAATCACACACCAATCCATCCACCGTAAACCATCAGGCAAACCCGTATGACCGACGCGTTAGTTTGATCCAAGCTAGCTAGCTTAGCTACCTGCTTCAAATCCTCCTCGTAGTCGCTCAAATTGAAGTTGATGTCGGCGTCGAGCCCCCGGAACTTGATCGCGGCACGATCGTAAGCCCTGCACGACGCGAAGAACTAGACCATTTCAGTACACTCATGGATCAAACCGCAGCTGGTACGAATTCAAACCGAGTCTAGCACTCTGACCTTGCAGCCGCGTGCGCGGTGTCGAAACCACCTGAAGAAATTAAACAGCGTTAGCACAGAGTAAGTAATCAAATTAAACCCACAGAAACTAATTAGCTCGAGGTAGAATCTAATCATCTATCGAACTCGGTTGCTCACCTAGGTAGACTTGCTTCCCGCAATCCCTGCCGGAATTAGACGGCAACAGCAAGCGATTAATGGTTTGATAAGCAAGGCAAATACGGATTAGTGGAAGCTAATCACCAGGTAGGCGAGGCCAGAGGCTAACCAGATGTGCGACTCCCACCGGCCCGTCCTCCGGTAGAAGGTGACGCCCCTGTACTGCGAGCTCCGCGACCTCGGGCCGCGCCGGGTCTTCTTCGCGACCACTGCCCTCTGCCCCACGCCGAGATCCTCGGCGCGGCGCGGCTGCCACACAGGGGCAGGCGCCGGCTCCACCCCCGACACGGCCGGCGGGAGCGGCGGGGGGAGTAGCTGCCGCGTCACGATCCCCGTGGCAACAGGCGCCAGCTCGCCGGAGCAGTTCTCGTCGTCGGGGCTCCCGAGCAGGCCGAACCGGAAGCCACCAGCTCCGGCGTCCCCGGAGTTCAGGACGGACGAGCTCGACGTGCCTGAGTTCGCCGGGGACGCCACATTGAGATCCAGCACCATCTCCGATCCGGGGCCCGCAGAAACCAAACGCTGCCTCCGGATCTCCAGCTCACCAACACCACCTCCTCAGTCCTCAGTCCTCACCTCACCCCTCCTCCGCTCCGAACTTGACCGACGCGTCTCTATGCCATCGGAGCGCGATGGCCGCGGGAAGTAGTTACGAGGTGGGAGGTGTAGAAGTAGTAGGAGGCGGCGGTGGTGGTGGCCATGGGGGTGGGATGAGGAGGAGGAGAGGGTAGGGGCAGTGGGAGAAAAGGAAAGAGAGATGGGACGTAGAGGACGCCAAGGGACAAGGGTATCAAAGGTAAACTATTTTTGTGCAGGGGAGCTTCGCTACGGCCACACGCGCCGCCGGGAGCAACGCCCCCTGCGCGGGTGGGGACGCCGGTGGTTAACGTGTGCCGTGTTGGGTAGCCGGAGGGGGATGAGGCTCGGTTTTCATAGGGGTTTTGGACGTGTTAATGAATTTTTTAATGTGTTTTATAGTTTATATATTGGATTATTTTAAACTGTCTATTTAATTAGCCGAGTTAAAATTAGCATAAATAAATTATCTCTGCGTAAAGTTTGGTGTAAATGACTGTACGATGCTATGTCAAAGGTTTTATACGATGAGATTGTAGTTAAAACAAGTATAGATTTTCTTTGAAAGATAAGACAACCAATTTATATAGCAATTTAATACTTTGAAAGATGAGATTATAATATTATACTTTTTAGATACACTTTAAGTAGCATAGTTTAAAAATCATATAGGTAGAAAGATCATACTTCGAAGATTCTGAAAGTTCTTGAAGCTTTCAATATATAATTTATAGAAGTACAATATAAAGTTGATCTTTATATAAACAGGAGTAAAGCGAAAGGTATAATAAAACAACGTAACCTTTTGCACCTATCTTCTGACAACATATTATTGTCATATCACATGTTGTGGTGGTAATATTTTTAATATCAATCAAATGTACACACTAAACACTAAGCAAAGCAACAGTGCGCCAAAAGAAAGATGTTTACAGTACAACTCGTATAATAGTTTATGTCATGTTAATTCTAAAACTGAGTCGTGCAACTTTCTTGCTAGATTTAACAGTCACACTCAAATAACAATAGAGGAAAAAAGCACCATCGGTTAGTTAGGTTACGCTATGCCATTGGCCAATCAGCAACTAACGACCATAACATCATACATGGTGTGCCCCAGGCAATTCCTTTTCCCCGCACAGCCCCGGGCAATAATGGCAGGCACCATCGATCAACTCCTGTTGTTATTTAAAGAAACAAAGCTCCCCCCGTACGTACGCATCGGGGCGCATCACAAAAGCGCACCCACTAATCAATGGCAAATTAATCCTGCACAGTGTACGTACTTAGCCACCACGCTGGTACTAGCACTAGCTACAGCTTGCACCGTGCTGCGCCCGAACGGGAGGGAGGCGGGAGCGAAAGGACAAGCAGCGCCGCGTGGAGGCGCGCGCGGCGAGGTTAGCTACGTGCCTTACCTCGTCGTCGGTTTGTCCGCTGCTTGCCGCGACGGCCGCGGAGTAGTATCTCCATTGACCGCGCGCGGCCGCGAGCCCTACCGCGTAGACCATCCCAAAAAAAAAACGGAGAGCGCGCCGTGCACGAGACGCACGCGCGCGGGATCGGATCCTGGTACTTCGCGCCTCATCAACGTGCCCTAACGGATCTGAACGCTTTACTTCGCGCCTCATCAACGTGCCCTAACGGATCTGAACGCTCTATCTATCTACCAGGTAGTACATGTGTACTTGTGTTGGGTTAGAGCTAGCTGCAGAGATTGGACTCGTTAGGTCCGGACTGTTTCCTCCCGGGCGGGCCCACGTGTATGGGCGCAACCCATGCATGCAAGCACAGCCAGAGGCGTACCTGTCTGGGCACTGTGCCGTGCGCAACCCGTTCGGTCGTTCCATCGAGTGGGAAAAGTTATTTTTTTTTTCCTGTGACCAAAGCACTGAAACTTTCGGAAAGTTCAAAAATCAACCATAAACTATAAAATCGAACACCCGACTTACCTTAAAGTCCTGTTTAATATGATTCCAACTCTCAGCTTTATGGTTGGAGTAGGTGGAACTATGTCAAACGGTATAACTCCAACAAAAAATTGAATCTGAAGTTTGAGAATCTGGAGCAGGCTGTAGTGTATTTTCTCAGAGCAGCAATCCTATTTACCTAATTGCCCACGTAGTTCACCGAGAATTACCTGTAACTACCACCGAACAAAACCCCCAAACCCACCCCTCCTGTTCGCGTCTCTCTTCCCAATCCCGCACGACCCCTCCCTTTCGCCCTCCCTCTTCAATCTCGTGCATCCCCGAGTCGAGGTCACCGCCAGCCCTGACATCCCTTGTCGCTAGCTCCTCCCTCCCTAATGGCGTGCGAGCTCCTCCTTCCCCGGTGGCCCGCGAACTCCTCCCTTCCCAGTGGCCCATGAACTCCTCCTTCCCCGGTGGCCCGCGAGCTCCTCCCTTCCCAGTGGCCCATGAACTCCTCCTTCCCCGACGGCGCCCAAGATTTCCCCCCTCCCTGGCGGCTCCCAAGATCTTCCTCCTCCCCGGTGGCGCACGAGCTCGACGACGGTGAGTACCCCTCGCCCTTGCCCATGCCCCCCCACCCCCTTCTCGAAAATTCAGATCTGGATCTGCGGGTGCGTCCATGTAGCTTTTGCCTACAATCTTGAAATTCCTTGTAGTTGTGATTGTATGATTCTATCTTTGGTTTTCTCCAGAGCCGCAAACGAAAAAGGAAGATCTTGCAGTCAACAACTTGATGTGGATCAGTTGATGTGATGCAATCTTGAAGTTCTATTAGAATTTGAAGCTTCCTTGGTTACATACATCTAGTGTTTCGATAAATTGCTATTGTACCTATAATGATTGCTTTCTGCTAGCGAAATTCAGCGACATGGATTCATATTGATGTTATATTCTATGTGATTCATGCATGCTGATGGAGGCGGAGTGTCTGATCTTTCGATGAGATTGATAACTATCGATTTTGGTGGAGGTGACTCTCGCGATCTGACTACAACCGTACGACGATGCTTGCGCCTTAGCAATCGTAGAACCAACTATGAGATGTTATTGACCTTGCTGGAAGCGCGATCAACCTGAACACGAGATTCAATTCTTGCGAGCAATTGAAGAACTAGCAAGAATAAGATGTAGGCAATCTGATATTGCAAATAGGATTATAGCGTATATGGTATTGAAAACAAAGGTGGGATCCCGAAGGCTGTCTTGACAGGTGGTCGATCGACACAATTAAAAAACAGAAGTTTACACAATGGCTAAACCTAAACTCAATGAAATCCGAGTTCTAGTGAAGAAGGTGGCGGCTCTTATATGAGGAGATGACCAAGGGTGGCGGCCAAGGAAGTGGACGCACGCCCCTAGGATTACAAGGCCCATGGGCCCAAGAGGAGGTGGCGCAGTATCCTTTTGACTCGGGCTCAAAAATAGATGTGGATTGTTTTATTGATTGTAGCCGGCTCAAATGGAATTTGAATATGAGGTTGGATCCGTTGAAAAGTAGACTTGATAAGCTTTCAATGAAGTCTAATAACGTCCCAAACGAAGTCCGTATGAAGAAATTACGGCCGTTTGAACTTAGTGCTGTCGCAGTAGTCTGAATTTGAATCCAGAACGATTCGAACTCTTGTTTGGCTCGGACCCAAAGTGACATGGTGACCTCCATTATGCCTTTCATGCTTGTCCATGACTCCACATACCTCTCCTTGGTCATTTCCCACGTTTCCAAGCACAATTAAATTACTTGCATTAGGTAGCGGTCTATTCTCAGTAATATATAAACCTATGAACGAATTCATCTGGTTATTAAGTTAGCGAGCACGAGCTCGAGTAATTGGTCCTTGTAACACTGGTTGTGGATCAATTGTGTGTGTAGGCGCGGTTGTATCCAAGTTAGGGATGTCCTTGTAACACTAGTTGTGGATCAGTTGTGTGTGTAGGCACTGGGAATTAAATCAATTTAATTTTTTTATGCTTAACATGAGTAGATTTAGGTTCTTTCTTCTCATGTTGCTCAAGTTATTTTGCTACAACATGATTTTCGCTCTTAGCATTCTCTTGATTCGTCTCTCTACTAGTTCTAGCAAGTTCTTTAATAATTTGTTCAGGAGTAATAGGATGCATCACAATTTTTTTCCCTTTGAACATGAGAGAGTATTAATTATTCGTACCATAATGCACACAATCAGTATCGTATTGCTAAGGTCTTTCTAATAACAAAGAACAAGTTTGCATAGAAACAATATCGCAATCAACATAATCATAGTATGAACCCATAGAAAAATTTACTCTCACCATTCGTGTTACCTTCAACTTACCACTGTTGTTCAACCATTGAATATGGTATGGGTGGGGATGAGGTTTGGTCGGCAAAGCAAGCTTCTCCACTATTTTCATACTCGCCAAATTGTTGCAACTCCTACCATCAACAATTATGCGAATCGAGCATTCCTTGACAACGCCCTTGATTTGGAACAAATTATGGCGCTGATTTTGTTCGGCACGAGACACTTGAGTACTTAGTACGCGTTGCACTATAATGCTCGAATACTTGTCGACATCTTCGGCGCCAACATGTTTCTCCTCATGATCAGATTCATTATCATGTCCTGTAGGGTCAGTTGCAAGCATAACATATATTTCATCATCAAAATCACAAGCAGAGGAATACCCACCATCATCACGTATAATCAGTATGCGCTTGTTTGGACAGTCCTGCATCATGTGTCCATAGCCTTTGCAACGTTGGCATTGAACATCCTTAGTTCGTCATATCGAAGCAACTGAAGAAGATGTTTTTGTAGAAGCTTGTGGTGCTAATTGGGCTACTTCAGATACTCGTGGTGCTGAATTTGAAGTGGCGGGGCACTGCTGTTAATTGTTGAAGGGTAGCGGTGGGGGTGCACTGGTGGTCGGGGCAGTAGAGGTGTGTGGTGTCTATGAGTTTGTGCAATCTGCAGAAGAGTTAGATCGTGTCCTCGTCTAGCGTCCCTACACTTCATGTTCAGCTTTGCAAGCAAGATGAAACAATCTAGTAATGGAGTTGTAATATTTATAATCAAGGATGTTTTGAATTTCTCGATTCAATCCTCCCAAAACCCTAGCCATTAATGTCTCCTCATTCTTATCTAAACCACAACGCAACATACCAATTTGCAATTCTTGATAGTAGTCTTTCACAGACTTTGTACCATGTCGTAAGCATTACAATTTATTTAACAAATCGCAAGCATAATATGAGGAAACAAATCGATGCCGCATAAGCAAGTTTAAAGCCTCCCAAGTATTATGTATGTTATTAGGATATTGACGGCAATGTTCTTTCCACCAAATAGAAGCAAAGTCGGTAAATTCACTAGTAGCAACCCTAACTCATCTAATATCAGGAAATTCATAACAAACAATTTTTTGATACATAGCTAGTTTCCAATTAAGATAACCAGGATCATATTTACCATTAAAAGATGACATTGTGAATTTAACCTTAGCAAAAGAATCATCGTGGTCACATACCTCACGTCGTAGGGGGTCTCGTCGCATACCTTGTCGATTAAAACGCAACTGTCGATGAGCTCGATCGTTGTTGTGGTTACCCTTGTCATTGGCCTCGGTATCAGTCATGTAGTCGAATTCATCTTGTCCTTCTACCACTGCACAGCAGGGGGAATAGCAGTGGATGTCGAACCCAGGAGCGAAGGATCCCGGATTCTCTGTGTTCATACACCGGTCCAGGATTTCCAGTGTACACAGTCTTACAAAAATGGATATCACAATCATATCACGAAAACGTAAATAACATTAAGTAATTAAATGTTTAATACAAATGAGTCTGAACAACAATATCAAATGATAAACACAGCGGAAACATAATAATAGAGGTGAGCCACACGATGCACCACAGGCAATCGTCTGGGTCAAAAGGCCTACTCGTCCGGATCCTCACCGTCGGGGAAGAAGTCTTCTCCTGAATAAGATTTATTCAGCAAGAGTGAGCACAACTTCCGTGCTCGCAAGCTACACCCAATATTGAATGAAAATACATGCATAAGGTAACAAGTGAGTATGGTAGGGGTTGTTTTGCATAAACAACATTTTCAGTTTAAATAATCATAGTAATTTCTAAGGCAGTTTTATACTATGACTAAAATCATATTTTGAAATGACAACATTGTAATATGGATAATCTCCAATGATTAAGTGAAGGATCTCCTCCTAACACTTGGCTTCCCGCCCAACTTTTCATAAGGATTAACCATCCTCAACATTTAATAAAGCATTTAAAAACCAAAAACAATTCTAACTTTAAGTGGCCCTGCTAGCATGTCCATGACCGCGGACGCGGCTATTCGAATAGTTTCTACTCTGCAGAGTTGGTACAACTTTACCCACACGAGGTGACATGCTCGTTTTGTCGGCCAATCCACGCTTCCGTAGGCGTGTGACTGAGCAATTACCATGAGGTCTTTACAATGTCCTGTTCTAGTGTACTCATGCCCGCTAAGGTTTCGCCCCTTTGGACTAACCGTCCCCCGGAAGCCCCCTCTTGCGCCAAGTGGGAATAAAAGTCTAACCGACACCCACATATCAACATGACATAAATACACTAAAGAATTACAAATTAATTAGCCAAATCCTGCCCATATAGGACGTGTGGTGGTATGGTAAGGCATAGCATTAAGCGGCTCAAAGACCGGTCCTCAATTGACTTGGGCGTCATTCCTACTAACCATGGGCCTTAATCTTAACCAGATTAATCCTGTGCATAAACCTGCACCCACCATTCCGACCATTTCGCCCAAGTCCAAACCCATTTTTGATTTTATTTTGAATAAAACTCTATTTATAAATCCATGTGATAAAACAATACCACAATGACAAGTTTGAAACAAATTTGTAAGAAATTTGGTTAAACCCTCCCAAATCCTTTAAGTGTGAACCAGCCTAGCTAAGCATATGTCTAGTATTGATAATATTTTGTCTATGGTGTCAAGGTAGTCAAGTACAATATTCAAATTGACCATACAATAAAACATGGGAGTAACTATATATAAAACATGACATTAATATATTTATACAAACATATGCATGCATTAAATAATTTAAAAGATGAAAATAACTTAAAATACTGGGGGCAATATGGTCTATGGTGTAACTTGCCTTCGTTGATGTCTTGGAATTCTAGGTCTTCAGATTGGTTGAACTCTCCGGAGTCGTCGAAGTCTAAATGCGAAAATACGATAAATTTAAATTCAAATTCAAATAAATTCAAAAACATAGATCAAAATAACTCCAAATTGAATGATTTTGGTTTAGTTAGCTATATTATAATTTTATATAAATTTTGCAATTTGAATCACCCAATTTGGAGTTCATATGCAAAAGTTATGAATTTTAGAAGTTTTAAACCTAAATCTGAAATTTAATTGAATTTCTTGAATTATTTTTCTACTGAAAAATCTATTTATTGCGCAATGCTGACGCCAACGAGGAATTTTTGGAATTTAAATGAATTAAAGAATTTTCTGACATATGGGCCCCACGTGTCATAGACACGGTCCATATGGACTAAGTCCATGGTGGTTGGGGAACGGGGCTGGGGCTGAGCTGGCGGCGCGTGCGCGTGTGGCGCTGAGTAAGCGGACACGCGGGGTACGGCGCCAACGTGGAGGGTGAGGTGGCTGCCACGGTGGCGTGCCACGTCATGCCGGCGGGTGGTGGCGCACGGAGACCAACGAACCAGCGAACGGCGGCGCGGTTGCCGGCGGCGAGGTGTTAGGGAGGAAGAGAAGGCGACGGGGAGCATGGTGCTTACCGAGGTGGTGCGGGAGCGTGAAGGTATCGCTGGCGGCGAGGAGTTTGGCGGCAGCGAAGTCGGGCTCGTGGCGGCGATGGAGATGCGGAGGGTTCTCGACGAAGTCGAGGTGCGCACCGTGTAGGCGAGGCGGCGGCGAAGGTGACGGTGGTGTCGGGGTGGCTGGGGACGGCTTGACGGCGGCGCAAACGGAGCTCCAAGCTTCTTCGGTCGCCGGCGGAAAATCGCGAATTACGGCGAGCTCACAGGGAAAGGGGAAGAGTGGGTGGAGGCGTCAGAACTGGTGTGAAGAAGGGCGCCCGGGGGTGCCTTTTATAGACGCCGGGAGGGTCCGAGGCGGCGTGAAGGAGGTGGGGATCGTGCGGCGGCGGTTGCGGGAGGTCGTGGCGTACGAGCGGAGAAAAAGGGGGAAAATGGCGTGGAGACGTGGCGGAAACCGGCGTGGTCTCGTGCGCACGACGCGGGGAGTGCAGGGAGGTTAGAGGCGGTCGTTAGCGGAGCTCGAGCGTGTGCGAGAATGGCGGTCGTGGGACTCGGCCGCGCGGGGAAGAAGGCGAGGAAGAAGAAAGAACACGGGCCGTTGGATTTCGATCCAACGGTCACGATCATTAGTGGTGACGTGGAGATAGCGGGGCGCATGACTCGTTGGATTTTAATCCAACGGTTGGCAGGGGTTGATGTGCGTGTGTGCGAGCGTGGTCGTTGGATGCTGATCCAACGGTGGAAAAAGAGAAGGGGGGTGTGGGCCGGTGCGGGCCGCGCGCGGGAGAAGGTTTGGGTCGGAGCCTTTGGGTTTCGGCCCAAAGCTATTTTTAATTTTTCTTTTGCTTTTCTATTTGTTTAAATTCTGATAATTCTTTTAGGCTTTAGAAAATAGTAAAATAATTCCAAAAATTATGGAAAAAATACACAGAAATTCCCATGCTTATTTTAGACTTAATAAAATTATTTTCAACTTTATGTTGGCTTTTAATTTTGTCAATGAAATTGTTTTGACTTTAAAATATTTATAAAAAGCTTTTAAAATTTCAGAAAAAACCACGAAAGTAAATAAATTTTAATTTTTACTGAAATTTGGGCTGTTACAGTGGATGCCTGGTCAATCTCGTCAAGGTGCTCCATAATACATGCCAAAGAAGTGTTAGTGATGCCTTGCGCTCTCTCCATCGCGGCGAGCGTGGCGTTTGTCTCAATCTGAGCGCCCTCAAGTTGAGCAAGTCGCTCATTCATGACCCTAACATCTTCCTTGAGACCCTCCGTACGAAGGTTCATGATACGCCGAAAATGTTGCACGATTGCCTTTGTACGAGAAGTATAAGATGTATCATCATCCAAATGCTCCGCAAAACCTGACATTGTTAGCAAAACACAAGTATATGTAGAACACAAACGAAAGCACGGTGTGGCAGAAACTAGAAAACATTGCACATGGAGTTTGGAAGCTCGAAAAAGGATATCGTCTTCACGGGGAACCTTAGAATCACTTGTAAAAGGGCTCTGCCAATTTTGAGCGAATTCTGATATCTTCAAATTCCTCTTCCGGACCTAGGGAGGTATATGGGTCATAAACTTTTTGTAAAAGGCATGGGTAAAGAGGTAATTAAAAGAAGTTAGATGAAGCTTAGGTTTCCTTCTGGCAGCACGAAAACAACCTCTTCTTTTTTCCTTTGTTTCTCCTTTTTTTCCTCCTTTTTCTTCTTTGTCACAAACCGAAACGAACTTTTGTTCTTGGTTAGGGTTTCCCTTCGTGTGGCGGCGGCAGGAGGATGGTGACCTGCCGCAGCAAGAGGATGGTGGTCACGGTACGACGCGGCAAGGGATGGTGGCAGCGCTGGTGGTCGCGGCAACGGCTCTGGTAGTCACAGTAGCGTGAAGGCAGAGATGGCAGCGGCTCTGCCGGGCGCGACAAGGACTGGCAACGGTAGAGGTAGGCGGCAGATTGAACCCAACCACAACGGTGTGACCAAATGTGAGCAAAACTCGAAACTCTAAAGGAACTAGACACTATGACCAGCAAAGGATACGATGATGCAACCAAAAGTTCAACAATGCAATGCACTGAAAAGAAATATGCAATGGCGCAATCGGTCTTGGACAGATAGGTGATCTAATCCTATGATTTTTTTTGGCTTTTTTGGAGTTTCAGAATTAAGCAACCTAACTACGAAAAATAGTAATTCCTCACTGGGCAAACTTGAGCTCTGATACCACTTGATGGAGGCGGAGTGCCTGATATTTCAATGAGATTGATAACTATCGATTTTGGTGGAGGTGACTTTCGTGAATCGCGATCCGACTACAACCGTATGACGAAGCTTGCGCCTTAGCAATCGTTGAACCAACTCTGAGATGTTATTGACCTTGCTGGAAGCACGATCAACCTGAACACGAGGTTCAATTCCTACGAGCAATCGAAGAACTAGCAAGAATAAGATGTAGGCAATATGATATTGCGAATAGGATTATAGTGTATATGGTATTAAAAACAAAGGTGGATCCCAAAGGTTGTCTTGACAGGTGGTTGACCGACACCACTGAAGAACAGAAGTTTGCACAATGGCTAAACCTAAACTCAACGAAATTCGAGTTCTAGCAAAGAAGGTGGTGGCTCCTATATGGGGAGATGACCAAGGGTGGCGGCCAGGGAAGTGGGCGCATGCCCCTAGGGTTACAAGGCCCATGGGCCCAAGAGGAGGTGGCGTAGGACCCTTTTGACTCGGGCTCAAAAATAGACGTTGATTGTTTTATTGATTGTGGCCGACTCAAATGGAATTTGAAGATAAGATTGGATCCGTTCAAAAGTAGACTTGATAAGGTTTCAATGGAGTCCAAGAACGTCCCAAACGGAGTCCGTATGAAGAAATTACGACCGTTTGAACTTAGTGCTGTTACAGCAGTCCGAATTCGAATCCAAAACGTGTCCAACTCGAACTCTTGCTTGGCTCGGACCCAAAGTAACATGGTGACCTCTATTATGCCTTCTATGCTTGTCCATGACTCCACATACCTCTCCTTGGTTCTTTTCCATGTTTCTAAGCACAATTAAATCACTTGCATTAGGTAGCGATCTATTCTCATTAATATATAAACCTATGAACGAATTCACCTGGTGATTAAGTTAGCGAGCACGAGCTCGAGTAATTGGTCCTTGTAACACTGGTTGTGGATCAGTTGTGTGTATAGGCGCGGTTGTATCCAAGTTAGGGATGTCCTCATCACATGTTGTTCATACTACTTTGCAATTCATGATGTATCAGGTGCTCAACTCGGTTGTCATTTTCTAGTGTATATATTGTTATTGATGTATCCTCCATTATCTTCATGAGTAAAAAAAGACCAAGTTGTGGTTTGGGCAATTCTTGTCACGGTTGTCACTTTACATCATTAATGTATTTTGATGCCATTTCAAGTTATTTATTTTTATTTTGGAGAACTATGAGATAGAGAACACTAACCAGCAAATCCGAGTTCAATGTGTGTCAAGGATTGAAGGATGATTCCTGCGATAAGTCTGCTCTCTATAATGTTCATTAGTGGAGCATGCTGGTTGTTGCAAAATAATTCAGCAAGCTTTTGTTTTGTTTCATCAGACTTTGTAGCGTTGCAACTAATGCTGGTTGTTTCATCAGACTTGGCAGCGTTGCAAAATAATTCAAGAAGCATAACTGTTATGTTGCAGGTCCATGAATGTGCACTGCATAATCAACCAAAATATCATGTAAACACTAAAAAATCTTATAAAAATACAAGTCACAAAACCAAGGTTACTCTAGTCTTTTTATATATATCATTCTCATTCATGGTGTAAGAGTTACCTTCCTAACCAAACACCTCCTCAGACTACTCCAACTTATCAGGGGAGTGGATCCAAAAGTGAAGCTGGAGTTGGAGTTGCTAAAACTTGGAGCGGAGCCACACCAAACAGGGCCTAACTATTAGAACTGTTCACTTTACCCCTCTCAACACTACCTCAATTATTAAAACCGTTCACTAGTTTACCCCTCTCAGCACTACCTCAACTATTAAAACGTTCACTTTACCCCTCTCAACACAAACTGAGGTGGTTTTGTCTGACATGACGCTGACGTGACCCAATCCAAAATAGTTTTCACCGACATGGATGCATCATTTGCTCATTTCCTTCCTTGACTCAAGGCCCATCTTCCATATCGTCGCCTCTCTCCTTTGCCCGATGTACCGTTGCCCTAGAAGCACCGAGCGGTCGTCGCCGGCTCCGACTTGCACCTTGGTAGCACTAGTAGCTGTACCGGGGAGCACCTCATCTCTTCCTCCCCCGACCGCAGCTGCACTGCTTCCCGCTGGGAGCTAAGCTGCATCCTCTTTGTCCTCCTCCTCTATCTCCCTCCCTCGATCGCAGTCGCGCTGCCACCTCCCCTGACCATGAGCCACGACACCCGCTTTCCCCTGGTCGCAGCCGCACCACCGCTCCCCCGGCCCTAAGTCGCGACGCCCGCCTTCCCCGACCACAATTGCGCCATCGCCTGCGTCGATCGCATGCCATCTCCGACTGGGAGCTACGCCGCATCCCATTCGTCCTCCTCCCCCCCTCGGCTGCAGCCACGCCACCCGCCTCCCCAACCGCCGCCTCCCTCGGTCGCCCATCGAATCTGAGGGAGGAGGCCGGATGGGAGGCGGTCGTGGCCGTTGGGAGAGGGAGAATAGAGGGAAAAGATAAAGCTCTGGAGGAGGAAGGAGGTGATTTGGCTAATGAGGTGGCAAAATATAGTGACATGGATGTTAACGTAGATGCCACATTAGCAAAACCAAGGTGATTTTGGTCTCATGGGGTAAATTGAACGGTTTTGAGAGTTGGAGGTTGTCGCGTTCCGGTTTTATAGTTTATGTTTGGTATTTGGACTTTTCGAAAAGTTTAGAGACGTAAGATGAACATTTTCCTGTCTAGAAATGGTGATACTCTGGAACAATGACAAGAAAAGGCACGTACGCGCGTGAAGAAAAAAAATACTCGCTCGCACTACCTGTATCGCGTCACAGGTGAGGAAGAGCTGAGCTAGGCGCGTCACGGCGCGGCTGGGGGGAGCTGGCACGCGTGAAAGGCGAGGGCGATGACAACATAAATGTGTTGTATCGGTACAATACGTTGACGGCTTGAGTGGAAGGGTGAGTGAGCTAAAAGCTCAGCTCTAGCTAGCCCGGTTTGTTCGATCGTGCGGGGGTGACGGGAATGTGGAGCGAACTTTTGTGCGGCGACTTAACTGCGATCGCGATAGAATGGCGCCGTGATTGATTTTTTGGAGGCGGCGACGCGCGCTTTGGTTTCACGTGTATATCATCGTGTTTCATGTGATTGGTTAAGTGATATAGTCATAAGAGTGTTTGCTTGTTAAGCATTGTAATTATCTGATTTTATTGCTCGGTTTGATTAGATGGGTCTCAAGGTGGAAAAAAAATCTGATTTTGTTAAGAGGAAAAAACAATTTGTGGTTGTTTTTGGAGCAGGCCGCAATGCGTGTTTGATTAAAAACCCATGGTTAAAATAGGAATGTCGGGCCTGGGAGAGAAATGTCATTCCTATTTTGAAAACAATAGGAATGGCATTTCTCTGAAATGGTAATTGTATTCCCGCAGCTTTCAATGCTGGGCCTAACAGCCCGAGCAAGTAATGGGCTGTTAACCAAAGCAGCATACACCCCCTAAAGAGTTGCCTTACAAATCGTGGGCCAATTAAAGGAGGCCCAAAGATCCATCCCAGTTAATTATTCGAATCCATTAGCACCATCCGTGAGACAAATCAGCTGCGAGCATGAATTGTAACGCACTTAGGACGGCGCTGCAAGCTCACATCCTCCGTAAACCCATCTCCACTCCTCACCACCAAACCCTTCCACCGCCGCCATCGCCATCTCCAGCGCCTCACCATCGGCCGCCCAACTCCCGCCCCGATCTTTGCAGCTGCCCTCATCGATCCAACATAGGGTGATAGAACATTTTGTATTATCGGTATGGTCGTTTAGAAGTTTCGCACTATTCCATTTCGATTTTACTATTTCTTCAGATCTATCTTAACTAATAGGAGTTTACCCGCGCAGCGAGACGATGTCATTTCTCCCGTGCGCACGTTTGACCTCTCTCACCTCTCCCAATTTCCTTATCGAGATACACCAACATATGGACCTAACCTGATAAGGACAATGTCTCACCCCGCCATCCCCTGTTACTCGTGAACACATCTATGCCCCAACTTCTTCCGCAATCATCTAAACCATCGCTGTCCACTTCTTCTTCACATGCACACACTGAAATTCGTCGTCGTCCCACTCCTTTCTGTCTCGCACCGCGACTTGCCACATGTGCACATTTGGCATTCACTTCGTGCCTCAAAAATCTCAACCCCCTTCGGCACTCAATCCACGGGTTGCAATGGCGATGTGAACGAAGATGAGGGGATCTGACAGCATAGGAGGCGACGACGCGGGGAGGTAGTGCTGGCGACAGGAGGAATTAGCGGGGAGGGGAGGCAGCATCGGGGACAGGAGAAGGTACCAGGAGGGAAGGGAGGAGAAGATGATGGTACTTTGGAGGAGAAGCGGCAGCGCCGAGGTAGGGAGGGAAGGCAATGACGGCGCATGAGGAAGAAGCAGAGACTTAGGCGTCCTTCCCTCGCCGCGTCGTTGTCTCGAACTCACCGCACCGCATCCTCTTCATCCTAATCCTCCCCTGCGCCGTAGTCGCCTCTTGCTCCGCGCCAGCCGAGCAAGCATCGTCGCCTTCTCATCGCTTACCACCATGACATCGCCACCACTGCCTCTCCCGCCCTCCCACCTCCTCGCTGTGATTTGCTTGGCGAGGGCTGTAGAGGCCAATGGCCATGAGAACCGAGTTGTGGCTTGGGTTCAGGGTGGAAGAAGATAACCATCGACACGTACCTCTCTTCCTTGTTAGAGAGGCAATGGTTGGAAATAGGCGACACGTCGGGGAGGGAAGTCGGCATCAACTTCAACTTTAAAGGTAAACAATCTATGAGCTCAAAGTTTTAATTTTCGGGTAGTAGTAATAGTAGCAGGTGATGCAATACATGGAGTTAATATTTCTGTTTATATGTGTGTGAAAGAAAATTTATATTTATTATACAATTTAGGATCCTATCTATTGATATATAACACTCTCTTTTGGGGTTCTGTTGCAACGTACAGACACCCTACTAGGTAGATCTCAATGTTTCGATCCCTTCACCTTATGATGCGCTTTGGTATTCTAGAGCCTTTGTCTGATGCAGCTTTGAATTTTTTAAGTGAATTAATAACATTAGTAGTTTGATGTATTGCTTGATAGGTGTTTTCTAAAAAAATAATGTATTGCTTGATAGTGTCCGTGAACTGGTACCTTATTAATTGCGTGATTTGTACATGAGCTGATTAAGTGACGTGCTTTATTCAAATTGCATGTCTTGCAACAAAATTCGTTGTGATTTGCAAATCATGGAATTAGCTTAAAAGGGGGCTAGGCCTCACTAGTAAAGTTCGAACCCTTGATGAATGCTATTATGCCAAATATTTAGCTAGCTCATAGCTGTAGAAGCACCCGTACACTTTCCCTTCGTTAGATCCAATCGACGGGATCTGATAAATTTGGTATCAAAGCATCGATTGATCCTAGGAGGCGAATATATCTAAGGAAGCTGGGTTGGTGAACTGTGGTCACCATAAAATCCCTTGCCAAATTAGATCTAGGCGGTGGAAGGGGATCGAGAACAAGGTGAGGGTTCAGGACCATTTCCTCGGTAAAATTCCATAGCCTTGTTCTTGATCTGCAAAGGAGAAGAAATGACTAAAGCGGCGATGAGATCGGAAAGTGATACCTTCGAATTAGTTGCGGTGAGGCAAGAAGCGCTGGAAGCCAAGAGTAAAGTGGAATCGATACAACAACACTTGTGCGAGTTGTAGACGCAAGTTACTAGTATTCAATCCCAGATGGATAGGATGGAGTTGATATTGCAAGGGTTGTCAGCGACACAACACTATGCTACTGAACAATACATGGGCCATGGTGCACCTCCATCGAGAAATGAAGATACGGCAAGATCTCCCACAGATCCAATCAGGGCCAGGAGATGGAAGTGGGAATCATGAGGAGAATCAAAGCCCTCAATCATGCGCAGCTGAATAGCACTCATGGAGTTAATTTCAACGCCACACCTGAGGTAAATCTGAGCCATCCTCCCACCAGGCAGTCTACCGCCCCTGTCTTTTGGGGGCAGAACAACTCACCCCTGGCGACTCCTACTTCTCCCACTTTTAACAATGTGAATAATGATAAAGATCAGTACTATGCTAGACAATGGAATACAAATCTCAACAATGAAACAGTGAATATCTTTTACAAGTCTATCGCCAGAGGGCCAAAAATCGATTTTCCGAAGTTTGATGGGAGTAATCCCCTAGAGTGGATTAGGCAAATTGAAACATATTTTGCTATAGCTAATGTCCGTGATGAGGCTAAATTTGATCAGGCATAAATGTATATGATGGGAAGGGATGGAATCCCCCACCCTGACCAAAATTTTGCCAAATGATTTGTGACAGGTTTGCCTAAAACAGTGGATATGAAGTGCTGAAGAATTTTCACTCGGTTAAGCAATATAACCTGAATATATCAGAGTACATTGACAAATTCGAAGAGCTAATGGCAATCTACAAAAGTGAAAATCCTTTACAAAATGAGCAATTCTTTGTAAAATACTTTGTGAATGGGTTGAGGCAAGAGATCAAGCATTATCTTAAACCCCTGAAACCACAAGCATTGTGTGAGGCATATTGGATGGCTAAAGATGTGGAGAAAGGAATTGGAGTTATGGCCAAGAAAGGAATACAGTTGTTGGACAGCAAAAAGGAGCGTACACCGTTAATATAAACAAGAACAAGACCCAAACTGGCTAGAACCTTAGGAAGAAAGAAATGGGAAACAAGGTCCAAACTCCTTTTACTCCTGGTGTTTGCAGATACTATAGGGGTAAGTGGTTTCTTGGACATAGATGCAAGCAATACCAAAATGTGAACTTGATGGTCTCAGAGGAGGTTGATGATAACCAGCCAGGCGAAGAATCTGATGGAAATCCACCAGAAACTAAAGAAGAATCACTCCCAAACTTAGAAGCAGAAGAGCAACTGATGCAGATTTCCATTCATGCTGTACAAGGACTAAGTCTGACTACAACTTACACCCTGACCTTATGCATGGCAGGGAGAAGAGGAGTAACTCTTTTGGATAGTGGCAGGACCAATACATTCATTGATTTGAAATTTGCCCTCAAAACTGATTGTAAAGTTCAGAGTAACACATTGCAGAGGGTCACAGTAGCAGGGGGAGGAGTGATCATGACTGTAGCTCATATACTCAACACTAAATATTCTATTAATGGATAGGCTTTTAACAACTCTTTCAAGATACTGCAGTTAAAAGCGTATGTTGTAGTGATGAGATGTGATTGGATATATAAACACAACCCCATAAACCTGGACCTCAAAACCAGGAGATTGTCCATTATGAAAGAAGGAAAAAACAGAAGTGGTTTTTGGAAGAACATATCCATACTAACCATTTGGAGTTACTGAACTCTCATGCTCTTAACAAGCTATCAATGAAAGGAATTTCATGATATGTGGTGGAATTGCAAAGAAAGGAAGGAAAGGAAGAAACCAAAAAAATACAACCACCATACCAAGGATTGATCCAAAAATATAGTGATGTTTTTCAGGAACCCCAGGGATTACCACCCGAAAGAAGCTGTGACCATCACATTCCAACGAAGGAAGGGGTGGAGCCTCCCAATATCAGGCCCTATAGAGTACCACATCAACAAAAAGATGAGATGGAGCAACAAATTCAGATAATTCATAGTATTTTAAATGGTTTGTTAAAGAAGCTTCCTAAAGCTTTTTTTTTGCCTGCATTTGTTGAAGTGCTGGAAGTGAAGTTGGAGGAAACAGGTAGTACAGTGGTACTGTTTTTATGTTGTCTCTTTTGGAAATTCTGCTTTTATCAACTTCTGTGCTCAAGGCCTGCCTGAAATGCTTTTTCTTTGTATGTGGATCTTTATGAGGTAGTTGTATTAATTTGCTTGTCTAGTACTCCTATTTGAAATTGCATTCATTTCCTGTTTTTGTCTAGTTGATTGGAGTAATCTGTCTACAATAGTGTATTTATTTACTTTAAAAATGAAAGCAATATCTTTCATTTACCCTACCTCTATGATTACATTTATGTCTTGATTTTTTTTGTTGGAAACGTTAGAGTTGGAACTTGATATGCTACACTTGGTGTTCACATGTATTTCTTGAATGCTAAGGGTTCTAATGCTATTGCAGCAAGACACGTGGTATGGGAGATGGGTGCAAGCTCAAGACCCACAGAAGGAACCAGAGGTGGGTTGACAAAGCCTACAAGAAGAGTCATCTTGGGAACAAGTGGAAGATGTTAAGAAACCGGGCCCAGGCCGGCAGACCTGGCCCAAGGTGGGCTCCTTATCCCAAACCCTAGCAGGGTCGTAGCCTATAAATAGGGGGTGCTATTCATTGTAAAGGATTGATCGATGGATGAATAAATAAAGAGAAGCAAGAAGTCCCCCTACATCTCTGTGTTCTATCTCTTATTCTGTTATTGTGTTTATGCATTGTTCTTACGATTCTGAGTTTGTCTACGAGGTTATCGATCGGACTGGACTCGTCAGCGACGGTTCCTCAACACGTTATCAGCACGATCGACTCTTCTCGCATCGAAAAGGTAACCGTCGATGAACGACACTCGTAGATTGAATCGTTTTTCTAGATCGCATTCAATTCTACAAATTTGCTTTCTAGATTAGTTTTCTACGGTGCAAATCCTTTCTAATTTATCGTGGGTCGACTTGAAGTCGTCGACACAATGTCGATGGATAGATTGCACGAAAGATTGGATGTCGATTGTACCGTAGATTGAAAGTTGCAAATCCGTTCTAACCTACCGCAAGCCGACTTGAAGTCGTCGGCAAAGCCGATCGGTGGTTATATGAAAGAACCGATGTCGATTGCACTACATCACATTGCATCGCATACATTTGTATAAACAGTCAACACGGAAAAAAAGGGCGGATCCTGCAGAACCGCGCACGGCCACACCCGGCCGGTGCCGTCGGCCCGAAGCCGCACGACACTCCCCTCGCCGCCCGTAGCGGCACCGACCCGCGCTTGGAGCCGTGTCACTGGAATCGCCTAGCCGCATCTCCACCGGCCTGCAGCCGCACGAGCTCGCCACCAGGCGCCTCCCTACATGGCACTGCCGAAGCCGCCGACCGGACCTCCCGCACGAGGCGCCGCCGGCACCAGCCAACCAAGCCACCCCGCATGGCGCCACCTCCACTCGAGCGCCCCTCATCGGCCCGCAGCCGCCAAGCGTGCCACCACCGGAGTAGCCGCCTGCCACACCTGGAACCCTGGCCCGAAGCTGCGTGATCATCTCGAAGACGCAACCTCGCACTGGCCCTCGCTAATCGCCGCCTGCAGTCGGCCGCCACCCTTTAGCACGGGCGCGCCGCGACGCCACTATGCCGCCGCCCGATGCCGCACGGCCATGGCGACAAAGAAAAAAAGGGGGGCGGGGAGCCACCGCCGGCCATGGAATGCCGCCTGCACGGACGCACCACCACCGCCGGCCAACATCGCCCCAAGCACAGGCTTCTCGCACACGCCGCGGCCGCCAAAGAAGCAAAAAGGGAGGTGGTGGCGCGGCGCTTAACCCGGCCGTGCGCTCAAAGCCGGCCGGCCGCGCGCGCCGTGCCCGCTTCGTTGCCGCCGCGCCCCGCCATCGCGCCGCGCGATGGTCGCTGGCGCGCCGTGCGCGTCTGCGTCGCCGCCCGGCAAGCGTCGCCTCGCCGCCGTGCGCGCGCGCCGCCTCCACCCGCGACGAGCCGTGCATGAGCACCGGCCACCGCCTCCGCACGGGCAATGCAGCCGTGCGAAAGCAAGCGCCACGCCATCTTGAGCAGCGCGGCGCGGAAACCCTACGGGTGACCCCCTTCTTTCTTTGCTTGGCGCAATGGGCCAGGAAGTCGGCCCATGGCGACCGACCCAATTCGTTTTCAGAAAAGAAAAAAAAACGAAAAAGAAAAGGAACTTTTGCAAAATAGCCCTCGTAATTCTGAAAATTACGATAAATTTTCGCGAATGAAGACATTCTTGCAGAATAACCACCAGAAATTTGAAAATTACACGAATTTTTCTCTCAGAACTGAGATTTAGTGTTTTAACCCCTGAAATTGCAAAATTTGCCGAAAATACTTTTTCCAGCAGAAAAAGGTCTCAGAAATTCTTTTTTTTTGGAATTAGTTTTTGCATTTGAAGCATATTTAACTGTTATTGTTATTTCTATGCAATTTATTTATCGTATTTACTGTTTTTGATTATCTGTGATTATTTATATTGCTTTTAATAACTGAAAATAACAGTAAATCATGAAAAATGCATAGAAAAATACGGGATCACGAACCGGGAGTTCGAAGAGCATTATAAGAATTTTGCAACTATTTTATGTAGATTACTAGCAGTAATCTTATGAATTTTGGCATGAATATGAAGATGACTGGCATCACGAATCAGGAATTCAAAGAACTGACCCAGCATGGCCAGATTTTGTATAAAATTTATATCAGTCTTCAATTATGTGATAATGTAACCACAGATGAGTAGAAGATTGAGAAGACTCTCTACCTTTCACCCGAATGCGGTGCAATCCGCAAGCAACTATCGTCAAGACGGCTACATGAAGTATGCCAAATTAATTGACATCATGCAAGTTGCAGAAACTCAAGATGATGTTTTAAGAAAGGACTACATCTCGCAGCCACCTAGTACCAATGTTGGCCATGAAGCCACTGCTAGCAGCTACAAGGTGATGAAGCCTCTCACGAATGAGAGGAGCAAGAAGGGCACAGATGATTCACATCCATTATTTGTATGTATGAATATGGACAGCCCTGTAGCAGCCTCCATCATCCCTCCTTTGGATATTGCAGCGGTCGCAGCCGTAGCTACCCAAGAGGAGAAGATCGCACGTGGAGCCGATTGAGGCAGAAGTTCCTGAATACTTCGCCGATTCGATCTAGTGCATACAATGCACTTGGATCTTTAATAGAAACTTGCAATTTATAATTGAAGCAGAATTTTGAATTATTGAATAATGGTTGCAATCTCTAGGAGAGCAAAGCATTAAATTCTTATTATGAGTCCTGCAAGACTTATTTCCCGTCTTTATAATAGCAAGTTACGTTCTGATATCTGAAGTATTTTATTTATGTGTTGCTTGATTTCTGCTACATACTAATAAAGTACATTATATTAGAACACGTGTGGTGCCATATGGAGGAAGTGTGCTTAGCATGTAGCGGCACAATGAAAATCATCCTGAGAGAAACAAAAAAATTTCCAGTCGATCAGCAAGAATGCTGGTAGTTTTACGACAATCGCAGGCAACGATACTTGTATAATAGGCTCAGGAAGGGCCACAATTATACTCCCAATGGGCACAACTTTAATCATTGAAGAAGACTTGCTGTACCCAGAATCGACTACAACTCTCAAGGACATTTGCGCTAACAGTTTCCGTGTAGAGACTGAAGAAGAGTATGGTACAGAATACTTGCTCCTTACAAAGCGTGAAGAAAGTGAAAAATAGCATTAGAATATCTTCCTTCATATGAAACTGTGCTATACTACACTAATATTAAGGCACGTGCAGCCTATGCTGTCTTGAAAACCATATTTAGAAGCTCTGAACTTTTCTATCTCTGGCATGATAGATTATGCCGTCTAGGTCTTAAGATAATGAGAGATATAATTAACAATACACAGGGATATAATATGAATGTAAAGAATTTCACGAATCTGGAAGTTTTTGTGTGCCCCGCATGTACCACCGGGAAATTAATTATTAGACCTTTTGCTCTGAAAGCGAAGGATGAAGTCCCTGCATTCCTGGACCGTATCCAGGGAGACTTTTGCGGTCCTATACAGCCCCTGTAAGGGTCATTTATGTATTTTATGGTGCTCATCGATGCTTCCTCGGAACGGTCGCACGTATGTTTATTGTCTATGAGAAACCATGCTTTTGCAAAGCTAAATCTCGCAGATAATTAACAATTGAAAAAATAATTTCCCTGATCATCACGTGAAGTCCATCTGAATGGACAACGCCGGAGAATGTACTCCGAAGGCATCCGATAATTATTATATGAAAATGGGAATTAAAGTTGAGCATTCTATACCGCACATCCGCACCCAGAATGGACTAGCAGAACTTTGAAGAATTGTAATTTACCAACTATATGTTGGGGACACGTAGTCCTGCTCGTAGCAGCTCTTATCAATTTTAGATCGTCGGCCTATAACATCCATCCAACTATGCAACTAGCAAGGGTCAGCACTGAAAACTTCTCATCTTCGTAGGTTGGTTTGCAAGGGTTATATACCTATACCACCACCGGAGCGAACTGCAATGGGTCTTCTCCGAAAGTATACGTTGGTTATGAGACAGCATCCATAATCAAGTATTTGGACCATATGACTGGAGATTTGTATAATGCCCAATTCGCTGATAGCACATTAGATGAGGTTAGTTTCCCGTCATTAGGGGGAGGAAATCAACCCTTGATAATAATGTCGGAAACAATTGAAGTCGAAGATAATTGAAATCTATGCATATGACCGCGCACTAGTGAAGCAAATAGAAAGTCGTAAGATAATTGCGATCCGAAGATAATTGAATTGAAGTCTAGAAGACAATTGAAGTTCAGAAGATAATTGATTCGCAAGTATTAGCGAATCAACTGCCAGACTACTTTAGTGATTTGAAGAGCGTGAATAAGTAGCATTTGCCTGCAAGCAATGCACCGGAGAGGGTTGAAATACCATTGAAGGTATCCCTAGTCCCGTCCAGAGGCCTCAGAATAAAAGGACGAGAACTCCGGTCCCTCGAATCCGAAGTAACCGGGGACGCGTGGTGAAAAAGGATAAGAAGGACTTGACACAGCCGATCACTGAAGTGCCCCGAACCAGAAGGGGAGCCAGTTGAGACCTGACATCGGTATGGAACCTTCAGAAAAGGCATACCAGAATTGAACATCCCTATGAAGGGAGACATTAGTATGGATGTGTGCGCACACATCGTAGCTGAAAAATTAAACAGACTTGCCCCGCAATGAAGTAGCGGTGAGCAAGTAGAAGCATTAAAAGAATCGCCCCTTGAAGAAATAGCTATAAATTTTATGACCTCGGGAGAACCTTTGAATATTACAACAGCCAATGTCGACACTTACTTTGCAAAGAAACTTGCCACAATCATCAATCTTGATCCAGAGCCTGCATCGCTCGATAAATGAAAGAAAAGATCAGATTGAGAAGATTGGGAGAAGGCAATCGAAACTGAATTATTCTCTCCGAATAAAAGAAAGACGTTTGGGCATGTAAGTCGCACGTCTCCCCTTGTGCACCCCGTAGGGTATAAGTGGGTATTTTGTTCGAAAGAGAAATGAAAAGAAGCAAGGCTCGTTGTACAAAGTTTCACTGAACGTCCAGGAGATGATTATGAAGAAACTTATTCCCCAGTCATGGGCGGAACTCCCTTTAGATATTTATCTCAATGGCAGTGAACTTGAAGTTAAAAGTGAAATTGATGGATAGGATACCAGCATACCTTTATGAAATATTGGATTCGGACATTTATATGAAGATACCTGAATGTATCCCTGTCCTGAACCAAAACAGAGCAAATAGAAATATGTACAGTGTGAAACTCAGAAAGTCATTATACGAACTTAATCAATCAGGCAGAATGTGGTATAATCGCTTGAAGCAACTTTCTATGCAAGAAAGGCTACACAAACAATGAGAATAATCTTTGTGTTTTTATACGACGATCCCAGAATGGATTTTGTATAATCTCAGTGTATGAAGATGATCTGAATATCATCGGAACCCTGAAGGATATTAAGAAAGCAAGCTCTTACCTGGAGTCGGAGTCCGAAATGAAAGGTTTGGGTAAAACCAAATATTGCTTAGGCTTGCAGCTTGAGCATGCCCCTGAAGGAATATTAGTGCATCAGTCAACCTACACTCAGAAGGTGTTAGAAAGGTTCGACTTTGCAAAGGCATACCCCTTTGAAAGTGCCAATGGTCGGGAGATCTTTGCAGCAAGACAAAGACCCGTACAGACCTAAAGACGAGGGGGAGGAAGTCCTGGGACCGGAATTCCCACACTTAAGTGTAACAGAAACACTCATGTATTGAACAAACTATACTAGACCGGGCATTGCATTTGCCGTAAACCTACTAGCAAAGTATAGTGCAGAACCTACCAAAGGCATTGGCAGGGAATAAAGGACATCTTCCGATACCTCTAAGGAAACAAAGATCTTGGTCTGTTCTACAGAAAGAATAAAGACTTAACTATGAATGACAATGCAGATAACGGGTACTTGTAGGACCCGCATACAGCTAAATAGCAAACATACTATGTATTCCTATGTGGTGGAACCGTAATTCCATAAAAATCGTCTAAGCAAAGTATGGTATCAACTTCGACGAACCACTCAGAAATAATAGCGTTGTACGAGGCCGCACGTGAATGCTCTTGGCTTCGGCGGATGATTTACCACATCCAGCAGTTATGTGGATCGAATACCGCGCAAACCCCCACTATTATCTATGAAGATAATGCAGCTTGTGTTGCACAAGTGCAGATGAGTTATGTGAAGAGTCCTCTCACAAAGCATATCAACCCTCAAGTTCTTCTATGCTCATGAATTGCAAAAGATGAACGAAATCAAAGTACTGCATATTAAGTCATGTGAGAATCTTGCAGATATATTCACTAAGTCACTTTCAGTGTCTATCTTTGAAAGATGCATACGTGAATTGGAATGATGAGACTTAGAGAAGTGCAGAATTTAGGGGGAGAACCTTCACGAATTCATTATTAAAGCTTGATCATGAAGATCGAGTACCCAAAGAATAAATCCAAGAGATTAAATGAAATTAGGTGGATTGTACTCTTTTTCGCTTTACGAGTTTTCCTGAAGTTTCTCGGCTAAGGTTTTTAATGAGGCAATTCGTGCATCACAGCAGAACGTGTATCATGTACTCTTTCTCCAAATTTTTCCCACTGGGTTTTTATAGAGTTTTGACGAGGCATGGACATGAAGGATGAGTGCCCAAGGGGTGTTAAGAAACCGGGCCCAGGCCGGCAGACCTGGCCTAAGGTGTGCTCCTCATCCCAAACCTTAGCAGGGTCGTAGCCTATAAATAGGGGGTGCTATTCATTGTAAAGGATTGATCGATGGATAAATGAATAAAGAGAAGCAAGAAGTCCCCCCTACATCTCTGTGTTCTATCTCTTATTCTGTTCTTGTATTCATGCATTGTTCTTACAATTCTGAGTTTGTCTACGAGGTTATCGATCGGACTGGACTCGCCAGCGACGGTTTCTCAACAGAAGAAACCCTTTGCTGGTTCATCTCACGCAAAGGGGACTGTCCTCGAAAAGATTTACTTGATGCTTGAGATGCACTACTTCAATTGCAGTGGCATTGAGGCCAAGCAGCCAAACTCTGCTATCCGTAGACCGTAAGTGTGCTCGTGTCCAGCACTCCAGCTGGTGAAGAATGGAAAGAAGATAGCTGCCTTTGTGCCAAATGACGGTTGTTGAACTACATTGAGGAAATGTAGGTGTTATGTTTGCCTTACATAACAGCACTGTTGCCTGTTGGCGATCATGCTGATCCTCCTGCTGACATTGCCCATTCTGAAATATGAATGTGTAGGACGAGGTGCTCATGGCCGGGTTCGGTCGGAAGGGACATGCCGTGGGAGATATTCCCGGTGTCCGATTCAAGGTGGTGAGGGTCTCTGGTGCGTCCCTCCTTGCCCTCTTCAAGGAGAAGAAGCCCAGATCTTAAGAGACCAGCTCCCTTCACTACTCTTAATGTTGTTGGGTCTGTGTGTGGTTCACCGGGGATCTGTCTCTTTCAGAACTCACGTTGACATGAACTTATCAGCTACCTGCCCGTGCTTAAGTTTTGTTGAGAAAACATGATCTGAGTTTAAATTCTACCATAGAGCTGCTAGTGGGTTTGTTATCTCGTTGCGATATCAATGGTTCACTAACCGCATCACATATACGAGTATGTATGGTTCTGAATCTCTTTTTGACTTGTGACAGATTTTCGTAATATCGAGTTTATGTGCAGTTTTCGTAACTGCATGGTCCTATATGCCTTGCCCACCGGTAGCGTCGTATCTTTGAACTGACACGTCGATTAGAGGCGGCGTTCGTCTAGACCGTTGATGGCGAGATCTGATGGCAGAAAATGCGTGCGGTGGTCCGCGTCCAAGTCGCAAACTCTGAACTGCGGGAGCCATCGGTGCGGCCAGTTTGAAAAGCGCGATCTGAGATGCTCCGGCCGGCCCAGGAGCAGGCTAAGCTTAACTGGGCCATCCCTATCGGCGCCGGGTCAGCAGCCTACGCGGGCCCACCCCCATAGGGCCGTAGCTCTCCGACCACCCCTGTCTACACCCAACTACAATCCATACCCACCCACGTCCAGGTGGGTCCCACCTTCAGCCTCAGGCCTCTGGTCCACCACGTCAGTTCCCTACCTCGCACCCACGGGGTCGCGACCAAACAAATCCTTTTACCTCGGCCGGGCGTAACAAACCGGATCCAATTCTTGCGTTCGACTCGACGACGGCCGCAGCTGCTGCCCTCTCCCCTCCTCCCCCGCTCTCCGTGCTGCCTCCGAGCCCACCACTGCCACCGCCGGTGCGCCTCGCCGGCCGGCCATCCCGTCGTATGGAGATGGCCCCCGCCCCCGTTTCCTCCAACCCGCGCACCGTGGAGGACATCTTCAAGGACCTCTCCGCCCGCCGCGCCGCCCTCGTCCGCGCCCTCACCTCCGGTAAGTAACCAACCACACCCCTCGCCTTGCCTCTCGAAGTAACGCACCGACCCTCGTGTAGATCTAACTCTGCGCTCGCGTCTCGTGTCGCCGTGCAGATGTGGACGAGTTCTACGGCTTCTGCGACCCAGGTGAGTGAGATCGATCCGCTTGAGTTGTTCCTGGGTGCGTGGAATGGTGGATCCGGGTGGGGATTGAGTGGATCGGCAATTGTTATTTTCTGGGTGCAGATAAGGAGAATTTGTGCCTGTACGGCCACGCCAACGGGAGCTGGGAGGTGGCGCTGCCGGCGGAGGAGGTGCCGCCGGAGCTGCCCGAGCCCGCGCTGGGCATCAACTTCGCGCGAGACGGAATGAAGCGCCGCGACTGGCTCTCCCTCGTCGCCACCCACTCCGACTCGTGGCTCATATCCGTCGCTTTCTTCTTTGGCGCACGACTCAACGGCAGCGAACGGTACTAATACTGTTCTTCCGCCACTATGTATACATTCTGAATTCGATTGGTTGGTTGGGGCCTTTGTTGGTCGAGAAAAAAACAGTCATTTTTTGTTGGTTTAGATTTTGAAGTGTCCCCCTTTCTTCCACACAGAGAGTTTAGGGAAGTTCAAATTTGACCTTTTTGGTGGAGTAGTTCGCTTGATTGTTAGGTCACTTGGCGATGCGCGTGATCGAGTTTATGGTCTATTTATTTTGTTTCCCTTGGTGCATGTGTGTGCATGTGCACATGTTTCTTGTGCTCTTCTTTTTGTTCCTTTCTTTGCTTTGAGTGAATCGGGGGTCATGCCTTGTGAATGTGTTTGCTTTATTGGCCTTCCTGTGCGCTGTTTTTTTCTTCTTCTTTTGCTTGCCTTTTGTTTGTGTCGACCCTTTGCGTTTGATGATGATATAATTCGTAGGGTTCATTGTAGATATTGTCAAGAGATATTGGGTCCATCGGTTCATTATGAAAGGCAACTGTTCCCTCACTTTATTTCAGAAATCATGTAAACAAGTAGAGGATATACATTTTCCACTGCTTTTAAGAATTTTAATGCATGTCCCATTTTCATTTCTGTTGTGAAGAACTATGCCACAACTTGGTTTAATGAGTTGCAAAGCTTAGCTATGTGGAACTAAAAATTTAAAGGAAAAAGTCCACTCTACTCCTGAACTTATGGCCCGAGTCTAAAAAACACCCTCAATTATAAAAGTGTTCACTTCCACCCTCTAACTAGCAAAACCAGTGCAAATTATCTCCAGAGCTGGTTTCATTGGTGGTTTTTGCCACGTGGCTTAGTTTTGTGTAGACCATTGTTACCAAGTCGCGCGATTAGCCGCGCCTAATCGACGATTAGTACTAAAGTCGGCCTGGGAGCACGACTGGAGGACCTCAACCTGATTAGTTTCCTAGTCGAGCGACTTGGATTTCTAGTCGACGACTAGCCGTGATTAATCGGGCGACTTGGCTGTCAAGCTAGTTGCCATGGAGAAGAGAAGGTGAAGGGGAAGGGGAAGGGAGGGGGAGGAGGGAGCGCGAGACGAGGGAGGGGAGGTAAGAGAAGAGACTTACCTGCGAGCAGAGGTGGCGGCAGAGCCAAGGGGCAAGGGACGGCGATGGCTGCAAAATGGGAGGCAAGGTAGCAAATTGGGCCCTGCTTGAGAGGCATGGCCCAGCTGGCCCATCACTAATGATTAAAAGGGAGGGGAGCAGTATTAGGTTTCCATCCCCTCCCACACACAGCCGCCCGCAGCTTAGCCCAACGAGTCGGGGGTTGGCGATAGAGGCTCCCAACGCCGTCTCTCCCCTTCGTAGTCCTCCCGACGAGCCTCCGCCTCCCCGACAAGCCAGCCCCCGTCGCCTTCACCTCCTAGTCAATAATTATTCCCTCTCCTCTCCTCACCTTCTTGTTCTCCCATTTGTAGATCTATTCTTCTTCCATCTTCTTCTTCTGCTCCGCTCTCGATTTCTGCCCTGTTTCTTGCTTTCTTCTCTGTTTTTAGTAGTAGACAAGTAGTAACCAGCAGCAACAGTAGCCGGTAGTAGCAGGTCCAACTCGGGTGGCTGGTAGTGGTAGTAGTAGCCAGCAGCAGCAGTAGATGAGTAACCATACAGAGCATGTACATGTCCCATTGAAGTGCTACCATACAAGACGATTGCACTGACTAGTCCATGACTAGTCGATTAATCGCCAAGTCGGTCCCTTGGCAACTCGACTCGACTTGCCGACTTGATAACTATGGTGTAGATGTGGCATCACAGTATCATCAAATAATTAGTTAGCAAATAAAAAGTAAAAAAGGCATCCACGTAATCAGCCACGTCACCATCCCTGCCCTTCCTCCGCACTCTCACCAGTTCATCCCTCTCTAGCCGCCTCTTGCCCCTTCCTCCCACCGCCATGGGACAAACTGGAAGCTAGGATTACCGCCTCCGCTCGCACCAAGCTGGCGTCGCGCCACAGCGACGAGACGGCCCACCCGCCAGATCTGGATCGGGATGTCACTGGGCAAATCACCTCCCTGCGCGCCTTTCTCTCCCTTATCTCTCTCCGTCGAGGAGATGCTCCCACGCGCCATATCTGATAGCCAAGAAGAGGAACCGAGACAACAAAGCGATGGTTGGAGAGCCAAAGCGGCGGTGCCTTCGGTCGAGGTCCCACGAGGAGTATGGGCGAAGATGGCCATCGGGGTCATCAACAAGGTGGTTGCCTTCCCGTACTCCCCAACGATCGAGCTCACAACCAGAGCCATACTTGACATTTTGGGTGCCATGTGCTAAATTTAAAATTAGGCCATATACTTACTAAAAGTCAACTGCCAAAACTAAAATATACTATTTATTTGATATTACAATTGTAATACATTTTTTTCTTATGGTACAAAGGGTTATGTTTCGCTAAAAAACAAATATATAAACTAGTACCAATACTTTTAATTGAAAAGCATCATTTTTCTAGTATTCCTTGAAACAAAATCTTCAATTATCTTTGTAACTAGTCTTAGGCAAATTAAACATCAATTGCAAGTGCCACGGTTAAGTCTTTCCTGAGTCATTATAGAATGCAAGTACAACTTTAACAACTTCAATTTATAAAAGCTCTTTTTTACAGATGCAATATTCGCAGAAATAGTCAACAAAATTCTATATGCAATAATTGCATTACGAAAATAATTTAGCCATCTCATAAACTTTAAAATATCGACAGGACTCATGTTTTTCTTAGGAATGAACTTTTAGAGTAAATATTTAGCAAAAGAAACACAAAGAGGGGAGGAGACGGGGAAAATGGATGTGAACTAGTGTTAGTTTTCAGTAAGAAGTGAATAAAAGAGCTGCTTGTTTATTAGGTTTTACTATTACTAGAACAAATATTAGCAAATAGTCATTGAGGAATGGATAGAAAAAAGGGGCCCCTAATTTTTTTGGGGCCCTATGCAGCAGCTCATGCTGCACATGCCTCCGGTGCGAGCCTGCTCACAACGCCTCCTATCCCTTTCTTCCTTAGACCAACCAAGAAGGATCCAAAAGAAGAGCAAGAGAGAGATTTGGGGGTTGGGGGGGGGGGAGCTGTTGCCGGCGATTGGGCAGAGCTCACCGGACTTTGGCAGGGATAAGAAAGCTGGGAGACAAATGGAAGAAGAGAGAGGGAAGAGGGGGGAAGAAGCCTCTTTAGGGGCTGACCTGTGGGCCAATTTGCTTGTTATTTGGTGATTCAGCTATATATGCACATGTGGATGCCATGCCATCAAACTTTGAACATGTAGATGTCACCTCTGTCAAAGTGAACGGTTTTGTAGTTGAGGGTGTTTTTCGAACTCAGTCCATAAGTTCAGGGGTAAAGTGGACTTCTTCCAAATTAAAATGGCAACTACAAGTCGGAAGGTATTGATTGCAGGTTAATTCATCTCTGGAATTTTCTGGCATGTTAATTGCAGTAATTTATTTTGGTAGATGCCTTCGTCCTGTTTCAAGAAGTTGTACATTTACTGTTTGATATAATGTTTATAGAATGCCCCCTAAAAATATATTGTAGAGCATAAACTATCCCCGATCGAATGCTGCAAGTAGGTATCTGCAGCATTATTCTAGGGGTTTTGCACTAGTGCCCTGAATGACAAAATTATTCTTGGATTCTTGGTAGCCTTGAATTGATGATTTTGGTCATGATTTTCATGGCATCTGGTACCAGAAGCTTTACAGTAAAGGTGAAGTTTAGCACATGATGTACATTCCAAATAGAAATACTTCCATCTACTTTCTCGTGCATTTGCACTGAAGTTGAATTTTTTTAACCAAGGTGAACAAAAACATAGCAAAAGGAATCCTTGATGGTTGCAGTTGTTGGAGAGCGCTACAATGGTACTTCTTTAGTACTTGCTTGTTCACTCTATTGATGTACGTCTCTCTGGAAATAATTTTAGCCAATTGTAAAGGCAATAAACTATATGCAGAATTTAGTGAGCTCAAATTTAAATTTTATGCTTGGGATGTTGTTGCCAATTCCATGTGAATGTAGTAATTATCTGGGATGTCAAAAATACATAAATAAGGGGATTAAGCAACATGTTGTGCTTAAATTTCCATTTTTCTATGTTGGCATCCAGCTTTCCGTAGTGTACAACTCTATGTTTATCTCTTCTGACATTTTCATGTGCAGTATGTTAATTCATTTGTTTTCTCTTGATACACTGAATGACAACTAGGTAGTTTGATATTTTGTGGAGGGAGCTAATCTAGCTTAGTACACGAAATCCTTTTGGCCTAATGCCCATTGTTGTATGTCTTGTCCCAGCATGCTGGCAAAGCCATAATTCCGGAATCTTACAATTTTTTTAATTGACATATTTATTTATTGTGTGCTCCTTGCAGTTCTTTTTGTTACAGTTTTTTCCTCACAAGAACTACAGTGAGAATTTGCTGCCTAAGTAGTTCTCTGTGTGCCATGTGCAGCTTCAGCTTTAAGCAGTTCACTATGGATCACTTTCTATTGCCAGAACTTGTTTCCAATTTTTTAGTGCGAATAGGCTCGTTCTATCTTGTCGATACTGGGGCATAAAATTTCTCATTATATCTCTATTGGGGGGTAACATTTGGACTGCAATATTCTTTATTTATGCCATTTTATTGTGTTTAGAATATTACTTTGACTAGGCATGTTTTTCACATGAACATCCATATATTCTTCTCAAGTTTGTGTGAAAGCTTTAGGCTATAGCTGTTACTGATTGCACAAAAGAAACTGGTTTGATGCACTTGATGATTCTGTTGTTGAGTTCTTCTCTTTTTAAGAAAGTGTTCTGTCAATTAGTTCTTACAATGTGTGGTTTCAAGATTGCGTGAAAGCTTTAGCTGCAGCCTGTTGCTGATCCAACGATTTTGCTCTTCTTGTCTCAGGAAGCGCCTATTCAGCATGATCAACGATCTGCCAACTGTCTATGAAACTTTGGTTGACAGGAAGCACAGCAGAGATAGGTCTGGCGTTGATAGCAGCATGATCAACGATCTGCCAACTGTCTATGAAACTTTGGTTGACAGGAAGCACGGCAGAGATAGTTCTGGCGTTGATGGCAGCGGCAAATCCAGACACTCATCAAAGGTCCCTGCATTGATCGCCCCTAGTTTCTTTTGTTCAAATTTTAGAAGCTGAAAATCGAGGTGTTTATCTTCAAACTTGATGCAAACTGAGTTCCAACTTTCATATACAGAAAACAAACGAGGGTCAGGCAAAGAACTCTAGGGCAGCTGCCGAAGAGTATGACGAGGACAATGAAGAACATAACGAAACCTTTTGCGGAACTTGTGGCGGTCGCTACAATGCGAACGAGTTCTGGATCGGATGCGACATCTGCGAGCGGTGGTTCCACGGCAAATGTGTGAGGATAACCCCGGCTAAAGCGGAACACATAAAGCACTACAAGTGCCCTGACTGCAGCTCCAAGAAAATCAGACAGTAGGTTATGGCCTGCACCCGTCGCTGACTCATCTGATCAAACGATACTCTGTCCTTCGGTCCAAGGTCACAGATTAGCAGATGTGAATTCGTCTAGACAATGTGCTCTCATGTCGTAGATGTGGTGAAAGACTGATACATACTTTCGTAGCTTATTTTTTATACATGGCTCCATCATTGTCAATTTGTCATCGATGTGCTTGCTCCTTGAACTATGGACATTGTCGATGTAGCATCTACCGATGATTGATTTACGCCTGGTAGGTGGTTTGCTTCTGTGGCGAAGTCGGAATGAAAACAGAGGTGGTGTTCAAGTCTCTTGCTATCAAAATTCATATACGAATAGAAAGAACAGTGAAATACTTGTGTTGCTGTCAACACTCAACAGTGCTCTATTTGTGCAAATCTACGACAAGTCAACAACAATTAAAAACAAATGAGTTATTGTTTCCGATTCAATCCATTGACACACCCAAAAAAAAAAAAAAAACAGAAATCAGATGCGCACGTTCTCCGCAATTTTGCTTGTATAATGCACAATGCACTGTCGTAACCAGCACGCTTGCGGCTTGCTTGTTGCTTCACTGTGTCACGCCGACGTGCCGTGCTGCCCATCTTGCCGCTTGCGTCGCCGCTCTGTAAGTCTGTGCGGCTCTGCTCGTTTGCCTTATGCGCTAGGGTTCGTGAGTGCAGCAGACCAAGTCTTCCACCAGCTGGGCCTCCAACAAGCAACAACTGCAGCAGCCCATGAAGCAGCCCACTGCCCACAAAGTTGTCTTCTTCCTCCACTACCCTGCGCGGCCTAGACAACCAAATATCCAGCGCCGGTGCTAAGGAGGGGTCCCTAGGGTTCAGCGGCCGGAGGTAGTGTTCGAGCCCCAGCTAGCCCCAACAGTGGCTTCGCCCCTGGTCTGCTTACGGTATCTCCGTAGTTTCATTAGTCTCATGGTAAGTTAGATACTGTTGTCACTGCCCTCGGCGTTGGCAGCCTCGCAAACAGGTGTTTGTGGGTTGAATTATAGCTAGTGACGAAGAAATCCCTTCGTCTATGGTCCTGTAGAAAGATTAGGCGCAACGTTCGTCAAGGTAGCACAGTAGCAGGAAAGCATGGAGCCGGATTGACCATAGCAGGTGAGCAGCGCGGGGGAACGTTCGTGTGCGCACGGCGCACGAGGAGACTGGCCAGGCAAGGAGCTCCGCGCGTTGGGGATGTGCGGGGCGTGGTGGCGCGAGAAGCTCGTGCGTTCGCGTGTTGGCGCGTGGCCGTATGGGGCCTCGCGCGGTAGCAGGCGCGGTGCGGGGCAGAACCGCAAAACTAGGCCGCGCGGCACGCGATATGCTGGGCTGCGGCCTGCGTGGAGTCGTGGAGACTGACGGGTTGCCGACTTGCCGTTGCTCAGCGCGCGCCCGGGTGACGCGGCGAAGCTGCGAGACGCTATGGAGTTGTGTGCGCCGCACGGTGGAGGACTGGAGGCGCATGGGCTGCGTGCGTAAGCCGATGGTGGAGAGGTCAGTCGGACCACGCGCAAGAAGCTTGGCTGCTGGCTGCTCGAACAGAGCTGGGTCGTGCTGCCGTGCTGGGCTGGGGATGCAGGCACGCGACGTTATCATTAATTACTTCATTAGTATTGGATTGCTCGATCCCAATGAATTACCGGTGCGACAGTTTATATAGACACGGTACCCGCTACGAAGATCTCACGTCTTAAAACGCAGGCTGAACTGGAGCATCACAACCATAGCGTCTGTACCTTTCCATTAGGGCCTAGGATAGGCTAGTAGAGTAGTAGATGATCAACCAGCCGTTATTACACACAATCATACTAGTAAGGTTAGAGCTATTTTACTGTACGCTTAATTCAATATAGGTTGTTTATTCTTTTTCATCCAATAGTTCAGATTAGTTATGATTTAGTCATACTACATCTAGCTATGTGAGTAGTAGAATTTCGAGAGGGTAGAAGAACTATAATCGTCTATGTAGGGATGGTACGACACAAGAGTAATATTTTCAACCCTAGTCGAAAAAGTCCATAATACCCTTATAAAAAAATTATAAATACAAAGAAAAATCTATTATATCTTTACCAAATCAATTATCGAGTTTAATTTATACTACCACTAAGTAAAATATACCGTAAAATTTCTCAAAGTCTAGGTAGACACTAAACACAGCACATCCCTCGAGAAGGATGAAGATTAGTCATCAGGAGATGATGTGAGATGATGTGTCCTCTGCTCTTGCTCTTGAGGCTTTCCACCGGGTCCTAGACGATTTTCTCCGTGGGACTGAACCGCAAACCCAGCGCAATCAGCTTCTTCGACGGTGCTTCCGATCTCACCAGACCAGGCTGCGTATCCTTGGGGAAATCTGCAGGCAAAGCAAGAACAAGTGAAGGATTAGCACCGTGAAAAATTTCTCGCAGACTGACCACCGTAACAATCCATATGGCAGTATCCCGATCATGTAAATGTGTGGTTTGATCGGTCGCGTACTTTGGCACTTTGTAGTTGGGATAGAGCTCGGCAACTTTGGATGCGAAATCACTCCAGTGAGCAATGGACTCCACGCAGAGGTGCCTCCCAGATGCTGATCGGTTCTCATACAGCACTACAGCAGAATGTGTGCCAATGCGACGTCTTCCACGTGAGCTGGCCCCTATGTAAAAAAATCTGCGCACTCCTCTGTGCAGCCTGCGTGGGCAGAAAGGTGAGTTTAGGTTACATAGCAACCACACACTCGACCAAACAATATAAAGTTTCCTGAATAGTACATGAATGTAATTTTTCATTGCCACAGTGTGAGTGCCAACGCAATGGACGATTATTTTTCAACCAATGATTTTTTTTCTCTCTCTCGAGAACACGCAAAAGGTTTGTATGTTGCATTAATATATTTTTTTTAGAGAGAAGGGGAGACTCCGATTTCAACTAATGAAACCGATAAAACATCATTTTTTTTACAAAGTCTAAAACCTGAGAATAAGCAAAAGAATTGGATAGTCTGACCTCAGACCTGTCCAAACACGACAGTCCTAAACAACATCCGAAACCGAAAGCAGAAAAGAATCCTCCACGAAAGGAAAGGTCTTTTTATACCCAGACAACAAACTGGAGAAGTCTCCACACAAAACAGGAAACAAAACAGCAAGGTTACACGTAAGAAAACTAAGGCGGCCCTTGCAGACGAGCTCGCAGAGTCTATCCATGCGCCATGTTGACTACCTCCTGCAACACTTGTCGTATCCTTCTTGTTCCATCATGTAACATTCCGCACCCATCTCCTTTCTGCAACAAAGCCCGACAGTCAATCCAATGACAGTTGGAAGACCACCTCTGCAGGATCTTTAGGACTTCTATTCTGAAAACAGGAAATAATCCAATCAAATAAAAGAGAACAACTCCCAGGGAGATTTGACAAGCCAAAAGAACATGCCATAACATTCCACACAAACTTAGCCAGAGGACATCCAAAAAAAAGAGATGATCACTTGTCTCAGATACCCCACAAAATTGGCAATGATCATTTCCTTTCCAACCCCTTCTCCTCAAGTTGTCTTTAGTTAAAGTACTGTTCCTTAGAACCAGCCAACTAAAGATTTTAATCTTGATGGGAAGTTTAACTTTCCATTGTTGCATTAATAGATAGAGAAGAAATACAACCAGTCTAGAGAGAAAGTACAACCAACAAACACCACGGCGCTACAGATTCAACATCAAGCGCCGAAGAAAAATGAAAAGCAAAAACAGTCTATCTCACTCACAGCCAACAAGTGAACAAACCAATGAATTTTGATGGCACCTGAACTGAGGCATTTGTTTATGTAAAGTATGGAGCAGAGAAGGGTTCAGACATAAGGAAACATGCAATTTACCCTAATACTTCGGAATATTCAGTACAGCCTGATTAGCTTCATTTCATCCAATTCTCCTACAGTATTAGTGGTCAGTACTCAGCTGGTAATCCATTTGAATGTTGAAGATACCATCAGAGGGTAAAAGGTGTTTAGTTTGCGGCTTTGCGCAAGTACATGAATCACAAAGAGGAAGAGTTACTCCAGCTTCACTCTGCCACTCACCAGTCATTGTTTGGAAACAAAATTGATAACCTATCAACAACTTACTAGAAAGGCTAAGAAATGATTAAATAGTACTATTCAACTCGTTTCGTCAAGGCTACATGATCAAACTATGCAATATGCGTTCCTTCAAGTAGGCGAACAAGCATGGCCATGCTAGCATTGATGGTTGGTGGAATTATCGGGCCCATGACAGTCCCTGGGTTAGCCACAACCACATCCAGTCCATTCTCCTCTGCAAACTTCCATCCAGCCTTCTCTGCCAATGTTTTTGAAGCAGGGTACCAAACCTATGCAAGAGCAAATAGAACATGAGATAACTATGAAATTAAGTATCACTAATAGGGTGTCCATGGGTTGCAACAGAAACACATCATTTGCACTAAATAATTTTAGATAATGTATACTCCTCATGTGAAGCATACAAATGAATGTCAAATGGGCATTTCACATAATATGTCCGCAACTTCAATTCTTGAAGCTTTATGTACGGGCACATATAGAGCTCTCGGTCTCCCACTAAAAATTACCATCACAGTCAAAAGAACAATTATATAGGATTAATTCTTTATTTGTCACTGGAAGTTGGTCGAGTCTCTAAAATACCATTGCGAAACTGTTCTTTCCTCTATAGTCATTAGATCTCAACTTTCATCCCATTTTTGTCACTCACGTTAACATCATTAGATCCAACCACCTTTAACCACTGAAAACTTGTCAAAATGCCCATCTTATTCCTCTCCATGGCTTCACCCCTCCCCTCCGCCTCCACTGTGGTGCCTCCCCCTGCGCGCCGACCTCCTCCTCTCTGCTACCACTGGCCCCGACCTCCTCCCTACGCCGCCAACGGCCGCCACCGGCCCTGACCTCCTCTTCCTCGCCTCCACTGGCCTCAGTGCGCCACCGTCACCTCTGCCGCTCGTCGATGGGGAGAGGAGAGAGAGGAGGGATGAAGAAGAAGATAAAGAGCAAGAAGCTCGACGACGATGAGCTCACTGGGCATGAAGGTGGTTGTGGTGGTGGCAGTGACGACAGACGGGGGTAGGGTCGCAGCCGTGACCACAAGTGCGATGTTGTGGGCGTCGATGGTGGTGTTGACGACGTCCCAGTCGGTGTCCTCAGTGGCGGAGCGGGAGGAGGAGGGGGTCATCGGGGTGGGGCCGAGCGGTGGTGGCGGGGGCGGGGGCGGGGAGGGCGACAGCTAGGGGTTGATGTGGTCAGCCTCGGCGCTGGTGAAGAGAGAAGAGAGAGACAAGAAAAGAGAGGAGGGCCGAAGAAGAAGATGAAGAGCAAGAAGGGTAAATAAGTCTTTTCGTATACAATTCGACAATCAACTCATAGTTGACCGACGGGAGTAACAAAAACGGAATAAAAACTGAGATCCGATGACAACGAAGGAAGAAGTAGTTTTATGATGGTATTTTAGGGACCTGACCAAGTTCCAGTGGCAAATAAAAAATTAATCCAATTATATATGTTGGTGACATTTAAGATAGTTGACTGCAAAAGAGGCAAGCGTTGCACTCTATGGCTCAAAAACATAAGCATAAAACCCCACTTATGTTCGAAGCAAGCATACAATGGAATCCATGATTGGACCAAACAATGATAACGCAAATCCACTATTAATTATTATATATTTGACTTGCACATTTGACATGGTGCAGTCAAGATTTTGTAACAACACAAACTATTATTAGTGCAGGTTCTTTCATGACAACTGACTAAGAGCGGACATGTGCATGCAAATTGTGTAGGCATAGGGTTTATATTTAGCACACCCATCTTACGTAGAAACTAAAATACACCTAGTCATCACTGCTAAGAAGCACTCCCAAAGTCCACGTGAGCAATGCTCAACTGCAGTGACTTCCTGGCAAAGAAAGGCCAGAGAGGCTGAGAATGTCTTCATTGCTGAGTTCATGATCAATTGCATGTAGGATTTACATGAATGCTGGACAGCTTCCTTCAACGACCGAGGATTTTACATCCACATGTTAAAGAAGAACAATTCCAAGGATTTATGAGGCAATGAAATAACAATTTACTCTGCAGAATTGCACCTGTGCAATTAGATAAATCCAGGAAACAACAATGAACAAGTTTATAGTACATGCCATCAGAGACTGGTACTTATCCGTTTCAAGAAGCCCAAGATTTGAACGCAAGTAAGCATTTGTGGTAAGGAGAAGAACATGCTACTCATCCTATATGAATCTTGCAAATTTTAAGAGATATGAAAGGTGGTAGTTAACCTTCTATGGCAGAAGCCAAATAATTTGATCCAACCATATCATCTCTAAATTAACTTCCAAGAGATTCAACCTAGATAATGGCCCTATTAGATACGTAGTTTGAGCAGATCGCTCCAAAACAACTATACAACTAACAAAATATAAAGTAAGAAAAAACAAAGCCAAAAAGGTCATTAGAAAGTTAGCCGTTCAATCCTATCTCATCAACTGTATGTGATTCCTCACTAATTTGGCATCCAGATAACAATCTGAGGTCAAATGTAGAGTGCATTGTCTATATTAAAAAAAAAGACATAAGCAGAGACAAATATCATGGATTCAGGCAGAATGGAGATATCAACCTCAACAACAACAAAAGATTTGAGAACATTGGACTCGTTCATCCTACTTAGGTACAAAAAACTGAAACACCGTAGGTTTGTGTACAGGTTAATCTCGTTCCTCGGTCGTGCTCGCATGCAGTAGCAGCACAAGGGAAAAGGTAGTAAGTACTCCATTTGCCAGTCAAGTCTACAACTCCGTCTACACATTTTCTGCATTAACGCTGTATCCTTTCCGCGACCACAGTTCTACGAAAAACTTCGACAGCTTGGAACTGAAAGAGGAAGGTTCATCAACTCTTGCCACCGGCTTTATCTTGCATAGCATATCAAAGTCATGCTTCAGGTGGGGTTTGACTATCTGTGCCTGAATGCACAGACAACATTAACAATACGTTCATCAGATAGCAGTAACTGCAAAGGAAAATACCGTTTGTTTCTTGAATGTGATACTTGAACATTGGAAGCTGTGTTGTATTTACCTTGAACTCCTCGAATGGACAGAAATCTTTGTTGCCACAGCCCTGCATTCATAGCCCACCAGGGCAACACAGTGAATTAAGGGATTTACCAATATCAGACTAGCTTACAAAGAACCCCAAATTGTTAGGGCTCTACCAGTATGCCATACTAGTTATACGAAAAAAAAATCATACACTTCTACGAATGGAAGATTACAGTATAAATTATTAAATTGCAATAAAAATAGATGGAGGGGACTAGGGGGTGCCTATAGTCTTGAAAGAAACCACTAGCCAACCGTAAAATGATTTACAGATTAATTTTCATCAACTGTTTTTACTTATATGTATCTGCATTTATGTTAGTCTATTGTGACTTTTAATATTAATTACTAGATAAAATGGATAACTCCTGAAGCTCACTAAAGCTCATCATATGGCAAAAGACATTAAAGACGAATTCCCTTTAATGGTTTAACCATTTAAGTTGTTTCACCCCATGAACTGAGCACGACCAAAGCCAAACCTTCAACAGAGGGTTCAGAGTTGAGAGTCGTGAGACAGACCTAGAGGGCTCAGAGCTCACAAGAAAATTTGAAAAATACATAACAATAGCAAGAAAACTTGCAATTAATGAGAACAGCAAGGTTCAAACAATTATACCGCAGAGACTACTATAATTTATACTAGCAAAAGTAGTATGTATATACTGGCTGTGCACCTGTGCCGAACGAGGCAACGACTGAGTAGAACAAGAAGGATAAAGTACACTAAAAATAGAAAGTTATAGTCTTACTGGCATTGAAACTGGGACTTCGTTGTGTAGAACTTGCACAAAGTACGAGTTATTTCGATCCCCAGAATTTTTGCCTGGGCATTGGTATAAAACCAACATGTTGTTACCAGCAAAAGGTGCTACAACACTGCCCTTCCAATTTCTTCTCTGTGGTGGCATAGGAGGTAGGTCCAATGGTTCCTCCCGCTGTATCTTCTCAAAATCTAGGTATGGAAAATTTCAGCTATGTCAAATCAGCAATTGGTCATCTGATATATTGTTCACGGAGAACAATTATATACCAACGGAGTAGAATAATACACACCTGATCTGTCAAGAAGAAGACCAAGAAGACATGTGAAAGGCACAACAGTTTTTGCATGTGCAAATCGGAGCCTTGCCTTCTCATATGTACCATCAGGATGATTTTCTACAAATGCAAGAGTTAAAATTTTAATTTAGAGTTTACACTTAATTCTTATTGCAATCTTCCTCAGTATTGATACTACATTAGGCACTGATTGAGAGCACTGTATGTTCTAGCTATTCACCCAGTAAGTTGCTATATGAGACCCATCATGCAATGAACATCTGGTAATCCCCAAATCATCATGATAAGACTAAGGCATAAAGGGCAATAGGGCAGGCAGCAGGTATTCTAACAACCAACTAATCTATATCTATACTAATTAGAGGCTATCCTAGAAACCCCCATATTAATCCTAGGAGGTAAAAAGACTAAAAATTTCCACATTAATCGGAGAAAAAGAAAAAAGACTAGAAATTCCCACATTAATCAGAGAAAAAGGAAAATCCTAACCATTCAATTTATCATGTGGTACAACCTGCTGTCTGGATTTATTTTTTTAGCCCATGTACAGGCATGCTGATTGACCTACGTTGCATTTACTAATTAGAGTTGGACTAACATTCCAATATCCAAACGTACATGGCGTTTTCGTTTTGAACGCATATAGCTTCACCAAATAACCGTGTAGGATGTGAATACTTACTAAATGAGATCTTAATGTTAACGTTAAATCTATAGCGTTATAATCTGGACTCACCAAAAATCGAAGGTGAAAATATATAGATTTGTCACTTAAATATAAAAAATAAAATTTTAAATTGTATAAATTTAAAACTTTTAGAATTTTGAGCGATAATTTCGAACTAAAAAATATATGTCAAATTCATATTAGTTAGGAGCTAAAAGTTACAAAAATGGTTAGCCCTGAAAATAATATTAAAAAAGTGTCATGTCCGTGCGGATGCACGAGTTGATGACTAGTTTTGCTAAACTTGCCAAATATTGCTACCTTCTTTAGCTATGACTGCTTCTTCCATTGACTGGATAACATCCTTGAGCAATGGCAGTCCCATCCGATAGTTTATTGACTCACCGTAGCCTTTTAGCACAAAACCCTCCAAATCATCTGTCCATTCTAGAAAATAGACCTGAACAAATAAAGTTGTTAGGAATTCATAAAGAATGTGAAGGCACAACAGTTTTTACAGATACATAAAAGTCTGTTCATACTGATCAGGTATCAAGTATGGTGATGAGGAGTAGCTCTAGAAGTAATCTTAGTAGATATACTTGTTGGAACGAGGCTTGTTGTCTATTCTAATGAGCCATATATAACATGTACAGAGTTGTCAATATACAAAGAATACCCTATGCTATATACATACCTAACACCCCCTCTCCTCTCAAACTCATGGTGGATCAACAACACTAAGTTTGGAGAGGTAGAAGCTATGCTGAACTCTAGTCTGTGCCTTGATGAAGAAATATGCTAACTGAAACTCCGAAGGCACATACTGAAAATCAATAACTTGGTCTTGCACCCGCGAATGTATGTACGAAGCATCCACTCCAATGTTCTTGGTGAGCTCATGCTTCATGGGATCTCGAGCAATGCTGATCGCACCAGTACTATCTGATAAAAGAGGAGTTGGTGCAGAAGCAGAAACACCGAAATCCTCAAGTAGCCACCGAAGTCAGGTGATCTCAACTGTCAGCAACACCATGGCTCTCAACTCAGCCTCAGTGCTCAAATGAGAAACGATAGTCTGCTTCATGGTCTTCCAGGCAATCAAAGAGGAACCAAGGAAAACACAATAGGCAGAAAAAAACCGCGATCAGAATGATCGCTAGCCCAGGTCGCATTAGAGTACGCCAGAAGCTGTAAAGAACTAGAGCGAGGAAAGAAAAGGCGACGAATGATGGTCCCCGCGAAGATATCGCAAAACACGAAGAGGTGACTGTAGTGGAGTTGAGTGAGAACAGAAACAAACTGACTCAGGATGTGAACTGAGTGAGAGATGTTAGGGCGAGTGATCCCAAGGTGGACAAGGCTCCTGACAAGATGGCGGTAGCGAGTGGGATCCTCAAGAGGCTCACCATCAGTAGGACGAAGGTGAACACCAAGCTTCATAAGAGTATCCACCACGAAGTAACAAAGTTGATCGAGTGAGACAAGGATCGCGAGTAAGGATATCGTGATCATCGGCAGAATGTAATGCTCCGGGAGATAGTAGTAGGCTCTCAGCGTCGTCAGAAGTGATCTCAATTCCAACGGTGGGTCATGTGAGCAACAGAGCGAAAGTCTCAACAACTATGCTCCTCTCGAAATCACACGCCAGAGCCTTGTAGCGCTCAAGACCCCCAAATCGATCCCAAGTGCCGATGACGCTCCAACGCATCAAGAAGCGACCTCATGGTAGGTCGTGAGGCTCAAAGCCACCGAGAAGAGAAGGCGAGCAGACCCAGCAAGGACGCCCTAGCAAAGACGGAGGCTCAACCGGAGGAGTAAGCGGAGGACGACGAGAGTAGTGCAGGAAAAGATGGAATCTCAACAAAAGAGCGGGAAGGAAACTCCATGTGAGGGTGGACAAAGGCAATGTATTGAGAGTCATCTCAACAAGAGAACGACTGACTGTGAGGATCCTCATCCATGCGATCATATCATCCGCTCAAGAAAGAAGACACACTTCGAGCCCTCACGAGGTGGAAGAAGGACGAAACAACCACAGCTGAAACTGCGAAGGTGACTATACTTTGGGGCTCGACTATAAAGGCGCTTGACAGGAGTACAACCCTGAAGAGCAGTTGAAGGCTGCATGTTGATGAGAAAAGCAGCAGTGGAAACAACCTTAGCCTAGAAGTGAGGGGGAACAGAAGAGGCAAGCATGAGAGCGCGAGCGGTCTCAAGCAAGTGACGATGTTTACGCTCTGAGACATCGTTCTGAGCATGAGCACCAGGACAAGAGTACTGGGAAAGAGTACCCTGCTCAGTAAGAAAGCGACACAAAGCAGCAGATAGATACTCACTAGCAGAGTAGGCACGAAACACACGAATGACCAAATCAAACTGAGTGCGAACCATCGTGGCGAACATCTGGTAAATAGAGAGAACCTAACTGCGAGAGGACATGAAGTAGATCCAAGTATGACGAGAATAATCATCAATAAAGATCACATAGTATCGATGACCTCTTTCGAAACGAAGGGTGCCGGACCTTAAACATCAAAGTGAATAAAATCAAAAGAACGAGTAGAAATAAAATCACTAGAGGGATAGGGGAGCTGCAGCTGCTTGCCAAGCTTGCAACCCATACAATGTAAAGAGATGTCCCCAGAAACAGACCCAAGAATACCACGACCTACTAGTGACGATAGACGCGAGCCACAGAGATGACCTAGACGATGTTGCCACTAAGCGAAGGAGGAAGTGGAGGACACAACAAGACCAGAGGTAGTGGTAGTGGCTGACTGGCTGGTGGAGACAGCGGAAGGAAGATGAAGCAACTCCTAAAGACGCTGCGAATCACGGCACCGAGGGCTAGAACCAAGTAGAGTCTCCATGCGGCGGTCCTGAACAAAACAAGAGTCACACTCAAGAACAACACGACAGTCGTGATTAGTGATCTGACCAGACGACATAAGCTGTATAGTAAATCGAGGAACATGAGAGATGCAGAAGGATGCATCGTAAAAGTCATCCACGAACAGTGGCATCGAGTGTCATGTGAAGAGAATGCGCCATAGTGACGGCCGAGAGGTACATAGCATCACTCGTCGGGCGGTAGTGAGCTCGGGGTCACCGGGCGCCCCGAGAGACGCAAACTCCTAAGTGGAAGGAACCTCGTGTCTCTCGTCCCTCCTCCGCTTGTAGCGCCCCGATACTCGCCACATCCATGGAGATGGCCACGGGCATGCTAACCACTAGGATGGCGGTAGCACGAGCCTCGGCATCCTGCCATCGCTCGTGGCAAGTCAAGAGCGAGCACGCATAGTCTCGAACTCGCCGAGACATGTCGGAAGTATAGCTCCGTGGCCCGCAGACATTCTCCGACGCCACACCTCGCACATCATCTGATGGCATCGAGCTGCCAAGGCGGCCTCTGAGCGCATCACTCGTCGGTACCGGTAGATCCGCGCTCACTGACTCGCCACATCCATGGAGATGGCGGGCATGCTAACCACTAGGAAGAGAGCCTCGGCATCCCGCCATCGCCGTGGCGTGCGGCGGTGTAGGGCGGCCTCCTCGGTCAAGGGTGCTCGACGCCTGATGAGATGAACCCAAAGACGCTCGACGGTGAGATGAACCCAAAGACGCTAGCTGTTAAGGAGCATCCTCAGGTGAACAGCCTACTCCCGAAAGTTCGTCCCATCGAAACGAACTGGGGGAGCGGGATGGCGAAAGAGCCACCGGTGGTAACCATCCGGAGCAGATCGGGCCGAATCTGCTCACCAGGACGGCTGGACGTGGCCGGGTCGGCGACTAGAGCAGAGGAGCGGCGGCGGCACTGGGCGCGGGGCCGGCGCGATCGAGCTGGATCTGGTGGAGGGTGAAGTGAATCCAGCAGCAGAACGGTGGATCCGGCGGTTGGAGCTCGACGGCGCACACAGAAGAGCAGAGGAGCTCGGGAACCGCGCGCACGGAACAAGGGAGGTCGATTCCGGCGACGGGAGGGCCAGATCCGGCGGCGGGAAGCCCGGATCCAGTGGCAGGATCCGGCGATGGCGTGCGGGATTTGGGCGGCAGACACGCGGGATTTGGGTGCACGGGATTTGGGCGGTGTAGCGAAGCAGACGCCCTCAGTGGGAGAAGCAGAGGAGGGCATGGTGGGGGTGTCGGCGGCGGCGGCCGGCAGCGGTGGCCGACAAACCCTAACCCTAACCATAACCTTGCTCTGATACCATGTTGGAATGAGGCTTGTTGTCTATTCCAATGGGCCAAAGAGCCAATATATAACATATACAGGGTTGCTAACATGCAAAGAACACCCTAGGCTATATACATATCTAACAATACTTTAACAAAATGTACACTACTCAACACAGAAGGTAACAAGCACGAGACAAGGAGAACAGATTACTAAACTTGAAAGAACATAAACCAAAGATATCTATCAGAAACTTGCAATAATATCTGCTAAAACACATTTTTATGCTGCATATTGAATTTCCAGATGGCATACAGCATAGATTCCAACAATGTCTGACTCTAAACAGACCACTAAACCGGACAACTGCAAATACTTAGTCTGATTGAGAAATGGACCTGTCTTAATGATCTGATCATTGAATTATGTCAAACTTAGCCAACTTCATTGTCTACAACTTAGCCAACTTCATTCTCTATCTCAACTAACTGGGGATGTAATATTTTCTGAATAGCTTGAGCTGATGGAAGTGTTATGAAATTACTAAAAGGGAACCACATGTCTCCTGAATAAATCAGTATACAGATCCTAAACTTTCCAAAATGAGTAGTGCTGTCTGCTGTGTATCCTGTGTTACTGAATGCAAAGAGGATATATTATTTTTCATACTGACAGTGGCATCTGAAAAGTCTTAAGGCCTTAAATTTATGCAGCATTCTGTCCATCAAGCAAAAGAAAATTCTTATAACAAAAGGTGGAACACACTGACACATTATCTTAATAAATGATATCAAGAAGCAATAGTTGGGACTTGGGAGTCAGGCGCACAACATTTTTATATTACAGAAAACAGACTACTTTGACATAGAATTGCTTGAGAAAAGCTGAAATCTGAAAGTAACCTACCTCAGCTTCATTAAAAAGATCACAAGCTTGATTAGTTATATTCAGTAAAGATGCTTCCTGCATAGAGAACCATCAACTATTGAACTCACTAAATGTTCAAAAGTCTTACCATATTGAACTCTAGACCCTTCGGGCAAGTTGTTACCTGCTTGCAAAGGAACCATAGGGAAGAAACATCTTGTGTTGTAAAATTGAGGTGATAACGGTTGGCTAATGCAGACGTGACATGTTCAAAAATTGGTTCCTTTTGCTTCTCAACATCAGGCTCTTTTCTTTTGCTGTAGTCCTGAACAAGTTATTGTAGTTATAATCATAGTGCCAATAGTCACAAAAGAGAGGAAGCTATCAATATGACCTTTCTTTGATAAAGAAAAAAGAAGGATCAACTTGCTAAGTACCAAATGTCCGAACAGGTGCAAGTAGAAGAGTGAATGAAGCAAGCATGAAACAATCTGTGCAAAAACTGTAAAATAACATTTAGGCTCTGCCATATTTAGTATTTTGTGCAACACAATAACACTATTTGCATCACAACTGACAATTTATTTCTCTCTCTTGGCTGAATTTTACAAGGCCTGTTCAGAATAGGGCAATTCAGATATCCATTCACCTATCTTCCAAATACGAAAGGTGAGCACCCAAAGAGAAAGGAATAAAAAGGTAAAGTCACATAAGCATGTTATCTTCTTATAAATATGTTCTTGATTTCTCAGCAATGTTAGTGCTACCATAAATAGTACCTTGTACGTTTCACAGCTATCAAAGAATCGCAGACAAATATCACTTGCACGACTCTCACTCAGAACAGAAAAGGCTCGGCTTTTCCCAGGTCCAAGCTTTCCTTTCCCAGAAAGTAGTCCCAAACCAAATGCTACTGCACTAGCTGATGCTCTAGGAACCTGCATTTCAAACGTATAGCAATAGTTAACCCTACTGCACCACAGTAAAATTCAGCAACATTTAATATCCTTCAGAAGCTTAAAACCTTCCAACAAAGTCAACTGACTATTGTCGGCAGATAATGCAACATGTTGAAATCATCAATGCGGATCCACCTGTTTTTGTTTTGGGCAATCAGATTCGCCTTAATATAGATCAAGCATATTAGTATAGTAGATTCATCTCTTACGAAAACACATGGCAGTAAAAAGGAGAAAGGAAAAGGAACAGAACTGATGCAGCGGCAATAACCCTATAATGTAGGCACTTTGGCTCGAACGACAAAAATGTAAGCATAATTGCCAAAACTATGGCATGTGAAGCCCAGAAAACTGGGGAACAGCAGCAATTTAAGACTTTCTACTAGGAGAGACGCCACAGGCCATGAAAACACCCTAAATTTTTACATAGCATTTAGACGAGATTGTACCGCATGCATAATAGAAAAGGCAAAGTTTTAACTGCAGGTAGACTTCTAAAAGTATTACTTTTCCACTTTGGACCTGTTTCAAGTTTTAAAGCAGATAACGGAAGCAAATAAGATAGGGGCCATCGAAGGAAGAAAGCATAATTGGATTTTTACAATATAATGGAACTGCATATCTATGCTGTCGTCCATAAAGACTTCAAGGTAATTAAATTTTAAATCATGATATTTATTTACATTTCATCTGATGATGAACAGAGCACAACTATGATTCCTAAGCCCGCTAATATCAACACATTAAGTAAATGCAAGAAGCTATGTCGAGCTGACCTGAGTTGCTCTTATTGAATAGACGTCAGGGTGATATTCCTCATCAAATAGGTCTTGAAACTTCTCCTTCACTCTGGTAGCAAAATTGTACAACTCTTCCTCGCCTTCGCTAATCAACTCACCACCTTTCACCCTACCCTTCCAACGTGACTCCCACCCCTTTATCCAGGACGGAATTTTCTTGAGAGAATCGCCCTCAGGCCCTTGTTTTGCCTCGTTCATAAGAGCCTCCAACCGAACCGCCAGTTTATCCAACTCTTTTATTCTCTTTTTGGTCGGAGAACGAGTCCCATGTCTTGCCTGGGGAACAAAATTACCAAATGAACTCAGTCAATTTTGTCCTACCCAGGCATGCATTTTTTTGGGGGGAAACAAAGACACTGGGAACGTAGTAACGAAAGATCGAACATAACCCGCAGCATATTGTTCTATTTGAGCTTCATTTTTAGGCTGTAATCATATCTGCACTACGCGCAAAACTTAGCAAACTCAGAGAAGAGCTTAGCATCGCATTACCATGTTACCAACACGATGGCTACTAGTTACAGCATTCTCCTTCACACAGTACATTGTACAAACATGTGGTGGGAATATACTAGAAAAGGGTAACAAAAGGGCAGTAAAAATGTAAAATGTAGGGAAGGAAACATACCACGAGATTGAGGTGGATCACGCGGCACTCATCCGAGATAGATGGCGCGGAGACCATACTATTGGACGCCCTGGCCACATCGTACCTGCAAAATCACCAGGGGATTAAACCCTCAAGCTTCTGCAAAGCCCTAGCTCCAGCCTCCCGAACAACACGACGCAAACACCTAGCATCCGAAACTAACTCAAATCCCATTCCACCACAACGAACCCACCAGCGAACAAGTTGGGATCAGCGACTGGAGAGCCTCGAGTGGTGAGAAAGAGAGAGAAGCGGCACCTGGTGACGGTGGAGAGGTGGCGGCGGACGTCGAACGCGCTGGGCTCGGCCGCCGGCGAGAGGGGAGCGGCCGCGAGGAGCGCGGCGAGGAGTAGGAGGAGGGGAAGAGACGTGCACAGAGCCATGGCGAGTCGATTTGTTTTTTTTTTTATTTGATTGATTTTTTTTCATGATTCGGTCATTCGGTGGGAAGAAGGCTGGTTCGAGTTCGAGTTTCGATGTTTGGACGACGACCGAGCGGGGGAGTTTTGGGCCACCTTTTGGTGCAAGTGACTTGCCACACTTCTGATCCGTAGCAAACCATCTATCGCGCTCTCTCTTTGCGATATGAGAGCGTCTGCTCGTGCTAGAATGCTATGTTATACACGGCAGGGGCGATGTGGTTCTAGTGCGTGGTATGGATTTGCTACACACGGATAGCACGATAACAGTGCTATTTTTATTGTCTCAAATATAAAGAGGTTAAATTTATTATTTTATTCAAAAAAAAAAAACAGACGAGCCAATAACTCATCGAGCGGAGCCGGTTACGTAGGTGCGTGGGCAAGGGGCCGATGTGACACATCTCCCCAGCCATATGGACGGCTTGGATGGCCCGGATCCCAGTGTGCTGGCTTTTAAACTTGACTGTGTGTCGCAGGGCTGTCACGTGCTAACATAACTTGCATCACATTTTGTTGTTCCGGACTTCTAGTTGAATTTTTGCGCAACTAGTACATTATGGACTAGTTCAAAAGGCATATTCTGAGTTACAAATAAAATTCATTTTTTTTTACTATGTATGTAGGATCGAATACAACAGAGGATGGTGAATGATTGTAGTAATTTCTTTTTGAATTGCCGAGGATGGTCTGCGTTGGATTGAATTGACAACTGAAGACACTGTACTCATACGTGATGCCTTCTAGTTGTTGTACGCTGATCTGTTCTGATCTGTTGGTGACAATCGGGTAATCGACACGGCATGTGATCGAAAACAGTAAAGTCGACGGAGGAGCGCTATCTCGCCACGTACTGCTTGCAACGAGAACAAGTAAAAAACGATGCTTTCTTGGAATAGATATGAGCTTTTATTTCTGAATCGTGTTCTGTGACTACAAAGTGCCCTAACAATACCCTTCAAATCCTAGCTCACAAACTCTAAAAGCTTTTTCCCAAAAGTCGTCATGAACAACCACACGTAACTCATCCTCTCCCTTATTTTATATGCTAGAGCCCTAAACCGTGTTCTCAACAACTCAGACACAAAATCCTATCTACTTCCAAAAATTAAGAGACTCGATATCCTTCCAAACACGGATTTTTCAACATCCTTAAATCTTCCAGTTATGAACACCTTCTATAACTCCTCACGCGTCGAAGCCTTTAGGACTGCACCTCCTGTAGCTTCTCCGTGCATCATGTATGCACCTTTAATCTCCACGTGCTTCAGTGTAAGCCCGATCACCTCATGACATTCTTGACCGTCTGAATCTTGGATTTTCCCATCCTAATCCCGATCCTCCTCGTCATCGACCATGATCGTCTCCACGCCCAACCTACATATGCAAAGACCAAAGAACATTTTCCCGACACAAATTCTCCAACTTATCTAATATCACACCTTTATATATCAATAAATATGAACCAGATCATCCACGATATTAATTTCCAAATTTTCAGAAAAACAATCTGAGACTACTCTGAAAACCCGGTTTGACCGCTATGCACACACCGGTTAGACCGTTGGCCGATCAAACACGAGTACTCGAGGTACTCGAAGATTACAAGACCAGTCTGACCGCTGGCCAATCAACGATAAGTCACTGTAGCTTTCGACCATCAAACAGGCGCCGTAGCTTTCTACCAACGACCAGTCACTGTAGCACTCGAAGCCTACGACCATACACCGTAACTTTCGACCAACGACCAGGTACTATAGCTTTCAACCAAAACCACTTTCTACGACCACGTGCAATCGAAGCCTCTCACGACCACGCAGTCAAAATATTCTACAACCAGGTGGTCGTAAGCTACAGTACTCGGACATTACTCGGTACTCGGAACTACAGTACTCGAAAACGGATCGAAGCCTAGCGGAACAACTGAATCTTCCACAAATGCAAATTTCAGAGCAACCCAAATGTCAATTATTCATTATCATAATATTCATGACCTATCCGGCTATCCCCATGGTCTAACAATGTAACATATTTTTGGTATCGACTAACTTATATCAAAGGTTGCCATGCTCATAAAGGTTGCTGCTAATTTTCTGCGTTGATTATATATGTTTCTTTCCATATGGTAATGTCCGACCCTCACAGAACTTTACAGTTTACACTGGACAAAAGCATCAGTTACTCCGATTTAGCTTGTGCGGTAAGGCCCGTAGTCATTATTATATGGGAAATGATAGGAAGCGTGCCCTTCACTTCACTTCGCTATCTCTTCGCTCTCGTCCACTAGCTCCCTTATCTCCCTATCGCTCTACCCGCTCTCTCCACCACTCGCTTTCTCCGTCGCCTCCTTCACCAGCATGCCCGCCTCCCTCCTCCCCCGACCTTCCTCCCCCACCGCTGCCCCCTGGCTCGCGCCCACCCCATGCTCCTGGCCCGCACCCGGCTTGGTTCCCCGCACCCCTACGCCCTCGGCCCGGTTCCTGCGTCGCGCCCGGCAGGCTCGGCCTCCGGCCGCCGGCCGCCTCGACTCGTGCCCTGCATCCCTAGCGTCTGGATCCAGCGGTAGCGTGTCTCCCCCGAGCTCTTCCGCCTCCCGCCGCCCCCAGCACGAATTCACCTTCCCTGGACCGCGCCGACCCACAGTGGAGTGTTCCCCTTCTCCCCTGGCTGCTCCCCTCCCCCTACTCTGGCTGCTGCCGCTGGCCCGCCGCTTCCTGCCAAGTTCAGCCCCGGCTCCTCCCTGCCGCCACCACCCGCGCCCTCACCTGGCCCAGCACCAGCGGCACAAGCCAGGGCGCCGCTGAGGGTGACTCCTTCTCCCTTGGCCTCCTCGCCGGCGGCCTGAGCGACGGCTCCGTCGTCGTGTGGAACCCGCTAAGCATGATCAGGTGTTTGGATCCGCCTCCCCCGCGCCATCCCATGCTCGAGATCTGCTCGTGTCCTGATATAATTGTTGATGTTACATGTTGTGTCCCTTGTAAAAGAATGTTGCAACCGTGGAAAAAATTGTTGCACATGAGGGGGAAATTTGTTGCATATGACGGAAAAAATGTTGCATATAAAATTCTGAGATGTTGCATTTTTTATATATGTTGGCATATCCAGATGTGTTTGTGTGCTTGAGTTTTTATTCTGAGAATTTTTGTTTGTTTGATCCTGATATTTTGAGGTAATATTGCATATACGTGTTTGATATGTTGCAACAATAGAAAGAAAATGTTGTACTGCACTTACAAAAGATGTTGCATCCGGACCGTACTGTACAGGTGGGAAGACTCCCACTGTACGTCCAAGCCTAAGTTGTTCCCTTATCATGTGAGCCTAAGTTGTTCCCTTATCATGTGATTTGCATATAGAACTAGGGACTTGTTTTTAGCCATACCGCACGAAAGAGTCGTCTTCTACGGGTGAGACTTCAGTCACAAAAACTGAACCTGCAGCAATACCACTCAAATAATGAAATGACTAGTTCAAACGGACCAGAGTGCCAGTGCTGATTTAGGCCACTTAACTTACCAAGAGGACCGATATCCGAGTCCCTCAAGGACGTGGTACCAATTTTAGTTTTGAATTGGCAGAGGCCGCGCGAACGCGTACCCCCTCTATCACAAATTATGACGTCCACTCTCCCACTTGGGGAGATGGTAAGCCAGCTCGTCCACCGAGTGCAATGTGAGCCACTGACCTAGGCCACGGGCCTTAATGATCGTCCGTCAACCCCGTCCAGGTAAGTATGGAGAAACGGTGCCCATGCCGCTGCTCTTATAGTGAGACTTCACGAGGCAACCGACGTCAACTCTCGATATGGTACTAAACTGTGAAGGAGTTCTGGCTCTGCCGCTCGAGTCATCGTGGGCTGCCGGAATATGGAGATGTCTATGGCCTTTTAAGTACAGCCATTTTGGGCCCTTGGAAAATACCTCGAATATGGCCTACTAATGGAGCAGTTGTGCTAGAAAAACCTTGCAATTGTGAAGCCTTTGTTTCCCTTTTTGTTGGGACAATAGGTAGGCCCTTGTGAAAACTCACAGGCTAACCTGGGCCTGATTTTCACTTACTACCCTCTGGTTCCTCTTAAAAAAAATTAATGTCCTCTGGTTACTAAAAATTAATCGCGCTTCTACAGTTTTTTTAATTAAATTTTACAGATCATAAGCTTTTTAATTGGGCAATAAGTTTCTTAAACTTTTTTTATCAGATTAATTTGCTCAGTGACACTACATTCATACACAAACTGGAAAATAACATCCCATGACTCATAGTCCACTTGTCATCCTCACACCGATGTTATTTTCCAACTTTTGATACTGTTCTGGTGTTATTGTGCACTTTGCCCCTTTAAATCAGGCAATAAGCTTTCGAGATATAGACATTAATTCCTTCAAAAAATAAGAGAGAAAAGGTTGCATGCAAAGGTCCTCCAGTTCTTTTAGCATCAAGAGTGAAGACATGAGTTTAACGCAGCAGCTTGAACCAAACAGGTCCTAGTTTATTTCTAATTCTAATTCAGAGCAAGGAGCCATGGACCGATGGCCGTGGCCTTCTCCACTGCACAAACGAAGAGGAAAGCTTTGCAGCTCTCACAGGCAAACATGATGGAATGCACAAGAGAATGACTAAAGAAATTGCAACTTTGCTGTCATTATCCATTATATGTACAGATGACTGCACCACTACATTTGCGAGTCATCAGCATCCGTGTCTAGGAACACTGAAATGCAGTCAAGGGAACTAAACTAACTCATGGATCATCAGGGTGGCACATCGCAAAGATTCAACTTCGAACTATCGACTTGTACATTCCAGAATTGATTAACCAAAAGACATGAATAACATGATCTCCAACACTTCCATGCAATGAATCCCTCTAGCAACCTTTAATTTGGTGCATCCTGCAACTATTCGTTTACATTGACAAAGCCGAAGATAGCACCCAAGGTCAAAGCTACCATGAGTCAGCAGCCTTCATCTTTGCACATTGGTGTGGTGGCCCTCATACTGCGCATAGTGAACAGGCGGTGCCATGTAATGAGGATTGCCATTAGGACGCGGATGACCCTGTGAAGAAGATACAAAGATCAATAATATAGACCAGTCACTAGGAACACTCACCAATAAATTAATGGAAAAAGTCCGGTTTACTCCCTCGAACTATCAGGAAAGTCTGGTTTACCCTCTGAACTACAAAACCGGTTATTTAACCCCCTGAACTTGCGAAAACCGGTCAAAAGACCACTCACAGCAGTTTGGAGCGGTGGTTTTGCACACATGGCTTGTTTTGTCCAAATCAGCATGTATTTGTCATCCAAGTCAGCATCCAAGTCAACATGTGTTTGTCCAAGTTAGCTTTCTTCTTCTCCATCTCTATCTATTTCCTCACTACTGAATGCTTCCCGGCATCTCCTCACCTCCATCCGGCCAACCTCCCCCGCTCCCACACCGTGTCCTCCTACTGCCGCCTCCCCTTCCCATCCGTCGGCCGCCTCCTCCCCACCTCATATGCCTGCAGCCTCCTCTCCTCATCTGCCCACCGCAGTCTCCCCTCCCCATTGTTGGCCGCCTCTCTACACCGCAACCCATACCGAACGCCTCCTCTCCCGATCCGCCCGCCACCGCGTACGTCTCCTCCCTGCTCGCCGGCCGCCTCCTCCCCACCGCATCCTCCGCCGCCGCCTCCCCACCAAATCTGAATCTTGCCGGGGTCGACATGGATCTAGCTCTCCGCCACCTCCACCGAGCCAGATCTGGTTGCCTCTGAGCTGATCTGGCCCCCCACCGGTCAAGGACTCTCCGCCACCTTCACCGGCCAACCTCCCCTGCGCCCCGGCTCGGCCGCGCGCCTCTCTGCACCACTCTCCCGGCTTGCTCTCCTCTGCTCGGCGCGCGCCTCTTCACGGCACCACCTCCTCCGTGATGCCGCCGCCTCTCGAGCACGGTGCGTGTTGCAGCACGGAGCGGTTGATGGAGCGGATGGCGTTGTTGGCCATGTCACGCGCGCAGTCCGACAACTTGTGGAAGGGCAGCAGGATGAGGTTGGCCTTGCGGCTGTGCGCCAGCGAGCACACGTCATAGCTCATCGAGGTGTAGGGCGATGCGGTGGCGTCTGAGCTCACGGTGACCGCCAGCCGGGCGACTCTTGCTCAAGTAGCGTAAGCGTTGACGAAGCGGTCGGACGGCGTCGGGTTGGACGAGCTGCTCCGCAACTTCTTGTGGGGCTTGAGCACCGAGGCGGCGCGGCCGAAGAGCTCGATGAGGTGGAGCACGGTGAGGGAGACGGGGGAGTTGCGCGAGGAGTCGGACGCCTCGAGGGGGTCGAGCAGCGGCGCGGCGTGGTCCTCAGTGCCCCTAACCCATTTTTGCTCTCCCCTTCGCCGTTGTTGTTAGGCTCGACGCCTCCACTCCTCTGCTCTGCTCTCTCTCTCTCTCTCTCTCGCCGATTAGCAAAACCACCGCTCCAAACCGCTATGAGGTGTTAATTGACTGGTTTTCGCAAATTTAGAGGGTTAAATAACCGGTTTTGTAGTTCAGGGGGTAAACTAGACTTTTTCCTAAATTAATCCCCAAAAGGATAGGAGATAGGACCTGTGTTTCAGGAGCAAGTGGTTCCCATACTTATCAACCTATAGCATAGACCACCACTTGTAATATGTGAATACCTGATGCCATTGACTGGGGAAGGTGTAAAAGTCTAGTTTACCATTGTCATAGTTGCTTGTTAACCATGTTACTCTACTCCACTTCTTACAGAGAAGAACGGAACTTCAAAAACACTATACAACACAGCAAATCATTTAAAGACCCCAGCGAAATACACAAAAGAGTGGAAACAACATTTTTTAATGTATACTCCACTTCTTACAGAGAAAAACAAAACTTCAGAGATCCTATAACAATGGAGTGGAAACAACATTTTTCAATGTACTGGAAGGTCAACAAACCCCATCTTAAGTGTTAAAAATGAGTGACGTATTGTAGACAAAAACAGCAAATGGAAGAAGACAAAAAAGAGTAGGCCATAAATCATTTCAAATAAAATAACAGCTGTTCAAGTAACACAAAAGAGATATAAATCCTTGAATCATAGATTATACAGCTTTTTCATAAATCACAATCTAGGCAAAAAAAAAAATGTAGTTAATAACAAAGGCAAATAAGAGAACAATGATAAAGCAAGTTAACAAACCTGATTAGTGCTATAAGAGTCAGAATAAGAAGCCGAAGCATAAGTTGCCTCAGGATTGCCATACGTTGCAGCATATGTTGCCTCAGGATTGCCATACGATGCAGCATAGCCTGAAATAGGATTATAAAGGACTATTTCAAAACAATGTCACAAGAAAATCAAATGTAATGTAAAATCAAATGTAATGTGAAGTGAGAAGTATCCTGCCTAAGGGCCTGTTTGGCATAGCTTCCGCTCCACCTATTGAAAGAAGCAAGAAGCTGTGGTGGTGGCTTTTGTGGCTCGCTTCTCAACCTCGCCCCCACCCCATCTCCCTTATAAGGTAATATAATGTTATTACCAAACGGCTTCTCCGGTTTCTATGAGAAGCTAGTGTTTTGGCTTCTCCACCATAAGCCCCAAAGCTAGTTTTTCAAAGAAGCTCAAGTCAAGTCGAACAGGCCCTAAGCTAGCAAGCACAAGATGCCCATGGCTCCGTTTGGCACAGAGGTGGCTTTCCAAAAGCACTTATATTTTTCTACTTTTGGATATAACAATTAGTTGAAAACATCTTTTTTGGATATATAATAGGAAAAATCTTACTAGGATTGGTCAAGATTCTCATAGCTAACTAGATTCTGCAGCGCAGCACAGTATCTGCCCCTATGACTGCTAAAAGCAAATGGTTTTGAGTCTAACAGCCTACAATCCCATGATGGCTGATATGCTAAGCCTCTCCTCCCTAACTAGTTAACTTTTATTTAACAAAGTCACTTTCACATTATTTGTTGAGTTCAGTCATTATGATCCAGAAAATTTGGTCCATCCAATGGTGGATTTCGTTGTGCCAATTTTCAGGCCATGAAATTAAATAAAAAAAACACCCCAATTGAAAACATATTAGTACAATACTTCGAAAGCTATCAGTTTATGCAGAAAAGGAAAAGGATAATGGACTCATAGGAGATTCAGTACGATACCAGGGTTAGCTACAGCTGCTGCTGTGGTGATAGCAGTGGCCCGCTTTTCAGCATTTACAAAATCCCCTCGAAGCTTCTCAATCTCACTAGCCACAGAAATCATATTTTGCTCCATTGCTTTACTTTGTTCAAGGTTATCAGCATGCGCCTTCTTTTCAAATTCAACCGCAGCTCTATCAATATAATAAGAAAGACCATTAAAGAAATACAGTGCATCCACTCTCATGGAACACAGCAAGAGCCACTAGATTAATATCAAAGTTGCAGAAAAGCTTGCTGCCCAATAAGCCTCATGAATGGGCAAAAAGGACATATCGTTAGTATTGTGGCTCAAGACGCATGTTAAATGCTCTGAGAACCCTAGCTAGCTGTTATTAAACCAGAACAATTCCATGTCAGCTGGGAATGCTTGAAGGTAATACATAATTCCTAACATTTTCATCTTTCATGAGCAGTACATTCACCACTCCACTAATCCAATATTCATTTGGCAATATCCATTTTATGTCTTATGGTGAGGAAAGCTCATTTTAATAAATTTGAAAGTGTTGTATGACAGTGAGATTGGGATGGGTGGGTTGATACAGTGGTGGATCCATAGACCAGTACAAATTAGCTCTCCTGCAACATAACATGCAGCCATTACACTTCCTTCTCAGTTGGATTAAACTAACGGTGCATGAGCTTGAACCTAAACTTCACATTCGGACCAAACTAAAGTTGGGCTTAATTAACTAGGCCTAGGCTAAATGCTGGCTTATTCAGATTTAAATCAGGCTAATGCCAATTAGCACCCCCGTCAAAATTATTCATTACATGTAGGGAAATAGCTTATAGAGCAACTCCAACTGCAATAATTAATTGAACATTGCTTGGGATCAAAGGCTTTGTTGTTGTTGTTGTTGTTGCCCTCATATTTTAAAATCTACGAGGCTGTTTGGTTCGTTACTTTGCCTAAACAAAGCGACAAGCTACAACCTCTAGAGCCACTGTTTCATTTGTGGTCACTAAATGCAATGCGACCTGAAAAGTGTGGTGACTGGTGAAAGGGCCAGCATGTTAGCCACACACTTTTAGCCTACAAAGAGTTAAGTTTTATTCGCCACACATCGTGATGTACAACACTTAGCAGATGAGAAGAATTTACTAAATTAAACAGCCCCTATGCTTCTAACTCCTACCAATGAGTAGCCCCTACTAAATTAAGAAGGAGATGAGGATAACCCTCCATTACAAATTCAAATAACCTACATAACCTACAATAGGCCCCATGAGCTGCAAAAAAAAAAAGGAGAGAGACAGAAAGAAAAGAACAATGAAAGAAAGGATGAAACAAGACTTAGCCAAAAGTAAAACTGATTTGTAGTAGAAATTGATTGGTAATCTCCGGCAAAACAAGGAACAAAACATCTTCAGCAATATCCAAAATGCATCAACTATGCCTTACAACAACAATTGCTCAAAGAAATCTAGTAAGTTGTTAAACACATAAACTCTGAAATGTGATCATGACATGCCACCAAACTTCCACTCATGCAAACATGCAACCGGCATATAAAAAGGCTCTAGAAAACCAGCTTAATCAATAAAGTAACAGTATCTAAAGTTCTCAGACTACCCGTCAAAGTCCCAAAATGTGAGGTGTCATTAATCTGGTCTAACCAAACCCTAAACAATTGGCATGCTAACAATGTATAACAATGTAAAAGCTTCCGTGGACAAAGCAGCTTGCTTGACTAGCAAACAACGTTGCAAATAGCGTACAGCGGCATTTAGCGACAGGGGTTTCACTTGGCGTTTCGCGGCGTGATATATTGGCCAATAGACGTTAGCTTTTTTTCATAATTATAAGATCATTTTCGCAAAAAAAATTCATAGTTAAAAACCTAATAGAACGCACAGGATGACAAGATACATCTATAATATATAAGACTAATTTTTATCGATAGTAAGAGTGTAAGACTGACATGAGCAGATGGACTTTAACTAGCAAACTCAATGTATCATTATGAAATAGGCAAATACGGTCTTTAAGTTTAACAAGATACCATCACAAATACAAATAGACATAGTAAAATAGTTCTAAGAGAGTCACAGCTCACAAACAAAGTAGATAACAACCACTAAGTACTTAAGTTACAGTTCACAACCATCAAACATCCGATGCAGCAGGCATGGAGAAGAAGATGAGCAGCAGACGGCAGTCGAAGAAAAGCAACAGTGTTCCCCTAGGCGCTCGACGCCAGCCTGCTGCCACGAATTGCCCCAAATCGGTAGGCTGGGCGGCAGCGGCGGGATGGGAGAGGGGAGAGAAGGAGATGAGGCGGCGGCGGCGAGATGGGAGAGGGGAGAGAAGGAGATGAGGCGGCGGCGGCGGGATGAGAGGGGGAGAGAAGGAGATGAGGCGGCGACGGCGGGATGAGAAGGGGAGAGGAGATGAGGCAGAGGCGCCAGCGGCAGCGGCAGGATGGAAGAGGGGAGAGAAGGAGATGAAGTGGCGGCGGCGGGATGGGAGAGGGGGAGAAGGAGATGAGGAGGCGGCAATAGGATTGGAGAGCGGAGAGAAGGAAGAGAGAGAGAGGTGGAAGTAGAGAGGCGGCGGCGGGATGGGAGAGCGACGAGGAGACCTGGAGGCTGGAGGCTAGAGCCTGGAGAAGCAACTCAGCAAGTGATGGGCTGATTGGCTGGGTTGGGCCGGCCGGCTAGTTAAGTCTTTACTTTTTTTCTCTCATCGTTTTTCTTCTCCCTTTCCTTCTCCACCGACTGTTGGTTCTTCTCATTTCCTCTCCCGACCGCTGCTCTGTTCTGACGCCTAGGCAGGCTAGGCGCTAGGCGGCTACCCTCTGCCCGCCTTCCACCTAGCGCCTAGGTGAACACTAACAACAACTGTCAGGTTGGAGCAAGGAGAACTAAAGCGGTTAGGGTTACAAGGAGAACTAAACCTTATATATAGGTATATTGCTATTGGGCCTTTGTGGGTCTTAGTGGGATAAGCAACCTAGGCCAAACTCCCCCCTACAAAGCTGAATTTAAGAGAGGTGACGGATGAGGACCGAGCGTAGCTCGGTTGGTTTGCTCACAGGTGAGCGAGCAGCTGACCTGGGATCGATCCCTGACACCTCATCATGCTATTTCGGTGGTTATGAACAGTGCACGCACACGTGGGTGCGTTCAGTGATCAAAACGCGTGCTCGCGCTCCGTGAGGTTTAGCCCCCGCTCTAGATTAGGCGTGTGTTATTGACACACCCACGTGTGTTGGCGCGTGTGTATGTGGGCGTGCGTGCGGTGTGAGTGCGTCCGCGTGTACTCTAAAAAAAAGAGAAGCGACGGATATCGATATATCGCATATGGCGCCACCCAATATATCGCCAACAAACACAATAAATTGCCAAATATCACTGGTTGCGATATCTGCATGAAATTTTAGTGCCGGGCCTAATTCTGACGATATAACGCCATATTACCGCTATTTGCAAGCTTGCTAGTAAAGAATGTAATTTTTGTTTTTTACAAAGCAATGCGTAGCAGATCAACAAAACAAGGTCTGCTTTGTGCGCACACAACAACTCTCTGAAGCAGTTTTCCCAGCGGGTTCAAAGAGCAGCTATGAAATGCACAGTTCTTACTATGCTACCCATGTGATTGAACGCTCTCGTGCATTCACGAAATTCACACACGAATCATCCAAGCAGACATTTAGTAGTAAACTGGTGGTGTTAAAACTGAGTAATGGCACGAACCAACAGTAATACCTGCCCTTCTGGATCTCCCGGCGCATGGTTTCAATCTGGGCACGGACGCCATCGGCCTTGCCCGACTCCGCCTGCGCGCGTGCTAGCTGCTCACGGAGGACCTGGAGTCGGTCCACGAGCTCGGTGCGCGCGGCAGCGAGCACCCGCACGTCGGCGTGGACCTGCTCAACCTCCGCGCGCGCGCCGACGACGGTCTGCGCCTCAACCTCGATGGGCGCGGCCTGGTCGGCGACGGCGCGTACCTCAGCCTCGCGCTCGGCGCGGGCCTTGGTGGCAGCGATGGATACCGCCCGGAGCTCGTGCTGCGCGGAGATTAGCTGCTGCTGGAGCGCGACGTGGGTGGCGGCGAAGCGCTGGTTGTCGACAAGCAGCTCCTGGATGTCGCGGTCGCGGGCGCCGAGGCGGTCCTCGAGCGCCGCTACGGCGGGGTGGGGGGCGAGCGCCCCGCGCGAGTGGTTGAGGAGAAGGACAGGCGGCGGGGGCTCGTCGCGGCCGGCGGCCGGCGGAGGCGGCTGCGGCGGTGCCCGGCCGAGGAGCGGCGGGGTGGAGTCGTGCAGATGGATAACGTGGGGGCCGCGTCGGGCGGCCATGGGCGGCGTCGGCGCGTGGATGTTTGGGTCGGATGGAGGGGAACGACGGGAAGGCGAGAAAAGGGTAGACGGTAGACCGTACACTACACACGAGCCTGGTGGTGGCCCGATGGGCGGCCGGACCGGCACGGCACGAGGCGGCTCAGCGAATAGATCGACAGTGTCGTGTCCGGTTAGCGGCGAAACTAAAAGAAAATAATCAGAGTTTACTATTTTATTATACATATAATAATATATATAATTTTTAAATAATAATATATTAAATAGTAATTTATATGATAAATATTGGCAAAATACATCATCCAGCCCGAGGTTAGACTGAACCGGGGTGCACGCACAGTATATATAGACTGATCTCTGCTATTTTTTTGTTTTACCCGGTGTCCTGTGACTCCGGGTCCTCCAATGTGCTTCCACCCCTGTGCCCGGCCATGTATCGGGAGGCGTCCAGGCACGGTCCGAAGGCTTGTCATGCCTTGTCGTGCTGATCCGAGCTCATTTGGCTTGACGGGCTAGTTGCGAAAAATTCAAAAAAAATGCCACTCCTTGGTTGCCTGTGCCGCTGCCCTTTCCTCCCCCTACGCTTGCCCCTTCCCGCATGTGCACCAGTGCGGCATGCCGCACGCCCACTGTCGATGGCGTCGCCCCTTCGCCTGCCGCCCCCTCCCGGCCTCCTCCTTCCACGTCAACGTCGCCCCCTCCTCCTCTACCTTCTCTTCTCCTCCTCATCCCGATTCCCTCCTTCCCAAGCTGGCCCCGCTGCCTTCTCCTGTTGGCACCGCCTCCTTCTGGCTCCCTTCCTCCCTCGCTAGCTCGCTGCTCCTCCTCCCTCCCTCCCTCCCAACGCTCCCTACGGCCTGGGCCCCTAGGCTATCTAGCGGCTTGCCTCCCTTGGCCTCTCCGGAAGCAGGCTATTTGGACCATGCTTGGTATGATCCGATACTATTCGTGCTAGGGGTTAGCCCAAGCACGACACGAACATTCGTGCCGGCCCGGTCCCGCCCATAAACAATGTGAACCGTATCGTGTCTGGGCCGGCACAACAGTGTCAGTGTCATGCCTCGGATCGGCCCAACAGACACGGCCCATCTGCCAAACGAGCCTATGGACCTCATGGGCTTTTTGTGGGCGTATCATGGGCCTGAAAATCCTACATGATGTCTCCTTTCTCTTGCCAATATGCAATCTCTCGGGCCGAATAGGCCCAGCAAGTGCGGCCCAGTCTGACATTCGAACGGGCCTCCTTATGGCCCGTTTCCTGGAGTTTGTGTGTGTCGGTTGAAGTGACATTTGTCGTGATAGTTAGTTGTTACTTGTTAGCCGTGCGTGATTTATGATTGCTTGGAGAAAAACTCTAGTCTCGTTGAAGCAACCGGCCTTCAGGCCGCAACATACGGTACGTGCCAATACTTACACATGGGAACGCACAAACCGGCAACTCCAACTGCGTGCTTCGATCCTTCACGTTGCCACGCCGTCGAATCCGAGGGCTCAACCCTGGACCGGCCGTGAAAACTAGCAAACTGAAGTATGATAGGGACAAAGGGAATTTACAGTGGAGTGATAAAAATTTTGAGATCGGAAAGAACATCAACGGCGAAAGCACGGGCGTGACACCGAGAGACAAAAGTTATGGGAGCAAATATAATTAGAGATCCCAGTTGTGTTGTCCTAGACGTAAACGATGGATAATGGGTGTTATGCGACTTGACCCGTGTAATGTTGCAGGGTTTTGTTCCAAAGCAAAGATATCCACAATAATGTGTTAAAGCAAAAATGTTCCAAACATGTGTCATACGTATAGGGGTGAATAACGAGCTGACTCGGCTCGGCTCAACTCAACCAAACTCATTAGCGAACATGGCTTAGCTCGACTTAAAAGCTTGAGTTGGCTCGTTAAATGCCAAGCACTAACAATTGCATGTATGTTAGTATGTACTAACGTACAACATAATTTTTTTTTTATATATCCAAACTCAAATTACATCCAAACAAAAATAATAAATAGTAAACTATCCTTGAAAATTTGTGGCAGCATGCATCTGTACCGCAACTTGTCCACAACCACAAGAGTTTAAGATTCAATAGTCCACAACCACAACCACAACCAGTCAACTAGAAGTCCACAATATCACTTAAAAGGGTTCGTGTTGGACAATCTCTTTTATGTATAAAACAATAAACAATATCAGTTAAAAGGGTTCAAGCTGGGTTTTAATTCTATCGAGCTTAACGAGTCTAACAAGCAACTCGAGAGCTGGCTCAGGCTCGACTCATTAAGCAAACGAGCAGAAATATCTTCTCAACTTGGCTTGCTTGTGACAAGAGTTCAAGTCAAACCCTTAGTGAGTTGAGCTGGCTCGTAAGCCTCGAGTTTTTTTAGCACCATGTAGGCTAGGCAGTGAGTTTTGCCTAACTGAGTGAAGCGTGGCAGGAATGAAAAGGCAGCTGCTAGAATTGTTATTGCACACGACGATTCACCACAAACATTTTCAGAACATTCCTCTCCAAAGATACGTTTCTGGCTGGAAATGGTAACAGGTCAGCTTCTCTCACTATTTCACACCCTCTCCGAACCTAACCGGCCGGCTGCCGAATTTAGGTCGCCGTGGTTCAAAGAAAATTAGGCCTGCGCCTTCTGTACAAAAAAAAAAAAAAAGAGGTGGAAAATGTGGGTTGTATTTTCCCACGTGAGAACGTGTATCCAAGAAATCAGAAATGCAACCAATTTGGGACATTGGACTTTCCGATGAAATGTTGGCGCAAATGTCCTATGCATAGCAATGCCCTGAAATTGAAAGGTGGTTCCAATTAGTAGTACTTCATTAATCACCGGTCATGTTCTTGCAAGCATCGATCTCATAACTGCAATGGACCTACCCATTGCCCCAGCAGCATGGTCCAACAACGAGTTTTTTTTTCCTTCTTATTTTGGCATTAAAAAAATCCTTTTTAAAAATAGCTCTTGCTAAAAATAATTTGCAAAAATATCGCTTTTCTCAGCGTCTGTGCTTTGAGGCACGTCAGCTTGTTCCGCGACGTGTAATTTGGCTAGCGCCAAGCATTTTTTTTTAATTTGGCATCGGGCTGTCATTTTAATTGTAAAAATAGCTTTTTCAATATCAAATTGCGAAACTAGCCCCCTGTCGAGCACGGAAAACCGGAGATCGACGCGTGGCATTTCCTACGCTCGGGGGGCGCAGAACACCGATGCGTAGCGCGGAAGGTGGCGGGCCTGGGCGACTTCCGCGCCACCAGAGTGTGGGCAGTCGCCGGTTGCATTCCGCACGTGTGGCATTTCCTGCGCTCAGGGGGCGCGGAACACCGATGCGTAGCGCGGAAGGTGGCGGGCCTGGGCGACTTCCGCGCCACCAGAGTGTGGGCGGTCGCCGGTTGCATTCCGTACGTGTGGCATTTCCTGCGCTCGAGGGGCGCGGAACACCGATGCGTAACGCGGAAGGTGGCGGGCCTGGGCGACTTCCGCGCCACCAGAGTGTGGGCGGTCGCCGGTTGCATTCTGCAGTATCAGAACGCGGCAAGGGCATGCATTTAATGCAAGCTGCATGCCAGCAGAGAAATTGCGTTGCTATGCATTTAATGCATGTTGCATGCCAGCAGAGAAATGGCGCATGTGTTTCGGGCATCTTACACGCTCCAGTACCGCGGAAAGCATCTCTAGTGGCGCGGAACCGGACCGGCCCGTGACATTCCGCGCCGCACCGTTGGTTCCCGCGTCCGTCCGTTTTTCGCGTCTGCCACCGTCGTTCTGCGCTTTCCGAATACGAAAAGTTTCACATGTCAGCCTTGCTGTTCTTCCGGCAGGGTCGTATTTGCAATTTTGAGGCCAATGCGCCATGGAAACTCGGCGCTGAGCCCACGCAACCTCCACGCCATAACATCCGGCGCTGAGCCAAAAAAAAAAAAAAAAATCCTGTATTGAAGGCTTTTAGCGGCAGCATGTTGAGAGAAAAGAGCACGGGAAAGAATCGGACGAGTGCTCTGTCACGTGAACCGCACCTTTGAGAGTAATGGATGATTATTTTATTCTTCCACCTAAGTTTAGTTACTGCCATTCTCTCTTTACTATTCGGTTTTCTTTATTTGTACATCATCTTTGCGTAATGTAGAATGTGATAAACCTTCAAATTCGCAAGATTGGTGGAGGAAAAATAAATTGATTTGGGATTCTAAGGGGTTGGCTATTGTTCACACGTTTGATTCGTAGGAAACGCTCCGACAAATTCCAGAGGAATACTATTCGTTCCCCGTGGTTTCACAGGGATTTTACATGAAAAAAAAAAACAACTATCCACCCAACCTCTTTGTAAAAATCATATGTTCTCCGGAGAACAAGAGAGCTTGGTGGGAGAATTGGTTTAGTGGACTCATTAATCAATGGCTCTGTTCATTAAGAAATAGTAAGATTAGTGCTCAACAGGAACTGAGCGCTCGATGCTCGAGCCTGCCTACTGTTGATGGTTTCATTAATTAAAATGGGGGATTTAAGTACCCTTTGATCAAAAGAAAAAAAATTAATGCTCAAATAAACTAAAAGCAAATAAGACTACTATTCACTCCGAAAGTCCTATGTTCTTCCTCTTCCACTTACAAAATTTATGTGTTTTTCAATCATCTGTTTTGCACATGCATTCATATCTTATTCCTTTTTCTTTTCTTTCTATTCCTACGTTTTTAGAATCATACGAATCAAAGATGTCAATCTCGTTCGGCTCATTCCTCAATGAAAAATGGAAAAACTCATTGCTAGGGTAATATAAAATGTGTTGAGAAACTAGTGTCGTCGAGTGATCCATACAACCAAACAATAACTAGAAGCAAGATCCATCACACAATTAGACAATGTAGAAGTAGAAGAACAAATTGACATTGTATATGAGACCAATCCGCAGCCTTCTTTATTCCAATGATTTTTGGTACATTATTCTCATGTCTCCCATCTATATTTATAGCCTAGCCACTGGTAGAGTCCTATAAGGAACACGAAACTTGGCTCGCTGTCGTTCGGCTCCGCATGAGGAAGATTCCCATGTCAACATCGCACCTGATCGATCATTCACGCATAGAAACTGTCACACCCCTAAACAGGGCCCAGACGTAACGGCCGACGCACGCCTATAAACCAAAGGGTTTCAAGCATACGACATGTATATCTATTATAAAAGAAAAATCGATGATATGTGTTTTACAGTTACTAAGAAAAAAAATATGCTAGAAATTCTCACAAAAAGCAAAACATCTAGCCTTTAATGTGGACCCCCAACTAAATTGAACTATAGACGCTGTTAGATATTATTATTTAAAGAGATATATAACCTTGTAATTTTGAAGATAAAAGAGAATATAATTTTTACTCAATTTGGTACATATCGCCCGTTACCATAAAATAAAAGCTATACTAGGGAAATACAAAGCTATACACAGGGTGGTGGCCAATACAAATATACACCTACACATCCCTGGAATTTTTTTTTGCTTTGGCCCTGTAGCGTCACGTAATTGCAAATTTAGCGTCGTCTGCAACGTATTTGCAATTATAGCCCCGTTCTGACCGCGGAAGAACCGGGTGGCGACACGTGCCACTTTCTGCGGTCCGTGAGAGCGGAAATAGAACGTGCCCCGCGGAAATCCGGCCGAGCGCGGGACCGAAGGGGTGAGCGCGGGAGGGGCGACTTGCTGCGGTCGCCGAGGGCGGAATGCCGCCGCCGTCCTTTCTGCGGTCGCTGGGCACGGGACCTCGGTGACCTTCCGCGGTCACCGAGCGCAGAAGGTGACCGCTCCCGCCGCGTGCCACCCGCGCGCGCCCGGGTCCTCCCACACGTCACTATGCCCGTGTGATGGCCCGACGTGTGGCCTGGGAAAGAAAAAAATGCCGCTTGGTGAACATAAAAATTGAGCCCGTTGCTTACTCGGCTGCCTCTTCTTCATTCGTTTTTCTTTCTACAAGCCACAAAGGAGAGACCGAGAGAAGAAGAGAAGGCGACCGAGCGCAGAATCAAGATTTTGAATCCGAATATAAAGGTTTTGTAATTGTATAAGTTGTAGATCGGCTTGCGAGCGTCAAGAAAAGGTATTTTTCGTGAACATGCGACTACATTTTTAGGTAGTTGATTAGCATGTAATTAGCGTAGTGATCATATAATTATTACGTAAGTATACATGTATGTAGTTATTTTTATTATTGTTAATGGTTTCTTGATTGTGTAGAATGTGTTAAGTAACCATGCTTAGTTGACAAAATTTTTAGTTTATGTGAATATCATTGTTAGTTAATTAGCACGTAAATATATTAATCGTTCATGCAGTAGAAATCATGTTAATGGACAAATTATTAGAACCGAGGACGGTGTGCATTATTACCGTAATGGTGAAACAAGTAAACCGCTCAAAATTGTAGAGAACGACTATAGAAATGCCTAATGTGAGTAATAGGTTGTCTGTAACTATAGCATAGGTTGATACTGTATGGAAAAGAAGAGATAGAGCTTGTAGGCACATGCATTGTATTGTCTGAGGGGAAGCTAATATAAATAGGTAGACTAAGACTAAAACACATGGGTAGTGTAACAGCATATAACGATCTTGTAGTTATGTAATGCTGCGTGAGATAAAAGTAAATGTTGGTAGCATATTTTGAAACCATGAAAATATACAAATTGTTTGAATTGTTTTTTTTAATAAAATAACATTGTGTAGTTATGCATTCCATTCGACTTAGTGGGATATTATTTAGTATTGAAATAAAAGTATGAAATACATTTAGGAAAGATTAATCAAGAGCAGAAGAAGTGACATAGCCAAACTACAGAATATATCAATAATTTTTGTCACTTGACTACCCATTTAAGTCCTGTGTTTTTATTTACAACTCCATATATAGAAATTGAATCCTGTAATACTCATCTAAATGTGAATTGGTAGGAGCCAAATTAATCCAATCTATTAAGATTCAAGTTTGATACTAACATCACATGGTTTCTTGATACAGTAGAGTCCTTTCTGCTATTTTTGTGTATTGGTTAATACTCACGTAGTGAAGTGTATTTATTTATTTACGTTTTTCTCGTTTTGTGCATAGAACACAACGTCATTTTCCCTGAACATGTCGATTCAAGACTTGTTCGTGTTCTATGGCGATAGTCTCGTACGCGATGGGTCGTACGGAGTGGACCTGTCAAATTGTGACCGGACCCAGATCCGGGCACCAGGCCTGAAGGACATGAGTCTATGCGAGCTAAGGAGGTGTTTGCGTTCCGCGTTCGATCGGGACACCGGAAGGAAGAAGTTACGCATCGAGGCATTGTATGCCTCGGTGGTGGGTGATGAAGGTCACACCTTTTGGCAACTTATGAAGGTGAGCAGTGACGCTTCGTGGACCAACTACATGGAGGTTGTGTGCAACCCCGCCGCGGCAATATACGGCAGGCCGATGGTGTATGTCCAGTTTGTGGAGAGGACGGAAACATCTGCGATGGGTGGTTCTGGTGGAGTTGATGCAGACGCTGCTGTTGGTGAAGATATGGGCGAGGAAGTGGGCGAGGAAGTGGGTGATGGAGACTTGAGGAGGCGTGCAGAGGCTTTCGAGCCCAACGAAGGCGTGGAAAGGTGGTGGGCAGCCCGTATTGACTGCCACGAATACCTTGCAGAGCAAGTTGAAAGCGAGGAGGAGGCTGTGGATACAGCTAGTTCTGGGGAGGAGCCTGATGGAGAAGTTGGTACGGGAGGTGTATTAGGTGGTGTTGTGGCCACCGACATTGCGTATGTCTCGTCTAGATTGGACGACATCGCAGTGACATCCCTGGTTCTGCTGCAGCCGGAGGAGGCGGGGTGGGGCTTCAATGAAGACACTCTGCTCTTAGGGCAACGCTTCCCCAACAAGAGCGCGCCCGAGCCATTGCCGACACTGTTGTCAACATTAGTCGGACGTATCGGGTGCACAGGTCCAACCCTGACACGTACATCGTGAAGTGTGTGGATGGATCTTGCCCTGGCAAGGTTCGTGCGCAGCGGTTCAGGAGTGCCGCCACGGACTTCCGCATAACAGTGCTGAAGGATCACACATGCGAGCTTGCAGAGCCACTTCATAGGCACCGCAACTTGACGTCGTCATATATTGCACAGCTGATAAGCCACCTCGTTGTAAGTGATGTATCTGTCTCGTCGAAGCTGCTTTTGGCAGATGTTGTCAATATAGTGGGCTTCCCAGTTGGATACAACAAGGTGTGGCGGGCGAAACAGAAGGTCCTAGAGCGTATGTTCGGCACATACGAAGAGGCCTACGACTTTGTCCCAAGAATGCTCCATCAAATCGCTGAATTGAATCCAGGGACATTCATTGACAAGCTGGACCGGGTGCATCCTACGAAGGGGCCGAATTGTTTTATCCTTGACAGAGTATTCTGGGCCTTCCCCCAGGCGAGTAGAGGGTTCAAGTATTGTCGTCCTGTGCTGTCGATGGACGACACCTTCCTCACTGGCAAGTACAAGGGCACCATCCTCACCGCGGTTGCAGCCGATGCGAATGACCAGTTACTACCCGTGGCCTTCGCGATTGTTGAGAGCGAGAACACGAGTAGTTGGCTGTGGTTCCTTATATCATGGAATCGCAGGACATGGACGACTTCGACATTCCAGCCTGAGGTGGACAGTCCCGCGACAAGGGCAAGGGAAAGGCTCGTCCGGCTGAGCCCGGCCGCCACAGCATATCCGGTCGCTCGGGCCTAATCCGTATGGATGACGTGAGTTATGAAGAATTTACATCCTTCTTACGATTTTCACTATACGGTGCACTTACATCATGGAATCGCAGGACATGGACGACTTCGACATACCGGCCCGACGTGGACAGTCCCACGACAAGGGGAAGGGGAAGGCCGACCAGGAGTTCAACGACGAGCTAGCATGGAAGGGAAAATGGCCCTGGTCCACGCAGTAGGTTAGTTCATTACGTAGTAGTCCCCCGTCCTACCCCGCATGTTTTTTACTATCCCCTAAAGGCATGTATAGTTATATGGTCTGGATGCTTGTGTCGCAATGTACCGTAATAGTAGCGACGATGACTAAAGCAATTAGCTGAACCATCATGCCATGTCACTACATGTAATATAGTTCTGGTTCTGTATGTCCGCTAAGCCATCAAAGCAAGCCTATATTGCAAGTATGCCTCTTATAGTGGAATCCCAGAAAGAACTATTCGCACCGACATAGAATCCTCTATGTTTTAGAGCATCTTCATAATCACAACGAGCGTTCTCAACCCCTTCAATCATATTCTCTATAAGCATCATAAAGTACTTCATCGTCTGCCTGCCTATATACGTTCACACGACTTCATCGAGGAGAGACTCCAATAGTTTCGACAACAAGTGTTTTAGCACACACTTTGCTTGGACGATATCCTCGAGGTTATACCTCGTCTGATATGCTTATCAATCATCCTTTGTCTAAACGAATAAAATTATACAAAAATTACAGAAGCAACAACACTATGACGGAAGGCCCCACAAAAAGTTTCGTAATATTCCTTAACTCATTTGCTATATTTTGAAATTACTACAACAATATTTGAAATTACTGCGAAACCACGATTTAGAAAAGGAAACCCTGATTTCTGGGGCCACCCTTAAACGTTCCCTTATACGTATTGTTGCTTCTGTACTGGTGCTAGTTTATCCAACTTCTAAAATACAACAAGTGTTTCAATCATCCTTTCTCTAAACGAATAAAATAATAGTTTTGTAATTTCCTAAACTCATTTGCTATATTATGAAATTACTACAAACAACACTGAAATCGTAACCCTGATTTCGGAGAAAACGAAACCCTAATTTACAAACCTCGATGCTTATATTTTTTAATGAATGTTTTTTTTTATAGTGCTGATATTTTTCTCTAATCGTTCAAACTATAATTTCCTATTTGTAAAAGCGCTCTACCACTGAGTTAAAAGGGCTTTTTATTCTATTCAAAAATTAGCCACTTTGATTTCTCATTATGAGTCTACTGCATAATGTACATAATATATGTATATATCGAGATATAGAAGTTTATTCATGGCGAGGTTCAAAATCTTGAGAAAATCAAAAAATATTTCATATTATCTTTATCACTTGCACAAAATTGAGTTTTTTTCCCTTTTTTTATATCAAAAAATACATACGTTAACGCTCAAACCCTAACCCTAACCGGCCCTTACCTCTCGCGCTCGGCCACAGCAGGACGTCGGCCACCTTCCGCGCTCGGCCACCGCAGGAGGTCGGCCACCTTCCGCGCTCAGCCACCGCAGGAGGTGGCTCCTTCCGCGCTCGGCCTGGTGGTACCGCGCCCGCGCCGAATCGCGCCCTTTCCGCGCTCGACGACCGCGGAGTTAAACACGCGTCAGCTCCTCCCAATTCCGCGCTCGTTTGAGGGCTACTTTTGGAAATACGGTTAAACGGAGGCTAGTTTTGCATTTCGGGTGGCGCTACAGGGCCAAATCGACAAAAAATTCCACATCCCTGGATCAGCTAAGAGATCAATACAAATTATGATGCCCAACTCCAACAGTGCAGAGGGGTTTTCACCCCACATAGAGGCGAGACATCACGAAGACGGTGGAAGAGGACGTCCGGGAAGCAGAGGGGGAATTTTGGGCACTATTGCTTCCTTGGTCAACCAAAATTTCAAATCTAGTCTTCCTATCCCCAAATTTCATTTATAGCCTCCTACTACGTCGTGTGACCGCAGCAAGCTTTTCGGCGCCAGGGCCCGCAGCACGCAGCAGTTGCGCTCGCAGGCCACGGTAGCAGTGCGGCATGCAAAATGAGGCGGGGCCACAGCAGGTGGGCGTGGCGCAGCACACAGGAGAAGGGGGCTAGAAGTAGAATCTGGGGATAGAGGGGTTAGATTTAGAATTTTGGTGGATAAAGACCAAAAATGTCTTCATTTCGCATGGGGATGGCAGAGGTCGGCACTAGGGGGTGACTAGGGATGGCAACAGGGTCATTCCCCGTCGGGGAGTGGTGGAACATCCCCATCCCCGAGAGACGAAAAATTCCCCGTCCCCATCCCCATCCCCGTCCTCGGGTGTTATTCTCCCTCCGTCCCCATCCCCATCGGGTTATCGGGGCCCCACAGGGACCCATACCCGCAAGTTGGATCCCGAAAGAAGAGGAAATAAGATTCATAATGTTATAAAATGAGTATGAACATTCACATGCAATACTAAAATGACAATATTTTTTGATTAATTAGCATCTGAAAAGTAAAGAATGCAAATGAGATTATCTGGTTATCGCCTTATCGGGTTGTGTGGTACTGGGCTAGTGGCCTACATGTCTTATCGGGGCCCCAAGCGGGTAACGGGGATGGGGAGTAGGGGAATGTCCGCATCCCCGCTTCATCCGATGGGGAATTGTATTTGCATATTAGCATCCCCGTGGGGGAAGAAATAACCCCATCCCCGTCCCCTAATAGATGAATTCCCTGTCGGGGAATGAAGAATGGGGCCCATTACCATCCCTAGGGGTGACGCCTGAGGATTCTAGCCGTCGGATTCGGCTCCTTCTCAGCGACTTTGTCTTCGCGAAACCCTGAATTTATCTGTCGGCTTGTTCGGCTGATTGGAATGCAAGACATCTCCACTATTTGATTAGGGTTAGCCGCCAAATGACACATTTATCAACGATTTTCATGAATAATAGGATGGTGTTAGTGCGTAAAATATGCATAAAATGACCACCAACTGCAATTGGTGCTCATTGTTAGTGATTACATTAACATCTAATTATAATTATAATATATTTTAAAGATATTAACATAAAAACGTCTGGAGTAACATGCTGTTTTTTCCGTAGCCAATGTAAGATTAATTAAGACATAAGTTTAACCATTAGTTTTTACCATAATATATTAAAAAATATTATTGTTTATAAATAATCTATGTGTATTATTTTCGTGGTGCTAACATAAATATTGAAAAGATAATGTTTGTCAAAAGTGAAAAAAAAGTTAGATGGTGCTGTTCCTGTAGTAAGGAAAATTTATGAACCAAAGTACTAATATTCCCGCCAACAATGTGCTCATACATAATCCATTGTCATGTAAAAAAAACTCATTTAAAATATGTTTTTTTTGCATATTATATTCCGTAATTAGAAGTAATACAAAAAAATATAAATAGAAGTATAGTAGGACCAAACACGCAATTGCGCCAGCCACTCACCTAGTTAGAAAAGCTAAAATTGAACCATCAACGGCAAAGATACAGAATTCGGCTGCATGCACCATAATCGTGGTTAAAAGGAATGTCCTTAGTTGAACTTAGGTGCAGTAAATGGAATGGTAGTTATTGAACTTACGTACAATAATAAAATAACCTTTCATTGCTATGACAAGGTGCGTGCATTTCACGTTGACCCGAGTAAGTATATCCAATCCACGAATAAAACAAGGATAATACTTAGAGCATGTATAATAGTGTGACGTCAGTTGTCTGTAAAAATTGTTATATAGGACATTATGTCATATACAATGAGCTTATATCAGCTGTCTATAGTATCTATCACGTAAAATTTAAGCTGATGTTGATAAAAAAGAATAAAGAGAGATAAATATGCTGTCTACAATCATGTAGTCAACTGTATTATCAGAATTAAGGAGGCTATCCAACCACGTTTTTTAGATCCATTAAAGCATTAAAGATTGTGTGATCTATAAAGACAAGTAAAAAGACAACTCATTGTATGAGCTAACTTTAGTGCGGTCTACGAGTGACATAGAGAGTTGCTACAGACAGCAGCTGTCTATACCATTGTATATGCCCTTAGATGACGTGGATGAGAGGGAGGGAGCATAGAGAATTGAGTCGTTTCTCATGCAATAGTCGACTGTAACACGAAAAATAAGACATATTATACATGAAGGAGTCTATAGAGACATGTAAAAGACAACCTATTATAGCAGCTGTCTTTAATGCTATCTATAGATGACATAGAGATATACTATAGACAATAATTGTTTATACCATTTACATACCCTTAGTGACCGACATACAATACTATGTTTTCCCATCCGACGATGGCCCAGCCCAAAGCACCCATTCCTAATCCATCCACTAGTACTTCATTCCTTATCAACTACTACAATACTTCATTCCCTATTCCCCCACACACTTCTAACGCTTCCTCCACCACCATCGGCAGCTCCTCCGACGAATCATCCCTAACATACTCCTTCTCCCCTGATGGCTCCACCATGTCACTCCCACTTCACTCCCTTTTCATACCTCCATGGCTTTTTAGTTTAATCCACGCAAATCCTAGGGAGAGGAGAGGAGCGGGGGGAGGGGGGCATGAACCTTAGCGCCTCGACCCTGGAGGCGTCGCTGCAGGCGCCACCACCGAGACGCAACAAGACGGCGACACCCATGGACAACTCCACTCACCTCCCCGACGAGCTCCTCACCATTGTGTTCGGCCTCATTGGTTTCAAACAACAAGGCAGTGATGAAACACTGGGGCCCACCTTGCGTAGCTAGATCCGGGACTATCGGCAACAAGGCAGTGAGCCAGCCTCCTCCTCCGGCGAGCTCTGCCACTCATGCGTGTGCCTGCTTATCTAGCTATGTCTTTGTTGCAAGCATTCCTCATATTTGTTGTAAAAATATTTTTATTTGTTGCAACATGTTTTTTAGATCGTGAATTTTGGAGACGTTTCTCTTTCACTTGTTGCAGTAGTCTTTTTTCATTGTTGTCATATCATATTTTGCTTGTTGCAATAGTCCTTTTAAGTTGTTGCAATGAAAGGTTTTGACTAGCTCTTTTCTATTGTTGTATGAAGAGGTTTTGTTTGTTGCAGTACCTCTCTTTAGTTGTTGCAAGAGTAGTTTTAATTTGTTGCAATGTATTCTTATTTTTGTTGTCTCAACAGGTCAAATTTGTTGCACATTTTTGTTTGTTGATTTCGTGTGTTTGTTGCATCAGAACAAAAAATTTGTTGCAAGCATGGGAACTAATTGCCGCACCTCTATGATTTTTTTGTTGCATCAGATCAAATTAATTGTCTCATCCTCAGCCATTTCACCCACCAATCCTACGCCCCCAATCCCCATTCTCACATCCTAGCTCACCCCCCTCTGGTGGGTTGCCAATCTCCGACAACTGGAGCCAGATGCCATCGTAGACATACTCATCCCGCTCATCTATCTCTCTCTAGATCAACAAGGGTAGGGTGTCGTGGCGACGCGGTGGCCAGAGGAGCAAGGCGACGCGACCGCTTCCGCAGCCTCCTCCTCCTGATGCCGCCATCGTCGAACGATGGCCGTCCACACAACCTCATCCTCCTCCGGCAAACTGGAGCTCCAGCGAGACAACGGCGACCGAAGATCGAGCAGAGGCGAGCTTCCCTGTTGCGCTAAATCGAACAGTCAGAGTCCATCCAAGTTAGATCTAGTAGTGGGGGAAGCGTACGATGGAAAGTCGCTCCCATAAAATAACCATCCATAGCTAAAAGCTTCGTTTAGGGATTTGCTTTTGTCAGTGCCGGATGTTATGGCGTGGAGGTTCTGCTGCTCAGCGTCAATCTCTTTGGCACTGATGTGCTACTGACTTGGCACTAGCCGAAGTTCTATGTGGCGCTGAGATGTTAAAGCTTCGCACTGTTTGTGTTGGCAACTGTTTCGTACTCCTGGGAGTATGTACTCCCACTTTCAATATACCACTTAAATGCACATATTATACTTCTTTATCACTTTCAGTATACTTAAATACTAATTATAAGATACTCCAATGCGACTTGATTGAAAAATTTTCATTGAAGCCCTTTGTTTTTTTGTTATATACCATTTTTCATATATAAAAGAAGTATATACACAAAATTTGCTATAAAAGTAGACTTTGATGAAATTTTTTATGGAACTCACTTTGAGGTATCTTATAATCATTATTGGAGTATGTTCAAATAGATAAAGAGGTATCCCCATACGATTTAAATGATATATAAGAAGTGAGAGTATGTACTCCCAGAAGTACCATACCATTTTCCTATATATATATATATATATATAGTTACATATATATATAGATACCAATATTATAGGATAACGGCAATATTTTAAGATATTCGCAATATTATAAGATAGCAATTTTATTGCTTTGATACCAATATTATCAGATATTATCAGATATTTGAAATGATGATAACAATATTATTATAAGATAATGATAGAGATTAATGGTGATTCTAATTAGATATTAAGAAAAATTAAAGAGATAGTGCTTGGTTGTACCTCACAAATATTATATTGACTAAGTGGGTGCAAAGGTGGATGCACTTTCGTTCAATAATATTCTGGTTACTATTCAATAAATAGTATATTGCGAATAGTGAATAGTATTTGGTGAATAATATTTTCGAATAGTATTCTCTAAAAAAAAAAAATTGTAACTTGTTTCAGGATCTTGCAGGTTGGCGAAACCAATATGACGGCCGGTTTGTGCAGCAAAGTTGTAGAGTCCTACTCGGTACTCACCATATTTATCGCTAATTTGTTTCAGAAGTGGCTAAGCTTTTCCCTATGTGTTCTTAATCATAGTTATATGAGAATTTTTTTTATCGTCACTCCAGACAGTTCCACCCGAAGGGAACACTTCTCTCAGCATACACACCACCCTATAACGGCCACATGCCTAAAGCGGAATTTACTGAGATCTTTGCAGAGGTTTCTCCTATAGAGTTCTTAGCATAAAACCTTGTCTCATATGATCAGATTTAAAATACTAAAGGAAGTTCAAAACCACTTCATTTCCACAAAAAAAAAAACTTATATATGGTTTTCCCTTTCGGGAAACCCGACGATTAACACAAGATAGGGGTACCTTACACTGATATTACAAACCTTCTTATTGGATGCTCCTCCCCATTTTAAAGCTGTTGATAGTGGTTAATAGTTACGTTAACACCTGGTAGATGAAAGAAAAAGAAGATAAAGAGAGATACAGAAGCTGATTTTAACATATCGATATGGGCTACTTTTAGCATGCACCTGACACAACCTTGATGTTTGGATTACTCCTTTCCACAAAAATACTACTAGTTGCTGATAAAACTACGCACTTGTTTTCCCCATTAGCACTAGTTATTAGCAGGGCTGACTGCTGAAGCTACGATGCATATCATGGGTGATTAATTGTCTTATCCTGGGTTGCTCTTGTCCTAACTGTATTATCAGATCCTAGTAAATGTACTACTACTCCAGAATTACCCAATAAATGCTCCAGTTTCGGCTACTTCCAGCTGGAGCCACTCCCCTGTTTCTCTCTCTCCACCTTGACCTACCCACTAGTCAGTCAGTCAGTCACTCACCACACCATTCAAGCCTACTCCACCAAAGTGGAAGGGCACAGGAGCCACGAGGAAAGCAAGCCGCTTCCTCCTCCCCTCAAAGCCAAGCCAAGAACACCTCTTCTCTTCTCCCAGATCCCACACCACCACCACCCACGAACTCTCGCCAAGATCATCAAATCAGATCACCCTCCTCTCGTCTTGCCAATCCCCCATCACTGTGGTTGCTGCCATGCAATCGGCAATATTCTAGCATCAGCCCCGGCCAGATGAAAATGATGAAGCCGCAGCACAGCATGTCCGGGCATGGCAGGAGGAGCCCCTTCCTGACCTCCTACGCGCTCACGCTCGCCTTCATCACCTTCGTCTCCGTCCTCTACTTCAAGGACTTCTCCTCCACCCTCCACCAGCCCTTCCTCCACCGCCCCCCGCCCCACCGCCGCCAGATCAGCCGGCCGCACCCTCACCGACCCCGCCCCCGCCCCCCCGGCAGCAGCAACGTAAGCGCCGCCGCCAGCCCCAGATCAGTGTAAATATATGTCAATGCACGCGTGCTGACGACTTGCTTGTTGGTTTTTGGATTAGAGAAGGTCGAGGACCGCGCGGCGGTGTCCGGCGGGCTGCCGCCGTTCGCGGTGGGCACGGCGCCGGCGGGGTGCGACGTCGGGCGAGGCGAGTGGGTGTACGACGAGGCGGCGCGGCCGTGGTACCAGGAGGAGGAGTGCCCGTACATCCAACCGCAGCTGACGTGCCAGGCGCACGGCCGCCCTGACAAGGCCTACCAGCACTGGCGCTGGCAGCCGCGCGGCTGCTCGCTCCCCAGGTAAGCGTAAACCCATCCGCTTGCATTTCCCTGCCTCTCTGCGTGAGCGAGCAATGGCGATACTGATTTGGATCTTTCCGTTTGTTGAGAAAAAAACCCAAAAGGAATATTTAGTTTGAGGAAAAGAGAAGAAGCCAATTGATCTAAGCTGTGATATACCGAGTAGATGAAACAGATCGATAAATCGACCACGCCTATTCCTCCAGGGAAAAAAGTCACTAATTCTTCATTCATGTAGTATGATTTTCCCTAACACCCGAGACGTGTCACTCGGGCAGTGTCGACCGTGCGGTTAGAATCGAGCGGAAACGGTAGAAAACGGCGAGATTTTGAGGCTTTCGGTTTCGGGGTTTTGGCTGCACGCGCTTTGGTCCGAGCGGCCGGACGCAAGCGCGTGGCGCGCGGCGGAGGAGGCGAACGCGAATCCCAGTGGGGACCGGCGCGAGAGCCCAGCCGTAGGTGAGCGGTGATGAGCCATAGGACTGGACCACCGTGTATGGCTTGGGTGGGTGGAGTTCGGCGAGGGACACGGGTCCGTCCATGCGGCAACGACTTTACGTGCGGCAACCAGGTGTCCCTAGCAGTTAGCCGGGGCTTTCTTTACTAACCCACACCGAGTTCTGTTTCTAGATGGGTGAGCGAGACCGCTCAATTCAATACGACATAGATACTTCCAATACGTGCGTTCAACCTTTTGAAACCTTGATTATTAATACGCAAAGAAATATTTAGATTTGACCGGTGAAAATGATATCACTAGATTTGACATCAAACATACTTTCGTGTCATTATAATTTTTACTAACATATAGTTAAAAAATAATAATTAAAGTTGTATATTAAAGACTGTATCAATGTCCAACTACAAGTAAAAAAGAACGGAGGAGACAGTAGAACCAAGTCTCGTTGAATGGAACGGGCGGCCGACTGACCGAGCAGTGTGTAACGTAGTTGCAGGCCGGTGAGCGGTGCCGTGGCTGTTCAAACTTCAGATTGGCGAAAACTACGGAAAAAAGATTTTTCTACATGGGATTGTCGTATGTGAGGATGGGATCGTGAGATCCTTGAAGCAATTAGACGGCTGTGGACGTATGTGGTCTACACATGAGACGGCCCCATGGCAAATCCTCCACCAAAGAACGAAAGGTGTGATCTGATGCGGGGAGGACATGCTCCATGTCTCCATGATGCATTGATCCATCATCGTCTCACTCTCACATGAGGGCTCCAGCTGCTTCTGCCCTGGCCTGTGTGAGTTTGGTCCTTGACCTCTTGTGCCGTGTGCTTCCGGGCAAACAAAGATGCAGGTGTCACGTGGGAGCACGGGGTTTGAGGAAGGAAAGGGAGAGGCGGGCCAGCCAGGGCCGGCCGGCCCGCCACGGCAACCGGGATGGGAACACAGCCGTACAGCATTTTTTGTGTGTGTGTTGCCATGGACCCTCCATTTGCACGGCTTGGCTTGGGTTCCTCTCTATTGTACTTCTCTCTGTGGATAGTTCAAATGAAGGGGTTGTTGCCATGTTGCTGTTGAACCTCATTCTCAGCTTGATTCTGATATGGTTGGATTTAAATGTGTGTTGAAAATTCTTACAATATTGACGTCGTACGTGGTACGTGGGAGTCGACTGGTGTGGGATCTTAGGTACCGTCTGTCTGAGTTTATGACATTTTTGAAAAGATTACGCTAGCTGACACTCCCTTCAACTTTTAGATGAAGAGATACGTCACATTGCTCACAGTTGAAGCAATGTGGCATTGAACTCGCCAGTCAGTACTCTCTAATATATTTACGGATCAGTAAATATTTATGGAAGGATTTCAGATACTCCTAAATTTGAACTTGATAGTATTGCATGGCAATGTCATGTATAAGTGCTGCAGTTGAGTCGCAATCTGTATGCAAATTTGTCAGTCAAGCTGTGGAGTTTTTGAAGCGTACATTGATCATTATGCTATCTGTTCCATTCTCACGCCGGATAATGTCACGCATTGCAGCTTTAATGCAACTCTAATGCTGGAGATGCTGCGGGGCAAGCGCATGCTGTTTGTTGGAGATTCTCTGAACCGTGGGCAATACGTATCATTGGTCTGCCTCCTCCATCGGGTCGTGCCTGAGAGCTCAAAGTCCATGGAAACTTTTGACTCACTCACAGTTTTCAGAGCAAAGGTATTCCTTGTTTGGATTTTTTTTTTTGAGATGGCACAAGAGATAATTCAAAATGCAGTGCAGTAAACCTTTTTCTTGGTCACTGAACCTATCGTGAACACCAAAAATTGCTAGATATGTCAACGAATAAAACAACGAGTCCAAGTTTAGAAATGTTTGCATCTTAATATTTTTTTTATCTTAAATGGTGTTTCTTTTCTAGCTTGCTGGCTACCCTTTTTCTAGTCTCATCCATACTGAATATGCTTAATGTTGCATTTTGCTAGAACTATAATGCCACCATTGAGTTCTACTGGGCTCCCTTTCTAGCTGAATCAAATTCTGATGATGCCGTTGTGCACCGTGTTGCGGATAGAATAGTAAGGGGGACGGCCATTGAAAAGCATGCCAAGTTTTGGAAGGGAGCTGACATTTTGGTATTCAACACCTACCTTTGGTGGATGACTGGACAAAAGATGAAAATTCTGTAAGTATCTTCCATTATTACAACTCCTAAATTCAAAAGCACGGCATTCTGTACCATAGCTTAAAATTTGGATGGCCATTCATTTCATTTATATATGTGTGTCTTAGATACATTTCACACATTTCTTGTTCTTTTACACTTGCGAATTACTCCGACTTTGAATAAATAAATCTTAAGAGTATGTGAAAAAATTGACAAGAAGTCCTTGTTTTGTTGAACATTGCATCCTAATGCATTTGTTTTCATCCAAAGGTGCTTGAATACACCACCCACTGGGAGTTCATGGAATGAAACAATTGTAACATGCAGTATACCTCTAGTCTGAATCTATGCTGCGTGTAAAAACTGCAACCCCTCTTAGGTCTACACCACAAGATTACTCAATACTGAAGTTTCACAAAAAAAAATCCTGATTACTTGTTACTTCCAGGCAAAATTCTTTTGAAGATAAGAGCAAGGACATTATAGAAATGGAAACAGAGGAAGCCTACGGCATGGTACTGAATGCTGTGGTGAAATGGGTGGAGAACAACCTGAACCCGAGGAATTCAAGGGCGTTTTTCGTCACTATGTCACCCACTCATACCAGGTAAGCTCCCATATACACAAACACAAAATAACATCTTTATATTCAGAATTCAGCTAAATTACACGTTTATATCTGATCGGCTCATCCTATGCTAAATTGCACATGGCTGACTGATATCTCAAATTTGAGTTGTGTTTCTGATTTTTGTCTTTAGGAGCAAAGATTGGGGTGATGATTCTGATGGAAATTGCTACAACCAAACCATTCCGATCAAAGATTTGTCTTACTGGGGACCAGGCACTAGCAAGGGCTTGATGCGCGTCATAGGAGAAGTGTTCAGCACGTCTAAGGTCCCCGTCGGAATCGTCAATATCACCCAGCTCTCCGAGTACCGCAAAGATGCGCACACTCAGATATACAAGAAGCAGTGGAACCCGCTAACCCCGGAGCAGATCGCCAACCCTAAGAGCTATGCGGATTGCACGCATTGGTGCCTTCCAGGACTCCAGGACACCTGGAACGAACTGCTGTACTCGAAGCTCTTCTTTCCTTAAGCGAAGGAAGAATTTTGATTTCAGAGGATTGACACGCTGATCACCCCTTTGACTGAACATAAGCTTCTGAATATCACGTAGGTCCAAGTTGGGAGCATAATATATCATCAGGGGAAGCTCTGATCTGCTGGAGAAGGGTTAGTCTAACTAACATCATACAGGCCCAAACATTCTGAAGGATACACTACACACGCACGGTGCAGGAGATGGGAATGCTGTGCTCGTTTATTGAAAGGCCACTTGCTCATAGTGTATTACTACTCTCCTGTCAGCGTCGGCGCGGCATGATGTCTAAATAAGATTCTTGTACTGAACATGAATGCCAAATTGCTCGAGTTGATCACATTCACCTTTGCTTGTAGCATATGGAGAAGTTTTTCTGGCCTTCTGAGTACATTTTTCGCAAGTTAACTACATGACATTTAATTTTGCTGCGAGTAATTGGCTGTGTTCTCAGACAATCTTCTTTCTTCGATGGCACGCCTAGTAACGAAGAGTGTGGACCGTATAGTAACGAAGAGTGTGGACCGTATGATTCTGATCGGACGGTTGAGTCTACGCTGATATGCCCTTTTATTCAATATTTCAGTTATTTTTATTAGAAATCATATACAAATCAAATTACTAAATTTATTTAATGTATTCTGAATTACAGTTATTTAGAGATTTTACTTTGGAATTCGTATTGAAATCAAAATGCTTATTTTATTTTATTTTCAAATTTCAGTTACTTTTTTTTTGTTGTATTTCGTATACAAATATAATTGCCAATTATTGTTTAATTTTTATTCCAAGATATATTTTTTAGAATTTATATCAAAATCAAATCACAAATTTTATTTTATTTTTATTCTGAATTTCAGTTTTTTGTTGTATTTTGTATACAAATCTAATTACAATTTTTTGTTTATTTTTATTTCAAATTATACTTATTTAGGGATTTTACTTAGGAATTTGTATAGAAATTAAATTACTTATTTTATTTGATTTTTATTCCGAATTTCAGTTTTATTGTACTTGATATGAACTCTTTTACCTAAGAACTCGTATGGAAATCAAATTATTGATTTTTTTTATTTTAGTTTTATTATACTTGATATGGAGTCTTTTTTTAATGTAGACTGTTATAATCTGGGCCCACCACGATCGATGGTGTAGATCTTTATATTTTTCCACTATATGGTAATTTCTAATCCTTAAGAGTGAACGTGGTGCCTTCTTTTGACCGTGCTTTAATAATATAATAGATAGATTACAAAGTAACATATATCTCTAAATACTAACATGACACATCCAATGGCTACGAATAGTTCAACTTTAATTATGGTCCACCAAATTAACGGCGAGATGTTTTACTTTTTTTGTGAGAATTTCTAGCATACTTCTTACATACATATATATAAATTGTCGCTATCGTTTATCTTTAGTTAGGGGCCATCTAATTAAGGGCTAGTTGTTTTTCTTTCTTTTTTTTGTTAGAAATTTCAATTTTCATTTTTAGCCCTTGCAAAACGACTGCCATGAGTTTGGGCTGAGAGTTGGGGTCTAGCCTGCCGGACTGCGAATATACAAAAACGGGATTTTTTCAACGGGCTGAGTGTGAAATGTGGCTGGATCGTCTCCTTGCAGCTGGTCACTATTTTGTGCAGCGACCAGTGCCAATCATATATATCTGCGACACAGTTAATTACAACTTACACGGCAGCAAAAGGCACTCTTTTTTTAGAGAGAGAGAGAGAGCTCAAGAGCGGTAGACAGAGACAGCGCATAGAACGAGTTGGTTGGCTTTTGACTTTACTGTATTAAGCAAGCTAATTAAGGTAGGTCTCCCTAATCCCTCTGCATGATTTTAACTGTTCTCTTGTTAATTACGACATCTCCTGTATGTAGCCTTTTGGATTGGACGCGACTCGGCACCAACCTCCTATCCCTCAAGACAGATTTCCAGCAAGAACTGCCTGTTTCTTTCAACCAAAAAAAAAAGAAAAAATCCCAGCAAGAACTATGTCCCGAACAAAATGGTTGCTCTGCAATTTGCATTGCCGATAGTGACACGACAAAAACAACTTATATGAACGAAATCCTTAATTGAAGCAATACATACCAGTGCTAGTGTGCTACAACTAGCTCACGGACACAACAGCGACTTTTCATATACAGATACGTACGCTCCTCCCTCTCCCTCGCACGTCTCGCCAGATCACACACTGAGATATTATTGGTTGTTCTGCTCGGAGTCAGGGGCTCAAATGACAATGTTTTGAGATTGAAATAACAAAAATAGCTTCTCAAATGAATTAACAAAAAAAACACCGGTGTCGCACACCCACCGTATGATAGGTCACATGGCGGTTTCCCCCTATCACGCGCCCACCGCGTGGCAGATGACCTGCCCGCCCACTCCACGTGCCGCTCGGTGGGCGCGTTTGAAGCCGGCTGTAGCACGGTAGGGGGCGCGGCAAGGGGATCCGAGCGGTGAGGGAGCAACAGGTGGTACGTGCTGTTTGTCGGCACGTTCACGGTGTCATCTTTTATCAATTTGTTCAGAGATAGACTAGTTTTACTACTGCGACGTGAAACAGTATCAATTAAGCGAAAACTCGTTCCGCTCGTGGATGCACTTTGGTCAGGTCAAGCCGTGCAGGAGTGGCGTTTGATTCGAAATGGTTATCATTCCGACCACTCTCCGACCGTTCCCTATCTGCATGCAGCTTTAGCACCACCAACCTGCGCGAGGGATGCGCGTGCTGTTCGTGCCACTGCCAGCTCAGCTCCATGCCGTGCCTGCTGCGGCATGCTCCCCTGGTGCGCCAAGTCCATGCAGTCAGTCGTGCAGTACTAGTACCTACGGCTACAAGGCTTCAAATCATTAACGAATCACCATTCCATCATTTGCTTCGATGAACAAACCAATTAGTCCCACCAATTAGCTAGCTTGGCCTTGTCTAGTGTGTGGTTGATTGCAACAGAAGCATTGGCGCCTTTATATTTGGAATATTTGGTGTCTCGTCTACTTTCGTCGCGTCCAATCCAAACAACCAATTTGATGCCACCAAGGAAAAGGAGGTGGTTGCAATTGGTGCTGCACTGCTGCTGGCAGAGGCTTACTAATTCTGCAAAGTGCCATTGACCTATCTATTATATTATTAAAGCGATAGAAAAAAAAAGTCGTCACGTTCACTCTCAAGAGCTAGAAATTCTCATGTTAATTGGTGAAGAAAAATAAACACCTACACCGTTGATTATGGTGGGTCCAAATTATAACGATCTAGATTAAACGAAAGAGTTCATGTCAAGTACAATATAGAAATAAGAGTTCATGTTAAGTACAATGCAAAAATAACTGAAATTCTAAATTAGCAATTTAATTTTCATACGAATTCATAAGTACAATCACTAGATAAACATAATTCAGAATAAAATTTTTAAAAATACTAATGGCATTAGTACACAAATTCCAACAAAAAATAACTATAATTCAGAATAAAAAATAAAATAAAATAAACAAATCGATTTAAATCTGAATTCCAAAGTAAAATCACTAATATATATATATATATATATATATATATATATATATATATATATATATATATATATATATAGAGAGAGAGAGAGAGAGAGAGAGCAATTGAATTACTATACAAATTCCACAAAAATTATTAAAAATTGGGGTAAAAATAAAACAAAATTTGCAATTTGATTTCCATATGAATTCCAAAGTAAAATACTTAAATAAATAAAATTCAGAACAAAAACATCATCGATTTGATTGCCATACGAATTTCTAAGTAAAATCCTAAATAAATATAACTTGGAATAAAAAATAAACCAAAAATAGCAATTTGATTAGTATACAAATTTCAACAAAAAATAAATTGATTTTGGAATAAAAATAAAATAAAATAAGTATTTTGATTTCGATACGAATTCTGAAGTAAAATCTATAAATAACCATAATTCGGCATAAAAATTAAATAAAAATTAACAATTGGATTGGTTTACAATTTCTAACAAAAAATATGTGAAATTAGGGACAACAAATAAAAAAATACAATTTGATTTTCATACGAATTCCAAAGTAAAATCTCTTAATAACTAAAATTTTGAATAAATTAAATATAAGTTATAATGAAAATATCGTGAATAGTGTCCACAAACGAGTGTAATGACGTCGATCTATCCTATAAGAAGACATTGATCCACAAGGAAGCGAATAGTCGAGGAAGTGGCGATGAAGATGAGAATAATTCCATGTTGCTCACCTTAGCTATTCAACAAAGACAATGTCGTGTTGCTCGTTAGAGCCATCGAAGAGAAAGACCGGAGTCAAATGAGCCAAGTGCTACGACGACGAATGATGAGCATCAGCGTTGTTGAAGAAGTCAATGGCCAAAGAAATTCAATAATAGAAAAGACATAGCAGAGAGGAGATAAAGCTTTGGATTAAATACGAGCTATCGACGATATGTGACCATCGAGTATCTAGGACCATGCCATTGTTGGTGAGTGACATGGTTGAAGAATCTAGATCCGCTATTATATGTTAATGGAGTTTTGGTTATTAATAACAAATCTATTTATGAGACTGACACTCTTTTGCTATATCTACTGTTTAGTCTCAAATGGATAAAGAGGTAAAAATCAAATGAGGTATGCTTTCCAAATAACAAATCTTTATAAGACTAACACTTCTATTGTCATACAAATTGCTTAGTCTCAGTGGGATTTAAAGATCAAAGAGGTATGCATTCGACATCATTTTATTATATCTTGTTGCATTCCTCGGACTCAAAATATAGGTTGAACTTCACCAAAAGGTTAACTTGAATATGTGCATATGTCTTTATTACACATTTGTGTATGCACACATTTAGGGGGAGTTCACTCTATATTTTATGGTTTCATTAATATTGATCCATATTCTTATGTCCACATACTTAGGATCTTTACTTTGAAATATATCCTTGAATATATTTAACTTGTGTAGTTAATATATTCATATGAGTATATGTAACTTGTGTAGTTTATATATACCCATATCCTTGAATATATACAACTAGTATAGTTCGTATATATCCATATGAGCATATGAGACTTGTGTAGTTCATATAAACTCATATATCCTTTGAGTATATATAACTTATGTAGTTCATATATACTCATACCAAATATATTCAATTATCTGTAATTGTGTTGGTTGTCATCAATTACCAAAGAGGGAAAGATTGCGGTATCTTGTCCCACCATTATTGGCTAATGGTTTGTTGTGGTAATTAATGACAATCACCTTGTAGAACTAACATTTTTCTATGAGTTGGTGAAATAGGTTATGTTCTATGTGATTGAAGACTTCGGATGATATCATGTGTTGATTGTCATCAAGTCAAAGATCGGGGAAATGGAAATCATCATGTGTTGATGATGTTCGAGTCGAGATCCCGAAGTGAAGAGCTTGGAGTAAAGGATGCATCATGAGTTGATGCATATCAAGTTCAAGAAGAGAAGATGATTATGAGTTGATCATCAAGTCGAGAAGAATCCATCATGTGTTGATGGAGGTCAAATGAAGAGTGCATCATGAGTTGATGCATGTCAAGACCTGAGATGAAAGATGTCATCATATGTTGATGGACATTAAGTCAATAACCCGGACTTGAAGCGAGGATGTGCGTCATCAAGCTTCAAGTGGTTGCGCAAGGAAAAGGTATGACTAGCTAGGGCTAAGGATTTGTTCATAGTCTTTTACCGATCTCGGTGGTTGGTTGGAAACCGGATTGCTAGAATAGGTTGCCATACTATTAAGAGGGGTCTTAATTAGTAACTTGAGCTAGTCATGTGTTGATCACTCATTGTGTTTGCTCTAGCTCAACTTAACATGTCGCCTATATTTGCGAATGCATTTTGCAAATAGTTGTGGTTCATGGTTATTCCTTGCAGCATGTGTCTCTTGTTTGCGAATGTGTTTTGCAAACGGTTTAAGTCCATGTACCTTATTCCTTGTGGCGATAATTCTAAAAGTCGGCAAAATGTGTTTTTGTGACTTGTTGAGAATATAGCATTCATCTCTTGTGTACATGTTGCATCAATTGGCAAATATGTTTTGCAAATTGAGTTTAAGCAAATGTACAAAGTTTGATCTCAGTCTTAGTGACTGTTGGAGGTCTGACCGCCTCTGGTAGCGGTCTGGCCGGTGGTAGCGGTCTGACCGCCATGGTGTGAGCGGTCTGACCGACCTTCGGTTGTACCGGCCGTAAGAATCGGTACTACCGGAGTGCGGTAGTACCGGGCATTTGAAACGGTACTACCGGAGTGAGGTAGTACCAAAATTTGTATGGCGGTACGTGTTTTCCAGAAGAGATGTTTTTCTGGTTTGATCGGTTGCTCAGTTGAGCGATCTGACCGGCCTCTCTGGCGGTCTGACCGGTCTGAGCGGTCTGACCGACCATTGGTTGGCGGTCAGACCGTTTGTGAGTCCAACGGCTAGTTTTATAGCCGTTGGCGCTTGGGCGGTCCGACCGGCCATTAGTTGGCGGTCAGACCGGTTTCGTCCAGATTCTCTGGAATCTTCTCCCCAACGGCTAGTTTTTGTGTGTGGGCTATAAATACCCACCTTGGCTGTGTGAGGAGAAGTTGCTGGTGCCCCTATTGAGTTCCTTTGAGCTAAGAGCAAGCCCTCTACTCCCATTTGTGCATGTGTTGCACTTAGTGAGGTTTGAGAGGCAAATCCTATTGCATGTATTGCATTAGGTGGTGGATTTAATATCCACGAGAGCTTTGACATTTGATTGGTTCAAGTGAAAGTTGGTGACTTGTTACTCTTGGTGTTTGCCGACACCTAGACGGCGTGGAGGCGTCGTGCGTCGGTGATCTTCTCAAGTGAAGCTTGTGAGAAGACCCGAGCATTTGTGAGTGGCTTGGTGCTCGCCATCTCCGGAGTGGAGTAAGAGCAACCCTAGTGGAGCGAGGTGGTTGATACCTCGGAGGAAGGCTTAATTTGTGGAGCCGACCCAATTGGTTTGGGTTTCCCTCAACGTGGATTATGGGAGACCGGCAAGTCTCCGACCACCACGGTAAAACATCATTGTGTCTCATGTGCTTCTTGTGATTAGCTCTCATATGCTTTACTTTGTGCAATTTATATTCTTTATATAATTGCTTATTCATTTGTATGATTGCTATCTTGTATGTGCTTGGTTAATCATATCTTTAGTTGATAGCTTACAAGTCTTTACTAAATTGCTCTATTTATTATTGACTTGTATTGTTGGTGCACTTAGTGAACTTGGTTGATTTAGGCTAAACCGAATTGATATTTAGCTTCCGTATTAGAAATCGATTTTAGCTCTTAAAAGTTTTAAAATGCCTATTCACCCCCCTCTAGTCGGCATACTCGATCTTACAATGGTGTCATCGGCGATGACGAGCTGATTCTTCCTATCGTTAGACAACGACTAAATTAGACATACCGATATTAGTGAAGATGTGGGTCACCGCAGTTAGTGAGGAAGCCACGTCGTTGAGTTGGACAACGTTGAAGAAGAAGAGCGACCGACACAACAGAAGAAGACATCGATCATATATAACATCGTGCATGTGTATATACATACATGCACCGTACGAATAGAAGCATAGGCATACAAAAACAAAGGAGTAAAGAGCTCGGAGTAGAGATAGCGCAATGGTAAGGAATAGGCTTGGGGCCACTGGAGAGAGTGCGACGGGTGTCCCGGCAGGGATCGACGATATTTGCACGCATATACGTGTAGATATCACAACAGTCATCATTAAGCGATAATTGGAGAGTAGTAGACGATAACTATGTGGTAGTGTATTACATTGGAAATGGTAGCAGGTGAGAGATATCATTCAAGAATTGGGCTTGCTCTTGGAGGTTAAAGCAGAAAAATTGTGTCGGGGAGAAGAGATAGAAGACACACGGTTCGGTGGGGCAATCGACGTAAGGGAAGATAAGTTTAATGTAGGTCACCCATGGTTCATCGGTGTATATGTGGGCAATGTACTCTAATACCATATAAACTAATAAGATAATTTTTTGCACACATAATCAATGTATTGCTTGAGATTAATAGAGGTACATGTACATGCAAATATTTTGAAAAAGAGTTAAGGACATGCAACTACATGATATATACATAATAGAGAGTGATTAACTTATTATACTCATGATTTTCTTCCATGAAAGCTCACACTTCAATTACGTTGCTCAAGTTGCATTTTCCTTCAAGCTTTTATTGTCATTTTCTAATTTTTATGATATCTTAAAAATATAAATAGCTACAAGATATGTAAATATATTATGAAACATCTAAGTTATATCATTGTCACTACAAACTTTAAAACAAATCTAGCTGCAAAACGCGGGCCACCCTGCTAGTTATCTTATTAAAGTAGGGCGGAACAGAAGCCATCACGTTCGCTCCTAAAGATTAGAAATTCTCATGTTAATCGGTGGAAAAATAGAATAATCTACACCGTCGATCCTGGTGGGTCCAGATTATAACGGTTTAGATTAAAAGAGAGAGTCCAAGTCAAGTATAATAAAACTAAAATTCAAAATAAAAAAATAAAATAAAATATGCAATTTGATTTCCACACGAGTTCCTAAGTAAAAGAGTCCATGCCAAGTACATTAAAACTAAAATTCAGAATAAAAATAAAATAAAATAAGTAATTTGATTTTCATACAAATTTCTAAGTAAAATCCATAAGTAATTATAATTCGAAATAAAAAAATTATCAATTAGATTTGTATACGAAATCCAACAAAAAATAACTGAAATTCAGAACAAAAATAAAATAAAATTAGGAATTTGATTTCAATACGAGCTCCAAAGTAAAATCCCTAAATAACTATAATTCAAAATAAAATTAAAGAAAAAATAACAATTGGATTCAGATACAAATTCCAAGGAAAAAGAACCAAAATTCTGAATAAAAATAAAAGAAAAATTACGATTTGATTTTCATACGAATTCCAAAGCAAAATCCCTAAATAACTAAAATTGAGAATAAACTAAATAAATTTAGCAATTTAACTTGTATACAAACTCAAATAAAAATAACATAAATATTGAATAAAAATAAAAGTTGTAACGGGGATAAAAGGAATGGTGTCGGAGGAGACACAAAAGAAGACATCATATTTACTTTCAAGGTCATGTGTTTCTATTGTTGTTTCCTATGAAATAAAAATAAAAAATAACTGAAATTTTGAATGAAAAAAATAAAAGTTATAACGAGGATGACACGAATGGTATCGGAGGAGACTACGAAAGAGTGCAATGGCATTGATCTGTACTGCAAGAAGACATTGACCGGTGGGGAAGCGAAGAGTCGAGGCAGCGACAACGGAGATAAGGACAATGTCGTGCTGCTCACCTTAGACGTTCAACGAGAGGATAATGTTGTGTTGTTCGCCAGAGCCATTGAAGATCTAGTGTTGAAGGAGCCAAGAGCCGCGATGATAAATGGCGAGCGTCAACGTGCACAGGACACCCTAGCAGAGAGGAGATAAAGCTTTGCATTGAAGACGAGCATAGGTGAATCCACATGGAGGCTTTCAGGGTGCACATGACACCGGGTTTAATGTTGTTTTATTTTATCAAAAATTGGCATATATATATATATATGTGTGTGTGTGTACACCATGTAGTTTAAACTTAGTGACTTTAAACTTGTTTCATGATATGAATGATAACTCCCGGTCAATTTCGTTCTAGATCCACCACTGAAGACGAGCTATGGACGATATGTGGTCAGGGAGCTTGGAGCGTGCCATCACTGGTGAAGGGCACGTTATCGCCGGCGATGGCAAAAATATTCTCTATATTGTTAGATAACAACTAAAGTAGATATGCCAACATCCATAAAGATGAGAGGTTGTTACGATTAATGACGAAGTCATAACGTTGAATTGGCCAACGTTGAAGAAGAGAAACGGTCGACGTGAGAGGAGAGGACATCGAGCATGTATAACATCATACATGCATCCGTACGAATAGAAGCGCAGGTGTACAGAGGCAGAGGAGAAAAAAGCTTGGAGTAGAGATAGCGCAGTCGTAGGGAATAGGCTTGGGTCACCGAAGAGAGCGTGACACGTGTACCCAATTGGAATCGGCGACAATTGTATGTGTACGCGTGTTGATGTCGCAATGGTTAGTATTAAGCAATAATTGGGGAGAAGTAGAAGATAATTATGGTATTAAGCAATAATTGGGGAGAAGTAGAAGATAACTATATGATAAAATATTGTATTGAAAAGGGTAGTAACTCGAGAGGGATCGACCTAGATTTGGTCTTCTGTTGGTAGTTGAAGAAAAAAAGTTGTGATGATGAGAAAATATAGAAGACATACGGTTCGGTGGGGCAGCTGGTGTGTAAGGAAAGATGTAACATCCTAATTTGTGGGCTTTTTTGACATTTTCAAAATAAAATAAACCATTTGAATTTTATTGAATTAATAAAAACTTAAATTGAAATTTCAAAAAAATGAAAAATATTTTAAATGATTAAAATAAACTTCAATTAAATTCAAAATTATTTTATTCAAGTTCTTCAGGTTCCAAAGATTTTTATGGAAATTTCTTGAATTTTCCCAATTTTATTTTATTTTCTCCTTTTCTTTTATTTTCCCCTCTTTTCCTTCTTTTTTTTTCTCTTTCTTCTTTTTCCTTCTCTGTTTTTTATTACCGCGCCAGCGCTGCCCTGTCTCAATAGCCACCTTCTTGCCCATGCTGTCGCCTTCACGCCCATGCTCGCTTTGCTCGCCAAAGACCGGCTGCATGCATGCCGCCACTGCGCCCATCCCTTACGCGCCTCGCCCATGCCCTGGTAGTCGCGCAACTCGGCATGCCCGGCGCCACTACCCTCGCTCCCAGCTATCTACCCTTGCACTACGTCTTTCGCATTGTCCACGCGCGCCCATGCCGCGCTGCTCCCTTTCTTCCTCTATAAAAGTCAGCCAACACCCTCCCCTTTCCTCCCCTTCTTCCTCCTGCTCTCTTTTCCCCGGAGCTCACCACCTCCGCAAGCTTCCTCTTCTTCTCCAAAACCGATCACCACCGCCTCGTTGACGATCTTCCTCTTCGGTCAAGATTTTGCCTCTCTAGTTGTGTCATATCGCGTTCCCCGACCTCGTCTTCCTAATCCCCCCTCAATTCGTTCTCTCCCTCACTGTAAAACTCTCCCACCGCCGCCACCTTTCTTCCCCACCGCCGGTGCTATGGCACCGCCGTTCCGGCCACCCCCGTGCCCCCCGACCCCACCATGGCATTCCCCTTGCCGAGGCGCACCTCATGCTCACCCTAACTTCTCTAGGGTGCCACCGAATCGTTGTTTTCACTGCCGACCCGAACCGCTCCTGTGCGCCGCCGCCCATGGGTTCCTCACCCCCGTGGGCCCCATTTTTGTTGTCGCCACCCTCTCCCGTGCCGCCGCTCGTTGCCGACAGCTGAGCGCCCGAGCTATCCAGCTCCTCCCTGTTTTGCTCTCTGAAGTGCTCTCCGAGTTCCCTCCTGTCTCACTTCCATTAGGGCTCCACTTGTCATGCCCATCCCTCCTCTCTCTCTCTCTCTCCATCTCTCTCACTAGAAAGAGGGGCCCACAAGTTAGTATTTCTTTTTATCCTAAATTCCGAAATGGAATATTCCAGGATATTCCATTTCAGATTTTCTATCATTTCATATGGTGTCAATCTTTCAAACGTTCGTTATCCTTCATACAAACTCCGATTCCGTCGATTTTTTTTCTAAATTCATATAAATTCAATATCTTTCTATCGATACTAATTTTATAATACTAATTTTTGGATTTTTGAATTTTATTTGGATTTATATTTATTTATTCAACTCATTTCGCGTATAGATTTCGATGACTCCAGGGAATCTGAATTATTTGAAGAATTAGATCCTCAAGCATTTGAGCAAGACAAGTTACACTTTTGATCATATTTGTTCCTAGTATTTAAAATTATTTAAATCCTATTCTAAATTATTATTACATGCGTATTTATATCCAAGTTATTTAAATCCCTATTTTAAATTATAGTTATTCTCAATACCTTTGTATAGCCAAATTTTCTATTGAATTAGCCATTACGTGATACCATCGTTAAAATATAGTTGATACATTAGTATGAACTAGAACATGTTAAAAAAACTTTATGCTTAGACAAAGTTTAGACTAAAAATATTGAATTTGAGGAGTATAGCCAAATGTTTAATTATGATTTAAAATTAGGCTATGGTATTATCTTTACCATAGAATTTTTAGCAAATGATGTAACTTTGAAAATAAATAAAAGTTGGTTTAAACTTGGACGAAATGGATGTTTGGATGATGCAAGTTTATACACGGGATCGATTCATTTATATGGTCGAGACCATGGTTTATTGAAAGTAGCCCAAGTTAATTAAGGACCGAACTTCGAGCCGCATCTTACTAAGCTTCACCGTACTACCACAAGTCTGAAATGGGACAGGCTGGACTAAATAATTTGCAACCTTACACCGTGGTTATACCATCTGGTTGTGTGGGTATCAGAATGACATACTTTTCTTTATTCCTATATGGCTCAAGGGGGGCTTCCGGCGGATGGAGCAATCCAAAAGAAGTGAAATCTTAGTGAGCATAACTACGATATGATGGCGCATTGTATAGGCCTCGTGATATTTACTTAGTCGCACGCTTTCGTAAGCGTGTCTTAGCTGACATGTTAAGCAAAATTATCTCTTGTGAGTAAAGTTGTACTTTGCTTTTGGCCTTATGTCCATTTTGTAACAAACTTGAATTATTATGAATGAATTGTGTATTATGGTTGTGTTATTATCTTTTGTTTGACTGTATACACTAGCTGTTCTTGGACTAGCGTATGAAACACAGGGAATCTAATATCCTTCGCTCCGGGTTCAACAAAAGATAAGTTCAAGGTAGGTTGCCCATGGTGCATCGATATACGCGTGAGCAAAGTATTATAACCATGTAAACTAATAAGATAATTTGTCATACATATAATCAACGCATTGCTTGAGATTAAATAAAGATACATGTGCATACATAAAATTTAAAAAATGTAACTAATTACTAAGAGATTAAGAATATGCAGCTACATAATTTATTCATGATGGAGAGTGGTTGGTTTCTAAGAATGCCAACAATTTATCATGCTCAATGTTTTTCTTTCATCAAAACTCGAGCAATTTTTATTTTTAATATTTTTTAAAAATATTTTAAAGATAAGCTCTTCCTAACTTTATTTCCAATTCTACCCCTTTGGCCACGCCACCACGCGTGGCGTGACAAAAGCACGTTGTCACGCCACGGATCTTGGCGTGGTAAATGAGTGTTGTCACGCCACTCTTCTTAGCGTGACAAGACTTAGCCCGAACACGGACGCGTGTTGGCTCGGAGGTTATCTGGCAGGTTTGATCACGCCGTGGTAAGTGGCGTGATAGCACAGTTTGATCATGCTATGGGTCATGGCGTGACCAAAAGTGGTAGAATTAGAAATAAAGTTAAGAAGAAGCTATCTTTAAAATATTTTTTAAAAAAGGATTAAAAAATAAAAACTGCTCTCAAAACTCATACTTCAATTACGTTCCTGAGGTTGTATTTTTCTTCAAGGTTTTTTTGTTATTTTCAATGTTTATGATATATATATATATTCTCAATCATTTATACAAAATTCAAAAAAAATCTAGCCGCGCACCCGACTAGTTCTTTAAATAATAATAAAAAAGAACCGCAAAGTGGATTAGTAGTAGTACATGATACAGCTACTAGTCAGTCATCTGGTCGTAGAAAATTAGTCACCATAAGATGTTGACGCTGCATTCTCCAAGAATCATTGCTGGTTTGAACTTCGAAGGATCTGATCTTACACCTTACACGAGAACATCAGAATCGATTGACTGACTGTGTGTCTGTGGAGAGGTGGTGGCTTGGCTCTGGAATCTTATGCTACAGTTAATGAGTTCTACGGGACACCGTTCCTAGTGGAGGCACCCAGCTGCTTGAGCTAGCACCCCGGTTAAATCCATTGAAAAGCACGGATCGAGCCCGGTTGGAATGGCCACGCGCTGGCCTTCAACACCTGCCGCTGCTGACCGTCAAGGTGTCAATGCACCTACGTACATACAGAAACTCAAAACGCGCCATGAAGCCGGCCTCCGTGCATGCCCGCCTGCCGCTTTAGCTCACGGGCGGATATCCGCAAAATAACATAATTTTCTTCTACACGAATCCTAGGGTTTTAGTACCCCTTCCGTCATAACGTCATAAAAGAGTGATGTCCTAGAATACATACAGTCAAACTATATTAATTTTGGTCAAAAGTATTAATTAAAACATACGATTTTCATGTATAGAAGCTATACAAGTGAATTTGTCATGAAAATTATTTTTATAATATTGCGCTTTTATATGGTTTTTGAATATATATAGTAAGAGGATTTAGGTGTCAAATGAGCATCTTATTAATTTTGAAAAGTAATTAAAAACGTGGCTATTTTGTGATCGGTCACTGGAGAGAGTAGGTAGATAAGTAATGGCAACTGCCGCGACGACGCGAACGAGGTGGTAGTCGGTAGAGACGGTGGCGAGGAGGAGACGAGGCGTACGTTGAGGTTGGTGCGGCGGAGAGGATGGCGGGGGCCCGGCTCGATCGACAACGTGGAACCCAGCCGGCCGATCGCGGCAGGTGCACCACCCGATCTATTTATATCAACGCGATTGTCAAAAGGAACATAGAAACTTTTATGCCGTGCCAGCCGGTAGCGACACCGTAACGCCCAGCACTCACACGGTCCGACCGTGTTGTTAATTAATTATTGGGCGGATTAATCGCAAATGCTTTGACATGCCCAGACTGGAGGGGTGGTTAAGTACCATTAGGTCCATTACTGCTCATTCATTAACTTTGCTAATTCTGCACGTCTAGATGGCGCTGTAACGGGAAATTAAGGTGACCATAGGAAGTGACAGATACATTCGACGAGACGCCCGCACGTTCCCGATAGTCCTGGACTGGGGCGTTCCGGCAGGTTGCGCCGCGACGAACCGGGACCGGGGTATGATGTGCGTGGTCGACGAGGCGCACCGCGCGCGCACTTAACGTCCACGCAGCTGCCGGCCGGAGAATGTGCCGGAAGGGCGCAAGCGCTTCCTGGCGCGGCTGCCGCTGATATCAACGCGAAGTTCTTGTTTCCTTGTTCATTTCACGGGCAAGATGCGGCTCTCATTTCATGATCTACTGATCTAGCGTTCAAAATCTCCAGAACAACTTGAAGCTGTTCAGAAGAAAGCATGTCCTAGCATTCATTCTGCAACAGCGAATGTGGAATTCATTCGAACCGCTCTGTCGGATGGGTTACGTGAATTCAGAATGTGGACTTCATCGAATGGAAAATTAGGTTGCCTTTACCACAGCTATTGATAAAAAATTTCTTTTCCTTTAATTATTTTCTGCTATGGCCGTGCACCAAACTAAAGCGAAGAAATCAAGGACACGTTTTCCCTCTCTTTTTTTTATAGCCGGTCTCAGTAGGGTCGCGAGCTGTTTGCTTGTTTCAGAAACCTCACCAAACGGCAAACACCCCTGTTCGTTGGCCACCTGCTCCATCGTACCTTTCAAATACTCCTTTTTCCTGGCCTTTTAACCTTTGCTTACAAGCCACGGGAAAATCTCGATTTGTTGGTGCAAGAAAATGATTTACGATGTTGCTTTCGGTACACCATGCAAAAAATTCTCTAATATACAAATACCAATTTGTATATTTGGTGTACCACTTTGTCATGTTCCTGTAACACCCTGCGATCCAAAATTCACTAATAGCCCAGCCCACCCACAAGACGGGCACGCATGCGTAGCACCTCATTTATACTTTCATCCTTGCTTCGCCCAAAAGTGTTAACCCGTAAGTGTTGCGATTTGGACCAACATACATTATATGCTAGTGGAACTCAAAATAAACTGCCAAAAGTGTTTACCTGTAAGTGCTACGATTTGGACCAACATACATTATATGTTAGTGGAACTCAAAGTAAACTAGCAATGTGGTACTAAAAGATGTGGTGTTACACCCTTAAAGGAAAATTTGATCATATACCTCCTTAGATAGGTTGCCCTCTGCCACATGTCATTGACCTATGGTGACCCACATGTCATTGAGGTAGGAGGGTAAATCCGAATGCTCATATATGATCCAATCCCCTTAAAAGGTTGCCGCTCTCGGCAGCGTGAAATGCTCATAAACGAGCCCCTCGGTATAGAACCCATGCCACGTGCTGCTACAATGCCACACACATACGTGGCTCGTGCAATGAGGATTGATGCTCTGATATCGTCTGTAACATCCCCCCCCCCAAAAATCGCTAATAGCCCAACCCACCTACAGGGGCGGGCACACATGCTTGGGCCTTTGTCATAGCTTCGCCCAAAATGGTTAATCTGAAAGTGCTACGATTTGAGTCAAAAGACATTATATGCTAGTAGAACTCAATGTAAACCGGCAACGTGGTACAAAAAGGCGGGGTGTTACATTCTCCCGAGAATGTGGTACTAAAGGGCGAGGTGTTATATTCTCCCCCACTTAAAGGGCTGCCGCCCTCAGTAGCATGAAATGCCCAGAAATGGGCCCCTCGATACACACCCGTGTCATATGCCTCTACAGGGCCACACGCACACACTGACACACACCTGTGTAGCGAGGGTTGATACACCATTTGTAACACCATGTGGCCCAAAATTCACTAATAACCTGGCCCACCCACGGGGCAGGAACGTATGTTTGGGCTTTCGTTCTCGTTTCGCCTAAAAGGGTTAACTTGAAAATGTTACGATTTGAGTCAGCGGACATATATGCTAGTGAAACTCAATGTAAACCGATAATATGATACTAAAAGATGTGGTGTCTGTAATGATTATTATGGGAATATAATTTTGGTACACCAAATGGTCGTAGTATGATATGAACTATGGAGTAAACGATTATCACCTAAAAAGTTCCTTTTAACAGAAGCAACATGCTGTCTTACCTCTAACGGCAACGTTTCCTAAAGAAGCAAACGTCGTGTGTCCCGGGCTAACGGCAACGTTAAACTGGTGTTGCGTTCGCGCCATACGCGTGCGCGCAAGGAATTTCGACATGATGCAAAAACGAAAAATTAGAGGCGTAATTAAAGCAGCAGTAAGTACCAGCTAGCCCTGTGCACCATGCAATCCACCCGAATTTTCTCAAACCAAAATCCCAACCAGAGAATTAAGCAGCGCCTCCTCACACCCACCCTCCCCGGCACACAAAGCAAGTCTTGACTCTTGCCTTGCAAAAGAGAACACATCGCCCGTACGGTACTAGCACACACACTACAGTAATGGCCAATTAGACCACGCGGCAGTTTGTAATTAATTGTCGACCAAAAGAACCCTCTTTTTTTTGTAAGAGAAAACATCGCTGATTCGTACGACAGAAGCTCTTCTCCTCCTCCCTAGTGCCCACGATGCGGTTGTTAGAGCGAGCTAGAGTTGGACCCCCTGTCTGCGTCTGAACTGCGTTATATCTGGAGAAAGAGTCCGATTCGGTCAGTGTCTCAGTGATGGCTAGGAGCTAGCACTCCTCGCACCCAGATCCCAATGCGCCTCTTCGCATCTTGTTAACCAAACCAAACCAAACCAAAACTGAGCTAGTGAGCCACCAGCTCGTGGTCTAGCTATGAAGCTCCTCGCCGTCCTGGCTATCGTCTCCGCCGCGGCGCCATTCCTCTGCGTCGCCGGCCAGGTACGATGTGTACGCAGTAGCACACGGTAGTTTCAGAACTTGCAGGTGCACAGGCCTAATCTTGCTTTTGCTTGTGAATGTGATGCAGGCTGACGGCGAGGCTGGCTCCGGGTCCGAGCTGCTGCCGTTCGCCGTGGGCACGGCGCCGGAGGGGTGCGACATCGGGCAGGGGGAGTGGGTGTACGACGAGGCGGCGCGGCCGTGGTACCAGGAGGAGGAGTGCCCGTACATCCAGCCGCAGCTGACGTGCCAGGCGCACGGCCGCCCCGACAAGACCTACCAGCACTGGCGATGGCAGCCGCGCGGCTGCTCGCTCCCCAGGTACGCCCGCCCGCCCGCCGGCCATCTCTCGCTATCTTTAAGCTTGCTCCATGAACAAGAACAATGCAACGAGCTAGCTACTAGCTGCGCGCGTTGGTAGATAGAATCCTACGCGCTTTACGCAGAGAAGCGGTGGCCTTGCTTTGCTCCGTAACTGCAAGAAACCGCGAGGAAAGACGGGGAGTTACTCCTGCTTTTACAGAGGTTGAAAAAGGACGGGTGGTAACAAGAAGTTACCCGTGGTTAGCTAGTTAAGGGAACATCTTGACCGCTGTACTGATTTGTGACTTCTAGGACGCCAATAATGCATCGAAGGACAGCACTACAGGTACAGGGGGGTAGGTGAGGCATGTTCTGGAGAGTAAAAGTTACTCGTAGTACTAGCAGTAGTAGGAGTTGTAATAACATAGGTTTGCACTTCAAAGACGTAGTATTGAATGGCAAGAGAGCAACTCGGTGCTTACTGTAGTAGTAGTAGTGTCTAGAGATTTCGATGCTTGTGTTCAGGTGGTCACAGATTCGTAGGAGCGCTCGATCCAAGTTTTCAGTTCGAGTGTACAACTGAAATGAGGTCCATGTTTGTCCACCAACTCTTTCTGCTGATGCAAAATTATTTCTACGAATCGAGCAGAAACTTGTGTACAACTGAAATGACGTCCATCTTTGTCCACTAACTCTTTCTGCTGATGCAAAATTATTATTTCTATGAATCGCTCGATCCAAGTTTCCAGTCCAAGTGTACAACTGAAATGAGGTCCATGTTTGTCCACCAACTCTTTCTGCTGATGCAAAATTATTTATCTGCCTCATGCCCGGCTAGCACTAGAAGGGTGCTGTGCTGCCAAACCGGGTGCTCTCATTGTAGAACTCATTTTTGGGGAAAGACTCGGTGATGATTCACTCTCCAAAAAAAAATTGGTTTAAAATGGGACGTTTCAGTGAAGGAAGTGGACAATAGAATAGTACAAAACATGCCCCCCCGTGGTCCTAAGTGGCAGGGTTTGATTGGATGTGGAGGTGAAGCATCATATAGTGGACTCCAGTTGTTGCATTTGGCAAATAAAGGTCCAGGTGCCATGTGAGAGCACTGACGAAAGGCCATGTTGAATGGACAAACATTCTTCCGTTGAAAATTACTTTGGTAATTTTAGCATCTGGATTCTGGAGTGTTCAGAAATTTTGTAACAAGTGGCATAATAAATCCTTTAAACTCTTATCGAAACCTCCATTCGAGGCTTCCAGCCATATTACCTTAGTGTTAATGATCACTTGACCATCTGTTCAACTGTCTTCGTTTAAAAAATCTTCTGTAAACAACTGTGCAATTTCGTTTTGAGCTTACTGTAATCTCGATCTGTGAATTTTTTTTTGGATTGATGCTGAAAAATGATGTATCCTGTCCGTGTATTGCCCATTTGGTTGCCTAGAATTCAACATTCAGGAGATAGGTGCATGCCAAAATCGGAGGTCTAGACAGGAATCTTTCCTCTTGAATCCAACATTCAGAACAACGTTTTGTTTGTTGTTTTGTTCACGGATCGTCTCAATTCAAGGTAGGGTTACAGTACCGTTCTCATCAGTCTGGTGCCTTGCGTTGCAGTTTCAACGCAACTCAGATGCTGGAGATGCTGCGCGGCAAGCGCATGTTGTTTGTGGGCGACTCTCTGAACCGCGGGCAGTACGTCTCCTTGCTCTGCCTCCTCCACCGCGCCATCCCCGAGGGCTCCAAATCGTTCGAAACCGTCGACTCCCTCAGCATCTTCAGAGCAAAGGTACAACTCCTTGTGACAGTTCTTCTCCTTGGATTCTTGCCTGATCGGACAAGCGTCGTTGCTTACTGATCTTGATTCTGTGTATCGTCCTAGGACTACGATGCAACGATTGAATTCTACTGGGCTCCCCTCCTCGCCGAGTCCAACTCCGACGACGCGGTCGTGCACCGCGTCAATGACCGGATCATCCGGGGTGCGCCCATGGACAAGCACTCGAGGTTCTGGAAGGGCGCCGACATCATGGTGTTCAACTCCTACCTCTGGTGGATGACCGGGGAGAAGATCCAGATCCTGTAAGCAACTCCAAATTAAGTTGCACGTGATCAACACATGCAACAATCTTTTTAACCACTGCGTAGCTTTGTTGGTTGATCTGAGCCAACTGTATGCATGATTCGATTCCTGCAGGAGAGGCTCTGACGACGACATGAGCAAGGACATCGTGGAGATGGAAGCAGAGGAGGCCTACAGGCTGGTGCTGTACCAGGTGGTCAGGTGGCTGGAGAACAACGTGGATCCCAAGAACTCCAGGGTGTTCTTCGTCACCGCGTCACCGACCCATACCAAGTGAGCTCACTGACATGCAACCATTCACCAAATCTCGTAGAACTTCAACTTAGCAACATCTGCAACTAGCTCACCCTTCTACATGAATTATACGTACGTTGTGAACTACCAGTAGCAAGGAGTGGGGCGAGGAGACGGAGGGCAACTGCTACAACCAGACGGCGCCGATCACGGACGCGTCGTACTGGGGGAGCACGAGCAGGGCGATGCTGCGCGTCACCGGCGAGGTGCTCGGCGCGTCGAGGGTGCCCGTCGGCGTGGTGAACATCACGCAGCTGTCCGAGTACCGCAAGGACGCGCACACGAAGGTATACAAGAAGCAGTGGACGCAGCCGACGCCGGAGCAGGTCGCCGACCCCAGGAGCTACGCCGACTGCACCCACTGGTGCCTCCCCGGCGTGCCCGACGCCTGGAACGAGCTGCTCTACTGGAAGCTCTTCTTCCCCACCAACGACCGGGTCCTCTGATACGTAGCCGTCGTCGATAATGATCTAACAACGTACATCCAGGCTGTACATCCGTGCGCCATGGGCTAGCTTTGTGCTTAATTGTTCATGGACAAGAAACATGCAGGGGGTGGCCGTGGCTGTGATCTGTTCCTCTTTTTGGTGATGTAATGTGCTTCTTCTCTTGTTGAATGAATGGATACATAAACCTTTCCTTGTTTATTCAAAATTGTGACATATTACAATCTCGCTCTTCGTACGTCGTGGCTGGGAAGCCCCCCTTTTTTTAACGCAGTCATGGTTTGGCTACGGATTTTTTTCTTTAATCCTTTTTTAATAACATTTTAAATTTAACCCCTCGTGAACTTTATTTACAATTTTGATCCATTTGGTCACGCTAGAATTTATAGCGTGGCAAAACCACTCTGTCACGCCACTGTCCTCGCCATTGCCGAAGATGCCACACAAGCCCCCGTCCGCACGTCATGACAGTGTGGAAGGCTTGTGTGGTCATTATCATGCGCTCACTCATGACGTGACAGACCTTTTTTGTCACGTCAACGCGCGTGGCGTGACAGAGACGACTTAGTGCCAGCGGCCAATCCAGTTCTTCATTCTCCCCCCCAAACTCACCCTCTCCCTCCTGAGCGCCTTCCCTCCTCCCAGCCTCCCCAAATCCGGCGATTTTGATCCGTTTCAAAGTTCTAAAATCCGTGGAGATCATCCCCGAGGTAAGTCTACCCATTCCCTCCATTTATTATGATGAAATCGGTTAGTTTGGTTGAATTAGGGTTTTGGCCAAATTGGTTTTTTTAGAGGAATTTGATTGATTGTTCGCATGTTGGAGTGAATTGGATTGCATTACTACGGATTGGTAGTTGAACGTGTGCATACATTGTTGATTTAGGTGAAATGTAATTCTCAGTGGTATAGCCGTATAGGTTGGACTTTTTTCTATGTAATTTCAAAGAATCACTGTTTTAACCGCCAATGTGAGAGTGGAATGAATAACCTTATCAACCAATAATTTTAAAGAATCACTTTTTATGCATTTTTAGATTAACTAGCATGTGCCTTTGTAAGTTTTTGTCAAGTCGCCTCTGTCATGCCACACACGTTGGCGTGACAAAGCAAGCCAGTCACGCCATGAGTGAGGGCATGACAATGGCCACGCTAGCCTCCACGCTGGCGTGACGTGTAGACGGGGGTTTACGTGACAGTTTTGGTTATGCTGAGGATAGTGACGTGACAAAGTGGTTTTGCCACGTCATAAGTCGACGTGATCAAATATGTCAGAATTGGAAATAAAGTTAGTAAAGGTTAAATTTAAAATATTATTACCAAATGATTAAATAATAGTAAAAATTCTGGGATAGGAGACGCACGGCACGGCACTGTTTGCAGTTGCAGGTCTGCGTCTGTTTGGACATGGATGTTTCATGGACTCAAATTAGAAAAGAAAAGCCCAAATGCATGGACACTTGGTCCGTCTCGCCCAGCCGGAAGGGTGCTCCTGACTTATGACCCATGCGGCCATACGATCGGCCAGATTTAATTAGGCTTTTCTCAGGCTATGCCGGACCATATTGTTTTTTAAAAATTGGATTCAGGCTGCCACCTTACACCTTGATTTCTTGCTGGGTCCAGCTTTACCTTGTGGTGGCGTGCTACCTCTACCGTATTCTCTCATGAGTTTACTTCGAATGCAGAATAATCCCATCTTCATTCAGGCATCGTATGATTGAATCATTTTTGGTTACTCTCAGGAAGAATCTGCCATTTCAGCAGCACTTTTCATTTCAAGCATTTCGACAGTGACTTCATCAGAACTGAAAAATCGGCCAGTGGCGTACTAGCTAGCTAGGGCGTTAGGCATTTTCTTCGGATGCAAGCTATATTTACTTTGATGCAGCTGCGAAAGAGAGGCCTGTCTGTTCTGTTATATATTACTAGTTGCTTCTTAATTGTGCAAAGTGCGAACTGCAGGTCAGTTTTATGGTAGAAGTTGACCGTCTGCCTGAGACGTTGACAACTCGACATGCCTCCTGCACCGTTCCATCAACCAAGACGTTCGTTGTTTGTGGTTAGATCTTCTGCTTCACAGTTTTCAAATGTCCTGATCTTATTTTTAGTATATATAATCGATACAAATGCGCTGGACAAATCTCATGCGAAAGGAGTTCCAAATCAACACCTATCTGGTTCTCATCAGAGAGAGAGAGAGAGAGAGTCTGATTCTTTGGTTGGGTGTCCGATTACTCTCTGTTCCTAGGCGAAGGCGACTTCAGCAGACAAGAAGAACTGTGCAGGTCGCATCCACTGGTGGAGTGGTGGTTACATGCGTCTCCTCAGTAGGTTTGATGGTCAACATCACGTCTCACGACCGATGTACAGCAGTTACTGAAATGAGTTGAAAAACGAAATGCCTTCTTCCAATCTTTTGTGTTGAGCAAGTTTTTTTTTTATTACCTTAATCTTAGAAGGGAAGGAAGATATCAACATATGGATTAGGTTTCAGTTGTCCTGTCTGTCAAAGTAGATTTGTGTTTACTATGCTACCCATGGGCTATGGTGCTGATCAGTAGAAAATATGGAATGTCATTTGTACAATTTTGAATAACTTTACTTCAGCCTCTGTGCCGTACCATAAGAATAATGTATTATGTTGCTCCTGTAATGTAGATATATTAGATAAGGACTGGTTTAAATCCCATTGGTGAAAGATCAGTATAGTTAATGGAGTTCTCTCGTCCCTTCTGAAATATCCTGTTCCAAGAATAACCTGACATATACTTGTTCAGATAATAAAAAGTCAAAGAACTGATGGATATCACAAGAATGCCGTCTATTTCCACCAGAACAGAATGTAGTAACAGATGTAGTGAATTAGTCCAACTTTCCTTGTTTTTCAGGTTCAGAACCAATAATATCATCAGAAGTAGTTGGAACGAATTGATTCATCAGTGTGTTTAAGCAATGTCAAGGGTGAGAATAATTATGGAAGGAATTGTATGATATAGACCGTCAGTCTCGCTACTGACAGAAACTGCCCACAAACATGATGAGATTATGAGAAAGACCACAGCTTTGGTGTATGCTTGACAAAAGGCATATGCAACCGATCCTCTAACTAGCCGGATGTGACATTGTAGACAAATATACACTGTAAACCAAACTTAAACTGGTGAATGAATAGCACTCCCCAGCTATTAATCTAATAATCAGTCTCTGTAGTTAGTACTAGTTAGTAGGGATGTATATGCACTGTTGGCCTTTGTTGGAATCTCACCAAAAATGATGTTGGTCATTGGTCATCTGCTCCACATATACTTCTCCAAATTTTTATATGCCTTGGCTTAGAAGCCAGCGGGGGAAGTTCTGACTTTACAAGTACAATACTGTAGCAACCAGCAAATTGTCTTCAGAGAGCAAGCTGAAGCCTCTTTCACCTGTTCTTTATTTGTCAGAATTACTTCCTCTGTTCACCATCTCCTGCACACACACACAAATATATATATGTAAATGTATGTGCAATTGTCCATACATGTAGTATATATGTAAGACCATGTTTTGGAGCAGAATTAAGACGTTGATACGATAGTTTAGGTGCACCAAAACGATTCTAGTGGCAACAACTCTCACCTAAAAGGATACTTTTACCAGAAGCGATCGATAGCACCTGCAGCATTGCACTGAGTCTGAGCTGCACCAACTCTGCCCCCATGCAAGCTATTTGATCGTGCATGCATTGCTCGCGAACAACCGGCCGGCAAGGAAAATACTACCGTACGTAGCTAGCTAATTCCTTGGCCGGATCGAAGTGCACACGCAACGATAGGTCGGAGGCATTTCGCCGTCAAGATGACCGGGGGCACTCCGCCGCGGAAGGGCCGGAGTGCTGCCGGCGCCGGCGCCGGCGCTGCCGGCGCCGCCGGGGACATCGAGGACGCGTGTCAGGCGGCGGAAGCGGCCAAGAAGGCGAGCTACTCGTCCCCCACCAGGGTGTGGGGCGTCACCGTCCGCGTCAGCCTCCGGAGCCACTTCAACTCGTTCGTGCTGCTGGTGCTGGTGCTATTGTTCCTCCTCGGCGTCTCGGTCACGACCAAGAACAACGGCGCCGCCGATCAGCCGCAGCAAGCGCAGACCGTGCCTCCGCCCGCAGACGGCCGCGGCGAGGACAAGTGCGACCTGTCCTCCGGCCGGTGGGTGTACGACGAGAGCGCGTACCCTCTGTACAAGGAGAGCGCGTGCAAGTTCATGTCCGACCAGTCGGCGTGTGAGAAGTACGGGAGGACGGACCTCAGCTACCAGCGTTGGAGGTGGCAGCCGCACGGGTGTGACCTGCCTAGGTATGTATACGTTGCTATGGGATTTGCTATTTTTAAGTTGTCTAAATTTTTTTAAATTTTAAGTTAATTTTTATAACTATTAAATTTGCGTAAAGATTGACGTGCTATATGATTAGATATTGATTTAATAGATGAAAAATGTGACTTATACTTAACAAAAATTCAATCACCACAACCCCGTTGCTATGTCGTGCGTTAACCCAGAATAATCGTAGTCTAAGCTAAGTGACCGGCGTAACAATTGCTGCGCTATGACACGGTGAAAAGTAGTAAAAAGTAGTACATTGTAGGTCGTTTGGCCATGGATGCACCAAAAATTGTTTGGAATTAACTCACAATATTTTTTAAAATTTAATGCACGATGGTTCTTAATTTTGAAGTAGGTGCACACAAATGAGAAATGTTGCACGCTTCTGAAACTACAGTAGTAGAATCTGGACAGTAGAGACAGGAGTCTGCCGTTTGTTCAAGTACTGCTCGTGCATTTAGCTAGCTAGAAGTTTAGATCTGTTCACGGGTGACCCGACCCGAGCCCGGTCTATTTCGGATCAAACTTGGGACTTGATTTCCGGCCCGATAGCCCAGTAAAGATAATGAAAAAATAAAAATCTATTTTTAAAATTCTAGAAAAGAATTAAATATTACTTTTTATTCTGAAAAAGATTAAAATAATATATTTAATTTGGAAAAACAAATTTTTGGACCAGACCGGGCTCAAGCCTGCCCGTTTGAGTCCGAGCTTTTCTAGCCAAGCCCGGCCCGGACCGGACCGGCTCCGCGTTTGAACACGAACTAGAAGCATGCTGTTTCCTAACAACCAAAGTTTTTAGGATGGGGTGCTCATTTGGAGTCAAAGACATTTATTCCTTGATACACAATATTTCCAGACATGTGCACGTACATGCACGTTAGATTTGGTTGGGTCCAGGGCAACAAGTAGTACACAATTTTTTAAAAAATGTTAAAAAAACTATTTTACTATAGCCTCGTGTCGAACAAACTGTGAACTAGGTTCGACGCGGCGAGGCTGCTGGGGAAGCTGCGGGACAAGCGGCTGGCCTTCGTCGGCGACTCGCTGAACCGGAACCAGTGGGTGTCCATGGTCTGCCTCATCGACACCGCCACCCCAGGCCTCCACAAGACCATCAACTCCACCGGATCGCTCATGTCCTTCAAGATCCACGTACGTTCATGAACAACGGATCGCTAGTTGCTTGAACGCTGAAATCAAGGTCTGAAACTATGCACACGCATGATCGATGGAACATTTCAGGAGTACAACGCGTCCGTGGATTTCTACTGGTCGCCGTTGCTGGTGGAGTCGAACTCCGACCACCCGGTGCACCACCGGATCGCCGACCGGATCGTGCGCGCGGCCTCCATCAATAAGCACGCCAGGCACTGGACCAACGCCGACGTGCTCGTCTTCAACTCGTACCTCTGGTGGCGGAGGGCCGCCATGAAAGTCCTGTAAGCCAGTACTACTACTAATCGAGTACGTAGTTGACTTGATGACCTATTAATGTATGGTTTGGCTTTGACCTTGCGTGATTCCTCATGCGTGCGTGCAGGTGGGGTTCGTTCGACGCGGCGGCGGAGGAGGACGCGTACGGGGTGTACAAGGTGATCGACAGCCTGCGCGCGTACGAGCTGGCGATCGGGACGTGGTCGGACTGGCTCGAGTTCCACGTCGACCGCGACCGCACCCAGCTCTTCTTCATGACCATGTCGCCGACCCACCTCCGCTCCGACGAGTGGGAGCACGGCGGCGGCGCCGGAGGGGGGGAAGGTCAGGAGACCACCGTCAACCACAAGTGCTACAACGAGACGGAGCCGATCGCGGCGGAGGGGTACCGCGGCAACAACACCGACCCGGCGTTCGCGCGCGTGGTGGAGGAGCAGGTGCGGCGGCTGCGCGCGCGCGGCGTGGCGGTGCGGCTGCTCAACGTGACGCAGCTGTCCGACTACCGCAAGGACGCGCACCCGTCGGTGCACCGCCGGCAGTGGGACCCGCTCACCGAGGAGCAGGAGCGCAACCCCGCCAGCTACGCCGACTGCATGCACTGGTGCCTCCCCGGCGTGCCCGACGTCTGGAACCAGCTCCTCTACGCCCACATCGTGTCATGATACAAATGCACACACGCACGTACGCTTGTATACTATACTAAAGTGCACTTTTGTCATGGTTTGAAGTGAACCGAACTGGTTCTTCTTTTTCTCCTCTTCTTTCCTTTGATTTTGGGCTATATGTTTGGCAACTGTAAATCCGATTGTATGTTCTGCAATCAAAGTAGTTTTTGCTACTTTTAAGTTGTTTGAAATTTTCTTAAGTTTAAATCACTTGTTGTGATCATTGAATTTATATAGAGATTGACATATGATTAGATATTGATCATATGAATAAAAAATACGATTTATACTTATAAAAATTTCAATCACCTTATAAATAAACAGTCCCATCAAAATAATATCCTACTATATGTTTGGACGTGAGCATATATTAAGCAACGCAATGCATCAGCGTGCAAAGCACAACCATTCACCGAAAACAATTACTACTGCTAACGAAATACTTTTTTGTAACATTCCTTCTACTGCACATATAGTCTTCACTAGCAGCACGTAGTATGGATCGTAAAATAATAGGGTTTAGTCCAGTCTTAAAGAAAACCCACAGGATGGGGCTAACCGCTGAAGATTTCAGTCCGAAATTCGCCAGATGGGCCTCCGATAGTAAAATAATAGGGTTTAGTCCAGTCTTAAAGAGAGCCCATAGGATGGGACTAACCGCTGAAGATTTCAGTCCGAAATTCTCCGCATGGGCCTCCACAGAGAACACACATGGCCCAGGGTGTGCTTTGGGGCCTGGTGTCTGCTGCCTGGCCGGGACTGCTCCTGTAGGGTGCCGGATGAGTGTTTGCTTTCAGGCAGGTCATCAGGCCCATGCGTTGGAATTGAGCGCCTAAGAGGCTGTCTGGAGACTGTTTAATTTACACTGTTGATAGCTCGATGCAACGGTATATTTTTCATTCACTAATTTCAGGTACAGACTTTTAACCAAACAACTCATCTTCAGCTTTGGCTGGCTAGACAAAAATCATCTACGTTTCAGGCTACCTCCAGGCACCACATCAACCAAACAAGCCCTCTATCCCTAGATCCACATCCAACCAAGCACATAAAATTATTGAAATATGACCAATCTGACACACGAAGTTAAGATCCAGTTCGAAATTTGAGAGTCAAACTTTCAAATTTTACGTCTATAATTCGAAGGCTACTCGTCCTGTTCAATTAACCGTACGGAATTCACATCTATCATCGATTTTTTTAGTACTAGTAGTCGTATTTTGTTATCGAGGAAGCATCGGTTTTTGAGTTCTAGGAGTTTAGATGTGAGGAAACAGCAATAGATTAAGACAGATTAGATTTCACGGCAATCCACACATTGCTTGCACTTGAAAACAACTACGTAATTTTAAATCTTTTAAGACAAGATCTCTTTAATCTATGTGATAGATGCGCACACTGGAAACATGCAAGAGGTTGATGCCCCCGGCGCCCTAGGAATCAGTAAACCTGACGAGTTTGGCTGCTCCATGAAGCATCAGAGTTGACATCGCCAGAGCTCAAGGCTCCAGTAACAAGGATATATCCAATCCATGCAAAGGGAGGGCCTAGACCATGCAACGCTCCTACGTGCATGCGCTAGGCTCCCCATTTCTTAGTTGTTTAGAGTTGGTGCTCTCATCTAGCCGTCTAGGTACCTGAAACTTGCTTGACTGTCACAAGTTAGGCCCCACACCATGTTATCAATTTCTAGTTTCAACCGGTGGATGGCCTAAAGTATAGCTAGCGCAATTAAGGAATGCCTAAGACTAAACTGAAGGGTTTTAGCGGCACAACCAGGTAGGATTAAGGGTTTGCAATGCAATTTGCTCTCTGAATAACGCAAGCAATCACTGACATAAGGAGTTATCAACCCCTTGAATCACAGGTTCACAGGTTCGTACGAGTCTGGTGGTTAAGGTCCCGTTTAGAAGACGGAAATTTCGTAGTGGATTTTTGTGGATACAAGACATTTACTCTCACCACGTGTGGTGTTTTCTACCAAATTCCAGCGCTCCAACGCGAGCTCCGATCTTGACCTAGCACGGAAAATTGTCAGGTCTAATTCCAGAGCTAGACACCTTTAGCTAGCTGTCAATCGTTCAGGATACACAGGGCTTAAATTTACCCGTACGGCCGGTAAGGATAGGGGTGGGGGGGGGAGGGAAAGCCCATGACCGCACGCAGGAGAAAGAAAACACACATATATAAAAAGATCCCAGATCTCAGCAGCATGCAATCACCATCTCATTACGAGCCTAGCCATAGCTAGCTAGCTAGCTAGGCTTGCCTTTTCTTCCTGGCCTGGGCGGCTACTGGCTAGCTTGCTGCTGGCTGCTGGCTGCTGGTGGTAGGAGAGGAGGAGGTAGCACTAGCGATAGCATCCAGCTAGCATATGTTAGCTTTCTGCGACTGACGGGCGCAGGAGCAGTACGGGCTACCTGCCGCCTTTACGCGGGCGGTAGTGGTGGTGGCACTGCACGCCAGGGTTTGTACTGGCAGTACGACGTGCCCGCTGCGCGAGAAATTACGAGCCCATGCATGTACAGGGCGCAGAGGCTGCAGCCTGCAGGGTACTGCGTGTCCTGCCTCTGGCTGGCTGGCTGGCTGGCTGGCTCGATCGCCATAGCTTTCAACTCAACCACCAAAAGTCCTCAGCCCCAGGGGGCGCCCTGCCCGCGCGCGGTACACGTCCCTGCCGCTACTGCATGCGCCGCTGCTGCTCGTCACTCACTCACTCTCTCTCTATATCACTCTAGATCTAGTCTCTCTCTCTCTATCTATCTATCAGAGAGAGAGAGTCCATGAGAGGGTGGCGATGGCAATGGCAGCGCATGCATTAGTTAGTAGCCTGGCGCAGTCTCCCAAAGCTCGGACAAAGGGCCCAGGGAAAGGGGTTGGTGCCTGCCCGAGCAGTCAGGGAATGCCACCGGGCCCAGGATACTCTGCGCGCGCGCCCCCAGCCGACTGCACCGTTTCCCTCGACCCTTGTCATCGAGCTGAATGCAGTGTGCGATGCAACATGTACAGCGCAGCATCTGTTGTTCTCAACGTTGTAGGTTGCTTTTGATGATAATTTGAGATCTTACTTGTGCACGAGATACCCAATAAAACCTGTATGTAAATGCATATAGTCCGGTGCTACTCAGGTTGCGTATACAGAAGTAACAGAACTGCCAGTTCAGTACGTACTGCTAAAAAAGATTACATATACTAGTTCAGTACTGCTCAGAGTCGGCTACAGGTCAACTTGAACTCTGGCTGTTAAGATTGGCCTTAACACAGGCATGCCATAGCGTCTGATCACTGGTTTTGGAAAAATATGGTAATTTACCGAAAGGAGGCTGTTCAAGAATAGGAGAGAAGAGATGCATCAGATTAGTAGTAGCGGATCATTAGCACGTAGTACTAGGGAGCTGTAGATGAAGATGAGATTGAGATGGTCAACCGAGGAGCGGGTCAGAGAGAATCCCTCGGGTCGGCGGTACGGAGGGAGGCGTGTCAGTGGGCGTGAAAGCCCACGAGAAGCGATCGAGATAGGGCGTCGCGTTCCATCCAACGGCTAGGCACAAGTTCCCACGTCCACTGGCCCAAAAAGCCCACCATTTGCGTTGTAGACCAGGTCTACGTACGACGGATCAGCGAAATATTGTTCTGTGAGCTACTACTGAGGTGTAGGTTATCCCCGACCCCGAGCATGTTTGGCATGCATAGCTAGGCCGTGGAAATATGAAAAAGTTACTATGTTCCAAACTAGGGACTAGCTAAATTAGTCTAGCTTACACTTGGGTTGCACCTTAGCATCAACTGTGACTTTTTTAGGTTTATGGCACGTAAGAAAATAGACTGCGAGTACTTTTCCATCGCTATATATGACCTCGCGATTATACCATAACAATATACATGTCGACCTTATAAACCTCCTTTTTTAAAAAAAAAACAAGGGCAGGAGCTGTACATGATTTCACTGAATGAGGATCGATCTTATACTGTTGTACACCTCTAGCAATGCATAATTGCTATATGTACCGATCATTTTAAGTTTTGGTTCAAGTTCTGCTACATTTTAAGTTTTGGCTCTAGTACCATGTATGTTGAATACCTTAGCATCACAGGTGTATATATATAGAGAGAACATATCTAGTGTTAATATTGATTTGGGTGCTAAGGTACTAATATCAATCTTTGCCGGTGTCAGCTCCCAAGCTCCCAGATTTACTACCACAACATTGTAAAAAACAAACAAACAAAACTCACACATATGTAGGACAGTAGGAGTACATGGTACGTGCGAAGTACGCCCTGTAGCTATGTTCTGAAGCAGCTCCTGTACGTAGGGCCAATCGTTTTATGATTGTACTACAAACATTCACTGGATTGTTCGTGAATGCTACATTGATGAACATGATTTAGGCACATCTATGAATCGATTTAAATGCTTTGTCTCGAAACATTTTGCTTCCAAGATAAATTCCATTCATGGATCTTGTAGCCATTTCCTCTAGGAGCAACGCAGCTTTTGGATGAGTATTTGCTTCCTTTAAATGATGTGATCATTAAGCTTACTAGAAGTAAGCGCGCGCCTTCCGTAAGACCCGTCAACCCAGTAATGATTCAACGGTGACGTGAAAGGGATGAGCTGGAAATTAAGCCAAAAGCATCTATACACAAAATCTTAAAATGGACAACTAGAATTCAGGAATATTCACGGCAATGAGGGATCAAGATTTGGCTATTGATCTATTTAAATTATCTCATTATCGTTAATTGACTTGTTCGCACAACACTTACATGAGCGCTTCAAGAAGTAATGATCAAACTCACTATACAACAATGCATATCAGTAGTGTAAGACCACCTCCAATACAGCAACCTCTGCGTGTTCTCTTTCACCTACCAGGTAGCTTCGGTTAATCACGTAAAGGCATCTTGCAAGGACAAGCCCCTATCCCTAAACTCTAAAAAATTTAAGCCAACCAGCTAGCTTGAAACCAAATGCGATAGGAATTACTCAACTGCAACTATTAGAAGTACAGCTAAGTGCAGAAGTAACAGGTACAGCTTAAGATTCCTTAAGAGTGAACAATTTTGATTCTTGCATGCCAAGATGTTCATTGTCCACTACTGAGCTAGAACCACAAACAGCAATAACCTTCGGAAAACCCAAGACCTGGATCAGCCAAGTTGTGAAACAGGAAATGTACATAAATGAAGCAAAGGAGAGGAGAATACTACCAGATATAGCTAAATATAAATAAGGTAGAACTTGCGACACAGCAAAAGGCCCTTCTTTTTAAAATCAAAATAAGTTTGTAGGACTTGTGATAAAATATAATACTAGTCTATTGCTAGATTTCTAACATACTTTATCCTGATAGCAAGTTTTTTCCATTGTTGCATATACATATATTTAGAAAGTCTACAACAGATTCAAAATAGCGCAACTGATAATCCCAATCATATATGGACAAGAAATCACAGAAAAAAGTTCTAAAGTGAACTATTATACTGCAGACATCACATGCACTTAAATTACGGAAAATGAAATACCTTAATGAAGCGATCCCTGTTCTTCAGCCACCTGAGCCCCCACGTTGCTTCAATTGACGGCTTATTAATGGGGGAAGCAAATCCTCTGCCATTCCACGGCAATGTCACGGTGAATAGTGGGAAAGCGACGAGCGAGATCGGGATCTGATACTGCTTGCAAACACTACTGCAAAAATACTGTAGCAACAGTACTGCTTATGAATGCTGCAGCAGCACTGCACCGATCGATCTCAGCTGTTGTTATTATGTTATACGATCCGAATGCTCAGATCCTGGGAATGTTACAGTACTGTTCACCCGTGACATTCCCCGTGGAATGTCAGGGGATGCCATCCCATTAATGGGACACCCTTTTCTGCCCTTCATATAGTACTGGCAAACCAAATTTTCTAGGACTAAATCAAGAAATGAGGAGCTAGATTTCATCGTAAATAGCATGAAATGGATTCAATTTTGACTGAAAAATAGCATTCACCTGGAAGGGCAACATCACATCATGTTGTCTGGCTGTCGTGCAATTCTCTTTTGGTAGCTATACCTATACGTCCACTCCTCCTGCAATGAGAGAGCTACAGAATTGGGGGAAAGGCCATAACCTGTGAGAACAATTGCAAATCGAAACTACCACCCTCGGACATTTCATCAAGGACATGGCAAACAAATACCACCACATAATGGACAGCTAACGCTACGTAATGGACTAACCTGTGAAAACTAACAAACAGGAAGAAATTAGCAAGATAATCACTGGATGCTAGCTAAAAATAACAAAATGATGACCATAGCAGCCAAGCAAACAAAAACTCCATTATAGGCTACACACCTGACATTATTCTTGAGTTGTAGACGATTCCAGGCCAGCAAGTGGGCTTTTGCTGCATTATAAAGAAGAAAACCTGGAATACACAAAACTGGGAGTCATCTTACTTGATCCCTATACCGAGCGGTATCTTAAACAGATATAATTTATGTGTATCATCCTATTATATAAATTTCATGTAAGGTACTAAAGCCACTCTTTCATGCTAGCAACAGTGAGTTCTGCAAAATTTCATGAAAACTATGGTTCCGTAAGCCGAATCACATGATAAGGTCAAGTTCAATGCCTAGTATTCTGGAGGTCGGTCATAGAGTAGCAGAAAACATCAGTGCCATACAAGTGAGAGTTGTGAAAGGAACTTACCAGCGCTAGCAGGCTTGCAGGCTTCCCAGATTGTTCGTCTGGGAGGTAATCAGCTATAGAATTGGTGAGAACTAGTGCTCAAGGGTACTCTGCATACCCCCGGCTGTCCACAGCATGGCTTTTCTTCTCAAACCTTTTAATGACTTCTTCTGGGCTGCCATTGTTTTCCATATGCACCCAGAAATGGAAAATTAAGAACCATACCATATCATTCACTAATTCTAAATAGGACATTGGACCATAATGCAATGTGCAAACAAAAAACAAAAGAACAAGCAACCCATTTTCTGCCATTCTAATTAATTGTTTCAATATCATCAAAATATAGCATAGAAAAAGGACCTTATTCCGCATCACATATCAACAAAACACCACTAAGTAGCAGAAACATGGAATCCAAAGATTACTAAATCTGGCAATTTAGCTACAAAATTTCACAGGTTTCCTACAGTTGAGCTTTTATGCAAGCCAATGATCCAACCCTATGAATCGTCAACCATCACACACATTTCTCCTGTGTTGTAACTAATCGTCTCAATCATATCGATGAAAAGCACACATGTATCTAGGATCCAGAATCCCCTAAACATAACAAAAAATGGAGTTGGTAGCCACAGATTTCTCAAAACCTAGCTATGATTGAGTCCTTAGGTAAGCCAATAGTCCTACCTATAAATCATAAAAGCAACAAGCAATCCACTCATACCTAGTCGATCTGAATCACATTTGCCCAATTCCAGCAAAGCAATACCCATTTAAGTTGACTAATCAGAGAACACATCCAAGCAATCATTCTTCCCGAGCGCACCTGAACTTGTTTGAGCTCCTGGAGCAGCGTGCTCTGCTTGGCGGCGTCCATGTGGTTGGAAATGTCCTCGTCGATCAGCCGTTCCAAGCGCCGGTCAGGGCGCCAGAACGGCTACCAGTTCATCCAATCCCCGGAGACCACCGACTCGAAAAACCTCCTGGCCGCCGCCGCCGCTGCGGCCGCGAACGCCATGGTCCAAGCCCTAGCCTTCTCCACCGGGTCCTCCAACTCCCCCTTCTCGTCCTCCGCGGTACGGACTGTCGCCACTTCCGCCTTCGGAGCGGACGCTGCAGCAGGAGCCGCAGGCGGCTCGGGAGCCAGAAAGGGTTCAGGCTAGGGACAGTCCGCAGTCAACGCGTGGAGGAAGAGCGGGAGACGGCGGTGGTAGGGGCGCGGGGCAAGGAGATGGAGGCGGAGGCCGAGATGGGGGAGAGGGGAAGCCGCCGACGCGGGGACAGGGGCGAGGAGGAACGCCTTGAGGGCGCTCATGGTAGCAGCGTCCAGTGCCGACGAGGTGGGACTCGGGGGTGACAGGGGCGAACGGAGACGTTGCGGACGGCGGCAACGCGAGGGTACCATGGGGACGACCGCGACATACTCGGGCGGGGCATATTGGAAGGGATAGGGCGACTTGGCGTGCGGAAATGGACGGCGGCACCGAAGTCGGCCGGGAGTGCGGTGGCGCGGTGGCAGCGGGGGAGCGGCTGGTGAAGTGGCCGTGAGGGCACGAGAGGGAGAAGGGAGCGCGACGGGGGAGTGTGGGCTAGGGTCTAGGTGGCCCGTGTCGACGTGGTCCGGCTAACTAAACGGGTCGGTTGCGATCTAGATATGACACATCGAGCTCATAAATCGTGCCGGGCTGGCTCGATCAACCACATTATCCTCTTTCTAAGTAAATGTAACCATCCAGGCATCTACCATATGGATTCTTACTGAACCCCTCACTTTAATTCTTCTCATGATGATATGAGAAACCAAAGAAGCCCACTGACGAGCAAATTGACCAGGGACAAGCGGTTATATCCACTTGACGAAGGAGCAAAGAAGCATACCAGGAGCATAAGGGGAGGCACCTAGCAAACTCAAGCCCCCATGCCAGATCAAGCAGGTCCACAACACGTACCCAAAACAAAACGTTAAATCTAGCCATAAGGGACAGGGAATCGCAACACGGTTGAAGAGGAAGAGCACATACCACCCACGGTCACCAGATATGCGTTCTTTCATCAGGTATTTTGTTCTCTGCAGGGAGGAGGAAAACAATGCTGCAAAGCCAAAGGAGATAAGGAAGGTGGGAAGTAAGGATTGGAGTGACCGGGTGCAAAGAAGGTCATCACATTGCTTGCCAAGGCGGCGTATGTCTGGAGCGACACGATCGCGTACGGCCCTGTGACTAGATATCTGCAGCTCTGTGGATGGTGGTGGTGCAGGCTAGGACGATGAAGACGACATCAGCGCATGCAAGGATGATACACACAATGGTGGTGTAGTGGGGAGCGGGCGAAGGACGAAGGATACGGCGGCCGAGCGGGCGGAGACGACGTAGACAGGGCGGAGAAAGCATGTCGAGGGATGGAATGTCGTGAGCCGCTCGCGGCTCGCGAGGGAGGGGGGAGTCAACAACGCTATAACGACGACACCAGATGCGATTAGGAGTGCCGAAAGGGGTAGCTGCGAGGCGACGGTGAGGGAGTGGTTGTGGAGGCGGTCCTGGGTGGGGAGAGGGGAATCGCTGAGGGGGGAGAGGATGTAGATTTTTTAAAAATAATACATTTTAATAGAATTATAGAAATAAATATATGTTTAATAAAATTACAAAAATGGGTTTATGTCGCCATTCCAAATGGCCAATTGGCCCTGTTGCCCACTGAATAGTGCCAAAAGCTCCTATCACCTTTTGGAATGAAAATTTTCCTAATATTTAGGAAAATCGTCATTTGAAAATGGCGACAGGGACCCGTAAGTCCCTATCGCCATTCCAAATAGCGACAGAACCTCCCTTATATAAAAGACACACAAAATTCTATCAGAATTCACTTTTATTCGGGGAAAAGTGAAAGAGGGGAGAGAAGGTAGAGGAGCATATATGAGTAGAGGGGGGGAGGAGCTAGCGAAGCGCTGCCCGTCCGGTCGTTCACCTTGTAGGTAATTTTTTTAACTAAATAGATTAGATAGTTTTAGATGTATGGTTACGTAGTGTGGTATGTTGTAGTACATCCTTTTAGGTATGTAGTTTAGTTTTAGATATGTGATTAATCGTGAAAATCTTGAAGTACGTCGAATATGTCGAACGCAATCAATTTCAAAATTTACTATAATCAAGGGACTGTTCTAGATGGTCCCGATGGGGTTGATTTATGTTATTTTCAATCGGCGATCGTTAGCCTAACAAGATCAGAGCAGCGTACATGAGGCGCTATGATGCGGTGGTTGTATTACACATTTCAGTTAGACCATGCTCTGCACAATCTGAAATTGAGTTGTCTATCACCCGGTTACCACAGGGCACACATTGGGAGTTATTATAGCTCAAGGGAACGAGGTCATGGCAATCATATCTAAGAATGGCGAGGGATTGTGGGTGGGATTTGATCTTTCTGGCCCAGACATAAGCCAAGACCATTCCTGCATATGTGGCTGAACAGGTAGTTGGTGGTGATACCGAAAAAGTTGGGGACTCCAACCACAGCGCGGCGCACACAATGATCAAAGGTTGAGGAGTTGCTAATGACACCAATGAAGATAGGGTCGAAGAAGCTCCTTTGGTTTGGGAAGCTAGTGGGATTACTGAGGAATGTGAGGAGATCAAAGCCATAGTTCAAAGGATGGCCTTCGAAGACTAGGACTACGAGGCATTAACGGAAGAAAAAGATTCAGGTAGTGAGGATGGAGAGGAACAGCAGGCGGTTCCATCCGAGTGGAACACATACCAATTCGATAATCTCATCATAGACAAAGGATCCCATGTACCGTGAGAGTACCACCAGAATGAGGTTAGGCAAGGAGCCATGTACAAATGCAAGGAGGCGGTCCAAGAAGCTGTGAAATTTTAGGCCTTATCGTTGCGGCACACATTCATAGTAGTGGGGTCTAACCCATTTCTTCTGCATAGGCATGCTCACATGTGATAGCTGTATGTTCAACGTTGGCGTAGCATCTGTAAGATCGAGGAGGCCGACTAGGGGGGTGAATAGGCGTTTTAAAAACTTCTATACGCTAAAACCGATTTCTAATGCGGAAGCTAATACAAATACGGTTTTGCACAAATAAGGCCTAAATCCACTAGGTTCAACTAAGTGCACCAACAATACAAGTCTATTGATAATAATCAATCAAGCATGGACTTGTGAGCAATTCAATTTAAGCAATGTAAATGGCACAAAGCATGACAAGCATTCATACATAATGAATAAGCAATTTAATACAAGAAATATAAATTGCACAATGTAAAGTAATAGAATGCAAACCACAATGACACGGTGATGTTTTACCGTGGTGTTCGGAGACTTGTCGGTCTCCCCTAGTCCACGTTGAGGGGAACCCAAACCAATTGGGCCAGCTCCACAAATTAAGCCTTCCTCCGAGGTATCAACACCTCGCTCCACTAGGGTTGCTCTTACTCCACTCCGGAGATGGCGAGCACCAAGTCACTCACAAACACCGGGCCTTCTCATAAGCTTCACTTGAGAAGATCACCGGACCACGACGCCTCCACGCCGTCTAGGTGTCGGCAAACACCAAGAGTAATAAGCCAAGCCCCTTACTTGACTCTCACCGAGTGCAAACATGCACAATTGGATGCTCAATCCAATTCTAGTTGCAACACATGCAACTAGAACCTCTCCCTTTTGCTCACAAGGTGCAACACATGCACAATTGAATGGAGAAGCTCATACTAGCTCAAGTGAGTGAAATAGGATGCCAAGGATTGCCTCTCAACCGGCCAATGGGGTATTTATAGCCCCCCACAACAAAAATTAGCCGTTGAGAACTGAAATCAGCAAAAAATAGCCGTTACAGCATTAGTGCGGTACTACCGCAGTTATAGGGTGGTACTACCGTTCTGCGGTACTACCACTGTTATAGGGCGGTACTACCGCAGCCCAATTTTCAGCACAGACGACACTCAGTAAAAAGTTCATAACTTTTGACTCCGATGTCGGAATTGAGTGATCTTGGACTCTATTGAAAGCTTATTCAGAGGGCTACACAACCCACCTATTTGATTGATCTCAAACACATTTTATCAAATCAAAAAGCACAACTCAAAAGAGCCACTACCATGGTCTAAGTCCAAAGAATTAGCAACAAGCAATCTTAGACCATGTCAAGGGAATACACATGAATCTTAACCATTTGCAAAACACATTTGCAAACTTAGATCATGCCACAAGGAGTAGGTACATGGACTTCAATCATTTGCAAAACATATTGGCAAAGTATAGTCACATGTTACAAGGATTAAATGCATAAGCCTCGACTATTTGCAAAACACATTTGCAAATAATAGCATCATACCACGGTGAGCTAGAGCAAGCAAGATTAAGTTATCAACACATGATGAGACTAAAGCTACTAGAAAAGACCCCTCTTAATAGTACGACAACCTATACTAGCAATCCGGTCTTCCAACCAAACACCAAGACCGGTAAAAGACTAGGAACACATCCTTAGCCCTAGCTAGTCATACCTTTGCCTTGAGTATCTTCTTGAAGCTTGATGACGCACATCTTCACTTCAAGTCCGGGTCATCGTCTTGGCATGCATCAACCCCTATAGAATGAACTCCCCCTAAATGTGTGCATACACAAATGTGTAATGGAAACATATGCATATATCCAAGTTAACCTTTTTGGTGGAGTTTAACCTATATTTTGGATCCGAGAAATGCAACAAGATATAATAAGAAGTAGAATGCATACCTCTTGTATTTTTATCTTTATATCCAAACGAGACTAAGCAATAGATAATCAATAGAATTGTTAGTCTCACAAATAGATTTGTCATTAATGAATACTTACCTGTTTGGATTTTTGCTTTTTATATCCAAGCTGAGACTAAACATGATATAAAAATAAGAGTGTTAGTCTCATAAGTGCATTTGTCATTAATCACCAAAATACTTTATTAACATATAATGGCGGGTCTAGATCCTTCAGCATCTTGATCAATACATTTCTGAATATTTCACTAAGGAAGAGGTGATGCTAACATGGAGTACAGAGTTGTATGGTTACGGTGTGGTTGGCCATTTCATCGGCCATCCTACTTGGCAGAAGCTGATCTGGGCAGCCGACGTTGATAGGCTGAAGGGAATGGGTGGTCAGCGACAGAGACGATGTATCAGGAATGACATAGACGAGGCAGAAGCCAAACGTCGAGCAACTATGTGATGGCGTATGTCCTATTTAGTTGTGTACAATGATGTAATATGGTGTGTCGAATTATTATGTGTAATCTATGTACTATTACGCATATTGTTTCTTATTACTTTATATTTCTGTTTCTTACTATAAACAATGTAACAACCTAATTTTTTTGTCTTCTGTTTGTCAATAGTTTCATTTTTTTGGGGTTTTTTTTTACAGGTCCTATCGCCATTTCAATTGGCGAAAAGATATTGTCGCCAATTCAAATAGCGACTTAAGCCTCTATCGCCATTTCAAATGGCGGCAGTGACATTTCACATTGTTTTTATGGTGACAGGGCTCCTGTCGCTAATACACATGGCGACAAGGCCATTTCGCCGTTTGGAATGGTGACAAAAACCCATTTTTATAAATTTAATAAATGTGCATTCATTTTTGTAATTTTAATAAAAATGTATTACTTTTAAAAAATTGAGGATGTAAGCATCTAGCCCCTAATTCGTGTTTTTTGTGATTAATGACTACTTAATCATCGGGACTAACCCTTTTGTTAAGGATAAGTTCAAGTTAGGTATCAATGATGGTTTGGATATGTGGGTTAAGTGTTAACCCTAAATGGACATTGAAGGCAAAGCACATAATTAGTTGAAGATTAAGGATTTTGGGTTTTTAGAAATGATCCAAGGAGTCGGGTATGGATCATTGTAGTAATAGGCTATTTGTTTTCGCTTTATTCGTACTATTAAAGGGGGTCTAGGCTTGTAGCTTGAGCTTAGTTAGGTTGAGTAGCTAATTGTAATGCATACTAGGCTTGTCTGGCTTATCTCTGGTCAAAGGAGCCCATGGAAGAGTTTAACTTGTGTTGGAATCAAAGTTGAAGTAATGGTGTCTAAGGTTGAAAATTGTCAATACACTTCGGATGGTCAGGTTGCTTCAGACAAGTAAACAGATGATTGGGACAGAGGTTGTGTATTTTCAAGGTGTTGAAAATTTGTACATTTCGGATGATTCGGACGGAACGGATGATACGCACAAATGGATGATATGATAGCTTCGGACAAGCAAACATATGTTTTGGACAGAAGTTCGAGATTTTGGCAAGGGTTGAATCTTATGCATTTCGGATGATCCGAATGGAACAGATGCTCCAATAACTTCGGACAAGCAAACAAATGATTGAGACAGATGGTCAAGACTTGGGCAAAGTCTAAATGTTGTGTGTTACAGATGATTTGGGTGGAACACATCATACATAACAGTGGATGATCCGAAGCTAACGTATGATACCTTTGGGCTCTAACGTCTAGTTTTTCGATCATTGGAATTGTTCACTATGGATGATATAGAAGGCTAGTGAATGATCCGTTATGTGCTGATTTATCAGGAAAGTGAGTGTAACGGCTAGTTTCTTCAAAGGGCTATAAAATACTAGGCATGGATGTCTTTGTTAGCTCTCTTGGTCACTCTATAGGTTCATCTCATATATAGGGAATATCAATAGCATTCAATAGCATATTTTGAGAGATTTGAGAGGTAGGATAGGCCTTAGTGTGCATCACTCTAGTTGCTTGACCTTTCTAGGTTCAAGTGATTGTCTAGGATTGATACCTTTGGAGATCTACATCTCCTAGATGGCTTGGAGGCGTGATTCTCTGTGACCTTCCATTGAAGGTGTTTGTTGAAGACCCGAGAAGGTTGTGAAGGTTCGGAGCCCACCTATCCGGAGCGGATAAGGGCTACCACGAGTGGAGTGCTTGGATCATTGCGCGGATTCAAGTAGGAGCGATACTCTTGCGAGAGTGCTCCAATGATGAGTAGGAGAGACCGTCGAGTTTTCGAGACCTCGATAAAAAAATCTGGGTGTCTCTTGTCCCCTTTATATTTTTCGCATTTTAATTATTTTTCTTTCAATTCTTAGAACACTAAACTTGTGTAAAATTGGAACTAAGTGGCAAAACTTTACTAGTTGCGTGGAGGATTTGCTCGAATACACTAGTGAAGCCCTTGCTTGAATACATGCGATCGCGGCTATACACTCGCACGGCAATCGATCCAACGGCCCACATCGTCCCCACTCGCACAACAAAGGCTGCTGGATTCGATGGCCTGTCGTCACCCAGCGCCACGCGTCGAGTCCAATGATATCCACGGAGACCTCTTAACGCACGTCCGCTCGAATGGTATGACTAATCAATATCTTGTAAATTAGAGAAGAGAATAATTGAGCTTATGATCTAGATAAAAAAGAGCTCACGGTATAGAATCTGGGGTTTGATTCGCCTTTTGTTTCCTTTTCTAGGTTTAACTATAGTCTATAGGAAGTGAATGATTGAATAATCATTTGAGCATGCATGTACATGCTTGTCTTATTGGCATTTGACTATGTATAAATTGGTCAAGGCCTTCTCACATCATGGCCAAATAAACCAAAAGCTAGATCCATGATATCTGACCAAAGCTATCTCAGCTGTCTAATCATAAGATTTTCACCATCACTTCCACAGAGTTGTTGAGATAAAGGAGCACAAAGTCTCAGAGGAAAAAAAACTAATTAGCTACATTCACATTAGGAACATGAAAGCGGCATCTTTAGAAAAGCCATTCCTCTGCGGCAAAGAGTACAAACAAATTACAAATATGTTTTTTTACCATCTATATTTCTTTTGAACTTTTCCCTGCATGTGGGTTGCTTCCCCATTTTTATGTTAAAAGAAGAACACTGAGTCTATCTTGACTACAAAAGTTGGAGAACTGCACTATTTGATACATACTTCGATGCTAGCTGTGGTTTTTTTGGTAGGTAGTATAGCATGTGTACCCTTGCCGACAATTGCAAGATTCACTTGTAGTATCAGTAAAACGTACATACATACATACATATATACTCGCATGCAACACTTTGTGATATATACTCCGGTCACAGGGATTAATTACATTGATGGGAACGATATATATATATTGTCAGATACCTTACACGCATGCTAGCTAGCACTGTACCGGATTTTTTTTTTCTTTCATTTATACGTGGCCAATGCCCTTGTCTTTAGCATTTGTCATGTTGTTATTGATATGGGAAAATGGTACATGGATGGAGAAAGATGCAATGGGGGCGTGGTACCAAGAGACTGGCACTTTATTAGGGCAGGGTCCATGTAGAGTTGAAGGCCATCGCCACCCATCCATGCAGTGGCATCGCCACCTTGATTCAATTAAAAGCGAGGGAGAACACAGATCATCGATCAAAGAGAGCCTAGCTAGCTAGATAGAGGATGGGCCTCTTCTCACTATAAATAGGGCAACCCACCGTTGTCGCCAATCCATCCTCACTTCTTGTACCACTTGACTGGAAAATGTCATGTGTGTTCTCTCTTGCTTAGCTACATATGCAGCCCACTTGTTCTTCCCTTCTCTCTCTGTAAGAGCTTCTCTTGTAACCTGCTTCTCTTTTGCCTTCGTTTCTTCTGCTGCTTCTTTCCTTCCACCACTCCACGTAAAAAAGAGAGCATGTGGAAAGAAGAGCTGAGAAAGGTATGAACAACCTTTGAAGCTCAGGAGGGATAGCGCCTAGGGTATTAGGACCTTTGATGGTTCTATCTATTCACCCGAAGTGCTATCTATCCTGAGCTCCACGGTTTGTTCTTACCACACGTCACGATTGGTAGGAAAGGTGGAGAACAGCGCCATATATTTCCATCCATATTCTTCGTTTTTTTTTGTTAGAATGGAATAGAGGTGAGGTAGTATTATTGCATAGTTTTCTCTTTTCTGTCTCTCTCTCATGGACGACATGCTATCTTTACGGCCTCTGTGGCTAAGGCAGCTACTTCTGATTTCATCATTATGTTTCCATATCCGTGCATGTGATGAGGTGTTCTTGCTTGTAACCATATGTACATAAACTTGTATGTATTTCTTTGATAAGTCATCGGCATGGTCTTAACTTGCTACCGTACAAAAACGAGTAAATGCTGACCTAACCAATTCAAGAGCATGTTCCATGATCCCCTGCAATCCATAAATCAAAGGTAGTTATTCCCTACTTCATACTGGCTAGGAGTTTTTTTTTTTTTTCCTGAAGGGTCCATACTAAGAGCTGAACTAGCTCACACATTCTACTTCTTAGTTCTAACGTTGGGGAATAGATTGAAACACTGGTTATTGAGTTAGAACATACTCCTCTCTCTCTCTCTTGCAGTGAAGAAGCTGTACACGCTCGCATGACTGTCAGCGCTACTTTGCAAATTTGCGCGTATGCATGTTCAGGTCTTGCAATGAAGAAGCTACTGGCTGCAGCTAGTGACTAGCATGCATGTTCAGTATGTACCATGATCGATGTCCCTATGGCTGGCGAGATTCATACCTACGTGCATATATATATATATATATATACACGCTTTCATTGTTCTTCGATCTCGTGAAAAATCTGATGACTACCTGGGATATTTAATCTCCAATGTACTACGCTTCAATGAATGTTCTGTACTAGCTAGCTAGATAGTATCTCTGGTAGAGAGGAACGTTTGCTTCTTCTCCTTTTTGTTTTTTTGTTTTTACAAGTTCTAATTTTTTTTTTGTTTTCTTTTATATTTTTTGGGTACTACTCCGTACCTTTGTATTTGTCGTTTCTTTGCTTGTATCAAGGTGTTGTTGAGCGTAGAGACAAAGGTGCTCGATGCCCAGTACAGAAATGAAGAGACTTCTTTACCTAAAAGCTTGTGAATCTTCGATATTAAAAAACAAAGCAAATTTATGTGCTTTATTAGCAGCTAGCTTAGGGTTGTGCTAGCCAAACTCCGTGCACGTCACGAAGAGATGCTAGTTAAATTATTTAAACTGCTTCTCGAGTTAATCACTAGTAGTATATCATTCCAGAACAGGTCGATCAAATTAATATAATGGATGCATGTGCACGTGCTCCTGTCCATCCTAGCTAGCGTGGGTGTGTGCTGACTGACTGCTGGGAGTCTGAGACCTGAGGGTTTCTGAATCACAACCCTGTCATCCTCTGAGTTGCAATTTCACTAGGCTTCGACAGCAACCGAGGCTGCTGTAACACGTGACTTGATCTGTACTTCATACGTATATGCTAGCTAGCACTGTAGTGCAAATTTAAGATTACGAATACAGAGGCAAAGCATTTCAGATCCTAGTATCCGACCCGCTAGCGCGTCTTGTCAAGATGGTGCAAGATCTAGTGGTTTTTCAGGCGAATTTCTCGTGGGAATTTTACCCAAAAAAACACTATCCTAACGCAACACATGTATACCATTTTGTACTCCTGAACCCTAAAAGAGCTGGTTTCTTACGGCTCACAGTTCAGCTTTCCAGTAGTTCCGCAGTGAACACTTGGGCAATGCATGCCACTGATCCGCATGGCCATTTTTCAACTTTTGTAAGACAGCATAGGCATCTGCTCCCCGTAGGTATAACAGAATCCAGAGTATAAAGTATTTCGGTATGGGAAGCAAGCTCCTTGTTTGGCCAGTAGGTGGGTTAATTAGCCAAATCTTGCCTTCGAACTGCCACAATATTCAATTATGTTTCGTAAGCAAAGCTTCAGAGAAATCATGATTAAGCCAAACAGAAGTAAAAAAAAACATAGGCACAACACTTTACAAGTTCAATTACAGTATGTGCCGGCTGAAACTGAGAGTAGCTAGATAGATATAGATAGCGCTTTAGGATTTCTTTAAAGGTAACCCTTGACTCAAACGGGCCGATCGATTACACTCTCAAACTGCTGAGATCAAGTTCAACGAGAAGAGCATCATCTCATCTACCATGGAAGGGCAATTAAGGATGCTCCATGAAAGCGTGTATATAGCCCAACTACTGGCCGGGCAGCAGATTAAGCTAAAGACGTTCCATGGCCTGCTTGTACAAAAAGGCAAATACACACACGGAAATGCTACGAAAGGCAGCATCAAGGCGCCACACTCAAGCCTAACCAAGTTACGAGACTGGCTATACATGCATTCAGGTTGGTGACTTAAGGTTCAGTGAACACTATTGAGTTTTTTTTCAATAGTGTTGCATGCAGCAACTAATGCACCAAAAGCTTAATTTAAGTTAACAATTCACTTATACTTCAACACCCCCGGTCTCCTCATGTGTAAGCTCTCTTAAGCCTAAGACGTGTATAGAAGTAGGCTGCAATTATTATTATTTAATTGCATCAATTGAGACTTGAACTCAAGACCTCTTGGCTCAGATACTGTACAATCAGTTCACCTAAAAGCTTAAGTTAATGAGTAAAGAAAGACAATTCATTTAGGGCATGTACAATGGTACAGACAGGTACTGTCTATAACAACTCTCTATATCACCTGTAGACAGCGTTAAAGTCGGTTCATACAATAGATTGTATTTTTACTTTCTTTATAGATCACATAATCTTTTAATGCTTTCATAGACCTAAGAAATGTAGTTGGATGGCCTCCTTAGTTCTGGTGATACAGTCGACTACAGGATTGTAGACATCATATTTCTCTCTCTTTATCCTCTTTCATCTACATCAGTTTAAATCCTACATGACAGAGACTATAGACAGCTGATATAAACCCATCGTACATGAACTTGTACTCAACCAACACATCTCAAAGCTACGAAGTTTGCTCCAGGATGGTACAGAGAGAGATAGGAATGAGGTTTCAGTTTGCTGCATTTTTTTTCGAGAGGAGTTTGCTGCAGTTAATGGCCAGCCTTTTTGAAGTTGAGCCTTGGAGCTCTCTGCTGGGTCGGCGGCCGAACATATGTGGGCTGTGAAGCTGAGCCAGCCAACCAGTGGCCTCACTTGCGGCTCTTTCTGCTCTACCGCGAGTGGCCTGTGGTGCGGCCGTCGGCCGAGGGAGCGATTCCACGGTGCGTTGGAACGGAACGGAACGGAGCGGGAGCCCGTGACGCTGGAATCGATCGATCTCCACCGACTACAGTGTTGTTTTGTGGTTTCCTCTGTTTATTTGAGCAGTATAGTACTACATGCATGGCCTATGGTATCACACGTTTCTTCAGTTCGCTTTGTCTGCTCTAACTCAGCGTGCAACTGTACTCTGTTAATGCGAGATTAAAGTGGCCATGACAATCTTTTTCTAGCAATAGGTGATATATATATAGCGTGGCCCCCCGTCGTCTCTTGTGGTATTGAGAGTGATCCTCTTTAAGAATCCGTTATAACTTGTGTCTTAGCTTGAAAGATAGCACTTATACCCCATCTCATGCTTTTAGGGTTTACTGGGTGTAGGTATCACGACAATTAAACGAGAATAGCCAGTTGGCTGCTTTTGAAAGATGAGAATAGCCGATTGTGTTTCGGACCTTATTCTCCAATTTTTCTCGCCTCCGGTGCCTCAATGGTAGAATGGTTCCTACAACTTAGGCACTGAGGTTTGCTTCGGTTCATCTCTTTTAGAAAAGTTTACGAATCTTAAAACAAAATAGATAATATTAGGTGATGGCAAATCTATACCAACCTATAAAAATTAAATTAAATTGAAGATTAGATATAAATATAGGCTTTTGAGTATTTAGGTAGGGGCAAATCTTCAGTTTAATTTATTTTTTTAGGCTATGCATATTTGCCTCTACCTAATATTAATCATTTTGCTTTAGGATTCGTAAAAGAATTAAAAGAGGTGCACCAAGCATACCCATTGTTTGAATTGGAAAATTTATGTAGTTGGACATGATGCACATGAATGAGAGTGTCTATTTTGTTGAACATTGATGAGGATTAAATTCCTAAATACTGCTTTAACATTTAATATTAAAGACCGCATGACCCTTATGGTCGTAACCCCTGTGGTTACAGACTCCTGTGGTCGTGAGAATCCCAGAGGTTGCTTTACGAGTACCCTGGTCGGAGAAGTACTGTACATATTGTCTGACCAGATAACTGCTCAAAGAGTCTTTGAACTGGTACTTAGACTCGATTCCAAGTATATTCTTTCTGTGTGATGAATGAGATACGTGCTTCATCTACTCCAAATCAGACGATGCTTTTCAGCCCTAAGTCACTGACAATAACCACTATACAATTTTTGCCCGTGTTTGTCTACCACTGACACTAGCTGGCGATTAGGTGTTATTCACCTAACAACAACTGTCTCCCCGACCAGACGCGTTGTTTTCATAAGGTGTCTTCTTCAGAAATAACTGGTGCCTCTTCGCTAATATTTAATGGTGGACGACGAACAACATTACAAGAGAACAACTGAAGCACAACAAACAAGACGAAGGAGAGGACATGTGATTCAATATCACTATAGACAACTCAATTTCTCTAAGCAATATACTCAGTATAATTATAGCTAGTCTGTCGCCTTGCCAAAGGCATCCCTGTAAAAACCATTTCATTGTAATAAAGAGAAACCCTCCTCCAAGTACCCTCAGTGATTTTCTTATTTTACTTCGTAAGATCGGCAACAAACATGGATTTATGTTATGGGATAAACAGTCAAACAATAATAGTATGTGCTAGAATTCATAAGGCAAAATTGGCTACTGGACATCATAAAATATTGGCATTTGCCTTGAGACACTCCAACTCCAAAATCATGGTTTGGGTAGAATACACTCTAAAGTTGTGGCTATTTTCATCGATCCAATGTGTTAATGGCAAATAGCCGCCATCTTGGAGTGTCTTCTAGTTAAACCACAATTTTAGAGTGTCTCTGAGCAAATATATAAATTTTGCAGTGTCCTGTAGCCAATTTTGCGAAGTCATAAACTATCACGGCGGGAGAAATATTTGGATAACATGTGTTTTGACCATAGCTGGGACAAATCATTTTATATCATTCTCTGGTAATTGCTTGCCAACACATTACAGAGGGGGAACTAATTAAACAATAATGCCATGCTGTTTGTAGATTAAATAGCCTTATCTTGTGCCTTTTCTTTTTTCGTAAGAGAAGTCATTTGTGTTATATGGACACCTAGTTACTTATTTGTTGCACCTTTTTAGTTTGGCGAGACATGGGAAACTTTGTTTTCTCCTCTCTTTTTTTCAAAACGCCAGTAATTGCTGAAAAATTTGGGGGTGATGCCTTCACGAAGACTGGTTTTACAAATTGGAGGAGAGCAATTGAATATTTCAATACTCATGTAAGTGGACCAAATAGCTTTCACAACAATACATGAACATGTTGTGATGATTTCAAAAATCAGAAGCAAAGTGTGTGTTATGCACTTTCTTCTCACAACAACAAGTTAGAGATTGCATATCAAAGTCGTTTGACTGCTGTTGTAGGTGTTGTAAGATTCCTTATACAAACTCTTGCTTTCTGTGGACATAATGAGTCTTTAATTTCTATCAATAGGGGATTTTTTGCGAGTTATTGAACTGGTACGGTGAAAGGGTTAAGGATGTAGGAGATGTCATTAATGAGAATGCTCTTGGGAATCATCAATTGACTTCTCCAAAGATCCAAAAAGAAATTGTGAAAGTTTGTGCACAAAAGACTACACAAGTCATCCTTGGCGAGCTTAGGGATGGCCAATTCTCTCTACTTGTTGACGAGTCCAGTGATGCGTCAGTTAAGGAGCAAATGGTTGTGATTGTGATGTTAGTTTTGTGTTTTATTTTTTTCAAACTATCCAATCATCTATCTTCATACAAATCTAAATTCATATGTTTTCTTTTGTAGGTTTGTGAACACTCAAGGTAAGGTTTTGGAAAGACTGCTTGGTGTTGAGCATGTTGTTGATACTACGCCCGCCTCATTGAAAAGATCTTTGGATGAATTGTTTGGTCGGCATCACTTATTCATATCTAGATTGAGAGGACAAGGATATGATGGAGCCTCAAATATGCATGGAGAACAAAATGATTTAAATAAATTGATGCTAGATGAAAACCCTCATGTTTTTATTGGCATTGTTTTGCCCACCAGCTTCAATTGGTGGTTGTTGCTATTGCAAAAGCATTCTAGTTGTTTGTGATTTTTTTGGTTATACCAATATGATTTGTGGCCATGGCATGTGCTTCCTGTAGACGAAAAGATGCATTGTTGCAAAACCATCAATGACAAGACCGTGGAGAAACTAGAGAATAGTGAGATTTCTTCATGAAGATGCAAAAATCAAGAGACAACTTTAGCAAGACCCGGTGATACACGTTGGGGTTCACACCACACAACTCTTATCTGTGTGTACCAAATGTGGGATTCAGTTTTGGATGTGCTAGTGGCTATTTCTCATGATTGGTCTTGACGAGGATTAAAACCTCTATATATTATCTTTAATATATAAAAGACCACACGTCTTCGTGGTCGTAACCCTGAGGTGCACGACCTCACTTGTCGTAGAGATTCCAGAGGTTACATAATGGGTACCCTGGTCGAACGAAGGCCTAAGCCAAGCTTACGACCAGGAGAACTGCTCGTAGAAGGTATGAACTGATACTCGGAATAAATCCCAAGGTATATTCTCTACCGTATGATGAATGGAGTACGTGTATATTTCATGCCATACGACGTATCTTATCCAAACACACCAGCGAACAACCTCCATGCGGTTGTATGTTTCATAAACATACAACCGCCGAACGGTTGATTTTGTATCAACCGTCACTTGACTCCGACCAGACGCAACGCTTCGCATCAGATGCCTTCTCTGGAAGTAACTGCCGCCTTTTCAAAGGCTATTTAAAGATGGAACCTGGACGGAGGAAAGAGGAGAAGATAGAGTCATCAGACTAAAGCACAAGCCATAGATTCGTGTAATAGGTCTGAGATAGCAAGAGAGCAAGCAGAGTTCTTAGCAAATACCTTGTAAATTCCAGTTCATATTAATAAAGAGCAGCCCCTTCATTTCCTGAGATTTCCCACGTCACTTTCTCCTTTTTATTTTCGTAAGATCGACGTCTTGATCGTCGACATCTGGCGCCGTCCGTGGGGATCGCGGCGTGGAATCTCAGAAGAATTTCTCTGCTCATCAAATCTTTGTCCATTCCCCGTTTGTGACCGCTGATGCGGTTATGGCGGGAAGTTGGGATGAAGAAAATTGGTTCGACTTAGCGGACTACGCCGACCTCGACATGGATGCATGCATGCGCGCCATGGAGGAAAACAGAATCTCTTCATCATCCTCCTCTGCCGGCTCGCCCAGGGCAGAAATCGGTGAAGACGACCGGATGGATGAAGACACACCGCTACAATCAGTGGCGGTTTCAGAGGAAGTGCTTCCGACCAGTTCGGAACACCCCAAAGCCTCAGCAAGCCGGGCCTTCGGCCGGCAAAGAGGTGACAAAAATTCAACACCGCAACCCGAGGTTCAATATACCTTTGATGCGGTCATGGTTGATAGATACTCACCGACGGCTTCTAGCAATTCCAGGAGCCAACCGACACCTGGTGACGGTGTCAATGAAACCTCTATTGGTCGTAAACCAAGTGGGGATGATAAAGCTCAGCATTCGATCAGCAATTCGCCGGATCAGGCTGAGGCCCTTCTGAAAACCTCAGGAGGTGCTGATCACCGACTGCTCTCCGTCGTGGAAGCTTCTCGCAGAAGCTCTGAAAAGCTCTCCATCGACTATGATGGAAGTTCATCGGAGGATCACTGCTGGAAGCACGAGGTTAATGCGATCGGAGATACGGATCACAATGCCGTGTACGGTCCTCCATACGTTGCCCCGTCACCACATCATAATGGAGATGGTGCGGGCGGTCAACCACCAAATGCCGGTGTGACGAACGGTGGGCGTTCACGGTTATCGCTGATCCTTCCCAAACTAATGTGAGGGACCAGGCAAGATCGATCAGGAGATCGGGAGATTCAAGCCATCGAACACCTTCTTCTGGCAGAAATCTCTCGAGACCTTCGGTAACGATACAAAATCTGCAGCGAGTTAGAGATATGTTAAATACCTCTAACCCTACTCTAGCAGAGACTCCAGGTTTTGCCCAACTTGTAGGCCAGGTGTCAGAGATCATTCAACAGACGATGCAGCGCACAGAAGAATATCGGGAACGAAGGCACCCGCAAAGTCAGACCATAACTTATCGCAGCATTCTTCCCGAAGCAGGGGCCTGCATGGTCATGTTGAGGATCAGTTGACACCACGACCACCTCGACGATTCCGACCAACAAGTCACGAGGGGAGGAGACTATTCCAGGAATTCTCACCCTCACTTCGTCGAGAGGAGCAATCGCTTGGACCTGGTGATCTTCGACATCACCTAAACAAGGCAAGCGGTCAGAGGCGTTCTATTAACGTCTACGACCGAATCGGGACATTGGAGCACCGACAATCTGTTCCTAGAAATCGGTCTCCAACCGATTACAATCCGGCACCTTTTCAAAGAAGGTGCCACGAAACTATCACAGGCTGTCGAGCCTTCTCAGCAGGGCTCCAGGCGGTACGTTGGCCAAATAGGTTCCGACCGGCCAACATGGATAAATTCAATGGGACCCAAAATCCCTTAGAATTTCTCTAGATATACACCACCGCTATCAGAGCTGCTGGTGGTGATGAAATTGTAATGGCAAACTATTTTCCTACAGTATTAGAAGGATTAGCCCGATCATGGTTGCTTAACCTACCGGTCGGGTCCGTGTATACTTGGGAGCAACTCTGTGACCTTCTAATTGCAAATTTCCAGGGTACGTACGATCGACCCGGAAAAGAAGACGATCTCCATAGAATACGGCAAAAATCAAACGAGACTCTCCGGCAGTACATCAAAAGATTTAGCCAAGTTCATAACTCAATACCAGAGGTTGCAGAATCTTCCGTTATCCAAGCCTTCAAAGCGGGATTAAGAAATCGAAGGTTTACAAAGGATTTAGCTATACATCCCCCACGAACAGCCATCGAGCTCTTCGACATGGTGACAAATGCGCTTCTGACGATGAAGCGGTCGAGTGGAACGAAGCCGTTGATCGAAAGGATAAAATTCCCCAACCTGGCTTAGATAGGGTGGAAAAGAAACAAAAAAAGAATCTCAAGAAAAAGAAGTATGGCAGAGCCAACGAAAAAGAGGTTCTTGCTGTTCCTGAAAAATTTACTAAAGGAAGAAAAGATTATACTGGTCGTGGCAAGGCTAAGGCTCCGACCAATGATTACAAGAAAAATAAAAAATGGTGTCCTCTTCACCAGCAAGCAGGACACGATTTGCGCAATTGTCGTGCTTGGCAAAAGAAGCTGGAAGATTATTATGCAGGTAAAGGACCACTCCCGTCGATTCAAGAGCTCGGGGAAACAAGCTCCAAGAAGGACAGAGATGGTGACGAAGAGATGGAATACTAAGAACCCCAGCACACTGTTGATGTGATTTTCGGCGGATCTTCTTCATACGAGTCCAGACGTCACCTGAAAGCCATGGAGCGAGATGTCAACCTTACCGAATCTTCGATCGCCGTTAAACCTTCAAGGTGGTCGGATACAATAATCTCTTTCAGCAAAGAAGACGGCTCCATTCCTTCAACTCGACCAGGTAGGTTTCCGATTGTCGTTGAGCCTACTATTAATAACTGTAAGGTTAATCGGGTCTTGATAGATGGGGGTAGTTCTTTGAATATTTTATTTGCAAGTGCTTTGGAAGACATGCAGATTCCCAAATCCAAGGTAAAACCTGTGAAATATGCCTACCATGGCATAGTTCTTGGGTCTACCGCTAAGCCAATAGGGCACTTGTCCCTATTGGTTACGTTCGGAAAGCCTGATAACTTCCGGATAGAAAAAATTTCATTTGATGCGGTAAACTTCGAGACCGCATACAATGCGATACTTGGTCGTCCAGCTTTAGCAAAGTTCCTGATAGCCACGCACTACGGTCATCAGAGTTTGAAAATGCCGGGACCAAAAGGTGTAATCACGGTCCGAGGCGATCAGAAGATAGCCTACGCATGCGATCGAAAATGTTTAGAACTGGTCGATGAACTCCCGACCAGGGGAACTAACACCGTTAACATGCAGGTCAAAAATTCAAGACCGAAGATGACACCAAAACCTTCCGACCAGATAAAAGAGGTACAACTCGACGGAAGTACTTCTCCGGAGGATGTCAAGATACTGGTCGGAGCAGGACTCGACCCTAAATAGGAAGAGTCGCTCGTCTCCTTCCTCCGAGCTAATCAGGACGTATTCGCCTGGCAGGCGTCCGACATGCCCAGAGTCCCCAGGGAGGTGATCGAGCATAGGCTAGCTCTACAGCCAAACAAAAAACCGGTCAAGCAGAAGCTACGACGTTTCGCATCTGATCGAAAAGAAGCAATCCAGTCCGAGATTGACAAGCTTCTCAAAGTTGGATTCATTCGTGAGGTCGACCACCCAGAGTGGCTCGCCAATCCTGTAATGGTTAGAAAAGCCAATGGGAAATGGCGAATGTGTATTGACTTTACAGATCTTAATAAAGCTTGTCCGAAGGATGACTTTCCCCTTCCTCGCATTGATCAACTTGTAGATTCTACTTCCGGGTGTGAGTTGTTAAGTTTTTTGGATGCTTATTCAGGGTACCACCAGATCAATATGAGTAAACAAGATGAAGAGAAAACTTCCTTTATCACTCCATATGGTACTTACTGTTATGTAAAAATGCCATTTGGTCTCAAGAATGTTGGTGCAACATTCCAAAGATTGATGCAAAAGACTTTTAGCCCTCAGATAGGTCGGAATCTTGAAGCCTACGTTGATGATCTGGTCGTAAAAAGCATCAACGCTGGCGATCATATTCTAGATCTACAAGAGACTTTCAATAACTTAAGACGTCATAACCTTAAGTTAAATCCAGAGAAATGTGTGTTCGGAGTTTCGTCGGGAAAGCTTCTTGGGTTCCTAGTTTCGGCTAGAGGCATTGAAGCAAATCCAACGAAAATCGCCGTCATCGATCAGATGCGCGATCCGACCACAAAGAAGGAAGTTCAGAAATTAACCGGTTGTATGGCAGCATTAAGTCGTTTCATAGCACGGTTAGGCGAAAAAGGACTACCTTTCTTTAAGCTTCTCCGGAAACATGGGAGTTTCGAATGGACTAAAGAAGCAAGCAGCGCATTTGAAGAATTAAAACGGTACCTTACGAGTCCCCCAATCTTAGTTTCTCCAAGATTGGGAGAAACATTGCTAATTTATGTGACTGCAACGCCACAAACGGTTAGTGGTGTGCTGGTCGTAGAACGAGATCATGTTCAACGACCAATATATTACGTAAGCGAAGTCTTGCATGGACCAAAACAAAGGTATCCGCAAGTACAAAAGTTGCTCTATGGTCTCCTTATGGCTTCAAGGAAACTAAGGCATTATTTCGTGCCCACAAAGTGGTCGTACCTCTGGATATCCTCTTGGTCAAGTCACGGGAAACAGGAGTCATCGGGACGAATATCAAAATGGGCGGTTGAGCTTGGGGCATTCGATCTCCATTTTGTCCCACGAACAACAATCAAGTCCCGTGCAATAGCGAATTCATTGCGAATGGACAAACCCCGAACCCACCCAAGGGCCCAAATGCGAGCACCACGGCGAGTGGACAATGTACCGATGGTTCCTTGATGTTGTATGGCTCGGGGTGGGGTCGTCTTGATTTCCCCTCTTGGCGAAGAAATAAAGTCGCTATTCGGTTTAATTTTCCTGCTACTAACAATGTGGCGAAATCGAAGGTTTCTTGGTAGAACTTGACGGCTCGTTAAGCTCGGGATTCGCAGATTGCTAGTGAAAGGCGATTCTCAACTACTAGCGAATCAAGTAGGAAAGAGTATCAATGCTCTAGTACCAAGATGTCATCATATCTCGGCGAAGTACGAAACTCAAAAGCATTTCTTCGGTTTTCGATCCAACACATTCCTAGAATGGAAAACTTTCGCGGACTAGTTGGCCCGGATGGCTTCCACAAGGACATCCGTCCCGCCCGGAGTTTTTCTCGAGAAACTCGATTCACCCTCGGTAGTCGAGCCTTCCGAGGACATAGATGTTAGCAAGGAGGTTGCACACCTTGATTCTGCAAACATGGATGCTCCACAAGTCGATGATGGTTGGTGCCATCACGATCACAGTAGAGATTGGATGACATCGATCTACAATTATCTTCAGCATGACTTAATTCCAGAAGATGATGTAGAGGCTGATCGTATCGCATGAAAAGCCAAATCATACACTCTCATTGAAAATACCTTGTATAAACGAGGATCTCACGGAGTGTTGATGAGATGCATATCTCGCTCGGATGTCATTAAATTGCTAGCCGAAATTCATGGAGGAGTCTGTGGAGCTTATCATTCCTACAGAACTTTGGTTGGTAAAGCCTTTAGGCAAGGATACTACTGCCCAACTGCCCTTCATGATGCAAAAGAGCTCGTGACGAAGTGCGTACAATGTCAGTTTCATAGCCGACAAGTACATCAACCGTCTCAAGCTTTGCAAATAATTCCTCTTTCTTGGCCTTTTGCAACCTGGGGACTAGACATTCTGGGACCTTTCCCAAGAGCACCCGGGGGCTTTGAGTTCTTTTCGTCATGATTGACACGTTCACTAAATGGATCAAAGCCGAGCCGTTTGTAAAAATTACAACTGAAGCCGCCAAAAGGTTCCTAACAAAAAGCGTGATTACACGGGTTGGTGTACCCAGTCGTATAATCACCGATAACAGTGCCCAGTTCTCGAGCAGCAATTTTCAGGAATTCTGTGAAGACCTAGGTATCAAGATACATTTTGCTTCTGTTGCTCATCCACAGAGCAATGGAGCAGTTGAGCGCGCCAATGGTATCATAATGCAAGGAATCAAACGACGAGTATTCGACCAGTTACTTCAACGGTCAGGGGCTTGGGTTCAAGAACTTCCTTCGGTATTATGGGTCGTTCGCACTACAACTAGTCGTGCGACCGGTGAAACACCATTCTTTATGGTTTACGGAGCTGAAGTCATGCTTCCTCCAGAACTTAAAATTGGTTCTGCTCGAACTGATTGCTTTTCCGAAAGTAATCAACGTGAACGACGACTTGACAACATCAATTTTCTTGAAGAACGACGAAATCAAGCTTTGCTACGATCAGCAATCTACTAGCAAGCCATGCGTCGGTACCACAGTCGTAAGGTGCAACCTCGCAGCCTAGCCGTAGGTGATTTGGTTCTTAGAAAAATTCAGAACCAAGCGGGTCGCAATAAACTTTCACCTAAATGGGAAGGTCCATACACTGTGGTCGAAGTCACCCGACCAGGATCGGTACGATTAGCTATGTCGGACGGGCAATTTTTATCTAATTATTGGAATATTGATCAATTGCGTAAGTTCTTTGTTTAATTTCCTGTATTTTTTCTTTTTCATATTTCAATAAAGATGCATCTCCTTTTTCCAACTGATAAGTATGGTTGTTTATACTTATTATTCGTTGCATCTGGTCATATGCCTTTCTTGTTGATGGTTGGTCGGAGAAGACACTCATTCTCTCCGATATTCCTTTCAAAAGGATCTCCACTACTCATGGTTGTTGACTTAAATGTCACCGACCACACTGATTTTAGTCGTGATCATTACTTCAATAATGCGCACGCACGACCACATATTCTTTTCTAAAAGAAACAAATGAGTATAAGGAGTACCAATCCAGACAATTTACACGGTTTTCGTTTTTTCTTGAATTTGAAGATTGTTATTTTATTTCAACATTCTGTTCTAATCATATTTGGCTACTGGTCGGGATACGAAAAACCTCCTGGTCGAAGTCTCTCCTCTCTGCACGTGGTCCTGCCCACTGAAAGGAGCTTCTTAGTGACGGTCCTTTTCCTACGATCCTCGCTACCAGTCGGATTTGATCATGAGCACGTTTCGCGAAATATTTTACAACTCTTCAGTTCTTGAGATTCGATACGATCAGATCCGAATATTTTCTAAACAACGGTACTTATCTCTTCATTTCCTTTTGCATACATTCTTAATGCATATCTCCTACCAACAAATCCATCTTTGTTATATCTTACGACTACAAGTGGTATTCGATAATGGACAAGATCTAGGCTAGTCGAAATCATCAGCTGGTTCCGACCACATGATTTCCTAGTATTTGCTGATCGTTGTCATACACATTATCAGCACTCCTCCCATGGTCATTTTAATTACTCAATTTCTTGGTCTACTGCTTTCTTTTAGTAAAGCTCATCTACTAATATAAGCAGTCGGGAGTTAGGAGATATATGAGTATTTAACAACATTGATAAGACAAAGCAGGATCTTCTTTGGTAAAAGGTAAGTTTTTTACATATTCTAAATATTACATCCATTTACATATTGGGACCACCAAACTGGTCGCTACGTGGTGGAGATCCGACTTTCATTTCCTCAGCAATTTTCTCTCCGAGAGGTCTTACTTTCTCGAGAAGTTTTGTTGCTTCATTTTCAGAGCAGTCGAAGTCCTCTTCCACAGCTTTAAGATTAACAGAGGGGTTGGAAGCCTTTAGTTTTGCTAAAGCGACACCAACTCCAGTTACAATAGCTTCCTTCATTGTCTGGGTATGGTTTTTCCCTCATAGTTTTGAGCAGGCATTTGAGATCTTCCAGAAGTTGACCAAAATAGTTTATCTTTTCCGTTGGATCTCCTAAAGAAGGCAAGCTTGATCCTGATCCCATATCAAAGATCATTTTGTTAAGAGCCATGATTTTCTCATCAAGGCCGAATACAAGGGCTACCTTTTGGCCACGCTCAAACTCGAGAGTCTTCTCCGCTCGTTCAAGTGCTTGGGTTTTTTCTGCACGAGTGGATAAAAAGAAATTAATATACTCTTTACAATTGGAGTTATGGAATACTGGTTAAGTATACGACCAGTTACCTTTGATTTTCTTCTCGCAGGGGTCGAAAACCTCCTTTTGTCTGGTCATCGCATGCTCGATCGACCGGTCTTTACTCTGATTTTCTTCCCTAGTTTTATTATTATGGTTTCTTTAGCCACAATCTCTTCTTTAATTTTCTCTAAATCTATCAAATATGATAGAAAGATGAGGTTAAGCTATAAGGAGAATCAAGATAATAAACCTTAGGAGATCAAAAAGAGAAATGTACTTACTTCTCAGATCGGAGTGTTTTTGCTCCAAAGTTTTTATTTGCTGGGTCAGTCCTCCGACCACAGCATATTTCTCGACCATGTGCTACAAGAATAAAATCCTTTTCTTTGATAAGCTTTCAAAGCAAAAGAAAGAGTTGTAAAGATAGTTGTAGAACACTTACCCGAATTGCCATATCATTATATTCGGAAAAGATTGTATCTGGACCAATCTCGGCTTGATGGTCCGATATCTTTCCCCAGGCTTCATCAAGTTCCTTATCCTCGATAAATCGGGGAGAAAAAGGGAATTTGTTAACCTGAGGAGCATTGCCAGGAGGAGGTGGAACCTGTTGAGGGTCTTTGGGAAAGACTACCTCCAGAAAAGGAGTAAGGATTACTAGAGGATCCTGAGCAGATGCTGAAACCTGCTCGGGGGCTTCTTTTGCTACTTCATCCTTAGTAGTTTTGGCTTTAAGAGTATCAGGAACCTCCACGACCACCTCTTCCTCAGGAACATTTTCCTGAGGGGTGCTCTGGTCGGACTCGATCAGAACACCAAAAGATCTAAAAGAGAGAGAGAGAAGGTAAGGAAGATCCGAGGTATGTATATATACGACCCCTTCATTTAATATATGTACCTTGTTGATTTTCTGAATTTACCCTTGTAGCGCATCGAAGCAAAGTTCGTTGCGCTGGCCTTCCTCTTCTTGTCAATTGATTTCACCGGTTCTGAACCGGTAGGATTGACTAGATCCTGCACATCCACTGATTGAAAATCAGAAGCGATATCTGCGACTAGTTCGTCAAGGATAAGGTCCCTGATCTCCGGATCAGTGGGTGTAGATTCGTCGACCTCCAAAACAGTGGCCTCAGTAGGCACTGGAGGGTCCTCAGTGACCTTGCTGGAAGGTATGACAACCGCCTAAATTCATCATCAAAGATAATTAGACGATGAACATAATTTGTCCAAAATATTATTTATGTTCGGTCACCTACCTCTGGAAGGCTGACATCCTGTGTGGTCGAAGGGGTGATCGGATCATCAATTGGCTCACATCTTTCAGTGGTCTCGTTGATTCTCAACCCAACCGACTACACATCAAAGAGGATTTATGGTATACCGATCAGAAATAATATGTACGACAACAAAACAACGGTTGATATTTTACCTTAAGTCTTTCAATCCTTTCTTCAGCGGAAACGGCCGCTAAGATTCGGGAAAGCTAACTTTATCGCCAGGCTCTCCGGCACAGATCATCTTAATCCGGCTTCTAATCTCATCAGTAGATAGAGCTGTAAAGGTAAAATGAAAGATTTAAGGATACTGAAATAATCAACTGAGATAGGTAAACTGGTCGGAATCATTAATGACTTACTATCTTTGGAATATCTGGTCGTATCATCACGACCAATGTACCAGAGCATCTTATGTGCTCGGGCCTTCAAAAGACTAACCCGGCGTGTAGAAAAATCTTTTACTACAAGCCAAGATGTTAGACCCTTGACACTAAGAAGCTTGGTTGCTTCGGCCCATTTCTTCACATTTCCCTCTTTCTCTGTAGAGGAGCGCCATCTCGGATTCTCGACCGCCTTCTTACCAGAATAATAAAGGCTGTCTTTCTTCGTGATCTTCATATAGAACCAGCTCTTCTTCCACGACAACCACGAAGATTTCGAGTACATAAAAATTTACTCATCAGCTTTTCCGTCATGGAGGCGCAAGGTGCATTCTCCAGGCGTCCCAATCGTCTTCCCGGACTTTGTCATCCTGTAGTAGTACCTGAATAGATCCAGATCTGCTGGAATCCCCAAGTACGCTTCGCAGAGATAGATAAAAATACTGAGGTTGGCGATAGCATTGGAACCAAGATTCACCAATTCAACTCCATAATACTCCAAAACTCTGGGAAGGAAGGAATGAATTGGTAGCCTAAATCTGCATTCAATATATGCAAGAAAAACAGGAATTTCTCCATCTTCACTACTCGGGGAATGTTCCCCAACTGCAGATCTCCAAGAAATCAGGTCTTTGTTGGGAAGCATCTCGATCTTCTCTAGATTCTCTAACTTCTTCTCACTCAGGTCGGAAACCGACTAGTTAGTGATTTGGTCCGACATGATCAGATTGCTTTTTTGGGTGAAGAAAGCAAAGGAGGTCGGAGGTAGTTTTTACTCGGGAGATGAAGAAGGAAAGGAGGAAGTGAAAAAAAACCTAAGTGTACAAAGGGTTTTATAAGCTTCAGAATTCCTAAGCCGTAATAAGGAGTTACCCAAAAAAGTCCAACGGACACCAAAAACTTTTCAATTCCCAAGGCAAAGTTCTCAACTTTAAAGTGAATACAAACCGCTTCAAAATGCCCTTGCATTTAAATGAGCGTCAGCCCGATACGATTTCATCGGAAAGAAAGTGTTCACACGACTTATTCATTTAAAGTTTGGGGGCTAGCTGACGAGGATTAAAACCTCTATATATTATCTTTAATATATAAAAGACCATACGTCTTCGTGGTCGTAACCCTGAGGTGCACGACCTCACTGGTCGTAGAGATTTCAGAGGTTACATAATGGGTACCCTGGTCGAACGAAGGCCTAAGCCAAGCTTCCGATCAGGAGAACTGCTCGTAGAAGGTATGAACTGATACTCGGAATAAATCCCAATGTATATTCTCTACCGTATGATGAATGGAGCACGTGTATATTCCATGCCATACGATGTATCTTATCCAAACACACCAGCAAACAACCTCTATGCGGTTGTATGTTTCATAAACATACAGCCGCCGAACGTTGATTCTGTATCAACCGTCACTTGACTCCGACCAGACGCAACGCTTCGCATCAGATGCCTTCTCTGGAAGTAACTGCCGCCTCTTCAAAGGCTATTTAAAGATGGAACCTGGAAGGAGGAAAGAGGAGAAGATAGAGTCATCAGACTAAAGCACAAGCCATAGATTCGTGTAATAGGTCTGAGATAGCAAGAGAGCAAGCAGAGTTCTTAGCAAATACCTTGTAAATTCCAGTTCATATTAATAAAGAGCAGCCCCTTCATTTTCTGAGATTTCCCACATCACTTTCTCCTTTTTATTTTCGTAAGATCGACGTCTTGATCGCCGACAGGTCTTGCCCTGACGACAAATTCAAAGCATGAGGTTTGATAAAATCAACGAAAAGTTTTGAATTTGTTCTTATCTTACATTTGATACTTAAGGTGTTTAGTTTAACTAATGATCTGTCACAAACATTACAACAAAAGGATTATAACATACTTAGTGCAATGACTATGATTGTGTCTGTCAAGAATCTCCTACAACGTTTGAGAGATCATGGATGAGAGCCACTTTTGGATGATGTCACTACCTTCTGTGTTGCAAAAGAGATTCCAGTGTCAAATATGAATGATAACATTCCAGCTAGAGATTATTCAAGACGTTCACACTAGACCTGTTCACAGGCAACCCGAGCCCGGCACTGTCCGGGCCGGGCTTGGGACTGGAATTCTGGCCCGAAAGAAGCCCGGTCCAGCCCAAAATCCTGAATAAACACAATAAAAAAATGAAATTCTATTTTTAATCCTGGAAATAAATTAAATAATACTTTTATTCCAAAAAATGATTTAAATAATATATTTAAATAAAAAATGAATTTTCGAGCCGGGCCAGGCTCGCGCATGCCCGTTTGCGACCGGGCTTTTCAAGCCCGGCCCGGCCCAGCCCAGCGTTTGAACACCTCTAGTTCACACAAATGATTAGTTGCTTCCATCATTATAATGCAGAGATCTTTAATAAGGTGCTCGACAAAATTTTAGTTGAGATGCATACTCCATTTAGTGAAACTTGAACACAACTATTGAAATGCAATGCATGTCTAGATCCTAGAGATTCATTTAGAACCTTTGATCATGAGAAGCTAGTTGAGCTTGCAAATATTTACTATGTGGATTTTTCTCTACGAGATCGTCATACGTTGAATGATCAACTCAACATATACATTGATATCATGAAAAGAAGTCTTGATTTTTTTAGTTATGGTAGTCTTCCTGAGTTTGTTGTCATGTTGGTTGAAACTAGACAACATTTGATCTTCCGATTGATTTATCGTCTCATCACACTCGCACTGCTATTACCTATGGCAACCGTATTAGTTGAGAGAATTTTCTCAGCCATGAATATCATAAAAGCAAAATAAGATAAATGATGAATGCTTGAATTCCATGAATATCAGTTTAGAGTGACTGTGATGCATATGTATGTAATTTCAGCACTTTATATACATTTTTCTTACCATCCACTAATTATCCTACAAGTACGAGTGGTAGGAAATGAGAAAAGTATTAGAGGATGAAAAGGTTTAGGAACTTTGTATGTTTCATTGTCGTCCGCATGAGAGTGACTATGGTACATATGTACACTTTTCCGACCAATCACTAGTCATCCTACAAGTGAGCGTGGTGGGGGGTGGACTAATAATGTGGGAGAATTTTTTTTTCAATAACTAAAAAATTGTATGTATCATAGAGAATTAGAGATCCCATTTTTATTCCTTTTTTCCAAAAAAAATCAGTCTACAAATTTTTTTTGAAGACAAAAGGCAATTTTGAATCTACGAACTTAAGTTTATGGGAAATAATAATACTTAGACGTCTGGAGCATCACTTTTCCCGGACGCCTCTCGTCCACTCATTCCTACACACTCCTATCCACTCAACTATTACCCCTATCGCCCTCTTCCTTTGCTTCTCATCCACCACAAAGCCTCATTGCTTCTCATCGCTCTCTTTGCTTACTCGCCTCCGCCCACGCCGACTCCCTCCGCATCCGTTGCACGCCGTCTCCTACCTCACCGCGCGCCCATCCTCCTCACCACCGCTGTGTCGCCCGCCCCATCCACCACAACATCCTCCTCCCTCCCGTCCCCATGCCGCTCCCTCAGCACCACCAGCCGTCGCCGCCACCGCAGCAGCTTGCTTCGATGAGGGCTCCACGGGTGCGGCGCCCTCCGTGCCGGCCTATCTCCGCGCTGGTGCGGTTTATCCGCCAGGAGGCCGACGAGATATCCGTCTCCGCCCGATCTGTGTCGTCGCCGCGTGCCCCCTCTGACTTGTTGCGACCCTGGTAAAAAATTGTTGCAACCGTGGAAAAAATTATTGCACATGAGGGGAAAATTTGTTGCATACAAAATTTTGAGATGTTGTATTTTTTTTTATATGTTTGGCGTCTCGAGATGTGTTTGTGTGCCTAATTTCTGATAATAGTTGTGTTGTTTTTTATTATGAGGATGTTAGTTTGTTGATCATGAGATTTTGAGACAATATTGTATATAAATATTTGATATGTTACAGCAAACCAAAAAAAAATATTACACCTGATTTTCCCTATGTTGAATTGCGACCGTACGGTGGGAAGGCGTCCAATCCTTAGTAGCACCCTAAGTTTAAACCATTTTTGTCTGGTCAATGGCGCGACAAGACCGTGTAGAGCCCATGACCGGCAAACACCAACCCAAAGAGCAAAAATCCGCGATCCACCGCGCGACGCCACGGGCTCGCCGCCTCTCCCACGATGCGGAGGTGGAAGAGCGCGGGCTGCACGAAGGAGAGCAGCGCGCACACCGTGCTCCCGACGAAGGAGGCGAACGACCCGAACGCCGGCACGAAGCACGCCACCACGGCCAGCGCGGCCACCACCGCGACGCGGCTCAGGTGCAGCGCCACCCGTTCGACGACACCACCACTGCGGCAGCGCTTCCGCAGCCACCCGCCGGGCGCGAACAGCCGCGCCTCGACGATCTCGTGGATCGGGTGCATCATGATCGGGAACGTCAGCGCCAGCGCAATGCACAGCACGACCTGCCAAAAAGAATCAATACGAAGACACGAAACGAATCAGATGATCATGTTTGATCCATCGACATCTTGATGAAGATCTAGTTCGTGCATGAAGATTTTCCTGACCTTAACCGCGGTGGTGGACCAGTTGTTAGGAAGATTCAGAGTTACGATGTCCTTGGTGGCCTCGCCGTAGGCGAGGTAGCCGCACACGCCGAAGCTGACGTACACAACGGTGACGCCGGCGATGGCTTGGAGGAGCACCGACCGGAACTTGCTCCGGTCGGACATGGACGCCTCCAGCGCCAGCGTCAAGCAGAAGCCCTCGAAGCAGAACACGGCGACGCCGCAGGCGAACGGGACGCCCCAGAGCCCAGCGAACGCGCTACGGCCGGCGAACGGCTGTCCGCGTCCGGCAAGAAGCTGGAGGTCCTCCTTTACGACGGTGGCCACGGCCAGGACGGTGCACGCGTCGGCGAGGATGCTGAACGGCGCGAGCGACGACAGCGAGCGGATGAGGGAGAGCGCGACCTGGACCGGCAGAATGAACGCGAGGACGACGGTGGCCGGCGAGATGGGGCCGCCGCTGGGGAAAACGGAGCAGATGTTCTGGCCGATGAAGACGAGGTAGGCGACGGAGCCGCCCGTCTGGGAGAGGATGATGGTGGCTTCTGTGAAGTACCGGCCAATAGGGCCGAAGCATTTCTCACCCAAATCTCCATAGGTGTAGTTGCCGTGCCGATGCTGGTGGTGCTCCTCTGTTTCTTGCTCTCGTAGCTTGTCTCTGCAATCCAACTTCAGAACGAACAAATAGTACTAAAGATGGTGAGACTAATTAACCGCATAAAGATCGGATTAATCGAGTAAAAGCAACTAGTTCGTGAAGCTGATTGAATCCTGAAAAATCTAAGCAAACGGGGAGAACATGGAGGAGCAGATATGTAATACTGACAAGCAGGAGCATGCAGTAGAAGGTTGCGGCGCCGGCGCCGGCGACGCCGAGGGCGCCTGCAAGCCAGCCAGCGGTGCGGAAGGCGTAGGGCAGGCCGAGCACCCCGGTGCCGACGATGGACACGACGATGTTCCCCAGCGTCTGCGCGGGAGTCGCGCCCCTCCTCCCCTCCAGCAGCGGCACCTTCGCCTCCGGCGCCATGGACGGATGAACACTCAGCTGCAGTTTGAGCTTGAAATGCTGCCACTTTCTGCGTTCTTAGCAATGAAAGACGCATCTTATTTTTGCAATGTTTTATTCTCGGATGGGACACGCACGGCACCAGGATTAGGAGGATCATCGGTGGGTGGCGTGTGTGGGGTAGCTCTGGTTGTTGTCGAGTTGTGTCGTGCCGTCTGGATCAGCGCCAGAAAATGGGAGTTTTTTTTCTCTAGTTTAGTTGTTTTCAAGCGAAATAGAAACCAGCCTCTTCAATGAAATGATAAAAATATCATATCTATCATGCTAATTTGCCCAACAGCTCCGTGTCGTGATTCTAGATCGTGGCAGACGACTTATCATGCTCTCAGATCACAGTAGAAACGTACGCCAGTGCGGCATGTCGTGATTCTAGATCGTAACAGACGACTTATCATGCTCTCAGATCACAGTAGAAACGTACGCTAGTGCGGCAGGTGACTTACGCATGTTCCTATCGTGGACCGGGAGTACAGCAGACCACATACCGTGAACTGGGAGCATGACTTTGGCAAATCAGTTACCACGGTTAAGAATCGCAGCACGTGCCTGTTGTATCAAATTAAAATATTATTTTTATCATTTTGTTAGTTGGAAACTAGTTTTTATTATTTTGTTAAAAAAACGTGGCCATTTTAGCCGGGACTCGAGAAAATTGTGCACGCCGGTCAGAGTTTTCGCGGGTTTTTACTGGGCTGGACGGGTCCGATTGGGTGAACCGACGACGGCATTGGCGGCGTGCGCTTTCGGGTGGGCGCGGCACAGCGGAGGAGGCGACGGATAAGCAGATGAGTGGGCAAGGGAAACCGCATGGTGCACATTCTTTTGTCACGTAGCATCACAACCGAGCGGAAAATGCAGAATAGAACAAACCGAATCATAACGCGCTAACGCGCCAGCTGATTATGTGCCTTGTGCTATTTTTCAAACAAAAAAATATATATGTGCGTTGTGCTATTTTCAAAAAAATAAATAAAAATATGTGCCTTGTGCTTTGATTATTTTAGAAGGGGGCTGAGATCAGAAGGTGCAGGCTTGGAGGTTGTTGGATTAACTAACCGCGAGACGCGCGCGTTTCACTGCCCTCGGCCGGCCGGCAAAAGGCAAAAAAACTAAAATCTTGGTGCTCGTCGGCGTTGGCATCACCCGTGCGATTCCAACAAAGCCGGGTTTCGCCGCCTTGCTCGTTTAACGAGTCAACTCACCTCACCTCGTCATCATTCGTGTCCATCCGAGGAAGACAGCACATTCACCCGATCCCCAATGCCGTGCCGGTGTCGAGGTCGAGGTTGATCGTGGAGCGGTGGAAGATGGATGGCGTGCCGGCACGGGCGCGGCTGCTGCTGCGGGCGCTCGCGTGGCTCTTCTCCCTCCTCGCCCTCGTCGCCATGCCGTCCGACGCGCACGGCGGCGCCCAAGACTTCAGCCACTACCCGGAATACAAGTTCAGAAGTTCTCAACTCAAATCAGCTCCCTCTCGCTGCATTACAGTTTGCCAATCGCCATCGTTTCAGCTTACGATTCGTTCTTGTCCGTGCAGCTACTGCCTAGTGACGGAGTTAGAATTTTGACGATAAATATGCGAACTTAAGATACATACATTCTAATAGAAAAGTTTAAATGATATAGTACGAAAGTTCAAATATGACAAATTATATGTTTAGTACATTGTTATTAAGAAATTAAATCATAATATACTTTTTGTGCTTCATCAGTATTGCAGTAGTCAGTATTGCAGTAGTTACCAATTGGGTACTGATGTGCAAGTGCAACATACTCAATTACTCATATTGTGGTACAGAATTTCAGACAGAGATGTGAAAGCAACTTTAGACTGCATCCATGCAAGTATTGTACATGTCAAAAGAAGTAGATGTTTCAGTACAGGTCTACAAAGCGTCAAAACCAATGTTACGGTGTTTTTTCTTGAGCGACATATTTTCAAATGGAAACAGTGAAAGCATGTTTTGATATAGTATGTGCAATTTGACTGCAAAAAATTGTGTCGAACAAATGCATCTGATATTTATCTCAACAGGAAACATGCCTAGGAATAAATTGACTAAGGGAATAAGAGCAGTTGTTTCTTCGAAGCAATATGGATATACTTGACCAGCGTGACTCCTGAATCTCAGCCTGAATGCAATGCTCATGCTACGGGCTAGCATACGTCTATTTGACAATCGGTATCGAAATCCGGAAGCAAGAACCCTCATCGGTTGAGAAGGGGGAAGAAAGACAGTACCTTAAACCCTTCCAGTGATTCACGCTACACCATTGGAATGCATCTTCAATGGTATAGCAGTTCATGCAGTTTTGTGAAGTTTTAATTGTTTAAAGTTTCAGATTTTGAGTTTGAAGTTTTGATTATATTTCAACACATTTTATGAAAAGTTTCAAAAATATTGTAGGTTACGAGTTTGATGTTTCAAGCATGTTTCAGCGTGTTTTTGTGAAAGTTTCAAAATGCTTTTGACGCTTTTTGTGAAGTTTGAGAAAAGTTTCAAGTAAGTTTCATGAAAAAATTGCAAGTTTCAAGAAGTTTTAAGGAAGTTTCAATCATCTGAACGAGACATGATGAAACTTTCGAGTTTCAAGCAAGCACATAAGTATTTAAAGTTCGAAAAGAATGAAGCTTAAAGTTTCAGATGTTTTTCAAGTTTCAAATCTAAAACTTTAAATTTCAAAGGTGATATCAAGTTTCAATGGTTTCAAAATACTTTCAGCGCTTTTTATGAAGTTTGAGAAATGTTTCAAGTAAGTTTCATTAAAAAAATAGAAGTTTCAAGAAGTTTAAAAAAAAAGGTTTCAAGAAAGTTTCAAACATTTGAACGAGACAGGATAAAACTTTCGGGTTTCAAGCAAACTTGACAAGTATTCAAAGTTCAAAAGGAATGAAACTCGGCCTCCTCTCCTTGTAGAACTTCGTGGAACTTGATAAAACTTGCATGGAACTTGATAAACTTACATAAAACTTGGTGAAATTTACATAGAATTTGATGAAATTTACACGAAACTTATATGGAACTTGATGAAACTTACATGGAACTTGATCAAACTTGCGTGAAACTTGTTGAAATCTCACACAAGTTGTCGGACCTGCATGCCCACCTCCATCATCGCTGTTGCTAGGCCCACGCTCCTGCTCGTTCGTTACCGTCGCTAGCATCGAGCCCACGCGCTCGCTTGCAGCTTGAGCACACAAAATCACCACCGTCATCTACTCGGAGCCTGCATGCTGCCTGTGATTGGCTGCCCACCGTCGTCATGGAGTTTGCACACCCGACCACCGCACTTCAAACTCGCATGCACGAGCCATTGCTGCCACAACTTGCCAAATCAAGGCTGCCCCCACGACGAGATCTACCACTATCCCCGATGAATCGGGTGACACTGGCTGCTGCCACTCACAGCACCCACATGGCCACATGCCGGCCACTGCTGCTTTGGATCGGGAGGCTGAGAGAGAGAGATGGGTGGGTGAGAGAGGTGCGATAATAGATAAGAGGAGCGACGATGACTGTTGTTTTAGGATGCGTATGTGTAGCGACTAGATCCAACGGCGGATGGGTATTCCGTTGTTTTGCATGGAAACACTATAGTATTTTTTAGTTTTTCCCTAAATTTAACGTATACTTTGTGTATTAAAGGGTATATACAGGACATTTTACCAATTTTAGGGTACAACTGTACCCATGCACCTACTGTAGGTCTGCTACTGCCACTGCCTGGGCATATCGATCATCGGCTCATCGCGTCCCTGTACACCATGGCACAGGTTCTGCGCGACGTCCACAGGCTCAGCTACGGCGAGGAAGGCGGCGGCGATCGTTGACTTCGCCGGAGATCAGGTGGGTTCATGTGGTCATGCGCATACGCATTTGCACGGAATTCGCAACGCTCTAGCCACCAACTTGACCACGCCCCATGGCCAGCTTGCTTCGATCCAGCCACCGGAATATTTGTCTCAATCTAGAGACGTTGTATTGTAGGTCGTCGGTTAGTTCCTGATATCGGCCTTGTACGCGGCGGCGCCGGTGACGGACTTCATGCGTCAGCCCGCAGATAACCTGTTCACCGACTCGGCGGCGGCGTCCTTTAGCATGGCCTTCGCCGCCTTCCTGGCCATCGGCCCCTCTGCTCTCGTCTCCGGGTACAACCTTTCCTTAGAAGCTCTTGTATAGTAGCGCACATGATTCTTGCCTCTGTATCACATCACAGCATTGCGCAAGATCGTCTCCATTATTTCCTTTTCATTGATTACTTATACCTTGTTTGGGAAGCCTAAGTTCCCGATCCATCCATGTGGAGAGGCTCTTAGGTTTCCCAAACAAGCTCTTAGGAAAAAGTGCGTGTATTGGATCAAAGGAACTAGTATTATTGTAAGTCACCGCTTACATGACACATGGACACATGGTACCATAGTGAGGGGATAATCACAGCAGACTAACCCATTCTGCATTGCAAGGATGCCTGCCTCGGTAGATAAATCTACTTTGATCCAAACAACAGTTAATAATTTACATAGACCTGAAGAATATGGTCTCCTCGGAACATGACTACCATCAACAGCCTTTGCTGCTGGGAGAGGCAAGTATACATACAAAAGAATGCAGAGAAGAATGCAAAAGGACAGAAATGTATGGGCATATACTATACACAGGACTAACAATGCTATCCACAAGATGAGATGGCTGTGCAGGCAGTGTCCAGGATCTTCTTGATGATTTGGCACCTTTCTGCCATGAAAAACGCCAAGAGAGCAAAAAAATGGGTGTTTATGACTTTATGTGTCGCTCCAATTATCGCCATCTTCGTCATCGCTTCCCACTGCCTGCTCCATAATATATAAACATATGTAAGGGATAAGTAATCGGAAGAAATTAACATCAAAATGGAATTTTAACTGTAGAGGGACAACCTGGCGTATGGCATTTGCTTTCTCTATTATTGCAGCAACTTTCAAGTTTCTGCTAGAGGCTCTAGCAGGGGCTCTGATGGCTGTCGGCTTAGCAGAACCCACCGGTTTTAGGTTGAAGGTCTGATTGAGAGCAAACAACGAACAAGTTGAGAGAGAGAGAGAGAGGGAATTTGATATATATGGAGAATTTTATTTGCCAACCTTGTTCCTTATCTGCTCTAGCAACAAGTTTCTCTCATTGGGCTTTGGCCTATCAGTTGGGGCCACAAGTTCTGAAACCTTCCGCATCTGCAAAAATATAAATGACGTTAGGGTAAACACAGGAAACAGAAGTAGAGCACACAAGAAGGCGGTCAACTACCGTGCTTCTATCATGAGCAGCAACAGCATCAACCAGTGGATTCCTTGGGATGTTTTTTATTGAAATCGGCTTTCTTATTAACCGATGATCTGTGACCTCTGGTTCAAATTGGCTCTCTTCCACTGATATGCCATAATTAGGATGAAGCATCTGAGGTCCAACAGTCCATCCCATCACCGGTGGCTGCTCGGCATGCACATTGCCACCTTCATCAAGGTCACCAACATATTTACTTTTATCACCAGGCCACACCACGACTGGGGTTGGCTGATGTATATGTTCTCTCTCCAAATTATGATCACCATGTGGATAATCTTGAGATACTATTGATTCTGCACTAGGTGATGGGCCTTCAGACTGATCTTCCTTGGAGTTCTCCGCATTTTGTTCTTGTAAATTTTGACCCTCATGGCTATTTCCTTCTTCCAACACTGAACCTGGTGCAGTATGATTTGTTGTGTCTGAAGGTGCTCCACTTGTGATAGACTGATCTTTCAGCAGATTCTTCTCTTCATATGATGCATTTGAACTATGCTCTTTATTGTCTGAAGTCTCTGAGAACGATTCACCATGCTCAGGTTGCTGGTAACAACCATTTTCAGAAACATGCCCTGGTGTTGAAGAGCTCATTGTGTACAAGTGCACGCCACCTGTGGCATTGTGATCATCCACCGTTTTGTCATCCTCTGATGCAGCTTGATATGTATGACTGGGATGCTCATTACTGTCTGAAGTATCTGAAGATAAGATGTACCGTTGAGGACCCTGCCGTAGCATTCCATGTTCATGCGTAGGAAATGGAAGCAAAGGGTTCGATTGGTGCAAAGCCGTTCCATCTGTTACCCCAATGTCATTCAAATGTCCTTCGGCCTCTGTTGCTGATGAAGACATAGCCCCATGATGCTTAATGTTCTCACAACCCTCTGAAAATGGTCGGTCATGTTCAGTCCTTACAACATCAGTTACTGCTGGAAGTGTAGATAATCTTCCAAGTTCTACCCTTTGATCATTATTGTCTACCATAGAATTCTGATACCTCTCTTTGATCTCCTGAGTGGCAACCGGTGCTATTAATTCTGCCATTCCATTAAGTGAACCTGGCCTATTATCAATCTCTGGGCTTAATGCAGGCAAAACGGGATTTGTTCTCCTTACAGGCTCAGGTATATGGCCTTTTGTACTCAGAAGTCCTAGGCGAGGCCTTCCAAGCCTCCACTGAAGAGGAGGGAGAGGAGGTGGTTTTTGAGGATCTTCATAGGAAACATTTGTAAATGATTCAGTGGGTGATGAAACAGGAGAATACAGGTATTTTTCCTCAGTACTAGGCATGACAGAAGTAGAATTCATTGTTGATGTCTCAGCTAGGACACCTGAATTTGAAGAACATGGTGCAATTTGGGAATCAAATTCAGGTGAGCAACAAGATCCATTATCTGATTTCACTCGGACATTGCATGATGGAGGCCCATCTAGTTCACCAACCTTGTCATCATTCAAGGAACACGGAGCAATTTCAGAATCCAATTCAGGGGATGAACAGGCTTCCTGCTCTACCTCTACAGGAAAAACATTTATTGATGTAACGGCATCTGGTTCATCAATCATATCATTAACTGAAGAACATGGAGTAATTTGGGAATCAAGACCATCTGAGAGACAAACTTCTGGCTCCTTTTCCACTAGAAGAGCATTGCTTGAAGGAGGGGCATCCGGTTCATCCATCTTTTCATTAACCAAAGATGTAGCAATTTGAGAAACATGTTCACCTGATATGCGATCTTCTGACTCCTGCTCCACTTCAAGAGCAGTCCTCAAAGGAGGGTCATCTTGATCGTCTACTGTCTCATTAATCGAGGAAGATGAAATAATTTGAGAATCAAGTTCACCTAAGACATGAACTTCTGATTCCTGGGTTAGAACAGGTTTGCTCAGAGGAAGGGCACCCAGTTCATCTATCTCCTCATTAATTGAAGAACATGGAATATCTTGATAATCATATCCATCCAAGCCACATGCTTCTACTACCGGTTCCACTGGTACAGAATTACTCGGAGGAACATCCAGTTCATCTAGCTTTTCATTAATAAAAGCATGTGGAACAAGGTTAGCACAAGTTTCCTGCTCTTCCTTCACTGGAACAACATTGCCTGAAGGAGAGCTAGATATTTCACCAATCTTGTCATTATACAACAAACAAGAACCACTATGAGAATCAACCCCAGGCAAGGCATGTCGTTCCTGCTCTAGTTCCAATGGAACAGAAGGGACATATAGTTCAGGAATTTTCTCATCGCTGAAAGACTCATGAGATTTAAAGTCAGAATCCACTCCTGGTGTCTCATCATCAGGATCCTCTTTGGCGGAAAAGGGCACCTCGCCTGGTATATCTGTGGCAGATGAACATTCAGCAAGTTGAGGATCCGGCTTAGAACAAACACAGGCTTCCTGGTCTAATCCCGCTGGCAGCGCTGAGACAGAACAAGGGAATCCCAATTCACTGACCATATAACCATTTGAATTATCATTAGAATATGAGGATGGTTTATTATCAAAACCTTCAGTGACAGCTGTAAAAGCCATCTCATGGTACTCATGGCAGAAGGATCTGAAGTCCTCTTCAGTCATAACTTCTGATGGCAATGGTGCTTCATCAGGTGGAGTTGCAGGTTCCCAAAGGGAATCAGCAAGTGGATACAGGTTCTCTTTTGTTCCTGTATTACCATTTTGGATTAAAAGTTCTGAAAGAAAATCCTGTTCTTCTTCAGAGAAACATGCTTGATAGCTCATACTGGGAGACGGATCAGTTTGAGTGTGGCTCACTATGTACCCAAGATCCATGAATGGGTTTGTACCAAAAGAATCTTGAGCAGATGGTCCCCTCACTAAATCTTGATCATCCGATTGTTCCCCTACCATGTTATTTTGCGGGCTTACTACTGCACCATCGTTGTCCAAATCACACTGACACGGAACTTCAGCACTAATATTGGTCTCTTCTGGTAATTCCTCCTGACAACCAGATTCTTCTGGAAAATGCAATGATGAAATATACTGAATATCATCACTTCCACTAAATGTTTCACATGTAGTTTCTAATTCAAATGGCTGGGGAAGATTGTCTGTCTGCAACACACTTTCCTTAAATATATGTTCTCTTGATTCATCTAATGATCCAAAATTTTCACAAGTAACTTCAACTGTTTCCAAGTTTTCCCTGCAAGGAGAACTGGATTGTAATTGTACATCATGCCTAGAGTTTTCCTCCCTGGAATTTGTAGCCAGAACCTCTGTTTTCTCGGTACATTTGGCACCATCAGTACACACCTCTTCACAAGGTATCAAGCCATCTTCAAAGGTGCTAGTAGTTGATTCTTCTGCAACCTCAGCATCAACCAAAACTTCACATTCCACAGTTTTTCCAGTTTCAGTCGATTCACAGTGTTCCACACAGGAGCTACCGGTGTCAAGTAGAGGGGCAATACTAGAAGCTAGTGAGCTGCCAATCAACAATGGTTTTGTATCATCATTCAACACACAGGGAGAGGGTGTTGGTGTCTCGTCTACATGAGCTTCTGTGTCATCTTGAGGAGGTGATACAGATTCAGTGAGTCCTGGAAGCTCTTGAACATTAGAGAAGTCCCTGGGCACAGTAGACGCTTGCATAGGATCCTCTTTATGTGTGTTGAGCCTAGTTGAACAAGGCCCTTCTCCCAGCGCAATTATTTCTTGATCCTCTGCAACATGCTTATATAGATCGTCATCTGGTAAAGAGTGCAATTCTTCAACAATTTCATCATCATGTGATTCATACAATGGATTATTCAGCATGCTTGAATGGATTGGTGCAACTCCTGAATCAAGCTCTACAAGAATAATTTCTCATTACATCAAGCATTTAAATATACAAGGTGTTGAAGAAAGAAAAAAAAATAAACGATTGACTTACCATCAAGATGCTTGTGGATATCATCAGGGTCCAAACCAGTTGCTGTTGTATTCGCAACAATTTCTTCAGGAACTGCAACATTGTCCAACTTCAAGTCATTCATGTGCATAACAGGTCCCATGTTTGGCAGTGAGGCAAGTTTGCCAGGTAAAGTGCTTGCATCTAGAGATGTGCCTTCTTCAAACTGTTTCTTGAACAACTGCATTTCTTCTTGATTGGGTATGGTAGGGTGGAGCAACAAATCATCAGCATTCCCAACTTCGATTTCTTCATCTTGTGAAACATCGTTACGTTTGCCAAATATCATAGTAGTACGATCTAGCACAAAGTTTTGGCCATGCTCCAATGAGCCATATGCTTTTTCAGTGTAACCATTGCTACTGATAGACAAACCTGTAATGTCAACGCAATATGTAGGTAAAAAATAATGAGAAAACTATACCTGAGCAAAGCTGGATTCATCCTAACATATAAGAAGAAAGTTTATCAAAAGACTTGATACTTAAAAAGGTAAGAATTACCATCCAAGCCACTAGATCCCTGGGGTGATTGTTTATCAGTACTATGGGCAACGGCAGCATGATAATCATTAGAAGAGAGATAAACTGCATCCTTGTTTTGTTCACAACCATTGAGATTATCATTTGTTTCAAAGTTACCATTGTCACCAGAGAGTACACTGGATGATGAGCTGACATCCATTAGGTCAACATCATTGTTCCAATCAACATCACTTAATTGTCTGCAAGAAGGTGGTTCAGGGTTTGGATCTTCTGTGGCTGGCACTGCAGAAGGAGAAGAATCATGTATCAAAAATGAGTCCACACAGGTTGGTTCTCCACCACTGCATGAATCGTCCAACCCTGATGATAAGTCTATTGCAGGACCTAGTCCTGAAAAGTGTACATGCAATGCATTTTCACCTTCCTTGCTGTGACAGTTCAATTTATTCGCTTCCATTTCGGCACTGAGATCCCTTTTAGTTTTTATTTCATGATCCACTTCACCTTCTGATTCCATGTTGTTAAGGGCATCAACAAAGTTCTCTTGATCACTACCAATGTCATCAGGCCTGCAACGATCAACATCTTGATTAACAGCAACCGCAGCTAATAGAAGCTTCTCTTCCCGCACTCTCTGCAATGCACCATTAATTTCCTCACCCTTGAAATCTGGACCTTCCTGCAACTTTTCTGAGGTCGAGAAAATGTCATTTTGTTCCGCAAGAGATCTCTTACAGACCTCTTCCACTTCGACAGGTCCATGTTGTGTTGCCAGAAATTGTCCATCATCTGCCTCCAGGCAAACTGATCCATTAATGGGTGTAGATGCCTTCTCCAAGGTATCATATTCGTTTATTGGAACAACCTTAGTCAATTCAAGTTTAGCAGAAGATTGAGCAGGAGCACTGACATTGTCTAACTCTCCAAATGAAGATGTTGTTTCACTTGAGTCAGTTGACCTAAATTTTGCATGGTAGTACCTTGCAGAATAGTTGGACAAGATTTTTTGTTGTGATGAAATTACTTCTTGCAGTTGCTCCCTGCAGATTCTGCTAATAGTTTTACGATCACAATCCCGTGGATGCTTGGATTTCAACTTTGTTGTTCTTGGTGGAACTTTTCTAGAAACTCGATCCTTTGAGGTAGTACTGTGAGACCTGCAGATTTTGCACAAAACGGTATTACATCACCACATGGCAAATCCAGCCTAAAATCTTTTCTAACTAAAATTTCCCTAAGGCTGTTGGTTGCTTTTGGTCAATCTTATGCACATGACCAATCCAATGGCACTGAACTTACTCAGAGTTCGCAACAAGCAATGATTCCAGTGTTTCCCCTTTCCTCCAACGCATAGCCTTTTTCTGAAAGAAAAGACATAAGTTCTTGACTTCAAGGAAATTGTTCCGGTTGACAAATATTAGGGGACCACAAAGATCTAGATATATTTAAAGAGAACAAATGATACGAAGATCAAGCGATGTAGCCATGGAAAAGAACAGGTTCTAATTTCAAAATTACAAGGTGAATTGAGATGATAAGTTAGTATCCACAATTGGCAGATGAACAATGCAATGGGGCTTGACAGACCTTCTAAAATCTAAACAGTAAACACTATAGGTTGTTGAAGTTCAACCTATTGCAATAACCAATTTGACCATAAAGCAAATATATTCATTATGCCAGCATTACCAAACAAAAAGTAACTATTTTAACTGTTGATACAAAAAAAAGCAACTAGCATCACATGTTTTGTCTGCGCACATAATCATAAAGTACTTCTCGAAGGCTCTCGGGCAAAGTATCTAGAACAAAGTGGAGAATAATCTTGCCATTTTTTTAGAAATCTTGGCAGTTCATGACTTGCCTTAATTTTACGGGGCTTTTTTTCTATTACACCATCTGTTTCTATCATGTTGGAGGCATGTTCCGTCTTGAAGAAAGAGGGGTCTGAATATCGTTTTAAGGATGTCCCAGCACCAGCAACATCAAACCTGAAGAACAATCCTGTTGTGTAATTGCCAACAACGCATTCATAGTTAATCCTCATAAAAATTGAAAAATAAAACATCTTCATACTTATCCAACGTGAATAAATGTGGTGGGCCACGACATTCTTCGTATGAATCCAAAATGAAACGGGGCATATCTCCTTGAGTGATCATATTCTGATTAAGCTGAAGATTTGCATGCCACTCAACACCTACAAAAGAATGTACCAAGAACTTTTGAAGTAAGAACCATGCCAAAAGAAAATAACAATCAGATCATAAAATCCATTTTCAACTAACCATCATCATGTGGGTAATTTGAATGGTCCGTCTGACATATAATTGCCTTCTCAACTGCAGGAAATTCTGCCTCTAGCTGCTGCAACCGAAGCATTAAGCCATGCCCTCTAGAAGCAGTGGCCATCACATCTTCATGTAGGTCATGAAAAATTTCTGCTGCAAACCTTTTGCACCGAGAGGGAAACACAAAATTTCTTTAGTGAAAAGGGAAACAGTGACATATTCACTTCTACAATACTGTTTAATACGAATATTAAGACGACGACACGACAACAACAACAACAAAGCCTTTGGTCTCAAACAAGTTGAGGTAGGCTAGGAATGAAACCTCCCCAAGGTCAAAGAGACGAGAGTTTTGCAAATAAAATAAAATAATAATGAAAAAAAACTACAAGGCTAAAACCCTAAGCCGTACATCCTGCCATCTGAGTCGAGAGCCTAAAACACAGCCTCTAAACCTTCCTATGGTTCCGATACGTGGATCGCTAACTTCCATGCACTCCTATCCAAAGCTAATTCTTTAGCTAAAATATTAAGACATTGATAAAATTAAAAAGCATTAGTAATCAACAACATACACATCTACATTGCAAACAATTCGAACAAAAGTTCATCCTACAAAACTTAAAAGAGGCAAACTTAACTAACAAGGAAACCTGCTAAAAGACAGTAAAAGTGTCCGCATGGCAATTCACATTCATTAGTCCAACTGAGAACACAATAGATAGAAATATTCCTACAAATGACTAGTGTTACAAAATATTGAACTTTATTACTTGACCAAAATTCAGTTGAAAACAATATAACATCTAGAAATTAAGCTGAAAACACAATACCATCTGGAAATTAAGTTGAAAACACTATACCATCTGGGAACCATGGGCAGTGAAAAGACCAAAAGTCTGACACTATTAAATTCAGAGCTCCTATGATAATGAATCCCTTCCACAAATATTGAAGGCACTCTCATCTTACAAGAATTTCGTTTCTGTTATGAGATTCACAACTGCAATGCCCTTTGGCACTTCTCGAGATAAAATTCCCAATTTTGATGCAAATTCTCTGGATATACTACAAACAAGGTCAAATCCCCTTCTCAAACCCCAATAATTAGCTGCAGAAAAAGAAAGGTTGTGTCTTCCTAGTTTCTACATCAACTCATGTTCATTGCCTACCAAATTTTGACTTCCAGAAATACAAACTCAATGCACCATCTAATGTCTAAAACTCATTCTCATATTAAAAATAAGCTACCAAGTGCAGCATGCAAGAACAGGCATTCTCCTGGAAGCCGCAAAGCGTGCAATGAAAAGCCAAAAAACAATGAAATTTCCACATTGGTCCGTCTCACTATCCCGAAAGGGAAGGGATGCAATTGAACTCACATCCTCCAATTTGCGAGGAAATAAAAACGCCACTCCCTTAAAATCATCATCGAAAAATTCAAGACCACTCATGTGCCCAAATTGGACTAAAAAATCTACAATACATCCCTCAACACCCCAAAATTTGCAGCAAAATGTTGCAGATGAAGCGAATTCCCCAACCAACTGATGCCCTCAAATTGAACAAATTACCCCAACTACTCATTCACTCGGAAACTTCAACTTAGATGGTACTAAAACCATCAAGTTATCTACACACAAGCATCCCCAAAACAGCAAAACCAAAGAGGCGTCAAGTATCATCCCATCACATCGCAATCGACCGACACAGAACACGTAAAAAATATTCCAAAATCACACACACTGCGTACGCCGCAGCGAGCCAGCGAGACCACACACTCAACTCAAACCCTAGCATCTTCACAAAAAAAGCGGAGCCACCAGTACTCACTCCGCGAGATCCCCGAGCTGGCGGAGCACGCCGACGAGGCCGGCCATGGCGACGCCCTCGAGGAGTGCCTCCGGGTCATCCTTCTCCCCCGGCGCGTACAGCCCCGGATCCGACATCCCGTACTCGTTCCGTATCTGGTACCGAATCATCTCCGCTCACCGCCGGCCCGCCGTCGCACCCTCCCCGAGCCTTCACGGTTCCGCCATTGGAGCCGGCGCCTCCTCCACCCCACTAGCCTGGAGAGCACCAGATCAGGGGAACGCTCACCTTCGCGGGTAGATTTGCGGGTGGATTTAGCGCGTGGATGAATATTCATTCAGTCACTGTGGAGAGGCGAAGCGAGTGAAGAAGACGAGGAAGAGTGAGAGAAACGAGATTTATACGGCTACGCGTCAGCGAACACGTTCTTATACGAGTAAATTCTATTCCGAGCGTGTGATCTTATCATAATTTTAATTTACACCACTATTACAAATTCTTTACTTTACACTACCTCTTCTTATCGTGTCATGTACTTTGCATCACCTCTTTTTTACTTTTGTTTCACTTTGTATAAGAAAAACATCCTGTCAGCGAGAAGGAAACATGAAAGACATGCAGAGAGCTTGTCGGCAGCGAGACACGACCGACGAGATAGCGGCAACCCGAAAAATAGACAGAGCAAGTCATTTTGTCATTGTTACCTTTGCTATGGACACCATCAGCGATGATTCGGTTATTCTTCTCCGCTTTTAATCTATTTCCTAGCTCTATCTTATGCCTCGCCGTCACCTCTCATATTATCATTCACCGTTGGTGAGCACCAAATAAGACGATTAAATCCTTACTCTGGTGCAAAATGCAATATATGGTAAGAAAAGATGATATAAAGTAAAAATATTTGTTAAGGGCATCCAATAGTGTCATGTCAACTGTCGGTTAATCCTTCTATGTCAACAAAATCTTAGATGGAAGAGAGAGAAATATAAGAGAATGGAAGTCATCTCTTTCTCAAATAACCATTTCTGCACACGAATCAAGATAAAACAACCGGTCTATGTGGAGAAGAGGTGAAAGAGTGAGAATATTATAAATTTAACATGAATCCACGTGGGGTCCTGCGGTCAGTGACGCACGAGGTGCCGGGGTTGGGACCAGGGCGCTCCTGCACGTTTGTTTAATACGGGGTTTAATGGGGTAGTTTAGGTTTTGACGGTGGGGCCCAGGGTTGAATTGTGCTGAGCTGGCAGGAGAAATGGTTAGTTATTTATTCGGTCCAGTCCAACCCGTTAAGACGACCAGACGTAGACGTGTTCATCTCATCATCTCTCATCCGATAAGCCAGCAACTAGTAAAGTAGTAAGTGCGTTAGGTGAGGTCCAACATTTATTAACCAAGTAAAGGCGTATCGGAATTCAGATGAGATGGCTAGGGCTGTTTGGTTTGCAGCGGGAAACACCAACGAAAATTAGATATTATTTGGTTTGCTGTTAAAATTTAAGTAACATCTATAAAAAATTGTTAACATTAATAAAATTCAATATCACACATGGACAATCTGAAGACGAGAAAATCACTCACCAAAATTTTGCTGGATCACTATCCAACCTTTTTTTTTGTTTTGCCAATCTTTGATTTTGCCTAGATTTTGGCTCTACCAAAATTTTAGTTTGGCTCACACATTAGCCATCAACCAAACAAACTCCAGCGCGTTATTACATGTGTACGGTCATCAGCAAATACAGAGCACTCACTAATCATTATACCTGTCGCTTAATTGTGTGACTTTATTGCTGTCAACTTGGATTTGGATGCTGCTAATGGTGAGTTCCCAGACTCTTAAGGGCATGTACAATGGTAAGGATAACTGTTGTCTCTACCAATTCTCTATGTCACCTGTAGATAGTATTAAAGACAGCTCATACAATAGATTATGGTGATACAGTCGGTTATAAGATTGTAGACAACATACAATTTTTTAATATTTTTTTGTTTCTGGTTACGTAATAAATATTATAGATAGCTAGCATAAATCTACTGTACATACTCTAAGAGTCTTGACACTTTGTATTCGAGACCCTTAGGTCTAAACTGATTCTTAAATATCCACGGTGTGGTTATGTAATTGAGACCACTTTACCGTTGGTCAACTATCTTGCTGCAAAGTGTTTGCTCGTTGGTTTTTTTAATACGATAGTGCTTTGACTTAAAGCTTGGTTTACCTTTTGCTATGGTACCGTGTGCCTTGCACTTGCACAACATAGAACGTACTCGATCATGGGCTAGCTGTCTCACGCTGCATATTCTTGGGTTTTTTTTGTACTATACTAGTCGCAACTAGTGTTCACGGATTAATCTACGTACATTTGCAGTCAATGCTTGTTAATTCATCTCTCTATCTTACTTCCTATATTAAACATTCAACAGAAGGATTAATCTACGTACATTTGCAGTCAATGCTTGTTAATTCATCTCTCTATCTTACTACTTATATTAATCATTCAACAGAAGGGCTAGTTTAGCTGTTCGACTCATGCTATTTTTTTACTAGTAAAAGAGAAGTACCTAACTGATGTGGACTGTACCTTTCCAATTAAGTTTTTGTTGAAATAATCAGCACACCCAATGGAAACGACACCTACAGCCCTACAGGTACTCGAGCTCAATTGTCCTTGCTTCCCTGATTAACAACAAGACTGTTCATTCGTATTTGCATGTCGGTCATAGGTATACAGTACAGTACAGTCCTTGATCCATTTCATAAAGAAAGACGGCATTGCGTTGTTGTTATTGTTGTCGTCTCTAACAGGAAATACGGTTCTGTCTTTTGCTCGAACTTGTCTATTTACATGCCATAGACAAGAAAAATACAATTCTTTTCCTATAAAGCACAAGAAAATGCATATAATATATGTATATAATGTACCTGCAGAAGAGCAATGTACATCAGTACATGTGTCGAACGCTATTGCAGGCTATTCACCCTCCATAAATGACAGGTTCATTCACTGGGTATACATTGCAGGCTAGAGAGGCTGAGATGAGGATGCAGGTGTGAGCAGCACAGGGGAGGCTGTCCGCTGCTACAAATAGTTGGCGACCGTTGTTGGGCATCACACGACGCCGAGGACAGGCACCACATCGTGACGTTTTGGCATCGAGTGCTGCCGAATAATTGCGTGTCAATCCACTGATCTGGCGGTTGGACATTAGTGCCTTGTCGTCGTCGTCGACATGGTTGGAGAGTTAGAGCCAGCTTTACCTGCTACCCTCCCACGGCCACGGGGCAGAGGGCCAATCATGCTCTGCCTCCTTCCACACTTGCTCTGCTTCTGCTCCGCTGCAGCAGCGTGCCATTGCCAGCATCCGCGGGTAAAAAAATGGCGGGGAGAGTATATGGGTCTATTTGATATCGTTGTGGCTTTTCTGAAAAACGGTTTTCGGCTGAGCTACAGGGTTGAACGGCTAAGCTGAAGAGGTTCAGTGTTTGACAGTCTAACTTTTATGTAGCCTGGATGCTGCTTCTGAGATGAGAAATGAAATACCCCTGAGGCAAGTAATGACTTGTTTGATGTCGTTTAACGGCAATTAACGCAACTAACGATAATTAACAACAACTAATGTAATTGACGATAATTAATGCAATTCATGAGAATTACCGTAATTAAAGACATTTAACGACAACTACTTCATAGCTTCAGTTGGGTTATGGTTCCTTTTTCCTCCCAACAGATTCACAGAATTTAACCACTGCTGCACCGTTAGCCGGCCCATGATAGCCAGTCAATGGGCAAGCGTTTTTTTTACAGTTTCTCATTAGTTATAATCCAAGATAAAGGACAAATATGCCATATATTTATGCAAAGTTTACCAACGATAAGAGCTAGTGGTTCTATGTTTTACAAAACATGTAAAACTATCTGTCCCAGTCAAGGAAGTATTTTTGTCATTGTACATACCAACTTGTCACATGATGCCTACTGCTTAGGTAAGATAATAAGCACAAGTGCACAACTAATACTTTCATTATCATTCAATTACAATACTGACAAAACAAAAAAGGCACAGAAATTAAACTTTTATGCCGTTTGACATTTCACACAACACTTTATTTATTTCAACACAACAAAATGAATTTCACAATTCATTTGTTCATTATTCACCCTATAGAACTAGTAAGGGTGACATCAAACTGTAGCTTGACTATAACAATTCATGTGTACATCAATACAAGTCTGTTTATTTTGTTGATCACAGACTAGAAAAGGAATGCTCCATTATGCTCTAAGATCAAAAGTACGAGAATACAATACATATTACATTACCACAAGTAGCTACATCTTCCTGTCCCAGCACCAGTCTTCTCAGGATGTCTTGCAGGTCAACCTAGACATCATATGTTCAGATCTCTGCAGATGTGAAAAACAAAGGTGTGTGCTTAGAGCTTCTTGTCAAATTCAGAGAAGCCAGTGTAAGATGATAAACTCATAGTATAAACATGGAATGGCTATTATAGTTAAATCTGTAACTATGTTGCCTCATTCAATGGTTATCTGCTAAGGTCCATCGAACGTGTCACTTCTGGTTGGTAAGTACCAAGTGAAGCAGATAAACACATAATTCTATTCCAAAATTTGCCATATGGAGGGCGCTTGCTTCAACATATGCATTAATGCAAACTAGCACCATGAGCTTATCAGAAAGAGGGAAGCGGGTAAACACTGGAAGAAGGTGCAAACCTGTTCAGTGTAAGGTAGATATTTCCCATCAAATGTGACCACCACACGATCTTTTCCATCAGCGCCTTCAACCTTGTCAACTGAACAGTAGAAGTCTACAGCTGACATGCTGCATGCAATCGGAAGCAATGAGAATATGAAACAAATCGGGTCATTTTTGCAAAGGTAACACTACCCTTAGAATTGAGAATTGTAATATTCGAGTGTTTACTGAGGTTCTTCAGGCACAAATGAAATTGTGCAAGAATTCAAACCATCTCAAGTTCTAATAAATGTTCTAACTTACAGGCAAACACAAAATGATTGATCTAGACAACAAAATGAACTCAAGGGAAAGCCCCACTGATGTGTTGTACTGTTGTTATAGAGGCTTTAGATCCACTCCTCACTACACAGAAAACATTAATCATAACAAATATTTTTGCTAACTGTATCGCATAATGTTTTCATGCCCAATTACCAGGAAAAAAGAACTAATGCATAAATGACGCATAGGTAGATCTCTTACATTCCATCACCAAACTCCTCATTGACGATTTCCTTGATGCTCTATCTCAAATGCATAACAGCTTCATTCAATCTGTGTGCAGTATATATGAACACCGTTAATAAGAATGCCACTCTAATATTTGGCAAAAGTGCATTGTCACATAAACTTAAATGAATTATGTAGAAAATTTGAAACCATATGGTGAATCCCGCTACTGTGGAATGCCATTGAAAGGAAGATTAAATATTATCAAGTTCAACAGGCAAACTGGAGAAGTTAGAGATTCCAAAAAGAATTGAGGCATCAGTCACAAGACTCACAACTACCTAGTACTTAGATATTTTTGTACTCCAATTTATAAGTTTTACAGAGATCATATCATCGAAATCTCATACCAAGCAATGGAAGATGAGAGTTAGACACGAATTGTTGCGAGGAAGAGGAGGAGATGGAGGAGTGTCAAGACCCAGAATCAATAGTCCGAAATTAGTAGCTTTCAGAGTTGTATTTGGGGGAAATTTTCCATATGTATTGGATAATCAACAAGGAAATACAGATGCAATCTTAAAAGAGTAAAGTAGATGCGAAAGTAGAAACTAGGGTTTTTCATCATGCCCTTCTCTTACACGGCGGCGGCTTAAATATGCCTTCTCAGCACAGCCAGATTACACCAAAATCACAGGTTCTTTACGGTGAACAATAAACGGTAAACATAAAACGTAAAACAGTAACGACGACCAGTGTCTTCCACCGTCAGATGTAAGACAAAACGGTATCCTGAGATCTTAGCCATTGGATAGTCATAAAGCCGCATCTACCTTGTCGAACACTTGATCGCCTTAAATGAAAGGGTATCGATTCATCCCTGTCGTCCGATAACTGAAATATCGCCGATGCCATAAATCTGAAGTCCAACGTTTTCAGTGATCTGACAAGGAGAAGGGTGGCACCAGCTCAAGAGGAAGAGGAGGGCGGTGCCAGCGCCGGGGGAGGGCGGCCGCGTATGCTCGGGAGTAGGGCGCAGATCCGGTAAGAGGAGGAGGCGTGGCGGCGCCGCGCGGCAGGACGAGGGAGGGATGGTGCAGGAGGAGCTACGGTGACACCGGCGCAGGAGGAAGTGGGGGCTGGCGCGGGAGGAGGAGGAGGGGTGGTGGGGGCCGGCACGGGAGGAGGAGGAGGGGCGGTGTAACACCCTGGTTTTTGGAGCTTTTTGAAAATTTCAAAATAAAATGAACCATTTAGTTTTATCGAAATTTAAAAGCTTAATTTGAGATTTTGGAATGTTTTCCAATTGACCAATTCGAACTTCAACTTAATCCCCTGTCGGTTTGTCAGGTTTGTTGGAGTGATGGAGCTCTGGTGTTCTCTCCCCTTCTGTGCTTGTTTCATTTTCCCTTAGTCCAGACCTCCTCAGGTCTAGACCTCCCTTGTGTTTGGACCTCCTCTTTGTCCAGACATCTTCTTGGTTCTGACCTCCCTTTTGGGTCACAACGAATCTCGAGCCGTTCTAAGCTCGGGTTTGTGTTTCAAATATCCTTTGATCTTATCTTGATCGTTGAGACCTCCTTTGGTTCCATCCTAACCGTCAAGGCCACCTCTGGTTCCATCCTGAATGTTAAGACCTCCTTGTATCTCCTCCCTTGGATCTCCTCCGTAGGATCTTTTCCCCTTTGGATCTCATTCATTAAAACTCCTCCTTGTTTGGACCTCCCCTTGAGTCCAGACCTCCTCTTTCCCTTCACTTGGTCCGATCCAAAACGCTCCCTCCCCTCTTGAGGACCGTCCTATCTTGTTTGGATGACCCGATCAAGAGAAGGCATTCGGATGGTCCGAACGTTCCCATCTCCTTGGACCACCCGATCAAAATCGGATGGCTCTGTTTCGCCGCGCCTTTTCCTTTGACCTTTTGACCTCCTCCTCCCCTTCACGACCCCGTAGTCTTTTTACAAAGACCACCCTCTTTGGTCGAGACCACCCTTTGTGGTCACGACCTCTGGTCTTTTTGTAAAGACCACCCTCTTTGGTCAAGACCACCCTTTATGGTCACGACCTTTTGTTTTTTGCAAAGACCACCCTAGTGGGGCAGGACCTCCTTTGACCTCTATGGGATCTCCTCAGGACCTTCGCAGGACCTCCCACCCGAGCTTTGACTGGTCACATATGTCAGTCCTGCTCACCTTCTCCTTCCTCTGACCGTTTCACGGACGTCACAGAAGTCTTCATGCATTTAATGTCTGTTGTGTCACATTAAATGCTATCACTTCCGCAGCACCCGTTCCTTCTCTTATCATCTCCTTTACCTGCTCCCATCTCCTTCACCTACCCTTGAACATGTATGCTTTTGAAACTCCCAGCAGCCCTGGCTATATAAGCTTGGGCAGCTCTCTATCTTCACCTTCTTTCTCATTTCAGCTCTCTCGCTCTCCCAGCCAGCTATTTGGACCTCCCTCCCAAAGCTTTGGACCTCCTCCAAACCATCGGAGTTTTTCTGTTGGTTTTAGTTGGTGATTTCTTTGGAGTTCTTTTGGTTTTTACTTGAGCTTTGCTTGAGTTGGCTTTGTTCTCTCATGTAGATTGCGACGACACCGAGGAGCCTGAGGTCTTCGAGGAAGAAAACACACAAGCTCTCGAGCAAGGTAAGTTATATCCTTGATCATGTTGACACCCAGTACTTCAACTTATATACTTTCTGTTTTAAGCTAAGTACTGCATGCATATTTTACTTATTATTTCAATACCAGTCTTTAAATTCATAGTTAGGCCTAAATCATTCATATGGCCAATGTTGATATTAAAACCGAACTTATTGTCACCATAGTTAAAACTTGGTTAATGCAATAGTATGGACGAGGACCTTTTGAAAAGTAATGCTTAGTCATGCTTAGACCAAAATCTTGATTTGGAAAGTTTTACTACCAAAGACCAACTTTGTCTAAATGTTTTAACCGTGACATTGGGTTGTCATGGAAATATGTTATTGTTTTCAAAGGTAAAGAAATGGGAAAAGGGTTTGGACCTGGGCGAAATGGTTGTGTGGTGGGTGCATGTATATGCACGGGGTCGTGTCATTTCTATGGCCGATACCCAGGGGTTTTGTGGTTGTCGTCCAAGTCAGTTAAGGACCGGTCTACGAGCCGCATCTTGCTAGCCATCTCATGCAACCTCATGTCTTGAATGGGCAGGGTCTGACTGATTAATTTACAATGTCTCGCCATGGTTGTTCCATCCGATTGAGTGGGTGGTCCTTCATGACCTATTTCTTTACATTCCCACCTGGCACAAGAGGGGGCCTGAACCCTACGGGTGGTTAACCCAAAGGGGGTGAAACCTTAGCGGGGGAACTGTGGTGGGATGACGCATTGTAAAGGCCTTGTCACGAGCTCTAGACCACTTACCTTCAGCAGTGAGTGGTGATATCGACGGGTGCCGAACAAACTAGAGAAATCATGTTGTGAGGGTAAAATTCATAACCTCTGCAGAGTATAAAACTATTTGAATAGCCGTGTCCACGGCCATGGACATACTAGCAAAGCCACTCAAAGTTAGATCTTTGGTTTGCTTTCAAAATGGCTTGTTAACTGGTTTTGGATCTCTATCCAATTGGGTTTTGGGCGGGGAGCCCCTGGCGGTTAGCCTGGTGTTAGGAGGTTATCCTTCACCATTCTTACTCTTGTTATCATTCAATAAAAAATGTGTTAGAAAACAAAGTATATGTATGGTTTGAACTGCTTTGGAACTTAGTATAAGTAACTGAAAGAAACATAGCTTTGTACAAATCAACCATATAAGCTCTCCTTTGTGATATCCTTGCATGTATGAATATGTTATTTGACGGGTGTGACTTGCGAGCACGGTTGTTGTGCTCACTCTTGCTTTAATGAAAAAGCAGGTGAAAAGATCTACGCTGAGAACCAAGAGATCCTGGATGACTAGGCTACGCCCTCCAGCCAATTGCCTGTGGTGTATTGGGTGGTCTTGTCTTTTGCCTCCGCTGTGTAAAATTGCTTTTGCTGGCTTGTTACCATTTGTGCTTGCTGTGTGAGCTAGCCATTGATCCTTAGGACTAGTTCAGATCACAGGAGATTTAAGGCGTTTCCAAGTCCCACAACCTCCTCGAGTTGGTCTCTCGACCTCCCTCAGGTTAGGTCGTGGTACTTGGGGAGGTCCTCGGTCTCACGACCTCCTCGGGTCAAGTCTTCGGACCTCCTGCGTGGTCCTAAAGGTCCTCTCACGTGATCCTGCTGGACCTCCTGGGAGGTCCTGGTGGACTTTTCAGGAGCTCTTGGAGGATCTCTTGGGTGACTCCTGGTTGGGTCGCCATAAAATGGTATCAGAGCATCTTAGCTGTAGGTTATAACCTAGTAGAATGGTCGTTAGTCGAAAGTTCAAAACTTGGTTTACAATACAAGAAAAGTAAATTGTTCTCTTCTTATCTGGGTCATCTTTCTAATTTTATCCCCTTCTTAGTGTCCTCCTTTATCTTATTCTTCCTTATCTTCTGCTCTCCTCACCGTTTTATAATGTTATCTGAATCATCGTTCCTTTGAAACATCTGTAGGAGGTCCTGTGATCGTTAGCCTTGGTGTTCTAGACCTCCTCCCTGTTAGGACCTCCCTATTCGTGGTCAAGAGTGGTGGTCCTTTTTGCAAAGACCATCCACTGGGTCTTTTTGCAAAGATCTCTCTATCGGTGTTTTAGAACCGATCTTACGTAAAGATTGTTTGATTCGGGGGGTCTCCACAATTGATCACGCAGACGGAAAAAGACACGAGGATTTTTATACAGGTTCGGGCCTTCTCTAGAGAGAATAACAACCCTACTCCTGTGTGTATTGTATTGAGTATCCTGGTTACAATCAGTGGAAAGACTTACGCTTATACTACTACTGATTGCCTCTCCCAAAAAGTGCCCACATTTCTCTCTGAAAGAAGTCTTTTTATAGTATGCGGAGATGTAGTCGTTCCAGGTCAGGAGGCGCCCATTATTTCGTAATAATGGTAGTAATTACCGGAGTAGTAACCTCCCCACGTTGCCTGACGGTTATTAATAAGAGATAATGGTGAGTTATCTGCGGTTATTCCAGAGAATAACTACGTATATTGACTGCTCAGATCTCACAGTTAATAGGGTCTACAGGCGAGTGGACCCAGTTATCTGTGGAGAAGTCGTGGCAGGACTGGTCGTACGACCAGAGGTAATCGTATGAGAAATTACGATTACGAGGTAGTCGTAGAAGGACTTAAGACTATGGAGGTGGTCGTAGAAGAACTTACGACCACCTGATTGACTTCTCCCTTACCACTGTAAGGGGTATACTCAATAGCTGTGTGACATCATATTTACCTATAATACTCAATTACAGATAAATAGTAAAATAAGGATTATTAGATCCTCGTCACTCCCCTTCGGGTCTCTTTGCAAAAACCACTCCTTGTGGCCACGACCTCCCTGCTCACAGCCCTAAGGGCAGTGAGTCCCGAGTAGAACGTGCTTGAGCTTTTGATTTGACCGTTTTGGTTGGTTTGGTTGTTCCGATCTCTCCCTCTTAGCTCTCTTTTCACTTTCCTTATCTTTGAGGTTCTGGCAGATGATGTCAACTTGAGGTAGTGGCAGTACTAGTGGTCAAGGCAGAACTATCAGAGGAGATCTAGAGACTCCAGTTCTGCAGCCACCTCCTCCTCCAGCTCAAGGTCCATATTGGAATCAGATGATGGTGAATCAAGCTCAATTGATCAACTTGTTAGCTCAGTCCATCAATAACACTAAAAATCTCCAAGCTGTTGCTGCAGCTCAACCACCAGTTTATGCTCCACCTCCCCCAAGGGTCAACATTGCTGAGTTTATGATGATGCGACCACCGACTTTCTCCAGCAGCGCTGAACCTTTGGAGGCGGATGACTGGTTCAGAACCATCAAAAGGAAACTGGACATGATCTAGTGTTTAGATCGTGAGAGGGTCTTGTTTGCCTCCCACCAGCTCCATGGGCCAGCCTCTGAGTGGTGGGACAACTTCACTCAGTCCCACACTGATGCTCAGACCATCTCCTGGGCAGAGTTTGTGCAGGCTTTCTGCCATGCACACATTCCCCCAGGCATGATGACTTTGAAGAAAAAGGAATTTCGTGCTTTGCGTCAAGGCAACTGTTCAGTCAATGATTACCTACACAAGTTCAACTAGTTGGCAAGGTATGCACCTGAAGATGTGACCACATACGAGTCCAAGCAAGAGCGTTTCTTGGAAGGGCTCAATGATGACCTCGCTATTCAGCTTATTGCCTATGATTACTCAGATTTTCAGCAGCTTGTGAGCAAGGCAATTCGTTAGGAAGGCAAGCATCTTGAGATAGAGAATCGCAAGAAAAGGAAGGCAGCTCAGCAGTTCAGTTCAGGAGGTTTTCCTTGGCCCAGGACCTCCCAACCACAGTAAGGGGGACCTGTGACCTCTTCCCCTTCAAGACCTCCCATGCAAGTTAGACTTCCTGGCACCTTCAGTCCTCAGGCCTCTCCAGGAGATCATTTTCAGAAGAAGCCACCATTGACCTCTACAGCTTGTGTCATGTGTTTTTACTGCAATGAGGTTGGGCATTATGCTAATAAATGCCCAAAGAAGCTGCAAGCCACAACCTCAACTCCAACCCGACCTGGTCAAGGACCTCCAGCCTCTGGCAACAATGCTAATGTGAAGCCTTCGGTTCAATATATCAAGGTACGTGTGAATCACGTCAAGGTTGAAGAGGCTCAAACCACAGTAGACGCGGTCTTTGGTACATTCATTGTCAATTCCGTACCAGCATCAGTTCTTTTTTATTCCGGAGCTTCTCATTCGTTTATTTCGACTAAGTTTGTGGGTAAAAATGGGTTATCTATATCTCCTTTAGTAAACCCTATGCTGATCCACTCTCCGGGCTCAGAAATGAGACTAGTTCCTTATGCCCAAAACATCAAACCGTTTCTCTTCTCTATCTCCCTGACCTCCCACCCCCTCTCTCTATTTTTCTTGCTCACCTTCTCCTCTAATCCTCTTCTCCTCATAACCTCCCCATGGTGTCCTCTGCAACCACTGCCTTCGCCTCCTCCATGTCCCTATCCACCCTTAACCGGCGGTCGCTCCTCGCCGGCGCCGCCGTGCCCTGGCGTTCCGCCACCCCCATCCACCATGCCCCTATTCTCCGTGTCGCCACTCGTCCTCCAACTTGTTGCCGCCGCTCTTGTTGCTCACCGAGACGCTCTTGCTCACTTCCACTATCTGCTGCTCCTGCACAACACAAGCATGTACTACTATTGTGGTGAGCTACTACTACTGTAACAACTAGCTTGAGCTGAATGGATCGATCTGTGTGTGTATGTATGAACGTACCTTGAAGGGAAAGAAGTTGTTTGTTCATCGGTGTCGGTGGCGTTGTAGTTGATCATGTCGAAGGAGAAGTCGACAAACCCGCCTCGTCTCTCCTCGTGCTGAGAGGTGATGAGATTGGTGGTCCTCCTCCAGTCGTACCTCTGTGCCGGGATCGCGCCGGTGGTCGAAGACACCAGTATCTGAAGCACACACATCGAACAGGTCTAATCAGCAACCAAGCAAGCAGAATTTTGGGAAATGTTTCATTAAGTTTCATCCAGTATCATTATTTCTACATATTTTGTAGAGCAAGTTTCCCCATTTTCTTGTAGTTTTATTAAATTTCATGAAGTTTTAATCCCAAATAACTGGATGAAACTAATTCATATGTGTTTCATGAAATTTCATCCAAAGTCTCATGAAGTTTCATGAAATTTTATCCCAAATTTTATCATGTTTCATCAAGTTTCATATAGTTTTATAAAGTTTCGTGAAGTTTCATCACAAGTTTCATCGTGTTTCATCAAGTTTCATATAGTTTCATGAAGTTTCATACCAAGTCTCATAATGTTTCATTAAATTTCATGAAGTTTCATTGTGTTTCATCAAGTTTCATATTGTTTTATTAAATTTCATGAAGTTTTATTCAAAGTTTCATCGTGTTTCATCAAGTTTTATATAGTTTCATTAAGTTTCATAAAGTTTCATCCCAAGTCTCATGAAGTTTCATCCAAGTTTCATCGTGTTTCATCAAGTTTCATTAAGTTACATGAAATTTTAATCCTAAATAACTGGATAAAACTAATTCATATGTGTTTCATGAAGTTTCATTCCAAGTTTCAGGGAATTTCATCTTTTTGTATAAGACAAGTTTTCATTTGAAATTCATTGAAACACGCTGAAATACTCTCATAATGCATTGAAACTTTCTGGAAACTGTTTGAAACTCTCTGAAACCTAGTGAAACTTCATGCAACAAGGATGAAACTTTTGCTTGAATTTTTTTAACTTCATCGAAAGATTTTAGAACTTCAAATTTTTGCAGAACTTGATAAAATCTACTTAAAACTTTTGTTGAAACCTTCTTGAAACTTCGACCGTTTAAAACTTAAACTTCCATAAAACTTTTGCATCGTTCAAACTTACATGAAACTTACTGTACTGTATTAAAACTCCACAAAACTTTGCTATACTGTTGGAAGTGCTTCCAACGGTATAGCGTTGTGTAGCAGCTCCCCAAGGGAAAAATGCACGAGTTCCAACAATTTGCTAAACACATTTGCAAACTTATATCTTGCCACAAAGAGTAGGTACATGGACTTCAACTATTTACAAAATATATTTGCAAAGTATAGTCACATGCTATAAGAATTAGATGCATGAGCCTCAACTATTTGCAAAACATATTCGCAAATAATAGCATCATACCACGGAGAGCTAGAGCAAGCGGGATTGAGCTGTCAACACATGATGAGACTTAAGCTACTAGACAAGACCACTCTTAATAGTATGTCAATCATATACTAGTAATCCGGTATTCCAACCAAACACTAAGACCGGTGTCGGTGTTTTAGAATCGATCTTATGTAAAGATTGTTTGATTCGGAGAGTCTCCACAATTGATCACGTAGACAGAAAAGACACGGGGATTTTTATACAGGTTCAGGCCTTCGCCGGAGAGAATAACAACCATACTCTTGTGTGTATTGTATTGTGTATGCTGGTTACAATCAGTGAAAAGACTAAGACTTGTACTCCTGCTGATTGCGTATGCTCAATTGTCTGTATCAATCGGCCTCCCCCTATTCTCTCTGACTGAAGCCCTTTTATAGTGCGTTGAGAGGTAGTCGTTCCAAGCCAAGAGGCACCTTATTATTCCGTATAATGGACGTAATAATGGTAGTAATCACCGGAGTAGTAACCCCTTCACGTCGCTTGACAGTTACTAGTCAGAGATAATGGTACATTACGTACAGTTACTCCAGAGAATAACAGCGTATATTAACTACTTAGATCCCGTAATCAATTGAGCCTACAGACAAGTGGACTCAATTAATTACAGGGTAGTCATAGCTGAGCTGGTCGTAGAAGGACTTACGACCAGGGGGTAGTCGTAAAAAGGCTTACGATTGGGTACTGGTCGTAGAAGGATTTACGATTAGAGGTGATCGTAGAAGAACTTACGACTACGGGGGTGGTCGTAGAAGAACTTACGACCACTTGGTTGGCTTCTCCCTTAAGACTATAAGGGGTATACCTTATAGACGTATGACGTCATATTTACCCATAATATTAATTATAGATAAATAGTAAACTAAGAATTATTAGATCCTCGTCAACCGGTAAAAGACTAGAAACACTTTCTTAGCTCTAGATAGTTATATCTTTGCCTTGAGCATCCTCTTAAAGCTTGATAACATACATCTACACTTCAAGTCTGGGTCGTTATCTTGATATGCATCAACCCATGATGCATCCTTCACGTGCCCTCCATTAATACATAATGGGTCTTCTCTTGACTTAATGATCAACTCCTGATCATCTCGTCTTCGCAATCTTGATATGCATCAATACATAATGCATCCTCTTCTTAAACATTAACTTGATGACGATCAACTCATAATGTCATCTAAAGTCTCCATCATCATGGAATACATCCTATTTACCCAACTCATGGAAAATATTAGTCCCACAATATGATTGTCATTAGTAACTAAAACATACCATTAACTCATAATGGTGGGTCTAGATTCTTCAATATTTTCCTTTTTGGTAATTGATGACAACCACCATAATTACAAATAATTGAATATAAAGCAATATAAGTATATATAAACTACATAAGTTTTATATACTCAAAGGATATGTTTCAAAGTAGAGATCCCTAATATAAATGGATAAAGAATATGGATCAATACTAATAAAATCACAAACCATAGAGTGAACTCCCCCTAAATGTGTGCATACACGAATGTGTAATAAAAACATATGCACATATTCAAGTTAAACTTTTAGTGGAGTTCAACCTATATTTTGGATATGAGGAATACAACAAGATATAAGAATATGATGTCGAATGCATACCTCTATGATTTTTATATTTTCATACAATTGAGACTAAATAATATCATAGTCAACAAACATGTTAGTCTCACATATAGATTTATCATTAATCACTAAAACTAAATTAATGGAGTTTGAACTTACAATGGGGCCAGGTGGAGCTCCCCGTACGCATGCCCGTTGGGAAATCCCTACTTGCCACCCGCAACGGGCAGACATCCTCGCCTATACCCATCGTCCATAGGCATACCGGTATGTCCGTTGACACTTGTTTCAAAACCCATCGCGGGTGCCCGTCGTCCACGGGCATGCCAGTATGCCCGTCAACACTTGTTTCAAAGGAGATCACGCAAAGAATACATAGATAAAATAGACAAATGATTTGAACATATCAACGTCCACTTAAAACTAGAATTAAACAACCACTTAAAATTGGAATTAAGACATAGTTCAACACTAAAATTGGAATTAAACAAGAGCACAAACACAACCACAAAGGACGTAGTTCAACACTTAAATTTGGAAATAATAGGATGTGGTTCAACAAGACATAGTTCAAATACAACCAAAAAAAAAACAAAGGTACCCATGCATTTGCTAATTTGAGTCCACGGTCGAAATTGAGCAACACTCCTTGAATAAGTTACATCATCATCTCCTTGCGCATCTTCGGTTCGTGCTTTGGTTGGAGGTACGACTTTAGATCTAGCTGCTTGTTGTTGTGGATGAGGGATGGATGTTTGTTCCCGTTGACTGCTACTTGTCGGAGTCTCCATCACGGATATGTTGATAAGCAAGAATTTAGAGGACTCATCACAAATCACACACCACGTATCGGGATTTGAGATAGATGATCAACGAACCAGTGCTGCCGACAGCATCTTGATCTGCTACACTACGATGGCATGTGGTCTGTTGCAATGCACTGGTGCAGCCGGGCGACAAGATGAGAGGATGGAGTAGGCGAGCATGGCGTCATGGTCACATGGAAGTTGGGGGTGGAAGGGGGAAGGAGGGTGGAGGGACTAGGAAGGAGGCGGATGCGTTGCTGTATTGCGGTCGGTGAGAGAGGAGCGTGGAACGGGAGTCATCAATGGTGACCGGTGGCGTTGCGTGCATGAGAACTGAGAAGAGGACCGAGAGGTGGAGAGGGAGGAGAGCGGAGAAAGGAAGAGGGAATGCGGGTTTGGATTGGGGGGAGTGGCCAGTGGGGGCGGGGGCGGTGTGGTGTGTGTAAGTGGGTGTGGGTGGAAGGTATCTAGGGTTTTCAGATATGGCCCACCTATCAATCCCATTGATAGGTAATCGGGCAGAACGAGCACGGGTGGAGCTCCCGCATGCCTGTGCTTGTTTTCCCATCGGGCAAATTATTTCTCCCATAAACATATCCACAGACCTTAAGGGAAGAATATACCCACTTTTATTAGGGTTTTTGTCCAGAGGTCGTCGGTAAGGCAAGATTGCCATCCCTAACCCTGGCGCTGCATGGCTTACTCTGTAGTCTGTATAAGCTAGCAAGCATTGCTCAGGTTGCCCGATGGCTGCTTTAATTACTAGAAGCATACACACCTATCCTAATTGTAAATTGAAAAAATCTATGGAAGAGATACTGAGATTCCTGCGTTTCAAGTACGTACGCCAGGTTAGACCATCCGCAATGAACAGAACTCAGTTAACTTAGGCTGGGCCGCAAATCACGCGGTGGCCCAGCTCTAACCCCGGGCTTTAGTTGGCCTCGTACGTTGGTACCTGCATCAGTGCGTGCACAACGACCTCTTCTCTCGTTCTCTGAGATCCGGATCCTCTGAAGCAAGAGGTCTACCATGAGAATAGTGTTTCACAAGAGAATACTGCAGGAGCAGTGGAAAAGGTACGGCAACAATTTTACTGTAACGGAAGCACTACAACAAAATACTATAACAATTGTCTCGGCCGTTGCTTTTTAATTGAACGATAGAGATCACTCTTAATACCCTAGCATTGTAAATCATTTGCTTCGACCACTTCAATGCGAAGGATCCCAATCATTTCTCCGAGCCAGTGAAAATCAAACAGACAGACAGAAAACCGTGTGCGCTTCAGCTTTAGCTACAACATTGTCAACTTCAGTTAGGCCAGTCTCAATGCCAAGTTTTATCTCCCAGTTTCCAACACGTGAAACTTTGATATGAAACAGGGCTCTCTCTCAATGTAAGTTTCATTGCACGGTTTCATAGCTTATTTTAGTATTTGTGGGTCCCATTTGCCCCAATCACATTTTAGTATGATGCTGTGATGAAACGAATTGAGTCCTCAATGGGAGTTTCACACGATTATCAACGTTTTGGAAACAACGCTGATAAGTTTCATCCCCATAAAACTTTCTCCTTCTCTCTCCTTCTAGTTTCATACAAAGATTCTCTTTTTGCTGATGTGACACATTAATAAATGTGCATGACACCCCCATAAAACCTCCATTGAGATTGACCTTACGTTTACAGAACGAATTGGTTTTCGTCTTTTAAGACAGCCTTAATCTCCATGAAATGACGGTTTGCCTGCTACTAATTTCCTTGCGTGTGGGCCCCTCCTCTCGTTCGAAGGGCACAAACAAGATGCTGGCCGACACCGGAAAAGAACCTTTTCACGCTTTCTCGGTGGTCGGTGTGCTGTTGGATTGTTGCCAAACCACGAGAGAGAGAGAGAGAGAGAGAGAGAGAGAGAGAGAGAGAGAGAGAGAGAGTAAAGAAGCTGCGATCGATTCGATTCCTGACCTCCTTTTGTTTAATAACCATTGAGCAGCTCAAGCTGTGATCACACGGGAATTAACAAATGCCTGAAGAATTAATGACATTGTGGTGACATGTAAAGAAAGATTCTTCTTTCTGAAAGTTGTGCTCTCTATGTTTCCCCGGGTTAAAAACTCCCATCCAGACCAGACCTGAGTTGGAACTTGGCAGAATCCAAGGATCTGAGCGGGTTCCGGGTCCTCTGGTGCCACCGCAGCGTGAACACTGTATTAAAACTATTGTGCCTATTTTGGTGTATGCCGTCGGTGTTGTAGCATTTAATCTAGACTTTTATTTTAGATCTGCATTAGTATTACACTCTGAAGACGTCTCTTTTTTTAGTCAAATTTGATCGCGTTAACCGAACTGCCATTGTCAATGCTAGTATTAGTACTACTACTACCTGCATAAGTAGTACCCGGCTGAACCTTCGGGTGGAAGCTACGCGAGAGGAGAAGACGCGTGCGCGGTGCGCCCACCCCGGTCGATCCACCCCATTCCAGCGTGCTACTTGCCTTCGCTGCTGCAACCCAGCGACGTGAGCGCGTGTCGCTGTGGCACTTCGTGCGCGCGGCGTGGGGGAGAGAGATGGACTCCGTGCCGGCGCTGGCGGTGGTGGGCGCGCGGTTCTGCGCAGGGGACGCGGCGGCGCTGGCGGTGGCCAAGACGCTCAGCATGTCCGGGAACGACTTCAACGTCACGGACTCCGCCACCGGCGCCGTCGTGCTGCGGGTGGACGGCGTGCTGTTCAGCCTCCGCCGCCGCTGCCTCCTCGTTGACGCCGACCGCCGCCCGGTCCTCACCGTGCAAGAATCGGTGTGTCTAGATCGAGACCACTTCCATCCCTTTTTGAGCTTTCCCCTGCTGCATGGACTATCAACGCTAGCTCTGAACTTCGGAGTTAATTCTTGTATTGTGGCTGCAGGCGTTGTTGATGAACACGAGGTGGAAGGTGTTCCGGGGGGACAGCACGAGCCGGCGGGACCTGCTGTTCACCGTCGTCAAGCCGTCGGTGATCCAGCTGCGGTGGTCGACCAGGGTGAGCGTGTTCCTCGCCAGCAACGACGCCGAGCAGGCCTGCGACTTCAGGATCACCGGCAGCTACCACGACGGCGCCTGCGCCGTCTCCCTCGGCGACTCCGACACCGTCATCGCAAAGGCAAGCCAACCAATCCAATACTGTCTCAACTGGCCTCATATGTCCTTGGATTGAACTGGTTTGATTGAGAGTTTCGATCGTGATCTCCTCACGGCTCACGCGTTGCTCTTCTGCCGCAGATCGACCGGCGATTTAACGTGGTGAGCGCGCTGCTGGGGAAGAACACGTACAGCGTCACCGTCAACCCCGGCATCGACTACGCCTTCATCGTCGCGCTTGTAGTCATCCTGGACGACATGCACTACCAACGATGACAACTCAAGCGAGCCCCTTCACCAGTTTCGCTAGCTCCTGGCTCGATCGATGTGTCACATGACTCGTGGTCTTGTTGTGTTCATGTTTTGTGTTGATGCACGTCATCAGCGTTTAGAATCACAAATGGTCCATGCCCTTTTCGAGTTCATGTGCTGTCAGAGCTCCATCAGAAGTATCATTTTCAGCGGACGCTGTAAGGCAGAGATTTTGATCCAATTCAGCAGGTTCAGAGGCTTCTGCCTGTGTTAAACGCACTTGCGAGTTGTGACTGGTTATTCGACTCTACTTGGGGTTTTGGAGGTTTATTCGATTTTGTTATGCTCTACTAAAAATGGTCGGGATGGCATCTTACTTGGTACAATAACAACTGAAGTTTATTCCCAACGACCTGTCTTAGCGTACAGTATTGAAGCGCAATGTGATACCGTATCATAAGCAGAGCCTTCCCAAGATAGCAAACAAATTACTCCGGTGCTCCGCTATTTCAAAGGGCTAATAATAAAGAGTTTTTGGTTAAAATGGCACTGATGATGTCCTGAATAGCAAAAGTAGCATTCTCTTCATATCAAATGCAAAAATAACACATTATCCGTGCTCTAGAGGACCAGAGCCGCCATGTGGGCGACACGTCGGCGAGTCCGTCTCCAAAGGCATGGACTTGCTTCGATCGGTTTTCCAAAATTGTCAAATAATGTCAATTTAACACTATCAGTGCCCCTAGGAGCTGGACCTACCCTGTCTGTGCCCCTGGGGTCAGACTCACCGACGTGTCACCCACACGGTGGCTCCAGTCCTCTGGGCTACGGACAAAGTGTCATTTTTGCATTTGACGCACAGAGAGAGCTACTTTTACTATTCAAGGAGTCAAAAGTGTCATTTTCGCCAAAAACTTAATAATCAAGGCAACATATCTGCCATCTGGTCTGAAAGGGGAGAACGTATCTTAGGCGGATGGAGCGTCGGATCCCGCTCAGGCGGCCTGGATGTAGGCGGGTGGAAGGCCCCCAACTCATTTAATCCATCTTGCAAAAAAAAAACCCCACGTGTAATACCTTTTTCGCGAAAACGCCCCCTACTCAATCGCCTCCTCCCTGTCGGCTTCCTCTCGCTCACATCGCTTGCTCCTCTCCCCCAAGAGATGCGCTGCTAGGGTCCTCCCACGCCGCCGCCCGTCAGAGTCCTCCTCGCCGCCACTCGTCGAAGTCCTCCCTCACCACCGACTGTCTGCACCATCTCCTATTAGCGACGCCGTCGCCGCCTTCCCCAAATCGCATCACGCCGATGTCTCCAATCCCTAATTCACCCCCGCCTCCCTCTTCCTACTCCGCCTTACCACCATATTCGTCATCGTTTCCCCTCCGCATCCGTGGACCCCCTATCCATACCCGGGTTTGCACGTAGGTTTTGATGGGGGCCACTACCCTCCCTCTCATGGAGGATCTCATGGAATCATCCGTGTTGTTCCTGCTTGGCCTCCCTTCGGCGCCGCTACGAACCTGCGACCGCGACACAGACTCTTCCTCTTCAACAGCATATGTGAGTAAATTTTTCATGTAGTGGTGAAAGTTGTGCAACGTGTTGTCTAAATTTTCATTTGTAATTCGAAGTGTTTTTCATGGTTCAGTTAGTGCAAAGGTACTCCATTTGAGGAACCTAGCATGAAGCAGTGGAATGCAGTGGCAACATAGAGGAAGGAAGCAACACATAATGTCGAAGAAACCATATTTTCTATTGTATTTTGCTAGATGTAATTAATGAATTGAATTTGAGTGTTTCTACGTTCCTTTGGATGTATTACTAGTGTTCCTATTTGGAATGAAAAATAGTTAGGTGCTGTTTGGAATTCCAGTGTGTGTACTTGAGGATGTCTTATTCTGAAAATTTGACTTGTGCTTGCTATGTGTTCAAGCATGATTTTTTCCCGAGTATCAAACAGTGCCAAATATTTTCTTTTGAAATATGTGACGTACATTTATGCAAGCATCAGCTAGCAATGGCACAAACATGACACTGTTCATTGTGTTGAGCAAAATAGCGTGGGAAAAATAAGAAACCTGGTACTGTTCAGGTTGTTGTGTGAATTGTAAGTCTGAAAAATTCAGATTGTGTACATGAATTGCATTGCGCTGCTACCTGCTGCTGCTTGCATGCCGCTGCTGCTACCTGCTGCTTGCATGCTTATGCACTGAGACAATATCACATGTAGTATCAGGAAGTTTTTCAAAGGAAGTTTGTTGTTGACTGGAGGAGCTATGCCCACTTTCCAGGTACTATGTTTGAGCTTGTATGCACCTGTACATGAGCACACGGTCAACATGATCAGCTTCTATATTGTGAATTTATTGCAAGCCAGGTTCTATATTGTCGTCATGACCTGGATACTCTTCGTACTAAATGTTGGTTCATGTAACTTCATTTTTTTTTGCACAAACCACATTTACACAAACAGTTCTCTCACGAAAGTGAATCCCCAAATTCTCACTCGTAACTGAAACCACAAACTACATATCATTTGCCTCAAGCTTCAACATTCTTATAGACCAAACCATTCAATCGGTATAAATTCACAAATTTCTTACAACCTAACACAACTCATAACAAAATTCCTCAATCTTGAATAACAAAAAAAAAATGCTTACAACTCGCAACACAATTCCTCAGTCTGAAATACCAAAAATACTCAACACCCATACAGAGAGCTTCTTCAAATGCCATTCACCATCCTGCACAGTACCATCAAGCACTTGCACAAATTGGAGCTCAATCATTCTCCGGGCATAGTACCATCACCATCTTGCATCTAGAGAAAAAAAAAAACGGAACCAACCAAGCTCTAGATGCAGGGTCGGGCTGAACCGAAGGGGAGATGGATGTTGCCGTCGCAAACCCTAGCCTGGTGGCTCAAGTGGACAACCTCTGGCCAGATGGTGTCAGAGGCGGTGACGGTGTGGATGGGGGCGGTGATGGGGTGGACTGAGGTGCCAAGGCAACAATGCCCCAACCCCAGGGATGGAGGCAGTGACAGCGGCCCTGGATGGTGGTAGGTGTGGAGTAAGGCGGCGACGTGGTCCGTTGGCGTAGAGGGTGGCGACGACGGCGCTCGCCGGTCAGGATTTGGGGTAAGTCGAGTAGGAGAGAAGAAGGGGAACGAGCACTGGTTCTCTGCTTCGTGGCCTGTTTGGCAACAATTGCGAAGGGGAATGGGAGACTAGAGGAGTGAGTTTTTGATTTGTAGTCTCAAAATTCTGTTTGGCAAGAGAGACGAGATATTACGAGGGATTGTTTTATAACTTTTGAGATGTTTTAATGTAAGTTACGATAAAGGGCTGAGATTTATTGCTCAAAAATTCACTCGCAATTCCCACTCCCACCCTAAATACAACTTGTTTCGTTGGAAAGAATTGGTGAGAGGGAATGGGAATTTAGGTGTGGGAGTTATATAATATATTGTTTGGTTGGTGGGCATAGGAATTTAGGTTCGATGGGGATTGGGAATTTAGGGCTTGTTGGCCTGTTTGGTTTGTTGTCAAGAAATATCGTACCAAAATTTAGTTGTGCCTTCAAGATTTGGTCATGGTTTGGTTTGTGACCAAAATTGGGTATGCCTTGAAAATTTTGGCAAAGCTGGAGTGATTGGTGCCAAACTCCCAGTCGTTTTGAGGGCAGGTGACAAGGATTAAATTCCTAATTATTAGTTGCACACTTATGTGGTCATAAACCTCAAGGCTAACGACCCATATGGTCGTTAGAATCCCAGAAGCTGCTCTACAAGTAACCTGGTCAGAGGGGACCCTGTACCCGTCGCTCGACCATATGACTGCTTGTAAAGACATTGAATTGGTACTTGGACTCGATTCCAAGTATATCTTTTTCGTGTGATGAATGGAGCATGTGTCTTAACAGCCCCAAACCACACGACGTTTACAGCCCTGGGTCATTGACAATAACTATATCACGGTTATCCCATCTCCTGCCAACACCAACTGGCTACCAGTTACTGTCTCATGGACTAAAACTGCCTCACCGACCAGTCGTGTCACTTCCAAGAGATGTCTTCTTCGGGAGTATCTGCCACCGCTTCACCAGCTATTTAAAGGGGGATATGTAAGGCGAATTAAGGAGGATTGAAGGAGACAAGACCCAACGATCCGAAGACAATTGAAGCAATAGCATATCAAGCAGTATTCTCAGTATAACTAGGGCTAATCTGTCGTCTTACTTAAGACACCCTTGTAATAGCCAGTTTATTGCAATAAAGAGCAACCACATTCACCTCCAAGAACTCTTAGCCATTTTTTACTTTTTATTTAGTAAGATCGGCGACTCGATCATTGATAGCGGGCAATTCCTTCGCCCGAAAATTGGCTGGGTAGCTTGTGCATGCTCTGGTGACGACGTGGCAATGAGTGATTGGCTGCATTAAATGCATATTTTTTCGATTATGAAACTTCAATCCACTATATCTCTTGAATCTGATATCCGATTTGTGACCCGTTTGAATCATTGTATTCATTGTGATTTAATAAACAAAACAAGACCCATATTATCTATATTGTGGTGCAAAAAATAGATGCTATGTGGGGTCCACATGTCAAACTCATAATTTTGGTAAACTTTGGCATGGTTAGAATCCAAACACATCAATTTGTACCATAATTTTGGCATTGTCCATGAATTGGTATAGCTATGATCCAAACATCATTTTTTGCTCAGGTTTTGGTATTGCCAAAATGTTGGTCTGCCTAACTATAAATTAAACATGCCTTCATCATGACTTATTCTAAGCTAGAAATTAATTCCCCACTATTTCCCATTACATGGGATTAGGATTAAGAAAGCAAACTCCCATACTCAATCTCTCTACAAACTCCCTCCTCTAAACTCTTATTCCCCCTCCCAATGCTTTGCGCAAAAACCTCACCCCTGTATATAACCCTCACCCCCTAAATTCCTATTCCCTTCCATCAATTCCATCCAACCAAACAAGACGATTCGATAGCCTAGTTGGCTTTCACACTTTAGCATATAATTTCTTTTTCACACTAGATATGTTGCCAATAATAAAAGAATTGATGTCTATAGAGATATATTATACTTGGAGAAGTTGCCTATAGAAATATAAAAAAGATAACTCGTTGTAAGAGTTATCTATAGATAACATTGAGTGATACTATAGACAATTGATGCCTATTACATGCCCTTAGAGATGGTAGTAGTCAAGTTGGAGAAGTGGAGTTGTCTCGGCATTAAAACATTAGAGACGCGTTCTCTGTTCAAAGATGTCCTGCGCAGACGTGGCGGTCAGCGTCGGGTTTGTCAAACCGGTCGGAGACCACGTCGTCGTCTATCTGTTTCGTCGTTGATTTATATTAAGACGCGCGCCTTCTCCATCCTCAGTACGTACGTTAGCAATCTGTGATTCTGTCTCAACTCTCAACGCGTCGTCACGAGCGGCAAGCAATCAGCAAAGATGGCTGCACCGGCACCGGCGGCGACGGCGGTGGTGGACGAGCGGTTCTGCGCGCCGGACGCGACGGCGTTCGGGGTGACGAAGATTATCAGCGGGACGGGGCACGACTTCACCGTCACGAACGCCGCCGGCGCGGCCGTAATGCAGGTGGAGGCCGCCGTGTTCAGCTTCCAGAAGCGCTCCCTCCTCCTCGACGCCGCGTCGCGCCGCCCCGTGCTCACCATGCAGGACCAGACGTCCTTCATGAACTCCAGTTGGGAGGGGTTCAGGGGGGACAGCACGAGCCGGAGGAACCTGCTCTTTGTCGCGGTGAAGTCGTCGCCGTTCCAGATCATGACCAGTGTTCCTCGCCGGCAACTCAGACGCCGCCATTGCTCAGATCACCCGTCAGAACACCGCGGGGGGTGCGCTGCTTGGAAGGCACACCTACACTGCTAGGATCAACCCGGGCATTGACCAAGCATTCATCCTGTCACTCGCTGTGATTCTGGACGAGATGCATCACTAGTAACTAGTTACAACTCAGAACATAGAATTGCCGCCATTTTTTTATTAAAAAAATCATGCAAGCACGTCACATAAAAAGCTCAGAAATGTTGGTCCCTAATTTCCCTTTCAATCCACGCCATCAAATAAATGATCCAGAGTTTGATTTTAGTTTGTGTTGTCAGGTACTCAGAATTGATCAGTTTCGAGCGATGCTGCAAATCATGAATTACGGCTGAATTGTCTGAAAATGTCCCTTCTTTCCATAAGTTTGCATACTGACATACACGACACGATGAAGCGAAAAGATGGGCATGACACAACACATTCTAGCCAAAAGATTAGGCATGACAAAACACGTTCTAGCGACGATCTCTGGTTGTACAATAGCTAGATTGAATGTACTTGCAAACTTTTGCTAATAGGGTACTGAAATACAATAGCCCTCTACTTGTCAGCAGTAGCCTAAAAGGAGGCATGGAATGGGCGTACTAATACTGCCTGAATGTGAGGTTCAGACGCCCAGGTCGAAGGCTTGTCTCATCGGTCAGCCACTTTGGTGCAGTTTTTGGTTTGATGCTGGAAACCCCATGGAATATGTGCCTTGATTTACCACCAAATATTAGAACATCACCGGATTCAAGATCAACCTTTGAAACCTTATCAGTATCTCTTACATCACCATACAAGAATTCCGCAGTGTCGCCCAACGAAAAAGAAACAACAGGCAATCCCTTGTCAAGGCTGGTTTTTGATTCATCTTTGTCCTATCAAATAACACAACCGTACAATCCAGTTAATAGTCACCAAACAAGATTGCCGCACTATAGCATTTCAATTGCAAAGCAGAGGAATTAAGGACATTATACTAGAAATATCCACTACACAAGAAACTCTAGTGAGGAAAGCACCACAACTAAAGCTGCTTAGGACCTTGTCTACAAATGTCCCTCAAAAGAAAGAACACTTGTCGAAATAGTATACCACTGCTCAGTTCATTCAATAGATTGGTACCAGCAAGATGCAAAGTAATGATACTAATGTATGAAATATATAATTGGATAATGTGGTTCTTTTGTACCTGATGAAGACCTAACCTCCCTCTACTGGTGTAGAAGTTAACAAGGCAGATATCTGGTGACATTTGAGGAAGTGCTTCCACAGGATTGGTAGCTCCCATGTTTTGTTTCAAGAATTCATGGGAAGCTTGAATGGCATCTTTCACAAACTTCCCGAATTCTTCTGGTATGTTTGGTGGTTTAGCACCATCAAATGAACGTATATCTCCATATGCGTGTGAATCTGGATCCCAGTTCTTCCCTAAGCACATCATCCACAGACTTAACTTAGCCCCATCTCTGTAGCCAGGGGTATAAAATCCTCCTGCGCCAACACCAAGATGCTGACAACGTTTGATAATGTTGACCTGGCACGTGCAATAGAAGAAGCATTAGATGTATACTTTCTGCATTAAATATGCATTGGACATATTTGAATACATCCTATAGAGACACATAATCATCGAATCAGTCGAGAAAATGTATGTTCATGGCATATAGGAATTCTGAATAATGTTATGCAAGTTGCAACAAAGTGTGCAGATAAGACATTCGTGACATAAGACTTCAGAATCATGAGCAAGCAATTTGAAAAGAATAAAAGAAAAAGGCGTGGAAACATTATTTTTATAGTACTTTCAAAACAAATGTTGATGCTGGGATAAAACTTAAGTAAATGGCCTGAGATAATAAGCAGAGCAGTTGTAGATATAGACATACCTGATCATTAGGCTTTAAGAATTTTTTCAACAGAACCATCCCAGATCTCAGATATTGCAATGGAGCTACATCCTTGGAAAGCTCCCTCTCTCGTCTTTTTTCTCTGTTGAGCTCAAGCAAAGAACGATTTAACTTGATGGAGCATTTGTTTTCACTCATGCATATATCAAACAGGGCAGCTCCTGAATCAGATCCCACAGATCCGGAACTACATGAACTGCTCCTGGGGTCTAGAGATTTTGACAGTTGAACTGGTGTAACCATTTGGAGAGGTGAATCTAAAGATTTCGGTGGTTGAACCGGTGTAACCATTTGGAGCTGTGATTTGTTACTGCTAACCGGAGGAGAGGATGAACAGGGTCCTTCCTTTTGGCATTCCAAGGACCTTTCATAAACCTAAAAATATAGTTGATAGTTACAAGTGTTAGAAGCTTAGTGCACAAAACAAGAAACCAACGATTTATCAGGAAGCCCAGATAAAATGCGCCTACCATATGAAACATACCGTGCAATCAAGTTTAGAAATAATCAGACATGGCTATTAAATTTAAACATATGTTCATAGCCTTTTATTATCATATATAAAACAACAAGTCTAGAAGTAGTGACTGAAACAAGGTATTCTAGTAGGGCTGCCCCCAACTGTTATAAAAAAAGAAACTGAAACTAAGCGGAAAAATAAATTAGTGGGCAAATACACCATTCTACACAGATTATGCAAGGAAGTGACACAAATAGGGAGTTGCAGAGATGGCATGTGCATAGCACGCTTCCATTTAAATTCAGCAAACCACCCCACACATTGCAAATGGGGTGACCCAATCCATGTTTGTTCGTTCAAAAGCTGAAAGTGTCCAATACTCCAACTGACACCAGCCAAGCTCAATAGTACGAAATCACTATAACCAACTAAGTACATCTTTATCTCCAAATAGAATGACAAGATAATAGGGTGCTGTCCTGAACTACCGATAATATATAATTGGATACGATGCAAAATTTGGGCTGCATCGCTGAGCTGCACTAGCGCATTAAGAAAACCCCAGTAACATGTTCAGTCCATCTACAAGACTACAACTCATAATGTGCATACACATCAGAAGATTCAGTTCCTTGACCACCTATTCAGGTCCTAAATTCCTAATTCCAAGTCTGATCAAGAACAACGATCGGCACGGTTTGCAATTTTTTATGGGTTTACTACTTCCCGAGTTGCCTAAGAGACGAATATAAATTCCTACTTCACACCAAACCAAGAAGTCGCAACTCACGACTGGCCCAGTGTCGAACTCTAACCAGTGACCACCGCAACTCACCAGTCACAGCATCGCACAATTCAAAACTCGGCACTACATGGTCATGGCAATTCATGGCGGGTAGCGGAAAACCCTAACCGTTACGAGATCGCACATTACGTGGCTAGGCACTCAACCCTACTAGAGCTAGTTGCAACAAAATTCGGAAAGGAAAAAAAAGGATTAGGGCATCGCGGCACATACCGATCCGCGAGGGAGACGGTTCTTCCGCAGCGGGGGGAAGGCCTCCGGCTTCCTCACGTCGTCGCCGCCGGCCATCCACGGAGCCGAGTGATGCGGAAGCCGAAGCGGCAGCTAAAGCGAGGCCCGCCGTTTACGCCTCCTTCTGGGAGTTGTGCGTACGCGTAGTGCTAGTACAGTATTTCTTCCATGGCGGAGGCGGTTAGGGTCCACGACTTTATAACCCGGATTTGCGTACGAAACCGACTCGGCTTCCCTAACCTATTCCCGAAAGAATAAAGGAGAGCGAAAAGTGTGCGAAAAATTAAATAAAAATCGCCTTTTTCTCGGTATAGTTCCGTATTATTGTGCGTATATATACACAGCGAAATGTATGTACTGGCTGGGCTGTCCAGGCCTGCTCTGAAAGCCCAAGCCCAAGCCCAACTAGACATTCCAGAAAAGAGAAGCCCAACCAAAGGGAGAATGCGTTTCATGCGATTATTCTCTGTACTACTCTGCTACTGTCGAATGCAAAACCAAACGAGTGGGACCAAGAAAGTTAGAGAATTTACACAGAAATTAACCACAGAGGAAAAGTGTTCTTCTCCTTAATTTACATGTAACATCCAGGATTAACTGTCCATAATAATATTTAACGAGATCATAGTAAAGAATTAATCACCCTGTCCAGTGAGTCTGTAGCAAACTAGCAATGCAGCGGCGGCTCAAAGATGCGAGGTGGGACGCCGGCGCAGCGATCGGCGACGGCTTTTCCTGAGTCCGAGCATGCCGAGTAGAGCCCTGACGATGCCTCCCGCGGCGGCCGGCCACGACGACCTCGGCCGGCACCTCCTCCCCTTCAGCTGGAACGACTGGAACGATGGCGGCGGTGAGATGGGCGGCAGTGTAACTTCGGCATCAGCACCGGCAGCGCTGATCACCGGCGCCACCGTGTTGGCAGGCGACACCGGCGAGACGGCAGCCGTGGCGCCGCTCTTGGGCGTGCCTGGCGTGGACTCCCACAGGAACGGCACGGCGCCGGCGCGCAGGCTGTAGTACACCCTGAACGATGCGTTCGCCAGGCTCGACCGCTCCCTCGCCGCCGCCTTGCCGTCAAAGCCGCCGTCTCTCTTGGTTGAGATCGGCCGAAGATTAAGCTGCTTAGAATCCATGATGTTTCTTGGTTATTGGCTGCAAACTTGCAATGCTCAAAGTCTACTCCTCTTGCCTTATTTGGAACGTAGGAATTTCACAAGAATTTTGCGGTCTAGATTTCCTATGGAAATCCTAGGTTGGGCTGGTTAGTTCTTGGTTGCAAATTTGCAATGCTCAAATAAAAGTGGACAAACCTAGTCCTATTGCACAGAAGCAGGCTTGGGGCTTTATAAGCAGTGAGGCTTTGACTTTCGGCTAGGCTGGATTCACAGTTAAAGGTGCTGGCCTTGCCCTGCAAGTTCTTATATAATTTGTGGCAGGGAACATGAGATTATGAGAGTGCGAGCTGGAAGCTTTGATTTGATAATTGATTAGAAGGCTGCATCCATGACTAATGGCCAGTTAATGATGCAGTAATATATTGGCTTCAAGAGGAAATGGGATGGAAATGGATGGTGGTGTTTGGCCCACTAGCTGAAAATCCTTGCGTTGCACTTGCACAGTACAGATGATGAGTTAGTTAAGCCATTTTTCAGAACTTGGCTCGATTTAATTTCCTCCGTTTCGAGGTTCTTTATTTGTGTAGTAGTTGAGAAACTTGATTTGTGAATAGAGAGCAACGCGTTTAGACGGCGATAGACGGCTAGACGCTGTGGTCTGTTCAGTTTGTTTCCTGGCGCTTTCTTTTCTGACAGTGTCCTCTCACCTAAATGAAAGCAAGATGGCGATAAATTCGTAATTCTATTTCTATCCATATGACCAGTATTGGTAAAGTTTACTGTTTTTGTATAGAAAAAACAAGGATTAATTGCCTGAAATGATCCTTAAACGATGGCTGAAAAGAGGCACATGAATTGCCCAGCTAACTGGAACCGACCACCTTATACAATGATATCAGTAGAGTAGTTGCCTTTCTGCAGTAGCAGTAGCTCACACAAGGAGGACAATCGATCAGCAAGAGCAGAAATTTGTAGGTCGTCCGTTTGCTAACTGAAGCTTTGTCCTGCGCTGATTTTGCCGTCCTTGCGATGCCATCGTCTCCTCTCACGATTCAGACAATGAGGCAATCGAATTGTCCAAATCACACTGCTGCATCAGCGTACGTACCCAGCCCAGTCTACATTTGTATCCGCCTTCATGACCAGTAACAAAAACGTCTCACCAAGCCGTGACCGATATCGCTCTACTGTATAGTAGAAGGACAAGAAAGATGCTTTTTTTTAATGGATTGGCTCCCGTAGTTAGTCCATGCTGCCACCGGTTAGGTTAACCAACCTTAGTACCTAGCCTCCAGGCAACTAACTGCACTACTTGACTACTTGCTGTATACATAATTGCTGCAAGTGAGTTCAAATTAAAAGGAAATCCTCCAAGTCTGCATGCAGAAAAGCCAGTAAACTTCCAGATGCAGATGTCATATCTTACCTGCACTGGCCAAAAGGTAGCTGTATATATGATCAAGAGTCAAGACCATATATATCAGCAACAACTCACTTTAAAATATATTCTTGTCCTGAAAAAGTGAAGTTGTACAACATAATTAACAATGTACTATTACTCTGACCTATTCAGGATTCAGAAACATACATGCTGACACTTCGACATCATGCTAACCCAATGCACTAAAACCCTTCAGTGCTCCATGTATATCTCTTCTTCCAAGTCTCCATGAAGAAAGGCTGTCTTCACATCCATTTACTCAACCTCCAAGTTGTGACTAGCTGCAATGCCAAGAACCACCCGAATGGATGTCATCTTCACCACTGGAGAGAAGATCTCATCAAAATCAATTCCTTTCATTTGGCCAAATCCTTTCACAACTAGCCTCGCCTTGTATCTTGGATGTGACGTGTGCTATTCTTGCTTGATTCTGTAGACCCACTTGTTCTTCAATACTTTCTTGCCCTTTGGCAACTTCACCAGCTCATATGTATGATTCTTATGCAAGGAATCCATCTCCTCTTGCATAGCTTTCATCCACTCCTTCTTGTGCTCATCTTCAATTGCTTCTACAAAGCACTCAGGTTCTAAATCATCAGACAATAACACCACATAATCATCTGAGGAATACCTGCTAGAAGGTCTGCAAGCTCTGGTGGATCGTCTGAGTGGAACTTCTGGTATTGGTGGTTGTTGATCATGATCATCAAATTCAGCATCAAACTCATGTCGTGGGAGCATTCTCACCACTGCACCATGCACATCGCCTTGTGCATCATCGCAACATCGCCTTGACTTGTTGTGGAGCCGAGCTGCAGTCTGGGTCTAAATCAACCATGTCTTCTTTGTTGAGGAATTTGCACCTTTGCCTTCACAATATCCTCAATTGTTTGGTCTTCAACAAACACAACATCACGACTTCGACAACTTTCTTTGCTATAGGATCAAACAGACTTGTAGCGAACTCATCCAAACCATAGCCAAGAAGTATGCACTTGTCGTGTCTTTGCATCAAGTTTGGACCTTTCATCTTGAGGAATATGAACAAATGCCTTGCATCCAAACACTTTCAGATGATCATAGGAGACATCCTTGTTGTACCACACCCTGTTAGGAACATCTCCCTGCAAAGGATAACATGGTGAGAGATTAACAAGATAAACTGCAGTCATCAAAGCCTCACCCCAGTAGTGCTTTGGTAGCTTTGCATGTGACAACATGCATCGAACTCTCTCCACCAATGTCCTGTTCATCCTCTCAGCAACGCCATTTAGTTGTGGTGTCTTAGGAGGAGTAAATTGATGCCTAATTCCTTGCTCCTTGCAATATGCATCAAATGGCCCAATGTATTCTCCATTATCAGTGCGAATGCACTTTATCTTCTTCTCAGTTTCTCTCTCAACTGAGGCTTGGAATTGCTTGAATGTACTCAGCACTTGATTTTTGGACTTCAAGGGATAAATCCAAACTTTCCTAGAAGAATCATCAATGAAAGTGACAAAATACTTAGCACCACCAATTGATATTACCGACATCTTGCACACATCGGAATGCACCAAATCCAGTAACTCTGGCTTCTTGTGAGGAGGCTGACTTTTGAAAGCAACCCGGTGTTGCTTCCCCACTAGGCAATCTGTACAACTCTTCAATTGCACACTTGAAATCCCTGACAGGAGATTCTTCTTCACTAGCACAGCCATGCCCTTCTCACCCATGTGCCCAAGCCTCTTGTGCCATAGAACACAAGGATCATCCTGTCCTAATGTATTGACAGAAACACAAGAGAGTTTGGCATGAACATGATATAGGAGAGAAACCATTTTACCTCTTGCAAATACCATCTTTGCCCTTAGTGAGCTTGTATCGTCCATTTTCAAATCTGGAATACTTCTCATTATCAAGCAATCCCACTGAAATTATGTTGAGCATGAAGTCTTCAACATGTCTCACGAACTTGAGAATTAGTAGTGTACCATTAGGCGTCTCCAAATGCACATCTCCCTTTCCAATGATTTGAGCACGATCATTGTTTCCCATCTTCACAATGCCAAAATCACCAGCAACATAATTTGTGAAGAGCCTTCTATGAGATGTAGCATGTATGGTAGCACCACTATCAGGTATCCAAGTCATGTCATCATCGCCCACAAAGTTGATGGTTGTATCATCAGAAACAACAGTGATCCTTTCTTCAATAGTGGAACCAATCTTGCCAACATCATTTTCAACAATGACTACCATCATGTCCTCAACATTGTAATGCGACCAACATCAACATCCTTGTCACTATCTTGTTTCTGTGCTTTCTTCTTTTTCTTCTTGTTTTTCCGCTTGAGCTTCCGGCAAAACTTTCTAATGTGTCCCTTCTCATGGCAGTGATAGCACTCAACATCTGAAAATTTTCCTCTTGACTTGCTTCTACTTTCAACTGAATTCCTGGACCTCGGCTCTTGCTTCTCGCCCTTGACTCGGTGAACAACACCTCGGGTTGTGAGGATGAACTCTCCTTTCAAGAAGTTTTCTTGACTCTTCATTTATCACTTTGGTCTTCACAAGGTTCCAAGAGCAGTACCATTTGGGTGAATTGCACAAAGTGACTTTGAGTGTTTCCCAAGTATCCAGGCAAAGAACCAAGTAGTAGCAAAGCCTGACCTCATCATCAAATGAGATGCCCATGGAAGATAGCTGATTTATAATACCTTGAAATGCATTCACATGATCGACCACGAAGTGTCATCTCGGTACCTCAAATGCATCAATTGCTTGATCAAGAACATCTTATTGGCGCCTTCCTTCCTAGCATACAATTCTTCCAATTTCGCCATAAGGTGCGTGCATGTATCTCATCAACGATATGGTTCAACACATTGTCATTGACCCACCGTCGAATGAACCCACAAGCTTGACGGTGAAGTACCTTCCATTCATCATCGGTTTGTCATCCGGCTTCTCGGTGACAAATCGCTTGTAGTACTCTTTCACATAGAGCAAATCCTCCATCTTACCCTTCCAAGCTTGGTAATTTGTACCATTCAGAGATATAATCCCGGTATTCACCTCCATCTTTCACTGCAAGACAATCACCAAAGCAAACACGAGCTCTGATACCACTTGTTGGGGCTAAACATTGCAATTAACAAAAGTTCAGCACCTCTACTTGTAGTGAACCAATGAGGATAGCTTCAACCAACAAATAAGCAGCGGAATTAACAACAATAACATGCACAAAGTGACACAGCGATTTCGTGGAAAACCTCCTCAATGTGAGGAGTAAAACCACGGGGCTTGCACAGCCCACTCCCAAATCTTCCACTATAATCAACAATGGGTACAAGGAGTCTTCTCTAGAACATCTAGAGGTACATCACAGAAGCAACAACATCATCAAGATATAATCTTGGTATCATCATCAACAACCATACACAACTAACAAGAGGTACACTAACAGCCAAGCGGAGAAAATACAGTTTCTGTCCCTTCGGTTATCAGCTCATATCTCACAAACCACAGATCCAAACTGCATAAAACTTGGCAGGAATGTAGATCCACGAGTCCCTAACATGCTGTCCAAATTTCAGCCAAATCGGACAAGGTTTCACTACTCAAACTGAACTTCTACCAAATCTGCTCAGTGCTGAATCTGCTGCTACCCGAACTGACAAAACCCCTCTCAAATCAGGTGCTCCTCTCAACCAATCAGCAATCCAACCGTACAAATCGAAGAGCATCAAGTCAATAACATACTGACCAAGTTTGAGCTAGATCGGATGACGTTTGTTGCCCCGATCGACGTCTTGATGAGGACTGCACAGGATCACCCGAGCTGGAACAGAGTTCCTCTTCTTCTTTTCTCTCTTGTCTCTTCTTTGTTGTGTGCATATGCTTCTCACTCCCTAAGCCTCACCTTCCAGCAGCAGCTCAAGGAAATAGCTAGGGTTTTTCTACCCCTCACCAAGGAGGAGGCATCTCCACCCTTCATTCTTAGGGTAATCAATGGTTGTCATTTCTTGGGCTTGTGGGCTGAAATTAGTCTTTATATGGAGGGATAGCCCAACATAACGCAGCAATGCAGATTTAAGAAATTATGGGTCGTGCCTCCGGCCTGCTAGCCCAGCTGCTCAGTTTCATCTGTTTCATATTTTGAGGGTTTCTGGTAATTTTCCAATTAAAGAAAAGAAGAAAAGGAAAAAAGGAAAAGAAAAGAAGTGCGGCCCACTTGTAGGTGGGAGAGAAGTAAGGGATAAGGCTGGATACCTAGTCTTCAGCCCGATGGGGTTTAACGCTTCGATCGTGTGGCATGGGGGGAGCTCCCTAGCGCGGCGGCGGCATAGGGGGTGCTAGCGGTCCAGGCGCTTCGGCGCTGGTTGTTGGCTGTAGCCGTGCCTCGCCCGCTCCGGCTCTCCTCTTTAAGCTGCCTCTTTCTCCTTCTCTTCTGGCCTTGAAAAAAAATCAATGAGTACCCCTCCGTTTTGCTGCTTCTTCTTCCCCTCCGATTTGTGTTCGGTTTTGGGCCTTTGGAGCTCCCGCGCCATCGCGCTTGTCTCGGCACCGTTGGTGGTGAGGCCAGAATCCATCTCTTTGTGCGTCTCGTCGGTCCCCTCGTGCACCCTTTCTCCTGCTGGGTGTTCTGTGAGGGTTCTTGACACTTGCACCTTTGGAGGATTGTTCTGGTGTGCTCTCTGGCTTAATCTTGTTGAGGGAGAAGAGCTTTGGTTCTTAGTGTTTAGTGTTCTCGGGTGTATTTGGCCGGTGCACTTCAGTTGGTCTTGTGCGACATTTCTGTACCTCAACTTCGCAATTTTAGGGTGTCTCAAATTGCGGATTGGCATTGTATCCCTGGTGGCCTCGTTCATTCTACGCGGCACAACGGGGCGATTGGTTTTTTGAGTTAGCGTCGTTCAGCGTGCCTCGCCAGGTTTACTGCTCAGTGGTTTTGAGTGCCATCTGCCTCGTGAGTATTACTGTTTTCTTTACTTGGCATCGTGTGCTATGCTAGTTAAATTTCATTTTGTGATATTTATCTAGTATTAGAAGACTTTGCTAAGTGGTAATTGTGGGATCGGTTGAATGCTCGATAATGAATTGATGTTAACGTGAGATTGAATATGATAATTTGAGATAAATTGGTCTTGAGCTTATAGATTACTTACTGTCTTTTTTATTGTGTCAAATCTATTTGTCTGTTCACTATGATCCTTATTTTATTGTGGCTCATTGTGATCTTTGAGTAATTTCTGTTCACTGTAATCTTATTCGGTTACTGTCATACATTGTTGTCAATTGATATCTAAGTGCTAGAATCAATTACATATTGGATTCAGAATTGATAATTTGTATTAAGCAAAATTGATAATTTGTATTAAGTGGCTAATCAGACTAGTAAGATTTTATTTTGAGTTCAAGACCTAATTTATTTTCATAGTGATTGTCATATTAAAATCTGAGATTGCATTTTGTGTGAAGGCCAAAATTATATCTTGAGCAACTCGACATCCGAGAGTAATAATCAAATATTTAAATCTGAGCATTAAGTAGATTTTATTTGTTATTAAGTCCTATCTTTTGAGCATATTATCTTGTTTAATCGACATGAGAATACTACATGTTGTTATGTCATTCTTGTCAATTATACGCTGCTGAAATTATGATTTAATTATCTTAATTTATGCTAAATTAATTCTAAATGTTCGCTAAAACCATCAATTTTACAACATCATCGAGCAGTTGATGTGCCTTGGCAACAACGGTCAGTGACGACAGCGGTGACGATCGGGTGATCGCTAAACCATGGCAATAAAGAGGGAAACCTCGTGTTGATGCAGCCTGCAGGCTCAATCGATGGAGCGTTGCTGTGGCCGTTCCGGGAGACACGTGTACGATGTGGATGGACCGATGTGACGTGGAGTAACAGTGACTGCAATTGAAGCAAAACATAACAGCGTCGATTCAGACACAGACGAAGCTGCTTTTTATGAACTGCAAGTAGCTCTTGACTTGATTAAATCTCTCACTTTGCATACAAGTAACCGTCGTTTTCTCTCTAATTTTCCTGAACTCGTTTCTATTACAACTCTTTTGGATTTGTGTGTGTTTTGACAGTAATGCGATGAATATAATCTTTGAAAAGAAAGAACAGCGGTATCACACACGCACACAAAGTTACAAATTCTAAGGGGGAAAAAGAAAAGAAAACCAACAGTCTGGCCCATTTGATCTATGGATTCTATACTGGCCCGGCCAATTATACGGAAGAAACCCGGCCCATCCGCGGCTCTCCACTATATTGCATTTCAGCCGTCGGATCTATATCGAACGGTAGATACGAAACGTGCCGCCTTAACTACAGCACGCGCTCTTGTTCTGTTCGTTCTAGGAGTAGTCGCTCTCCCTCACCACAGCGCCGCTCCTCGCCGCCTCCTCCCGACGCCGACGCCACCGCCCGACGCGACAGCAACACGGCGGCCGTTCTCCGCGCCGGGTGGGTAGGGTAATAAAGCGCTCCTCTACCCTTCCGCCCCCACACTTCGCCTCGCGCTAGCAACGGCGCTCGGTCCCCCCCCCCCATGCCTCCCACCCGAGGCATTTCGTCGAACACCTGCCGTGCGCGCGCGCGTGCCCCTTCTCACGATTGGGCAAGTGCGTTGCGTCGTTTGCGAGCACGTGTGCTGGGTGTTTCTGCTGCTCTTGCAATGCGCGCGCATCGTTTGTGCTCACTTCCTGGGTGGAGCTCCTGCTGTTGCACTTGCTGATCTCAGTTTCATTCTGTAGTTTATGTACGCGGAAGCCGGAAGCACTGCGCCTGCTTGTTGTGGGAGTCCCTGACTTGTTGTCGTCTTTTTGTGCAGGTGATTTCATCAGATAAAGGGGGGGAAATGCCACTTCATGTTCGGTTGAAGGGGCAGACGAGCACGGCGAGTTGGTTGTGCGCCAAGAGGAACTGGAGCGGCTGTGGGATTGCTGGTGGAAAGAGGAGCAGCAAAAGAGAAGATGCCAAAGGGAAAGGAACTAGGCTTGCTGGTGGGAACAAGGGCGAGAAGAGAGAAGAGCACAAGGGACGCGGAGGAAATGCGGGACAGAGGAGGTGGCGGAGCGAGGCAGGAGCTCAAGCGGATGCAAAGAAGTATGTGCCAGGGGCTGACAGGAGGAAAAGGAAGGGTGATCACGACTCATGGTATGGTGCTGACAATAATGCATCATTTTCTAAATCAAAGCTGACCAGAAAGAACCTTTCCCCCGTAACCCGTGGAAAGGTTTTTCCTAGAAAAGGCGATAGATTAAAGTCTCTAAATTCGGAAGAGGATGATTTGCGTTCAGGGAAAAGGAGTAGCAGCAAGGTTTATGATTTAAGTAGAGGGGGCAAGGGTCGGCTGATGCTCAGTAAGAACGTGGAAGCCTCCAAAGGGAAGAGATTTGATAAACCTACCAAAGTCAATCGTCAAAAAGATGTCACCACAAATGCCGATTTGGATGAGAATGTTGTAGAAAGCAAGAAATCAGATGACTCAGGCCAGATTACTGAAGAGAAGCCCCGTGCGCGTCGTACTCGAGTGCTGGACAAGACTGGGAAGAAAATCCGGGTCACTATGAAGGATTCAGTTTCTGACTTTGAGGAAGCTACTCCTACTAAGAAGAGAAAACGAATGAAACTAGATCCTTATGACACATCAAACAAACGACTCGATGATTCTACTCCCAACCAGGATGGTGCGAATGCTATCTTACCATTCATCAAATGGTTCAGAGGATTCATTTGTGCATATGTATATTCTGTTTCATTCTATGTTTCATGTGCACAACCCCTTAAACCAGTCCCCCTCATGGATATTCTCTTGCTCTGCCCCTGAAAACAACGTTGTATTTCCTAAGTGCGTATTAGCAAAATAACTAAAATGTTTCGTAATTTGTAAATATGGGTATAGTGATCGGGCAATCAAGAAAATGTATTGCATGATGTATCCTATGTATATTACTGGATTTGCATATGCTGATGGATACCCCTTTAACTTTGAAAAACTAGACATATGATAATATGAGAACAGACCTTTCTATAAAAAGAAAATGAACCGAGGAATATTTGAAGAAATCCAGATAAGAATGCCTACACATTGGAACCACTTACAAGGTCTGGTTGTACTTAGTCTAAGTCATTTCCTCCTTTTGGAAGTATCTATGCATGCTTTGCTATGTAGGATTGTTGATGCAAACACCCTCTTCTTTCAACTGATAACTTCACAAAATTGCTATGTCTTTGTTAATTTTCTCCTTAGTAATATGAAATTTGTTCATGAACTATTGAGTGCATTCACCCGCCACTGCTTGTAATTCCTTTTATGTATTTCTAACATCTTGGTCTTCTGAGGAAGGGTCTAATCATCAATCTGCTGCTTCTGTTTTAATATCTCCCTTTCCTTTTGTTTTTTTAGTTTGCAATACAGAGAAGCTTCCAGAAAAAAGTCCGCTTGAAGAGACTGAAATGTCTATAAATGCTAAATTCCGTGCTATACATCCAAAGTCCTCAATCCTTTCATATGTGGAAGATAATGTACACACAATTACCTCCTCATTCCCCTCTTCCCCCCTATGGATGCATGTCTGACAACATCTTACTATTGTTTGCAGCTACTAGGTCGTAGGCGTCTAAATGAGATAAAAAATGCTGGCTACAATGTCAAGCTATCTGCTCCTCTGGATAATGTCCCGTTCTCAACCAGCACTGAGCGTGAGCGCATAGACGAAATTGTAAGAAAGATACCATATAATCAGTGCAAAAAATTGTCATATGCTTTTGTTTTAGTTGATCATGCCTGGTTACTATATAATTTGAGTTTCTGTCTAGTATCTTGTTGCGTTGATTTTCAATCCACTTTTAGTTATTGTTGCTCACGATAAATTATCAACAGGTGTTCAGAAATAAGTTGGAATTCTTTGCCGCTGCAAAGATCTCATCATCATTCCCTCCTCCTACAATTCCAGAGGTAGCATTTGCAGGTAACTTCAGAAAAAGGAACGTATGATAGTTGTTCCATCTCTTGCCATGGTGAATGTTTTGAGTTTGACATGTAGTTCAATTACACTATTTTCATGCACATGATCACATCCCATTTAGGTCAACTGTGTCTAGATGCTGTATATGTTAGATCATCCTGTGTTTATGCCCTGCTGAATAATATGTTTTGCCGATGGCGGAAGAATTATTTTTACATTAAAAAATTATGTTTTGTTGGCATATTTCCATGGCATTATCGCATGAAAACAATGATGATGAAGTGTGCGTTGACATTTTGTGGCCTACTAGCCTAGCCTCTAATCTGTTATTGTTTCAACCATCTTCTCTTCTGGACAGCTCAGATCTTTATCATGGAACTAAAAATGAATGTTTGGTTGTCTGTTATCCACTCAAGCAATAGTGAAAGGGAAACTTCACTTCTTGTAGACTTTGACAAACTGTTAGCCTTTTACCAGTACAAACTTCAACATCATTAGCTTTTTTTAGTAAGTAAATATTGTAATTTCTGAATATTCTTTGACATGATTAATAGCAAATTATAAAACAGACTTGGGCATTGTTTGTGTCCTATGACATTTCGTAATGCTCCTTTTATTTATCCCTTTTTACTCATGTCAGTCGGATATCTAACTGCGTTTTGAACTTTGGATAGGAAATATACCATTTTTGCAATTATGCAACTTTGAGATATTTGATGCCAGTTTACTTTTTCTCAAAAACGATGCTTGCCTAGAGTTTGAGCACTGCACATGATTTCTGCGTGATCTATTGCTCAACAATCACAGTGTTTTCACAAAGTTGTTCTTGGCCCTGTTTCATCCAACCCATCTGTGAAACCCTTGTGTTTTAAAGTGTTTCAAGCTGCCCTAACAACTTGTTTTGTTACCTTACTGAAATTCAAGGGGTATCAAATGTTGGGAAATCTTCACTACTTAATGCACTCACAAGACAGTGGGGTGTTGTGCGAACATCAGATAAGCCAGGACTTACTCAGGTATGTTGAATGAAGCTTGTGTATTTCCTTCAAATTAATTCTCGGTGTTCAAACAGTTTATTTATTTCTTTGTATTAAACTATTACCTATTAATTACAGACTATAAATTTCTTCCGGCTTGCATCGAAGCTATGCCTTGTTGATTTGCCTGGATATGGTTTTGCTTATGCAAAAGATGAAGTTAAAGAGTCATGGCAGGAGCTTGTAAGTATCCTGAAATCTGGATAATAAGCTTGTAATGTATCATATCACCTTGCATCATGCAGTTTGGATGAGCTTGGGGTTGCTGACCTCTGGTCTCAGTGGCTTATGATAATCGATTGTAGATACGAGTCGATCACATAATTATTAACTATTTTATATGACTTTACATAACCTATTAAATCTCTGAATTTCTTTAGCCCATGACTTTACAACTCTTCGGGGAGTTCCTTCTGACCTCTTTTTAGTTATTAATACACAATGACCATTTGGTTTGGGTGTTGAACTGAGCACAATTTCAAAATCAAGGAACTAGCAGCAATCCACTCTGTGTGAACGAATTGTAATTTACCGTCACATATTTAGATTTTAGACCAACAATCTCCTGGTCCTCACCTAGTATTCATGGTGATTTGCATACACCCACTGGATCTATATGGCAAAGAAATCTCTCATTTTATTTTGAACTCTTCAGAACATAAGCTGTGACACGTGGTTGTTGGTTATTGTTATTCTTAGTTCTTACAAGCACTCTGAAATTTGTAGGTGAAGGAGTATGTTTCAAACAGGGTTGGTCTAGAAAGAGTGTGCCTTCTTGTGCACACTAAACGTGGAATGAAACCATTGGACTACGAGCTTGTAGATCTAATGGAAAGGTTTGTTTTCGTTGGGCATTTGTTCCATCCTTACAGAAGAAGCAGAGTTCAACCTGTTTCTTTCTAATGTTAAGTAGGTTTGTATTCTGTGTGATCTTAATTGGAGTACATCGCTGTCGGTGAAATGAAATTCATTAATTGGATTATGATTTTATTTTCTCAACGCATTTGCTTAGGTTTTGGTTGAAATATATAGTGATGTTACTTCCGATAATGTAATTGACATATCCAAATATACCACTGTAGATCCAAGACGCCATACCAGATTGTCTTGACCAAGACTGATTTGGTTTTCCCTATAGATGTTGCTCGCCGTGCTATGGAAATCCAAGAGGTTCCCTTCCTCCCTAGCCCCTCCCTCCCTTTCTCTCATGCACCTTTTGAATTATTTCCTAACAGAATCACGTATACTCTCAACTGCAGAGCCTGAAGAAGAAAAAGTCTGTGGTAAATCCAGTGGTAAGATCTTGAATCATTAGAATTAGCATATCTTTTTCCATATGTGCACTCTCTGCTCTTTGGTGAAGTGCATCATGTTATCATCTGATATAATGGTACGTCCTGTAGATGATGATGAGCTCTAAGACAGGAGCCGGCGTACGCAACCTGAGAGGTGTGCTTGGAAAGTTAGCTCGCTTCATCAAACCATAGCAAGATGACAACAACTTGGTTGACTATGGTTATTTGTGAGATTCAAGGGTTGGGCGACTTGAATTTCTAGTTAGGTTTAGGATTCGAAGCCATGCTGTATCATGAGCTGCGATTTGGATTGTTAAACCATTTTCATTTTTGAGTGGATGATGTCATTCAGAGATCACATTCGGCAAATATGTCAAGATGCATTGAGCTCAGAATATTCGCTCGAGGCAAGAACACCGCCTCATCTTACATCTTGTGCCGCGTACGATAAATATAATGAAATATTTGCTTTTCCCCAAAACTTGTTCTATGTTCTGCTTGTAATGGCTCATTTAGGCACGTTCATCTAGATATGATAGTGATGTGATGTAAGACAAACATGACTAGTAGAAGCTAGGATGGTGAGCATTCAAGGGTTTATGAAGAACGCCAGCGAATAAATATGCAGAACGACAAGAATGAGAGCTAGCATAACTCTTAAATTAGAGTTTATGAAATCCCGCATGAGCTGAGAGTTCATAAGAAAACAGGGTAATTCTTAAATTTGATTTTGAAAAGGCTTATGACAATGTTAATTGGGGTTTCTTGGAAAGTGTTTTAACTAGTAGAGATTTCTCTTGGAAATGGATTGATTGGGTAATGTGGTCTTTTAGAGGTGGCAAAGTAAGCATCAATATTAATGGTTCTGTGGGTCCCTATTTTACCACTCACAGAGGGTTGTGTCAAGGTAATCCTTTGTCACCCCTTTTATTCAATCTGATTGTTGATGTGTTGGCTTCAATGATTGATAAAGCTCAACATCAAGGCCTGATTAAAGGTGTGGTGTCCAATCTTATTTCTGAGGTGTTCCTTTGTTACAATATGCCGATGACACAGTCCTCATGCTTGAGTATAAGGATGGTTACATTCTTCATCTAAATTTTTTGCTCTATTATTTTGAATGGATGTTGGGTTTGAAAATCAATTATCACAAGAGTGAAGTTTTTGTAGTTGAGATTGACAAAGAGGGAGCTCAAAATGTGGCAAAGAGGTTTGATTGTAAGCTAGGTCAGTTTCCTTTGACCTATTTGGGGATCTCTATTAGTGACAGAGATATTAAGAGGAAAGCTGCAGATAAGATGATCAGTAAAATAGAAAGTAGGTTAGGCAATTGGAAAAGTAAATTGTTGTCTACAGGGGGAAGATTGGTGCTAGTTAACAGCTGTCTTAGCAGCATTCCTATCTATACAATGGGTTTCTATAGGATGAATGAAGAGGCTCATAAAAGAATAGATTTTATTAGATCTAGGTTTTTTGGAGAGGGGTTAGTGACAAGTTCAAATACCATATAATTAAATGGAAAGCGGTGTGTAGACCTAAAGATTATGAAGGTTTAGGGGTGATTGATACTAGGCTTTTCAATGAGTGTCTTTTGAGCAAGTGGTTCTGGAGGATGAACCAAGCTAGGAATGAACTCTGGTTAGAATTTTGAAAGGAAACTATATATCTAAAAGTGATAAAAGAGGTTCCAAGATAGTCAAAGGTTCTCAGTTTTGGACGAATCTTCAGAAAGTTAAACATCTTTTCAACTGGGGGTAGTTCATGTGTTAGGGGATGGTAAATTTATTTCCTTCTGGAATGATGTTTGGTTTGATCTGTGTCCTTTTAAAAATCAGGTTTGATAAACTTTTTAAGATTTGCAACGAGCGTGACATTAGGGTTTCTAATTGCTGGGTTAATGGCAGTTGGAATGTTACCTTTGTTAGAAATCTTGGGGTTGATGAGAGACTTCAGTGGGACGAGCTGAAATAGATTTTGTGGGGGATGAGTTTTAAAGAGGACAGAGATAGGATTAGTTGGGGGTTTGAAAAGTTTGGCCAATTTTCGGTAAAGTTGTTATATAGAAACTTTTCCTTTGGAGGGATGACTAGTGTGAAGCTTAAGAAAGTTTGGAGCAGTAGGCTTCCCTTGAAAGTGAAAATCTTTTTGTGGCAGACCTTCCAAGAACAAATCCAGACGACATATCAACTCAAACTGAGGGGGTGGAAAGGAAGTGCAAATTGTACTTTATGTGGGGTGCCAGAGGACACTAATCATGTGATTTTTCAGTGTGTTGGCGAAATTCATTTGGCTTTGTATCAAAGAGATTCTTGGTTGAAACAATGTTCCTGATTCTATTGATGATCTTCATTTGAATTGGCTGGACAAGAGGGGTGTAATGACTATCACGTCGATTTATTTAGCTTTACAGCTGTGGCCTGAATTCCCTAGAACGTAAGGAACAAAGGGGCTATTGAGAGAATTTTCCCTAAACAACCTACCAAAGTCAGTGGCAAATCTTGCTCACAAAATCTGATCTTTCTTGAAGATGGTGGACTGGATGAAGGCTTTCATGCTTCAAGATAGTTTGAGATGCTAATCTCTGTTTTGGGCGTTTTGTCTCTTATTTTGTTGTTTCCAGAATGGTTTGCTGGGTAGTAGTAGTTTATTAGCCCGGTTAATCCTTTTTGGTTTTTCTTGGCGTGAAGTGTAACCTGGTCTCCCCAGCCTTGTTCTATGTTTCTGTCTGTATTTCTTAGACTGTAAAACTGCTTATTAGCTTTACATAACAGCTGGGTTTTCTACCCTGTTAAAAAAAAAAGAGCTAGCATGACTCTACAGGAACAGCTGTAGAATGAATGTCCAATGCAGAACACGAGCATAATTACTGTGAAAAGCAGCTGACCCAAAAATAATCGATTGTTGCATTAACCACAACAGACTAAGCCAAACCAACCAACAGTTTCCTATTCCATTATGGATCATGCAGTTGTTAAATAAGGACCGAACCACAAATTGTGCTTAAGGAACTTCAGTGCAAATGATTACATAGAAAACGGAATAGTCCAATATCCGATGACAAAAAACTACAGCAGTATTGCAAAAGCGTTTCCAAACTCAGGTACTCGCAGCAGCAGCAGGAGGTGCACAACGCCCAAACTCAGGTGCGGGCAGCAGCAGGTGCAGGAGGAGGCGCACCACCACCTGGGCGTGGTGGGCCTTGTCCCGGCCTCGGGCCATCATCCTGCGGGCACGTTCAAGAAGAGAACCATTAATGGAAAAGGACTTTGTACAGCATACCAATCAAACAAACATTACATCAAGCAGACAATGAAATACTAGCAAGCATTGCATATCAAGTTGTTAACAAGTTCTAGGATCACACAAACACTTTAGCTATCTAGCAAGTCAGATACAACTTGAAGTATATTTTTTTTTCCTTTCTAAAATATCCCATCCATAATGATCAGCTAAAAACGGATGAGTTTAGCAGGCAAAGCGAAGGAGATGGCTATCGAAGGGCCGGTTCATACCAGAGGCATCTGGTATTACTTACTAGCCAATAGCCAATGGGGCAGCCGTGGAGTCCCCCGAAGTAATACAGTATCAAAAGTATGTTTATCAAGTATTTAACTACACATCCAACAAAAAACATGCAGTGCATATGCCAAAAATGAGATTTAACTGGAAAGGGGTTATCCATATAAAAATGTGGGTTCACAAGAACAGGATATTATCAATTGTCAATTCTAGTATGTTACCAATTGTAAAGATATATCAGGTATTTCTTTCACAAATGAGTGCAATCAGGACGTTATGACTGATATAGGGATCAGACATCACACATAAGCCTGCAATGCACCAACACATGTTCATTTACGCTTTCGTTGACGCATCCATTGCAACATATACACAGTGAATGCAACGCCTATAAAAGCGACAGTAACAGGACAGAGTGGTTAAATTAATCCTGGTGTGATTATTGTCGCAGCATTCAAATTTCCTGCAGTTATGGAATGATATCCAGCGCAACCTTAAAAGACCAAATTTCCATATGAATAAAACGTTTGTTAATATTATACCCTGCGTCTGAAACGCTGCGGAGGCTCACGGTTCCTCCTGTTCTCCCGAGATCGAACACGGACAATGTGAGCATGGATTGCGCATGAGACACAGTGATGCACCTTTGCATACAGCTTGGGAAGAACGTAACCTGGACAAAGTAACAGAGTAATGAAGGACAAGGTAACACAGTAATGAGGTGTTTTCACCATGCAACCAGTGATAGATGGGGGGGGGCAAGAACTACAGTACCATCATGGACGCAAGCCTCTTGCACATCTCTCACTGCAGCCTGCTCAACAATGTTCCTCACCAAGAAACGCTTGATAGCCTTATCCTGTTAACAAATAGGAACTGAACGTTAGGTATCATCTACAACAAGTCCAGGAATCCCAAAATAGTTCAGTGATAAGTCCCAGCAATGCATGTTTAATTAAAAATAGTATGCATGCAGACATCTTCATTGAAAATCACGGCTGATTCAGTAATACCAAATGTAGCATCTCTTAAACAATAATCAGAGAAGAATCCAAGCTACAAAAATTGAAGCTACTCATGTGTATCCACATCACTGTTACATCGAGATAAACAACTAGAACATGCACAAAGTTTTACCGCAACGTAACTAGGGAACTACCCCAAAAATCCCACATCAGACACAACTATTTCGACCAAAACTGCATTCTAGAGCCGTATGTGCCACTGGTGATGCAGATCTCGCCATATTTCATGAACGAAATAACACCAGTACAACCTTATTCAACACCCCCAAAACTTCAGATTCTACTCTCCCACCCTTGCAACTAAAACTGTTCTTCACCTTAGCTACCACTGACCCAAGTGACAAAAATGAATTCATACAACGTCTCTTCAAATCATTCTTCTCCAACACTGCCTCTGCCACTACTAAAACAACTTGATCTATCGATTTGAAACGGTATTGCGTCTGGGGAAGGAAGGAAGGGAGTATACCTTGGGGCAGCACTTGGCGCAGTTGGAGCAGCGGATGTACTTGACGTGGCCGCGCCCGTGCTTGTTGCGCCCGCCATTCCTCCGCTTGAACGTCTACACCCACCAGAACCAACGACGACGGCACAGAACGGTGAGATAACGACGGCGAGGAGAGGATACGAGAGGAGATCTGAGACTAGGGCTTCGGGGAGCTTACCATGGCTGGGGGGAGGGAGGTCGAAGCCGCGGAGGAGAGGGCAGGGAGGCCTAGGGTTGCGCTGTGCTGCGGCGGCGGCGGCGGCGGCGCGAGGGGAAGGGTTAGGGAGAGTGGTGGGGCGACGGGGCGAGGCTTTTGTAGTGCTTGTGCTGGGCTCGTTGGGCCGAGATGCGTTTCTGACTTATGGGCCTCGGTGTGCCCCTTCCGTAGCCCATTGGGCCAAGTTTGCAAATGCTGGTTTTGGCAGCCAGCCATCAGAACAATTAGGCCCATAGTTTGGTTTTGTGGTTCTTATTTTCCTTTTCTCTTTTATGTTTTTTGTTTTGTTTGGAACATGATGATTCATAAATCTACAGTGCATTCTCGAACATTTATGCAAAGAGATGAGAGAGAGAGAGAGGTGCAGGACAGTGACCTCCTACCAAACAGCAAGTTTATGCATACATCTTTAGATTATCAAAATTAAAGCCATCCATGGTGTACTGCATGATATGATAAGAGAGGAGAAAGAAAAGCCACACTGACCGGTGATGGGGATCGAGCAAACAAAAGAGACACCATATATTCAGTTGCAGGCAGCCTTGTCTGATTCCATAAAGCTTTCTTCTTCTAGCTAATGCCGTTGTTATTGTGCTTTGTTGTTTCTAAATAACAAGAGAGAGAGAGAGGGGTAGCTAGTACTAGTAATAGTACTCCACATTTTCATTGCACACTTTTTGGAGCACAATTATTGGGTTTTGTTGGGTGTGTGATGAGGTCAGGCTTGGTCCCATGCATCGCCTCAAGATTTTGGATCTTGGTCACCTACACACTCATGTGTGTAGCATCTGATACGATAGGAGCGACTGATGTGTGCTGGTTGAGGTGATTTTTTCCTTTTCTTTTTGTTTTTCCTTTTGGGGGCCAATGTTTGTTTACTTGCCAAGTTACCAGCTAGCTAGAGGGACATTTACCAAACCCCTACATGACATGACATGCATCATATACTAGATCATTGATTGGCAAAAATGGACCGGATCGGCTGAGAGACACAGTGACATGTCTACAGTCTCATCTGTTCCATCTAATGGCTAAGGGAAATTATGTGCGGCAGGATCCCAATCCTTAGCGAAATACCACTACTACAGTAGCAAAAGATCCAGCTCCAACTTCACGGACATGTCCAGATTTTGATGGAAATGATGGATGGCGCTGATCAGACGGTTGAAGATAACGCGATAACATGGTGTCACGAATCACGGTCAAGATCAACCAAGTAGCCAGGGATGGAGGTTTCAAAGAAGAAGAAAAAAAAAGCAGCCAGAGGTGGAACTACGCTTTAGTACAAGTGCAAGTTGCGAATAAAATTCCCACCGAGAGGCTGGATTTCAACCTTGATTTGGATGTACTTTAGCTAGAGCGGTGCTTTTGTATGTCATTAGGCTTGTTAATAGCGTAGGGTCTAGATTCGGTGATGGTCGTTGTTCAAGTGTTAGGTAAGCTAGGTTAGGCTTTTAATATCCATAGCAACAGGTATTTAAGTACTATACTGAATGTGAAGCACACCAATGTTCAAGCGTTGAGTAGGCAATTAGCAAGGAGAAGAAACACTTCTGTCGATTCAGGAGTACTAATCTCCTCCTCGCCGCGGGTAATTCGCTGACTTAAGTCAATATGAAAAAGTGTAGAACAAAGAACTAGAACAATGATACCGATCAATAGTTTTTCTTTCAATATCTACCGGTGCCTCTGTAGCATCCAAAATCTTGGATTTGCAAAATCTTCATCGTTCAAGAACGCAAACCCCAAAAATTTCCCGTTTTGTGCAAGATTCGGATTCCCCCCCCAAAATTGCACCGAGCTTCTTCCCGCTTCTCCCTAACCCTAACCTAGCCCTCCTCCCTACCACTAGCCTGCCGCTGCGCCATACCCCGCCGTGTCAACGCCTCGGTCCTCCGCCCCGCGACCATGGCGGTGCCTCGGCGACGGCGCCTCTCACCGTCGCCCTCTCCTCCTCACGGCTGCGCCTCGTGCCTGCGCCTCCATCCGCGCCCGCCTGTCCGGCCAAGGCCCGAGCCGCGACTCTTGCGCCGCCCGAGCGTCAACGGCTCCTCCCTTCCCGGATCCAAAGCCCTCCGGCTATAAAGCACCGAGCCTCCTCCTCCGCCAAACCCCATCCCCTCATTTGTTTTCCCTTCCTCCCGAGCAAGAAAAACCGAGCGAAAAATCGCGACCACTCACCTTCCAGTGGCCGCCGCCGCACTGTTCGCTCCTCGTTGGCCGGTGAGCTCCGTCGCGCCGCCTCCTCGTGGATCGCTGCCAGACGCCCTAGGCGATCCACGCCATTGGCGCCGCCACCCCTTCCCGTGCTCTGCGCCCCTCCATCTCCCTCTCTCCCATCGGCTCGCCGAGCGCCTCCCTTCTCTTTCTCTCATTTGCCGCCGTGGGCACACACGCTTTGCCGCTCACGCCAGGGCCAAAAACGCGAGGCCACGGCCGCACGCGCCGCCGGGCCGGGCCGAAATTTTGGCTTTGGGCCACTTGCGGTTTTCTTTTATTTGTGTTTTTCTTTCCCTTTTTCTTTTCTATTTCAAAAGAGAGGTTCAAATATTCTTTTCTCCCCCATTTTAACTCCAAAAATTGTGAAGTTTGTTTCTAAAAATTTCTAAAATCAAGCCCTTTCTTTTGGTGCTAGTTTGGTTCTTTTTGGAGTTCATTTGATGAGACTTGTTATTTATTTAATTTAATTGCTCGTTTATTTCTTTTCCGGTACGATCGATCGCGTAGAGTTCGGAGAAGCCGGAGACCCCCACTTCGATCAAGCTCAAGAGTATCAAGATCATCTAGCCGTAGACCCAAAGTAGTCGACACTTTGATCATATTGAACCTACATTTTATGCAAATTATGTTCTTTTAAATATCAAATTGCATGCTTTATTTCCCTTATGCAAATGTATGTTAAATACCCTAAGGTAGTTAAATGCCAATTTGATGCTTAATTATTAATACACCATTCCTTGATAATTGAATTGCCATACCCCATGTCACCCTAGTAAATATTTGGTAACTATACTAGTATAGGCTATACTTAAGCGCCATGCTAGTCTTGCTTAAGTATCGGGTATCATCTACCCCATTCATCATCTTTTGAAATGAACATGATTTTGGGCGGTCATTGGGTGTAAATGACCGAGATGGTTATGATGTTGTATTTTTCCTACCTCTTAAAAACCCTAAAGAAATTGCTTGTCACATCCGGCGGATGGTATGATGGATGGTATGTTGGTGGGTGCTAATGCACCCAAGGAATGTTGGTTTGTGGATGGTATGTGGTATGAACCGCCGAGATGGTCCCTAAGGACTTAATCTCGTGATGACCTCCCAATGTAAAACGATGCGACCACATGTCTATAATGGTGTCGACTGGCTAAATAATTTGTATCCGTTAGTATGAGTTGCACGAGCGGATGACCCGCTACGCCATAAGCCTATGTGGCTATGGGTTGGGGTGTGTCGACTTACGGTCTATGTGAACGTAAGCCGTGTGGCGCAAGAGGGTGCAGGAAAGAGTTGACTGGTCTATGAGCGTAACTCTTCTCGAGTGAAACCTTAGCGGGTGTAACAAATCTTGGTGGATGCATTGTAAAGGCCTTGTGACGATCCCCTGGCTTACATGTCTACTGAAACATGTGTATATGTCGAGATGATTGTCTCTTGTGGGTAAAGTGTACAACCTCTGCAGAGTGTAATAAGCTGTTCGAATAGCCGTGCCCACGGTCAAGGCGGACATGGGAACTTACAAGAGTTAGTTACATTTATAAAACCTTGTGGGCGGGATAAAATGTGTTGGGTCGCTGTGACCCTGGTTTTGGTTTTTCCTGGGTGGATGTACCCGAGTGATGTTAAGTGGTGGATGTAACCGCTAATAAAACTAAGCATGAGGTGGAGGTAACCTCTACTGTTATAAATATTGCACAAGTAATCTCTTTAACAAATGCAATTTGGTTAAAATGCTACGTGATAGGACTTTTAATATTGGTACTTTAATTATTGCTTTGTGCAAATAAATGAACCCGAGCCATCCTTTTTAAGCCTTGCATGTATAAGATTGCATACTGTGTGTTGGCTCGCGAGCACGGTAGTTGTGCTCATCCTCGCTCTTTCCCCCCAAACCCCGAACCCGCAGATCATGGAGACTACGTCTACTACGAGGACCGGGGCGCCGAGGAGCAAGGACATGAAGAAGAGTAGCATAGTTCAGTAGTCCGAGTCTCGCCTCGATCCGTTGGCTCGTTGGTACTCGTGTACATCCTATATTATCCAAGCTTGTGGCTAATATCGGTCGTACACATGGTACTCCAGTCGCTTGCCTGTGGAGAGACTTACTCTACCCCTTTTGCTTCCGCTAACGTACTCGAGATTTTGTAATGAACTCATTTGGCCTAATCGGCCCTTTTGTAAACTCGACCCGACGTGGTCTATTTGAACTCTAATGCTTGTATTAATGAATGGTTTGGTCTACGCGATGTATGAAATGATTCGACAATGTGTCTTGTGAGCGCTATCTATCGATCCAGGAATAGCGCAATATTTTCACAGAGGATTCGGATTACGAAATCCGGTCCGACAGAGTGGTATCGAGCATCTGATCAGAGGAGCCTTAGTTAGTTCGGTCGTTGCTAAGGTCTTGAGTCTTATTTTCAAACCTAAGAAAAGCTTTGGCAAAAATATAGTGTATTTATGCTCTTACTTGTCATTCCTAGTTCGTACTCATCCTACTTCACTTGGATTTATTCATTCTTGACTTCCTCTTGTTTTCAAAATTTTAGATGGTCGCTCAGTCGCTCGGCGCTCTTGGGACTTTTTCTCTCACGGAGAAGACCTCGGAGGCTTCGTGGGGATTTTTCGCCACCGATGCGATATCAGGTTACTACCATCCGCCTATCTTCATGGGCCTGATGACTCGTGTTCTGGACCGAGAGACTGGAGCATGGAGGTTTTCCTCTATGCTAGGGAGGTGAGTTCAATACTCACACCTTCAAGTGAGCACCCCAGAGCCGTGCTTTGGATCTTTGTCGAGATGTGGCACGACTTGCCGCGTCTCGCTTGTGCGGATGCATGGAGACCTTCTCGCAGAGCTCGCCCTTCTCGCTTCCACCCGACTCTCCGGAGGAGAGCTCTACCGGTGGTCCGCCACGTCCGGCAGATGACCCGCACTGTCACATCGGCTCCACTCACGCAGCTTTGTCGACTTCCTCGCCAACGCCTTGGCGAGATCGGGGCGCCGTTTCTCTCACACGGCGACTACGAGCACTCAGACACCCTCCGTGGCAACATGTTCGAGAGATGATGAAGCCCACCGCGAGGTAGAGCGGAGAGAGATGCTGCATTGCGAGTTGGCCCGCCTTAGAGCCGCCATCTGCGGCCGCCGCCCGCCTCTGCTGCCCCGACTCTCTTGCACCGTCGTCGTTCCGGCAACCGGTGCGCCGACGCTTTCACTGGGGACCCACACCTGCCACGGCGCGCAGAAAGTCGTCCACCGCCGACCGACCGCAGCCTTGAGAGTCCAGTAGTGGGCGCGGCCCGATCCGCCGCTGGATTCGACGAGTTCGACCGCGGCGCCACCTCGATCGCTCGCTCGCCACCATCGATCGCGGCCGTTCTCGATCCTCGTAATCGTACCACTTGTGGTGGTAAGCACCCATGAGGGAGTAGTCGGGATAGCTAGGTTAACTAGCGATGCTTGCTAGGTAGTCTTTTGGTTGCAAGCACTTTCTTTATCTACCTTTGTAGGCGTTGTGTTTGTATCTCGTGTCATGGTTTTGCATGGCCTATATCTTCGTGTCTTAGAAGTCATGTAACACTTACCCCTAATATTAATGAATTGTAGCCATTCGGGCTTTGTATCGCATTTGTGTTGTTCGTTCAATTTGATTTCTTTCTTACTGTGTGCCTTAGAGGCCGGTGAACCCTCATATACCCTCTCAAGTTCTAAGCCTTAGTGTTTCTTGAGATGGCACCAAGGAGAGCTCTTGCCATCAGTGGTGCTTTGCAGCAGCCGTAGAAGAGCGTGGCTATGGCCGTGGTCGTGGACAAGACCTACCTCCCACCGCTGAGCATCCAACAATGGCACAAGTTATGCAACAACAAGCCCAAATCCTTCAAGCCTTGCTCGCTAATCAACAAGCGAGAGCGACCGATCGCCACTCTAAGTGGCGGATTTCCTCGAGACAAGACCTCTTACCTTTGCCTCGGCAGATGAACCCCGAAGCGTAAGATTGGCTCGGGGATACGAGAAGAAGCTCCGCCAGCCCGATGCTCGAGGAAGACAAGGTGGACTTTGCCACTCACCGCTTGAAAGGAGCCGCCGCTTGGTGGAAAACTACCTCATTGCTCAAGGTGGTGAAAGCCCGATGGCGGGAGAAGAAGAAAGCAAGCGATCGCATCCGCGACTAGAGATCGCAGGATCTCGCCATCTGTTGAAGCAATTCTTGGAAATACCGACGAGCCGCACCCGCATGGCGCCAATCTCCCGAGCGAGTTCAAGATCGCCAGGACTAACTTTGTACTCTTTGGTACAATGAGGCTAAAGAAGAATGAGTTTAGAACTCTCAAGCAAGGTCAAATGACGATCAATGAATATCTAACCAAGTTTAACTACTTGCTCGCTCGCTCCGGTGGCGTAGGCGATGCGAAAGAGAAGATAGACCGCTTTGTGGAAGGAATGCGTGGAGACATGAGAAGCGAGCTTATCCTCCATGATTTCCCTAGCTTCCACCACTTGATCAACAAAGCCCTCGTGCTGGAAAACGAGAAGAAGATTGCGGAAGTTAGCCGTAAGAGAAAGATGGTATTCCAGAAGCCGCAAGGTGGCTTTCCTCATAAGTCAACATTCCCTGGCAACTCATCTTTTAAGTCAGCTGTAGTTTCCCCGCAAGGAACTCAAGCTCCAGCCCCGCGTACCAATGGGAATGGTTTCCGCATCCTTCGTCCCGCCGGACAGCCTGCAACAAGCAACCCAGCAACTCATCTCCATTGTTTCCACTGTGGAGTGAGAGGGCACTTCGCCAATCGATGCCCTCAACGTCAGAACACTCCCGCGAAGTTCAACTCAGGAGCCGCACCAGCTCAAGGTCAAACATCAGCTCCAAGCAGGAACCATCAGGCCCCGCAAGCACCTAGATCTACCTCGACACCAAATCGCGGACATGTGAACCATGTCACAGCCGAGGAGGCTCAGGAAGCTACAGGAGTTCTAATGGGTACGTTCTCTGTTAAATCAGTACCAGCACAAGTTTTGTTTGATTCTGGAGCTTCGCATTCTTTCATATCAAGAAAATTTGTTGAAAGGCTTAAGTTGCCAACCTTTAAGCTAAAGAAACCCGTGGTACTTAGTTCACCCGGGGGACCCTTGACTACCATCTTAGTAAGTCCCCGAGTAGAGATTGCTATGGGAAATTCGGATTCCTAGCAAACCTCTTAGTGCTTGATCCCAAACTCGGATATCATCCTAGGGATGGATTGGTTGGCCTGATACCAAGGAATGATAGATCATGTACTTGAGGAAGGTGGTACTCACCAAAACCCGGGTACCACAATCAGGGTTAATATAGACCGCTCCTCAGGTTTGGATCGTACCATCCATAACCTCGAGAAGGTGACTCTGGAAACAACACCTGTAGTTCAAGATTACGGAAGTTTTTCGGAAGAATTGCTCGCATGCCACTGGCATCGAGACATAGAATTTGTGATCAACCTAAAGCGGAATGACCCCAATGCGAAGAGGCCATATAGGATGGCAATTGATGAGCTTGAAGAGCTTAAGGTACAAATGGAAGAATTACGAGGAAAAGGATTTATTAGACCTAGCTCATCCCCTGGGTTCGCGATACTTTTGTAAAGAAAAGGATGGCACCGCCGATTGTGTGTGGATTACAGGCCCTCAATGAGGTGACCATCAAGAACAAGTATCCCTTGCCCGCATTGATGATCTATTCGATCACCGTCAGAGCAACGATGTTCTCCAAGATAGACCTAAGGTCGATATCATCGAGTTAAGATCGTATGAGGACATCCTAAAACACTTTACCACCCTATGGCTTGTATGAGTTCACAGTTATGTCGTTTGGCTTGACAAATGCGCCAGCCTACTTCATGAACCTTATGAACAAAGTATTCATGGAATACCTGGATAATTTTGTTGTCGTGTTCATCGACGACATCTTAATCTACTCCAGGACTAATGAGGAACATGCTGAACATCTGCATTTGGTCCTGGAGAAGCTTAAAGAACATCAGCTGTATGCCAAGTACAACAAGTGTGAATTTTGGCTTCAGGAGATCAGTTTTCTCGGACATATCGTATCCGCTGGAGGAGTCGCAGTTGACCCATCCAAGGTAGAAACGGTGTTGGGATGGAAACAACCAACCTCAGTGACCGAAGTGCGTAGTTTTCTCGGAATGGTTGGATACTCAGACGCTTCATTGAAGGATTCTCCAAACTATCGGACAATGACCCACCCGCTCAAGAAGGAGAAGAAGTGCGAATGAATGAAGCTTGTGAAAAGAGTTTCCAAGAGTTGAAGAAGAAGTTAACTACTGCACCAGTGTTAGTCTTGCCGACATACACAAGGACTTTGAAGTCTATTGTGATGCTTCGCGCCAAGGTCTTGGCTGCGTACTTATGCAAGGAGGAAACGTCGTAGCATATGCATCCGCACAACTCGCCCACATGAAGACAACTATCCAACTCATGATTTGGAGTTAGCGGCAGTAGTGCATGCCCTAAAGATTTGGCGGCATTACTTGATTGGAAATCATTGTAATATCTATACTGACCACAAGAGTCTTAAGTATATTTTCACCCGCATGCACCTCAACCTCCGACAAAGGAGATGGTTAGAACTGATTAAGGATTACGACTTGGATGTTCATTACCATCCTGGAAAGGCCAATGTAGTGGCCGATGCATTAAGCCGTAAGTCCTACTGCAAAAATGTTATGGTTCAAGAGTATCAACCCGAGCTTTGCAAGGAATTAGAGGCACTTAACCTCGAGTTAGTAGAACAAGGCACCTTAGCAGCTATGGAAGTTCAACCAACCTTGGAAGAACAGGTCAAGACCGCTCAGAAAGGACACCCCGGAGTTCAGAAGTTTAAATATCTCATGGTCAAAGGAAAGGCCTCAAAGATGGTGGAAGACCAACAAGGAATCCTATGGTATGGGAAACGTCTATTTGTTCCCCACCAAAAGGAGCTCAAAGAATTGATTCTAAAAGAAGCCCATAGCTCAAAGATATACCATACACCAGCAAAGCACCAAGATGTATCAAGATATGAAGATTCTATATTGGTGGCGCGAATGAAAAGGGACATCGCCGAGTTCGTAGCTTGTTGCGATGTGTGCCAACGGATCAAGGCAGAACATCAGAGACCCGCAGATTGCTGCAACCACTTCAAATCCCTCAGTGGAAGTGGGAAGAAATTGGAATGGATTTCATTACGGGTCTGCCGAGAACCAAGACCGGATATGATTCCGTATGGGTCATAATCGACAGATTAACCAAAGTTGCCCATTTCATCCCTGTGAAGACCACCTACAAGGGAGATAAATTAGCCGAGTTATACATGGCTCGTATTGTATGTCTGCATGGAGTCCCCAAGAGGATAGTCTCGGATCGAGGTTCTCAGTTTACCTCGCATTTCTGGGCTAGTCTACATGATGCACTTGGAACTCACTTAAACTTCAGTACAGCATATCATCCTCAGACTGATGGACAGACAGAAAGAGTAAATCAGATTCTTGAAGACATGCTTGGGCTTGTGCTTTAGAGTTTACAGTAGGCGGAGAGATGTCTCACAGATGCGAAGTCGCCTACAACAACGATTACCAATCGGTTTGAAGATGTCCCCGTTTGAAGCACTTTATGGGAGGAAATGCAGAACACCCTTGCATTGGTCAGAATCAGGAGAAGGTTATATCTTTGGACCAGATACTCTCAAGCAAGCAGAAGAGAAAGTCAGATTGATCAGAGATCGTCGCAAGTGCTCAATCGAACGCAGAAAAGTTATGCCGACAACCGTCGTAGAGTTAACTTTGGTTGGAGATCATGTATACCTCAAAGTGTCACCCTTCGAGGAATGCGAAGATTTAAAGTGAAAGGCAAGCTTGCGCCAAGGTACATAGGCCCGTTCCCAATCACCGCCAAGCGTGGAGAGGTAGCATATCAACTGGAATTACCAGGAAATTTGTCAGATGTCCACAATGTGTTCCACGTCTCTCAGTTCAAGAAATGCCTTAGAGTACCAGAAGAGCAAGCTCCAATTGAAACCATTGCACTCCAGAGAGACTTGTCGTATCCAGAACATCCGATCAAGATTCTTGACGTCGTGGAGAAGCAGACAAGACGTCAGATCATCCGCTTATGCAAAGTGCAATGGAGCAACCACTCGGAGAGAGAAGCCACGTGGGAGCGTGAAGATCAGCTGAAGTTGGATTACCCCTACCTGTTCTCTGAGGAGCTCGAATCTCGGGGTCGAGATTCTTTTTAAGGTGGGTAGGTTTTGTAGCATCCAAAATCTTGGATTTGCAAAATCTTCATCGTTCAAGAACGCAAACCCCAAAAATTTCCCGTTTTGTGCAAGATTCGGATTCCCCCCCCAAAATTGCACCGAGCTTCTTCCCCGTTTCTCCCTAACCCTAACCCTAGCCCTCCTCCCTACCCCCCCTAGCCCTGCCGTCGCCATACCCCCGGCCGTGTCAACGCCTCGGTCCTCCGCCCCCGCCGGCCATGGCGATGCCTCGGCGACGCGCCTCTCACCGTCGCCTCTCCTCCTCACGGGCTGCTCCGGTGCCCGCCTCGGCAGCGCCACCTGTCCGGCCAAGGCCGGAGCCGCCTCGACTCTTCGCCGCCCGGCGTCAACGGCTCCTCCCTTCCCCGGATCAAAGCCCTCCGGCTATAAGAAGCACCGAGCCTCCTCCTCCGGCCAACCCCATCCCTCATTTGTTTTCCCTTCCTCCTGAGCAAGAAAAACGAAAAAGTCGCGACCACTCACCTTCCATGGCCGCGCTGCGCGCCACGCCGCTCCTCGTTGGCCGGTGAGCTCCGTCGCGCCGCCTCCTCGTGGGCTGCTGCCGCGCCTAGGCGATCCCGCGCCATTGGCGCCGCCACCCTTCCCCGTGCTCTGCGCCGCCTCCATCTCCCCTCTCTCCCATCGGCTCGGGCAGAGCGCCTCCCCTTCTCTTTCTCATTTGCCGCCCGGGCCGCACACGCCTTGGGCCGCTCATGTGGGCAAAAACGCGAGGCCACGGGCCGCACGCGCCGCTAACTGGCCGGGCCGAAATTTTGGCTTTGGGCCACTGCGGTTTTCTTTTATTTGTGTTTTCTTTCCCTTTTCTTTTCTATTTCAAAAGAGAGGTTCAAATATTCTTTTCTCCCCATTTTAACTCCAAAAATTGTGAAGTTTGTTTCTAAAAATTTCTAAAATCAAGCCCTTTCTTTTGGTGCTAGTTTGGTTCTTTTGGAGTTCATTTGATGAGACTTGTTATTTATTTAATTTAATTGCTCGTTTATTTCTTTTCCTGCACGATCGATCGCGTAGAGTTCGGAGAGCCGAGACCCCACTTCGATCAAGCTCAAGAGTATCAAGATCATCTAGCCAGTAGACCGAGTAGTCGACACTTTGATCATATTGAACCTACATTTTATGCAAATTATGTTCTTTTAAATATCAAATTGCATGCTTTATTTCCTTATGCAAATGTATGTTAAATACCTAAGGTAGTTAAATGCCAATTTGATGCTTAATTATTAATACACCATTCCTTGATAATTGAATTGCCATACCCCATGTCACCCTAGTAAATATTTGGTAACTATACTAGTATAGGCTATACTTAAGCGCCATGCTAGTCTTGCTTAAGTATCGGGGTATCATCTACCCCATTCATCATCTTTTGAAATGAACATGATTTTGGGCAGTCATTGGGTGTAAATGATCGAGATGGTTATGATGTTGTATTTTTCCTACCTCTTAAAAACCCTAAAGAAATTGCTTGTCACATCTGGGCGGATGGTATGATGGATGGTATGTTGGTGGGTGCTAATGCAGCCCAAGGAATGTTGGTTTGTGGATGGTATGTGGTATGAACCGCCTGGATGGTCCCTAAGGACTTAATCTGTGATGACCTCCCAATGTAAAACAAGACGACCACATGTCTATAATGGTGTCGACTGGCTAAATAATTTGTATCCGTTAGTATGAGTTGCACGAGCGGATGACCCTACGCCATAAGCCTATGTGGCTATGGGTTGGGGTGTCGACTTACGGGTCTATGTGAACGTAAGCCGTGTGGCGCAGAGGGTGCAGGAAAGAGTTGACTGTCTATGTGGCGTAACTCTTCTCAGGTGAAACCTTAGCGGGTGTAACAAATACTGGTGGATGCATTGTAAAGGCCTTGTGACGATCCCCCCTTGGCTTACATGTCTACGGAAACATGTGTATATGTCAGGATGATTGTCTCTTGTGGGTAAAGTGTACAACCTCTGCAGAGTGTAATAAACTGTTCGAATAGCCGTGCCCACGGTCAAGGGCGGACATGGGAACTTACAAGAGTTAGTTCTGTTTATAAAACCTTGTGGGCGGGATAAAATGTGTTGGGTCGCTGTGACCCTGGTTTTGGTTTTTCCTGGGTGGATGTACCCCAGTGATGTTAAGTGGTGGATGTAACCGCTAATAAAACTAAGCATGAGGTGGAGGTAACCTCTACTGTTATAAATATTGCACAAGTAATCTCTTTAACAAATGCAATTTGGTTAAAATGCTACGTGATAGGACTTTTAATATTGGTACTTTAATTATTGCTTTGTGCAAATAAATGAACCCGAGCCATCCTTTTTAAGCCTTGCATGTATAAGATTGCATCTTGTGTGTTGGCTCATGAGCACAGTAGTTGTGCTCATCCTCGCTCTTTCCCCAAACCCCGAACCCGCAGATCATGGAGACTACGTCTACTACGAGGACCGGGGCGCCGAGGAGCAAGGACATGAAGAAGAGTAGCATAGTTCAGTAGTCCGAGTCTCGCCTCGATCTGGTTGGCTCGTTGGTACTGTGTACATCCTATATTATCCAAGCTCAGTGGCTAATATCGGTCGTACACATGGTACTCCGATCGCTTGCTGTGGAGAGACTTACTCTACCCCTTTGCTTCCGCTAACGCACTCGAGATTTTGTAATGAACTCATTTGGCCTAATCGCCCTTTTGTAAACTCGACCGGCGTGGTCTATTTGAACTCTAATGCTTGTATTAATGAATGGTTTGGTCTACGCGATGTATGAAATGATTCAAATGTAATGCTTCGTGGCGCTATCTACTGATCCAGGGAATAGCGCAGTATTTTCACAGAGGATTCTGGATTACGAAATCCGGGTCCGACAGCCTCCATGTCTCATTGGACCGATGCAATTGTGTCTTTCGGTCCTAGGAAAACCTAAAACGACAAGATTTAAGGAACCCACGTATGCGAAGATCCGGGCAAAAGACTTTTTGTCGTACGATGCACTTCGTGACAATCTAAGGGACGGCTTGGATCATTCAAATTTTAATTTGCAAATTGCTTGGGTATCAAAATGCACTTGAATCGTCGGCAAGCAGTTAATGCAAGCGATGTGCCGGGAACAGATAGGATCGAACGGATGGATGGAATCGCCGTGCGTAGAGAAAGAGAGAGCAGAATTAACCCCGGCGATGGCGACCTGACGATCGTCGGGCCGGAGCCCGGAGGTGAGGTCAACTGCTCCTGCGCGAAATTTAAAGCCGTGTATAGGATAGGCCCGGTTGACCGTGCTGTGCTGAACGCGAAGGGCAGGCGAATTTTCTCCCGGCGAACGAAGCCGCAACAACCGACAGCATCGCGTGATTTTAGGTGACGATCTCGGTGCATACGGCTCGTTTCTTATGCATCGGCTAGCGGCACGTGATTCGCATCAGTACGTTGAATTTTGCGGGTGGGAACAACGGAGGATTGCACGACGGGCATGGTGCATGCGCCATCCATCTCAACGGCCATTGCATGTGCATACAAAGTCTTGCGAAAGCATATGGATTTTTCATTGTGATCGGCCGTTCGACCAATGCGAATATATGCTATTGACTATTCATCTATGATCAGGTGGTGTTGTAGGTGTCCTTAAAAAGGGGTGTTGTAGGCACCCTATGCCATTTTGATTCTAAAATGTACGCGTTGTTGTAAGGGTTTTTTCATAGGAAGGCGGGTGGTTTTATTCGTTCAAGCTTTGAATGTATCAGGAGCGGAGCTATAGGTATGTTTGGTTGCCTATATGTATCCTGGCTTACGCTAGCCCATGCAAATTTTCGGTTTGTTTGGTTGGTTGCTCCGAGGTTTGGGCCATGCCACGCACGTGCAAGATTCCCTCCTGATTTTGGCCAGAGGGAAACGCAGGAGACGAACTTCGCTTGCGAGCCAACCCCGTGGGATGCAACCGCACACCTTTGGGGTGCATCCACGCATGCAGGGGAGAGAAACACTGTCTTCTTTCTCGGCTTCTTCCTCGGGTGGTCGTGGGTGGTGGAATGCGGAGATGTGGGAAGGCCGGAGAGGCCCAGGAAATTTGGGAAATGGGTTGCGCACCACATGGCCGTGCTAATGGTGGTGGTTTTGAGGGCGGAAGAGTGTCGAGGACACGCTGGCAATGCTCGGGGCGGCAACGGTGGTTCAGCTGTGCATGGTGGCGATGATGAGATGGTCGGGGTAATAAAGTAACCACATCAAAAGGTAGAATGTGAGGAGGGGAACCTCAGGTGTGAAGCAATCGGGCGGAGTATCCCCGGCGAAGGCGTATGGATGCGACAAAGCCGTCAGAACTGGAGGAGAAAAAAACTCGATTGTCGTTGGCGGGTAGGAAGAAAATGAGATTAACTCGACGGAGAAGATGAGGAAGATAAACACAACGGAGAGAGAGATCAACATGTTGGAATTAATACAAGCTAGGCTCAATTTTAATTCTAATTAATTCCTGAAAAATCTCAAAGGTCCATGTGCACGTACTAAAACTGTTTAGTCCCACATGGAGAGTTGAAGGAGAGTTACACCATTTTAAAAGGTGGAACGTGGTATCCCCCCTTGTGGAATTGGAGAGAGCCAATACACACGCGTTTGCTCGCCTCGCCATGCCGAGCCGTGCCATGCGTGCGCGCGCGCGCAGGCGTGTCGGGTGCGGGCGCGTTTTTTTATCTATTCGAAAATCAAAACGCACTGACTCATAGTAAATGGCATTAACAAACGGCTGACAGTAACGGTTCAGTTACTAGTGAGTAATGTCTGCGGTTAACACTGGTTGATGGCTAATCAATGCCAACCGTTTCCTTGGTGAATTAAAAGCCTTTGGCCTCTTTGTTTTTGGCGATTTTCTGAGAGACAGTACTCGTTCTTCTCCTCTCCTCTTGACGAAAGATTAAGGCAGAACTCTACTGTTTTATTGTTGTCTCTGGCGATCTCCATCTCGGCGAGACGCGTGTACCGCCGCACCAGGAGAGCAGGCCTCTGGAACCCCCATCCTTGAAGGTTTGCACGAGCGAGGACGAATAAGATTTTTAGGGAGCGTTCGCGCGACTGCTCATTGCTTCATCTTCATCTGATTCTCTGCTACGTTTACATCAACTACACGACTACTACCACGACGTCCACTACGCCATGACGAACGACGACCTCACCAAGACTCCTGTTGCTGCTGCTGCTGCTTCTTCCACTGGATCTGGGTACGGCTATCTCGCGCTTGTTATTTGGTTAGCTTTATTATCTGTTGTTGCCTTGAACACTGAGATAAATATGCTAGTTTCTATCTTTCTATAAATTCATATGCCTATAGTGTTCTTGTTTACCTGCTTTGTGAAAATGGCTAGAGTAATTTTTATGATTTATCTAGTATATTTTTGGATTAAAGTAATTCAAAAAATACTCATATATTCAACACAACATGGGCAAGGTAGGCAACAACCTTGACGCGTACATCCAAAACGAGGAACGGTGAAGTTGAACCAGTTCTACTCTATTTCTATAGTGCATGTCATGCTCAGCAGCTGCATTACTTCTGAGTACTTGCAACTGTGGACACGGAGCACACCTTGGCTCAGAGCGGCAGCGGGGTGAGGATATGCACCAGGGTCGTATGCAACCAACCAAACACAATATCTTGCATTCATCACCCTCATCCAGCACCATACGTAACCAACCAAAGTAACATCTCAACGCATAGAGGCTCAACCAATGTCCTGTTTGGTATGTCTATAACTTTATGAAAAGTAGCTTTTGGCTGGGGTGAAGGGTTGAACGGCTGAGCTGAAAACGTTTGATGTTTGACAGTCTGACTTTTAAGTAGGTTGATTGGAGTTTTTGAGTTGAAAAATATCTGAAATACCCCCGAGGCAAATGCCGACTACTAACGACAACTAGCAACAAATTGATGCCGAGTAACGACAATTAGGGTGGACGTGTCGCCCGGGGCGGTGCAGGAGGGGCAGAGGCCAAAGCAGTGACACCGAGGAGGTCGAGGTGGTGGCGGCTAGAGGGAGGAGGCCAGGGGCGGAGGAGGAGAGAGCCGATCGGATGAGTGTAACGACCCGGGATTAACACCCCAGATCTTCTGTGCATAACTGAACTAGTCCCATGATCAGTGGCTAGCTCACACAGTAAACAAGTGTGATAACACAACCATAAACGCTAAAATTTATCAAATGACAACAGAGTTGATTACAAGATAGCCTTACAGGGCAACATTAAATAAACACAATGAAGACGATGAAGAAGTAGTAGGGTCCAGCAATCTGCCACAGGCAATCGACTGGGGTAGCGGCCTAGTCGTCACGATCCACACCTGTAGTGAAGTCCTTCTCCTCTGAAATTTTATTTGCATAAAGCAAGATGAGTACAACTTCCGTGCTCGCAAGTTACACCCGTCAAATAACAGAATGACATGCATACATGGATGTAACAAAGGATGGCTTACAGGGTTAATTTGCATAAATCAGCATTTGACATTAAATACCATACTATGTTCAAAAGCTCAAGTTTTATAAAATCTAAAATTGAACTTGAATTGATAACGATGGTGCAGGCACCAACCTAACACCAATATGAACACGGGCACCAACCCAGGGCTTCAACCCGTAACTTTTCTCATGGACACTCATTCATGTCAAACTGTTTTACAAAAACACTTTGAAATCGAAGTCTAACTTTGAGTGGCTTTGCCAGCATGTCCATGACCGTGGACATGGCTATTCGAATAGTTTGACACTCTGCAGAGGTTGTACAACTTTACCCACAAGACATGAATTCTCTAGTTGTTTGGAATCCGTCGATACCACCGCTCACTACCTTAAGTAAGCAGTCTAGAGTACGTGTCAAGGTCTTTACAATACGCTATCCCACCATAGTCCTCCCTCGCTAAGGTTTCACCCCCTTTGGACTACCCGTCCGCAGGGTTCAGGCCCCCTCTTGCGCCAAGTGGGACTAACAAAGGTCATGAAAGACCACCCACCGCATCACAGGAACGACCATGATGGAACTTTGCAAATTAATCAGCCAGGTCCTGCCCATACAAGACATGTAGTAGTACGATGTGGCTTAGCAAGATGCGGCTCGAAAACCGGTCCTTAATTGACCTGGGCGACAACCAACAAAACCCTGGGCCTCAACCTAACCAATTGAGTCCGTGCATAAACCTGCACCCACCAGACAACCATTTCGCCCAAGTCCAAACCATCATTTTATTTTATTTGTCAAGCATTTGTAAAACTCCCATGACACACCAATGCCAAGGGTACAATTTAAACAACATTTGACTTTTGGCTGAAATTCCCCAAATGAAACATATGTGATCTATAAGCATGGCTAAGCACAATATTTTCCAAATGATCCTAGTCCATACTATTGTATCAACTAGGTTTTTATCTAAGGTGACAATATGTTTGATTTGATATCAAAATTGGCCATACAAAGGATTTTAGGCATAACTATAAATTTAAAACAGGGATTTAAATTACTGAATATAAATAAGCCTGCAGTAATAATTTGAAAAAGAACTTAAATAATTTTAAATAATAGGTGCAAGTATGATCAAGAATGTAACTTGCCTCGCTTGAGGTGAACAGATCAACTGATACTGAGGTGATGTTGTTTTCCTCAACAGGTCACCTAGTACTCACAAGCACTTTCTCCAGGTAGTCTATGTGTACAAGCACGATGATCACACAGTCAAAATCAATCCTCTTATGTGCTCTTCAATGGCGTCGAACTCTGACTTTCCAAAGTCGTCGAAATCTATACGCGAAAATAAGTCAAATTCAAACCAAATTCAAATAAAATTCAAATTAACTCCAGATTGAATAAATTTGGTTTAGATAGCTAGATCTTGAATTTAGACAAATTTAGAAATTTGAATGGGCTCAATCGGAGTTTGGATGCAAAAGATATGAGCTTTTGAAGTTTGAAATTTACATGAAATGATAGATTTAGGGTTTAAAGGAATTTGTGGTCAAATGAACTCAAAATTAAATAATTTTGATTTAGTTAGCTAGATAATGATTTTATACAAATTTTGCAATTTGAATCACCCAAATTGGAGTTAGGAAACAAAAGATATGAATTTTACAAGTTTATAACCTAAATCTGGAATTAATAGAATTTTCTGAATTATTTTTCTACTGGAAAAGCTAATTATTGCGCATTCTTGACGTCACCGAGAATTTCGGAAATTAAAAGAATTTAAAGGAATTCGACATGTGGGACCCATGTGTCGGTCTCACGATTCATGTGGACCAAGTCCATGAGAGTTCGAGGTGAGAGGGTTGGACCTTGCCACGCGGGCGTGCGCGTGAGCGGAGGAGGAGGTGGCGCGGCCGCGGCCGTGAGTGGCGTCGTGGCGACCACGGTGGCGCCCACGTCGGCCTGGCCGCGGCGGCTCGGGTGCCTAGGCGCGGCGGACGGCGGCCGGTGAGTCCGGCGAGGCGGCAAGGAAAGAGGGGGCGTGAGGATCTTAGGGCTTACCGTGGCGGTGCAGCTAGCACGGTCACCGTGGCGAGGAAAAGCGGCGGCGCTGCGGCTCGGCGGCGAGAAGGGGCTCTGGTGGCACTCGGGCGGAACGGAGGTGAGCACCAGGTCGGCGAGGAGGTGACGGTGCCGATGGTGTAGGCGGCGACGGCGTGGAGGCGGTCTTGTGGCGCTAGCGGCGGCAAAGACGAGCAAGAATCGACGATCCGGCGAGATGAGAGCGAGAAGAGAGGGTGAGTGAGGAGAGGATGAGGAGGAAGAGAGGCTCACCGTGCTCCCTTTATAGGGGCCGGAGTGGCCGGAGTGGAGATCGTGGCGCGGTCATGGTGGCGGGTTAGGGAGCGGACGAGCCGGGCGCGAGAGAGAGGGGGAAAGGTGGGGTTGGAGGCGGTGGTGGGGTGCGGTTCGTGTGCGCGCGGTCGTGAGAGGAGAGGGAGCGGGAATTGTGGCGTTGACGAAGCTCGACATGGCCGAGAATGACGGAGCGCGCGTCGTGGGAAGAAGAGGAGGGAGGAGGAAGAAGGAGATGCGGGCGGGGCCACCAGCGATGAGAGAAGAGGAGAGGGGTGGCTAGCGGGTGGGGCCGAGTGCGGAGGAGAGAGAGCGGCGGTGGAGGTGGGCGAATGGGCGGCGCGGAGAGAAAAAGAAATGGGCCGAGTAGGTTTCGGCCCAAAGTGGTTTTAGAATTTTAAATTGATTTATGAATTGTTTTAATTCTAGAAATTAGTTTAGGCTTTAAAATATAGCAAAATAGATCCAAAAAATTATGGAAAAATTCACAGAAATTCCCATACTTATTTTGGACTTAATAAAATTATTTCCAACTAATACTTGGCTTTTAATTTTGCAAATAAATTGTTTTGGCTTTAAAATATTTATAAAAAGGCTTTTAAAAACTCATAAAATTCCAGAAATTAAGTAAATTTTTATTTTTCAAATAAAACTAGATGAGACTTCAAGAACTTCAAATAAATTTTAACTTTTGACTTTTGAAACTTCAGAAATTCAAATTAAGCAATCAAACTCTATCAAATTTCAGAAAATTCAATAAAATAATTATTTTATTTTATTTTAATTTTGGTAACATAACCTTGGGATATTACAATGAGGAGCAAGGTGGGCGCAGGCGATGCATGGCTAGGGTTAGGGCGCAAGACAATTTGGGATTATATACATGATAGGAGGGGTTGGTAAATTTCTCTAAATCTAGAGGCAAACTCGAAACTCCATCCTGCCAAAACCGTGGTAAGCTACCCTAGACCGACTTTCGACTTCCCTACGTTGAAAACGACTTCCGGATTTACCGAAAACCGTCTATTTGGGATTACTTCCGGCTTTTCCTAGCAAAAAAAAACCGAAGATATCCCAAGCAGATCCTAAAACAGCCAACCAAACACACCCTTTTTACATCCCCTAGCCAGTTTGGATGAGAGATACGAACTGGCTAGAACCAAACACTCCCACAAATGACCTGGTCCGAGCCTGCATCAATTTTAGGCTTGTAAAAATCCGACTTTTCTTCGCCCGACCCTGCCCGGCAAATGTTGAGGTGTAGGCTGAGCACGGGCCGTGGGCTCACGGTCGCCGATCGCGGAGCCAAGTGGACTAGCACGACGAGGATGCTTTGAATCTGCGAGGAATTCTTGCGATGCGAGCGACAATACGGGGTGCGGGAATAAAGAAGGGGAGGGGAGGCCAAGGATGATTCCGCGTGAACGGCATGGTATTTTTGTTGGTTGGCCAAGTGCTGCGGGAAAAGGGCGGGGGGAGGAAAGAAAAGTTGGCCTAAAACCACGTGGAATCGTGGGCCCCACCGCACCAGGGAAAGGAGAGGGGTGTGAGTGTGAGCATGCGACTGAAATCGAATCGCGGCCCCCACGTCCCTCATTTTCCTCCACCCAGTCAAATACGCCCACTCAACCATAGATAACAGAACTAACTATATATTTAATTGCTGCCCCAGGGATTTGGCTAATGGTCCACCGTGCAAGTGTCCCCAGCTGCTTGCCTTGTTTTAGTAACACCTTTAAATTTTTTAGGAGGTGTTTGTATACTCCATGTCATTTTTTGAAAAAGGTATACACAATGATACTTAAACTAATACAGTGGTTACTACAATGTAATATAGAGGAATTAGTAAAACGCTCGTTCGCAAATCAATATCTTTTTTAGTATACCATGTACATGATATATCATGATTTGGCCGTGCGCATAAAACAAGAGATTTTGTTAATTAGTTGTGTAAATTATGTTTTCTTTAATCCCAACCCAACCTACTATAAATAAATAAACCTTTTGTTATCTCAATTAGAATATGACCCAACTTTGAGCACCACCAAACATAAAGCAGAATTCTGTTTGAACCCAATCAACATGTCTCAAACCTTGTCTAAGTTAATTCATCCACACGTTTTGGACATATTAGTTAGGAGAGATAGATTAGATTCAATATTTGGATAACACATGAGTCCATCGTTGTATAAGCTTCTATATCTTTATCCTCGATATTCGTTTTCAACACGGGAATACATATTTTGTTCTTATCTACCTCGGTGTATCTTTACACAATGGAGGAGATGTATTTCCTACTATATCATTGTCACTCTTGATGTATCATTATGAAATTTACTTTAATATAGTTCAGATAACCTTAATAATCATAATTAGCTTGGCATAACAGTCGCACTTAGCAGTAAAATTTAATTCATGTTGAGATAATTATACTACAATTACTAGATAAAGCTATCACATGGAGGAGATAACAGGTCAATTGGATCCTGGGTGGGAGGAGGCTTTGAGAGAGATATTTTGGCCATGGGCGCATTCTGTGGTACGAACAAGGGGAGGCATGCCAATCCCACTCCCAGTCCGCTTTGCTTTAGTCGCGTCGTCTATAAAAAGCTGCCCACTGCGGCTGTGTTTACCCCGATACCTTCTCCCCCCCTTCCTTCCCCCGCACGACGACGACGACGACCCCCAACCGCACGGCGAGCCGCCCCCGCACCCAATCCATCCATCTCTAGGGTTAGGGTTCCTACTCCAGTTCCAGAGGCCACGCGGTGCGGTCTCGCGATTTTTTGGTGAAAATTTCTCCCCCCTTTTGAGCTCAAAATCGCCGATTTCCGCTCAGTTTTTTGGTAAAAATCGGCCCTTTTTGTGTTGTGACTTCCTCTTTTTCTTGGAGTTTTTTTACCCCCATTTCCCCGAGATATAAATCGGAGCTTTCTGAGGTGATCAGTGCTCTAGAGCTCGCTCGGGCTGCAGTTTTGATTTTGATAAAAAAAAAAACTTAGCGATTTTGGTGCGAAAATCACCGGTTTTTGTTCAGCGCGCGGCTTCAGAATTTAGCGAAGGTGAAATTTTGTGCCTCCGAGTGGCCTTGGTGCTCTGATTCTTGAAACACTCGTGCGCACTCTACGAGCGCGAGGCGCGCGAATTGGGCTTCCGGCTATTTGGGCACGCGCGCGGGGTGTTTGTGTTGATGCCTCGGCTGTCCTGCAAGTTCGCCGATCCCGACAGCGTCGTTTCCTCTGCGGCGGCGCGCCGCGTGCAGCCAGACACGATGAGCTGCGGCAGCGACGGGTGTAGGGATGGTGGCAGCGGTGGCAGTGAGGAATTCAGGCGGACTCGGCCGAGCAAGGTCGCTGCCGATGATTTGGTGGAGCCGGCACGGTGCTCGGATGCCGCAGCACCGGCGTCTTGGATTGACAGGAAGCTGCTTGTTGATCCCACGATGCTGTTCATTGGATCCAAGATTGGAGAGGGAGCTCATGGGAAGGTCTACAAGGGGAAGTAAGTAAAGCATCTTTTAAGACATAACCGTGCCTAACGTTTGTGCTCAAAGTCGTCAGTACTTGAAACAATTGCACCAAATTTGAAGTCTCTGCTCTAGTTGTAGTGTTAGAAGTTGTACAATCAAATGGGTGTTATGCACTACACCCTTGCTATGTATCAACCAAATAGGTATGCACTACACCCTTGCTATGTATCAACCAAATAAGGGGTAAGAGTTATGCTATGAATTGATGAGTCTCAGAGGGTGCCTGGATGCTCATGGTGCATATCACCTCAGTCAGTTAAATCGCACAAGCTGCGACTGAGACCCACTTTAGGCTTCTGATGTATTTATGAGTTTAATAGGTGGATATTAACAAATTGGGCTGGCATTCTTGCCCCATGAAGGAACTTTGCCATTTAACTCTTCATGTTGATGTTATATAACTATATTGTGTATCATAGTTTGTTTGTTTTTTTGCCTTCATATCCACCTGTGTCCGTTTTTATCAGTAATTAATTAGTTTTTTATGTGTGCTTTCGAATAGGTATGGTGATAAAATTGTAGCAATAAAGGTGCTTAACAATGGCAGTACTCCTGAAGAAAGAGCAACTCTTGAAGCTCGTTTCATTCGAGAAGTAAATATGATGTGTAGAGTGAAACATGATAATCTTGTGAAGGTACATCCTTGCCTGAATGGCACACTGTTGTGTCTAATCTGATTTTGCATTAATTTATCTAGTTTAGTTCAGACCTAGCATAGCCATTGCTAACTAAATCATCAGTTTTCTTGTACTTCTGTAGTTCATCGGAGCTTGCAAGGAACCATTGATGGTGATTGTCAGTGAGCTACTACCAGGGATGTCATTGAAAAACTACTTGAACAGCATTCGGCCCAGCCAACTAGAGATCCATACTGCAATTGGCTATGCACTCGATATAGCTCATGCAATGGAATGTTTACATGCGAATGGAATAATACACAGAGATCTGAAACCTGGTATGAATTCTTGGACTGTTTGACTTTTACACTTCCATTTGTTTACCTTTAACATGTGTAGTAAGTTGTATTTCTTTTTTTGTAACCAAAACCGCATTGCATATTTACCTGATATTTGATGGTCAGTTGTACATTCTGTTTAAGATGTCACAACATGGGTACATAATGTGTGTGTGTGTGTGTGTTTTTTTAAAAAATTCAGAATTAAGAAACCGGCACACAATGTATTTTTTATGCCAATGTAAGAACTTTTGTTTTGAAACAAAACTATGTTTGAAGGTTAATCATTCAAAAAATTTAAGTAAGATGTTTGTACATGTGATTTCTTGTTGTCATCCCCATTAATTGTAAGCACTATTGAATATTCCTGACTCCACATCCATGGTATCAACTTTACTTTCTGCTCATGGTTCTACTCCCAGATGTTCACTTTTCAGTCTGTTACTCTTTTGTTTTGCTTGCTTTACCTTATAGGTTGCTCCTGTAGCTGTTGCTTTCTATAACAACTGTTAAGTCAAGTTCTTTATGCTTTCCAAATTTCCTGATAAAAGTTCTTGTGTGCAGATAATTTGTTGCTTACTGCAAATCGTAAGAAGCTGAAGCTTACTGATTTTGGACTTGCAAGAGAAGAAACTGTGACCGAAATGATGACAGCTGAAACGGGGACATACCGATGGATGGCCCCAGAGGTCGTAAATCACTATTTTCTCCAATAACTAATTATAATTAAGAAATTATGGACTGAGGCCAAAACAAAAAAAGCTCACCCATTAGTATTTTAGCCAAATTATGATTGAGATTTCAGTATAAAATTATACTTCGATTCGTATGCCCTGCAATAATTTACTGGCTGTAACTTCTATACAAACAGAAATCTGGTGCTCTAGCACACAGATCTGTGTGATTACAAAGCCTGACTGATGGTCTTTTGTTATGTGATGTTGCAGTTATACAGTACTGTCACACTTCAACGTGGTGAGAAAAAGCATTACACAAATAAAGTGGACGTGTACAGCTTTGGCATTGTTCTGTGGGAATTGTTGACCAATAAAATGCCATTTGAAGGCATGTCGAATCTACAAGCTGCATATGCTGCTGCTTTTAAGGTAAGTAGGAAGCAATAGCCATGCATATGTTATGAAACTGTTATTTGCTACAAAATTATAGCTCCTCCTAGAAAGTTGTCTAACAATTAAGAAATCCTGTCTCTTGAAGAGTTATGGTTCTCCTGCTTAACTTTGCAAATTATTATTGCTCATACTGGCTACAAATTAGTGATGTCTCCTTTTGGGGACAAAGCTGTTACCACTGCTAAACAAGTTAGTAAATACTTCTTATGTCTTGAAGTTAGCTCAAAGACTCGCTTGGCTACCTGAAGAGCTAAGGCCAACAAATTGTAAGATGAAATGAACCATGCATTCATGTCATAGAAGGCTTTGTTTTGGATATTATGCTTCCATGGAAGTGTTAGAGTGCATATAAATTTCACTTTTTCGTCAGTCTTCTATGTCATGATGACAAGTCCATGGTACCTGCTTCAGCGCATATGCATGGTTTCAAATTGTGGAAACACGTAGCAGCAACTATTGACACTAGTTTTATTTTTAAGAAACAGATATTCATGGCACCATTCAACTGGTATACATGACTGTAGCACCTTCCTTCTTTAGTTTACTCCACTTTTTCAAGGGATCTTTGAACATGAACTCTCTTGCTGACAACAATTTCTGACATTGTTTTCAATTGCAATACACTAATCTGATCTATATTTTCTCTTGTCTATAACAACAGCAAGTGCGCCCACCTCTCCCTGAGGAGACCCCCCAGGAGCTTGTGTTCATCGTGCAATCATGCTGGGTCGAGGATCCTGCCATGCGACCCAGCTTCAGCCAGATCATCCGCATGTTAGATGCTTTCCTCATGACAATACCTCCACCACCCCCTTCAGAATCAGACAAGGATGCGGAATCAGAAGAAACAACATCGTCGTTGAGCAGCAAGAGTTCCTCTGTCTCCTCGATCGTTTCTCGAGCAACAAGCAAGCTCTCGGTCGTCCGCCATCTCTTCGCCCCAAAGAAGGCAGGCAATGGGAGGACATGATGCATGTCCTGAGACGTTTTCCTTGGTGCTGTAAAGATTTTAGCCTAGGTTATGTGTAATACAAGAGGGACCTTGTTCAGTGTAGAATAGCGGTTGTATTAATGATACAAAAAGAAAGTTGAAATGCAACTTATGCAAGCTATGTATAGCTGGCAGCTGCTTTACCATTACTTGTGCAATGTTGTCTTTGAGCGATTTTTTCCTCTTGTTTTCACCACAATGTTTAGCCTTAGCCCCTTTTGCAATGACAACCCATGGGAATCCTGTGATCCAAGCAAACCCATGGGATTCACTGACTCAGAATTTAACAGAGGTACAAGTGGAAGAGTGATCTGAATACACCCTTGGTTGATCTTATCCTACTGTCAAGGCAGGAAGAGTAGTAGGCCTTTACACGATTAGAGCTGTAAATGAGTTTGCCATAACAATGGTTCTGGAGATGAATTATGCAGGTTTTCTTATGTCACAAAATGGGTTTTGATTATGAAAGGGTCGACACAACTGTCACAACACGTCTTTATTTGCTGAAGAAAAAACATATACATATAATATGACTAAATCTTAAAGTTTTGTTTGGAACGCATGATTTCTACAGAAATTTCACGCAAAATTTACTCGCGACAAAATTCATGAAAAATTCCGCTGTTCGGAATTGGCTCTAAATGTAGTACAATTTTCTCACTTTCCTGCTAAATACGGCACGAGGAAACATAAGAATGTTACCAGCACAACGCAGCGCACCGAAGTCCCGAGCCCAGCAAACCACCCCTCCCTTCTCCCCCACCGTGCTCTCCAAGCTCTCTCTGACCGCCATGGCGTCTCCTCCGGGGGTCCAACGCGCGGCCTCATCCTCGAGGGGGGTGTCCTCGCCCGCGCCCTTCCCCGCCGCGACCAACTTCCCCTCCCGCGCCGCCGCCCTGTTCCTCCGGCAGCACCACTTTCCCGGCGACGACGCCGTGGAGGAGGTCGACGAGGACGATGACGGCATGGACGACGACGACGAAGAGGAGACCGAGCTGGTGGACGGAGCGGCCTGCAGCTTCCAGCAGCGACGCGCCTCCTCTCCAGGTGAAGAAAGGGTTTGCGCGGTGGCTTCAGCTCTTATCGATTCTGCTGCTTCTAGAAATAGAATGATTAGGTTTGACTTGTGCAAATCCAAGATTATTCTAGGTTCATGTGTTCTCTGAGTAACAAAGATCATGCTCTTCCTCTCTAGTTAGGATTTAATTTTTTTTTCGTGTATATGGATGAAGGTTGATTATTGTTGCTTGCTGGTCCACACACCAGGAACCGGGCGTGAAGTGATGAATGGGCAGAATGGAGTGAGGCAAATCCAAGAGGAGCAGCAATGGCAGCACAGCCATATATACAACTGTGGAACCGAGCAATACGGGCACGCTTCGTCTAGAGGGGATGAACCTGGTACCATCCCCAGGGAGACGAGGGTGGACAATGGATATGGAGTTATTGGGAGAAGAGAGGGAGGTCCTGCATCCAGCTATTGGGACCTACTCAGAGCACACCTCTCTGATCCGTTGACGTGGGTATCTGCAAATCTATTGGAAGTTACATTTTGTTTAGTAAGGATTACTTAGCTGTTTTACCTTCTTGATTCACTTTGTGGTTTGTAGTGTATTGAAACACTGGAGTACAAAACTGAGACTACTACATGCTGTCAAGTATCAGTATCGCTTTGTAGGCTAATGTTATTTTCCACTAAATCATGACAATTTGTAGTGCTTGTGCTTACCAACATGTTAAATGCCTTTTATTCTTGCCATGCTAGTTTTTGCCTCTGGCCTTAGATGAGTGTTGGTCATGCATAGCACCTGAATTCGTTATACCTGAATATCATGCTTGGTTGCGATAATAGACATAATACTTAGGCAAAAAGTATTCAAACACCTCCTTCATTATCTTCCTGCGCCTGAACTTGTAGAGGTGTTCTGATGGACGATGCAATGATTCTATCATGTGGGCATTCTTGTGGAAGTAGCGGGATGCAGCATATCTACAGAATGGTTTGTTCAAGGATCCTTACCGCCTGATAGTTTTTCAAACTTTTGGCTCTATTTTATGAATGTAGCTTACAATTTACATTTTCTGTATCCTGCTTGTTGCTACATCTGTTCATTGCTAATGTTAAGACTTTCTTACCCCAAGCTTGCTATGTTCATCTTAATTACTTGGTGTGGCTTTGAAGCATAGTGTTTTTCATTGTTACATAAACATTGCTTATGTGGCCTTTGGTCTGGCTTAAATCCAGTATGAACTAGGAAGCGTGACATATGTTCTTGATTTTCTAGAGTAATAAAAGCACATTTTAAGAACTTATATGAAATGAAGGATCCAGTTAGATTCTTTTCCATTCATGGGTTATGTTGCTCTATCAGAAGTGAACTGATATCTGGGGTCATAAGAACTAGAGGTATTTCATAGTCAACCATTGCTATCAGCATGAGTAACACATCAGGGTAAAACATTGCTGAAACAATCCTGGAAAGTGGATAGCCTGATATTACAACGCTACCCAAAGAGAGCTTGTGTGAAATTGCAAGTGCATGTGAAAGTGATATAAAATAGTTTCTGTCCCTGCCATGCAGAAAGCCTGTGGCAAATGCGGTCAACCGATTGCTGAGGACTCCATTCGACCAAACTTGGGTATGGACTATGGTCTCAAATTTCTCGACTATTAATCACTAAGATTTACAAGGATTTGTTCTATTGTGTGACTCAACTTCTTTCTATGCTGATTTACTTGGCGAATTGCGATACTAGGTTGTATACATAAAGAGTCTTTCATCTCCTTAGCTATGAATGGCACCAACAGTTTTGTACCATTTCCTAACATAGTTTTTGGTACTTGGGGATCTAAGTTCAAGGATATTATGTAACTTCTATAAATTGGTACCCATGGGTTGAATTATTTATTTTGCAAGATTTGGGATTAAACAGTTTATACCGAATTCAAACTGATGCCTAGCTGCCCTCATATCTACTTCCTTCTACTACCAGCACATGCAATACTTCACATGTACCATTCAATGTCTTCCTCTAATTTGACCTTGTTAGTTATTATGCATGCTTTTAGTTTTTTCCATGTCCATGCGCTGTCTGAACACAGTTTTCTGGATTGATGTAGGCAAGTAGGCAACTAGGTAAATCCCAGCTTATCATTCATGTCTACCTGTCAGTGTACATGCATTTCCAAGTCTTCTTTTAGCTATATCCACCTGCCAGTCTGCATGCACTTCCATGTCGTTTTTTAGCTATACCAGAGAAATCAATGCATGTCACATATGCTGATCTTTTTTAGCTTCCTTTCTGTCCTGTTAACATCAGTGTTTTGCATTTTTTTTCAGCACTTCGCCTTGCAGTTCAGGCATTTAAACGCGAAGAAGAGTCAGCAAAATCATTGAAAAGAAGAAGAGAGCGCCTTGAACAGGTATGTACTTTTTTCCAGCTTATTAGTTAATGTTCGAATTTTGACAACTGTAAGTGTTACACGATGTTCTTAAATCTGTTCTCTCTCTAAAATGAGGACAACTGTGGCAATGATGAACCAAATCCAACTGAGCTTTCTAGAGGTAAAGGTGTTCAGTTTCCTTTTGCTGTCTTCGACCGAGTCATAATCAAGGTATTTTTTGTTTAGTGAACTAAGCACTCACTTTCATTCTCTCTGTCCTTTCCTTTCAATAAGCAAAATGAGTTTCCTCAGGGCAACAAGAGGACCCCAGAACGATTTGTGGGGCGTGTAGCTGTTGTGACAGCACAGTGCTTAAATGGATGGTTAGCAACATTTTTTTCTTTACACAATCATCTTTCAAAACTAAACCCGATGCTTATCGGTTGGTTGCGTTTAACAGGTATGTGGTGAAGACTTTAGACAATGCAGAGAGTGTGAAGTTACAATACCGTTCCTTGGCAAAGTTTGCTGATGGCGGCGAGTCCTCTGCTATGGTCTCAAACAATGCCCAAAATGCAAACTGGTTGTAAGGTACAAAGTAGGTCATTCCCTTGCAATCTCTGAAACACTGATTCAAATTCATGTAGAAGCTGCCGAGGATCTCAAGTGTTGCTAGTGCTAACATCCTAAATTCAGACTAGATTTTTCTCCCTTTTTTTCTTTGTCTCCGAGAGGAGACAGTTTAATGCATAGAAGATAAAAAGAAATGTTTCGATATGTCAAGTACTAGCCAGTGTTACATCCATGATGTATTCCTTATCCTCAGCATTATCATCATAGGAGTCCCCTATGAGTCGACTCGTGCTGTTTGCTGTTTGGTAGCACCCGCCAGCATCTCGATAGCATGTGCTGTCAATGCCTTGCAAACCTTTGTAGGATACCATTTCAGTGGTATACCCTATCATTTTGGTGATTGGACCAGAAGCTAAATATGGAAATACAACATCAAAAGGGAGAAAGAAACAACTCCTCAGTGGTCACTGGTCACTCAGTATTGGGAGTATGAGACCAGAGGCTGGTAAAAACATAAAAGATGATGAAAACAATTCATAACAGCTTGAACACCTTCCCTTTTTGGACCAAACAAAAATTCAGTCTAAATTCAAAAATTTAGTAAAATCTGTCTGTTGTAATTTGTGAAGACATGCTTTATTTTACCTGCCATTTTTGTTGATACCCTTGTTTTACCTGCCACCTCCCAGAAAGAGTAGTGAAAGGACACAAGAACGGTAAAGGAATCCATACCATCCGGGACAGCTCCTCCACAACCGAATACCGAACAATCGCCACGTGGCGCTCTTGTCAGCCGTCCGATCGATGTCGTTCCAGAAGAATCCGCCTCCGAATCAACGGCGGCGGCGGCTTCTGTCAGCCGCCCGCGCCGTGAGCCACTCGTATAAAAGTCTCCCCTCCCCCAATTTCAACCTCTTTCTCTCTCTCCTCCTCCACCTCCCAGCCAAGACAGAGGGAGACAGCAGCGGGGAGCCTAGCTGCTAGGGTTTTGATCTCGCCGTCGCGCGCCGCCGCCATGGAGAGGGAGCTCCTGGAGACGTTCGACGCGGCGAAGAAGGCGGCCGATGCGGCCGAGGAGGACGGCTCGCCGGAGGCCGACCGCTGCCTCGACGCGCTGCGGCGGCTGCGCGCCATCCGCGTCACCACCGACGTCCTCGTCTCCACGCAGGTGAGCGGCCGCCTGGATCCGAATTTGTGGTTTCCAATAAATCTGTCCGTGGCCTCTCGTTGTGTCGTTTGCGGCGGATGCGTGCGGCGGCGGCAATCTTGTCGAGGAATTAGTGGGCAAAATGTGCCTTATTGCGTTGAATTCGGATTCTATGTGCCTTTTGATTCGGTTGGTTCGTCAAAATTTACGGGTTGTCTGGGAGAGATTTTGTTTTTCCCCTTTTAAGGCGACGGGTGAAGAGATGCGAAAAACTGGACCTCTTGATTGGAATTAGATCTTGTGGATGTCTATCGCTATTGGGGGTGGAAACATGATGCCTTTTCTCCTCTTTTTATAGCTCAGATTGATGAGTTTGTTGGAGGGTGTTCGGTGTAGGGGTTTTCTGGAAGCGAGGGGAGGGTAGGTGGCTGGGATTTGCGAAATGCTATAGTTTTAGATGATGGATATGTGATATGTTGCAATTGCCATTCAGAGTGGCTGAGATTAGTGAACTCCTTTCTGGTTAATACTAAAACCTGGGCTTGAAGTGATGGAATGTGAGCTGGGTGGATGGGTTATTTGTGTTTTGGTCAATGGTAATCATACTGCTTCTGCTAGTTTAATCTTGATGAGGATTCTGCATTCAGTGATCTCCCAAGCATCACGTTCTAATTTTGTGTGATTAACTATCACAGGTTGTCTACTGATGAAGAGAAAGAGTGTAAAATTGTGTCTTGGTAGTGAGTGAGCTTGCGTTTGATTCGTGTTGTAGCGCGGGATTCTGATTTGGCGGGAGAAGCATGTGAGACATGTGATAACTTATTTGTCTTATATGAAATCTTAGTTTCATAGTTTCAGAAAAGAAGAGTGAAAATTATGACTTCACAATTGGCTGGTCCTTGATTCAAGTGGTATTGTGAGAAGCTGACTTGGTAGGAAAAGCGTGCTGAACATGAACAATTTAGATGTCTAAGATGGAATATATTTTTTATAGCTTTAGGGAAAGCCATGGATTACAGAAGCTTTACTTCCATATTAGAGACATAAGTTGTCACATTCCACGCCATTTTTTTTAAAAGCCAGCTTCCCGTACAGCTATTTGGACCAATTACCACTCTGCTCTCAACTCTCCATTTAATCTCATCTGAAATTGTAATAGCTTCCCAACAGTTAAGGTGCCACATAATCTGCACACTTCTTAACAGTTAGATTCTCATGGAACCTTTTACCAGCCAGTCTTATAATTTAGTTTTAGTTTTACACCTTTGTGATTTAACTAGGGAAATATCTCTTATCATGTTTTTTTAATTGATTGGTCTGCAAGTTTTTTCCTTGCAAAACACTACATAAGCGCCATGGGGCTAAAGAAGTAATTCTGGACCTCCGTTTCTGGGATTCCTAAAGAGGAACACCCATCATTTAAGGTACAAAGATATTCTGAGCATGAGCCAGTGAGACTCCTTTTGAGGGCCTATGCATTTATTAAATATGTTTGGTTGTGGGCGTGTGAAATATCTTGTGTGAATTGAATTATTAAGTAAAATTATGTTTGCACAAAAGCTTATTTCATCAAAATACTTTAGTACCGAACTTCTGCTTTCTCTCTTAACTGGTTACTGCTTATTTCTTTCTGCTACTTTGCCAGCAGTTCTTTTCATAGGACTAAGGAGCTTAGAATTTACACATTACCTTATGTTTTGTCAGGTCGGCAAACGTCTTCGGTACCTTACCAAGCACCCTCACTCAGGCATACAGGCGATGGCTACAGACCTTTTTGGGTACTGGAAGAAGGTTGTTATTGAAGAGACGGGAAAGAAAAATGGCACTGCAGAGAATGAAATATCAAATAACTCTGCATCAAGGGTTGAGAAGGCTCAGCCCATGAAGGTTGAAAAGAATTCTGCATCAGCAAGTATGAAGGTTGAGAAAAGAGATGTGGATGTTAGGGGTCAGAAGCCTGAGTGTGTCAAGGTCGAGAAGATTGCCAATAATGATTCCAAATCCCAACCTGTCAAGGTAGAGAGGGTTTCAAAGGAAGTCAGTAGAACTCCTGATAAAAAGAAGCCATATTCTGTTCCAAACGGGCCCCCAAAGCTGACATCCCTTGTCAAATGCAACGATGCTACGCGAGATAAAATCCGGGAACTTCTTGCTGATGCCTTCTCTAGGGTTTCTGGAGAGACTAGCAAGGACGACAGAGAGGAAGTAAGAAACATCTTAGATGAAGTAGATGCACGTGACCCATTCAGAGTTTCTGTGACAGTGGAGTCTGCCTTGTTTGAGAGGCTGGGACGTTCCACTGGGACTCACAAGGCAAAATACAGATCAATAATGTTCAATCTGAGGGCTGATAACAACACTGACTTCCGTAGAAGGGTTTTCCTTGGTCAAGTGAGGCCTGAGAGACTTGTCGACATATCCCCCGAAGAGATGGCTAGTGACTCGAGGAAGCTCGAGAATAAGCAGATAAAGGAAAAGGCTCTGTTTGAATGCGAGCGTGGAGGACCTCCGAAGGCGACGACTGATCAGTTCAAGTGCGGCAGGTGTGGCCAGCGGAAGACGACTTACTATCAGCTGCAGACTCGGAGTGCCGATGAACCGATGACAACATTTGTGACATGCGTGAACTGCAACAATCGCTGGAAGTTCTGCTGAGCGCCAACTTGCTAAACTGCTGAAATGTTTGCCCTGTTAGCAATGTCATTAAAATTAGGCAGGCTGGTTGGTTTCAATTTTCCAAATATACTAGGAGCCCTGTTTCCTTTTTTTCCCTCCTTTCGTCCTCTTTCGGAACCTGATTTATTCAGATTGTACTACTTGACCGCATAAATGTTGTTGACTTAATTACCATGGCCTGTTGTACCTGAATCTTGGATGGCTGTGTGGTTCGTGTGTAACTTTTATAAGGAGATCGGGGATTGCTGTATGGTAATCATATGCTCACATAGTGATAATAATGAAGAAAAAACGATGTTGCTCACATGGAGATGGAGACATGAAGTGCAATCATGGTGAGTTAGATCATAGATGATGATGATGATAGACGCAAAAATCTCTGCTCCTTTTCATCCCAATCTGTATGTACCGTGAAGCTTATGTGTACTATGATGTTCATGAATTTGTACCTGTTCCTCACAGGCGTTCTCTCTGTTATTGTTAACCCAAAAAGGATCTTGCTTGGACAAGGAAATGTGAATAGATGTGGCAGGATCAGAATCGCAGTCTGAAGTTGCTGTTTGTGACATGGGAATCAAAGCAAGTCTGGTGTGTGTGTGTGTGTTTTTGAGTATTTGGCTAAATATCATTATTGGCGCCATGATTAACAAAAACAATGCTAGACCGATAGTAATGAAAAAAATAGTACAACGGACAAACCGATAGTAATGAAAAAAATAGTACAACGGACAAACTGACCATCGACATGCATCTAAATCCAGACGACCTCTGTTGCGCCAGGTCGCTCCTGCCGTGCCCCTGTGGGCCGGACGGGGCTTGTCCGTGCCTCTGCGGACCGGATTGATTTCCCAAAGGCAAATCTCTTCAGTTGTGGGGATATCTGGAATCAATTGTTCACCTTCCAGGCTTTTATTGTTTTAGCTCGCATCAAATTTTAGAAGCTGCTACGTACACGTCATGCGGATGTGCGGTCCTTCCTAGATCACGAACAGCAATCAGTTTTACACTTTTACTTCCCTTGCTTGCCCTTCGGTACATCTGCAAAGGAAGCAATCAGGCAAGCAGTGCACTGCACAAAAATGTTTGCCAGAACATATGTGCACATGGAAACTAGACAGTATAGATGGAGGCTGGGTGGAAACTGAAAAACGGATTGAATATGAAACAAGTAATGGTCAAACCATATTTGCATCCATGTGTTTTCGTCAAATTCTAATATTAATTTAATATTCTCGGATTAGAATATAAATCAGGAAGCATCGATAACCAATTTGAATACAATTCATGCTCGAGTTGGTTGAAGTCAGACATCATGTAACTTGCGCGATGGCTTGATAATAATGATGATCTTATAGTAGTCTCATATGCAACGCAACAAATCATCGTAATTTTTGTAGTTAATACCAAGGAACACGAATCGTCACTGAATTGAAGAGAAAAAAAAAACAAGCATATAGTTGATTGCAGCATTAACAGTAATTGAATCGGCACTTTGAATAAAAATACAAGGGAGGGGTATCATTCTTTGAGGTGCGAAATAGTATGTGACATCTGCATTAATTCCTTTGGAGTTCAGAGAGCAGAGCCGTGGTTGCATGAACATCCTCGATGGCTGCAGAGCACAACACCGATGATACCATGGCAAATCCGTTGAGGTCCTGGAGGATTAGGCCAGTAACCGAACAAAATGAAGAAAGGATTGATCTTCCGTTCCTCTCTTTTTAGCAGCTCCGTCAAGTCACCGAACCGTATGGCGCAAGACCGTGCCCGGCCGCGCGTGAGACTATGGCACGGCAGTGCGCGGAGGGCACGACCACGGCTGCTCCGGCCCTAGGGGCACGGCAACAGCGACGTGGCATTACGAGCGGTTGAGCGTCGTTTTTGTTAATCGTTGCGTGATATTTAGTAAAAAATCTCGTGTTTTTTAAGCTGTCCTGGCGAGGGTGATGGGCTGTTGGTCTGCCCGTATCTGGAATGCCTTCTTTTGTACTATACAGGGAAGTGGAAATCTACGTCTACTCCCAAAGGCAATCAATCTCGAGAGAGCTCCCTGGTTAGCAGAAACCAGAAGGCCAAGACTACTCAACTACTCGTCAGATAGTGTAGGCACAGTTTGCGTCGGCATGTATGATTTGCACGAAGAGGAATCTATTCTTGTGCATACTTCAAATGGTGTGAGTACCAGTTCTTCTCTTTGCAAATTGACTCGATTGCAGCACCAATATGGTGTCCCGTCTGAATCGTGGAGTAGAGGAACATTCTAGAAGCAGCGCAAGGGCATATCTGACATTTTCATTCAACTCAGCCCCATGTCAGCGATTTAGGGCTACAATGCGAATCAGCGAATATGCCCAGTTCGATTGCTTATCCGCTAGGCGCACATCTCATCTTGCAGGCTAGCAGCCAGATGCTCAGCTATCCCCATTTCTTTCTTGGAACGGAAGCTTTGCTTTCTTGTGAAGGATTATTTCCCTAAATCAAAATCTGGTTTTGCAAGAAGCAAAGAACATTCATAACCAAGTCTTCTTGTAGTCTCTCTCAAGCTTATTGTTCCAAGGAGAAAAGATCCGAATAATAGTTATATCAATTCTAACCAAAACATATTATACAAAACTTCTTTTCTTCCCCTTCCAAACGCAAGTCCTCGAAATCCCGCCAAAATCTACATAGAAAGAAATATAATTGTCTTGTCATTCAACAAAAAAAAAATCACATTGTAATAATAATTGGGAAACGCTTTGGATCGGACACTTCTTCCCACTCACACAGTAGACGTCTTCCACTCATCCTTATCCTCATCCAACCACACGAGCTCCACTCATGTCGTTTTCTCTCCTTCCGAGTGGCTCATCTCTCGCTAACCCACCATGGCTCGTCCTCGCGCCTCTGTGTTACCTCTCTGCATGCCATCGGTGCGGATAGCGAAGTCTCCCGAGCTCGACTAGAGAACAGGAGGCAGTGGTGGAGCTCCGTGGCAAGGCCTCTCGAGCTCTTGGAGAGGTGTGTGGTGGAGCTCCGCGACAAGGCCTTTTAAGCTTAGTTGTGGGTCAGCTTTGCCTCGATTCAAGCCCGCCGCTGACGAGATGGTGGTGCGACCGAGCCACCTCTACCTCCTCCAAGCTCATTGTCAAAATGGACTCGCTCTTGCTAGATTTGAGCTCACCAACGATAGGGCACACCGTCACCCGATTAGGGGCTTGCCGTAGATAGTTGGAGCGCCCGGGCTCGCCGTCTCGCGTGCTTCACGACTAGGGAGCACTGGAGCGAGACCGTGGTAGTGCGTCGTCGCCTCCTCATTCTCCTTCTCTCAGCTCCCCTCCTCTTCGAGTAGGTTTGTTGCAGACATTTATTCAATTGTTGTAGCAACCTTTCCCTTTTGTTGCAGGAAGTGTTTCATTTTGTTAGGATCTATCTTTTTTGCAAATGTTGTAGTAGTATAGTTTTGTTGCAGATGTTGAACCAATTTGTTGCACGGGAATAATTTTGTTTTGTATGGGGTCTATTGCTTTGTTACAACATCTTTTGTTTTGCCATGGGTTGGTGAAACCATTTTTGTTGCGCCTTTGAGAGAGAATGTTGTAGTGTTGTAACACACTATATTTGTTGTATCGATTGGAATAATAGTTTTAGCCGTTCACTCATTTTGGTAGCTCGTTTTAGTCAGTAGCTAATGCTCATCACCATTGCTTTACTTTCTGCTTCTTGCTCGTCGCCTTCAGCTCATGTTATGGCAAAGCCACAAGACAACTAGATGAGGCATTGCGGTGGCAAACGGAGCACGAAACATCCCCCACGCAATTAAAGCTTGAAGTGGTCGAGTAATATGGCTATCAACCTAAGAAGTGGCTGTTGCTTTCTGGCGCCATGCGTCTCTTCCTCCTCCGTTTTTAGGGTAAATATATGTATATATCTTGCTGACACAAGATAGTTTTATAACCAAAATACGGACAAGATGTACCTAAAAAATTCTGATGGCTATAAATTATACCATGTTGTAGTAATATGATTTAGCATTGGCCTTTGGCCTCTTTGAGATTTGGCTCAAGCTTCGTCACTGGATTTGTTGTAGACTTACTAAATAATCGTTGCATCTCACCAATTTTTGTTGCGCCAGATCGAATGGCTGAGATCAACTATTTTAAGTCAGATCCAACGGTAAAGAGAAGCGTTCCATCGTACGGGTGGGTGAGATCGACCATTTTAAGTAAGATCCGACGGTAAAGAGAAGCATTCCATCGTACGGGTGGCTGAGATCGATCATTTTAAGTCAGATCCGACGGTAAAAAGAAGTGTTCCATCGTACGAGTGCTAATCGTTCCCATAATAATTTGCACTATTTATGCTACAAACCAACCTAAATCATCCTCTGTGAAACTACTTGTTCCAACTCGCCTACATTTCTTCCTAGAGAAGTCACAAATCTTAACTCATCCATTAACCGCCTCCCATATTCCGAGAATATCCACACCCTCCCATTTCCGGGAACAGAAGATTCCTAACCGATCCTGCCACGTGAAATCCCCAGACTACCCCTCACCCTCCCCTCGTTTTAGTCCCCACCTCCCCCACAAATTCCCTCGTCTTCCCGCTTCCACCGCAACCCCTCAAGCTGCACACCGCCGCATCAACCCAGGAAACCCTAACCCTAACCCTAACCCTAACCCCTACCCCGAGCTTTCCACCCCCACGCTCCCATGGCGGGGCGCGGAGGCTCAGCGTAGCCAACCCGATCACACAGCCGTATGGATTGAGTGGGTTCGAAGGCATGGGTCCAAACCCTAGCCTGGTGGAGCTGGCCGCGGCGGCGGCGGAGGCGGCTTCGGCGACACCGCGGGGGCGCGTGGTACGGATACTCGTGCGCGACGCTGACGCCACGGACTCGTCGTCGAGCGAGGACGAGGCGCCGCTGCCGCGGAGGGAGAGGGGAACGGGGATGGCGGGCGTGAAGCGCCGCGTGATGGAGGCGGGGAGGGAGGCGTCTGTGGCGAGGCAAACCGTGCGGTTCCGCGGCGTGCGCCATCGGCCGTGGGGGCGGTGGGCCGCGGAGATCCGCGACCCGCACCTCCGTCGCCGCCTGTGGCTCGGCACCTTCGACACCGCGGAGGAGGCCGCCGCCGCCTACGACGCCGCCAACATCCGCATCCGCGGTTCCAGCGCTGCCACCAACTTCCCCTCCGCCCGCCGCTGGCCGCCACCGGAGCCAGCCAAGCCGACCATCTCGCCACCTCATGTACCATCGAAGCCGATCACTCTGCCACCAGGACCAGTGATGCAGACCGTCCCTCCGCAGGTCGAGGAGGAGGGTGGGAGGTGTGCCGGCCAGGTGAAGGAGGAGAACATTAGCTGTGAGATTGAGGCGCACACCATGAAGCCAATGTGGGCGATGATCGCTGGCAAGCGCAAGAAGCGATCAGGCTGTGGCACCCGTGTTCGCGCCTTCCATGCTGCCTCCGTCTGTGTGGAGGAAGTTGGCGGGTCCTGAGGGTCCAATTATCCGTTATTACTATCATTAGCAGCTTTATTATTCTATCCAGCATCATTTAGAACTTGGTATTGTGTAATTTTGGTTAGTATTAAACTGTTGATGTGAAAACTTATTACACTGGGTGTGATATGATTGGTGATGTTCTAATGTATATATGGTATTGTTGCTCTATCCAGTAATATTTTGGTACTCTATGTGGTGTTGTATGGCGCACATGGATGTGTAGCGGAACTGATGTGTTATATCCAAACCAAACCTTTTGATGTGATACGTAGTTGTGGTCTTGGATAATTAACAAATATTTGTCTAAATATTGCAAGAATTGATTATTATGATTATCTTTGCAAATTCTTCTGCAAAATATCCGTGTGTTAGCAGGTTTTTTCAGTTGTAGTATAGTAACAGAGTTTAATGTTTTGTTGGATTTGCTTTTTTCAGTGTTATACCGTTGAAGTATAATTAAGTGCTTTGTCGTATGTCTTGTCCATGTATTAACTTTGCCATGGCAGGATTATATTTCCTCTCCAATCACTTTGTAGAATTCGAATCCTGATGACAATGATGTTCTGTTAGTACTTGTCTATTTCGTTCTTGGTTTGATTTATGGTAGCTGCTATACCTGTTTGAGCTGCAAATTTTTTTCTAGCTGAGGTCCATACCATCTTATAGTCACAATTTTAGTTTCATCACAATATTTAGTCATTGAGTATTAATTAATCAACATGTGCTCTTAAATCTTAGGCTGTTTTAATCTCGGGCCATGTTAAGTTCAGGTGTTTTCCTGTGTGCATTCAGAAATACACTGCTTTTCTTTTGTGACATGTTGTGAATGAAATCCTTCTCTTTGTATTGGATCATATGGAACCATGCTCATGTCTTGCTTATCTGTTAGCTGCAGAGCTGGATTGGGGCTCTGCCTGAGATAATCTTTTCATAACTTAATATGCATGTGCACGTCTGCAGTCATTTTTTAGTTTTGAGTCAATGGCATCTTGTGGTGTTCAGATGATTCTGCATCATGGATATGCGATTCATTTCTTATTATTTTGACTTGCGCAGGATATGGCTCTTCATAGAGCAGAAATATTTGTTTTATGGTATGGTGATTGTGCCATTGTGGGTGAGTCTTAAGATTTGGTATAAGATTTGATCTGCTTCGTTTTATTCGAAAGATGCATATGCAGTGCTGTGCTGGTATATTGGTGTTTTTCTTCGCCCATTGGAAGTGTTTTCGAGGAACTGACGCTGTACGATACAGAAGTACCCGATCCTGGAAGAAGGGGACCTGAACTGAGCTCACCACATCTCTACTCGAGTCTGCCTGCAATATAGCTTTTGTTCCGAGTTACCCTACTCTTGGACCTGTAGTTTGTGCCCATAATTGTTCTGAGCTCCCTTGCTCTGGAATTCGTTGCTGTTCTTTCCGAGAAATGAATCAAGAGGCAAATTCTCTTGTAAATTGCCGAATCATGTTGTATCTTCATGACTCAATGCTGGCTTCTGGTTTCAAATGTCACACATGGCATACAGAAATATAACTTGCTCGTCACTGTCAAAAGTCATTCGCACAAGTGCTACCTTTCGCCTTAACCGAACAAAAATACCACGAGGCACGTACGTTTCTTTGCAGCTGAATGGACGTGCAGCTGTTTGCATAATGGGCTGCCAAGCCTGACACAAGCAACTATTGCCATCACCTAAAGCCTCCAAAGCCTACAGTTTAGATCCTGTCCTCTCTGCAACACCACAGAAGCCAGCAGCATCTCATCTAAACCAATTCGAAGTCTCAAGCCAAAAAAATGCCCAGAATTTAGCTCTTCCAACAATGTGGATCGTACAGCGAGGATGCGAAACCACCATGATCCATGAACATTGTGACACACATGTTGATGTTGGATTATTCAAAGTTTCTGCAACCGAACCGAATACCATAAGGTACAAGCAGATGATCCTTAAACCCTTTTATTTTTGCAGATCCATGATGTAAAAGGATATAATACAAGGTTAATTAAACACCTAACGGGGTAAAAAGGAAAATGAAAAAAAAAACTCACATATTAAGGCCTCTCTACTTTGTCATGGAGATCACCTACCATAGCTCCGCATACTAGGGTCAACGGTCAATAACAAATAAAACTAATGTTCTAGACCTTACAACAACCAAGCTGGATCAACCCTACGATCCAGGACTATTGCCATTGTCCCAGCAGTTTCGCCTGTCTGAAGGAGAAAACCCAACTCAACCAGACCCATATAGTGAAGTGAAGGTGCATTGCTTCCTTCACATACGCCCATGGCAAACATCGCCCGAAGGCATGGCATCCCTTAGGGGCATAAGGCACCTGGACACTATCAGTAAGGGTGGGTCTAGCTGCTTCTCTACTGGCCTGTCTTCGCACGTTTCATACCACCGTTACTGAATGGAGAGACACTCCCAGGATGAGGGCTGTCCTCTCTCAAGGTTGAGTTTAGCATCGCCAGCTCCCTGAGCTGTTGCCTTTTGTAGAAATCCTGCGACTCATCCTGCAGCAAAAACCAATATGGCTCTGTAAATCAGGCATATGTGGAGTTCATTTATAAATACAAGGAATTCCTGGAGAAGCGAGAAGCAATAAGGGGGGACGAAAAATGGACTTCCACAAAAATTGAGAAAATCAGTTTAGTTAAAGATCAGTAAATGGTAATGAAAATTCAAGAAAAAGCGTTATCTGCTAGGAGAGGACTAGCATTAGGGAAGCTGGGGGCAATATTTTTCCACGGGATTTTAACATTATTCTTTTTTTTTTAAAAAAAAACAAAAGCACTTTCATGGTATTGAACCATAACATGGCTAATTGGCTATTTCCTTGGCTTTCTCCAGAAATCAATCAGATTCCCACTGAATTGGCTCTGGAGACTAGCACAAAGGGCCTAGCCTGCACAAATTCTCAAGGTTCAGGCTTCCAGCGGGCAGCAGGAAGGGGGTTCACATAATAATCTTGCAGAAACAAAATATATATGTATGTGGACAAAATAATAGGGTGCATACTAATCAGTAATCACTCACCACTGGTTTTAGCAATTCTTCTATAATTTCCTGTGCCTGTCTCAATCTTGTGTCAATGATACTGGCTGGGAACTCAGCCTCTATCAAGATATGTAGCGGGTCACTCAGATGCTCATAGCCCGGTTTTCCTCGTAGTTTGTCCTCCTTCAAGAAACATGAAAGCAAAGATGTAAAACTTAAGTTCTTTGAAAGGTAGAAGAAACACAAGATCAAGAGGCAAAAAAAGAGCAATGGAAACTTAAGGTATGAGCTAAGCAGGACCAAATAAGAGATAAGAGGAACACTAATTTATGTTAGTGAGACCGAAAAAACGTTGACAGGTAAACTGGACAGAATAGAAATATATTGCACAGCAGTGTAAAAATAATAGTTATTATGTAAAGAAACTCTTAGCCTTGGTAATGAAAGGAGACTACATTCAGGACAAGACACAGTGTTTGGACATGTGGGAACTTTCATTACCACATTGAGTTCCTAAAAAAATCAAGTAGCGAGTTGAAGGTTCCTGAACAACATTTGCCCACAAAAGTTAGAACACACAATCCAATACTATGACCATGAATAGGTCGTGGCATAAAAAGCATGGTGATAAATCCCTTGCATAGGAAGACAATTCCAAGAGAGTTACTAAACTTACTGTGCAACCAACAGGAGTTTAACCACAAATTTGCAGACTTAAGCAATAATTTAATAATGTAAAATGCTAAAGAAAAATCAGATTGCTACAACTACATGTTAGCATACTAATAACCTAATAGCTCAAGAAGCAATAGTATTTCAATTTAAGTGGATGCAAATCGAATATTGTAAACTTTTGTTACCTTCCCTGGATCTTTGATGGAACCCTTTCCTCTAATGAAGACACGACAGCCAGTGGATGCTTCTACCCGCTTTAGAGAATTACCTCTAGGTCCTAGAATGCGCCCCACAAAATTGAACTGGAGCGAAAGTGAAAATTTTATCAACATAGAGATTAAAACTACTCAAGAATTATTATGTGTGAACTTCAAGAGAAATTGCACAAGTTGGAGGAGGCATACATTCGGATAAGAATCAACTGGGACCTCCAAACGTAGAATCTTCTTTACAACATGAGAGCTAGGGCTTGGTGGCGCTCCTTGCCAGTCCATGCTGGTTCCTTGAGGAAAACCTAATCTCTTTTGCGTAGTTCAAAAAGGCAATCACAAATGCTTTATCAGTATTTTGACCCCAAAAAAAATCGAAGCATGTGCACAACATGAATAGTGGTCAATCTTTTCTCCCCCAATAAAACACATCTTGCATGGTATTATCATAGTAGTACACTACGCCTCTGAAATGTCACTATCACATAAGCATGTATGGGATTCATTTGTACAGAGAATAATGACTGTAACTCCTATGATCTATTGGATTGCAAATAAGTTTTGTTTAATGCGTACCTCTTGGTGCAGTCCACTCCAAGGACTGAACCCGTTGCCAGGGAGATTAGACCTGGGGTTTGGCGAAGACATTGGACTAGGACTTCTGTACCGATGCCTGTCAAAATCGCCAAATCCATGGTTGTGGACAGTGCTTGATACCCGCATAATTTCTGAGTAGCATAAAGGTCAGAAGAGAATTTAGATCAAAAGAAATGGTTAAGTTGCTGATTAGGATCAGAATTCTAGACAGTGCTATTAAGTTTTTAGTTAGGATCAAGACAAGAAATGATCATACAATGGATAAACATTGACAGGAGAAAGGCAGATATCGAAAAGCACATGCGCATAGAACCAAACCCAACATAATTTATATAACATTAGCAATAACTTAGTAATATAAACCATTTGTATGATACACTTATCCAATAGGCCTACAATATACAGATAGCAGGAGGGTACTTATTTTTACAGGGTGGTCTAAACCAATAACATTGAAGTGTGATGCAACTGATGCAAGCTTTGATCCAACATCACCACTTAGGAACTTACAATAGAACAATTATTGATGATATCATTAAAGAAGATGGTGAATTATTCAAGGCACAATGTGACGATAAAGAAAATCCTATAAATCATGGTCTAACAATATGTACAGCCCACAAATAACAGTCTCATCTGACAGAGCAAGATAACCCGATCAAACAAGAATTTTTAAGTTGTATTTCTATTGTAAGTTACGTTTCCCAGCACCAGCACTAGGAAGAGGCTGCGTAGTATCAATCAAAGTATTCCTATATTCAGTTTGCTAACAAAACTTCATAAATAGGTCAAGCAAAATTGCTTATATCAAGTGCAGCTGGTCATGTGCACGGCTGCGTAATATGTTGACACCCTCTCGGTGATAATGTGCATTGTTTTTTTAACAGTGATTGAGATACGCATATGTTGACGTCCATAGATAGCCTTTACTACTGACCAGTAGTGCAATCCACGAACTTCATCACTGCTTTTACATACTACTGTTAAGATCACCTCTAAACCAAGCATATGATTCTCACCAAGAGGATGAGATGAATTTCTAAGATAGCAAAAGGTCCATTTCTTGAAAGCATATCCAACAGCGATCCCTCATAATATTTCAGCCAAGAATATTACTCTACATCATCGCCACCATGGATTATTATGGACAGATCGATCATCAACAACACCGAATGACAACATTATTGTGCAGAAGCCGATCAACTAATCCGGTTGGTTGACGGAACATCACGATACAAATCAAAAACAAAATATCATCCAAGCAGCACACGAACCAGAGATCATACAGCTAGGCAGCAGCAACCAATGCCATCTAAAGCGAACACTCATCCAAGCATCGGAGCCATGTAGTTCCCAATTCATGATTGCAAAGGAATACCTCCCCCATAACCAAAAAAACCCACCATGCTGCAAGAAACAATAAGGGGGAGATCAAAAGATCTCACCTTGGCTCAACAGCTTGCTGCATATGGGCAGCACCTGCATGAAAGGCCCCAGCTTCTGGTGTTCGGCGAGTAACTCGGCCATGTACTGACTGCAAGAAACGAAGAATTGTGCAACAATCACAATATCACCATTCATCAAGCAAACCGAACAAAAAACGGAGGACACCATAAACAAGCAATCTTGGCGTCAAGAATTGCCCAAGAAACAACCCAAGAAACAGATAAAAATCCACGCGCAGTTCTACCTATCCGCATCCGGGTTGCTTCTAATCTGAGGGGAGAGGTTCCTCGCAGGGGAGAACCCCTGGCTGTAGAACCCCGACATGGCAGCGGCTCTGCGGAGATAGGGCTGCACCCGAGGCTGTGCCCAAGAGGAGTGGCGACGCCAGAGGAAGAAGCGAGAAATAAAGGGGAGGAGAGGAGAGGAGAGGAGAGGAGATGGTGTGGCGGTGTGGGGTGGTACCGTGGTAGGAAGAGAGGAGGTAAAAAGGCTCGCTGCTTTAGGGTGCAGCCTGCAGCGGCAGCAGCCAGGCAGCCAGCGTAGGGGGAGGAGAGAGAGGGAGGAGTTGGCAGCCGCTGCCGCTCTGGATACCCTTTCTCTCTCAAGAGGTAGCCTTGCGTTGCTCGGTCTCTCGAGTCTCAAGGTTGCAACACGACGCCCATCGGAAATTTTGATCGAGAACCACGGAACAATAAGTGCTCGTGTCGTGGATACGCTGTGATCCGAGTTAATTCCTAAAACCTTTTTAATCCAAACGGATGACTCTAATACCTCTTTATTTAAATAAATCCTAAAAGGAAAAAAATGCGGGAAATATGGTTTTTATTATTTTCGTGAGTCACATCGCGTCTTGTCTAGAGCATGATAACACCGTGGTACTGTGGCTTTTGCATAAATTGTTTTCCAACTAATGGTCTCTGTGGTAGGGTCATTGCCATGTACGTCGTAATGCGTTTCTAGCTTGTTGAACTGAGCTCTCGATTTACGTTTAGTTTATGTATAGAAAAATACGTTGTATACTTTATTAGACTTTGCATACAGTATTAGATATATATATAAAAAAAATCATATCGGGCATTTTGTCACCGTACACGGGGGACTTTGTTTTCATATTTATAGCCTAGAAGTTCGACTACACGAGTGACCAATAGAGAAATGTCGTTATTCAAGCATACACAGTGTACAATTATATGTATCTATAAATTAGTCATCGTGGCCTACAAACTTTGTCGTCACAAGGAAAAATGATGTTCATTTGTAATCATGGTGTGACCAATTCATTTGTTGCGCATATATATCATAGCTATATCTTCTCTCTCTTTTTTTATCAGGGATGTCACAAATTCATTTATTATGATATGTATCATAGCCATCTAAAAATAAAAATATATTTATTTGTATAGCAAAAATAGGAATTTCCCTAATTTCTCATGGTTACCATTCCTTAATAATTTCTAGCACCTAGATCCTCATCCATGTTTATATTGTCAATGTTTCACCAATGTTATTTTTATATCGCTAAATCTGCAAGATTTCAAAGCTAATGTTATTTTCCCATCGTTATTGCAAGGATGTTCAATGTCGAGGTTTCAATAGCTAGAAGAAACTATAGTTTCTTGGCTGAATGTTCTCAAAATGGATATTGGAAAAGGTTGACATCTCAGCATGAGACCCATGATGTTGGTCCCTCTTTAAGTGTGATATACCTGGCAATTTTGGACAAGCCAAATCCTCATGCTACTCTTTCCAAACTGTCCATTTTGTCATTAGAGTCCATTCCAATTCCCCCTTTTTTTCTCTCTCTGATTTAACTCTTCATCCAATATATAGGAGTTTCTGATAATTCAATTTTGGCTGTCAAGCATTCAGTGGTATGGACCCAAGTGACTAAGACTGTATCTAGGTTATTTAACTGTATTTGTTCAAGCAAGCGACAGGAACACTTTCTAATTACTATTTTAACCAATTGTGTAGAGGCCCACAAAATTGCTCTGTATTGTGAGTTTTTTTCCTCTGCAAAATGTGTCGGTAGCTAGTGAGCAGAGCAAAACATGGTTGTCTCTGTCATTACACGAGAGGAAGATCCATCCTAACAGTAGCGTAGAGTAGCGCCTTAGAGCTAGTACCGGGTCACTATGTGGTGGACACTGTTTTCCAGACAATTGATAACGATAAATGGTACCACGCTAGATTGAACACTACGATAAACATGGGAAGGAAATTTGCTGGAGCGGGACCCTCTCCATCAGTTATTGGGTTTTTCTCATCATCAAAATCAACGGCTACGAGATAATGCCTCGTGTGAGGTCCTCTCCGATCGGATTTTCTTTCAATAAACATTAAAGGTTCGTTTGGAAGAGTTTTTTTATATATATATAAGAACTTGATAGAAACTAAGACATTAAGGGTGGCTGAAAAATTACCGCCCTTAACTTCCATACATTATCCTTACGTTCCAAATGGGTTCTGATAACAACTGTAACATTTTGTTTTTTTGCTACTCTACGTCGAAGCTTGCCTCCCATAAGCCTTATTGTAATTTCAAAGAATATTGAGAGATTAAATAATACTTTTATTTGCAAAATAATGGAAGCTCACCTATAATAGTAGATCAAAAAATTCCTTAACATTATATTAAACCAATTACTGATGACAGTTGGCTCTTGAAAAGAATGCAGCAAGCAATAAATCCTTATCAACCATCTCTCTATTATTTCTAAATGATCTTAGCAATTTTGAGTATGTACATTCAGGGTAGATGAATCTACTTACCGTGTTCTCTATTCTTTCTAAGCTGTCATCATCTACGGATGAATCAAACTGACGATGCAAAAAGGGCGCATTAATGCCTTCTTTTTCCCTTGATAGAACATGAGAAATGTACTATCTAATCATAGTTAGTTACGTACATAATTGTGGACCACACTGGCCAAGGGGCAATGTTAAGTGCCCCTCAGAGAAAACGAGAAGTGTTCGATCCAATGAAAAAAAACACTGGCAATCAACTACTGTGATAAGTTACTTTTTCCAGGAGATACTTTTGAGTTGTGCTGTGATCTGGTTATCAGACTCTCTCTCTCTCCTGAGTCAGTATGCTTCAAGTGAATGTACCTCTGTTTGTCTCTGTAGCTTAATTTGTTTTGTTTTATGCATTGTCTATGTGCTCGATTTGGTAAACAGGTGACTTGGAGTGCCTGGTAAGTCAGTAAAAGTTCACGAGGTAAACATCCTTATTTTGCCCTTTTTCCTGAAGGCTGGATGCTCTGATCCGGGCATCAACTTTTCTGTTGGCCCTTTTCAGTTCTGCCTTTACTCATCAGTCTTCACATGCGTCCTGCAGTCCCATGCATGCTCTGTTTTTATGCCATAATTCAGGAAAGAGAGAAAGACAAGGTAAGCTTCTTGCTAACATCGATCTGGAATGGTGTCAAGATTTAATTAAATAGGTCTGTAAGATATAACAGTAACTAGTCATGGTACTGGCGAGCTACTATATGGGAATGGGACAGCATGTCACAATTACCAAGTTCCAGAAACTGCAGTGTCAAAACAAAGGCAGACAATAATGTGCAGAAACAGTTGCATACGCTCACCATTCTGTATTTCTGTTGATGCTTGCACTCCGCCAATCGCCACATGTACATGAAAAATGCTAACAGATGAGAAGGTTTCACGCAAAATCTTTCAATAAATGAATAAACAAACACACGTCGTTGACTCCATCTATAGACATGAGCGTAAGCTAGTACAGACATACAATAGATCTCCTTTGAGCGTACAAGCAGTACACACCGATTTTTTACTATAGGTGGACATCCTCCCACATCATTCCCCGTCTAATCTGCATCGAGATCTGTATATTTAGGAATATACTAGAAATATGCTCCCATCTTCCCACGCGTGCACGAAACTTAATGAAAAATCAACGGTAAATAGCGTGGGAGGATTTCCTCCGTACCTGCAACATATCGTCAATCAACAGCGCCACAAAATTAAATAAACAAGCAAGTGTCGCACCATATCATACCACTGTCATTTGTGGAGCAAACCAAGTACTGACCACCGATGCTTGCCATGCGGTGTATAGTACTCCATTTCCCACTGAATACCATATGCCAGCATCCTTAGCTCCAAAACGACATCTATTTAGGTTGTTCTCAGTGCTCCACTTTAACTGGTATCTTAATTTATCATGTAATCAAAATAATAATGTGGCATCATAGTTAATGAAGAGAGAGAGTACTCTAGTATCTAATTTAGATAATAGTCCGGCTCGAAATCCAACGCAAAACAGTCTCATGCATGTAATTAAATGAAACAACTTAAGATGCTACACTGTAAGAAACTATGCATTGGGAAGATGGTATCATAATACTCCTCATACACTAAGAAAATGCATCAATATATTGTCTATCCATTAGGAGCAGACTTAGGCAACAGGACGATACTTAATTGGTACCAAACTACCAAATGTTAAACCTTTCGCGGACATGAAAAATCAAGTGGACCAACCAGCAATGATCTAGCAAGTCGACGAGGAACCAAGCCCGAGAGCAAATCGCAGCCAGGATCGATGCAACCAAACACACGAGTGTAACACGCGTGTAGCAGCAGAGCAGAGAGAGATCCACATTTGCGTAGCATAGAGAGCACAGAGGGCATAGGATTCCCTCTTGGTTGGAGACGGGTGTTAATACCATCCTGAGGCAGCGCACGTTGGCGCTGCGTTGCGATGCACTGCATACACCACCGCTACTACATGCTGCCCCTCGTGGGGGGGCAAGCTGGTCGGTATGTTTATACCAGTACGCTGATGCACACGCACGAACGCGTAACGTATGCGTCGCTCCCATCTCGTGCGCTGCGCGCGTGCGCCGCAGCACGCGTGTGTCCACTAAGTGTGTAATCGGAGCGAATACAGATGGATATTATTTAATTTGTATCCTATTTTGTTTTTTTCTTCTTAGAGTCGGAGTCAGATAGCGTCAGATACTCATTTCTCTATCACGTATTCGCTCCGCGAGTCTTTGGCCGGTCGGCCGTACAAAAAATATCCGCTTCTTTTGTACCCCTACAGGACATTGGACAGTAGGAATGCAACCGAAACAAAAACAAAGAGACTAATCGTTGCGATGTCGAAGAAAAAGCACTCATCGTCTCTTGACTACTCAGATGTAGCAACCATTTTATTTGTTATCTTGTTTCTAAGTGAAGTCACAATAGGTTTTTCTCGTACCACTTAACATACAGACACATACAGACGGATACCACTCATCATGTATAGTATTCCACATTTTTTCCTTGAAGTTGAGCATGGATAGTATCGGAAACTCATTTCTCCATCCCGTATTCGCTCCGCAAACCTTCGGTCGATCAGCCAATTAAGAATTATCCACTCCGTTTGCACCTGCCAGTGTCCACCCCTACCGCCCCTGCCTCGCCGGTCTCTCATGCACATGACAACGTAGTTGGTGCATTCCTCTTGCTCGTGCATCGAATACGGCCTCTGCCTCCTAGCATGCAGGTAGACTTGTTCACAGGCAACCTGGCGTTTAAACAGATCTACTGTAGGCTGCATCTCCCTCCATTATAACACTCCCTGCCGTTTTGTACTGTGTCCCCTGCGTGATCGATGCCGCGCAGTGCAGCAGAGCATCCGATTCTCCTCTGCCTCGATCGATCTCCAATCCGTTCTAACCGGCCGTTGGAAGTAATTGACCGCGGCCGGTCGATCGATCTACACGGCGAGCAGAGCAATCTACTAGTACAGTGATAGAACGGGCGCTGGCGTTTACTTGCGTCTGCTTAGAAACAAAGTTGACTCATGCAAGTATGCAACATGTGGTGAAATGCAATTCTGCAATCTTTCAACTTTGAACTGCAGGCAATGTGACAGACCATCGCATCAGGATTCAGGGGAAGAGCCCAAAGAACAGCAATAATTTGCTACTTTTTTTTTATTAAAGGGGTGTTTATCTCCTCCAATTTCAATTAGTGAAATCAGCTATAGTATCATCTACAATATACAGCTAAAGTATCATCTACAGTACACTAGCTACAGTACATTCCTAAGCGATCACTCATCCTATTTTTACTCTTAAGCCAGCACGCTCAACGTGCAAGGCTTTAACTCCTCAGAACCAGCTCGCTCAACGTGCTGTTCCTTCTCCAATGATGTTTTTTTTGGCTGCAAACTCCGTCTCCGTCTCCTTCTCTCCTCACTCTACGATGGCCTATGCATAAGAACAACGCCGTCACGGTGACGCTGATGCCGGCCGCACTCGTCGGTCGTCGGCGGTGAAGGCACCTTGCTAGCTTGTGCGTGGCTGTCCCCGGCCGTGGCGTGGGTGCGCTGCACTGGTGGCCTGCGTCGGACGGGATTTCGGTGGCGCCGGCTTGATGTCGAGGTGGGCGATTCCGCCAGCGAGGCACTACCTTCATGAGCGAACCGTGGCGGCGGCGGAGGCCGAGGAAGCCGTCGTCGACTCCTCTACTCGGATCCATCCGGGCCGCTTATATGTGATCGGACGGTTTACGGAGACCTGGGGAGGAGGAACGTTTTTCAGAAGGAGCCCTCCTTTATGACTGACTTATCCGTTAGACCCCCAAGAATTGGATCGCACTTATCCTTCGCGATCAATCTCGGATCACTGGCAACCGTCAGATCGCGCATCAGCGGCTCATATGGATAATAATACATGGTCCGTAAGAGACCTTCCATTTACTCGTATTATCAGCCAGACCCTCAAAAAGAGGATCCCGTGCCCTCCTGGGTTCACGCCTTCACGGGGACACGGACCCCGGCGACCTCCTGGATGCCGACCGCCGGAATGCGGCAGAGCTCCAGCGAGCGGCGGGGCGTCAGCATCGGAACATTTCTGGCTTTCTGCGCAGGAACTCAGCGTTGGCGGCGGGCGTAGAGCGCGTGGTGTGCTTAGTTCTTCTTGCGTTTGATCAAGCAGCTGCTTCTTTTCTCCTCCGTTTTAATCGACAGCGTTGGCTTCGATGGCTGCACGGAGACGATGGAGGGCAACGGCAATGGCGAATTTTCTGGCGACGCATTTCGTTCTCTCTTATTCTGCAGCTTCTTGTGCGGTCGTCCTCCTCTCTTTCCTCTGTCGCGTCGGCCATCTCAGTGAATTCAACCTGTTGAAGCCGAACACCATCACCGTTTTGACTGGCTCTGATCAATCAAGCGTCTCCAGGACATCACCTTGCCAAAGATCACAATCCAGTATGTGAAGACTGAAGAGGATCATAACCCAAATGCCACGTTACGTACACGGGATGATGGTCATACGCTACACATTTCCGCAGAGCTTCGATCGAATACGGGATACTCTGCAGTCACAGTCAGCCAGCTTCAGCCAACTTTTAAAAAATGGTTGATGTCAAATTAGTTTCTACCTTGGTTAAGTTTTTTTTTTTGGGGTTAGAGAGGGAGGGAGGAAGATCTATCGTAAGGATTTTAGAGTTCGAAAATGCTTAAAAAAATTTATCGCGCTTGTCAAAATCAGGTGTTCTTCCTCGAAAAACTGCAAGTGTTCTACGACAAAAGAAAACCAAACTGAAAATAGTAAAAATTTGTCAGAAGTGGGATTTGAACCCACGCCCTCGTAAGAGGACCAGAACTTGAGTCTGGCGCCTTAGACCACTCGGCCATCCTGACCTTGTTGTGGCCAACCTAGTAAAACATAATTAGGCACTGATATACTGCAGGGCAGCTCTTCAATACACCACATAAGACATTTGAGAATCATTCGAGCAAACACCTAACTGCGGTTTAAATTTTCATCAGAGATATCATATGTAGATAGTTTTTACCTTCTAGAGAAGATTTGCCGTTTCTTAACAACATTTGCGAACACATGTACAATTAGAAGTTCAGTACCTTGGATACACAAATAGTACAATATTGTCCAGGCGGCTACCAGACCGTTCTGTCGTAGGAGAAAATTGTAGACTCATTTGATACACAAACAATGTCCTGGGCTTTACCAGCATGTATGCCAGTGTGTAGTAACTGACAGAATGACAGTGAATGCTTGAAAGGAACCAGATTGCAATGCCAGAATCACTTTCCAAAATATAGCACAGTGGTTTTGCAATTACAGGATGAAATTTGACTGTTCAAAATTTCGCACATGATCTACACTTTGTTACAAAAGAACATATGAAAAACAGATATTCAAAAGGCAATTTGCAGACTACCCGACCTGGGCAGCACCCACGAATGAACTGCAACTAATGGAAGATCCTGCAGATAAGAAGACATAAATTAGAATAAACTCATGGTCCATATGTAACAGAATTACTATTCCTGTTCCTGCATATAAAATTATATAAATCAAACAGACATGTAGCAAAATAAAATTTTGCTTCGCTTGCTATCATCCCATTGCAACAGCTGTCTTGTCAAATTACATATGTATAAGTCCAGTGTTCCATGTCAAAATCCTACACAACAATGATCAATTAATTCCTTGCAGTTCTAAACGAAAGAAAACCAACTTATCCTCTCATTCAAATAGTCCAAGGTCAACATAGTCAAACCATATCTTCAGAATTAAAAAGAACACATTTTAGTGACTTTAAGAGACTTCACAATTCACATTATATAACAAGGAATTCACTTACCTAGACAAGCTCAATGTAAGCCATAGGTGCATTATCTCCCCGCCTTGGAAATGTCGGGATGATCCTTGTGTAGCCCCCCTCTCTTACCCCATACCTGTCTGCCACCTCAGCAAACAATGCATGGACTATATGCTTCTCATAAATAAATGCCAGAGCCTGCCTCCTCTTGTGAAGAGATCCATCCTTTGCCAGCGTGATCATCTTCTCAACATACTTCCTCATTGCCTTTGCCCTTGCCTTGGTAGTCTTTATCCTTCCATGCTTCAGCAGCTGTGTGGTCAGCCCACGCAGAAGTGCTTTCCGCTGATCTGGAGGCCTGTTAAGTTTAGGAACGCGTTTCCCATGCCTCATTGCCACTATCCTTCCACGGGAATCAATACCAAACAATCGGTGCTCAAAGCTTGAAGTCTCTACAGTATGTTTGGCAAAGTAATGAATTGAGTTTACTGCATATTTCAAAGGTATTTTTAGACAAATGCATCCAAAATTTCAGCATCAGTTCGACTTGTTTGAGAAATTTGACTAAGAAGGCTGGACCCTCGCAAAGTAGATAAGACTGCAACACAAAACTAGATGGCTTATGCATAAGAGAAATGTAAAAGGTTGAATACTTGTCTTCATCTGTCTAGATTGTAGACACGACAAAGAACACTACAATTCTGTTGTTGGGAGTGTTGTTAGACAACTAGGAGTATACATTCACATCTCCAATTCATCATCGAGCATTCAAGTCATATTTTTAAGCATATTAACATGCATTCTTATCTGAAAATCCTAAATTTCTAACTCTTCCCTCACAAACTGCATCCCCTTTCCTCGTCAGAAAAACTGCATCCCCTTCTTAGTTCTCATTGCTGCATCAACTACTACTACAACGCTGCAATGTTGCGTATGTTCATTAAATCGGGAGGGTAATACGACTCCTTTACCGGCGCCGAGGGAGAGGAGAGGCGATACGGGTGCGAGACCGGAGAAGGAGCCGAGGCAGCCTACCGTCGCCGCCGCGGGCGAGAACGACGACAGGAGCCTGCCAGCCGGGGAGGGGCGGAGGACGGGGAGGGCAGCGCGGAGAGATTCCATGCGCCAGGGAGAGGCAGAGATCGCCGGCGAGGGGGAGGCGGAGGCGAAGGCCGCCATGGCAAGCAACGGGGAGGGGGGAGACGGGAGCGAGCGAGAGGAGTGGCTTTGGTTGGAGCGGTGGCGACTGGCGACTGGCGAGGTTGTTCGGCTTTGAACCGGATAACGTTTGGCTCTCGCTGCCGATTGGGTTGCGTAGCGTTGGGCCGGAAGTAACCGGCTTATTATTAGGCCTAGTGGTGGCGATCGTAGTTGAACCTCTCCTGGTCTGGGTTCGATCCTCGTCGGTGCAGGCAATCTCTTAGAAAAAATCTTGAACCAAGGACTTGTGACCCGGTAAGTTGGTGGGGTTCGAGTATTCTACTTGCTTTCCATTGTGCCCACGTCTTATCTCAAATCCTTTTGAAGACTATCTTCTCTCAAATAAAAAGCGTCCACACCTTACCTAACTACTAGTACCACTTTCTTATGCTGCTAATGATATCGAAATTCTTAATTCTCTCTGCAAAGAACTACTATATTTCAGTTACCAATAATAATAAAGATGTCGTCACCGAATCCATCAAATCAGCAGAATTCCAAACTCATGGGATCTCTCTCACGAAGCAACAGTTCCTATGGGTGGAAACGGAACGGGTTATCTTCCACACTCCAAACCCATCAAGTGGCAGCGGAAAAAAATGGCTCAACAGCAACACAAGATGTTTACTTAAGAAGCCAGGGTCCCACATGCCAGTGACGGCATGTTGCGCTGCAAACCATTTTTATAATCCCCATTCCTCAGTGGTCAGTGGCTCAGCGACCTACCCACATTTGGGTTGGTGCAAGACAGCGACGCCAATGACCATGCACCCATCCCACCATCCCCTCCCTGCACCCATCCCACAAACTCCTGACCACCCTACCCTGCATTCGGGCCCCACCGACCAGCGACCAGACCACGCCCATGCACCGGGTCCATCCAACACCTTCGGTTGGTGGAGTCAGATCTCCTATAAACCCACCACACCCGCTCCCTCCCTCCACCTGCGCACCCCTACGCCATTAGAGCGCACGCACAGCAACGAAGGGGAGGAGGAGGCTTCTAGAAGGTTCGAGATGAAGGTGATCGAGAAGCTCCGTGAGGCCGCGGCGGATGGCCGGACGGTGTTCTCGTTCGAGTACTTCCCGCCCAAGACGGAGGAGGGGGTGGAGAACCTGTTCGAGCGGATGGACCGCATGGTGGCGCACGGCCCGGCCTTCGGCGACATCACCTGGGGCGCCGGGGGATCCACCGCCGACCTCACCCTCGAGATCGCCAACCGCATGCAGAACATGGTACGTGTGTGTGTGTGTCGCTGCCTCTCGCTCGTTCGCGCGCGAGATCTGATCTGATATGTTTTGGCGTGCCTTCGGCTCGATTTGGTTCCGCGTGGCGTAATACGTCGGTGGAAGTGGCTAGATGTGTTAGATTTGACGTTTTGGATCATGGGTGTAGATAACTAAGTTTTGTTGGTTTTGTTCGGTGAGAACGGAATGTGTCTGATGAAACGCCGGTTTCGTTGGAGGTGGTCTCTGGTTAAGTTCGATTTGGTGCGAATTTGGGCTCAACGCTGGGTTTCGTAATCTGTGCAAGGATATTGGGAGATGTGTTCGGTTTGATGCGATTAGGTTTGCTTAATTGCGTCAATTGTTGCTCGCTTCATTTGGTGTCGCTAGAGTTTGGTGGGATACGTTCGAGATTATACTGCGATATCGATTAGTTTAGATTGCTCACTTGAGTTGAAAATTAGACGGATACTCTTGACACGGTGCTGATTTAGGTTGGCCCTGGCGTGGAATAGTTGTGATTTTTTAGCAGTTCGGATTAATATACTCCTATGTAGTTTAGTTGGTTGGGTGGTGTGTCTGGTGAATGCTGATCATGTTTAAGTGATAATGATGCCTAATTTGAGCTCCAATGAGGTGTTTTTGGAAAGAAAATTCATTTTTGATAATCTTGGCGTTTAGTTCAATGCTTATTTAGAGGTTTCAGCTCTGGAATGGGTTTGGTGGAAAGGAATGATTTTGATGGGTTGAGCCACATTGAGTTCACCCATTGTGATATTTGGCCAGAGTTCTCAGTAGAGGTTTGTGCTTTCTAACTCTGCCGGTCCCATGCGACGTGTTGAATGTCATGCCAATATGGAGCGCAATGTAGCAAACCTGAATATTTGTCTGGGATGTGTCATTTTGATAGGAATGGTTATCAAGGTTTCATGCCATTGTGGACTTGTCGTCTGACATCTGGTTCACGGATCCATCAGGTGCTTGCATTCCATGTGCTCACCATTGGGTGTCTCTTTATCTAGGGACTGGGGAAAGGTGAAATTATTAAGCGTTTGAAGAATGTCGCTCGGCAGTTAGCAGTAATTTATTCATGTGAAAACAACTAATTGGTGTATTCGGAGGAAGGCACTCATTGGATGTTAACTGTTAACTTCTAGTATGTGCATTCTATCAGCATGCCGATATATTGTTCAAGATAATTTCAATAACAAAGTGGAATTCTTAGACTTCTTTTGCAATCTCAATGTTTCTTGTACATTGCTGCCATAAGTATAGTCAGTGCTTATAATATTTTCGTGCTATTTTGCAGGTTTGTGTGGAAACAATGATGCACCTGACATGCACCAACATGCCAGTTGAGAAGATTGACCATGCTTTGGATACCATCAAGACCAATGGGATTCAAAATGTTTTGGCACTTAGAGGAGATCCTCCACATGGTCAGGGCAAATTTGTTCAAGTTGCTGGTGGTTTTGCTTGTGCTCTTGATCTGGTAAATATCTGCTACTTCTTTTGAAATATTGCATTTAAGGCAACAAATTTGTGAAGTACAGAGAGGCATGGACATGATGACAAATTGATTGCTGCTGCTGCTGCTGATATTCACGATAGTAGATAAAACCAATCTGAGTACTGATAGGCACCCCTTCTTTATTCAAACTTGCCTTTTGTTTTCTAATTGCAGGTGCAGCACATTAGAGCCAAGTATGGTGATTACTTTGGCATAACTGTCGCTGGTTATCCAGGTTAGCTAACTTTGCTTCTTTATATGGTGCATGTTTTCAACCTTAAAAATTAGATGTTTTTTTAACTTTTTTTTCAAATGTCAGAGGCGCACCCTGACGTAATACAAGGTGAGGAAGGGGCTACGCCGGAAGCATACAGCAACGATCTTGCTTATTTGAAGAGAAAGGTCCTATTCGCTCACTTAATATTGGTTTTTCGTTCAAAACGATGGCATCTTGTGTTTTGTTGATCGATGACCCGGACATGGTGTTGCATATAATCTTCTTTCCTAATGCTGTTAATCCGTTACACACAAGTGTTTTTGTTGAGCACAACAGTGCTCTGTCAGCTTCTCTCTCAATGTACATTTTCTCTGCAGGTTGATGCTGGTGCTGACATTATCATCACACAGCTTTTCTACGACACCGATATCTTTCTCAAGTTTGTGAATGACTGCCGTCAGATTGGTATTACTTGCCCCATTGTTCCTGGCATAATGCCAATAAATAACTACAAAGGTTTCTTGCGCATGACTGGATTCTGCAAAAATAAGGTATGGTCCTTTGCTGTCGCTCCATCATGGCATCATTAGTAATTGCATGTAGATAATAACAATGGATATGAATTTATGCATAAACTCAAATATTCGCTTTGTAGAATTCGATCTTTTTTCATTTACTGAATTTCAATATGTGGTTTCTCACTGAATGTTTCTTCGAATGTAATAACAGGTACCAGCTGAGATCACCGCTGCACTGGATCCTATTAAAGACAATGAGGAGGCTGTCAAAGCATATGGAGTCCACCTTGGAACTGAGATGTGCAAGAAAATTTTAGCTAGTGGAATCAAGACTTTGCACCTTTACACACTAAACATGGAGAAGTCCGCTTTAGCAATTTTGATGGTAATTTCCATGTCTTACTTGATTTAATATTTTTTTTTGTTCTGATGTGTTGCTAACAACTAAATTTTCTCCAGAATCTTGGATTAATTGAGGAGTCCAAGGTTTCAAGGTCACTACCTTGGAGGCCTCCAACAAATGTTTTCCGTGTCAAAGAGGATGTCCGCCCTATATTCTGGTAGTTGTTTTAAATGTTATGTTTGTCAAGCTAAGCTAATTGAATCTTCGTGCTATAATACTCATCCAGTCTGGTGAATGACGATAACTGAGCAGGGCTAACAGACCAAAGAGCTATATTGCGAGGACGCTAGCTTGGGATCAATACCCACATGGGCGGTGGGGTGATTCCCGAAACCCATCATACGGGGCACTTACTGACTACCAGGTAATTTTAGTACCGTTTTGTTCCAATCTACAATTATGGTGTTCACAACCATTTTTTATGTATAACGTGTGCAACATTTTTATAATACTCTAAAGGGTAGTACAAATAGTATACTACATCTTCCAAAAATAAATCAAGTTAAAAGTGAACATTTACATATGATTCAAAGATATTGGTTCAGCAGAAAATACTTATGGTCCCCCAACAGGGTGTTTTCATGATGGGCTCTATTTCTTAGTTTTCATTCCATCTGCCAGTACACCACAAGCGCAGGATTGTGCAACATAAGTCAGTTGTTGGGCATCGGCTATTCTTTGTTTCCAGATCACTGGAGTTGCCTTTTGTGATCCTTAATTTTCATAAAATTCTAGATGTTTGCAATAACAAATCCACTCTTTTTCACAGTTCACACGACCACGTGGACGTGGTAAGAAGCTCCAAGAGGAATGGGCAGTTCCACTTAAATCTGTGGAAGACATTCATGAGGTAATTGTTGAACTCAATGATATATTATTGCTCTGTATGACATAAAAACAATTTGCTAACCCTTCTCTGTCTCACTTACAGCGGTTCATGAATTTCTGTCAAGGAAAACTTACAAGCAGCCCATGGTCTGAGTTAGACGGTCTTCAACCTGAGACAAAGATAATAGATGACCAGCTGGTGAAGATTAACTTGAAGGGCTTCCTTACCATCAACAGCCAACCTGCTGTAAATGGAGAGAGATCTGATTCTCCCAGTGTTGGTACGTTAAATCTACTTTATACGCTTGGTCTTCCTCATGTTACTGAGAGCACGGTTTCAAGCATGTGTATATGTTCTCATACATAACACTTTTTTACAGTGACACTTAAATGCCAGTAATCCATGTGTCAGTAAGTGTGAAATCGTGATGCGAGAATTATTCTGCTGTTTATGGTTTTTGCAAAGTAGTGGGTCTGAAGCTCATTTTATGTGAAAAAATTATGTTATTTATGAATGTTAATTATGCTCTGTTCACAGGTTTGTTGTGTCCAAAGTACTTCATGGTAAATGTGTATTTGTGTAATGTTAATTATCAAGTTCGTTGCAACATCAAATTATTTTGGTTCCAAATCCTTATATACAAAACAGTCCAAGGCTGTGCTGACGCTGAAGTATGCATGGGTTTGGTACCAGCTGTAGGGCTGTGTCCATTTTAATTATCAGCATACAACCAAGGACTGCATACAACCCAGTGCTACCAAACAATCACAGGGAACATGTCTCACCCTAGAGGCAAAGTCTTGTTTTAGTAAATCGTATGCCAACTTTTATTCTTTCTTTGGTATTTTTTGTACAACGCCATATGGTATGTGCCTTACCAAGTACCAACCTGTTCATTGGTGTTCTGTTTTGCAGGATGGGGCGGGCCAGGAGGCTATGTTTACCAGAAGGCCTATGTTGAATTCTTCTGCGCAAAAGAGAAGCTGGAGCAACTAATTGAGAAGAGCAAAGCATTCCCTTCTCTTACATACATTGCTGTGAACAAGGACGGGGAATCGCTCTCAAACATTCCCGCAAACGCCGTGAATGCTGTCACATGGGGTGTTCTCCCTGGCAAGGAGATTATCCAACCTACCGTTGTTGATTCGGCGAGCTTTATGGTTTGGAAGGACGAAGCATTTGAAATCTGGTCAAGGGGATGGGCTAGCCTATTCCCTGAGGGTGACTCGTCTAGGGAATTACTAGAGAAGGTACTTCAATACTTTATTCTTTTATGCTAGTAACAGGTGCAAAGAAACCTTCTGTGCAACTAAATTCTGTTCTTTTAGCTAATGAATCTGCTATCTCCCAGTTTCTGCTAAAAACTTAATGCTAGCTAGAATAGAGAACACCTTTCAACATCCACATGCTATCTGAACTGTCATTTCCATCTGGCATTAGCGTTTGTACTTAAATTTCAGTAGTACTCCGTAGTGTTGATTTCACTGTAAGTCAGCTAAATATATTCTCGAAACTAATGTGGACGAATTATATATTCAAAAATAGTAATGCATTTCTGATATATTTCGTTGCTCTTCACTTTCAGGTTCAGAAGAGCTACTACTTGGTTAGCCTTGTGGACAACGACTACATCCACGGGGACCTCTTCGCTGCGTTCAAGGAGATCTGATGATACCCTATAGTCTGCAATCTCTTGCCAGCGGCTAAATTCCTACCTTCATTTAAGTATTCTTGCTTCCGCCTATAGGGTTTGATTTCCTCGAAAGCGCAAACCTCGCTTTTTCGCGATTTGTATCGGTTTATCCGAACCATCAATACAATAAGCATTGAGCTGTGCCCCCGGCCGCGCGGCGCCCTTCGTCATGTGCAATCTCTTTCGCAGACTCGCTTATCATGTACTATTTTCATTTCCGTCAAGATAATTTGATGCTTGTAATACTGTTACTCCCGCTTTTCCGCTCAAGCGATCGCAAGGCAAAATTGCAGAGAACACGAGAAGGTTGATTCATCTGAATTATGCTCTGTTTCAATGAAATAAGATCCGAGAAGGTCGTACTCTGATCGAGTTAGCTCTGGCAACAGGTGAGCACCACGTTTAGGCCTGTTTGGTATGACATCAGTTTTTCTGAAAAGCAGCTTCTGATAGCGCTGAACGGTTGAACCGAAGACGTTTGGTGACTTACAGAAGTTGGTTGGAGCTTTTGAGCTGAGAAATGTATGAAATACCTTTGAGGCAAATGATGGTTTGTTTGATGTTGTTTAATTATTAGGGGCAATTAACGATAATTGATGACACTTTATGACAACTACCGACAATTAATGACAATTCACACATAAGTAAATCTTAATGGTGGTTGACGGCTACCAATTAACGATAATTTGCACAAAGTTAATCTTAACGACAATTGTACAATAAAAAGGAAAAATAATTGACAATAAAAAGGGAATTAACGATAATTGATAGTATTTTATAACAACTACCGACAATCCACACAAGTAAATCTTAGTGACAATTTGCACAAAGCTAATCTTAACAACAATTAATGCGATTGTACAATAAAAAGGGAAAATTAATAAAAATAAAATAAAATTACATAAATCATTCATATATACAAATAAATCATTCATATATACAATTAACGCAATTGCATAAATAATTCCTCTACAAAATAAAAAAAGAAGAAAAAAATGAAGCTGATGGGGACGGTGGAGGAGGTTGGCGGCGGTGGAGACCGAGGTGATGTTGGGGGAGGAGGGCGGCGGTGGCGGGAGGAAGAGGGCAGCCGCACCGAGGGAGGAGGGCAACGGCACCAGGGGAGGATAGAGGAGGGTGGCGGCGACACAGGAAGAAGAAGGAAGGAGCGGGCGCGACTAGGGTTTCGGACAGGCGGAAGGAGGGGGGATTTAGAGGTTTTGTTTAGTGGGAAAAAATAGATAAATACCTCCGAACTCTAGTAACAAACTCAGTAATCCCTCCTACCATCCGGCTCCCATGTTGTAAACGACTTTTGATTTTTGAAGTCGCCTCCCATGTTGTAAACGGCTTTTGATTTCCGCAAAATCGGCTGAAGAAAGTTGTTCTAAATTTAGAATGGCTTCCGGTTTTCCGGACGCTATACTGCTTCCGGTTTGCCGAACGCCAAGCCAAAGCGAAGCTTTGAGTAAAGCCTTGGACGTGTCATCGCGTAACTAGGCTTAGAGTGTGTACGCGCGTGTTCAGTCTAAGAGACTCGGGTCGCATTGTAGTGCCATTGATCATACAAGCACGTAAAAGCAATAGGAAGCAAGTAGAAGAATAAGAAAATCTGGTCGGTTCTATTAAAGAGAAGGAGAGCGCTGCATATATCTACCATCTGAGTATGAAGGAAAAACGAAAGAATGTCCCAGCCCCAGCACCGAACTCCATATACCACCCCACCCCACACCACGCCGCGACTCTTCTTAATCCTCTAAGTAACCCCCGTTCCTATTCTGTATCTACAGAGGTTGCAAGTTGGCGACGTTTGTCCCCTCGCCGTCTTCTTCAGAAGGGGCCCATGCCGCCTGCGCCGGCGCCGAGCTGGTTCGCCTTAACCCGCGGCGACGCGAAGAGCGACGAGTAGAAGTCGTCCCCCGGCGGCAGCATATCGAGGCCGCTGTACATGCTCTGTATGTCGTCGTAGCTGAGGTCCATGAACAGGTCGTTCCTGGCGTTCTGCGCGCCCTCGTCCATGTCCTGCTCCTTCTTGGGCACCATCATATTCATCTGCGCAGCCGGGTCCTGGAACGCCGGGAAGGAGTCCAACTCCGGGAACGGGTCGTTGTCCACGATCTCCGACTCCGGCGTGCGCGTCTCGGCCCACGAGTGGGAGTGGGAGTGGGACTGCGAGTGCGAGGTGATCATGTCCGACGCCTCTTCCTTGGCCTCATTCCCCAGCTGCATCTTCTCCCACTCGTTCTTCTTGTTGTAAAGCCGGCACAGCACCAAATCATCCAACTGCACGAACCAATTGACATCGAAGTAAGTTTCAACAATCACTTGTAGTACCAAATTAATCAAAGGAATTATCTTTAAAAAAGAAGTAAACTTAAGTTTTGCTTACCCTGAGGGATCCCTTCTTGGCACCTGCGGCGGCGCGGCCGGCGTCGGCGAGGCGGTACTCGTGCATGATCCAGTCGGTCTTGACCCCGCGGGGGGCCTTGCCGGCGTAGAAGACGAGCGCCTTCTTGATCCCCAAGGTGCGGCCCCGCGGCGCGACGGGCTTGTCGGCGCCGGTGGCCTTCCAGTAGCCGTTCCCAGCTGCGCGGTTGGGGCGCGACCCGTTGGGGTACTTGCGATCCCTGGGCGTGAAGAAGTACCACTCCCTGGCCCCGAACAGCGCCCGCTCGGGCAGGTCCCAGGGGTCGAACTTGTAGATGTCGACCTCGGCGATGATGGACACCGGCAGGCGCTGCCCCACCGCCCTCCTGCAGAGGTAGTGCTCCACCAGCTCGTCGTCCGTCGGGTGGAACCGGAACCCCGGCGGCAGGTTCAGCTCCGCCTCCGCGTCCCTCTCCCTCCTCCTCACCGCCATCCCCATTCCTCTTCTTGATCCTTGAATCCAAGAAAGTTGCTGGTTTCACTCTGCTGCTCCTTGCTCCGGCTGTGCCCTGTGAATTCTGCGATGTTCTCGAATGGAGGAGGAACCGCTGGTGGGGGAGGGATATATAGGGGGGGAGGTGGGGGTGTAGAAGCTTCGGCCGAAGGGAGTCAAAGGAGGGGACTGCTGCCTAGAGCAGAGTCGGCGGCTGGCGGGAAAGGGGGGAAGGGGGGATGGATCAATCATGGATGGTCTCGGGAGGAATTGGGCACGTGTGGCGGGGAGGGGGTGAGGTGGTGGTCTTCGGGGAAGGCGCGGGTGGCCACCTCATCGCGGCGGGATTGGCTACTTGGCTCCGGGTCGGGCCGATGATGTCACGGCCGACTTCAGCGGTATTGGGACGGATTCTTTTCAAGCTTTTTTCTTTTGCGGTTGCGGTTGCGGTGCGGTCGGCCGAGGTGGCTCTTCTGTGGCCAGCCAGCCGGCCGGCCGGCTCGCTCGCCGTGGTTTGAGATGGGGATCCTGTGGATGTACGGGTGGATGGGGGTAGACGTGTCTCGTGTTTTTCTCATACGAAAAGTTTAGTACTCGTACAATTGCTTGTCTCGTTCTGTGTAAGGAGATTTCTCCAGAGAAGCAGGAGACAGCTGGACACAAATCGATGGTTCGATGGAATAGGGATGTGGCTACTGTTTTTTCGTTGTATGAAATTGGATGGCATAGTATGCTGGTGTACATCGCAAGTGGATAGAGAGAAAAAACTAAGGTATACTTGTGAGCCAGATAAGCTTGAAGTAAGTGATGGTTGTATGCGTTGTCAATGAAGGGGAGCATTTATCCTCTCCCCTTTCTCGTAGTACCTTATTCGTTCAATGTCCCCTCGCATTTTAGGCATGCTTGGCTGGCAACAACCGTAGTAATCGGAGTAGTAAGCTTAATTTCACGTGAGTTTTTAGATGATTTAGCATTTTTTGAAACTCAATCATAAAACTAGCTTCACACGTTCAAAATGACAAAAAAAAAAGCATATAAATCGAGTTAAATTATCGTGAAAACCACGTGTCGTGTATTAAAATCTGATACCCAGACCGTAAGTAGGTGAGAGACGTGGCAGCAACGTACGCAGCCCCTGTCGCGTTTCCTTGTAGCGAAGATTTTCCCGCGTCATATGAACCACACAGGCTTTCCCTTCATCTCTGGAAAGATGACGACGAAAAGAGCGTCACAGAAAAGCCGCAGCTCAATCATACAGCATCATCTCGTCGGGCTCGCCATCGCAACATGCATGCTCGGCAACTCGGCATGCATCGAGAAGATTCCCACGCTACCTCAGCAGCGCTTATCCCCTCCTCCCAATATTCTACGCCGTTTTCCACTGTTGCTTTGGCAGGCAGGAGCGCACACGTGTAGGCCAAGCGAACAACCGAATCATAACTAGCCGCCAGAGAAGCAGACACATGCCGGAAAGAGAGGGGAAAAAGTAGTAGTAGTAGGTAATCCCGTCCTATCGCAGAGCGCGAGCTTGCAGCATGCGGCGCGAGGCGCCGCGCGCGGGAGCACGCGGGTGCGCGACGTGGCCGGGCGTTGGTGCGTTGGTGCGGTCGTGCAGAGGAGCAGGGGCGTCGCTTTCTCTCGGGACGCCCGCACCGCATGCCCTGTCCTGACCACGGCGAGGAGAAAACGTGCGGTGCGGCGTAACAGCGCGGCAGGTGGACTGTGCATATTTTTGCCGCGGTCTGGGTGAGTACCATGTGGATTTTGTGATTTAGGTGTACGGTATGTGGTTTAGTTTTTTGTGGTAAAATCGCACGATAAAGAATGTTATTTTTATCATTTTATTTATGGAAGATTGGTTTGACTATTTCAATTCAGGAACGTGTTGTTTCAAACAGGATCGGTCGACGCTTCGTCGTGACGAGTGAAGGCTAACTTGCTAAAGACATGTTATAGTATTGCAGTAACTTGGTAACTTGCTACAGGTTCCTGGCTGGCTGCGACAAATTTTGGGCACTATTGGCCTCTTAGTCCACCAAAATTTCAAATATAACCCTTTACCCCCAAATTCCATTTATAACCCCCCGCTGTGTCATGTGACCGCAGCAGGCTTTCCTACACCTGGAGCCCGCAGCACACAGCAGGGAAGGTGATGTGCCCCCACGAACCCAGCATGCGAAGCGAGGCAGGGTGGTAGCAGGTGGGTGCAGGGTGCAACAGCCGTGCTGCTGCGGCCGCCGGGCACAGCACACGGGAGAAGAGGGCTAAAAGTAGAATTTAGAGGATAAGGATGTTATATTTGGAATTTTGGTGAATTTGAGGGCCAAAAATGTCTTCAATTCTGGGACGGCGGTCGCATCGGATTGCAGTAACTTGGTAAGTACTCTACCAGAAACGTAGCACCTACCATGTGTTTCGTGTTGGGTACTGAATTTTCTACGCGCTCACTCGAGAGGAAGGAGTGCGTACGAAACCGTTCGCACGAGGAAATTTACGGTACCCTTGTCTGTGAGACTGAGACTCATCCGGCTAGAGCGCTGAGCACCATACCGAACCACATCCTACCCGGAAACATGACAAAAGCGACACGTGGAACGGGTCCAACCAACATGTTCATCAAGTTGGTACGAGGTGCACTGAACCTTCTTTTAGACGAAGGAACAGTGAACCTAGCCGCAAGCAAACTGTTGTTTTCTTTAAAGATGGCGACAGGGATTTTATCCTTTCGCTACAGGGCTTCGTGAGCGCATGAGCCCAGCATGCCCCTTGGCGACAATTACAAGCACTCCATGCTAAGAATGGAACCACCGATGGCCGAGCAATGGCCATTGTGTCCCTTTGTCGACAGCTCCCGGAACGGCGGTGCACATCTCTTCTCTGCATGCAGGTTTTCGGCATATATAAGGAATATGGTCTTCAACTAGCTAAGTTTGACGACCCACAAATCGTCCCAATGGACGATACCTTCCACAACCCACAGATGGTGGACTGCAATTCTCAACGCACAACTAGTTAAGAGAGCAAACCTAGTTACATGAAAGATCTGAAAGGAACACAATGAGAGAGTTTTCAAAAATAAAAACATCACACAACAAACTCTTATTCTAAAGATTAAAGACGAGGCGAGAGTTTGGTGTCTTGTAGGGGCAACATGCCTAAGGGCCGTCATTCCTGGAACTTAGGATTTTGAGTTTTTTTTCAATTCAAGATACTGTCTTTTAAAACTCTTGTTCTTGTTCTTGTTTGCCCTTTTTCTTAATTAATTCGGTAGACAAATCTTCTGCTTGCGCGTTTAAAAAAACGAAAACGTCAAGAAAGTAAACAGTTCATGTAAATTTACTGTGTTCCAAACGGGTCCTGAGATTCTCCAAACGATGTCATGCTCTTGCGACAGAACTAGATGGTGTGCATCATTTTGGCCCTGGCTCTGATCTTGCGGAGTGTGGCAGCATAGGGGCAACGGTTCTTCACGGTGACGAAGCCAGAATGAAAATAGATGTGGTGTCCATGTGTCGAAGCTAATATGAAACAACTATACCAAATATGCATCTACTGTTCTTTTGTCATCCAAATTCATACATAAGTAGAAATAAAACAAGGTGAAAGTGCAAAATATAGTACATCGTTAATGGGTGGTGTGCCCAAATGCCCGTCAATGCACAAGACAATTTTTGCAAATCTATGAACAAGTCAATACTTGTGCAAGGTTCCCTTGCCCATTTCGAACCCCTAGGGTTCGAGTGTTCAACTACGTTGTTGTACCTAAGCGGACAACCTACCCAATTTGGCCTCCAAGGCTCCAAGGCAGCGGCCAACGGCCCACCAAGCACCACAACCCAGGAATTAGGCGATCAACCCAGCGCAACTTCTTTCTCCTCCTACCGAGAGAGCCTCCAGCCTCCCGAGAGCATGTCCTTGCGCCATTGTTATGCCATAAAATCAACACGGGTGGTTAGGGGGTACTTGAATTCCGGTGGCCAGAGGTGAGGCTGGAGTCCCAACTAGCCCCAATGGTGGCTCCGTCCCCTGGTTCTTCGTGTCCAAGTTGTTAAATAATCAATTGTTCAGGCCTAGTCTCAAAAGTACATATAATGATCGATGATCTCTCCTATATATAGTGTACAGGTAGATAAAAAATTCATCATAGACCAGGCCTGCTAGGCTGAGCCCAGGTTTCTCAGCAAGATTTTCGTAGAACACACTCCAAAGAACGCGCGAGCCGGACGGACTGAGTGGAATTTGCCGCGCCAACCGCGCAGGCGCTCGCTCGGCCCACGCGGTGTGCAAAACGACGGCTCAGAAGCTCAGAATTGGCGCACGACGGGCCGGTGCTCGCCCGGCGTGGGCGGCCCGCGGAGAGGTGGGAGAGGCACAAAGCCCAAACCGCGTGCGCGAGCCCGTACGGGGATTCCACACGGCCATCCCTCGTTGTCGTCGAGTCTAAGCGCCCAGCTCCTTCAGGGCTATACACCGCACGACGCACGTCGGCTTCCCGCGGCGGGCCACGGCACTCTTGACGCGAGCCACCGGCTACCGCAAATCACCACGCGACAAGAACCGAAACCGTACGTAGACGGTGGTTCCAGATAAAAGCTGTGTTGCATTTGCTGTACTGCTTGGTCGCTCGTGGAGGAGACAGAAATGAATCACCCGAATTAAGACAAGGTAAGCACCAAAAAAGCACAAAGCAAGCAAACATAGCCCCAGCTTATCGACGACAGGCCTGGCTAATCACCAAGGACGAGCTTAAATAAACGCTAAATACGCAATTCGGCACCCTGAACATTAAACCATTCAAAATAGCAGCGTTAAAACCTGTAGGAACGTAAGATTAACCGGGCATTAAATCCTCCAGCGAGTACATATTTAGTTTGGACAGAAAGCGAAACAACAGGCAGGGCAAAACTTTCTTCAAGTACTAAGTAAGATAGAACTAGTTCAGATTGATCAGGCATAGAAGAACAGTATCATCTAGCGCTTCCCGCCACCGCCACCAAGCTTGGGGCCCTTCCCAGGTTTGGGCGCATTGCCCTTTCCAGCAGTCTTCTGAGATTTGGTCGTCTCGGCCTTCTTAGCTCTCTTCTCATCCTTAGTCTTCTTAATGCGTTCCTTGATCTCGCTGTTATAAAATGATAACCTTTATAAGTAAATCCTCACAGGTACATCGGGTCAAAAGAACATAATCAAACGATGCCAATATTGCCCAGATGTATACAATTCATTGATTAAACCGGACAAAGAAAACATAGCCCAAACTATGTTGTGAGTGTTGTTCAGACCCTCAAGAGGCGTTTACAAAAAGTAAAAAACCACATAAAAAGATAAATCTTGCCAAATAAATAACTAGCAAATCGTTTCTTTATTAGACTATAAAAGACTCACTGGAAGTTTACGATGCATTAAATCCATCATAAAACACAATAACAGTCAGAAGCAATATAACAATTTTACTGTACAGATGCAACAGAAGAGCATGTTGGTTCGTACAAGATTCCTCGGTATAACATATAAGAACTAAAGAACAGCACACAGAAGCCAAGTCAAAAGCAATTCAGAAAGAAGAATTACCGGAGAGCTGCTTCTCTGGCGGCATCACGGACCTCAGGCTTCTCAGCTCTCTTCTTCTGGATGACATCAAGGGAAGCACCGACAATAGACCTGGAGTATGGCTTCTTGGTGGTACGGCGCCTCTTCTTGACAGCCTCAGCATGAATATCCTGAAACCATACCAAAAATAAATTATGAGCACAAGTTACATGCACCTCAGTATAGATTGTGGCTGATCCCAAAAAAAGGACAATACAAGTGAGTGCTTCAAGCGTTGGCAACATCAAAATTTAGCACTAAAAGTTTGGACAATAAATAAGATGGCCTCTTGCAGTAGAGAAAATGGTATGGAAATTGCACATGATTTATGCGACATCCATCATTTATACTGTCAAAAAGCTCTAGACAATGGGTGCCAGACGAATCATTCAAGTCACTATGCTCAGATTAGACATGTCACTTTTCTAGACTGCCACTAAACATGTAAACATCAACAAGTGAAACCATTAATCATGGAAAATATTCAAGCAGGCCAATTAACCTTTTACACATCCTCAATGACCCATCATTTAACTACCAGATCTTTGCAGTTCTTACACTGCTTAAAGAGTTAACAGATCATTATAATACTGGATACACTTTTAAGACGACGAAACATAAGCTGAACAAGCATATATGCTGTTAAAGGGGAAAAAGTCATATTTGCACATACCTTCTTGTGCTGCTTCCTATACATGGCTGTCCATGTAAGCTTAGCCGGCTTCAGACGGTTGTGGAAGTAGCGCTTGCACTTGGAGTTGGCGAAAAGGAAGACCTGATTTTAGGTATTCAGAATACGCAGCACAATTTAGTGAAGTTACATAGACTCTCATTCTAAGCACACAAAACATAGGTATCCAAAGAAGTTACTTGAGAGTCTGCACGGATGAATCTGATACCCTTTCCTGGGTATATCTTGGCGCCACTGAAACGGCAGAGCTCTGTCCTGTATTAACAGTTTAACACGATTTCCAGAATAATTAACATATGACACCTCTGTACAATACACAACAGAGCAAAAAAGAAGCATCCAAAGAAGTAGGAAATTTATAGGAACAGAGTAACATACTTGAGAACCATCTTCTCTGGCTTAGCAAACCTTCAAAGCTCCTCCTCCTAAGAGTTACATACAGGTACAGATATCAGAATATATAATAACAACAAGAAGTATAGCCTGTAACTAGTAACTACATAGCTTCGGAGTCAAAACCTTATAACATGGTAACTAGTGTAACAAAGAGTACCATATTACAATGAGCAATAAGACAACACTAGAACAATGCCAAGAGCAATAGCTCCTCTTTAAAATGCACGAAACAGAGGACATGGAAAAAAATATATCGCTAGCACAACTCCAGTTTTTCTTGACAAGCGATCTACAGAGAACACATAATTTCAAACCGAATATTATAAAGCTTCTCTCAATCAACGATCGAGATTAATATGCGAGACAAGAGCAGCATCGCAATTTAGCCAAACTAATACTGTATCTAAGTCAATCTAACAACACTTAGCATAACATAGAATCTAATTGCGCAGTGCCCAAGCAGAACATCAGGATTTTATCGTTGTTAAACAACACGGTCTTGGAACAGAAAATCATCTCCAAACCATCACAAATTATTCACCCAACGTTGACACATCGTCCTAGAAGAATGAATATATTAGGCCCGCAAGTATTTCATACTGCATACGGATCTGAACTTGGCAAGCAACATACACCGCAAGCCTTTCATACTGCATACGGATCCGAACTTGGCAAGCAACATACATCAAGATAGAATTAAACAACAGACTAAGACAATAGCATTCAAGCAGGTCCACCAGAGCGCATAAACAAACTAAACTACGTGATTAAGGGGTTGTGCAATTTTGCAAAGAATTAGGAACCACGCATCGGATGCACAAATCTAAGGATAACTCGCACAATCCTGGAGCAAATGGAGAAATATTTTGGGGTGAAGGATTGGAGAGAGGCCCTCACCTTGGAAGCAGCAGGCCCCGGCTGCGGAATGGGGTGCACACGAGCTGCCGCTCTTCTACCTACGCCGCCTTCTGAACTAGGGTTTCAAGGGGCACCCCCTAGCTATTTCAGCTGGTCCTTGGAGAGGATCAGGACCGTCCAATCCGGTGGGACGCCGAGTGGATGGGCGGATTGGGATGCCTAGTTGTTGAGCCGGTTAAAGCTGAGAACTAATGGGCGGACGGGCCTAGTGCCCTTGGTGGATCCTGGCCCGGCCGTGGTGGATACGAGAATTCTCATGGCCGCTACGCGTTTTTTCTTCGCGACGCGCCGAAGCGGCCGCGGCGTTGTTGCCGCTGCTCTGCTCCGCTCCACTTGCCCAGGCTTGGCCCAACTCGAGCCCACGCCAGCCTGCGCAATCGCGGACCTGCGGTGTGTGTCGTGTAGTTTAAGTGGCTCAGGTTAGCAACGTTAACATCTCGAGCACGAGCAATCGCAGGGTTCCCCACTTAAACGGAAAGAAAATCTTACGAGACCTCGTCACCGTCAGCCAGCAGGGCGTACCTGAGAATTTGGGGTCTGGTTTAGAAAGGTCAATTATCAAAATAAAAATTTATTTATAATTAGGCCCTAACATCAGCTCTTCGGTTCTTTTTTTAAAGGGACGGATGAAAGCTAGAACAACATCTAGATAAGCAGAAGTAAAATAGAATAATAATAGTAGGTCTTAAAATTTTAGTAACAAAACGAAGTTCTAGACTCTTAGGTCGGCAGTGCCAGTAGCTACGAGATGGGACCGACAAACTAATCAATGCGGTGCATATGACTCCCGTAGAGCATGATGTAGCACAAAAAGCCCACTTCGGCAACCAAGCAGTGTAGCATCAGAGCCCAATCGATATACAAAGGTTAGAAGAATGAGATAAGAATATAAATTATGTGTTCAAATTCACAAAGAAAACCACAAATAAACAGATGACAATGGAATGGGTTGATTCATTGCCACCAATGGGATTATTTTAAAGAAATCATGAGTTAGTTAGGAGGAGGAGGGTTAATTTTCACAAGCAAATAAGATATACAAATAGTAGTTGTGTGAAAGCAAATGGGGGAATGAAGAGAGTAATAGAGAGGTCAGGAAAGTTTTAAGTAAGAAAGCAATAAAAATTCTTGCTTAACTCTTTATCTCACACGGTATTGATTTTCTTGAGATATTAGCATGTAGTAATTGAAGATTAAATCAAAATTAGAGGTCCCTAACTTTTTGGGGCCCTGTGCAATTGAGCACTTTGCCCTTGCCCTTGGTACGGGCGTGACAGTCAGATCTATATTAGATGATTTCAGTCTCATAGCACGTGACAAAATAAATCAAACACCTCTTTGCAATTCCATGTCTCATGATTTGAAAGGAGTTTAAGCAAATGTCTAAGTAAGAAGGTCTCATAGAATTTATTTCCCATTTAAACTAACGGAGTTGCTGCTGATGAGTAGTGGCGAAGCCAGGATGAAACTAGAGATGGTCTTTTGTCATCCAAATTCATACATAAGTAGAAATAAAACAAGGTGAAAATGCAAAATATAGCACATCGCTAATAGGTAGTGTGTCCAAATGCCCGTCAACGAACATGACATTTTTTGCAAATCTATGAACAAGTCCATACTTGTGCAAGGTTCCCTGGTCCATTTTTGCAAATATACGGGCAAGTAACTAACAATAAATCAAACTACTTGGCTATTGTCTCTATTCAATCCATTGACACAGTTACAACAAATAATTTTCCCCCATAAACCAGAACTAGAAGAGACACTCACTGTTGACACTATTGTGGTTGCCGTCAGTTGGTCAGGCACACAGCCATGCACGCCCGCGCCCTCGCCGGCTCCTCGGCATCCCCGCAATATCCTCACTGACTTGCCGCAGCAGTGCAGCCCGTAGTGGGTCGCTGCTGGCATCCTCACCGACTTGCCGTAGCGGCACAGCCCGCAGTGGGTCGATGCGCGCCCGCGCCCGCACCCTGACAGAGTTGCTGTCACCGCGTCGGCTCCCCGCAACACGCGTCGCCCACCCCGGCTCGTCGCGTCGTCGTCGAGCTGCCTCTGCATTCTCCTCTGTGTGTGTCTGCCTCTGCGTCTAGCGAACCTAGAGTTCGAGTGTTCTGTGTTGGTGTGCCTGGGTGGGCAGGCGGCAGGCAGGCAACCCAATTAGGCCTCCAAGGCTCCGAAGCAGCGGCTAGCGGCCCACTAAGCACCATAACCCAGGAATCAGGCAATCAGCCCAGCGTAGCTTCTTTCTCCTCCCACCGAGAGCCTTCAGCCGCCCGAGACCGAGAGCCATCGTCGTTATGCCATGAAATCGACAGTTGTGGTTAGAGGGTACTTGAAGTCCGGTGGCCAGATGTGGGGCTAGAGCCCCAATGATGGCTCCCCCCTGCTGACGAGGCGTGCATAACGACAGCCGACACTCTATGACTAAACATTAGGGACCGGCGGATAGGATGCTGGATGTACGTGCCGCGGCTCGCATGAAACCAAGATTAAGATTTAAGATCTGCCCGCCCGGCCGGTTGCCGACACACACAAGTTTCGTGTAAGCTTCCAGGCATTTTGGTCACTCAGGCCGCATCCCTCGCCTTAGCAGCATTAACTTACAAGGCCAGCAAACGTAAGCGTGAACGTTGTCTGTACTTGCACGCCAAGGCATTGAACCTTGTCTGTTAAGAAAAACCTCTCCCGGCCATACATGACGACCGATGGTACAGCATTTCAACTTTGAAGCAAAATGAGCATCATGTCACTCAGAGCGGCCATGTTGGGTTAAGACATAATTCGGAGCCATGCATTTTCAGTAGATAAAAAACTTGAAGCTAGCTTCAAGTTTTCAACAACACATCTTATTCGACAGTAGTGGCACTCCAGCTGACATACATATGGAGTCTAGAAACATGTAAGTCACAGATTCCGAAGTCTGAACAGAACTAAAATCAAACGGCACACTAACTTAAAGCGCGTTCTCCATCATTGCTCTGAACTCGTGGAAGCTGATCCTGCCGTCGCCGTCGCCGTCGTACGCGGCGATCATGCTCCGGCAGTCCTCCTGGCTGGCGCCCTCCTCCATCCCGAGCCTCCGCAGCACGTTCCACAGCTCCTCCGCGCTCACGAACCCGTCCTCGTCGCGGTCGAACACGTAGAACGCCTCCCTCAGCTCGCCCTCGCCGGCCACCTTTCTCTCCATCAGCTCCTCCACCGCTCCCATCGCCTCGCACGCGCCGCACACCTGCTCATCCTCCTCCTCCTCCTCCTCGTTCCGGTCGACTATCAGGCCGAGGCTCGCCATGACCGCCGCGACGTCGGGCCGCGACAGCGCGTCCTCGCCCCTCCAAGCGCATCGCTCGCAATGCCGCCGACGTGGAGGGGCGACGTCGTCGACGACGGCGCTGTCGTCGTGCGCGAGGAGGCTGACGATGGCGTGGGAGGCGGAGCAGACGCTCCTGCTCATCAGGATGGCTTTCTTGAGCATGTTCAGGATAGATGACACCGACGCGATCAGGCCGTTGTGATCCAACGCAGCTTGCCACATGCTTGCGCTGTGCAGAGGAAGCTCAGTTAATCGGAACTGGTCAACTGATGGGTCAAGCTTCATGCATGCGAAATCTTTAGGTGACACTGAGAATACGTTGTGGTGATCACTTATTCATGCATATATAGAAGAGAGGACTTGGAGGAAGAGTAAGCTGGGTAGATGCATGAAAATGGGATGGAAGTTCGCGGCAACACATTAGGAATATGCGAACGACTAGTTTGTTCGCCTTTGTTGTTATATGGTTCTATATATATCTACTCTTACGGATGACTTGGCGATGCTTTCCTTGTGACTAGCTATAAGATCGCGGTCGTGTGTACTAAAGGCGTGTCATCTCGTTGAAGTTTCTTGGCAATTCTGCCGTACGTGACTCCGTGTCAGTAGTTCAGAGTTCAGACAAGACGCCAGAAGCCTGGTCGTCGGTTCACTCTCGAAAACCCAAAAGAAATGGGTCGCTCCGTCTTAGATAACGAAGTTTACTCTGCAGAAAAGAAAACCGATGCGGTGGAGCTTATTTTCCATTTTTCCTATGTGCGGCGGGATGAGTTCAGACCGTGGGTCTAGCCCCAGTTCTTGCCGGAACTCGGATTTCTAGTCTGGTTCAGACTTGAGAGCTGAGTCGCAGAGACAAGAGTCTGTAGTACCATCAGAATTTTTTTTTTTAAAAAAAAAAATCGAGGATAGGTACGAGGAATGACCTATCTTTGATATAAAGAAGGAGAACGGGGCTCAAACACAAGACCTCAACAGCTACAATCTTGTACTTTACCGCTAGGCCACGTGGGTGTCCGTCACCATATATATATAGTTCCATCAAAGAACATTGTGTTCCGGTGGGATAGATCTCTCGCTTCAAACTTAGCGAAATCGAGATCTCATGCTCGATCGTCCCGGATGAATGATCGGTACGTAGCTCGAACAATGAAAAGAAATTTCGGCGTGCATGCATGCTAATTTGTTTGGCCTTGCAAACACGATTCCCAGCTAGCTAGAATGAGAGAGGAGACTCGAACTAACCTAAAGTTGACGTGGCGGCGTCAAGACTGGGTATGGGTAGGTTTAGTCTCCACTGATATATAGGGTGCAAGTACGCAAGTCAAAGTGTGCACTCTCATCGATTCGAGTAATCTGCAGATTCAAATCCATCCTGTGGCAAGCGCGTGCCCAGGCCAGCTATGAGTCCTTTACGTTATCCACTAGCTAGGAAACTCGCCGGAAAGTTTGACGATTTATTAATAAGCAGGGAGAGCACGTCGCCGTTTACTGGTTACTACTAGCTAGCTCCAGCTTCAAAATCCATCAAATGGGTTATGGTTACGAATCTGCATATATACTGGCTGTTAAATTAAGCAAAAGAGACAACCTAACTAGATGCCTAGATACAACAATTGATCACTAGGTCCATAGTGCGAAAAACCAAACAGGACCGGCGGTTCGATCGAAAAAAACCGAGACCGGTCGGACCGGACGGTTTTTACTTTGAATTAGCACTAAAATTGGGATCGCTTGGACCGACGCACCACCTAGCACGCAAAAATATTGTGCGGCCCATGCCCGTGAAGAGTCCCAGCGCCCCACGTAACCAATGGGCAAAGTTGGTTTGATGTCTACAACTCGAATTAACCTATTCACTACCAAACTGGCAATAAATACTGCTTTATACTTTCTTTGAACCGATGGTCCAACCGGTGAACCAAGTTACCCACCGGGTCAATCACCCGTGACTAGGTCTCGTCGATTAACGACGTGGTCAGATGCTTTGCTTAAAGCTACCAAGTACTAGCACTAGCGATGGCAATGGTCTCATTTCCGATTCTCCGAAGAGAATTCACTAATTAGGAGATGAGGATGGAACTATTTCTTTCCCCATAGAGATGCTAATATAATTCTCCATCGGGTGAAGTGGGGATGAAGCTATTCTCCTACTCTCCATCCCCGCTACCAGCATGGCCTCCCGATAAGACATGTAGGCTATTATCCCACTACCGCACAACCCGATAAGGCGATAGTTAGATAATCTCATTTGTATCATTTACTTTTCAGATGCTAATTAATAAAAAAATATTATCATTTTAGCATTGCATATGGATGTTTATACTCATTTTATAATATTATAGATCTTATTTTTCTCTTCTTCTAAGATTCAACTTTCAGTATGAATCTCCGTGGGGCCCTGATAACCCGATGGGGATAGGGAACAAGGAGATAATAGCACCCGAGAACGGGGATAGGGAATTTTCATCTCTCGGAGATGAGATGTTCCACCACTCCCTAACAGAGAATAGCCCCGTTGTCATCCCTAACTAGCACGGTCCGTTGAGGCAAACAGCTTCAATTATGGTCTCACGACCTTTTCGACGCATATGTCACGCTACATACGAGTATTTCTTCTCTTCGCCCTCACTGTCTAGGGTGTTGCACGCAAATTTACTACCTCTTGAACGTCAAATGTTGCGGCTGTAGTCTAGACTCCAGACTAATGGATGTCATGTTCGATTGTCTCCGGCCAGATAAGGCCATGCAAGAAACATCCAAATTATTCAATAGATGCCCTGGATCAGCTCACCCACTGCACTTCAATATAGGAGCAGATTACTACGGGAACCATTTCCTCATGCCGACTCTCCGTTAATTATACGTTGGTATGTATCATTATACTGAAATGACCGAAGATAAGAATATATATCGTCCTAATAAAATGACTGGAGATGAGAGTCCTCACGCAAGAACGGGACCATGAAATTTCTCGGCAAAACACACCTGATGTGTGTCATATGCCCCACGAGACGGATCAAAAACCCCGTCGGTGACGCATTTCCGTGGTCCTAGTTGACTCGATCGAGGACCAGGGCGACTGAACATTCCGCTCCATTAGAAAGCGACGCGTCTTTTGCAGCAGAAGTCGCAGTGTGATATATGCGTACATAAACTGTGGGAAGCTTGCACGTTGGTTGAGGCTCGGATGTCCAACCCAGGGTGTGCATTTTCACTGAAACCTGTGGGAAATTGAGCAAGCTTAATTAGGGTCTTTAGTTACCATGGTACGATCGTGTATAAAAACGAGATTTTCCTAACTAAATGACACTGACGTTTTAACAATATTTCAGAAGTTCAGAACCCATGGTTATTGGCTTACTTTCTTTCGAAAAAAGGGGTTACTTTTACGCGTTGTAGGTTTTGTGAATATGAAACTTTTCACGAACATCATTTGGAAATAACAGCAAAAGGACGGGTAACTAAAACTTAATGGGGATCAAATCCGAAACCGAAATCAAAACTATTGGTGATATACCCTAAGAGGCAATTATGGATGATTATATCATGTCTATATTTATGAATAATAGAATAAATGTTATTATGTTCATTGGATGAATTATCATTTATAAAGATTAACAAACATGTAACTTGTTGGTGAAACTCTTTAATAGTTATATGATATCATTCTAAAATTATTTCTGGTCGGATGTCACTGGTGGAAACTAGTAACTTATTGACTAACACATGTATTGATTGATGATTATGTTTCACCGGCCATAGGTATGGGGATATCGAATTAATTATATAAACACATGTTAGAGAACATGATGTTGGATTGACTCACTTTGAGATACTATTGAGATTATTATGATTCTTTGTGTCATCGGTTGGTCTCAATCGATAATGATGTATAAAATCTTAGACCTGAAATCAGTATGGTTTCTTACATGTGCAACAGTACAGCTAGGGGTTTTCAAACGCTACACCGTAACTGGATAGTTATAAATATAGCTATCGGTTATGCTGTAAAACATGTGGATGGATGTAACTGGCCGGATATGGGATTTGTCCGTCCTAGCATAACAGGATAGATATCTCTAGGCCTCTCAATGTGGTCGGATAAAGGAAATGCATAGTCGTGCTCTGTCACTAGATCGAGAAAATATTGAACAGTTTATGAATGACAAATATCTCACCTAGAGTTCTACCAGATATCGTGAGGCAAAAGTTGAATATGCAAGCATGTCGATTAATCCGACCAGATACGAACTGGTCGTAGCTGGTCGCATATGATCACTAACTGATCGACGGACTGGTCGTGACTAGATACGAACCGGTCATAAGGAGTTACGAACTAGTCGTGTGTGATAAGGACTTGATCGTAGATCATATTGTATAAGGTTCTTCCGATATAATCTATATCTGTATTTGGAAGTCGCTATGTCCTGCTAGGAACCGCTACCGACTTGTAGTCGGAAAAGAGTTCTGGGTCACGACTTATTACGTATGAACCTATAGGGCTACACACTTAACATGCTGGAATAATCAAGTTCAGATTAGATCAGTTATGAGTTCTTTATAAGGAGGCATGGGCATGTTGGGTTACATGTTACACCATCCACCAAAACCCTAACCACCACCTCCCTAAAGGTCTTGCCGTGTGCGCTGCTAGCACACCGACGTACGACGTTCCACCTCTGAATATGTGGATACCATAGAAGCGCTACTGCGATTGTTACTGCGCTGATCGAGAATGATCCACGATGTACGTAATGAACACGAGAGGCTATTGGAGGAGATGATCGGAGGCCAAGGACATTGGACGATCGACTACAGCCACTACATCGACGCGTGTGATGTTGGACAAGGCTGCTTCAACTTTTCTTCCGCTACGCTGCACGTCTAGTGGTAACGATCTCTTACTCGCATGTCTTCCTGATTTACGTAGTAGAATTTTGAAATATGTGCTAATGTGCATGTAGTTGTAGTCACTATTGTGGCCATTGAAAGCACTTCGCGATCCGTGTGGATGAGGAGAGGAGTACTTTTAATAAAATTATTGTATTTGAGTGAAGAGCACAATTGGAGGGAGAATGAGTTAGGGTGAGTTTGAAATCTTTTGGAGGGAGTAAAATTTTGTGACCACGTGTTTGCTTCAGTCTTTCATTCAAGCTTTGAGCATTTTTATGAACATTTTTTGTTCAAAATTTTGAGCATCTTTTGTTCAAGTTTCGAACATGTTTGTGAACATGGTTTCAGTTCTTTTTTTGTTCATTTGTTGTTCAAATTTTTTATTTTCGTTTTATCGCCAAATTTTGTACATTTCCTCGATTTTTTTGGAATTTTGAACATTTGCTCATTTTTTTATTCAAGAAATTCGATGAACCAAAAAATTGGTTCCATTTTCAAGATTCAGACCCTACACATTTTTGATTCAAGAAATTATACAAACCAAAAATCGAAAGAGTGAATAAGAAATTGAGATTCTGATCATATTTTCGCATGGGGAATCTACACATGGCGAGGACGACACGGTTTCGTATACTTAATTTTTTGGGGCATCACATATTCAATCATTTTTATAGGATATTGCTACTGCTCTTACGTCCGATGCAAACTAATAGCATTGAATGCTTCCAGCCTACTCATCAACTCAAGTGACCCAAGACCTCCCACAATCCCACTTGATGAACTTTATCCAACTACAACTCATTCCATCCACTCATCTCTACCACGGTCTCTCTCTCCCATCACGCATGTCCGTGGTTTCCGGCGAGCTCCTGAAGAGTGTCATGTCCCTTGCCGTGCTATCATGGCTCGAGCTAATACTTCATCCCGTGCGGTGAGGGTGGGTCATTAAGGCTTCCCAAGCTTGGTGCCAGGTGGTGGTGGAGCTCTCGGTAGGAAGGCGAGGCCTCCTGAGCTCCATGGCGAAGTGGCAAGGCATCCAAGCTCCGCTGATGCCAGCAGCCTTAGCAAGCTCCTGTGGCATCCCGGCCTCCATCACCATGAGTGGCCCCCGAGAGCCTCGCAACGAGCTCCGCCACCACCAGGGTGTGGACTACGTAAGCACCAACCATGCTCCGCCACTATGAGATCCTCTTCAATGTCATCGTGACCTACCCTGAGATGCTCTGCGCCTCGCCACCGTTAGGCGCCTCCTCCACTTACTAGGTAGGCATGTTGCAAATATTTTTTCAAATTGTTGCTACACCTTTTCTCTATTATTGCAACAAGTATTTTTGTTTGTTGCAGTGTATCTTCACAAATCTTGTAGCAAGTATTTTTGTTGCACCAAAGTTTTTTTTGTTGCAATTAAGGATGTGTTTTGTTGCAACGCTTTGGTGCTATGGTTTGTTGTCCTCTAATGGGATTTTGTTGAACGCTTAATAGTTATCATTGTGCTCGCTATATTTTGTATGCATTTTTTGTTGGCAGATTGAAAGTTTATTTTGTGTTTGTTGCAACGGGTCAGGATTTATTGCAAATTTAGAAATTAATTATTGCAATTTTGGGTTTTTTGTTGCACCAAATCAAACGGTTGAGGTCGATGTCTTAAGTGAGATCTAACGGGTGGAGTGGATGTACGATGAGAACACTCCCATCGTACGTCTAGATGCTAGTCGCCCCCTTTTTCATGGGACAATTGAGAATATGTCACTCTATAGAATTCACTTCTACAATTCACCACTATAGGGATTGCAATTCAGGATTTGCCATTATATAGCTTAGTCAATTCATGATTTGACATTTTCGCCATTTCTCCCCAATTTCATTTTTTCCCAGATAATTGGCCACGCGAAATGACCACACTACCCCTGCAGTCGGACGTGCGCATGAGCACGACCTAACCCGCTCCACCTGGGTGCCACCGCAGCCTCCCAAACCTTGCCCTGGATGCTGCGGGAGCCGCGCTCCGACGAGCACAGCCTTTGTCTCATCCACCTCCTCCTCAACTACGACGACGCAACAGCGACAGGGCGGTTCGACGCCGCCGACGCCGCGCTCGAGCACATCGCCCCGACGGGACGCCATGCACATTGCCAACGACGCGCTTCGGGCGTGGCGGGTGTATTGGGCACTTGTAGGATCAAAGATGATCAACTAGAGTGAGGTGAATAGGAAGTTTCTAAAAATCTTGTGCTTTAATCAACAATTTTGACAAGTATGATCTAATTAAAGATTTCTAATACAAGTTAGGAGGTAAATTCTAAGTTTTCACTAAGTTAACCCAAGGCTATGTCAATAATAAATGCATTTTTAGCTAAAGAATTCTACACGAATAAGTAGCTATAAATGTAAATGCGAAAATAGTAAAGACAAGAGAGAAAATTGCAATGAAGACAATCGATGTTTTCCCGTGGTATTGAAGACTTGCGAGTCTTCACTAGTCCACATTTAGGTAAGCCAAAACGAATTGGACCAACTCCATCAGTAGAGCCTAATGAATCTCAATTCCACTATGGTTGCTCTTCCTCCACTCCAAAGATGACAAACACTGAGCCACTCACAAACAGCGCCAGACCTCTTCACAACTTTCTTGAAGAGATCACCGCACAATCTTCCTCCAAGCCGTCTAGCTGTCGGCAAACACCAAGAGTAATAAACCATAGCCCTTGCTTGAAGGTTATCAAGTGTCAAAAAGATCAACAAATGATGCAAATGCACTTCAATGCTCTCAACTACCTACCTCAAAATGCGAAATATAAACAAATGAGTAGTAGAGAGTACACCAATAGCTCTAATGTATTCAATGAGATCAAATATGTGCGCTTGATGCTAGTGAGGGGGCATTTATAGCCCTCAACCACCAAAAAAACGACCATTTGAAGAAAATCCTTAAAAAATCAGCAGGTGCGGTACTACCGCCATTGATCGGACGGTACTACCGTACCTATTGTTCAATGGTCATATAGGGTTCATTAAATGCTTTTGAACTAGTCGTTATGGTTTGGTGTAGTACTACCGCACTCACATGGTTGGTAATACCACTCGGCTCAACCGTAACTACCTATTTCTAGAGGAGGAAAAACTCTCAAAAACATGCTATATGGAAATAACATACCGCCAACTAGAATTCGGATCTACTATTTGGATCTACTGCACTGTGGTAGTACCTCACTTCATGTGCAGTTATATCGTAATATGGTAGTACCGCAGTTAAACTTGCAATCATACCGGTTTTACTAATAACTATTTTTCAGATACAGTTCAAGATGTATGCATGTCTTAGTTGATCAAGATGACACAAAATAAGTCCTCAAGCTGTTAGCCATGATCCCTCTTTATAGTATGGTATCTAGCCTATAAATCCGTCTTTCCACCAATCACCGAGAACGGTAAAAAAATATAAAAGGATCTTTGGGCTACATAATACCTTTGTCTTGAGCCATATTGATCTCTTGTCGTCTTTGTATGCCATTTCCATGTCGTCATCCAAAATCCAAGACTAAACCTTTAAAATATTTTAGCACACATGTTAGTCCCATAACATATTATTGTCATTACTTATCAAAATCATTTTTAGGAGCCTAAATGCTTTTAGCGCTGCTTTGCTTTGCGTGGTGCCCACACTGGTAGAGGTCGCCGCCACGCGACGCCACTTCCTCGACCTTTGCCCCTTCCTCCGCCTCACCGGCGCCAACCAATCGATCTTGGAGGCCATGGAGTTCGAGAAGATCATGCACATCATTGACCTCCGCAGTGCAGACGCCACCCAATGGCTCTAGCTCCTCTACCTCCTCGTCGTGCGCTGGAGGGCTCGCCCTATCGCCGTCCATGAGCACAATGATGTCCTCTCCCATAGGGTCATGGTCGTCACAAAGGAAGCCTAACTCTTGGATGTCTCCTTCCAGTTCAACCCTGTGATCTCCCGACTCGATGCCCTCGATGTTGAGTCTCTCCGTGTGAAGACCCACGAGGTGTTGACCATCAGCTCTAGCATCCTGCTGCACTGCCTCCTAGCCTCCGATGAGGACTCTGGCGCAGCCGCTGTAGGCAGGGACAAAGACAGGTGGAGCCCAGTGTCCGGGTTGTCCCCGTCGACATCGCGCGTGGACATGTTCCTGGGCGTGTTGTGGGGTCTATCGTCGAAGGTGATGGTGGTGACAGAGCAAGAGGTGAGCCACAGCGCACCTGGGATGATGGAGCGGTTCGTGGAGGCGCTCAACAACTACACAGTGTTGTTCTACTACCTAGAGGTGGGCGCGGCACGTGGGTCGGTGGAGCGCGCGCGTTGAGCGGTGGTTGCTCGGGGAGGAGATCAAGAACATTGTGGTGTGCGATGGCGCCGAGTGGCGGGAGTGGCACAAGTGGTGGGTGCGGTGGATGTTGTGTGGATTCGGTCTCTCCCTTGCCAGATTCAGCATGGAGACCGCTAGATCTAAAGGCCGATGCGATTGAGGATGATGGTGTGAGGTGGAGGAGGCCGATGCTGGTTGCCAATCGTACTAATCCAGTTTCAAACTTCGCCAATCAAAACAGATTTTAGCTACATTCGGACTCAGTTGCAGCAACAAATTATTCTCAATGTCTGAGAAATTCCTGCAAATAACAGAACAAAAAATAACAGGGAAGGAAACTAAAGTACATGATACCAGATATATGAATCCTATAAATGTGATTTAGGACCGGTTGATGCACACCAACATCCTTCCATATGCATAGGTTGCCACTATCCTACTATGGATCTGTAACTCCTGTATTCAATGGAGAATGAGGACCAGCAAACTCATTGGGCCTTTTCATATTTGTTCCAAAAGGGTTCTTGTAGTGATAGCATAGTGTTGTTTTAGTGTTTACCAATGCCAAACAAATGTTGCAGATATTACTGAGCGGGAGCAGCCTTACTTTGGTCAAACTGCTAACCAAATTAGAAATCCTCTCGTTCACGTATAAACATGCTAGAGGCTAACTTTTATTTCACATAGGCAAACACAGTAGGCATCAAACAGGCCACAAACCACATACGTTTTAGAAAAGCGAAGATAATGGCTCTGTCTTGCAGAGCCAGTTTAAAAGATATTTACATAAAACCACAACATAAAGATGCCAGTCTCTCAGGACTCTCATTTTATAACTCCTTAGACATATTGTAGGCCCAGGCCATGCAGGCTGCAATATAGATAGTGCAACTACTGAGGAAGATATCAAGCTTTAACAAATGAATTGTTCTTGCCATCGTCTCCATCAATATGATCATAGTAATTTAGTTACCTTTAGTTTTTAGAGGAGTGTGGAATATTTTCATCAGAAGAGGATATCGTTGATTGATTTGCGAAGAGAGCTCTTAAAGCAGATAATATAGGACTACCAGGATGGTTGCCTCCATTATCGTTAGTACTTTCTACATCACTACTACTTGAAGCAGCATTATCTTCATCATTGTTCACTGTCCCAACACCACTGGCTGATTCACATGGGTTCTTTGACTCCTCGGTAGGCAACTGAAATCGACAAATTGGGCAAAAATTGTGGAGCTCCAGCCATGGAAGGATGCAATGGGAGTGAAACTTATGTTGACAGGGCATCTCCTTTGCTTCCGTCCCCATTTCAAAATCCTCGAGACAGACTGAACATCCCAATACTTCATGGATGTTCATAGTTGGCAATGCTTCTACTACTTCCTTCTTGGCAGGTAGTGTGCCAGACTCCATTTCTTCCACAAACCCGCCATCACAGTCCGGGCACTTCATCTCTGGCTGCACAAGCTCAATCACTTTCTCACAGCTTTGGCACCAATACCTAACTCCCTGACCTTCTTCCATCTTGTAACTCTGCTAACATTTTTCTCTTCCCACTCTCTACTGTATCTTGTAGTCCTAATTCACAGCCGAAATACTTATAACACAACATGAATCATCTAGAGAACTACAGGGTCAAGAAGATGTCTTCCTTCGACAGCACAATAAAGCTATCCTTGGCACCCTAAACAACTTTCCCCATGAGCATCTTCACTTAATTTGTACTAACACAAAAAAGGTGCTAGATCTAACAAAGAAAGGCAAACCAGTTCCTAGCTAGTAGTTTAATCCATACTGAACTAGCAAGAAAGGTAGGATATTTCTTGGAAACTTTCTACATGAGCATCTGCAAATAAAGCACATATGCCTTCATTCAAGAGCAAGAAATTGAGCCAAGAACAAGACGAAGGTCGTTCTCGGTGAAACCGGGGGTCCTGTCTTTGGATCCAAGAAAGCAAAACCTAGCCAATTGCATCAAGATTGCTACTGTGACACTAGAGATCTGCACAAAAATAGAGCACACAAGAACCCAAGATTTACAACATCTCATGCATACCGCAGTAGGGAAAAGATAATAAAGGATCAAATGAATCGATGATTCGAGGAGTTAGAGGGGGAGAAGGTAGCAACTGTTTCTTTCTCCAGAACCTTCTTGCTCATGATTCGGTTCAGGCCATGATTCTGCTGCACCAAGGGCTAGTGCGGCAAGTGGCAAGTGAAGGGGGTAAGTGAGTCGTGCGGAAGGGGAGCTACGCGGAAGGTCACAATCATAGATTTAATTTAATTTAAGGCTTGTTGTGTAGTGGAGTATTTTACACATTTGACCCTAGGTTAAAATAAATTTCTCGATTGGAGGACCTCGGATTCTAGTAAATAAATCAACATTAGACTTCCTTCCACTTGTACAAAGTAATCATCCATTTTGGATCTCAATATGAGTAAAATTTGTTTATAAAGATGTTCCTATAGGAAATGTGATGTGCAAGCAATGGAAAATTTGGTGCTAGCCCACTTTCTTAATTACTTTTTTGATGATTGAATTCAAGTGGTGAGACTTTAAAAAAATGCTTATGAATTATTCAAAATATTTTGATTGACTCCCTAAAAAAACTGATTGACATGTGGATTGTGGATGAACCGACTTTGCAGTTGAAGTCCTTTTTACAATTCTTCTAGTAACCTTATGACCTCTTGCGAAAGCACTAACACTATGCATTTGTTCAGAGTAATAGTTTTAGACTTTTTTATGACAAGTTAAATATAAAATTTTAAAATGATTAAAGAAATGCTGGCCAATACGTGTAAAGCTATCAATTGATTATTTTGAAATAAATCTTGTGACCGTTGAAGCTTAGGTCACCATTACTTTACTTATTTCAGCTTGACACGTGAGCGTCATGAGCGGCAATAAATGAAAAATATTCAGCGCATGGGACACCACATCGTCCACTAAAATCCAGAGATCATACAAAGAAGAAATATAAAAGGATTGCTCGAGTGAAACTATGGATTTCTTGTTGTCATACTCCATTGCTAATGGGTAAGCTCGGGATTTGTCATGCTATTAGTACGATTTGGCCTCGACTTCATCGCTCCTCCATTTTTTCATCAAACTTTGAGAAACAGCAGGCTCTACCAAAGCCACGTGTTAGTTTCTGACCCACGTGGCATCGTGTGATTACACTGAGAGCTGACTGAAAAAGATAGAGATGACTTGCGGAGATAGGTTCTACCTGTTTCTTTTTTTCCAAGGTTCTGCTTGTTTGGATTGCATGTGTTTGACCAAAAGCACATCTGAGCTACGACGGTAACAAGTGCAGCGAGCTTCAAGAATTAACTCAACTAAGCACACGGCCTACATACTTCTCACTTCGAGTAAAAAAAATGGCAAATGTGGGACGCCCCGTGTGATTATCCCGAAGGGTAATCACACTTAAGCATACGGATTACTATTCGTTTGCCCGGTAGAACACCGCTCCAACGAATAGTAAGCCTTACCAGAGTTAGCGCATCAGAACAATAAGATAGAAATTGTCCTTTATTTCAACAGTTAACCACGCAGGGCTAAGGTCTTAAAGTACACCCTAATTTACATAGCCAAAATGAGACTATTCCCCCTCTTGCATGCCAAGCTCAACCGGTCTCCTAGTCGTCCCACGCGTCGAATACGGTGTCCACCTCGCCCGGCTCCTCGTAAAAAGGATCTTTGCCTCCTGTGGTCTCATCTGCACCTGCACAGCCTTCGTCCCACTCGAGATAATTCCCTGCCGGACTAGGGTCTACAAAGGAGAATACTAACAAGGTTGAGTACAAAAGTACTCAGCAAGCATTAATAGCAAAAGATGCATAGGATGCACTATCTCTGTTCATTATCACCATTTCTAAATCATCTCACTTTAGAAAATAGATCACAACAATTAGGTGGCAAGTTTTAATACTGAAAACTCTACTAGTCACTCGGAAAGACGATAGACCCCCTGTGGTTCCCGTAGACTCCAATCCTGGAGACTGGCATGAATTCATGATTTGGTTTAGCACTGCGCAAGGCTTTGTACCACTTTACCCATAGCTATTCTGAACTCTCTGAAAACAGGGATCACCGCATTGCCTTTGATGCGGATTCAATATCAGAATACAGAACATTTTTCTAGGTTACGTGAATTAATTTCTCCACCCATCACCTTTCGTCGGTGCAGATTTAGTCACGGTGATGACCTCGTCCTCCACCGAGTTCTGGTGAGGTTGGTTGATGCAGCTTCTATTTTGCACTCAACACTCCACCTTAGTGCTATAGCGCCTTAGATCCCCCACTTCCGGACTTCCCCCACCGGTCCTGGGTTCCTCCATCACACTCACACATAGTAGTTACCCGATGTGGAGAATATAGTCACGTAACAGGTAGCATTTTCTGCCCGTCGAAACGGAAAAATGGTTGGCACTGAATTTACGGCATCTGACCGAGCAAGAGTTTTGTTGATCCTTATATTTTAACCATATGTAAAAAGGGGCCCACCTCTTACCTCATCGTCATCGTCATCATCGCTTTCCCCTGCCAGGGCCCCCTTTTACCCACCTAGTAAGTCTCATTCCTTTTTCAAATCATCTTAATCATCTCATCTCAACCATTTTCTTTAGGTTTTGGTAAACCATTTTGATGCAATATTTATAATAGTGCAAGATATGGTATATTTTTAAATTAACTATATTTATGTTCAAGAGGGTCGCTTGCCTTCGTAGAAGTAGGAAAGGTTGGTGCCGACGAAATTCTGGTCAACTGCTCCTGTTGGTGCTGGTTCGTCTTCTGTAGCAAATCGGCAACACGAATAATAATATAAGTAAATACATATTTGATTTGTGTGATAGTAGGAATATAAGTTAGTGGCGACTACAGGTTAGCACATTTTAATTAACTAAAATATTTTGAGACCTAAGCAAAGTTAGCACTTCCCGAAATAGTCGCCCTGATGTATACTCACTCTAAGATCAAACACTCGAGGTTCACACTTAACTAATTACCCGCGATGCACAAGATCGCTACAAGAGCAAGCTAGCCTTTTAACAAAAGGAAAAGAGCTATACAACATGTTCTAGCAACAAGGTCACAAATTGATTTTAGGTTGGTTAAATTGACAGGAACCAATTAAATTGCTTAGCCGCAAGAAATAAACAGTTAGCAACTATTTACTAGCAACTACCACAGAGACAACAAGAATCTCAATAATTAAATGAAATATACCCAATCCTAATACTACCCCTAAATCTAAAGTCCTAAACCTAACCCTAACTCCACTCTAAACTCCCCTAATCTCCCGCTAAGCTCCCTCTTCTCTCCCCTTACTACCTCCACCGGCCGGCCCTACCCACACACGCACACAGATCTCACACTACCCCCACTCCCGATTCCCTTCTTCCTCCCTCTGGCTCCAAGGCGCCGCCGCCTCTTCTCTCCTCGCGCTAGCTCCTAGGGCGCCGCTGCCTGGCTCGACCCCTGCCCCGCTTCCTCTCCTCCCTCTCCTCCTCACTCACCTCGCCCGCGCGCAGGGCTCTCCTAGCCTGGCCGCCGAACTCCTAGCTTGCCCTCACGCGCACGGCTCGGCCCGGTTCCCCCTCGTTCGCCTCCTCTTTCGCGCGGCCCGCCCGCGCGCGCCGCCGACGCCGCTTCCTCCGGCTGGGTCCTCCTTCCTAAGCGCGGCCGAGGCTGGCAGCCGCTGCCCTCGCCTCCCCTTGACTCGGTCCCCGCCGACCCGATGCTGTCTCCCCGGCCTCCTCACTCGGCGCGTAGGTCTACCGGCCCAGGGGCTCGGCCGGCCGGCTAGGCCTCCGGCCGCCAGCGCCATGGCACAGAGGCCCTTCCTCTAATCCTTACTCTACGCATCCTCTACAAATGCACATGCGGCTCAAGATGAGGGTTGACACTAATGCATGAATGCAGGGCTAGAGGGTGGATCTGGGGTAGAGGTAGCTACTGGAGGAAGGAGAAGGCTGCTACAAGGTATGAGATACCCACCAAAAGCCCAAAGATGCCAATGCCTTTACCTGATGGGTGGAACAGAGATGACTTTAGGGTCGATGGTAGGAATGGTGGTCGGCACTGGAGGTGGTGCTGCCGGCGATGAGCAGGATTCGGAGAGGCTAGAAAGAAAGAAGACGGATAAAGGATAAATGAATTGAGAGATAGAGAGTCTCTCTTCAAGTTGGTTTTACATCGAGGGGTTTTGAGTTTGTCCGAAGTTTTGAAGTGTCGACTCGTCTTTTAAGTTTCAGGCGCATCGATAGGTTAGGAGTCCAATGGATTGTTAGAGAATAGCAAAGGGTGAGAGAGAGAGCTGTGAGGGAAGAAGTCTACCCATTTAAAGCAAATGTTGTATACAAGATCAAAAGATCTATATACGACGTACCAAAAGATAACATACCATACAAGTTAAGAAACAATACAACGTTCTACTCGATCGATACTTGTAAGCTGGTGAAACGACTCAATACACAGAATGAGTCTTGGCACACTTAAGCTATATGGCTTGGCTGACAAAACGATCTTCGGTATATCTTGTCCATTGTCCTTGAATGGTGGAGACGACGATACTTTCTCGATGGCTCCATGTCTTGTAGTCTTGAACGTAAGGGTTAAGAAACGTGTTGACCATCTATAGAAATTTTCAAGGGGGAGAGGATCCATTTAACATTATAAAACGGTGAAGAAAGGATTAGGTAAGAAAGAATTGCTATGAAGAAGCTACAGATAGATGACCAGGATGAGGAGAGAACAAATTATTCTTTTTCTTGTTATAAAATAAGTTTTGAAGTTTTTAACTAACGACCATTCTAACTAGGTCACGACCTACAGTCGATATGGCTCTGATACCACTTTGTCAGAACCCGGGATTACCATCCAGAATCCTTGTGGCATTTCGAACTAGTCTCATGATCAGTCGCTAGTTCACACAGTAAACAAATATGGTAACAAATTCATATCACAACTTTATTAATAATCAACAGAGTTTATTACAAAAGAGGCTTACAAGCCAACAATAAAGAACACAGCGGAAGACGAAGAAGTAGTAGAGTTCAGCAATCTGCCACAGGCAATCGACTAGGGTAGCGGCCTAGTCGTCGAGATCCACACGTGTAGCAAAGTCCTTCTCCTCTGAAATTTGTTTGCATAAAGCAAGTATGAGCACAACTACCGTGCTCGCAAGTTACACCCGTCAAGTAACAGAATGACATGCATATATGGATGTAACAAAGGATGGCTTATTGGTTTATTTGCATAAAGCAGCATTTCCTTTAAATACTAGTACTAAGTTCCAAAACAGTTATTTTATAACTAATTTTTTTTTTATAAATTCTCAATTTTATAGTCAGATAACATTCACACATGAATGGTGAAGGATACCCTCCTATCACATGGCTTCCTGCCCAATTCCCATTTGGATAAACCAGCTTTAAAGAAGTCTTTTCGACAAAACCAAAGTCTAACTTTGAGTAGTTCTCGCTAGCATGTCCATGACCGTGACACGCTATTCGAATAGTTTTACACTCTGCAGAGGTTGTACATTTTTACCCACAAGAGATAATCAACTTTCAATGTCCGTCGACACACTTTCAAGGTGTGCGACTAAGTGATTATCACGAGGCCTTTACAATGTTTTGTCTTAATGTATTTATGCCCGCTAAGGTTTAGCTACCATTGACTAGCCATCCTCCGGAAGCCCTCTGCGCGGATGGGTCTCATTCACCAACACCCATACCAACAACATAGCACAAATGACACTAAGACATCACAAATTATTTAGTCAAGTCCGCCACACAGACATGTGGTGGTACTGAAGGCGAGCATCATGCGCTCAAGACCGGTCCTTAATTGACTTGTGCGACTTTCCATAAAACCCCGGGCCTTAACCCTAACAGATTAAGCCTGCATAAACTCGCACCCACCAATCATCCATTTCGCCAAGTCCAAACCCGTTTTATTTTATTTTCTAAGTCATTTGTAAAACTCCCATGACACACCAATGCCAAGGGTATAATTTAAACAATAATTGATTGTTGGCTGAAATTCCCCAAATCAGATAAGTTTGGTCTATAAGCATGGCTAAGCAATACGTTTAAATGATCCTAGTTCATACTATCGTATCAACCAGGTTTTATCTAGGGTGTCAATGTGTTTGATTCAATATCAACGTTGGTCATACAAAGGATTTAGGTATAGCTATGAATTGAAAAACAGGAATTTATATTACTGAATATAAATAAGCATGCAGTAATAATTTAAAAACAGAATATAAATAATTTAAAATAATGGGATCAATATGATCAAGGGTATAACTTGCCTTGCTTGATTACTCGTTGTTCTTAAACGGCGTCGAAATCCGGTCGTCCGAAGTCGTCGAAATCTATACGCGAAAATGAGCTAAATTCAAATAACACTCAAATAAAATCCAAATAAAATCCAAGATAAATACTGGGAGGAAGGTATCGACTTTATATGAATTTAGGAAGTTGAATCGACGAAATCGGAGTTCGTATGAAGGAGAACGAACACCCGGAAGGTTGATTATCCGAATTTTAGAATTTAAGGAATTATTTTTCTGAAGGAAATCCCTTTATTGTGTTAGCATGATGTCTGCAGGTGGGAAAATGAATTTTCGGTCGAATTTATTTTGTAAAGAAAAAAGGTTGGAGTCAATGACATGTGGGCGGGTCCATGAAAATGGGGTTTGGTCCACGCGACCGCCCAAGGAATAGTAGACACCACGCAAGCAAGACACATAGGCCGCCACGCGGGCTTGGGGCGAGTGAGGCCGTGACATGGCAGTGACGAATTATTGCGAAATTCAAAATTTTGTTTGAATAGAAAGGTAGATAGTATTGAAAGAAACATGTAGGTAAAAGGGTTCGAGTAATTACCCAACGGATGAAGAGATCGGGCTCGACGAAGTTCTCATCGGACTTAGGAAAGAAGATGTGGCCGGTGATGAACAATTAAGTAAATCAAAATTCCACTTGAATAGAAATGTGGCGAATCTCAATAGGAACTCACCGTCAAATTTGGTGCAACGGAGCAACGGATGAGGAGATCGGGCTCACGGAGTTGGAGAAGAAGACCATCGGTACTTTTTTGTGGCCACGGTGAACCAACATGATAATCAAAATTCGGCTTGAATAGAAGTGTAGAGAATCTTGAGAGGAACTCACCGGTAAAATTTGGCGAACAACGAAGCTACGGATGAGGAGATCGGGCTCACGGAGTTGTCGCCGGAGTCGGAGAAGAAGGGCTAGCAGAGGGTTCTCTGGAGGATTTTGGCAAATGGCGAGAGGATGTGAGAATGGGGTGGAGAGTTACTGCTCAATTTATAGGAAAGGAGAATTTGGCGGGAATTGCTTGCGGAGTTATGGCGGAAATTACGATTCGCCGAGTTATCAGAAGTGATGTAATATTCCAAGGAACATTCCTTTGAAAATTCGGAAAGACACCAATTAATTCGGAAAAATAGCAAATTAATTACGAAAAATCCTAAATAAATCACAGGTATTAAATACAATATTCTGAACTCAAATAAAATATTATTAATGATAATAACAATTTTATTATTACACAGTAATTATTTTTATATTGCTAAAAATTGTTTTTAAACTTGAAAAATAGTAGTATAGGTCTAAAAATTCAATGAATTTTCAGGGTTGTTAAATATGGTATTTTGAGCTTAAATAAAATATTTTCAACACAAATTTGGTTTTTATTTGCGGACAACAATTCATTTTTAATTGCTAGATATTAGAAAAATCAAAAAGGGACTTTTAGAATATAGCAAATAAAATCCAAAAATTCTAGAAAATTCACAGAAATTCCTAGAGTTATTTTGGACTTAAATAAAATAGTTCCAACTTATAATTGGTAATAGTTTATGCAAATAAATTATTTTGGCTTTAAAATATTTAGGAAAAAGCTTTTAAAATTGCAAAATTATAGAAATTACATGAAATTTTATTTTTCACTTTAAATCCAATAAAACTCATAAAACTCAATAAATTTTATTTTTGACTTTTAGAATCTTATAGATTTAACAAAACAAAAACATTAATGAAACTCAAAATCCAATAAAAGAATAACTTTATTAATTTTTATTTTGCAATGTAACTTTGGGATGTTACATGGTGCTTGTGCTTTCTGCGTAATCGAGAAGAGGGGTTTGCAGTCCGAATAGGAGGAGGCCAGGAAAAGGTTCTAGGAGGGGATGAATTGCCTTGGTCCATTCGGAGTGTTGTTGCTTGCTGTGCAAATGGAAAAAAAAAAAGAAGAAGAGAGAAGGAAATGCAAGGATGCTGCCCAAATTAATGATGCAATATGCTTCTATATTTGGTTGATGCAAGATGCACTACTGTAAACAATGTAATTGCTGATGTAATTATCTAATGAAATGACAATGCATTTTAATTACCGACTTGATTCTACTGCTTTGAATGATGACATTGCATGAATGATGCGATATGATTAAGCTACTTAGTAACAATCTAAGACTACCGTTAACTCACCACTAAGATGAGAGTAACCATTGCTAAGCACCGATTACTGCTACGAGATTAGGGCTAATTAATGCGGGTCCTCACAAAATGCTCAAGGATTAATACGGCAAGTACTCAAGTTTGACTTATGCTAGCAACATAAATCATATTTGTTTTGCTTTTGCATAAGAGTTCAGTGTTGGAGAAGCAAAGTAGAGCAACTCAAGGTCATGTGATAGTGCACATGCTCCATCCTACAGACCTAAAGAGTCGGGTCACAATCTCTTTTTCAATCTTACACATCTCCTCTGGCCTTTAGCAAAACAGGAAGAAAAATGGAAAAGGAAAAGGAAAATAACAAAAAGAAGAAGAAGAATCATGCAACGATGCGATGTTTGCCCTAAGATTGGTTGAGACTTGAGACCTAGATGAGCCTTGACTTTCTTTCAACAACTCCCATCCGCAGCCTGATATTGGTCCAAGTCTTGGCTTCGGCTTACGCACCTTGAGCAACTTGTTGAACATTTTGTGTTTACTGCTCTTTATTTTTGTGAAAAATCATATATTCTTCTATATCGATCAAATACTATATGTACCAGATGCAAAGTGTCGTAGAGTGTTGAGATGTACGATACGTCTACTGTTGTAATTCAATTATATCTCTAAAAAGTACTTTAATTTGCTAGAATAAAAAAGATTAAGCAAGAATAAGTTAATATTTACTACTCTTTGGTGAGGTGGTAGTAAGGCACACATACCTTCCTCTGCTGCTGCTAGTTAGCACCTACCGTTTCTACCAACACTTGAGAAGTACCTGCCTACTGACTTAGAGAGTCAAGCGAATTGCATCTCCAAGCTACCAAATTCATACTTTTTATAATGAAAAAGTTACCAAATTCACTCCAATTTCCTTTTAGGCTTTTAGGCATCTAGAATAGGTTACGATACATACAAATTGTTGAGTATATGCCACTCATATCATAACCTATTAGCACTTATGGATCTGTTCTACAAGGATAATCCTAATAGGATTTTGATTCCTACTTTCTTTTAGAGGAGAACTATGGGACACTATATAAGTCATGGAGAACATAAGCCACAAATCAACTCATCCAAAGCAAGAGACGCGCAAGAGGATTAGATGTTAGGTTATTATTTATCACTATATTCTTGTATAGGGCAAGAATCCGAGAGTCATAAAAGGTTCGAGAGGGTTGTAAGAGAGCGACAATCTCTTGTACTCTTTTGAGGTTGAGCTTAAGTAATTCGTGGTTGGTTTCACCAAATCTCTCTCTCGTCATTGTTATTAGGTTCTCTCTACAAGATTCATCCACTTCGTTCCTGATATCATGTACGCTCATGTCGCATCTCACAACTCTAATCCAATCTAAGGGTCGCTGCGTAGTTACTTGTAATAGAGGATATCGATTGATGAAGTCTTGTAAGTTACTTGCAAAAGGGTAGGTAATTATGAAAAGTATCTTGGCCAATGAGATGTTCGATAAAAATCCTGATCAGGAGAAGTAAATTGTGTCGTCAGCGGTAGGTACTCAGATCTTATCTGCAGTTATGCGTGTAATTGCCAAGATGGTTGCAAAATCTAGCGAGTGCGAGCTATTGAAAGAAAGAACATGTGATGGGGGTCAACCACGCAGTACCGACGAACAAATGGAACTCGGATGCGGTACAAACCTATGACATGAAGGGTTATATAAACATGATGTGTGGTTAACCAAACTACACAATAAAGGAGCTCTCGAGTGTAGAGTCCAGGTATGCTAGCCTGGACATCGACACGTACATTGCAGTGATGTGCATGGCCCCTTGTGGCGGGGCACTCCCTAAGGTGGGAGGAAAACAAAAAATTGGAAAACAAAAACAACAGAGCTAACTTGGACCAAATTCTTGGAGCACGGTGACTTTAAATGGATTAGACAATCCTTTATCATTTGACATTCCTCGTTATGTAGACAACATAAATGTGTGCTCATGCTCTTGCCTTCTTGTTTCTGTGACTTTTGCTTTTGCCTACAACACCAATGACAACCAATGCTTGATCACTTGAGGGTGAAGAATCCGATGGCTTGTTCAATGACTCTATCTCCAATAGATATGTCACTGCCTCATTAAAGTTGAGAGTATTTTTTCAACGTAGATATTCATCACCAATTGCTTCTACGATGGTGGTAGAGATGATATCAACATGACGACATTGTCGTTCTCCTCAATTTTCTCATCCATACTGGTCAGCTATGTGATAAGCCTGTTGAAGATATTGACATGGTCAACAAACCGTGTACCTTCCTCTATGCACAACCTGAATAGTTACCACTTTATCAACCACTGATTTGTCAGCGATTTTGCCATATACAATTATTGTAAGTTACTCCATAATTTTTTCGGATGATTCTCCTTAATCATTGAGTACTTACATGGTTGGTATGGATTCTTGTATGCTTCGACCTTTGCTAGTGCCCGAATGGAAGTGGGACTCGATCGGTATGGATTTCATCACCGGTCTGTGTAACATCCCAATTTTCTGAGCTTAAAAATCTTTTAATAGTTAGTAGGGAGGAAATTCACCATTTGAATTTTATTTGATTTTAATTCCAAAGCTTAATATTGGACTTTACAATCAAAAGCATTTAATGTGAATAATCCCAACATGAACATTAGCCAAAACTATTTTATTTGGGTTCTATGTGCTCAGATATATTTTCTAGATTTTTCTAGAATTTTTCTGAGTTCATTTGCTATTTTCTTTTGCCCATTTGAATTTCTGGTATTTTCTAAATTAGAAAAACTATTAAAATCTCAGAAAATCCTTTCGGGCCGCATCTCCGCAGCCCATCTCCTTTTCCCGCGCGCACGGCCCGCTAGCGGCCCACTCATGCTCGCCAAATTCGCCATTACAAGGCGCCGCCGCTTCTTCGCCACGACGTGTGGGCCCCGCGACGCCAGTCATCGTCTTCCCGCTGCCGTCTTCCTCGCGAGCGCCCGAGTCGCCGCCATTGCCGAGCTCAAAGCTCGTCCGACAACGCCTCCTTTCTATCTAAAGCCCTTCTAGAAAACGTGCCAAATTCTATCCCTAACCTCCCACACTCGCTTATGTTAAAATCGTATCTCGAATCAAATCCTATCCCGGATTTCGAAATCGTTTCGTTCTTCTCTGACTCGATTTAGGATTCCTTATCCCGCACCCCACCCTATAAATAGCCCCCGAGGATCGCCAAGACTCTCCGCAACCCGCAGCCGCCACCCTCATCCTCCCGAGCCCCAGCATCGCCGCAATTGGAGTTCTAGGGTTTTCGCCGCCTCGTTCTTCGCCGCTTCCGCCACGTGGTCTGCCCGGAGCTCGCCGATCGCACCACCAAAGATCGCACGAGCATAAGCACCTCTCGTGCCGCCCACTTCGCCGAGCATCGCCGAACTCCGATCCAACAAAGAAATCGGCCGCTTCCTCCGCTGAACGCCGCCGCGCCATCTCCGGTGTCTCCGCCGCTCGTGAGTGTACCATCGGGTTCGCATAGCAAGGGCTTCGCTCGTACCATTGGACCGCCGAGCGCCGCCAGCTGCCGTTGCCGCGCGGTCCAGCGCCGCCGTTTCCATTGTCGTCCGCGTCACCGCCACCTCACCGCGCGCTGCAGTGCCGCCCCGTGGAGCCTCGTCATCGCCCACGTGAGTGCACACGCAGCAACCCACCGTTCCAGAGCGAGAGGTCGGTGGACCTAGTCCACCGTGAGTTTAGCCTCGACATGTGGGACCCACATGTCGAGAATTCTTTATTTATTTCTTTCCGAAATCTCGCGACGCTACCATGATTAAATCTGATTTTCCTTTAGGAAAATAATTCAAGAAATTCAAAAATCTGATTTTCAGCATTTTATGTAATTTCAATATTCCAAAGGCCATAACTTTTGCATCCTAAGTCCGATTGAGCCCATTCAAAATTTTAAATTTGTCTAAATTCAAGATCTATTTATCTGAGTTTTTTTTTTAATTTTTGGAGTTAGTTTTGTCTCTGTTATTTATTTGTTTTATTTGTTTTTGTCTCGTTTGCGAGTAGACGTCGATTCGTCGGGGAATTTTGTGGAAGAAGGAGCACCTCAAGATCAATACCAGTACATAGACCTTTTCCAAGGCAAGTCATACCTTTGATCATCTTGAACCCAGTTTTCAAATTACTTTGTGTTAAATTAATGCATTCTACTTTAATTATTTATTTAAATGCTTTGGGATAGTTATTATCCAAATTGCTATCACACTTTGGCCTTGTATGTCATAATTCCTTGTCACCCTAGATTGGTTATTAGTTGGTAATATTATAGCACCAACGTGGGTTGGTTAGATGCTGTACAGCTTGCTTAGCCATGCTACGAGTCTCACATCATATGTAAGTTGCAAATATTAATTATGACTAAGTGACTATGGAACTTAGTGTAAAACTGTGTGCTATGTGTTATTACTTCGTGATGGCATGTGTTGCACTAAAACCAACCGGGTGGTAAAGGATTTGACCGAGGCAAGTGGTGGAGACGTGTGACATGGTGGTCTATGTGATGGGAATGATAATCTTTGTGACTTAGTTAGAACATGGAAGTCTTGCCTTGGTCAATTAAGGACTTAACTTTGTGCGCCATTGAACCGAGTCTTCACTGCACGACCACATGTCCGTATGGGACTCGCCTAACTTAGTAAGTTATGGATTCTCGCATTGATGTTCGTGTGGATAGGTTAGGTCAGGTGACAGGTGGAGGTGTGACTACTTGGTGGTTGCATCGCGATCGATTCGCCTTCCCCGTCCAATGCAGTGTGTGTTATACCAATTCTATGTGAGTCGGTATAGCGGTTTGTAAGCACACCGGGAATATCAATGTTTGAGATGAAGTTTCCGAACTGTTTTGTTACGATTGGTGCTTGCTACACTAGTTGTATCTTGTGGGTAAAGTGTACAACCTCTGCAGAGTGTTAAATCAATCTATTTGAATAGCCGAGTCCGCGGTCATGGACATGCTCGGGGATTTCACACGAGGGGTAGTTTTCATAAAATGTGGGAATGGGAGCTGTGTGACCTCAATCATATGGCTATGTGAAATAACCTGTTTAGCTGTGTGTCTTTGTGGAAACAACTGTTAAATTAATATTGTCTATTTGTTTTGAAGTATGTTTTCAATCTATTATTCGTATTCAATTGCAACTGTTGCATTTCGCAAAATAACCACGTAAGCCTTTTCTTTGGAATAAGCTCGCATCTATACATTGCATTCGTGGTATGATTTAAGTAGTACGGTTGTGTACTCACGCTTGTTGTAAAACTTGCGCCAAACCTACTGAAGAGGAGGAGTCTACGCTTTTGAGGAGGAGTTCGTTGAAGGTCGATCGCTCGTTAAGGTCCGGATCCCACTGCTGCCCGTGGTGAATTGGTGGGATCTACGCTTTCCGCTCACCGGTGCTTTTTTATCGTTAGCCTCTGCGTTGCTTAATAAGTGTAAACTCGACCATAAGGTCAAAACCCTTATTTGTTATCCAAACTAATCGTTTACTTTATTTATCGCTTGTGTGGATCTATATTTACCTGTGTTAACCCTATGTGCACTAACGTGATCCTGGACTAGTGCAGTATACACAGAGGGTTCCAGAATCGTAATTTTGGGTCCCGACAGTCTGCCTCGTACCTCCAATGTCATATGGGTTGTTATTGATCGGCTGACGAAGGTAGCACATTTTTTTGTCAGTACGGATTAATCTTAGTGTGAGTCTTTTGATAGACCTCTACATATCCCGCATCGTGAGCTTACACGGTGTACCAAAAGAGATTGTTTCAGATCGCGGTGCGCTCTTCACCGCCTGGTTTTGGAAATGTTGGCAAGAGGTTATGAGAACTTGCCTTTCTTTTAGCACAGCGTACCATCCAGAAACCGGAGGCTAAACTGAAAGGGTCAATCAAGACTTGGAAGACATGCTCCGTGCTTGTGTTATCTCCTATGGAAAGAATTGAGAGAAGTGCTTACCATTTCCTGAGTTCTCCTACAACAATAACTTTCAAGCTAGTCTCGGTATGGCACTATTTGAGGCCTTATACGGGAGAAGATGTAGAACCCCGTTGAATTGCTCTGAGACCGACGAAGGACCACTCTTTGGCCCAGACTCGATCAAAGAGGCTGAAAGTCAAGTTCGGTTGATTCAATACCGATTGCGCATGGCTCAATCCCGACAAAAGAGCTATGTGGATCGACATTGTCGCAGGTTGAGCTTTGAAGCAAATGATTTTGTATATCTCAAAGTCACTCCACCAAAGGGCAATCAATGATTCGTCAAGGGCAAGTTAGCTCCTAGATATGTCGGGCCTTTCCACATCATTGAGAAGAAAGGAGCTATGGCCTACAAGTTGGACTTGCCTAGTGCACTTTCGGGAGTACACGATATTTTCCACGTGTCCTAGCTGAAGAAATGCCTTCGTGTCCCAACCGAACAAGCTCCATTGGAAGGTCTTGATGTACAAGAAGATCTGACCTACCGTGAGCGTCCTATTCGCATCCTTGAAGAAGCTGAGCGAAAGACAAGGAATCATACCATGAAATTCCTTAAAGTCCAGTGAATGATTCACACGGAGGACGAAGCTACTTGAGAACCGGAGAATCGCCTTCGTGCGGACTACCCGTCTTTCTTTTCTGAGTGATCGGAATCTCGGGACGAGATTCTTGTAAGAAGGAGATTTGTAACAACCCAGGTAAGGGTTTGTGTTTCAAATGTACAAAAGCATGAACTTCTGAAAACTTTACATGCATCTTGTTGCCTTTTGAATTTCTGGAATTTCATTCATTGGTTTTGTGCATTTTGAAGACCTAAAGCTTTAATTCATGGAAATAATAACCCTAATAGATGTACAAAACAAATAATGTGAACAATGCTTGGAAATATTTTTCCTAGATTCTGGAGTACCTTAGAAACACACCCTAAAAATTTCACATTTGTTAGATCTTAGTTGCTATTTTAAATCAGCCAGTCGAAGTTGAGATTTAAAAGTCAAACATCTAAAACAGAAACTTGAAACATTTCTAGCGAAATTTACAGTGCATAAAAAAACTCTGGAAAATTAAACAATGTTACACTCATTGTCAGAAACCTTCCATAAAAATTTCATAATTTTTGGAGTTGATATCCTCTGTCTAAAAATTCTTAAACCTATCGGCTTTTTCGAGTTCAGCTCGGTCAAATTAAACAAGTTGACTCGGTCCGACTCGACCAAGTCAAACCGGTAAAGCCCACTTACCTGGGTCACTAGTGAGTGGGCCCATCGATAGTGCTTCTTCTCCACGCGGCCGATGCACCAGCGCCAGCACGCTCCATGGCGCCCTCGGTCAGCTCCACCAGCGTGCCGAGGCAACTGCCGCACCACTGGTTTCTGACACGCAAACACGGTTTGCCCACCTCGACTACGTCGCCTCACCTGCCCGTGTCAACTCGACATCGCTCAACCGTCAGCGCGGCCGTCAGCGAGTCCAACGCCCATGTCGTGCCCCTCCTCGCATCATCTTTGCCCTCCTTCTTATTTAAACCTCCAGGAAGCTTGTTTCCTTCTTTTCACCAACCAAAGACACCCCCTACCTCTCTCCCACCCTCTTAGTCACTCAATCGAGCCCGAGCGCAATTGGAGCTCGAGCTATAGTTCGTGGCCACGATGTTGTCGCCGTGTCCTTGCCGCACCCGTGGAGCTCTCCCCTTTCTCTTCACGTCACTTTGCATTCCGGAGCACCACCTTCTATTCCCCTAACCCAATTTCGGTTTGTATGCACATGGATCATCAGAATTTGAGTTTTTCTTCTTTTTGGCCGCAAGCTTCATCTTCATGCTCAACTCCGGTAAGGTGCTTCCTTTCCCAATTCCTCGCCGGGGCACTTCTAGTGATCTCACTCGAACTTCTCCTGCCACTTTTTACCCTTCTTGTAGCTCGAGCGGACCTCTCCATGTGGAGCTGCATTGCGCTGTCTCGTACCTCGATGTCAGCTCACCTCCATCCTCCTCCATCAACCCACGTCCTTCTGGTATGCTCCTAAGACCTAGTAGGTGCTAATGTGCGCGCTACTTTGATCGAAGGGTCATTGGGTGGCAAAGTGCCATGTTGGTCGTAGTGCTCCTCCACCTCGCTCCGTCATACCGCTGCTTGAGGTCGCTAGAGCCCCCGCTGCCGATACCAATGGGTGCGTTAGGACGAGGAGGTCCCATTTTTGTCTTTAGACGGCGCTGCCATGGATGGGATCATCGGCAAGACGCTAGGCGAGCTCACGGGCGAGCGCGCCCTATGTTGTCTGAAGACGACCACTCCTGTAGCTAATCATTAGAGCCTAATCTTTGTCTTTAGGACATAATTAATGCTTAGCTTTAATTAATGATAGTTTAGTTGGTGGCTTAGTTCCTATGACATGCGGGCCTGAGCGTTTAAGAGCACAGTGCGATGCGTTGGCACATGGACCGGCGAAACACTGTGTTGTGGACCTTGGTCGACGCACTATTCTAGAAGACCGAGAGTATGACACGTGGGACCCGCTTGTGAGTAGCTGTTGTCTTTAGGATTTTAATTGAAATGCAAAGAAAATGCATAGGACCCATTGTCAATGACCGTGGCTGGCTCAGCTCGAGTACAAAAAGTATTTAATGCTTTTATAAATTCCAAAATGATTTATTTATGCACTGGAAATGTGTTTAAACTTCACAAATTCATAACTAATTCATTTTAACTCCAATTTGGGTGAAACCAATTTTGTTGGTTTCCATTTTTAATGTACTTTAACTTAGAATGGATTTGAAACATGTTATTGTCGCAGAAAATTTCAAGATTCGAATTAATTCCTGGAATGAGTTATTTTTACATTGAAAATTCATTTTACTTAATAAATTCATAAGTATTTTATTATAACTCCAATTAGAGTGAAATCAATTTTGTTAGGTTCCATTTTTATTATACTTTAATTTGGAATAGGATTGAGACATGTTTCTATCACTAAAAATTTCAGTATTCAAATTAATTGTACAATAATGTCATAACTTTGAAGATGCATGGAAAATTCATATTAACTCCAAATGAAGTGAAATAATTTATATTGTTCATATCATGTTATGCTCTGTCTGCCACAAAATTTTCATCTCCACAATCTTTCTGGAAATTTTTGGCAAAACATTTATTTTCAGCTACAATAACCAAAACACTTTTTTCTGTATTTTCTCTTCCGGTAGAAAATTGATTAGGCTACAACTTTCACATGAAAACTACAAATTAAATTATTTTTATTTCTAAATTCATCTAAAATCATGATCTACCTGATGTGTAATTTTCATGTATTTTGGATGATTTTGAATTTTTGTTATTTTCGACGTTATTCGTTCTTATTCGCTTTTCGTGTTCGATCGGTAGGTTTCGAAGATTTGAATATAAATGAGAGTGATCCTCAGCAGTACCTAGATGATCTCCAGCAAGGCAAGCAATCCCTCCTTTGATCATGTTGATCCTATTATATTCAAATGCTATTATCTTGTTTGCAAATGTATGTATGCATACACTATTTTGATGTTTAAATTCTCATTCGAGGTAGTAATCCTAAGTAGATGCATGAGCTATTGGTAATTTTTCATCATTTACCACTGAGCCTAGGTTAATATATCTGCTGTGATTTTGAGCTCGATGGATGGGCTCTAGTCATGTTTAATACCGTATGCGAGTCGTGTCGCTTAGCATTGCTTAAAACGGTAGTATGGGGATCATCGCCTCGGTGATGGTCAGTATATCATCATTTTAAATACTTGGGTCAGGGTACTCATGTATGTATTGTATGTGGAGAACTAAAACTGAAAATTAAAAGATTTTGACTTGGGCACCTAGTTGAATGGTGTGTTTGTCAGGTGTGTGGATGGTGCCTAAGTGAACAAGGACCGAACATCTTGTGTCACACTGATCCAAACATTATTGTGTGCATCCACATGAGGTTATTGGGAACCCCTCTTGACCTAGTACTTTGGGAGGGTGTTAGCTCTGAGTCGCATGTGGTAGTTGTTAGGAGAAAAATGTTCTGTTGCTCTATTGTTGTTGGGAATATGCGGGGTGGGTTTCGGAAAGGTTCCCTCGCCCAAGGAGCATCGGTAGTTGCTGAGGCTTTGCCGATGACTCCGACACAACGTATGGGTCCTCCGTGGGAGCCCGAGATGGGTGGTTTGCGGAGGGTTAACCCCATATGGGCGGCTCTGAGTTAATGCATAACCATTGGAAAGTGTCTCTAGGATTTAGCTCTGTGGCATACCTACATAAGTGTGCTCGATAGCTTGGTAAAGGAGTGGTCTGACGTATGGGTAAAGTTGTACACCCTACATCGTTTAATCTATTCGAATAGCCACGTCCTTAGTTATGGACACATTGTATTAGGTTTTGCAAGAGTTAGACTCAACATTTTCGATAAAACTTGAATTCGGGTGGTACAAATGGGTAATTTGTGCTATGTTGTGGTGGCTATTGGGTAGCTACCTCTAGATGTTAGTTATGTTTATAAATGTTGTCTCGCTGTTATTTGAACAATTAAAAACATATTTGATAAAGTACCTTTCAATCTATTACTCTATTGCAAATAAAATGCCTTTATGTTGAAACTTGAATGCATGTATATAGCTATGTACATGTTTGCTATTTACAAGTATTGCGAGTATAATTTTGTACTCAACTGGAATATCCACTTGCTGCAGAGGAGGTTGATCCCTAAGGGGTTAACTATTGTGAGACTGACTTCAACTTCGATGACTAGTTCGGTGGGTTTTCAATCGGTTGCCTTGTGGATAAGGGCAGTCGATTGGCTTTATGTTCGCTGTCATCTTATGGTTTTTGCTTTCGCTGTGGACTTGATGTTTTATTATGCTATTTGGCCGGTTAGCCATTTTTATGTAATCTGAACTTGTATGATTCTTGTGTTGTAAATTATAAAGGCTCAATATTGTAATAACTTATGTATGGAATTGAAGTCTTGTTTTGTGAGGGTGTTTATGTACCATTGTTCTGGGAGGTACATAATACACTGGGAGCAAGAAAATTTAATTTGTGATGCTAGAACCAATTAGAAGGTCAAACATTATAAGTTAGATCGGCCGTCGGCTCTCACATATACCACCAAATAGATTCGAATCTTCTATTGTAATACAGAGTATTAGTGTGAGACCGATTCATGCACATCGATTCAATGCAAGAAGCCTATAGAGCTAGGTGCCTGTTGCACATTGCAGTTCACGTGCCTGGCCCCATCTATCTCTGGGTTGCCTAACTCGGAACGCCACATTACAGTACATAGTGTTGGGAAACCATGGGCCTGACCCTGCAGTCGGCCCATTAGTGGGCGCCCCATCCCAAACCCTAGCAGGGTCGTAGCCTATAAATAGGGGGTGCTATTCATTGTAAAAGATTGATCGATGGATGAAGGAATAAAGAAAGCAAGAAGTCCCCTACATCTCGTGTTCTATCTCTTATTACATTCTTGTTGTTCATGCATTGTTCTTACGATTCTACACTTGTCTACGAGGTAATCGCTTTCGAATTTGGACTCGCGGCAGCGGTTCCTCAACACGTTATCGGCACGATCGACTCTCCTCGCATCGAAAGGTAACCGTCGATGAAGCGACACTCGTAGATTGAATCGTACTTTCTAAATCGTTTTAAATTCTCTGATTTGCTTTCTAGATTGGTTTCTACGATTGCAAATTCGCTCTAATCTACATGGCGGACTTGGAGTCGCGGCACAATGTCGATCGGTAGATTGCATGAAAGAGTGAATGTCGATTATGCCGTAGATTGAAAGTTGCAAATCCACTCTAATCTCCACGGTGACACAGTAATCGCCGGCACAATCTTGATCGGATGATTGGTTGTCGATTACCTTGTTCATAGATGAACACGAAAAGAAAAACGATGCGTATCGGCTATGCGCGCCGCGCGGCGCGTCCGCCGTTGCATGTGGCCATGCCACCATGCTCGCCGTCTGCCGCTGAAGTCGTAATTTGCCTGTCATCATCATCGCCCGGCGGTGTCGTCGAATCGGCCCGAACACCACGCCGTCGGCTGCGGCGCCACCAGCGCCGTCGCGAGATATCAGCGATCATCGTGCCGTGCGATTGTGAAAAAAAGGAAAAGCAGAAAATATCGCGGCCGGGTCATTTGTTCGGCGTGTGCGGCAGCGGCGTGAGACATGCATGCATTTTTGGCGGGCGGATAGGTGTTTGATGGTGGCGTGTTTTTATTGCTTGTGCGAGATGTGAAGCACATGTTGGTATTGGTGACTTGGTGTCATCAAGTATGTTGAAGGATCACGTGATGCATGCAATGCCACGGAATTAGTTCATAAATGGCTAAAATAGCATCGCATATTGCAGCGGCATGCATCGGCGACAACGCGCCGCGCACCGTTGTCAGGGGGCGTGCCGCCCGCGCGCTCATCCGCCGCCGCGCGCTTGCCTGCGGCCGTCGTCGCTTCGCCGGATGCCCGCGCCGCGCGCGCGTCGCCGGATCTTGCCCACCGCCATGGCGCGTCGCGGGTTCGCCGCCGATTCTTGCGGCGGCCCCGCGTCGTGCCCATCTTCCCTGTCCTGCAGCCGCCTTGCGTCGCGCCTGCACGCGGCCGCCTCGCACCACACGAGCCTCTCCCCGCGCTCCACGATGCGCGTGTCAGCTAAGCTGCGCGCATGCGTGAAGGGCTAGCGCGGTGTCTCGATGCGAGCGAAACCCTGCATGCGCCACTTCATTAGTCGCCAAAAGGCCTTATGCTATGTGGCCGGCCCAGCCCACGTTCGAAAAAGAAAAACTGGGCTAGGGAGAAGTAAAATAAAAAAGGCCCACGTCTGAAAGAGAAAAGGTGTGCGGGAGAAGAAAAAAAAAGGAAAAGGTGGAAAATCCCAAAATTTGCAAATAAATTCTTGAAATTCTGAAAATCACGAGGAATTTTTTTCGGGAAAGAAATTCTTGCAGAATAAGCCCTTAGAAATTTGAAAAATTGCGCACAAATTCTCTCAGGCGAGATTTAGTGTTTTAACCGGAAATTGCGAATTCGCCGAAAATACTTTTTCCAGCAGAAAAGGGTATCGGGAATTCAATTTTACGAGAAATAATAGCATTATGCGAGGCCTCACGAGAAATAATAGCATTATCTGAGGCCTCACGAGAATGTGCTTGGCCGGCGGATGATTCACCACATCCAGCCGATCATGTGGATTGAATGCGCACTAACCCCACTATTATCTATGAAGATAAATGCGGCTTGTGTTGCACAAATGCAGGATGGGTTATGTGAAGAATCCTCTCACAAAGCATATCAACCCCAAGTTCTTCTATGCTCATGAATTGCAAAAGATGAGCGTTTTTAAAATCTTGCATACTAAGTCATGTGAGAATCTTGCGATTTATTCACTAAGTCACTTCCGACATCTAACTTTGAAAGATGCATATGTGAATTGGAATAATGAGACTTAAGAGAAGTGCGAGTCGAGGAGAACCTTCACGAACTCATTATTAAAGCGATTATGAAGATCAGTACCCAAAGAATAAATCGGGAGATTAAATGAAATTGGGTGGATTGTACTCTTTTCCTTGACGAGTTTTCTGAAGTTTCTCGGTTAAGGTTTTTAATGAGGCAATTTGTGCGACATATAAGAACATGATTCATGTACTCTTTCTTTAAATTTTTCCCACTGGTTTTTATGGAGTTTTGACGAGACATGGACATGAAGGATGGGTGCCCAGGGGAGTGTTGGAAACCATGGGCACGACCTGCGATCGGCCCATTAGTGGCGCCCATCCCAAACCCTAGCGAGTCGTAGCCTATAAATAGGGTGCTATTCATTGTAAAAGATTGATCGATGGATGAAGGAATAAAGAAGCAAGAAGTCCCCTACATCTCTGTGTTCTATCTCTTATTCTGTTCTTGTTGTTCATGCATTGTTCTTACGATTCTACACTTGTCTACGAGGTAATCGCTCGGACTGGACTCGCCAGCGACGGTTTCTCAACACATAGAACTAGAAGCCACCATGTTCCATCCCCGTGGACCGCGTCAGGCACCAGTGCTTTGCACTCCAGGAGCATCAACATTGCAAGATCTGCAAATGTACGTGCATGCACATTCCTAAAACAACCAACTGTACTAGCCTAGTGGGATGCAATGCACAACACAACTTTTTTTTGCAGGGATGAGGCTCGTACACGAAAAGTTTCTAATGACATACCACGTCTAAAAAATAAATATAAAAAACGCTGGTGTAGGGATAAAACTTATCTCCCCACAATATATTTAAGAAGAGATTATTCATACCTAGGTTAACTAGTCTATCATCCGTTGTGCTAATCAATTGATCCCGAGAGACCCGCTGCCATACCACATATCGCAGGGCTAAGAGTTTTTGGCGGATACGGCCAGTTTGCAAACCGTATTTACATTTCTTATCATGCGCAAACCATATTTGCAGAAATGGCAACGCGGGCGCGCGGTCACCCCGCGACCAGCGCTGCCGTGCCGCCACGTCGCGTGGGTGCACGCCCACCCTGCGCCCACCACCACCCGGCCGCCACGTCGCGTGGGCGCACGCCCACCCTGCGCCTGCGCTATACCGTGTTTTTTTTTCAAATTTTTTTCTTTTTTTTGAATTTTTTTAGAGGTAGAAACATTTTTTTTTAAAAAAAATTGCTGCAGTGGTGGGCGCACCTCACCCTGCGCCCACCACGGTAACAATTGTTTTTTTTTTTTTTTTAAAAAAAATCATTTATGTATATTTTTAATAAGAATTTTTAAATATAGTAAATAGGGTCCAAAAATTATAATTTTTTTATGGAGCATTCTGACACCATGTACTTGTTTGTGTAATATTTTTAAAATTTTATCCATTATGAATTTTTCTCAAAAATTCATTTAAGTATATTGTAAATAGGATTTCATCATTTCATGTGACTTAGAATGTATAAAAAATACGCTGCATTTCAACTCCATTGGAGATATCTGAAGGAAGGAAAAAGAATTGTCACTCTTGTACAACATCCAGTGCAATCCAATATCATCACCGCATTGGATGATATTCTTTAATCTCAGATCCAATATCATCATGCATTGGATGATATTATTTAATATCAGATTGTACCATTGTTAGATAAACTTGTACATGAACCAACCGAGGAAATGCGTGGCATGCGGATCATATAACGATGTACCGTAACCTCCGGCTCGTGTGCGTTTGAAGGCTACGATACATCGTTATATGATCTCGCACGCCACGATTTCCCTATTTGGTTTATGTACAAGCCTATCCAACTCAGTAGTGCGATCAATATAAAGAATAGCATCTACATTAGGGTTTCATCTTGCATCCCGAGCTTGTATGGCTCCCTCTCTACCGTGAAGTGGTAGGGTCTGCTCTCCTCGTAGATGGCTCTTCGAGTAGACGGTGACCTTGACGCGCTACATTTCCTTGCCGCATTTGTTGATAGTGAAGCCATGATACTGCAGTGGGTGGGCGTAGCCCAAACCACAAGTATGCACCACAACTCTACACAGAAACCTCCCCCCTTCTCAGCGTAGGTGTTCATGAAACACATCTAAATTTTTTTGAAATTAAGAAAAGATAAATATCCAAATTAAGCCATAACATTTTCCTACATGCGACTAACAACGTTAATTACCACTAAACTAATTCATTACTACTAAACTAATTCATTACTAGTCAACTAACTAATTACGACTAATTAATTACCCCTAAACTATCTAATTACTACTAGCTGACTAATTATGACTACGGTAATAACGACAAAAGCATAGCACAAATTACCTGCCCTTCGGAGGAAGTAATCGATCAGTCATTCGGGGGAAGTAATCAATCAAGGCCAAGCGACGAGCGAGTGTCAGAGTTCGGTATTTATAGCCGAGCGGAGAAGGAGTCGCGGCGTTGGCGCCGGGAATTCCGTAAGATTTGGTGCCAGAATTTCTGGACGAGGCGACATATGTGCGGAGGAGGGGAGGGACGGTGGGATAATGGACAAAATTTCATGAAATCATTCCAAGTCACATGAAATGATGAAACCCTATTTATAATATACTTAAATGATTTTTTGAGAAAAATTCATAATGGATAAAATTTTGAAAATATTACACAAGCAAGTACACGGTGTCAGAAGGCTCCATAAAAAAATTATAATTTTTTGACCCTATTTACTATATTTAAAAAATTCTTACAAAAATATACATAAATGATTTTTTTTAAAACAAAACAAAAAACAAAAACAAATTTTTTGCTACAATGGTGGGTGCAGGGTGAGCGCGTCACCACTGTAGCATTTTTTTAAAAAAAAATTTACGTCTAATTTTTTTGAAAAAGACAAAATTGAAAAAAACAAGTACAAATGCGGCGCGAGGTGGGCGTCGCACGCGACGTGGTTGCCGCGTGGCGGCGGCGCGCGAGGTGGGCGTGCGCCCATGCGACGTGGCGGCACGGCAGCGCTGGCGGCGCGGAGTTGACCGTCGCGCGCGTTCACTACTACAAAGCGAGCAATAGCAGACACCTCATCACGAGCGGTTCCAAAGGAGCGTGCGTGTTCTTTCTCTGACGGTTCCCTTTGGAACGCTCGGGAGGCTGCATCGTGATATGTCCTCATCACTGAGCGGTTCTTTACCAACCGTTTGTGATACTTCACGACGGTTCGTGATATGAACCGTGCGTGATGAGGACATATCACGAGCATTCCTATTCAACCGCTGCGTGATATTACCAACCGCTTGTGATACTTCACGCAGGCGGTTCGTACGAACCGTGTGATGAGGACATATCACGAGGCGGTTCATATTTCAACCGTCTTGAAGTATCGCAGAGGTTAATAATTCAACCGTCGTGATGAGGACGCCTTATCACATACGGTTTGGAAATAAAACGTCATGAAATATCACGAGCGGTTCAATTGAGCTATGCGTAATATACTAGTATCACGAGCGGCTCTATTAAATAACCGTCGGTGATATTATTATCGCGAGCGGTTCCCATATAGAGCCGTCGTGATATCGATGTGTCTCTTCACCATCGCTGACAACCGTCTCTTCGTCTCGCACGCCGACGATACATGCGTCTCTTCGTCTCACGTGCGATTACTCCTAATTCTTGATATAAGGCGGAATAATCACGAAGATTAAACTCCTCCCATCGCTCTTCGTCTCACGGTTTTGAGTCGTCAATCGCCAAGGTTAGCATGCGAGCGATCGAGGCCGGCACCAAGGCGAGGAGGTCGGTGATCGCCGCTCTTTCTCACGATGTCGTCGTCGACATCGTCGGCCGTGTGGCCGCGAGCTCTCCGCAGCCCAAGGAGGACCTATGCAACCTACGATTAACGTACGTACATCTTTATGTCTACAATATACGTACGTACATACTACTATTTATTCTAACATCTTGAATGTATGTGCGTATAGTTGCAAGGCCTTGTACAAGGTGTCCAAAGAACGCGTCGTGGGGCGCGTGGCGGCGAGCGAGAGGAGGCGATGAAGTGGCGGGACAACGGCGCTACCTCGCCGTCGTCAACCACAGCGCGCCGGCAACCCGGGCTTGTTTCATCGTCGGCCTCGGGCTTGTCTTGGCGCCCCAAGACATACGGCGGCCTCATGTTCCTTGAGCAGGCGGCGCGTGGCGGCGCCAAGGCGCGGCCTCGTGCTCGGTCTCCTCCTCTACGGGCCGGCGAGGCGCGCGCGTTGGGAAGCACTACATCATCCGGAGTCGAGGGCGAGCCGGCCGGCGGCGTGCGAGACGGCCAAGACCAACCGGGAGTGCGGCGGTGCGAGGGCTCGCCGCGGACATGGTCGAGCGGCGGCGTGGGGAAGAAGGCGGGCCACTGGGCGGGTGTGGGCGCTTGTCGGAGGATGGCCACCGGTGCACGAGCATTGGGCTGCGGTGTGGAAGGGTGGGGCGACTCGTCGTCTTCTGCGATGACGATTGCGAGGATTAGGCATGAGTATACCGTTTCTTTGCAAAGGTGTTAGACTATTTGCCATAAAATTTTAGTTTTTAGGTTTCTAGAAAGGTGGTGCAGGTGGACTATTTTCCAAATGAAATGAATTTTTAATGCACCAAAATATACGGTCCACAGGGCGGGAGCAATTACAATTCCACGTTGACATCAAAATATCGTCGACATATTACAAGTTCATAACACATGATGTTATGGAATAAATTAATTACAATGGAGTAATTTCTTAATTAAAATATAGTCCTTCACGATGATCGACGCGCATATAGCTAGCTTCCTCGTGGGTTCTTCCTCGAGCGATGCGTCTCGAAAGGAGGCAACTCGTCAAATTGATTGTATTCTTCCTCGTCCACTACATTCTCAACTCCGACAATCCTTCTTTTCCATGAAGAACTACGTGGCGCTTCTTATTTGCCTCGGTTACATAGAAGACTTGAACAACTTGGTTGCTTGATGCGAATGGTTCGTCTTTGTATCCGACACGATCGAGGTCCACGGTAGTGGACGCCATGCTTGTCGACCTTCACATGTGGAGATGGACCCAACGGCACCAAATAGGGGATCTTGAAAAGCACGTAGTCGAGCTCCCATATCTCCTCTATTTGCCCATAGTCGAGCTCCTCGACCATCGATCGAATGCATCTATGCGGACACGCTGTTTTGGTGTGCTCTTCCTATCTGTGCCGTATAAAATGTGTACCCATTTATGTCGTATCCTTGCCATGTGACAATTGTAAATTGTGGCTCTTTTGCCAACCATAGCGGTGTATCATCACTTGATGACCTCCAGTCATGATTCGCACCTTTACCCATTCGTTGAACCGACGGTTGTGCTCTCGTGATCCAAACCTCCGACCGTCCGGATTACATTGGCGTACCATGTCTTTGTGCTCGTCGATGTGCGGGGGCGGTTGGGTCATGTGTTGCAAGACCGTGAAATGGGCTTGAGCGTGCGTATCGGATCGGGGTGATTGATTTCCTTCCGATGGTCCCGATACCATCCGGCCTTCCCTCATGGCGAGATAGAGGCACACCTATCGGTTCCACGAGCCATGTAGTCGACGAGAACTCAATGACCTCTTCGGTTGCATAACCTTCGATGATCTTGCCCTCGGTCGAGATCGATTCCGTCACGTAGGACTTGAGAATTCCCATATACCTCTCGAGCGGGTACATATGGCGTAGGAACACAGGACCGCATATCTTTATCTCTTTCACAAGATGAACAATGAGATGGACCATAATATCGAAAAATGACAGAGAAATACATCTCAAGTTGACATAGAGTCGTCACCACCTCGGCTGTAGAGCATCTAGTCCTTCGGGATCGATGACCTTCGAGCAATTAAGTTGAAGAAATAACACACCTCAAGATTGCCACTCGGACCTTGTTCGGCAAGATACCCCTAATTGCAACAGAAGCATTTGTGTCATCGACACATGACAATCATGAGACTTCATACCAATTAATTTCAAATCTTGCATAGAAACAAGTTTCTTAATGTTAGCGGAGTAACGAGACGGGACTTTGACACCATGTAAGCTTTGGCACAATTCATTTCTCTCGGCCTTAGACATAGTGTAGCAAGTGGTGGAAGGTATGTTCGTCCTTTATCGGTCTCTTTCGGTGCTAACTCGGTCCTTATGTTCATATCAACCAAGTCGCGTCGTGCGTTAACACCATCCTTTGTTTTGCCACTAATGTTCGATGAAGAGACCAATCAAGCTTTCACATACATTCTTCTCCACGTGCATGGCGTCGATCGCGTGACGAACTTCTAAGTGCTCCCAATAAGGCAAGTCCCAAAATTGACCGCTTCTTCGGATGTTCTTCCGACGGGTTTTAATTTACATCCTTCCCAAGCACAACATGGATATCCTTAACCATATCATAGACCTCTTTCCTCTAAAAGCTGGGCGAGGAGACGAAGAGACACTCGCGCGGAGATGAAGGGAATGAGATCCATAGCACGACGGCTCTATGATGAATCGTCACGTGATATATTATCCTGACGGCTCTATTAAAGAAGCGTCGAGATATCGACAATATCACAGACGGCTCTATTTAAGCACCGTGCGCGATAATATCCTGACAGTTTTCTTAAAGAACGTGCGAGATATCCTCAATATCACGACGGTTCTTGAATGGCACGTGCGTGATATTGAGATATCTCGACACGGTTCTTTAAACAAGCCGTCTGTGATATTATCACGACGGTGCTTAAATAAAGCCGTCTGTGATATTGTTGATATCTCGAGCGGTTCTTTAATAGAGCCGTCTGTGATATTCTTTATTAAAAGGCGCACCTAGGTTTTGCTCTTTACTCGTCGCCGTCTCCCGCGCCCCTTAGGCTCTCGCGCTCTCTCGGCTCCTCTAGGGTTCGCCGTTCACCTCCCGGTAAGAGACCCGGCGCGCCGCCCCTTCATCGGCAGCCGCCTCGCCTCGGCGCGGCCTCCTCCCGTGTCGGCCTCCTCCCGTGTCGGCCTCCTCCCTCTGCACGGCCTCCTCCCGCGCCGTCCTCCTCCCGTGTCGGCCTCCTCCCGCGCCTCTCCCTCCTCCCCTGCCGGCCTCCTCCTTGCACCGTGAGTTGTTGTGCGGCATCCTCTGTGAGTATTCCTAAAGATCGGCAAATTGATCGGTGGGCTTTGTTGACATGCTCGTGATGAACTCTGTCTTATCTTGAGATTGAGTGTGATAGTTAGTTGATTCTTGAGCTCTATTGTACAAATTACTTACTCCATCAATTTCATATCTTTTAATTTGTTACTTTACATTGAATGCTAGTTGTCACAGACGGTTGAATGCATCCGTCAATTTGATATCTTGTTAGTTCATTCATGAGCTCTATTGTATTGCGAACCCTCTGTGATGTGACTTTGATAGTCTTTGATAATGTGAACCGAAATTGATCGATGGGCTTTGTTCAGTTCGCTCTGTGATGAACTTTTCTCTTATCTTGAGATTGAATGTGATAGTTAAGAGATCATTTTCGATGCTGATTGAGATCATTTGTGATTAAGCAAAGTATTGTTTAGAGCTCATAGTTTGAATTTATACTATCATATTCATTTAATGAAGAGTATAGACAATAGGATTGAGATGGCAAAGACTTGTTCTTTTGCAACTCTCATACGAGCACAAACTACCATCAATCTTTCTTTATATATTATACGTTTGTGCATCATTTTGGTTAAGTTGAGTAAATCTGCTTGAATGCAGTCGATTAGAGCTTACGCATATTGCTTCGTGCATATATAGATAGCAAGTAGCGACATGGCGTCGCACCATCTTCGCGCCGTGCGGATCTCAGGAAAGTGAGTGCGTGCGCGAGATGGCGAAGGAACATCGAGAATTCCTCCGGGCATAATGGCCGTCCACGGAGGTCAATGCCAATGGGATCCACATGAGTCCCCCAAGCGTGGCGAGATTCGAACCTTGTGCGGGATACTTGGAAGAGAACGGGTCCCCATCACCACACCGGTGGGACAACGTGTCGGATGTTGGAGAAGCCACCGTGGGGCGGTTTTAAAATCGTTCACTTTCCCGCCCCGCGGACTTTGGCGCGTGGAGCGACAGCGTTGCTCTCGATCGGAAGGCGTGGAGGACCTTCAAGAGCGTGCTTGTCACAAGGTGCGTGAACACGGGTCGAACGCCCTTCACGGCGTATAAATTCTTGTCGCGGGATATCACGGGGCGCCTTTGTGCAAATGAAGACGGCGCTTGAATTTCTTGAGAAAGTCGACGCGCAAGGCTCTCGGACACTTAACACTCACCCCACAAACTCGGCACGGCTGGTGCAGCGTAAAACCGCGCAATGGGCGGCGGAGGGCCTTGAGCGAAACAAGGCCATTTGCTTTGAGATCACGACCAGCGCTCTCTCACAGTTAAGGCGAGGGCATCCGTTACGTCTTGGTGAAATCTCTTTCACAAACCCGCGAGCGGGATGTAGCCAACCGTGTGGTAAATGTCTTGAACTACCTAGTTGTTAATAAGTCTATAACTTCATAATGTATATAATAACATGATGACCTCTTGCGGCAAAATTGAGTTCGCATGTTCGAAGGCTCCTTCCAGCGACGGGAGAAGGATATACTAACTACGGCCAGGAAACAAGGAGCACCGGGTGCACGCGAGCAAAGGGGTTAACGTATCTTGGAGGATGGATTCCCGGGCGACTCACGCACGTATAGGAGCGAGGAAGAGATCCAAGGCGAGTGCGACGGTGTTGGAACATGTGCTTACTTCAAAATTTGAAGGAAGAGAACGGTGCTTCTTGCAAAATTTGAAGAAAAGATAGCAAGATTGCGGGACCAAGTGAATCAACTACTACTCCTCAACAACCGATCGCGAGCCGCCCGTTGTTTTGGTAGGCGGTCCTCCTCAACATCGGAGTGGCGTCGCGTCCACGCAAAATTGTGAACACGATGATGTCCAATTACCTATCGGCGACATCAAGGTAATGTACATCTGCGGAATGCTCCAAAGATAGACCTATAGGGCGCCTTAGCTAATTGCGTATCGTTTTGTAGGAGCCGACGCCTTTGCACACTCCAAGTGAGGATGGTTGGGATGTCTATTGAGGTTGGGCGGGGTGGTGTATCCATGCAATGAAGGGATAGTGCGACACGGTGCCAGTGTGGCGCAGGGTTACGCCAGTCGGTGGACATGGTACAAGATAATTTTAGGGCCGTCCATTGGAGATTCGCCGAGCGACGAAATCATAACACTAGGGGATGCCTGCATGCAGTTTTATTCGGTGGCCAAAGAAGGACATCGCTCGGACCTGCGGTGCGCCTCAACCTTCGATGACTCCACCCCAACCATCTCCACACGACCATGCCCCTCCAATTCAACTTTTGAAGGACATCGTCACGGACCTGCGATGCCGCCTCAACCTTTGATGACTCTACCCCAACCACCCCGACACGACCATGTCTCTCCAACAGACCTCCATGACTACACCTCAACCTTCGCCCTAAGCCCGCCTCATCGGTTCCGTGGAGAAGACACGAACGAACAAAAAAGCGTGCGCCGTGTCGGTTCGAGTCGTCGGCGGGAGGAAGACGCGTAGCGCGCAAGTCGTTCGGGACAAATCGAAATCGAAGAACATTAAGGCGCTTCGCCTCTAACCCTAAGAAATACTCTTTCGAAGTCCGTTGGCGGCGAGCACAATATTAGCCTCTGCTGGATTAGGTTGTCGAGTTTGCATAGTTGGTACTTGAAGAAGACCAAAGAGAAAGGGTGCGCGATGGAATCACCGTCGGATACACGGAGGACTATTTCCTCCACGCAGCGGCCCCTTCATCGTGGGCTTGGCGACTTGTTCGACCTATTCAACCTCAAAGCCCTCGATGCCTCACTTCAACGATCTTTGGACATTTGTAAGTGTGTACAATCAAGTTCTACATTCACGTACATTCACGTAATATAACAACTCATTGCTTATGTATAGATACATGATTAAAGCGCGGCGATTGAAAGAACCGGTGGGTTTCCTCGACCCACGTGGTCTCTGAGCAAACCATCTTGGCGACGCATCCTCGTCGAGAAATACATAACGGCGGGATTGCTTGCTCAAAACTACGTGGACTACATAATGGTGCCCTACAACCGAGTAAGTGCTTCACTACTTGCTATACAAATTTCATTTGTACTTTATCATGATATGAACTTATGTTTAATGACTATAGCGACATACATGAGTAGGCATCATCGGATCCTTGTAGTCATTATACCAAAGAGGAATCGGTACTATACCTTGATTCCCTAATGAAAAAGGTCACGACTTCACCCTTGTGCAAGAAGTAGTCGACAGTGTGCTCATTTCCTCCATACATAACTCTATTGTAGTCTTCCTTCGTTTGAAATGGCGAGGTTAACTTTTTGGAAACATGTAGGTCGTTCATCTCCTATATTGCCGAGGAGGGCTATACAAGGAACGAACGCCACACTTAATCACGGGACGCGATTTCGATCGTGCTACAACACAATAATCCTATATCATACTTAATAATAATGCGTCTCGAATGACTATACCTATATATGTAATTCTATTTTTCGATGCCGCAAGAAAAAGCGTAAGAATGTGCATTCTACGTTTGCCATCATATGCGATTCTCATGAGTGCTAGGTTGCTTGGATCCCGAGGTTGGTCAATCTCGCAATAATTGCTAATTATAAATTTAAATATATATGTGTAACACTTTACTCTTGTTTGTAGGTTTTGAATATAGATTTAGATTCACTCGTTGAGAAAGAGATCTCGGATGTTCGAGGAGGCTCGCACCTTCATCACGACGGATATCATTGCGACCAGCGGAGAGTTTCACTCTTGAGCGACCTTGAAACAATTAATATATTTGATATAGTTGTAATTCACTTTGAATAGTTGTGATTCAATGGTAAACTTTGGGTTGTCACTTTGGGTTGTATGACAATATTTTACGAGCGAGTTGATATTACAATGTTTGGTTGTATTTGATATATGTTCGTTTGTATGACAATGATCACTTTGGGTTGTCAACGATTGATATACGTGATGTATCTATTTTACTCGCTGCTTATTTTGAGAGGCATGGCTAGCAATCCGAGGCTAGCGAATTTTTTAAAAAATAGTTATCTTTGAAATAACTATCACGAGCGGTTTATCAATCAAACCGTCGTGATATGTATAATCCAGACGGCTCTATTATATAACCGTCGTGATATACACATATCCCGAGCGGTTCGTAAATATAACCGTGCAGGATATCCTTTATCACAGCGGTTCTATTTACGAACCGTGCGGGATATGTATATATCACAGACGGTTATTAAATAGAGCCGTCGCGATATATCGTCTATAACGACGGTTCTTGAATAGAGCCGTGCAGCGATAATAGATATCACTGACGGTTATATAATTAGAACCGTGCGTGTTGTGACTTATCACGACGGATGTTTAACCGTGCGTGATAACCGCCACTTATCACGCAGGCGTACAAAAACGAGACGGTTGAACCGCTCGATGATGACCGGGCGAACCGCGCGTGATGAGGCGTGTGTAGTAGTGGTTGCTATTTCTGCAAATACGGTTTGCGCATGGTCAGAAGTGTAAATACGGTTTGCAAACTGCGTATCCGCCAAAAACTCCAGGCTAATCCTGGTACATACTGTGTATCTTATTTGCTAGCAAATTAATTAGCAAGAAGCAACCAGTCATGGTCCTTCAAGAACTATGCATGCATTGCCCTCAGTTCAGTAATTCAGTCTTCAAGGCCAGGTGCAGTACTGTAACTGATCTGTAGCTGTAAGGCTTGTTTTGCGCCTGCGACCGATACAATAAAACCGCTCCTAGCCTTTTCTAGTTAGTAGTCACACGCAGGCCATGATCACACGGAAACTTCACGACATCAGTACACATGCAGCGAGCAATAGCCAAGTTAGGTTTCCTCTTGGCACTTTGGCAGATACAGCGAGTGCAATTTGTTACGCTCACACCCTCACCTCTTGGGCCGCAAGGCGTGACAATGGCGGCTTTAGACTTTGGTGCCTGAAAGCCGAGAGTGGGAACGGTTCCACTTCGTGCTTCCTGATCGAGCTCTGACGGAACTGGCAATATAGCAAAAACTAGAGCACCACTCCCCCATAATGGGGTGCAGAAATTACAGCAGCCAGCACTGGACGCTGGCACTGCATTCCCCCACACGGCAACCCTTTCCTTGTCCTTCCTCCCAAGATCTCTTCGTGATTCCAACGGCGACGAGGCCTTAAAAGCGTACGGTGTCGGTGCAGCGGAGGGGACATTGCACATGATCAGCGGCAGCCGAAGTTGCCTTGCCTCTCATAACTCGTCGCGTTCCGTAGCATTGCCTACCTGCAAACCGCGCGCCCCGTCCGTCCGTCCGTCTATATACACCCGCGCAATTACTGCTCGCGCACTGCACAGGTGCAAGTTTCAGCTCACGCGGTTCTTCTCGCGATGGAGAGAGGGAGGAGACCCGCTGCTGCCGCGCTTGCGCTTCTTCTCGTCTTCCTGCGGTGCTGCTCCGCCGCGCTTGCCGCCTCGCCGTCGCCGGCAGTGGCAAAGGTTAGCTGTCTCCCTCGCTTCTTCCTTCTGATCCTTAATTTGCGTCCTTCCTTCTCTAGTGACCCCTGCTCTACGATTGTAGCAGTTATCTTTGTTTCTTAGACTCATTGTAGCAATTAGCTAAGTACCTAACCTAACTATCTAGTGGCCACTAATGCATGTATTGTGGGTTCTCGCAGGCCCCGCACAAGCACTCCGGGCTGTCCCAAGCAGGTACGACGGCTGTTTGCATTTTTCTGAATGTCCGATTCTGACATAATTCAGGCGCGTTGAGGCTTGATTTGCATGGTTTCCTATGTGGTTTCTGAATTCTGGGCATGACGAATGTTTGCAGAGTGCCCTGGCGCGTGCCAGTACCGGTGTTCGAAGACACAGTACAAGAAGGCGTGCCTGACGTTCTGCAACAAGTGCTGCGCCAAGTGCCGCTGCGTGCCGCCGGGTACCTACGCCCACAAGGACGCCTGCCCATGCTACAACAACCGGAAGACCAAGGAAGGAGGCCCCAAGTGCCCATGAGCTAAGCCCTAGTTCAGTGGAGTGCAAGATGTGCTAATAATCCATCCACTGATCCACAGTACCCTTGCTTATTTCAGTGATATTGTCAGTCTGATCCATTGATCAGCTAGCGTTTTCCCCTTTTGGACTCGATGGTTAGGGGGAGTTGATCCACGAGACCACAAGTTATCTGTTTCGGCGAATGAATCTGAACGTCTGATTGCTGCATGGCCAAAATTCCATGACGAATTTCTACTGAGTTTTTTTCTTTCTTTGAGAGAGAGAGAGAGGGGTTCTGCTTGAAATTTGGAATTTCTACTGATGCAAACGAACAGCATTGCTCGTTCTACGCTGTGAGCACGCGAGGGTGTAGGCATCTGCAAGCCTCCTGCCGCGTATGTGTTAGGTGAACCTTTCTTCTTCTTGTGCTTTTACGACAACGATCTACAGATACGCACAGCGAGAATGTCCTTCGCAGCAACGAGCGTGCCGGACGAGTGAATCCAATATCTCAAGCTACCCCACTGATCCAAATTGTTTCAACGGTAATTTAACCTCTGTTGCGTATGGCTTGTATATACGACAAGATGAAAGACAAGGCTGTGTCCGGAAAACGGAGCCCCTACAGGTGTTGGAGACACAATTGTGTAGGGTTATAAACTATTGTGGACTGAGGGTGTGGGGGCTTCGCCCCTATGGTACAAACTATGAGTTCGAGTAGAACATATAACCGGGGTATAAATATATACCGTGGATATTTTGTAATCCTAATCGTGAAAAAAAAACTTTTCATACATACGGAGCCACCACGATCAGCTCCCCGAGACGTAAGTTTTGCCGAGCCTCGTAAATAAATCCTTGTGTGTCTTGTGTGCTTGTTGTTGTTGTTCTTTCGCACTAAGGGGATGGTTCTAACAACCTCGAAGAGACAAAATTATTCTGTTTTGATGAAAGAGAAAAACTTGAAAGATCAAGCAAACAAGATGTTGTAAGTTCAAAAAAATGTTGTAAATTTGAAGATACAAGGAAGGAAATGCAGTGATGCACACAGCCGGTCCGGCCCAAATTACACAGGATTCAGCGCGACGTGGGTGCTGGTAATGACCCAAGCTGGAAATTATAGCCCGTTGGGTAACCAATTAACCATAGAGGCAAAAGCAAAACGCATCGACATCTGTGCAGCCATCGCGTTTTGCCGTTTGCGAACCAAGCTAGGCACAGCCCAGCCCGCCGCGCATCCACCAGTACACGGCGATCCAGGCGGTTGGTTTCTGCGAGACAGGACAGCGAGCGACGGCAGCCGTCCCTCCCTCCCCCGAGCCGAGCTCTCCGCCTACCTGTCCTGTGATCCTTTCAATAATTCCATTCCATTCCATCTCCTCCCTTTTTTTTTCTTTGGACACGACTAGTGCTCGGACTTACATTCCGAGTGCTAGCGTTGTTCGTCACGTCTTTCATTCGATCTGATGTCATGATGCTTAACCATCCGATCTCGATACATTTTTCATTCCTTCCGAAAACAAGTGAAAGTACTATGCAACATCACGCACACGTGATACAACGAAAACTCCTCCTCTGCCCGATCTCTTTTGAAAAAATATTAGGAAAAATAGTATATTCTCACAAAAAAAAAGGCACGGAAACCATTAGTATAGAGCCTAGCTGCGCTTAAAAACTAATTCAAATATATCAATCAAACAAATTTTGATGTTGTAATATTTTAAAATAATAGTTGCAACATTCAAAAATAATTGTCGTAACATCAAGAAAACTTATGGAACATTTTGATTTCATGTGTGCAACAATCGGCAGCAAATGTTATAACACATTTCCCTACAAAAAATCGAGAAGATGTATTGCAACAAATCAAATCACTTTTTGTAACAATAGAGAAAAGCTGCTGCAATAATTCGAGATAATACATGCAATATTTAAATGGTAAAAGGCTGCAACAAAACAAAAACACCATTGCAACAAAAAAAACTCTTGCCGCAACATTTGTCTCCATGGACTCGAGGATTGACATTGCCGGAGGGAGAGATGGCTAGACCTCATGACAGCAACCTCCACCACTAACGTTGGTCTGGGCTTTGCCGGAGCAAAGGACAGTGTGGGAGAGGAGCCGAAGCAGTGATAGGAGGCTCACGCGATGTCACGACCACTCTACTTCCTCTTCTCTCCCAATTCAAAATTCTTTAAGTCCTCATGCATGTCTAAAAATGAGTGGATGTTTGAGTTCATTCTAGGTTGGGGAATCAAAAAATCATGCATGCAAGATTTGATTTGTGTATTTGATTGGTGTATTTGGGGAAGGAATGCGGTGGAAGTGAAGAGACTTGATTTGGGTATTTGATTGATGTATTTGGGGAAGGAACGCGGTGGAAGTGAAGAGCCTAGAGATAGGAGAGAAGCATGGGAGAGAGAAGAGCCTGTATTTTTTCTGAGATGGATGTTTGGGTAGATCAGAGGATTGAGAATTCAAAGGCTATACATACAAGAGTTAGTTTTGACGTTTGATTGATGTATTCGGAAAAATTGATTAGAGTGGAGAGCTTTGATGGAAGGGAGAAAGAGCAGCAGAGGCAGAATTGATAGAATGTGCGTTTTTTTAATTAGATAAAGATGTGCAGATGGAAGTGAGCAACTGTTCAGACACACATTCCTTTTTTTTTCCCTCGCTTCCCCCTCACCTCTCCAATCCAAACCCAAACCCAAAACCCTCGCAAAACCCACTCCCCCACCTCCTCCTCCAATGTCGCAGTAGCTTCGCCGCCGCCTCGACCCCTTCCTCTTCCTCTGATGGCCCTCTCCGCCGCGCTCCGCCTCCCGCTCCCGCGCCTCCTCCTCGGCGCCGCCTCCCGGCGCCGCGCCGCCCCCGCCCCCGCCCCCGCCCTTCGCTTCCTCTCCCCCGTCTCCTCGAACTCATCGCGCTCCGTGCGTCCCCTCCGCGCTCGCCGCCGCTACCGCGACGATGAGCGTGCGGCGGCGGCCGCCACCGGCGGGGGCATAGAGGGAGTGGCGGTTACGGAGCGGGTGGTGCCTGTGGAGCTCCATAAGGAGGCCACGGAGGCGTACATGGCCTACGCCATGTCGGTGCTCCTCGGCCGCGCGCTCCCCGACGTTCGCGACGGGCTCAAGCCCGTCCATCGCAGGATACTGTGAGGAGCTCCCCCTCCCCCACTTCTCCCCTCCTCGTTTACCCAACTGCCCAGTGTGTGGCTTGGCGTGTCGGATTAAGAGCTCTATGTGATTTATATGTCTCTAAAGTATTTTTTTTTCTGGTTGATTGGGTGTGCTTTAGTTTGCTTAGAAGCTAGGCTGAAGTTTTTAGGGTTTAAAGCTGGGTCGTTTATTGAATTCTATTAACAATCGTATCGTATTTGGGTCACAACGTCCAGCCTGTTCACCTTACCATCCCGTTAATTCATGCTAATTTATAATAGTTTGGTGTAAGTTTTCTGGAGAGTCTGGTTTCGCCACATGCTTGGTAGGAAGTAAGTAGGAACTACTTATAGTGGACGAGAAGTGGTTAGAGTTGTAGAACCCAAAATTGCATTGTTTTTGTTGGAAGAATGGAAAAATTCCAACTCATTTGGGTTCGGCAAAAAGGATAGGTAATTTGGTGGGTTTTCTCACTTTGATCATATCATCATAGTTGGATTGATGTGGGGGATCTTCATTGCTGAACGTAGTTAGGCATGGATTTTATCCACACCTCTTTGTACGAGTTGCCTTGATGGCCATTGTGGCAATACTAGTGTGTCTAGTAAGTCAGCAGTCTGCAGCATACTTCGAGTAAAGAAATAAACTAATGTGTAGTAGACCACTCTTAGTGTGTTGAGCTAAGCAATTGACTGTCCTTCCATCAGTTTGTCGAATAACTTTGTATGATGTAACTGTTTTGTAAAACTGCCCCCTTCCCATTGAAACATATAGCAGCAGTTGTGCCCTGAATTGAGCTAATCCCCAGTCCAAACTGTGTCAGGTCTATGTAATGTCTGAATCTCTTATTCTGATCTGCATCCTAAGATGCTTATTGTATTGAGACCCCCAAAATTCCTTTCTGAAGAAATTTTGGAGGCACATATGGCTAGTGCTTTACTACTTCTACATTTTACCGATTAGTTTCGGTTTAGTCTTTTTATTGGCCGTGCTCCATCCTATTTGGGTGAATTTCTTTTTCCCCTCCTGCAGCTATGCTATGCATGAAATGGGTCTTGCATCCCGTAGGCCATTCAGAAAATGTGCAAGAGTTGTTGGTGAGGTATGCAAGTAGGAACTTCTTATATTCCTTGCTTATTGTGGGAGATTTGATGCTTATAATATGATTTTTGTTTCTGTTGTGCCATGTTGTTAGCTCGATCTTTCTTCCCTGCCGATATGCATAAGAATTTGTTTGGTACGAATAATATGCTCATGTTTAAAGCTTTTGTGAGTACCAATTAGAAATTTAGTGGAGGGGCGGGAACCAGGATTGGAATTTTTTTTTTGTGTGTGGAGGGAGGAGGGGGGGGGGGGATGTGGATTCGCTGCCTACAGTTCTACTCCTATTGCAGCTGCACAAAGGGTTTGAAAAAAAAACAGCCTTCCAAATTGACTACCACTAAAAAAGGAGGAAGATTATAATGTATATCAGCTTTCCAACTTACATGGTTATAATGTATATTTGGCAAATGGCATGTCGTAAATCAAATTAACCAAATATGACATCTGTGGTTAGATAATTTCACAGGGTAGCGCCTTTGCCTCTTTTGATAAATGAAAACCTCTTCCAACTTTGGTTGACTTTCAATTCTTCTGGAGATATTTGTAGGCATATCTGTACATTGTTGAACAACTTGTTGCTTTTGCATGCTATTTTTTATTTAACTATTCATGATTCTTGCAGGTACTAGGTAAGTTTCATCCTCATGGAGATTCAGCTGTTTATGAAAGCTTAGTGCGAATGGCTCAGGTAACATTATGTGGAATGTGGATGTTAGTATATTCTTCTGTGTTTACATGAGTGACATCTAGCAAGGTCTAAGCACACCCGCAGTATATGGCGATTGTTCATGAGCCATGACTTGGAGCCAATCTTAGAGAGTGTTTGGATGGGGGAGATTTCTTCGGTAATTTTTTGGATTTAGTCCTAAGGATTCAAATCCAAATCCCCATATCCAAACAGGCCCTTTGTGATTAGGACTAGGGATACAAAACCTGCATCAGGGATTCCGTACGGCAGATCTTGTGTAACCGATCGGTTACCGGAAATCCCGGGGAAAAACCGGATAGAATGAGCTTGAATTTGCTTAAAAATCGACCGAAATTTGAAATTTGAAATTGCTAAACCGGAACAAAACTGACCGGGTTTGTATTTCCCGGACCCCACCGGTAAGCCCGGTTACCTGGCCGGTTTTTTATTCCCTGATTAGGACAACTACTGAAGTATGTTATACCCTCCGGACGCCTTGCTCACCCTATCAGTTTATATGAAAAATAACAAAGCAGTTCAGTTCATGTGAGATACTTGGATATTTCAAATTGCACTTCGAAGTAACCTTTATTTTCTTGTTAATCACTATGTATTTAGAATTTACTGTGTCATATCTAGGGAAAAAAAACCCGGCCGGTAACCAGTCTTACCAGTGGCAATCGGGAGAAACAAAACCGTCCGGTTTCTTTTCGGTTTAGCAAATTCAAATTTCGAATTTCGGCTGGTTTTTAAGCAAATTCAAATGAATTTCACCTGATTTTTTTCCGGTATTTCCGGTTACCGGCCGGTAACCGGATGAGGGCCTCCGAGCGGGAAATTGCCCGGTTCCGGTTTTTTTATCCCTACTCATATCTCAGCTTTCCATAATGTTTGTTGGAACTCAGCTCCACTCCAGATCATTGTGGGAAGTTCCTACTTTGGTACCTTGCCGACAACTCTGTCTATCTCCCACAATGAGCAATGAATACAAGAAGTTCCTACTTGCATACCTCACCAACTATGTTAGATTTGCACACCTTATTGTAAATTGTAGAGCTTTTTTCTGATGCAATCTTGCAGGACTTTTCAATGAGGTACCCACTTGTTCAAGGACATGGAAATTTTGGCTCAATAGATGCTGATCCCCCTGCTGCAATGCGATACACAGAGTGCCGCTTGGATGTAGGTTTGGTTCATTTAAATTTTGTTAAGTGAGCTAACATTCAATTGTTTATCTTGCCTTAGGTTCCACTTTCTTGATTTTTTTTTAATCTTTAGGCTCGCCTTTTGGAGTTAGCTTCTTGTCGTCCTTTCGTAGGCAGTAAGCATTCATGGTTAGACATCAGCCTGTGTGTTCAACGTTATAGGTCCACCTTTTGAAATTGTGACTTGACCATTTTTTAATTCACTGTTCTAAAGTTTTGTTTATATAACTTCTTTCCTGTTTATTTTCCTTTTTACAATATGGAAATATCTTATAACCCTTCTTTATTACTAACTGTATCTTGTGTGGTTTCCTTAAAAACCATTGTTCGTTGATCTTTTTTCATTTACATTGTTCGTTGATCTTTTTTCATTTATGTCCCTGTTACAACCTTTTTTTTTGCGAGGAGTCCATGCTATAACTTAAGCTAATTGCTAAGAAATTATCTGGGGTATCTTGTTTTCTACTTTTCTTGGTTTATTTTTTTCTTTCATCCTTATAGAATGTTTAGATACCACTTTGTGTGAGGTTTTTCTTCAAGAAAGGGCAACCATATGTTTATTCATTGAACTTTGAGGCTTGGTCCATTTAAGCCTCAAATTTTTGTAAGGAACCAATTAATCCTTCACCATGCAATTTTTACAAGACAAAAGAAATGCTTGCTAAGCACAGCTCTTATGCTATGGTGCTTCGGGTGTATGCTTAACAAAATACGGTTGTGCATTGTAGATTGAGTGGGATATTTAATAAAGTAACATTGACATTTTGGCATGTAAATTTAGCAAGAAAAGACGCACTCTGTCCAGTTTATCTTCTAATTTTTAATATATTTGAGTTAAATCTACATGCAAAGGTTGAACGATATATATCTATTATATTTGACTTGCCCTTTCATAATGTACACCCATGTTTTAATAAATGTGCAATTCAAAACATAAAATGTACAACTTTATTGTACTAATGCACACCCTAAGCACCATAAGATTTTTTTTAAGGAAAAAAGTTTTTTTTTGAAGGAATTAAGCACCATAAGACTGTTCTTATAAAGCAGTATACACCTCAAAGAAATGAACCTTGATAGATCAAAAGCTTTTTTATTCTAGTGCCTTCTAGAATGGCTTTATTGTTCATTGATGTCAACTAAGAACACAACATATGTAAAAGAAGGGGAGTGGAGAACTGGAGATAGACATCCAATTTTATGTTTGAGGTTTCATCCAATGCTTTTTTGTATGTATGTGCGACGTGGACATTAATTTCTTCTAAATGTTGGTAGTTAATCAATATTGTTTCCCGTTTTCACCACAAAAAGCTGATGGATCATCTTGTTATTTTGCAGTCATTAACAGAAGCCATGTTCCTGACTGATCTGGAGCTGAATACAGTATATCTTTGTGCTTCAGTTCTTTTGTGTCTTTCTCTTAGTGTGTGTGTTTGTGGTTGTCAGTTGGTTGTTCCTTTTTCTTATCCATTTCATGCCACCGTTTGTCATTGGACAGGTTGACTTCGTCCCAAACTTTGATAATTCACAGAAAGAACCATCTCTGTTGCCAGCCCGTGTTCCATCTCTATTGTTGAATGGATGTTCTGGAATTGCAGTATGAGTTCTATTATGCTTTTAAGAATGAGTGTTGCTCATTTGGACATTTATTTATGCCAAAAAATGTGATGCTCTGGTAGTAATTCTTTCTAATGTGTTATTGTCTCAGGTTGGAATGGCAACAAATATTCCTCCTCATAATCTGGGGGAACTTGTTGATGTACTCTCTGTTATGATTCAAAACCCTGAAGCTACAGTAAGTACTCTATCATTGTCTCCTTTTGTTCTTTATCTGTTAATTGCCTTATAGTCCATAGCATGATGAATCCATAATATACACTTCTCACGATCGGCGGTGGCAAGTCTAAGCACTCAGCCGATGCTTGATAGACCTGTACGGCTGTACCAGTAGAATCTGTTAGATGAAGAGGGAGAGTGCAAATGTGAATTGTTAGTTGTATTGCAATAGTCCAAGGGGCAATATATATAGTATAAGGACACACACAAGAGTAAACTACAGACTAGGAGTGGAATACCACAAATACTATTAACACCCCCCTTATATGCAAGGTATATGCAATAGCATTGCATTTGAAAGAGTTGACACTAAAATAAGGAAAATCCAAAGTGCGAGTGTTGATAATGTCGTCGTAGCGTGCAACTCTTGAAAAATATGTCGAGTATCAAAAGATCTCCCATATGGGGTCGTGCGACAGCCCATAAAGCACAAGGTGCAGGAGCTGAGAAAGCAGAGGCAAGCAGAAGCAAAGTCAACTGTGTTGACCGCGACAACACAACGAAGAAGAAGAAGAAGCTGATAGGAATAGAGAGGGCTGTCAAATCAAGCCGAAGAGGAATAGATAGAAACATGGCGGTGCAGATCCAAGCTCGAGACGGCGGCGGCGCAGTGCACAAGTGCAGCGGAGACGCAGTGCGGAAGAAGTGCGTCGGCCTTAGAAGCTCGAGGCGGCGGTATCATAACTTCTACGATCTGCAGCGACTCAGAGAGAAAAGCGGTGGCTGCTGCCATGTGAAAGGGAAGGACTGGGCCAGGAAGCAATTAGCTGATTGACAAGGAATTTGTGGACTCGCACGACTTAGACGAACTCAAAGATAGTGTTACGAACTTGTACGGACGCAACGAAAGTGTTAGCAATATGCGCCCAATGGGTCATGTAATGGGCCACATATAAGCCTTGTTTGGCCATATGCCTTGGGGTTAAGATTAGATTGATAAGACAAGGATCATCATTGATTGGGTATTACTATAAACCCTCCGATCCTTGCCTATATATTGTACCATGTACTCTTGAAATCAATTAATCAATCCTTGACCTAATTGCTTTCTTGGTATCGAGCAACGTTATTTTTTCCGCTACATCTCGTGTGCACAGAGAACCACCGAGCAAAGACTCCTCCCTCGCTTCGCCTCCCGCACGCATAGCCCATCACGCTGCGCTGCCCCATGGCGCGCCCCCCATGTCGCCCACTCCTCCGTGCGTCCTGCGGCGACACCGCCTCTCTCGCTCTGTGAGGCCGGTCGCCAACGCTTGCTGGCGAGAAGGCTAACGAGGCCGCCGCCGACGCCCAGCCGGGCCGAAGCGTGACCGCGCGTTATGCGCGATGCCGCCTGCTCGCGCCGAGGCCGAAGCGGGAGGCCACGGTCGCGCTCAGAACGCGACGCCGCGCGGGCTGCGTTCGCTGACGCCTTGCACGCTGGCCGCTTCGAACGGCAGCCGCCGCGCAGCCACGCCCATCGTTGAGGCCGCATCGGAGACGCCGCGCCGCCCATCGCCGCCGACCTCCGCGCAGCCATGCCGCACCACGGCGCTGGCTCGCCCAGCCACTGCAGCCGCCGCCACAAGAACGCCCGGAACCACGCCACCACCGCCTCGACGCCGACTCGGCAACTTCAACCGGTGCGACCAGCTTCGCCATCTCGCAAGTTTTCTCCAGGCCATGTCCGAGACCCTCTCCGACCGATCCTCCGGCCAGCTCGGATGGATCGCGCCGTCAAGTCCTCGATCGTCGCCACGCCACGGATGATCTCGGGCGAGATCATCCGTGCCTGGCTCCACCGCCGCGGACGCTCGCTCATTGCCGAGTCCCAATTCCTCGGAACCGGAGGCTCGCCCATTCACCGAGACGCGTTTTCGCAATCTCGCCCAAGGCGACCTTCGTCCACCGAGTCACTCGCCGCAGTCAAGAAGATGGCCGATGACCTCACGGCGCCGGCGAGGTCACCACCGATCGCACTGCGCCTCAACGCCATCCGCGGCCTCAACGAACGCCGCCCCACGCCGCACTTCTTCGCCGCCAAGCCCTTCCACGCTCGAGGCCCGGAGACCTTATCCTGAGGAACTCACCATGGCGGATCGCAAGAAGCTCCAACCATCGCCTCGCCGCCTCCACCGCCGCACCTCCATCCTCTCCGGCGCTGGAGGCGCTCACGAGGGGCTCTAAAGCTCCCAACCATCGCCGCAACAAGCGCGTGGCAAAGGACAGAGGCAAAGAAGAAGACTCCGAGACAGGCTCCCGCCACAAAGAAGAAGACTGCCACCACCAAAGAAGTTGGACGACAGAAGAAGCAATGGCCGGGAGGGCGCCTGCCCAGCCTTTCTACAACCCTCGACCGGCACCATCCGATGTGGCGGGAGGTCCCCTGGCCGCCTCGCACTCCATCCCGTGCCATCACACTCCAGCGCAGCGAAGCGCGCGCAAAGACCAGCACGCAAGCAGTCTCGCCGGCCAAAGAACAAAGAAGCGAGCGCTTGTTGCCCACCAGCAGCCGGCTGACAAATACGCTCCGGTCTATAACCCTATGACCGCCTCTCCTCGGGACCGACGACCTCGCCGCTTCAAAGACGACATCGCCACCCTCCTCCGACCAACGAGTGGTACTTCGACTCAAAGCTACTCACATATGACATCTCAACCCTCCTCTCTTTCACATATTCTTCTCCCCGCATACCTAACCCTTCATCCATTATTGTCGCAATGGCTCCTTTATTCTCTCACACCTCCGGCTCCACACGAGTTATCATCCAACTTACGCCTTAATAATGTCCTTGTGTCGCCACAAATTATTAAGAATCTTATCTCTGCTCGCCAATTTACTATTGACAATAATTGCTCGTTGAGTTTGACCTCACCGTTGTTCTGTGAAGGTTCTTCCATCTCGAAAGAGATCGCCAGTGCAATAGCTCGCCGCAGATCCCTTCGCCTTCCACCAAAGATGCTCCTTTGTCGCCGTGGCCTCTCCACTGCGGCACGGCCTTGGACACCCGGCCATGAGGCCATGTCAAAGCTCGCGCCTAGTGTCTCTCGCCTATCCGTGATTGTTTAGATTTATGTCGGATCCCAACATATCCGCCACTGCTTTCGTCATAAACTTGCCTCGGTCAGTCTGGGAAGAAGTGCGTCGGCCTTAGAAGCTCGAGGCGGCGGTATCATAACTTCTACGATCTGCAGCGACTCAGAGAGAAAAGCGGTGGCTGCTGCCATGTGTAAGGGAAGGACTGGGCCAGGAAGCAATTAGCTGATTGACAAGGAATTTGTGGACTCGCACGACTTATACGAACTCAAAGATAGTGTTACGAACTTGGATGGACGCAACGGAAGCAACGACACTAAGAAATAAAAGACTCAAAGGATAACTAGCAGCAATACTCTTTTAACAGCGAAAGAAGTTGCACGAAGCCGGAGCCGGAGAAGCCGAAGCCGAAGCTAGAGCTGGATCAGCCAAAACTAGAGCTGGTAGAGAATCCGGAGCCGGTGAAGCCAGAGCGGCTTCGGTCAGACCTGGTTATAAACCAGATCGATTGCCCAATTTCTATCCTCCCCATTCTCTCTCCACCTAGCGCTCCCGCGGCGCCATGGTCGGCGAGGAACAAGGCGGCGGTGCACCGGTCGGAGTGACGGAGGAGGATTGTGAGGGAGCCGCGGTGGCGGCAGCCCAAGGTCGCCGGCTGGAGCCTCCGCCGCTTTGGGTCACTCTTGCCCTGGGCCGTTCCTTCTCTTCCGCTCGGCCGATGGTATGGAGGAGGGTGCGAGGAAGACGACACCTGTGAGGTCATCGAGCCTTGTTGTCCCCCGGCGCACTTGACCTCCTAGGCCGCTAGGGGAGGAGGCCTCCTACGCTGTCGGAAGGTCGGATCCGGCCTCGCCCTTGCCGAATCTGGCGTGGAGGCTGTCTGATCCGCTCGAGGACTTGCCGGTGTAGGGGCCGACAGAGGGCAACGGCTCGAAGAACCCCCTCCTCTGCATGGATTCGGCCAGATCCGCGCGAGAGAAGACTAGACGGCAGCTTAGCCGGTCGGGATTGAGCTGGGAGACGACCCACAACACCGAGAGACAGCCTGATGACGCCGGATTTGGACAAGAGACGACCAGGCGGTGGCGGATCCGTTGGGATCAAGCTCGGAGATGCTGCTGCTGCTTGACAGTAAAATACAACTAGGAGTTGGCCGCCCCCAAGAGTGGAGATTGTTCCTCCTGGGGCAGCGGCAACGGAAACGATTTTGGAGCTAGGTTTTCGGAACCTACTCTGATACCATGTTAGATGTAGAAGAGTGAGGTGCTTGAGGAGGGTTGGTCCCGTGGCGCGGTAGCCCGGTTCGGCGGCGTGGCAAGGACGACGACTCCTAGGCCACAGCCGGATCTAGTCGGGAGGCGGCCACGACGAGAGGATCTCAACGACGAGGTCGTCGGTGATGCTGGCTGTCAGGCTGCTCCGGTTCTCGGACCTTTGCTCCGACGAGCCTCCCTCCTCTACTTTCGAGGCATGGATCGGGAGGTGATGCTGTTGTTGCTCGAAGAAGACTACAACTAAAAACTAAAAGGTGGCCGCCCCCGGGAGTGGAGATTGCTCCTCCCGGGGGCAGCAACAGCGGAAGACGAGTGGGATTGGCTAGACTGGATCTAGGCTCTGATACCATGTTAGGTGAAGAGGGAGAGTGCGGTGAATTGTTAGTTGTATTGCAATAGCCCAAGGGGCAATATATATATATATAGAACACACACAAGAGTAAACCCTAGACTAGGAGTAGAATACCACAAATACCCTTAACAGAATTTACCAACTTATGTTCATATAAATTGAGGAAAAAGAACTTGTTTTGCATGGAGAATGATATGGTCATATTGCTTGCTTTTGATCATGGTCAAAGCCTTGGAAGTAGAAATGAAATGCTCGTTGTCTCGACTGTTGTTTTGTTGCTCATAACATTAAATGGTTCTCTGGTAGAAGAAAGTAGGGCCAGGATACTAGCAGTGGGCGGTTGCGCCTGCCCAGTATACTTGCTTGTAGCAGGTTAGGTACTGGGCCTACTGGCCAATTGTAGGTCCTGCCATGTTGGTAAATTGGATTTTGCCTGGAAAACCTTCCCAATGGTTGACCTTAGTAGCTGAATGTTGGAATAGCTCCTTACATCAAACTGAAATGTATGACATTTACACATTCACGCCCCTGAGCTGTAGATGCAACGGTAGTTTATTATTAAGTAGCTGCTAGTCCTAATTTTTGAGCAGAACAACAATCTCTTGGTGTACTTCGAGAGTTTAAGATGACTGTTTAGTATCTAGGTGACTAGGTCATACAGTATATGATTAAACTTAGAAGTGAACTCTTCCAGTCTGACAAGTTTACTGAAAAAAGGTCAACATTTGTCGCTATAGATTAAGAGAAGTATAAGTAGTTTTAATGTTTGATTGTTTTTCAAATTATGCTATGCTCAATAATTTTCTGATTTCGGTGCATCACTTAAGATATACCCATTCAATCTTAGTGTTTGACGCGTCGTTTGAAATGTCAAAAACTAATGACATTGGTGTAGTCATGGTAGCATAAATTCTTAGATTCACAGGAGTGGATTGTTGCTCTTAAATGGATTTCTGTTCACTTCCATTACTATTATTTATTTGGCTTCTGCATTTGTAGATTTCTCATAATCTTGATTGCGCTTTTATGTTCAATTTCTGTCGTATGCAAGCTTCAAGAACTACTAGAATGCATGCCTGGTCCCGACTTTCCTACAGGAGGGATAATCATGGGAAGTCAGGGGTACTTAATTCTTTTTTTCTTTGGTCTTATTTATTTTTACTCTTTCTGTACTAAGCTACTAACTCTATGTGTTGCATTTTTTCCTTCTTAAATAGTATTTTGGAGGCCTATAAAACCGGGCGTGGCCGAGTCGTTGTGAGGGGCAAAACCGACATCGAAACAATTGATGAGAAAAGCAAACGCAGTGCTATTATAATTAAAGAGGTTCTGTTGCACATTATTGTTTTCAGAGCAATGTCTTTGACATTTATTTTTCTACCTGTTTGCTTTTTTTGGCACTCTTGCATATCTGGTTAGTTAACAAGGAACATATTGTCTAATTTGTAATTTTGTATACTTACATGCAGATTCCGTACCAAATGAACAAATCCACTCTTGTGGAAAGGATAGCTGAGCTTGTTGAAGAAAAGGTACTTTTATTTGGGACATCATTAGTTATATTTCTCTTATCTTATGCATGTCTTCTGAGGAATGAGGATATTTGCAAAAGAGTGTAGGTTGTTATTCTTTTTTTATTTAAAAAAGTACTGTAGGTAATTATTGTTGCTGTGGCCTGTGGGTTTTTGAGTTTATCCATAACAGCCAAGACATAGCAAGACATAAGCCAGCTGGTTGGTCCTAACTTAAGCTTGTTCTACTCATAATTTTAAGCTGAAGATAGATCAAGCATGCCCTCAATGCGAATCCTAGTATTGCTATCACCAAAGCTACACATTAGCAATCCTATTTTTGTTAATATTTCTTACGTGCAGGTATTAGAAGGTATCAGTGATATTCGGGATGAAAGTGACCGCTCTGGAATGCGAGTAGTAATTGAGGTTTGCACTATCTTCTTTGATTCTATCCTCTATGCGCGGAGCTTATCTTCTTCAGGCAAAGATTGGGATACTAAGTATTTTGTTGTTTATGTGGAATCCACTATTTTTTTCTGGCACAACGGTCCAGCTGAAAAGAGGTGCGGATCCTGCTATAGTCCTGAACAACCTGTACCGTCATACAGCTTTGCAGTCTAGTTTTAGCTGCAACATGGTAGCGTAAGTATGCTTTAACCATTTATACAATCCTGCGACTTTCTTACATTTGGTTGTGTGTTCTGTGGCAAAAAGGAAGACAGTTAATTATTCAGATAGTGCATAGATTTTGTTCTTCATTTTCTTTTCTGATGTTGCTTCTTTGGTCAAGTTACTTTAAAAGTGTTTCATTTCATTCAATACTTTTAAATATCCAGACTTAGGATGTTAATCCCAATTCATTTTTTTAATTTTTTAAAAAGAAAACTTAAATCGACCAACTGCATTATCCTCTCTTATAGGGGAATAGATATCACCTATGCTTGTCTGTCAAACGTGATAGTTTTCTCCTTGAAGCATAGTATCAGCCCGTTCTCTATCTTTTCCTCTCTCTTTGCATTTTGAGCTTGAAACAGAATCAACGTCCTTATTTTGATTGCTTGAAATATTAGGAAAAAAGAGAGCAGCTGTAGCTTCTGAAATTTAATACCATTCAAATGATGCTTCCGTTAGTATTTGACAGAACAACAGTTATTGAAGTCTGAAGATCTCATATTAAGCATGTATGCATCCCCATATGCAGACAATCTGATGACCAAAGTAAAATATTTTAGATCTTGGTCTGCGCGTTTGAGCTCTTTATAATCTTCTGATTATACTATTCACTTTTTTTTTGTATTGCTGCCATTGCAATTTTAAACAACAAGAAACTTTAACTGTCTTCAATTCTTACATCTTTTTTTCTTGACTTGTTCAGTATTCTTGATGGGCAGCCAAAATTGATGGGACTGAAGGAAATTCTTCAGGTGTTGTTATGTTCATCTGATCCGATCCTTTCCTATTCCATGTCATGATCCATGAATCCAATGTTTGTGTTTGTTTCTAAATATTGCACTAGGGCATATATGTTTATTTCCTTCAAGTTGCAAATGCTAATGTGCTATGCTTAATACCGTGATATTAAAGTAGCATTGAACACTGTTACAAAATAACCTTCAGAAGTTCATCTTTAAGGAGTTAGCCCCCCACAGTCTACTCCAATGATTTATGACTAAAATTACTGGCAACAGTAAGTGGTTTATGTCACTTGGTTTGAGCTTAATCACAGTCTATTCCAATGACTTCTGACTATAATGGCAGGCAACAATAAGTGGTTTATGTCACTTGGTTTGAACATAGTTGTGGAGGGCTCAAGTCCAAAGTTGGTTGTTGTGCAATGTTGTTACTTGTTAGACACCAGTTATTTTGGTATTGTATAAAAACAGCAAGAGGGTGTCTTGTGTGTTTACCACCAGTATTTAGAATAGCAAAATGGGCTGTGAGAACTAGTTGAATCAATCTGGGCGCTATACATGCCTATATCTGATAAATAGTTTAATGTTGCAAACAAAAGCGTTATCTTTCGTAGTGTACTTAGATTATCTTCTCTACACTAAAAACATCATAGTCCTTACCATTTTCATGTGCATTTTAGTATCCTTATGCTACATGTTCCTGTATACAATTATCATTGATTACTAGCATAAATGATCTTGCCAGTTTATGAACTTTGGGCCTAATTGTCAATTTTAAACTTGGTTGTCCTTTAGGCGTTCCTTGACTTCAGATGTTCTGTTATTCAAAGGCGTGCAAGGTTTAAGCTTTCACAAGCTCTAGACAGAAAACATATTGTGGAGGTAAATTGGTTTGGATGGGTTACCTTGTTTGGACATTGAAAGTTCAATGGTTAATTGATTTCTTCCTGCAGGGCATTGTTGTTGGTCTTGATAATTTGGATTGTGTAATTCAAATAATAAGAGAAACATCAAATCATGCTCTGGCCACGGAAGCTTTAGTCAAGGGTAACATCTTCCAGTTCTATTTCGGCAGGCTTATTTGATTTAGTCATAATGCAGATCTTTCCATGAAGTGAATCAGCAAATTATTCAATGCTGTAATTCTCACCACCAACTTAATTTTCTCTACTACAGTTCCACCGAAAGCACTTGATTGAGTACTTGGCTACTTGCTACTGGTTATCTTCAGCTTTCAGCTCTAATGGAGCCAATTAGCTTAAAATAAGCTTAGTTGCATTTGTTATCTGATTACTCCTTGAGATTCCATGGTAGTAACTGGGGTTCAAGTTATAATTGCCTATTACAATGCGCAGTCAAAAAGTTGTTCAGTTCTTCCTGTGATATTCAACTCTGCAGTAGAAGGGCACTAAACAGCACTTGATTTGGGTTAGTGTTGTCCTAGGTTAAGAAATAATGAAAAAGTGATCAAGAAATGAAAAAGTGATCAAGAAATGAAAAAGTGATTGAAAAAGTGATCTTGCAGAAGTCTGGTGGGCCACTAGAAAGGTGCACTGCAACTCCATGCAGCTTGTATGTTTTAGTGATTTTATTAGAAACCTGCACTCATATCCTTTCAATTTTCCATGCTGGTTAACACTGGCTTCTTGATTTTGCATTGTGTGGAAGTTTTAATAACATGGTCAGTTTAATGAAATCCTTGATCTAGATTTTCCATGGGGAAAAAAAATCCATGGGCGAGTATCTTTTCATTAATAAACAGAGCAATCACCTATGGGGGTGGTTCTTCATGTATTAAACACATTAATAATTTAATATCCATTCTCACGGAGGAGTAAATGTCAAATAATTTCTTTTAGAAGTGTAAGCACAACATAAAAATGTTAAAATGCTCACTGCTGGATTATGTAAGATATTGTGACAGATCCGTCTATATAATATATATTTTACCCTGAATTACATTTGCAGAGTATGGTCTATCGGAGAAGCAAGCAGAAGCCCTGTTGGACATCACACTGCGGAAACTTACTTCCCTTGAGGTTTCTGTGTTTGGATTTCATTATCTTAACAGTTAATCAATCAAACTTATTTCCGTTTCCGCTACTTAGAGAAGCTGAACAGGACTCTGTTTATTGTAGCGGAAAAAATTTATTGATGAAGCTAAATCTTTGTCAGAGGAGATTTCTAAGTTAAATGAGCTCCTCTCGAGCAAGAATCTTATCTTTCAGGTTTGACATTTTAGCCTTGTTACTAAGACTTCAGCTCATTTTGTATGCACACTTCTCTTTTGTTTGCTCTATATTCATGTGGCACCTATTTAAAGTGTAAACACCATCTACATTACACCATGCTATCTTCTGAACTGGACGAACTCTTTTCTTAATAATTGAAAGGTTTTAACAATGATTTCAAAATTTTCTGCAAAGTTTGTTGGTAAAGAATAGCAATGTTAACTGTCATGGGTGTGGGCCCAGGGGAGCCACGACCCATCAGGGGCTGCAAGTGAAGTGACGTAGCGTGAACCACACCGGTCCATACCGTAGCAATACCTTGTGTGAACAGTACCATATGCTACATCATAACAACAATAACAACAAAAAGCCTTTGATCCTAAATAAGTTAGGGTAGACTAGAAATGAAACCTCCTCAAAGTCAAAGAGACGAGAGCCTTGCAAATAAAAAAATATAATAAAATAATAAAAATATAATAATAATAGTAATAATAATAATAATAAAACCTACAAGGCTAAAACTCTAAGCTGTACATCCTGTCATCCGAGCCAAGAGTCTAAAACACAACCTCTAACTTCTTATGGTTCCGATACGTGGATCGCTAACTTCCATGCGCTCCTATCCAAAGCTAATTCTTTAGCTACATTCCAATCTCCCAAATCTTTTTTAACTGCTTTCTCCCACGTTAGTCTTGGTCAACCTCTGCCTCTTCTTACGTTTTTAGTACGTCTTAAAATTCCACTACGTCTCGGGTGCCTCAGAAGGCCTCCGTTGGAGATGTCCAAACTATCTCAATCGATGTTGGACAAGTTTCTCTTCAATTGGTGCTACCCTCACCCTATCACGTATATCCTCATTGCGGATTCGATCTCGCCTTGTGTGACCACATATCCACTACAACATCCTCATCTCCGCTATACTCATCTTCTGTATATGTTGTCTTTTAGTCGCCCAACATTCTGCTCTATATAGCATTGCAGGTCTGATCGCCGTCCTATAGAACTTACCCTTTAACTTTTGAGGAACTTTTTTGTCACACAGTACACCCGATGCTTGGCGCCATTTCACCCACCCCGCTCTAATCATGTGGCTCACGTCTTCATCAATATCTCCTTCTCGCTGTAGCATCGATCCCAAATATCGAAGCGTGTCCTTCCAGGCACTACTTGTTTGTCCAGCCTAACATCTCCATCATCTGCTCCGGCACCGCTGAAATCACACTTCATATACTCAGTTTTAGTCCTACTAAGTTTAAAGCCCTTCGATTCTAGGGTCTTTCTCCACATCTCCAGATTCCTATCGACACCTATCATACTCTCATCAACTAACACTACATCATCAGCGAAAAGCATACACCAAGGGATATCTCCTTGTATGTCTCGCGTGACCTCGTCCATCACTAGGGCAAAAATGTATGGGCTCAACAACCCTTGGTGTAGTTCTATCTTAATAGGGAAATCACTAGTATCACCACTACATGTTCTGACATTAGTCACAATATCTTGGAACATATCCTTAATTAGGGTAACATACTTTGTTGGGACTTTTTTCCTTTGAAACGCCCATCACATGACCCTTCTTGGCACTTTGTTATAGGCTTACTCCAAGTCGATAAACACCATGTGAAGATCCTTCTTTTGCTTCCTATACCTCTCCATCAACTGCCGTGTCCAGAAAATCGCTTCCATGGTCGACCTCTCAGGCATAAAACCAAATTGGTTTGTCGTCACGCTAGTCACTCTTCTTAAACGGTGCTCGATCACTCGCTCCTAAAGTTTCATTGTGTGGCTCATGAGCTTAATTCCTCTATAATTAGTACAACTTTGAATGCCTGCTTTATTTTTGAAAATTGGTACTAATGTGCTCCTCCGCCACTCGTTAGGCATCTTGTTCGACCTAAAAATACTATTGAACAAATTAGTTAGCCAAACGATCGCCACTTCTCCCAGGCATTTCCACACCTCGATTGGAATGTTACCAGGTCCTAACGTCTTACTCACTTTCATCCTTTTTAAGGTCTCTCTTACTTCCGACTTTTGGATTCTTTGAACAAATCGCCTATCGGCGTCATCAAAAGCATCATCCAACTCAACCATACTATCGTCATTGTCATTATTGAACAACTCATCAAGGTAATCTCTCCACCTATCCTTGATCACATCGTCTTTCACCAAAAGTCTATTAGTGCCGTCTTTGATGCATTTAACTTGGTTGAAATCCCTCGTCTTCCTTTCCCGAAGTTTAGCCATCTTGCAGACAATCTTCTCGCCCTCCTTTGTACTTAACTTCTGATAAATTTCCTCATAGGCTTTACCTCGTGCCTCACTCACCGTTTTCTTTGCCTTCTTTTTTGCTGCTTTGTATTTCTGTACGTTGTCGTCGCCTTATCATGATGCATATGCTTGTAGCATGTCTTCTTCTCCTCAATAGCCTTTTGCACTTCTTCGTTCCACCACCACGTGTCTTTAGGTTCGCATCTTGTCATTCGGGTCACTCCAAGCACCTCCGTAGCCACCTTCCTAATGTGAGATGCCATCTCTGTCCACATACTATTCGCTTCTCCCACGTTCCATTTCCCTTCCGCGATCATCCTCTCCTTAAACTCCTGTAAGGCGTCCCCTTTGAGTTTCCACCACTTCGTCCTCGTGGCTTTGGCGATCTTAGCCTGTCGAACTTGTGTCCTAAAACAAAAGTCGGAGACTACCAACTTATGTTACTGGACAACACACTCTCCAGGTATAGGTATAACCTTATAGTCTATGCAGGCTTGTTTGTCTTCCCTCCTAACAAGAATAAAATCGATTTGTCTAGAATGTTGACCACTACTAAAGGTAACTAGATAGGAATATCTCTTTCTAAAAAAGGTGTTAGCTATCATAAGATCATAGGCTACAACAAAGTTTAAGATATCTTCTCCCTCTTGGTTCCTATCACCATAACCAAAGCCCCCATGCACCCTTTGAAACCCCCACTAGTTGTACCGATATGACTATTGAAAGCGTCTCCTAAGAAAAGCTTCTCACTATTAGGCACACTTCTAACCATATCATCTAGATCTTCCCAAAATTGCCTCTTAGCGGCCTCATCTAGACCTACTTGTGGAGCATAAGCGCTAACAACATTCAAAACCAAGTCGCCAAAGATTAGCTTGACTAGGATAATCCTATCCCCCTGTCTCCTCACGTCGACAACTCCGCTCTTGAGGTGCTTATCAATTAAGATGCTTACTCCATTCCTGTTTCGTTCTGTTCCAGTATACCACAACTTATAGTCAGTATGCTCCACCTCCTTCGCCTTCTGACCCATCCATTTAGTCTCTTGAACGCACAAGATATTTACACGTCTCTTAATCGCCGTATCAACTATCTTAACTTACCTGTTAAGGACCCTACATTCCAACTGCCCAGACGGATCCTACTCTCCTCGGCTAGCTTCTTTGCCCCTCGCACTCGTCAAGTAAAGTGCGAAGACCCTTGCATATTTTCCACTATATCCGGGCGACGACGTAGCGCATCACTAAGGGAGTGACATCTCGGCCCTTGCTCATTTATCACCACATCCGGGTTCCGATATGGCTCGTCGCTGAGAGGGTTACGCCCCAACGAATTATCAATTTTAGGTTTCATTCCATGAAAAGATGGCTTGATTTTTACGTTGGCTAGCCGGGTCTAACACAACCCTCCTCTTTTTTCCTGGCTTGGGACAGGCTGCATAGAAAACTACACAGGCGGAGTTATGTGCTACAGTACCACACCGTAACATTATAGGCCGTGGCTCCCCTAGGCCCACGCCCATGACACCCTCCTTGTGCACAGCCCCTAATGGGCCGTGGCCCCCCCTAACCCACATCCTTACACACTTCACCTCTCCCGGACGAGTTGCTTGCCCTTGAGCTACAGCGCGGTGGCCATGGCTGCAACCCAAGGTGTCCCCATGTCGACGAGAGGTCGTGGCACCAGCGGAACATCATATGGAAGATGGTCAGCAACGCTCCAATAGAAAGCAGTGAGGACCGCGGTCCGTTGGCGTGTCTTGATGTTGCCGGAGACGTCGGTGGCATGGACAAGAGGCAGCAGCGACGCTTTCTCACCATAGGATGCTAAGGTTCGTGACAAACCTGTAGCTCGAGGACAAGCTACCATCGGGAGGGGTGAAGTGTTTGGGATGTGGGTCGGGGGGTCACGGCCCATTAGGGGTTGCGCACAAGGAGGGTGTCATGGGCGTGGGCCTAGGGCAGACACGGCCCGTTATGCTACGGTGTGGCACTGTAGCGCATGACCTTACTGTTCATGCTACATCGCTTCGCGGACAGCCCCTCATGGGCTGTGGCCAAGGATCACAGAACCGGTACCGGACCTAATCCCGACCAGCTGGCGGTAACAGTAACCAGCCGGTTACCGGAATTCCCGGTGGAAATCCGGACGGAATTCGCATGAATTTGATTAAAAACCAGCCGAATTTCGAAATTTGAAATTTGAATTTGGTAGACTGAAGAGAACCCGCCCGGGATTGGATCTCCCGGACCCCACCGGTAAGCCTGGTTATTCCCTGGCCGTGGCTCCCCCAGGCCCACACCCATGACACTAACATGTGAGAACATAAATACCTGGTCGTAGAACATTGGTCTGCCATAATCTCATCTTACAGCCCATGGCCCTTAACTCCTGATTCCTCGATATATTCAATGGTTCTTTGGACTATCCATGTTCTTTCCATCAAATTTTGTCTGAACTGGACCTTTCTTCTATGCCCTTTTCCATTAAAGTCCCTCATGCATGAGGTGTATGTGTCAGCATTGGTAAACCATGTTTTTGGGGACTAATTAGTATTATGGTTTGACAAAGATCATCTTGCTTTGGGGTCAGGTTTACTAGTCAATACAGAATACCCATTTTTACTCGATGATTTAGCTCTGACCATTCATCATTTCCCCCCACTGTGTGATTGATGTTATGGACACTGTTATGTTCGATCCATGTTATGGTCCTTCCTGTCATGCTATCATTACAGTACTTTTATAGAGAATAATTGGTGAAAAACCAACACCGTTGCTGTTATCTAGGATGTCTAGTTTAGTTTTGACTTTTGACTGATCAGTATAGTTTATGCACATTCAAGCCACTGTACAGTCAATACTCAATAATATCTTCACTTTTCTGTTAATGTGATTTAACTTCCACATAAGTGGTAAAAAAATTCTTTCTAAGATTCATAATTTCTTTGCTGTTACTGATTTGCTACCTAGGCTTAATATCTTCTTATTGCACTGCTAGTTATTAACTCTTTCTTCTGGTGTATTAGCTTATCGAACAAGAAGCAGCTGATTTAAAGAACAAATTTGCTACCCCACGACGTTCTTTCCTGGAAGATTCAGCAAGCAGTGAAGTTGATGATATTGATATTATTCCCAACGAGGAAATGCTTTTGGTGAGAAACACATTTCTGTATTTCTGTATGCTTATGGAGTTATGGTCCAAGATAGATTTGTGTTTAGGCCTTTTTCTTTTTCTTTTTGCACTTCCTCATCTGACAAAATATTTGGCACCTGAAGATTCTTAGTGAGAAAGGCTATGTTAAGTGGATGAACCCCAACACCTTCAATTTACAACATCGGGGAACAATCGGAAAATCTGTTGGAAAGATGCGAATGAACGACAGTATGTCCGATTTCATTGTCTGCCAAACACACGATCATGTTCTTTATTTCAGGTATGTGAACTGGGACACATTCTTATAGTTAAATCTTCTAGCATGTTAGAAAGTTTGATGCCCTTAATTTGTTGTCATCATTAGTTGTCTTTCTAAGTGTTAGGACAACACATCTCAGTTCAACTGCATGTTTTAGAACTTTAGATGACTTGGAGAAGTTCTGATGTGAAATGTGCATTGTGTATTAAAACAACCAAATTCACCATTAGAAAGTAGTATGTGAAATTGCGACAACGGACAATATCTGTCTGATGATCTCTAGAACTTGCTTTTCGTTTGATATTTAAAAATTGGTTTCATGCTAGGTTTGCAAAACTACGGGTTATTGGCTATAACTGGTTTTACCACTGAGGACCGGTGTTTGGTTAAATGCATGGTTTTTAAGGCGTCGCCTAAGTGTCGCTTAGGCGGTAAGGCGCTGCCGATGTCATAAGGTGTCGCCCCGCCTTACGTCGCCCCTGCCTTGCCGCCTCCTCCCTGCGGTTCCTCATCGCGCGGCTCCTCCTGGCTCCCCGTCGCCGTCGCGCAACTCCTTGGCACCTCCTCCCCGTCGTTGAGGGAGGAGGCGGCGCGGGCGAAGGGGTGCGGAAGGGAGAGGGAGAGCCGGAGAGAAAGAGGGGGAGGGGAGGCGGCGCGACGCGGCCGTCTTTGCCGAGGAGGATCGGAGGAGGCGGCGTGGCTCGACGCGAGGAGGATCGAGGAGGCGCGCGGCGGCCGGCGAGGAGGCGGTGGCGTCGTGGAGACTAAGGAGGCGGCGTGGCATGCACTTGGCCGGGCAGGCGCGGGCAGCCGGGATCTTCTGCGGCCAGAGAAGCTGTTGCTGCTGCTGCCGAGATCTTCTGCGGCCGCTCTGCACTGTCGCCTTAGAATGTATAAGGCGTCGCCTCGCCTCGCGCCTTACCGCTTAAAAGGTGCGAGGGGGGTGGGTTGCCTCGTCTCGTCTTACTGCCTTAATAACCATGCAGAGGAGGGTGGAGGAGGTTTGTTAGATCTTGGAAGTTGAGGATTGCGGGAGAAACACTGGTGAGAGGGGAATGGAACCTTGTAAAGCCTCGTTTGGAACAAGGGAAATTCCTCCAATTCCTGTAGGAATTGAACTTTTCCTGTTAAAATCATGCGTTCCAAACAGGCCATTGTGGGTCGGTGGAAAGAATTGATTCAATGTAAGATTGAGGCGGAGGAAGTGATTCAATATTAAAAATAGTTCTTGTCAGCCAAAACCTGGGAGGTGGATGGAAGTGATTCATGCCTAGAATTAGTTTTTGTTAGATAAATCCGGTCTATTTTAGGGTCTACTGAATTAGATACCTGTGTTCATGTTGGAATGAGACCCCCTGCAAGTTCATTCAATTAAGATTGCTCACAGCTTGGCAGAATAGTGACAGTTGAATAAGTCCACCCTACATAAGTGACAGAAATTTATCAATTATACTCTTGAAATATGTTTGTCGCGTTTGATGCAGTTTACAATTTTACATCGCTTGCCTGTACATACACTAAAGTTCTGTTTCATTGTTTTATGCTCTCATGTAACTGGAATGGTGTTTGATTCAGTGACAAGGGAATAGTATACTCAGCACGTGCTTATAAGATACCTGAATGCACAAGAACTGCTGCTGGGACTCCATTAGTACAGGTACTGGGATAGACGTTAATTTGCCATGCTAATTCAGCTTAGCAGATGACATACTGACCATTGTGTTGATTTTGCCCCTGTTCAGCTGCTTTCTTTGTCCGATGGGGAGAAAATAACCTCCATCATTCCCGTGAGTGAATTTGGTGAAGACCAATATCTAGTGATGCTGACCATTAATGGTTATATCAAGAAAGTTCCTCTTAATGCTTTCTCAACAATCAGGTCAACTGGGATCATTTCAATACAGCTGGTATACTGTCTCATGTGTTCGCTTATCTTCAACGTAACATACTTTTGGGTTGTTGTGAATTTGTGATATATCCTTTACTGTCTTAACATGTTAGGTACCTGGTGATGAGCTCAGGTGGGTCCGTTGTTGTGGGAATGACGACCTTGTTGCCTTGGCTTCACAAAAAGGAATGGTTATAGTCAACACATGCAACAAGGTAGGTTACAAATATGCATCTCGGTGTGGATTGTATTTGTGGGTTGGTGTGTTCTCCTCTATCTTTTTTTAACTGATGCTTGCAAGATCGAATGGCCAATGGAGACTGCTGAGAGCGGAGAAACCATTTTCTTGACTGGTTTTCACTATGATACAAAGTTATGTTTGAGAACAGAATCTTAGGACTTCATTTTGATTGCTCAAGTCACATGTTTACAGATTGTCTTTGCTAAATGGTAAGGCTGAACATGCTGCTATTCTGAAAATATCACTTTCAGAACTGTACTCATTAAGTATCATTTCTAATAATTTTCTGAAAAGGCTATTGTTTAGAAGGTTGTCACGGCTCTCCGGCAAGTTGCGGTGACCCCAGGGTGCCAGGACGGCTAGGTGCCTCCCATGGCGAGAGTTAGATGATGGAAATAGAAATGATAAGTAATAATTCATATGGTAGGGAATTAAATAAATATACCTCATATAATACCTCAAATGGCAAGGAATGAAATGAATATACTCCAAATTCTCTATATAACAATTAAATGAACACAAGCGAGAAGTAGAGCAGAAGAGCAAATAAAAAGAAGTAGAGGAGAGGAGAGCTAAAGAACGAGCAAAAGCAGAGCATCGCATCAAAGCAGCACGAGAAGAGGGAACAACTGAGTAGCAACAAGAAGAAGAGGGAGCAGGCGAGCAGCAAAGAGCAAGAAACAGCGCAAGAACAGAGGGAATAGACCGAATGAGAGCACGAAGCAGCGCAAGGACAGAGGGAGGAGCAGATCAAATGAGGGAAAGAAGCAAAACAGAGCACATCAGAGCAGAGGAGAAGAAGAAAGGATGGAGAAGGAGGACCTGAGCTGAGGTGGCCTCCAACGGCGGCGGCGGCGGTGGGGAGTGAAGATGACCAGGACTGCAGGGGGTGACGGCGACAAGCTGTAGCGATGCGGCGACCATCTTCCTACAGCGGCAGTGGCGACGGAAATTAGCTGGAGATGGGGGCGGCAGCGGCGCAAGTGAGCTGGAGTGGAGCGGCGACGGCCTCGTCCCTAGTCTCACTCGAAGCCCTAGCCCCAGTCGCTCGCCTAAGTCCCTTGGCCTGGGCGAAGGACTCCGACATCTGCCTCCGACCGACGGGATGACTAGGCGACGCCTAGGCAACGCCGTGACAACCTTGATTGTTTACAAGAATGTTATTTTTTGTGTTATATACTGCTTGGTGCTAGCGGGTAGCTTTATTAAAGCGTAGCTCCTAGAGGCTAGGTAGTTTCAGAGGAGGCAAGCAATAATATTTAATTCGGGTTCTCTAGGAACTATGGATCAGATTTTTTATGTTCTCTTGTTTCAGTTTGTTAGAACATATGCTAGTTTTGAAATGAAAATGACATTGATTTTCCCAGTTTCCGTAAGGCCTTGTTTGGTTGGGCCAAGATCTTGGCCCATCCACGTGGACGTGCCAGGATTTTAGTTCAAATTCTCGGCCCATTCACATGGATGGATCTAGATTTTGGCCCAACCAAACAAGACCAAAATTTGTTATTTAGTCGGGAACCTGTTTGCCTGCTATCATGTGTCTGCCAGTTTTGTGCTTTATTAATCACCGTCAATTCCTTGTTTATATTTATGTTTGCTCTACGTCCCAGCTACGTGCCCTTGGAAGGAGAACAAGGGGTGTGGTTGCAATGAGGCTAAAAGAAGGTGACAAGATGGCATCCATGGATATAATTCCAGCAACAATGCATAAAATGCCTGAAAGATATATTAGCAGGTAGCTTCAACCAGAATTTGGGATATCATTAAATAGATGGAGTTTGTCAAAATTGGCCAGTTTGGTAAAAATATGAAAAAATGTTTAATAATCTTTTGAGAAATTGAATGTATTGATGATATATAGCTGAACTATAGGAAATTTAGCATCTTTCAACACAGTTCCATCATTCACACCCTATCTGCCTACAACTTAACCGATAAAACCATTTTCCAACTCAAAACTTGTATAGTGACCATTTACCTTTCGGTCACTGTTCTCCAATTGAACCTCAACCCAACATTCGAAAAGGGAGAATTGGCTACAATGCATAGATTCTGGTGGAGTACCGGAAATAAAATTGCCTTTTCTCTTCAAATTCGATTTTTGAATTTTGAATGGTTTTAATCAAATCCAATTTCAACGGAAAATTTCGTGGTGCGGCCAAAAGACATTTGGCGATGTCGAGTTTTGATCCCCGCTCAACATGTAATTTGCCTCTTTGATGGACATCCAAAAACGTGCGGCCAGACGAAAACATAATTTTATCATTTCGACTATTTTATCGGAGGAGAGAGAAAATTTCGAAATGTGAATTTTGCCCTTCATCGTACTTGGTTGAGACAGGGGTTGAATTTTGAGGGTTAAAGAGAGTGAACGCAGCTAATATATCAATAGCAGGCTGGTAGCTCAGTGGTATGCCTACGTCGTGCGATGGTGAGACACGGTTTGAACCCTAGGCTCATGCTGACTTCTTTTTATTTTTGGAAATTTTTAAATTTTAAATTCAAATATGCATTCCGTACAAGAGCATCCTTCATCATCTCAATATGCATCAAGAGATTCAACGCAAGCTTACATCGAACTACAAGAAGAATTACGATGAGAACTACGAAGAGATTCATCTCAATACACGCGCCTCCTCGGCGCGAGCGCCTCGGCCTCGCCACGGCCGGCGCGGCGCGCCGCCGCCATGCTGCGCTGCTTTCGCCTCGACGAGCGCCTCGGCCTTCCTCTCCTCACCACCACGCCCCTGCGTAGCTCCTCGTGTCTTCGCGCCGGTCGTGCGAAGAGGGGGAGTTGGCAGAGTTGACGGAGGCGGCGACGTGAGCGCCGGCGGTGGCTTGAGGCTGCACGGCGACGACCGGATCCGGTGGCCCACGACCATGAACATTGGAAAAGATGTGAAGGAGGGCCTCCTCTTCATCCTCCGGCCAGCTCTCCTCCTCCTCCCATCCTCCTCTCCATCCTCTCCACCCTGTGGACGTTGCGGCTGCGAAGGAGGGCCTCCTCTCCATCCTCCTCTCCATCCTCTCCACCCTGTGGACGTCGCGTCGCGGCTGCGAAGGAGGGCCTTGATGAGGAAGGTGCGCGCGAGGGAGCTGGGAGCCACCCCGCCGTGGGGCATTTTGTCGAGCAGCTTCTGGGCGGCGCGGGGTCGGGGCGTGGCGTAGGAGGCGGCGTCGGCGGCGACGCGCATGCGGAGGAGAAGCGGTGGGCGAGGAGGAGGAGCGGCACGCGAGGCGGCACCTCCGCAGAGGAGGCGAGGCGATTGTAGTTGGGAGGAGGGGACGAGCGGGCGGCTGGAGGAGGCGGAGCGTAAGAGGCGTGCGGGCGCGGAGCGCGGCGGGGGAGGCCGTTGGTGGCGTGCCGTCGAGGGCACGACGGGAGAGAGAGAGGAGGAGGCGACGCGGTGGTGGCGGAGAGAGGCGCGCCATGGGGAGGCCTTGGGGAAGAGAGGCACCGGGCGCGGCGCGCGGCGAGGCCAGCGGCGGCGGCGGCGGCGCGAGAGCGGCCACCGGAGGAAGGGGGGAAGGAGCAAAGCTCCAGAGGTAGTTTATGAGGGAGAGAGAGAGAACCAAGGGTAAAACAAACTTTTCACTGCCTTTCTCTCTCCTCTTCTGTCTGAAAATAATATTTTAATGGGATCAGTGTCCCTACAGCAAAATTAAATGTTTTTACAATGTCTTTTGGCCATACCACGTTTTTTGGATGTTCATTAGCAAAGGAGGCAAATTTGCAGTGCCCAGTAGCCAATTTCCCCATTTGAAAACTACCTTGTTTGACAACATTTTCTCATGCACAGTGGTTTGTCCATCTTTCAGTTTGGATAGTTCCTGTACTCACTACCCAAGAACTGACCAAATTATCTTTGAACTACGTATGATTGCTCCAGGGTCAGAGATTTGAGTCCTCCATGGCTGCTTTTCATAGCTGAAAATGGTCGTGGGAAGCGTGTGCCCTTAAATGCATTCCGGCAATCAAATTTCAATAGAGTAGGCTTGCAAGGCTACAAGGTATATAAATTTTCTGCTCTATCATGTTCAGTCAATCTTTTATGTATTCTGCACAAGCATTCAAAATATTCATCGATACTTTTGGTTTGGAATACCTCAAATTGCAAATGCATGAAAGTACATCTAACCTGCAAAAAACCTTCAGACGTGTGTTACGTCACGCTATTTGACCTTGAAGGAGTACTTGACAGTATGCTGTTTTGGCTTGCAGCTTCCGCCAGACTGTCTCTTAGCTGCTGTATTTGTCGTTGGGTTTTCACTGACTGGTAACTTTTTTATACCCTTTTGTTTTCTTTGTTGTTGCTTAACCACAAACAAAGTTCTGTTTTAAACTTTTAATATGTCGTTTGCTTATGCCTATGAATTCTTTGACAGATGACGGTGAAAGTGACGAGCAGGTTGCTTTAGTTAGCCAGAGTGGCACTGTAAACAGAATCAAGGTTAAAGATATATCCATCCAGTCTCGTGCGGCGAAGTAAATCTCTCTCTCTCTCTCTCAATACACAACATATCGTTTTCTATAGAACTATAACGACCATCTACATACGAGCAATGTTTTACTTTTGTTTAGTGTTTCAAAAGCAAAGTTGTTCCTCATTTGAAGCATTGCTCAAAGAGAAGCTCTATATTCAGTTTCGTCAACTCTCACGAAACCTAGCTATCGTTGTGTTTCCCTCTTTCTGATTGTGCAATTGGATACTAACTCCGCCGGCCTGCCAGGGGAGTTATTCTGATGAGGCTGGAGCGTGCCGGGAAGATCCAGTCAGCTTCACTGATATCAGCAGCAGCTGCGGAACAGGTCACGGAGGATTAATTCATACCTTACAAGAGGCGAGTAGACTCGTCTACTTAAGGAAGGCCCTGCTATTTTGTGTGCATTCCAATTGCACACTGGGGGTGCATTTTTGGGGGTAGCTCAATCTGTGGCCCTAAACATCGTCAGGAATCACGCAAGATTGCACGCCGAAGCAGACAGAACTCTATTTGCCATTAACCTGTCCAGAGATGTAGGATTTGCCAGGCAGAACCTGTAGCGTGACGACAGGACTTAAAACGGATGTGTTGATCCTTGCCATGAGCAGTTGGTGTAAATCTGGCACGCTGGGTTGCTTAATTGGTGGTTCTACGGTTAGACCTCTTCGATGCTCGTTCTTTAGCCTTTGGGCATCCCGTCTTGTGTTGAGCAACTAGTTAAATGGCCGTGCGTCATGTTACCCAACAAGTGTTGCCGTTGTTGTCGGGGCTCAGCCTACACCACACCCTCGGCCCCACCGCAGTGGCCAGTTGAGCTCCACCGCCGTGCTCAGTTGAGATCGCTTGTGTCGCTGGTGGACCAAGTATCAGACCAAGTTGTGATAAGAGTCGCACATGTAAATTGCTATGCAAACAATGACACTAGGATAGAATGGAATTCATCACGCAGTGGGCACATTTGTGATCAAAATTTCCTAAAAAATTGTTCTTAATAAAGTTAATGAAAACTACCAGCTACAACTAAACACAAACACCATATCTCCAAAGCCACGGTAATATACAAAGTAATACAGAGTTTTATCACATTCTGCCTCTGCACCTCGTAATTCTTTGCAGAGCTGAGTAGGATCCAATGTTCTCACTGCGTCGCACAAGGTTGGACTTTACACAAGGGGGGGTGCTCAACACCACTTCCTCGGCATCTGCCGCGGCCGTGCGCCCACGCTAGTGGCGAGAATAGCAGGAAGATGGAGCTCGTGAGGCATGCTGAAGAGTACACATGCACGTCCGAACTATGCAAATGCAAAGCAGCTTGATCTCCTAGGCATTTTGCCGAGAATTTGGTACGCAACAGAAGGAAAATGCTTAATAGGCAAGATTGGCAAAACCAAGATGAGTACATCCAATTTACGTAAGAATCAAGACAAATCAACCTAAATTGCAGCCAAATCCACACCAAAATCAACATGAAACTAATGACACCGCAATCCACCCCCTAAATCGACCACCACCCATATCCAAATCTTGACTAATACAAAGCTAAACCAATCGAACACCAGTTCTAAAATTCCTTCTGTCGAACCTATGCAAACCTCCTCGATCGTTGTCCAAACACCCAAACCCCAATCAAAGCTAAAACTTCTAGGTTCAAGAAGTCAAACAAATCCACCGGAACCACCCTCACACTAGGGTGCAAGAATTATATAGGGATTTTTTTACATCAAGATCTTACACAAAGAAGGATGGGGTGGATGCTTGTCCCTGCCACCTGCGCTGCTCCCGCTACTTCTGGGCCTGCCACACAATGGCGAAGGTGCGGCCCAAGCAGCAGGACCAGCAGAGGTCTTCAACCTCCAGTAGCCGGCTCTGTGTTTCTCCTACCTCGTATTACCAGCGGCCGGTGTTGGAGATACGGATACCACAACGGCTGTGGTCGGCGTTCCCATCCCAGCTGACCCTCTGGTGGATCCACATCACTATCGCTGCCGCGGTGTCGTCATAGTCCACTGCATCGACCCCGCGCATGGGGTCCGGCCCCCGCCTCCCCAGCCGGATCCGCCCATGCCACCGTAGTCGAGGTTGGAGAGATTGCCGTTGACATGATCGAGAACCTTCCCCTTCAGCTCGCGGTGACTCCTCCTTGATCCTGACAACGCCTCCCTTTTGACGGTGAGGTCAAAGGAAGAAGGGGATCCGGAAGGAGGAGATGCAAATGGGAGAAGGAGGCAACTACAGTTCTATGCGCGGAAGAAGTGGGGCGGTTGCGGCGGGGGATTCCAAGATTTGAGATTGATGGATTTCAGATTTTACTTTCTACTAGTTCAATGCTCGTGCGTTGCAACGGATTAAAAAATTGTAGTCTCAGCATGGCGAGTCGCCAATTGTCATCGTGCTTAGCCTATAATATAACCTCATCTCCACCACCAAGCTCGGTCTATGTTTTGCACTCGCGGCCCTGCCACCACACCCGCCCTACATCGTTGTCCTCATGTCGCGCTACTCACAGCAGAATTGAGCCTACCGAAATGGGGAGAGGTAGTCTCACTTGACGGCGAGAAGGAGAACAAACTTTTTTACTATAAAATAAAGTCATAATAGTTACGACAAAGAGAAATCAAATAATAAGAAATGCATTCACAGAAGAACAGAGTAGCATAATCTAGTTAAGCTAGCTTATCATGTAGCTCATCACCCCAAGAAAACTACTTTACAATTAAAAGCTAGCATGTTTAATTTCGCCTATTAAGTACCCAATACTTATATCGTTGATTAAACAACATTGCGAAATAGAAAAACACAACTAAAAAATGCATGCATTTCTAAGGTGCGTCATAATGGAGACATATCGGTGAGAGCTCCACGATAATGGGAGCATGCGAACTCACAATCCAAGCCATTCAATCGGTGTGGTGATGATTATCATCACTCGCCATGACATAGATCCGATAAACACGGTTCATTCACAAGTTGATTGAAGGGTTTCACCGATGAGTTCATGTTCTCCCATTTTGCGTGGAGTTCTCACCGATGCACCTTTCATATAGTTTTGTTCCAATATGTTGGAAGTCTTATGATCGTGGCGAGCAATCTAACAACACAAAATGGCAAAATGGCAAGACTGAAAATATATAGTACAAGGGCAAGCTGGTGTATGTAGGGCTCTCGAAGAAAGAATTTGGAATAAAATTTGGCTAGAAATGAAATACCATGAATTCTTACTTTAGATAATGACTCTTGGCTTTCAAGAGGTTGCTTCTTTAGACTTTGAGGCAAAGTTACTGTTGAGCAACTCTAGCTTTTCACCTTTAAAGCACCCTCATAACAATTGCATTAGTCCCGAAGCACCAGATGTGAATATATGATTTTTCTGCAAATTAACGCCAAAGCATTAATTAGAGTGGTAGAGGAATCAAAGATCCAACGAACGATTATAACATATAACTCGGTGACATCTCATTATGACCATAGCATAGCTCGGATCTCAATAAGTTGTTGATGCATAAACCCCATGTTGCGGGTACCAAAAATCTATTGCTCGGGGTCCTTATTGAATAGCCAACAACTCCTGCATTACGTCGGTTCAATGAAACCACTCCATAAGATAAATCAGCTTGTACAAGTTAGATATGGTATGTATCATTCATGAAAGGTTTGATCTGCATGGAAAATCGATGGTCCCAAACCAACTTTAAGAGACTAATGTACACAAAAGTTAACTTTGGCTGAATTGAACAAAAAAGAGAAAATGCAAGAGAAGGCCACTGCGCAGTAATCTAGATCCGGGAGTGGTTTGTATTCGGAGCAACAATCGTTGCAGATACCTTTAACGAGTCTCGACTGAGTAATAATCTTTGAACCATTATCATCATCGGCCCAAACAGAACAACGTCATCTCTTCCTTGACTCCTCCCATCACCTTCATGCCCATCTCTTCGCATGTATCCACATAGCAACTATACGAGCAAAATAAAAACAGTCCCTAAAGAAATCATTAGTGAAAACCAAATATATTTAAGCATTCAAAGAACCAGATTTACAATTTTTAGTTTGCGCCCTTGCCCAATTGTCAAAATTGACCATACTTACAACAAGCATACCCCAAAAGAAGGCATGGGTCATTGTTGTTTCCACATGAATCCACCTTGTGGATGTCTAACCGTGCTGTCCATTTTAAATCCAAAATACACTGGATGTATTTAAAGGGAACTCTTTGTTAGCTTTTGCGCTGCTGTGAGGACCCCAATTTATTTGACTTGTAATGCTTAACCAACCACCGGTCCTAGCATCACAAATCAAATAAGCGATCCTCGAGATATGTATACTTCCGAGCGATATACACACCTCGGTACAAAATTAGACATCAACTCCATTCCAAACATAGAGTCCAAACACTACACTACCAAACGGAAGATAAACAAATAGTAGAGTTATTACGGACAAAGGCCGATGTGCCACAAGATACACAAATAAACAAGACGGACAATGAAGCAAAAGTGCCATAAGATGGCTATAAACAAAGCCAATCGGCGTGCCTCCAACCCACAAGGCATCCGGCCCGACCGCCAAGTCTAGTCGTCCACGAAACGGCAACACGACTCACGTAGTGAGGCCCTTGGGGCTCCCTTCTTCCTCTGCAACAAAGACATTAAGCAAAGCACACAGAGTACAAAGATTGTCTTTGTACCGCAAGATCGACGTGTGAACTAGCGGACTGTTCATATGCTACATGCAGCTTGTTTAGTGGAGGCCATATGTTTCATTTGCATAAAGCCAATTTTCATTTGCAATAATATAATACGCTTTGAAAGCGGGTTTGCAATTCGCTTTTAAAGTTGAAATACTGAAAGGTAATACTATCAAAAGAGAAAGATAAACAACCTAGAGGTGACTATCCCAATAGTCACCACAACAATAGCACGAATCCCAGATTCGTACCACCCATCAAGTTTTAATTTAAATGTTGTAGTCTAACTCTTGGAAGACCTTGCTAAGCGTGTCCATAACCTAGGACGAGGCTATTCGAATAGTTTTAACCTCTGCGGTGTACCAATGTACCACACTTGCATCGCTTTAAGCCAAAGCACACTTAGAAGGTATGCAAGCCATGACTAAGTCCTACGAGATTTTTCCAATATTGTGTATTAACTACGAGCCGCTCGTATAGATAGAAATCCATACGCTTACATGGTAAACCCGAAAAGACAACTACCCACTCAGGATAAAGCTTTTCGGACAACTACCATGCTCCCACCTCCATCCCTCCTGCGACCCCTGCGACCGGGCCAATACACGCCAAAGTACTAGGTCAAGAGAGGTCCATATACTCTAGTGTGGTTAGCACGCGAAATGCTTGGTTTAGTGTAACAAGATGTTCGGTCCTTGTTGACTGGGCACCATTCCGATCACACCAACAGATCACACCAATCATGCCAGTTGTGCCCAAGTCTAAGTCATTTTGTTTTCGATTTTAGTTTTGCAATTAATCGTAGCAAAATCTTTGAAACATAAAGTTATAGTAGATTTTGTGTGATCAAGGTTACCGACTAAAGTCGATAACCGCCAGATTCTACCGATAGCTAAGCATGTCTAAGCAAGTTGACCGGATCTACTAAGTGACAAGAGATCATCCAACACTCTAATCACAAAGAAATAACCTAGGCTCGGTAGTAGAGATCAATATTTTGTCTACAGGATATGCACTACTGATTTAACTAATCAATTTAACACAAATTAAGCAATGCATACATACAAATGAAACAAAATATTAGACTTTAAAATACTGGGATTATCATGATCAAAGCGCTTGCACATTGTTGCTCAATTTGTTGCGGAGGGTCGCTCTCGAGGTACCGCAAATATCGAAGCCTAACGATAGAACAAATAACAAATAATAAGAGTGAATAACACCACAAAACTCAACCATACAATAACAACAAAACATACCAAACTCACACAAGAACCTAAGCATGATATAACAAAATTTTAGAAACAGAGAACAAATCATTTTCATTATTAAGAATTTTCTAAGCTAAAAACACATCAAAACACTAGTTAATTGCTTAACATATTTTCATGAATGAAATGCAGATATCTAAAACCTATCCGATAACTAGTATACTAAAAATGAAATTTCTGAGAATCGGTTTCACTGGATTTGGACAATTATTGAAATAGATAAACATTTTCTAATTTAGAAGATACATAAAACATCCTTTAATTAATTAACAGATTTTTGCTCTGAGATACAAGGTTGAAACTAATTTTAGTAAATACCACATTTAAAATGAAAATTAACAAAGACTGGATTCATGCGATTTAGATAAAAATTGAATTAGTTAAGCATTTTCTAAGTTTCAATGAATTAACAATTGGCAATGAAAACACATTACGAAATACTAAAACATTTATTCCTTTTTCTACCCACAGCGAGCTAGCCACGACCACGAGACAGTGGACCCGCGAGAAACGGCGACTAGGTCAAACTTGACCCAGCGCCAAAAACAGCGACGTCGGCGTATTCTAATAATACGTCTTTGACTTATCAAAGTGTACTTCTAACATATACTCCGCAGAAATCGTTTCCCACAGAGAAAACGTAGCATCAAAGCGCACAACCACCAACCGACAATGGGCCCACATGGCGTTGACTAAGAAAATAACATAACGGTTGGATTAAAGGATTTCCTAAGCGCGATTAACGAGAGGGCCTACAAGTCGCTGATCCGACTAAAAGCGATTAGCACTAAAGAGTAGGGTTAGATCTTAACGCCGCCGGCGCTCACCGGCGACCACGGGGGCGGTGGCGCGGCCGACGATCGTTCTCGCGAACCAGAGGTCTTAGGCGAGTGAGATATACCTTCAGTTCGCAAAGACCTCGCAAACTCGTTGGCGGTGACCGGGACCTTGAGGATGCCGCGGCGGACGGCGAACGGAGGCGGAGAAGAAGATGCGGTGCTCGCGGAGAAAACAATGCGAGCTTCGAAGACCTCGGAAAGTGCGCCTCGGATCGCCTCGGCTCCGTGAAGGATCGCCGAGATAATGCCGACGAAGGAGGTGCGAGGCGCCGGGATCAACGCGCGCGAATGCCGAGTTTGGAGAAGAATCGCCGCGCACCCTCAACGATGCACAAAAGATGAAAACAAACCCACCGTGAGACTCGGTGAGAAAAGCGATCACGAGGACCGAGCGGCGAGGCTTAAGACTCACGAGAACACCCAAACGACCTTGGGGCGAAGTTGCGGAGCGAGGCGATGAAATTGCCCCAAGCGACTGTGGATGAACCGAGCTCGGATCGGGAAAAATGGATGCGGCGAGGCAAAAGGAACACGACGGCGGGGTCGCTGTTGCTCGAGCAGCGGTGAGGTGGTGGTGCCGCCTCGGTTTCTTCTCCGACCGAAGCTAAGAAATGGGCGGAGAGGCGTAAGAATGGCTGCGAGGAGGAATGGGCGACCTAGGAGGTAGATGGACTTGAGCGATCCACAGGCGCGCACGCGTCCCCCGGCGTGGCGGGGGCGAGTGCGTGGCAAGCATGCGCGATCGCCGATGAGCTCCGGTGAGCGGCGAGTCGGCGAGGAAGAACTCGACAGAGGACCCACACGTCGGCGGCGGTGGCAAAGCGGCTCGAGTCGGGTGCAGTGCGGACGATTATATGGTTTGACTCAATCAGGAACGTGTCGATCGTTGGATCGGAGATGGACGGCTGAGATTAGTGTATGCATTCGGACGGGTCGGTTGATTCGATGCACGCGGGCCGCACGATCTACATCGGACGGTCGACAATGATCGGGCTCACGCTGTGCAGTTAGGCGGTGCGACCGAGCCATTTAGGTGCGGTCGGATTTGAGTCGGGCTCGGGTTCGAGCCCGACAAACAGTGATTTCTGATTTTGAGTTAAAAAGACAGAGAGGGTTTTGGGAATTTCTAGAGGTAGCTCCTGAGCTCCAAAAATTCTGAAATTTTTATGGGAGCTTACTGGAAAAGAGGGCAACCTTGTGTAATTTTTCCAGGAGTTTTCATGCACTAGATTTCTCCCAATAAAATTCACAAGCTGCTGCCCAGAGGTTTGACCAGATTTCTAAACTGGTTTGACTTGGGCATTTGAAATAGCAAATAAAATCTAAAAATTGTGCAATAATTCAGGGAGGTAGATAGGATGATCAAGATGATAGAAAAATAATTTCAGAGGATGATCACAAGTTTGAAAGCTAAGAATTTGCTGACAACAATTTCCATTCACAAGAATTTAATTCTAGAAAATGGAAATTGCTAGGGAAAATTTGGAAAAGTTCCAAATGATTTGATGAGACAACAAAAGTTTTTATTTCTCCTCATATTTTACATTTGAAATACAAACCTTAAGTTAGGGCTGTTACAGCTGCATAGGCCACCTCACCCTTTGAGCCTATATTTGGGGAGAGCTATAAACTCATAAGCACTTTTGACATGTAGTGTACAACATTTATCTGCAAAAATGGTAACTTTACGAGTTGTGGGTTTTATCATCTATCAGTCAGAAAGATCTGTACCCACAGCTACAATAAGTGATTGTGAGCCATTCAATTAGAAATCAATGTTTGCGATTGAGGTAAGCAATTATCTGAGACAATCATAACTTCTTTCCCGCCTTAATCTCAACCATAAGCCTGGGATTGGGGTGGGCAACAAACTGAAGCAATCATAATTTCTAACCCAACTTAATCTCAAATGCCTAGTTTCCACTTGAAGCAGCTCACAAGCGGAAAGGTGTGTGTGGCCTTTGCTCCAACATAAGGCATAGGATCTAAATCGCACAAAGGGTGGCAATACAAGCAAGACCTGTTGCTACCATGGAATGTAAAAAGGCTTGAATTTTGACTAAACATCAAAACCATCATCTATACCACCTATGATAATTTGATGTCACTGGATATGGATTTTTGCAGGTTGCAAACGATTCAATATGCAATGAGGCTGGATTTCCAGTGAACTACCATTACCAATCAAGTAGTAGCAATCAGCATCAATACATACTCAATTAAGATCGTGATTCCCACAAGAACCATGTTTACTTCTTCAAAAGGAACGTATTTTAATTTTATGACTCACATTTCCCTAGACTATGTAAGATGGTTTTTTAGTAAACATCAGGGAATTACAATTGAGCAGCCAGTCATGCAATCAAGAAACAATTTAACAACAAAGAAAAATACCACCGTAACAATCCAACATAAATTATAACCCGTCTAACATCAATCCATGATAACAAGAACAATCGACAAAACAAATATCTACAAGAAGCAATTACCCGGTTCAGCTCTATCGCGGCTGGCGGCGGCCTCCAGGTCATTCGAGCCCATCCTAGCAAGACACCAGGTCATTTGATTGAATCCTTGTATTGAACCATGAAATATGGGAAGCAAAATATGTTAAATATCTTTTGTAATGTACAATGGAAATCGGTCTGCTGGAAAGCTTTCTAAGGTTCACTTCAATTGCATCATGTATACATTATAAGAATACTGGAGTTTTCTTTTCTTTTCCTTGCTTGGAGATCCATAAATGAAAGCTAATACCCATGTTTTCTTTACATTGTTACATGCTTTTTTTCTAATTGGAATTCAGAGCTTAATAGGATTTCAGCGTGAGTCGTTCATTTTTTTCGAGTTTTCTTGGATATATATGGTATAGTGGAAAATGACCAATTGTAGTTCAAATTTGGGATGCCGTCATGCGCCTTAGGGGTTGCCAAGTCAGAAACCATGCATATATATCACCAGAACTCTCTCCTAGGGCTTGTTTGGATACAACTGTGATATGACTCAATCTCTTGGATTGATAGGAATTCGAACTAAAATCCATTCCAATCCGAAGAGATTGGTTCTAATATCTTCCTATCCATTCCAAAAGCCCTCGGGGCAATCTCCAAGAGATGTACCAACCAGTTCTTTGAGCTTCCCTACTTCATATAGCTCCTATGTCTCATTGTTAATGTTCGAGTTAGAGATCGTAGTAAAGGAGTGTTGAGGCTTATCATTAAAGATCACACGAATAGGGCTTGATTGGCCACAAAATTTTGTTTAGTGGGATTTTGTGGCTTCGGGATGCATACCTCAATGGTGTCTGCTCAACGTTGAGAAAGTGCAAAGGTAGCACAACGAACCATTCGATATCAAAATATGTACACACAATGATTTCAAAAGGCGATAGATTTCAAAAGAAAAAATCTATACACAGAAAGACCACATGAATTATCACCAAATTAAAACACAATGACAATATCAGAATACAGAGGCACTTCAGGTCTGCTATCATGAAATACAATCTGGCATGCATCAAGCATCCCCTTTGCCAAGAGAGGTTAGGGCCATGGCAGTCAACCAAGAGAACAACATTTTTTTTCAATTAACAACATGTTGTTCACTCCATTGGAATTCTGACTTAATTTCGACATCTTACACAACAAACTATGAATGTGAGAAACGTACTACAACAAATTGTGGGACATTGCATGTAAGGAGTCAGTGGCTATTGCACTTGCCATTTCGAGGTTATAATTTGTAGCGAGTTTTTGTGAGACATGCTTTAAATGTAGGAGTTATGATTTAGTGATCAATGCATGTTATCTAAGAATTACCTCCAATGTCCAAAACAACCTTGTGCAAAAGAAAGAAAACATTGACCGGTTTCATCTACTTACTGGCCAATATCTGCTTTATCACCATAATTACCACCCGCTTATCCTTTTAGATTCAAACAATGATTCAAATTTTGATGAAACGGTGCCAAACTTTAGGACCACGATCGATTCAAATCTACATGCACGATCAAGATAGCTTATCCATGAGTAGCATTCAACAGATCAAACCGGTGCTAACAGCAAATCAAAACTGGTTTAAACATCAAGAATGCTTACCTTTTGAAAAAAAAAATCCTTACTAAGCTGCTTAACTGAGCCATTATGTTGAACAATTGTCCGGCGATCCAGTAGCCTATATCTAAAACAATAGATTAGCATATACCGATCTCTAATTTGTTTCTTGGTCAAATAAACCTTGAAGAATTATTTGCAAAGTGAAAATAGAGAAAGGGAAATAGATGCATGTATCATGTTGTACTGCAACATTGTTGTTCCACCATACTATTGCTTTTTCGGTAGCCTGCATCCTAATCGGTTAAGATGAATAGAGGCATCATTCATCATAGCAAGACAAGAGAAAGTAGGGCTCTTCCGGGAGCATATTGACGAGTGAAAACTTGCAATTTAATTCCTTGCTAAGAGCAACCAAATATAGTGTGGTGTCCGAAATGCAATGAACAATTGTGGGCATCCAGGAGCTAAAATATATGTCTTGAAGGAATACTGTGTTGAGTACTGAACAATCAATCCCCTTGCCATATTAGAACAATCTTGTTTGATGCCCAGTCCTAGTTTGAAGCACTTTACAGTACTCATTCTCAAGTTTGTTTAACTCTAGGCAAGATCATACACAGGCTATAGCAAAACAAGTACTAAATAGCACCCCACATCCCGTGCCCTTCCTCTAAAATCACTACTAAAAATTCAGCTGCTAATGCGGTAGAGACTCTATCAACCAATTCTATTCTAGAATGTAATAGCACCTAAGTGGCTAGCAGTGAAGGAAACAAAATAAGCGACAAAAGGGCAAAAGGAATTCGACTGGTGCGAAGGAAGAACGAGAGCTCATATGGGGTGGCGGCCTTGACGATCTGAGATTCCAGGCACTTGACGCGGTATGTAAGAAAATACAGGAGGGGATCCTACAAGAATGGGGACACAAATGCCGCTTGGAGAGGATCTTGGTGAGGCACGGTGCGTGGGGACGCCGATGTAGTCGCCTTGCGATCGCGCGCGACGGCCGGCCGCCACAAGGGACACGAGCGGCGCGGCGCCGCCGCGCTTCACGGAGGTCCTCGCGGCGTCGCGCCATGGAATGCGCGGCGCGGGAGGGGAGGCCGAGCGACTCGAGGAACTCGATCCGCGGGAGTAGCTTGTCCTCCACGGAGAAGGAGAGCAGGTCGATGCGGCGGGGCAGGTCGGGGACGCCAAACGCCCAAAGGAAGTAGAGCGTCGGACGGGGCCGCCGCCACGAGGACACGAGCAGCGCGGGCGCCACCGCGGCTTGCTGCGGAGGTCCTCCGCGGCACCGGCCTCCTCCGTGAGGAATCGCAGCGCGGCCGTGATGGTCTCCATGGGCACGCGACACGGCGACTCGGGCACATCCCGCCACGTCGGCCGGAGGTCGCGGAGTAGGACCGCGGCGGCGGCCGCGCGCCACGCAGCGGCAGCGGGCGGGCAGGCGCAGTGCCGCGCCGTGGCGGCGAGCCCGGGGCGACGAGGTGGTCGTCCTAGTGCGCACCGGCGTCGGCGACGCGAGGCGGCGAGGGGCGGTTTGGCGTGGTGAAATACGATTTCCCGAGTTAAGAGATCGTGGGAGCAGTGTTGTTGGACGTCCGAGAGAGGCGGGAGGAGGTCATAATGCGCGAAGTCATCCGCCCGGTGTTGGGCGGTTGCTCCACGTTTGTTGATCCGGTCCGTTGGTGATCAGTGTCGATCGGACGGACGAGAAAGTCGGTGGGAGGGCTGACGGCCCGTCACCAACTCCTTCTTTTAAGTAGTAGAGATGTGTCTATGACATGTGGATGCATGTGGATTCATAGTCCACATGTCATAGACATATAAACAGTCCTAAGTTTCATATATAATTTACATCCAATCAACGAGTTACATATAATCTTATCACAAACCACAAACACAGAGAATTTAATCATTCACAAAATTCTAGTAACCCCCCCCCAAAAATGCCACCAACTGAAGAGAGGATAAACGGTAGACTCACCACCGTTACCGAGTCGTTTTATTAAGTAAAGATTGATAATTTCCGATGACCCGCTCAGTATGCGCGTATTGATCTGATCTGATCAAGGCATGGCTTTAGCAACGCCGGACATGCAGAGGTGGTTTGGGATGGGCAGAATCGGGAATTTTGCTTCGTACATGTAACATGTAAGTAGTGATTCATATTGATCTGGTCAGACCATAGATCACTCAATTGACGGTCGCAAAGAAACGGGAAAGATCACCATGCTGGTGTTTGACATATAGGCTGCGAGCCTGCGATAGGTTTGTGACAATGACAATGTGGTAACTGAAAGCTGACACGTATTCAAAGGCTTGAACGCTTATTATCCTACCGTAGGGAAGAGAAGACAAGGCGTCCCGAGCTGATTAATTCAACGGGAACTCTCTTTAGCTGTTTAGTTCAGAAACATCTCAAGGCGCAAAGTACAAACAATTCAACTATGAAACCATAACCAAAGCTCAATAACTGTTGAGCTCGGGAAATACATCTTACATACTGGAATGGCAACCCATCCCTAGTCACCCAGCAATTCACCCAAAGGCTCTAGCTGATCCAAATCTTTCGAAAATTTAGGCCTGCAGGGACGTAAAACGGACATTGTGAATGAACCAACAAAAAAGAAAGGTGTTAACATGGATATCTCCGCAAAAAAAAAAAAAGTTTGGCAAGGAAAAAAAATGTTAAACATACCTTGCTGGCAATGTTGCTGGACAGCCAGTCCAGACCTTCATACAATCCCTCACCTGTTGTAGCACAAGTGCTCTGGATGTACCTGTCAGCAAGATCAAGAAGTTGTTAAGCCTTCCGCTGTACTATCAAAGCGGTATGCACCTATATATATTACCAAGCAAAAGGGCATAAATACATTTATTGTTAAAATAGAATAAACTATGACTACACTACATCTCAATATAATAGCTTGGAGGGAAAGGAGCCAATGAGATCAACAGGGCCGAATTAATCTGATGATATCTTAAAATACAGAAAAGACAAGAAAGAACTACAAGTCTGTGCATAGTTACCAGTGCCGCTGGCGAAGGGAGTGCAGTCCAAGCTTATCAGTTATCTCTGCGGCATTCATAGCATTTGGAAGATCTTGCTTGTTAGCAAACACAAGCAACACAGCATCACGTAACTCATCCTGCAATCAGTGCTATGTGTATTGTAAGCACTAAAAATCACATTCTTATCAATGAGGAAAAAAAGCTCAAGACAATAGCGGGACCGACAGTTCAAATCCTAAGCTGGTAAACAAAATGAACAAATAAAACCAACTATTGTACTCCCTCCGGTTTTAATTAGCTGACTTTTCCGACCGGACGTCACAAGCTTTTTTGCCTAGTGAGTGGTTCAAGACGTCAAGTAATTGCGCACAGAGGGAGTAAACAATTAAAATACACAACAAATAAACATTAGTCCTTAGACTTTCGTTAAACTACAAGGAAGACTCATAAATGTTTCCAATGAGACCATCAGCACTGACCATCCCTTAAAAGTCAAAGCAGTGATTTTGTGATTCATCAGTAAATTTCTAGTTATGTTGATTGGAATAATAAAGGTCACCTAGCATTAGAATTTACCTCGTTCAGCATCCTGTGGAGCTCATCCCTGGCTTCAACAACACGGTCCCTATCGTTGCTGTCCACAACAAAGATGAGACCCTGCGTGTTCTGGAAGTAATGCCTCCACAGAGGCCTGATCTGTTTTCAGAGACAAGAAAAAATAAGATACAATTTTAATGACAGATGCCTAGCAAATGGGAGATCTAAAAGAAACAGCACATAAATCATCCACTGCAGGAAACCAGCAGCAGCATATAAAAGAAACAGTGTTATAAAAATAAATTGGCTAAAGATGCATAACGTGCAATACTAAGGTTGCAGAACATGTGCTCTTGGTACCTTGTCCTGACCCCCAACATCCCAGACAGTGAAGCTGATATTCTTGTACTCCACGGTTTCAACATTGAATCCTGTAATTGGAGAGTCAATAACGAGAAAACGAGAGCAATCATGTTGTAGGTCAAGGTATGTTCAAATTTGTGCACTAGAGTTGCACAACCTACTTCACATGAAAAAAGCCTGCTTTCAAGTGCAATTCCATTAAAAAAAAAGGTATACGGGTATTATACTAGTAGTAACAATTCTCCTAGCCATATCAAGCAAGCAATCAATTTACGATTGCCATTATTATTCACTGTGTAGTACTCAAGTCTAGTTATTGGTCCTTTGCGATAACATAGCTCGCTATTTGCTGGTTAAAGTGGCTTTTACCGTGTTCACTAACTGCTGCAATAGCTGAGTAGTGAGTAACTATCAATGACTTCTTCCTGACACCTAACGATTTGCTTATATGGTCAAGAAGAATTGAAATGCATAAATAGGTAAATTTGAGACTTAACTGCCGTTTATCAATATGCCTATGAACAGAAGTGTACGATGTGTGATCTGTCTAGATATTCTTATGAACAAAAATGCTATCGATATTCTTCTTCCCGTTATTTTGTCAAATTTTTCCTTCAAACTAGCTGCCGATGGATTTACATTGCGAACCATTGGATGTTCTACTCGTACCGCTAAGTTTTCCCAACAAAAGCAAACCTTCAATGAAAGATACATATATGATGCGATGCGCGTGCAGGTTGGTGCTTACCGATGGTGGGGATGGTGGTGACGATCTCGCCGAGCTTGAGCTTGTAGAGGATGGTGGTCTTTCCGGCGGCGTCGAGCCCCACCATCAGGATCCGCATCTCCTTCTTGGCGAAGAGCCGGCTGAACAGCTTCGTGAACGTGAGCCCCATGTCCTCCTCTCCCGCCTCGCCTCGCCTGCAACACAAACACAATCCCCACGCGCAAATGAGATCTCACTTTCTGCTCTTCCCTTCCGCTAGCTCAGGTCGTTAGATCTACACGCCAAGTACAAGATCCAGCTCTCAATCGAACAACCGTGGGATCCTACACCTCAACGCGCGATCTAAAAGCCGGACCGAGATCCGTCGGTGGATCCACAAAACGAAACGGCGCAGAGGCTTGGTGAAGGAATGGAGGTGGAGCCCCTTAGAGATCTACCAAACTGCGACTGCGAGGCATGCTCCAACAATGGAAGCGGACTCGCGTAGATCTCAGGGACAGGGAAGAGAGGAGAGCGCCAACAGAGGCAGAGAGAGAGGGGTGGATCCAGGGAGAGGCGGGGTGGAAGGGGCGTGAATCGCTGACCTGATCGGAGAACTCGATTTGCGGTGAGCTCGCCGGAGCCGGAGAAGGCGATGGAAACCGGGGCGAGAGAGAGAGAGAGGCAGGAGGCTTTGGAATCGGCCGTTGTTGTGTTGGGCTTTTGCGGCGGTGGTGCGCGCTTAATTTATGCGAGGAAGAGCCGAGAGCCAGCCACCTTGTGTTGTTACGGTGCGGGTCGCGTCAACTGAACGCGTCGTCTCACTCTGTTGTATTGAATTGAATTTTCTTCGCCAAACTTTTTTTTTCTTCGCCAAACTCCACCACCGATGTACTCATGTTCGGACCGGGATCCTTCGCTGGAGTGAACAGTACTCGTCAGTAATATTGTAACAGATACCGTGAAAGTAATGAAAATATTTATTGCATCGATTTACTGTAGAGAAAACATTGTATCAAAAACATGGTAACAATTGATTTAGATATTTGTTTTTTGATCGACGGTGGAGACCGACTTCTAATACGTAACACTGTAGAACCTTTGCATTGAACCACTTAATAGAGATGATCCATTTATCTTATATTCGATTCTCACTTTTAGAAAATGTAACGAACGAAGCATGATACGACCACGTAAGTAGCAAAATTTGCTATGTTTGCTTTAAATAGGATATTCGTCATCTAGCTTATTTTTCTGCTAGGATCCGAAATTTTTTATTTTCCATATCCATCAGATCGAGTCATTGGCTTTCTGGAGCGTAACTCATCGCGTAACTCATTTAGGCATTTATATTTCAGATCTGCTTGAGCTTGACATTTGGAGCAATAATGGGTTGGACTAAAGTACGTGCGGTTGAGGTATTCGAAAATTCGAAGGCTTAAATTCATTTTAGCTTGATTTTTAAATATGATCCGCTCAAATCCACTAGTTTCGAGTACCGTCAGCCCAACCTTACTCCTGGACTAGTTTGGGCCATAGCATGGACAAGTCGAATTTAATTTGTCGTTTTTTGATATAGCTCAAAGCCTCAAACTTAATTCAAGTCCAAAGATGCCCAGATCTGCTGCGAGAACATGTGGTGGTTTTGGTTCGAAAAATTGTAATCGCCATCGTAACTATATTAATACCTAGTTTTCCAAATACAAATGTAATATAATCGGTTACATGTAATTCTGGGTGCGTTTTTAGAGATGTAATCCGAAGCTACATTCGCGTAATATTTTTTATCTTAGCTGAGCTCGGCCGAATTTTAGTAATAAGTTGGAGAAAAACAAAGTATTGCAGATCCTTGATAGTAAGGATGTCAACAGAATACATAACCCATAAGTAAATAAGCAACAATGCGAAACTCATTGTTTAACACATCTAAATCAAACAACAGCACAAAACTCGCGGTCAGCGCACCAAGTCCAGATATTTCACCGATGCACCTCCCATAATTATTTAATCTTTTCACTTCACAAAGTAACAATCTCACATGGATAAGACAACACAGTTCTATTTTTACAGCTCTATCAATCTATTGGAGTTAGCCTACAACTCCTCCTTTCTGCATTGCATGTATACGAACATATGAATATGATCCAACTTTGTTTCCGCTACAATAAACTCCATCTACTTCGGTACGGTCTCCGCATTCTTGTTTATTGCGAAGAAAACGCTGAATTATCCGGTGCAGGTCATGGCGATCGTTAGCCCCGTCAACGACGAGGACGTGGCCGGCCAGCCCGCCGCGGTCACTGCCAACGCTCTGCCGCCGGCAGGCTACTACACGACGGCATCCTACCTCCCCGCGGCAACCTACCTTGCAAACACATCTCCGAGCTCGCTCGCGCCCTTCCCGCCGACCTCCTCCCCGTTCTTGCCGTTGCACCAGCACGATCCATGGCAACCGGAACCCACCACCTTCTTCCCAGACAACCTCGAGCTCCGAAGCAACGACAGCGATCTTTCCGCCGTGATCCGCCACTTCTTGCCGCCGCACGCCTCCCCGGCGCCCTTTGCGCAACTGGCCGTCCCGCCGCAGCCGCAGATGCATCCGATCATGCAAATGCAATATTACAGCCACCAGCCGGCGGCCGCGGCCATGCAAGGAAGTCAGTCCTACTTCGGGCCCTGGCAGGGCACGGCCGCTCCACTACACCGCTCGGCGCCGCTCGGCACTGGCACCGCCCACCGCGCTATTCCAGATGCGCCGCCTGGAGAACCCGCTAAGCCCGCTCGCCGGCGCCGTGGCCGGCCCCGCGGCAGCACTGCCGCCTCCAAGCCTGCCAGCAGCACCGCGGCAGCTGCATCCCGGCAGACGTGCACTCACCCAGCGGCGACGCCCGACCAAGAACGGCCGCTAGAGCAGCCAGCTACTACCTCTGCCATTGCCCGGCACGACGGCAACATGGAGGAAGCCGTGGGCGCCGGCGGTGGGGCGGAGGAGGTGGTGGTGGTTAAGTACGCGGACACGAGTGCCCCGGGGGTGCGGTTCCAGCCGTCGGACGAGGAGCTCATCGGCTACCTCAAAGCTAAATACCTCCGCCACGAGATGCCTGTCGACATCATCAAGGAATTCGACGTCTGTGAAGCTGACCCAAGGACGGTGGAAGGTCAGGCTAATCTTTTACTCCATATTGCTACGTTTGCTATAAAATTTCTGTAATCTATAAACTAGCGCAACTGTTCATGCTGTTTTTCATTGGCGCATATATACGAATCGTGAACACATCAAATTTCAAAAAAGAAAACTTTTTTTCAGAAAAGATTGGAAAGAGTGCGGACATGACATGGTACGTATTCTCGCCGAGGAGACGGCGGTATAGGTGTGGCAGCCGACCAGCTCGGTCCATTGGGTCAGTGGGCTACTGGAAGTCCAACACTAAGGAGACCGACGTACTTGGCGTTGACGGCAGGGCAATCGGGAAGGTGAACACCCTCACCTTCGAGCTCGGCCGCCAGCCTAAGGGGGCGCCGACTCCTTGGAAGATGAAGGAGTACCGCATCCCAGAGAACCAAGAAAAGCCTAGCCCTGATGGCTCATCGATGCTGGTAACAAAGTTAATGTAGTTGCTTCATCTGTTGAGTTTCATGTTCGAACATAAGTAGCAAAAATAAGGTTTGACCTAAGTTGGTACATTTCGAGGGAGAAAATATGAAGGCCACGTTTGGAACTCACGATTCTTGAGGTAATTATAGAGGATTTGAAAGGTTTTACGAAGTTGTGTAAAATTCTTGTGTTCCAAACGGAGCCTAATGCTACTTGAAGGGTTTGGTGGTCACACTGGGAGGGATATCTAAAGTGGGGTAGGTTATGTCACACCACAAAGTCCATATAGTAGGCTGAATGAGTCTAGACATGAGGTAAAGTGTAGCCATGTGCAATGTTTGGATTGGGCCAGGTTTGAAAAACCCCGAGTCTGAATGGACTGAACTGAGCCCGAAAAACCTTTTTTGTTTAATATTATGAATGAAATACTAGTTTATATTGTTTTTTTTGGGGTTTTTAATTTTTCTAGCGTTAAAGAAAGTACGAGCAGGTTGCTCATCTTCGCAGAACAACTTATGCTTTTAGTTATTGGTTGTTATATCAAACTTAACATCATCACATCTTACATAGTTAATCGTTCCTTTTCTATTCCTTTAGTGTTGGACTTTGTTTCATCTTTATACGCTCTTCTTATCTACACTTAGTACTCCCAAATGTAGTGACTTAATTTCTCTGACCGAAAAAATTGTTCTTTACTGTAGCTGGATAAGTGGGTGATCTGCAAAATCTTCTGTAAAGATGAAGATGAGCAGGCAGTCCTTGCTCAGATGGGAGATCAATCGGGTGAGGTTGATGAGTCTGTCAACGATACAGAAGGTGAAGGCGATGGAGATGGAGACAACATGGGAGACCAGTGGCTGAATAACTCTGAACAAGACCTGCGTGTAGAGGACTACCCTCTATCTGACGTTGCTTTTGCATATGAAGATTATCCGTCAGAGCATTTGCAAACAGATGAGCAGAAGCTTGGTGAAAACTGAAGATTTCATCAGAGATTGTATTCATCGTATTCTACAGCAACATCGATATGTATAAGCAGTTAAGCACAGATAGTACTAGAATTCTTTAGTAGCAAGGAACTGGTGTGTATATCTTACTATATCCATGTGGTAATTCAGTTGCCGGTCGAAACTGAAACCGACTCATGTTACATGTTCTTCAATTACTTCATGTGAAACATACTTTTGCTGCATTTTGTAGTTAATTACTTATTTTTGTTAGGAATCAATTACTTAATGTGTTTCTACAAATGTTCGATGGTGACAGAATCGGACCTGAAACACTCCTCGCCTTTGCATTTCGTGTGTATTAATAGCATTCGTACATACACAAAATTCTGCCATTTGTAGCTACAATTCATTCGGTATAAAACACACACAAAGATAACTCAATTCCTTAAAAAAAACGTTCAAATACGGATGAACTCTAGTGGCCCGTGGGCCTCTACTCTGCCGGCCCATCGACACATCCAGTTCCAGAACCAAACCCTAACCAAGAAGAAACCCGACTCGCTGCTGGGGATCGATCGAAACCACGGAGCAAGACAGAGGGGAGAGGCAGCAGGAGGAAGACGAAGAGGAGCCGGTGAACGGAAGATGAAGGTTCGCGCGTCGGTGAAGCGGCTGTGCGGGTTCTGCAAGGTGGTGAAGCGTCGTGGCATCGTCTTCATCCACTGCACCGCCAACCCCAAGCACAAGCAGCGCCAGGGCTTCTCCACCGTCGCCGAGGTCACCGCCTCTTGCCTCCCCACGCCTCCCCCACCCGCCACCACCTCCGCCTCCGCCGCCGCGTTCGCCGCCGCCTCCGCCGAGTAAGACGACGACCCCCTCTCTCTCCTCGCGGTTTCCTTCCTTTTTATCCCCATGGTGATATGGAGTAATTCCTGCGTCTGCAACGCGCGCTAGATTCTGACATTTGCAAGACTGGTTTACTGACCGAATTAAGGTTCCAAGCTAGAGATAAAGATCTATTTTTTGCTATGGATCCTTAGCCCTATCGAGGTATACTTGCGGATGCTTATGTTATACATCGAGGTGACTAAGATTGAAACCTTTTAATTTAGTAACCTGTCATCTGGATCCCGTAGTTGGCTTATCTAGTTTTCCTAAGTGCCTTCCAACCAAAACTGCTAGTTATTAGTATCTCTTTAGAAGACAGTAAGTGGTAGCCAGTAAAATGCACTTGACCAATAGTTTGGACTTTGATGATCTGTGATCCAACCAAATATTTGTTAAAGGGCTCTGTCATTGTAATCCCTTTGATCTTGTGGGAAGCCATCCTGTCTTATGGTTTAACCCTGTCTTGGTTACCCTGTACGAGGTTATGGTACTGATTCAATCTTCTTTGGCTTGTCAAATCTTTATTTTTCATCACATGTTGCAATTCCTCGAGCTTATTCTGGCGAAATGGATCTTCTGATGTAGCTACTTACTAATTTAAATTACGCCTGTACCATTGGATGGATGACCGATTCACCACTTGCACTTTGCATGACTTTATTGTAAATTGATGTTCCTGTAGATTATATTGTATTGTATATTTATCTGTTGCCTTGTTATACTATATTTGGATGAAGTATTACGAAAGGATCATAGATGAGCATGAAATTTCAGTCGAGATAACGCTTGGGTTAGTTCTTTCCTGAATTATGCATGTTTTGAAGTCTTGATTAACCACTTGTTCGGTAGAATATCATGTTGACAATTGACATTTACTGTACTCATATTTGCTTTGTAGGGCCTCGAAGGTGGCTAAGCAGGAGATGTCTACAAAGTTTAATTGGTCGCTGGGTTTAGCTGCCCTTCTCAAGAATGGTGATAAATAATGTATCTGCTCTATTGTTGCCTGACACTTTCTTAATCAGATGATGAATACTAGCTAGTTGGTATTTTGATATCAAGTGAAGTTTCTAGTTGAAGAACCACTGTAGCAAAAATACCGTACCATCGTGTATGCACAATCATTACTTGAACTGGTCTTGTGGTGGAATAACATCGGCATACATTATTACTATGTTGTCTTGAAATGTTTGCTTGTTCATCTTTCAACTGTTTCTCGTTCCAAGAGAGCAACTCTGCTATCCATCTTGCTGGCTGGTTCATCTTATCTCGGTGGCTGGCGCTGAAATGCCCCAGTGTTTATATATGATACTGTATTGTGCCTCTTGCGGTTGTATGTACCATCAGGAATTGCAGATGATAGGACTTCATTCTTTTTTCAAGAGACGGGAGGGGACGTCTGTTAAGCTCTCCCCAGCTGGTAGGCAAGGGGTTCTGATGAACTATGAAGTAATAAATTGCAGCAGTGTGCATTCGGTAAAATTGTGCTTGGTTGCAGCATGGTAACATGCCTTTCCTGTCCCCAAGCGTTGAACAGCTCGTGCTTGCCACCAAGGATCAAAAAACCGGAACCGAACTAAAAACCGCCCGGTAACCGGAAATCTCGGGAAAAAACTGTTCGAAATTCGACTACTGAGATTTGAATTTGGGATCTAACTATCGGGAATTTGAATTTAAAAGATTTCAGCCGGTTTTTAGGATCCCGGTCCCCACCGGTTACCGGCCGGGATTTTGATCCTGCTTGCCACCATACGACTCCTTCGGGCAACAGCTTGTCAGAGTTATTTTGTGAGGAGAAATAGACTGCAGAAGCTGCAGCTCATGACAGTATATAGCTTGCTATGATAAGAAAGGCCGTGATGAGAATTCTGTAGTGGGCTCTTGCCAGACATTCCCAACACACACAAAAAAAACCTCCTGTAAAGACTTCTACAACCTTCGGCTTCCTCCTTTGTTTAGTTGTGAGGCAGCAAGTGTCTTACATCTCATGTGCTGCTTGTTTTCTTCAGCTTACGATATCTTACTGAAAGGATTGGGCCAGCGCCGTCTGCTGAGCTCCCTGAGGTTGAGGTGTCTTCAGGTTCAGGATGTGAAGATGATACACCTCTCATTCCGTGTACGTATCATTTAGCCTCAGCCTCAGGGAGTCCTAACCTAAATCAATTATCATCCCCAAACATAACAACTCACTGAGCTCACCATTCACTGCAGCACCAAATTCAGAGAAAGTCCATGAAATTCAGGATTGTTCATCGACTCCTACGAATCATACTCTACAATTTAAGAAACGCTGATCCCACAATGAACACAACAAATGTCGCCGACAAGAAGAAAAAAAAACAGGCAAATTAACTAGCAATTGCAAATTCATGCTCGAGTCTGGCCTTCGTGAAGAAATCCGCTAGCTGAAGCCTTGAAGGCACATACTGAAGAGTAATCACCTGATCATGCATACAAGACCTCATGAAGGAAGCATCAACACCAATATACTTGGTGAGCTTATGCTTCACAGGATCACGGACAATACTGATAACGCTTATACTGTCTGACAAGAGAGGAGTCGGTATAGTGACAGAAACACCAAAATGCTCAAGTAACCACCGTAGTCAAGTAATCTCTGCTGTCAAGAGAGCCATAGCTTGCAACTCAACCTTTGCACTCGAACGGGACACTACAGTCTGTTTCTTTGTTTTCCAGGCAACGAGAGAACCACCAAGAAAAACACAGTAAACAGAGATAAACCGACGATCCGAGGGATCACTGGCCCAAGTAGCATCCGAATAAGCCTCAAACTGTAACGAACTGGAACGTGAAAAGAAGAGACGGCGAGAGATAGTCCACATTCTGAGTCAATTTGTCTCTGCTCCCACTCAGGTCCACTACAATAATTTTTTTGGGCAATTTTCTGGACTCTAGGTATGAAAAATGTATTAAGAGAAAGTCCATGAAATTCAGGATTGTTCATCGACTCTTACGAATCATACTCTGCAAAATAAGAAACACTAATTTTTTTGGACAATTTTCTGGACTCTAGGTATGAAAAATGTATTAAGAGAAAGTCCATGAAATTCAGGATTGTTCATCGACTCTTACGAATCATACTCTGCAAAATAAGAAACACTGATCCCACAATGAACACGACAAATGTTGCTGACAAGAAAAAAAAAACAGGCAAATTAACTAGCAATTGCAAATTCACAAGAGTAAGATAGAGGTTGCCACCAAATGTTGAGATAAATTAGAGGAAGGCTTAAATTAGACAAGATACAGGATCAACTACTCTCCTATCATCACTTAAGAGATCAATGGCAAAACTTGATGGATAAGTCTCTGTGTTGGCTTTTGCCGCCCTTCAAGGACAGCATCCTTGACTGGCGGTTAGCATCTCTTTAGGACAGCATCTTTGACAGAGCATCTTGGACTAGCTTTAGGACTAGCTTTAGAGGACAGAGCATCTAAGACACAGCATCTAGGACACAGCATCTAGGACAGAGCATCTAGGACAGAGCACCTTAGACTAGCATATGCTTGGCTGAATAGCCCTATAAATATGTATCCCCAACCCCTCAGGTTGGCATGGCATTGTGAAGAGAAATATACAAGAAAAATTGCCCCATCTCCAAGTGTCATCCTCTCCATGAGAGTAAGGATCTTGCTATCACCTCAAGCAAGAGTCGGCGAATAACAAGTGGTATCGAGCTATACTATCCTCGTAGCTGAGCATCTCTGCTCATCTCCTTCTCGCCTCGCAGCGGCCCGTGCGTGCGCGGCGACTCGGTTTATCCACGCTCGCTCCTCTCGGGAGGCGGGTAGCGGCTCGTCGAAGCGCCTCTCTCCACGCAACACCCACGATGGCGCGCCATGTCGCGAGGCGATCTCGGCCTTCGGTGCGCCTCGAGCACCTGTGGCGTCGTGACGGCCGGCTTCGCCGCGGCTCGCATGCGGCAGCGGCGGCAGCGAGCGCATTGGCGGCGCAAAGCGTCGGTGGCGGCCAGCGGCCGCGGCGGCGGCGGAAGAGGCGGAAGCGGCGGCGAATCTTTGCGCGTGCGGCGCAGCGAGAGGTCAAGGTCTGCGGCGGCGGCAGCGAGCTCCATCTCTGCGATGGCAGCGCCAGCGCGGACCTTGAGCGGAGAGGGAGGCGCGGCGAGCGGCGGCGTAGTGGCGGCCGCGCCGCCCACGAGCTTAGCGGCGATCGAGCCAGCGCGGTGCGCGATGGCGCTCTGGAGGAGCGCGCGGCGGTGGCGCTCTGGAGGCGCGCTCGGCGGTGGCGCTCTGGAAGAGCGCGCCGCGACAACGGCGGCGAGCGGGTCGATAGAGAGCGCGACCTTCACGAGCGGCGTGGCTCTCTCCCGGACCGTATCGTGGTTACCACGAGTTCGGTATTATCGGGGGCCGGCCGGCGGTGGGTGGCCTACCTCCCGAAGGCCAACTTCGTCGAGTGGGCGAGTGATGAAGGTGAGGCTCGGTGCGGCACATGTGGGAGGCGATCCCGTGCGGCGGCGTCGACTACGACCGAGATCGGCAGCGCTGGATGCCTCATCGCTGCGATCCGCGAGATGCGATTCGCTCTCCAACAAGCGGCGCCAAGGAGGCTTGGGGCGCCATCATTGCGACGCGCGGCGGCGGCGCGCCCGCAAGTCCACACTGCGAGCGCCGCGCGGAGTGGAGACCACGGCCTTCAAGCGGTGAGGCGTTGATGACTTTGCTCTCGTCTCAACACTCTGCTGCGAAGTTGAGTACGGTTCGGCGACACCTACGAGGAGAGAGCGCCGAGAAGCTCTTTCGCTGCGTCCCAGAAGTACAAGCGGATGGCTCGATCGATCGGTCTCTGTTGGACCACTCCACGATGTCGATCGAGGAGGCGATAGGTCGCCTCAAGGTCGTCAACGATGATGAGCCACGATCTCTCTCGGGACCCGTCACCATTGGCGGAAGCTCCTCCTCGCTCGGGAGGTGGGGCTGCCGACCAAGGTGACGAAGAAGAAGAGCCTTCTTCCACGACGGTGACGCATGCGTGGCAAGCGCGGCAAGCGCGCAAAACGCCGAGCATGGGCGCGGGGCGTCTTAGGGGTGATGGCAGTGGGCGCCCGGGCGGCGCGGCTGGCAAGCAAGCGGCGAGGCGACTCTTGCTACAAGCTGCGGCAAGCTTGGTCATTGGGCGAGGATTGTCGGCGACCACGACGCGGCGAGCCCGTGTCGCGCAAGCGGAGGAGGAGAGCAATGGCTCATTCATTGCTCGGCGAGCATCGAACTACTGCGGCGGCGGCGCGCAACGGCTCCTCCGCCTTGCGAGCCAAAGCACACGCCTCCTCGGCGAAAGTTAAACAGCGGCAAGGCCGACGGTGGTGCCTCGACACCGACGACACCCACCACATGGCCAGGCGGCGGAGTTCTTCTCGGCGTGACTCGAGCGTTCGAGGCTCTGTCAGGTTTGGGGCGCCTCCGGCGTGAAATCAGGACGACGCTCTGCTCTAGGATCGGGATGGCTCAGATTCCTCAAGGAGACACACAAGACTTAGAAGGAGATTGATGGATAAGTCTCGTGTTGGCTTTTCCGCCCTTCAAGGACATCATCCTTGGTGGCGGTTAGCATCTCTTTAGGACAACATCTTTGTGAGCATCTTGGACTAGCTTTAGGACTAGCTTTAGAGGAATGAGCATCTAGGGCCAGTATCTAGGACAGAGCATCTTAGACTAGCATATGCTTGGCATATGTTTGACTGATTAGCCCTATAAATATGTATCCCCAACCCCTCAGGTTGGCATAGCATTGTGAAGAGAAATATACAAGAAAAATTGTCCCATCTCCAAGTGTCATCCTCTCCATGAGAGTAAGGATCTTGCTATCACCTTAAGCAAGAGTCCAGCGAATAACAAAACTAACACATCTACTCAGCATCACCCTTAGCATCCAATGGAACAGCAAAATTAATCTTGGTACATATCACAAATAAAGCTTCATCTTGCTAAAATACATAAAAGTGATCCATGTCTAGAGTTGATCTTTTGCTGAAGGGGACCCAGGTGTCAACAACAAACGAGCATACACATCCAGCTTAACAGCAAATGCATGATCTTATAAGCACAGAGTAACAGCAAATGCATATAATCCTATATGCACAGAGTAAGAAAAGCAAAGCAACAACCAATCAAAATGCAAACACATCATTCTTAATTGACATGTTATAACCTGATCATCACATCAAGCACCACGAATCCACAACAGAAATATGTCACATATTTGGTTTGCTAAACAAAAACTAGATTTCAACTGCATCCATATAGCATAAGCTCAAGGACCAAATCTCAGAGATGCAAATGTACATCTCAATTTTCAAGCGAATAGCACAATCAAATGGACCATTGATACCGCCAACATACATCCACCTACTTTAATTTCAAATTCAAATTGAGCATCAAAACAAAAGATAACCCCACTAGATGTTACCAATCAGAACTAACTCAAAGTACAAATTGCTGTGTCATGTCCATGGATATGCAACTATCACGAAGACAGTGTATTGACGAGCACAAACTACACGATAGATTAAGCAATTCTCGATTATTAATACATGTACTCGCCCAAGAACCGACTCCGATGAGGTCTATGCGCCGGAGGAGGATGAAGGGGTCTTGGACCCGAGGCCGTACTTCTCTTGGAGCCTGGTGATCTCGTCCTCCTTCTTCTTGAAGTCCGATTTCTTGGACATCTTGGTGGGCTGGTAGTAGAGCACGATGAGGTAGCGGTTGGCGACGTTGAAGCCGGAGAGGTGGTCGACGGCGTTCTTGGCGTCGTAGATGTCCTCGTAGACGACGAAGGCGGTGCCGCGAGTGTCCTTGGCGTTGCCGAGCCGGATCTGCCGGATGGCGCCGTACTTGCCGAAGATGTCGTACATCTCCTCGCTCGAGATGTTGAACGGCAGGTTCCGCACGTACAGCACCCGGTTCACCTCCGGCGGCAGCCGCGCGTTGCTCTTCCGCAGGCTCACCGCCGACATCGCCGCCGACCTCGATTCGCTTCCTCCCGCCCCTCCCTCTAGGGTTTGGGGCTTGGTGGTGTTTCGATTTGGGGGGTGGTTGCTTGCTGCGCAGCCGCCTCTCTCTCTCTCTCGTTCTCATGCCTTATCGCGTTCTCATGCCTTATCGGAGAGGGCTGGCCAAATGGGCGGCCCGGCCGGCCCGGCACGGCCCGTGACGGCTTGGCTACTATTTGTGTCATGTCGGGTTGGCTCACGGGTCAGAATGATGGTTCAGACACGGTACATCGCCCTTTTGTGACATGTCGGGTCGGCACGGTTTGTTTAGCTTATCGGGCTAAATGTGGCCCGTTTAGCCTATTTGATCTGATAGAATGAAAAAAATAAAAAAAATCTAAAAAAAATCAGAAAGAATAGAAAAATATGTATAATTCAGAAGTAGACATGAAAATTGAAAAAAATATATATGAGATAACTATATTAAAAATATAATAAAATTTTATTAATGTTCAAATAGCTAGCTCGTTAAAACATTTGTCATTTGACTCATAAGACATGAAAAATTGAAAAATAATCCTAGAAAAAATATATATTTAAAAAAACTAAAATAAATTTATATATACTTATAAAATAAACTATATAAAATTTAAAAACTACAAAATATAATCATATAAGTATTAAAAATGAAAAAAAAATTATATAAAAGCGATTATCGTACACAATAGGCTCAAGCGCTATTAAATCTTCGTCGTCTTGGCCCGCGCACGACCGAGAGCTATCGTCTTGCGTGTCGATCTGAGACAGTCCAACAGTGTTTGCCTCGTACTGGGCTATCAGGTACGGCCCGTTTAGACAGCTCTATCGGAGGTTACCAACTTTGGGGAATAGGGCACCGACATGTGGCCCTTGAGTTTATCGTAGGACCCACATGTCAGCGTGACGAATTCGAGCCCACGCTCTCGAACCTGGGCACGAATCTCGGCGCACAAAAGCGCACCTCCGTCTGCGACCGTGCGCCGCCGACCTCGCTTCTTCCGCTCCCGAGTCGGCTCCCGAACCTTCGAGAAGCTTCCACCGCACGCCCACGAGCACCGCCATGGCATCCTCCGGAGGAGCGGCCATTTCGGCGGGGCCCGCGCCTCCGTCTGCGCCGGCTTCGGCGGTGGAGTGGCACCAGCGGCCGCCGAACCCGAAGAACCCGGTGGTGTTCTTCGACGTCACCATCGGGTCCATCCCCGCCGGCCGCATCAAGATGGAGCTCTTCGCCGACCTCGTCCCCAAGACCGCCGAGAACTTCCGGTACCGCACTAGAACCCTCACTACCCTTAAACCCTAGGTTCCATTTGTTACCTTCTGCTGCTGATGTGTTTGTTTTTCATGGATCTCTTATTCGTTTGTTTTGTTGTTTTCAGGCAGTTCTGCACTGGCGAGCACAGGTAAGGGCTTCCGGCGTGGTTGTTGTTATGGCCTGTGGGATTTGTCTGGGGCTGATTCTGCAGCTCCGACTTCCTTTAGCTTCTTCCTTGTATGAGTTTGTTGCAGAGTTGCTTGATTTTGAGCTAGTATATATATGATGAGTAGCTTGGTTATTTTTGACTGGGAGACTAGCCTGTGTCCAAGGGAATAAGAAATTAGGAAATGCTAATTTGACATCTACTGTACTTCCATTGCTTGTTGTAATTGGGGATAAATTGAGCTTGTAGAGTGCGAATGTTTAGCGGCACATTTGCCATTTTAATTGTTAGGCTTCTTAGCTTGATATATTTATAGTTTTTGCTGTTTAGTAGTGATGCTTGTTCCTTGCTTTTGCTCTTGTGGTGGTCTGATGTTTTGTTTAACTGATGTTGGTGGAAATTCAAGGGTGTGGGTGGAAATTCAAGGGTGTGGGTGTGGGTCTTTTGGAGAATGTGTGATTCAGGTGGAGATGTAATACTAATACTGTTTGGGTAAAATGTTTTTTCTTTGTGTGCAATAGTACTACATAGGTTTTTTTAAAAGAGAACTGTGAGACGGACAGTGTAACATAGGAGCATAAATTGGTTTAGGTAAAATGGTTGTTTCGTTACTTTTCTTAACTGTTGTTGGTTGTTATTTGGTTGATTTGAGGATGCTATGCAAATAAAATATAAACTTGGAACTGCAATTAGGCATTATTGCAACATTAACTTAGTCATATAATGTTACATTATGCTTATTTTCAGCATGATGATTGCAGGAAATCTGGTTTGCCACAGGGATATAAGGGTTGTCAGTTCCATCGAGTGATCAAAGATTTCATGATTCAGGGAGGTGACTTCTTGAAGGTTTGTGTGCCCCACTTGTAGCTCCAGGCATCAATCATATACCTTGACATAAATTTTAAGCTAATGTTATCCTAGAACTAAGCTTTTGGGCTGTGGCAGGCATGTATATAATAGACAATAAAACTTGAGCTATTTGACAATTTGATATGTTGCTGCATCTTTCTTTGGTTCCCTATGGAGATTTAATTTTGGGTGATCAGCTGTTTTTCAGTAATCTCCATGCTTAGAACTGATTCAGGGGATACTCAGTATAAACTAAAGCCCACTGTTTTATGTCCTGTAGGGTGATGGTACTGGATGCACGTCAATTTACGGTACCAAATTTGATGATGAAAATTTCATTGCAAAGCATACTGGGCCTGGTCTGCTCTCTATGGTATTCTATCTCTCGACTGATTTTACAATTGAAATGCAATCAGGAAGTGTTAATTTTCTTACGCAATCTGTGTTCGCAAGAGATCTATTGCTCGGGCTTAGCGTTTTAGTTAGATTTGTCATTTGTATACCATTTCCTTGCACTCCTTGCATTGTGTATCATTCCTTAGTTTTCTTCTGTTCATTCTGTCTTTTATGTGGGACTTTTGGTCATAGGGTGAACAGAGGAAATAAGTAAGCCTCTTGTGCTGTGGAAACCTACAAATGGTAGATAATATAGAGAGATTGTACATTACATATGGGATCTAAAGTGAATGATCTAAATATTGTCATTTGCTTGAATACTCTATTTTCAACCTATGCTATGTTGCCCTTCAGCATTTGCAATAGGTTTGGTTAGGTTAGATCTACATCAAATCAGAACAAAGCATCTCTAGGCAAAGTATTATTTAAAGTTATGGGGATTGGTGCCTTACTTGGGTTTGTCCCCAATCTCCTTTCCATGAGCGGTGCTTTATTAATACTCATGGCACCATATTAGGTCAGTAACAACGCAAAAGGTTGAAATTAGAGAAATAACATCACAATTGAACTTTTACTTTACTAAATAACATCCAAAAGGCTAAAAAAATCTGGAAAACAACACTCCAAGGGAATATTCCATCACAAATTTTTCCAAAAAGACACAATTGCCCCTTCTCCCCCAACTCCGGCGTCTCTCTTGCGATCTCTCTCTAGCGAGCCGAGCCGCGCCATGCCACCACCTCGGGTGCCACGTAGTGGGGCGTTCCCACGAGCCCCTCGGCGCGGCCCCACCTGCGCTCTGACCCACACAGCCAACCAGAAATCCGCGAGCCACGCGTGCGGGGTGCCGCCTTCCCTAACGCCGAGGAGAACGTTGCCGGGCTTGATGTCGTGGTGGCAGAGCGCGAACACCTTGGTAAGCTGCGCAACGACGAGGCGGCTGGCTCTGGCACGGGCGCGCCGCGCCAGAGGCGGACTCAGTCGAGCAAGTCCGGGCTGGATCAGAGGTCCATTATCATGTGGGTCCATGACTCGTCCTCGTACAGTGTGTGCACCTACACCACGCCCAGGTTGCCCGTGCCGGCGAGCTGGGCCAACTTGTGCTCGAGCTTCGCGGGCTCCCGGTCGACGGACCTAACGGCGAAGACCAGGCGGGTGGAGTGCGACTAGCGGCGGACGACGCTGAAGCAGCCGCAACCTCGTCACCTCTCGCCTCCTCCCCTCCCGCGTCCAAGCCCTCCTCTCCGCCCACCGCTCCTCCAACAACGCCCATGGCCACCATCACCGCACCAGTGCTCACCAACAAGGCCAAGCTATCTCCAATGCAGTACAAGGGCAATATCATCAATTCACCCTCAAGAGTGTTATTTTCCACAATTTGACTTGTTCGTTCTTCGTAGTGTCATTTGGCAGTCAAGTGTGAATTGGATGTTATTTCTCTAAAATCGAGCGAATGGAGTGCTACTGACCTAACTTTCCCTTTTTTTTTGTTTGGTTGCTTTTAGTGGCCACTTCAAACATTTTGCTGGACCAGCCACTTTTTGTTTGTTATTAAGTTGGTGTTCCTATATAATGCTTCTGTTTCAGTATAATTGACTGCTGGTGCTTTATTTCCATTTTTCAGCATGTTTGATGTGCATGTGTCCTGCACAGTATAATGAATTTTCATTAACATGTTCGAGAAATATATGATTAGCTTCCATCTTCTAGATGTAAATAGTTGTCCCCACTTTTTGCAGGCAAACAGTGGAGCTAACTCTAATGGGTCTCAGGTACTTCCTTCTTTTCAATAACTGCTTGAAAGTCTTTCTGTATGACTGCAGATTTGTTCTCCAACTAGTTTGTTTTAATCTTATTAAGAACTGTGGTGCATAGTTCACCAACTAGTCCATTTGCATTTCATCCGCAGTCTCCATTTCCTAGTTTCTTTTCTATGCCAACCTCCATTTGCCAGTCTCTTTTCAGCTACAATATTCCTGATTGAAACCTTGTTTTTTCTATCCTGTGCTTGCAGTTCTTTATAACTTGTGCAAAGTGTGAATGGCTGGACAACAAGCACATGGTTTTTGGGGTTAGTTTCCTCAATTTGAATGCTTTATTCCTTGCGGGCAAGGGGCAACAGTTCAACAGTGTATATTGGCTGCACTATACTTCGTTTATTACAAGAAGTGAATATATACCTAGTAAAGTGATGCAGTGTAAGTGGTTTACATCGGAGACAATGAAAATGTGCCCCAGTAAAAAGAACATATGTGACACCAATGTTTAAAAGGTTCTTATGTAGTCTTTTGCTAGACTGGATGGTGCCCTTCGCTTTTTCCCCTTCCAGGCTATCACAATGCGAGTTTAGTTAACGCCTTCCGTTGTCATTTCAGAGGGTGCTAGGAGACGGTCTGCTCGTTGTGCGGAAGATTGAAAATGTTGCATCTGGACCAAACAACCGACCGAAGCTTGCCTGCGTTATAAGCGAGTGTGGCGAGATGTAGCTTGTTCCTTGAATGCTACTATTCTTGGGGCTGCCGATTTAGGCCCTTCTGTGTTGATGAAACTGCTGAAGCTACCCTCCAGACTGTAGTAAGCATGCCAAATGTAGGGTCTACAAACTGATCGAGGTCTTTCACTTTCAGTTTATCACTTACTCTGTACTATAATATTTGAAGCAGGAAATTTATGTCAGTGTTCGGGATATGGGGTGGGATTGGCTTTATGTCGTGGTGAGCATGTTTGATCTGTGTTTTGGTTTCACCGTTTTTGTTGCGGTAAACACGGAGTTCTCGTTCATAATTATGATCCCGTGATTCAGGAGGTGCAAAGAACAAACAACTTCTGGCCTTCGGCTCTGTTCCGAGGTATAACAAAAAACGATTGTCCTGCTCTGATCTTGTCCACGATTCTATATATATTTCTTTATGGACTGTACTGTATTGTCCCTTGTTTAGTTCATTTTCAATCTGTGGATGTAATGATGCAAGTGGGCTGCCACGAACAGACCATCACGTCAAAGAATTCACAAGAATTAAGGTGCCAGAAATCATATCCTGATCACCAAGCTTCAGCACAGCTTTTTCCACAAGAATTTCAAACTCTGAGATGTTAAGCTCTGCAGATACCTAAGTTTGAACTGACAATCATTAGCAAATCGCAAACAAGTCGTCGCTGCACTCCTACGTGCATGCCATCACGTCGCGCTCCGGTTTAAAGGCTCGGAACTCCTTTCATGTTTACCACCTCTTGCACGTCTTCCCGCCCTCCAGTTTGCCAACCACTATGCCGCGCACGACGCCATCGAGCCCGCTGTCGCACGAAACGCCGTTGCGCTCCCCACGGCAGGCGGTACCCCGAGCCGCCTCGCCGTCTCGCCGGCGTCCCCGTCAACCCCGCAGTGCGCCATCCCGGCCTCGCCGCACACGCCGGGGAGGGCGGGCGCGGGCGCGTCCACCCCGCCTCCGGCCACGCCGCGCACGCCGCGGCCGGAGATCACGCTCCGGCAGCCGTCGTCGCAGGCCCCGCAGAAGCGCGCGCCCGCCGCCGTCCGGAAGCCGTCGCGGGCGCTCCGCGCCATCCGCGCGCTGTTCCGGTCGCTCCCCATCATCGCGCCCGCCGCGTGCCGCCCAGCGTCCGCCCTCCCGCGGCGCTACAACAAGCCGCATGACGGCCACGCCGGCGGCGGAGCGCGCGTGACCGGGACGTTCTACGGCCACCGCCGCGCGCGCATCACCCTCACCGTCCAGGAGCGCCCCGGCAGCCTCCCCTCCCTCGTGCTCGAGCTTGGCGTGCCCACGGGGAAGCTCATGCAGGAGATCTCCACCGGCGGGCACGTCCGCATCGCTCTCGAGTGCGAGAAGAAGTCCAAGAAGTCGTCGCCGCCGGCCGGCAACGCGGGCCTGCTGGAGGAGGCGATGTGGACGGCGTACGTGAACGGGCGGCGCGTGGGGTACGCGGTGAGGCGTGAGGCCACGGACGGCGACCTCGCGGTGATGCAGCTGCTGAGCACAGTGTCCGTGGGCGCCGGCGTGCTCCCGGGGGACGTGCTGGACGAGCCGGCCGGGGCGGAGGCGGACGGCGAGGTGGCGTACATGCGCGCGGGGTTCGACAGGGTGCCCGGGAGCAAGGACTCGGAGTCGTTTTACATGGTCAGCCCGGACGCGGACGGCGCCGGCGGTGGGACAGAGCTGAGCATATTCTTTGTTAGGGTGTAGAGACCACTACTCTCTCTTGTTAGTGGCATGCTGGTGCTGCGCGCTTATCACAAGTTCACAGCTACTTCAATTGAAATGTGGCAGTATGACACTCTTTTCAACCGCGGAATGCGTACAGTGCAGCTAAACTTTGGATTTCATATACCAAATGTGAAATTGGTAGTATTCTTTTTTCTTAGTATGGACTACTGCTTGCGGGGTTTTTTTTAATGTACTTACTACATTTTTTTTCGAATAGATGCCATCAAGCATAATGTTAACGGTTTTGCTAGTTTTAAATTATCTGAAATTTTCTTAAGTTTAAGTCACTTATTGTGATCATTGGATTTGTATAGAGATTGGTGTGTTATATAATTATCATATGATTTGATATTGATCCAATGGATATCATATGATTGGATATTGATCCATGGTCACAACAAGTGATTTAAACTTAAAAAAATTTCAGACAACTTATGATGATGGATTTGGCTCCCTTAGTTGTGGAACTTCCCAGCATCCTTGTAAGGTTGTACCATCCATAGATAAGACGATATTCTCTTTCTAATAGGCGGAGGAATCGGCGCCTCTTGGGAGCGTCCACATCGTTTTTTTTTGGCAAAAAACCCTCATGCTTTTCAGAATCACGTCGAGGTCCTCGGTTCGGCGACCAACGGGCATCGAATTGCAATCGTACGGCCGGAATCGACCGGGTGCACAGCCATGGGATCGCGGCTTTGGAACCGACAACCCTGTCCCCGCCTCCGCCGAATAGGGTTACCCCCCGACCCCCCACTCCCCAGCGTCCGCTGCAGTCCCGTATCCTCTTCCTCGCGCGCCGCTCGTCCCCTTGGCCCGCATCGCCCCCGACGGCCGCCTCCCCCCTTTGGCTATGCTTCCCCGACTACCCCCTTAGGCCTCGCTGCCCTCCTCCTCCCCTTCGCCCTCGCCGCTCCCCCTCCCATTCCCTCGCGATGCCCCTGTAGCCCCTTCTCCCCTTTCCCTGTGCTGACTCCGCCGCCCTACTACCCACCTTTCCCCTTCTCCCTCTCGCCTTGGCTCACCTATGTGACACCGCTGCCCCTCCGTCCTTTCCCTTTTCCTCACACTGCTGGCCCCTCCTCTCCCCTCCACCATCTCCTTTCCCCTCTGCAGATGTTTCCCCTTCTCCCTCTCGCTTTGACTGACCTATGCACCGTTGTCGCCCCTCCGCCCTTTCCCCTTCTCCTCACGCTGTCGGTATCTCCTCTCCCCTCCGCCATGTTTGCATCCTTTGCATATTGAATGTTTTCATTTGAGCCAATTTAGGGTTTAGTGCCACGTGTGTGCGTCCGTCGTTGCCTTGTAGGATGGATCTAGGGTTTTGGTGTGGGTGTGTTCGGGCCCGTGATCTGCTGCTGGTATTATTTTGATTTTATTCCTGGATTGACCTAAACTAGGGTTTCATTGCTTTGTGTCAGTATATTTTGTATTGTAGGATGTTCTCATTGATTGTGCTTGTGGCTCAGTAGCAAAGAGGAAGATGGACAAGCAAGTAGAGCTACAGACGCAGGACAGAGAGATTAAGGGAACAACTCAATTGCTACCATTGGAATCATCCATTAAAGCGCTTCTAAGGTTGGATGAAGTTGCCTAATCTATAACTTCGCATTATTTAAATAAGTTCTATGGTGCTGGCACAACTACACCTGTTTGATTACCCTGGTCTTAAGAGGTGGATGAATTAGGGAGGAGGAAAGCAAATTGAAATCTAAATAAAATATGATTTCTGCAAGAAAATTTTGCTTCAGAAACCATGATGAGTGAATACGGAATCTTCTTTGGGACTAATTTTCATATTCTCCAATTATCAGAACCTATTGTTTTAATTGTGAATTAATGTAGCGAGCTCTTTGTGTGTAAACTTCATGTTTAGATGTTTGCTTTGTTAGATCCATTTGGAGGAAGAACCTGGAGACATTCTTGCATTTCTAACTGCCCAAGAGGAGATTGAATCACTAGAGAGATTTATTCAGGAGTGTATTCGTCAGCGCAGAGTAGTAAGATATGGATTATGCCTATCTACTCGTCTCTTCCATTAGAGCAGCAAATGAATGCTTTTAAGCCAGCACCAGCTGGAACCCGCAAGGTAAACCCACTTACTGTTCCTTCGCTCCAACCTATCTGTTAATGTATATATGCTTCATTTTCCTAATTGATGGGTACTTTACTTGTTGCTCATGATGTTTTGTTACTTATGTCTGGTTGGGCGATACACTTCTCGGCATAACTTACTGTAGGAGGTAATTAGGTAAATATGTTGTTGTTAATGAACAATATCACACTCCATTAGTCTGTGCAGTTGTAAAGAAAAAAGGGAAGGAGTAGTTAATTGATTGTGAGCTAGACTTGTGAACATAATTGTGTCCATGAGGCGAATGATTTAGAAATGGCCAAATATACATCATTTTAGAAATTACATATGAAGTTATGAACTATATGTTGATGATCTGTCTAAAATGAAATTATTTGCTATGAATAAAGCGGTGCGCATCTTTCAAAGATGACCAAAAACATTAGCAAGCTTCCTTTTGATATAAACATGATATTATCTATGTGATCTTGTGTTAAAATAATACCATTATTAAGTGTAAAATATAAAATTGATCTTGCTATTGTTGGTCCACCGAAGAAGCATCATCTGGTGTCAAACAAAATCCCACTCAACTTTAAACTCCCAACTGATTTTCTAGGGAGCTTTCAAATTGGAACTGTGAGCTTTTCACCAGGATGCCACGGCGGTTCACCGCCGTGCCCCGCGATGCGACACGCGATGAAGAACAAGCCGAGCATGCCTAGGTCACGGCAACATCGCACGCCGCTGAGATGAGCACCGGGAGGTGCACACGGAGGCGCTGGATGCATGGCGAACATAGGGAGGGGAGAGCATGGCGACGTGGCATTGGTGTGAGGACCCCAATTTATTTGGCTTGTAACGCTTAACCAACCAACTGGTCCTAGCATTACAAATCAAATAAACCGAAACCTCGAGATACGTATACTTCCCAGAAGCAATATACACACCTCCCACAAAAATATGCATCAACTCCATTCCAAACATAGAGTCCAAACATCACACTACCAAACGGAAGATAAACAAATAGTAGAGTTATTACAGACAAAGGCCGACAGGCCACAAGATACACAAATAAACAAGAACGACAGCGGAAGCAAAAGCGCCAAAAGATGGCTATAAACAAAGCCAATCAGCGTGCCTTCACCCACAAGGCATCTGACCGGACCGCCAAGCCTAGTCGTCGTCCACGAAACGGCAACACAGCTCACAGAAGTGAGACCCTAGGGGCTCACCTTCTTCCTCTGCAACAAAACATTAAGCAAAGCACCTGAGTACAAAGATTGTCTTTGTACCCGCAAGACTGACGTGTGAACTAGCAGACCTGTTCATATGCTACATGCAGGCTTGTTTGGTGGAGGCCATATGTTTTATTTGCATAAAGCCAACTTTATTTGCAATAATGTAATACAGTTTGAAGGCAAGTTTGCAATTCATTTTTGATTGAAATAACAGTAAGGATAATAATAACAAAAGAGTAAAGGTAAACAACCTAGAAGTGACTATCCCAATAGTCACCACAACAATAGCACGAATCCCAGATTCGTACCACCCTTCAAGTTTTTAATTTAAATGTTGTAGTCTAACTCTTGATAAGCTTACCCAAGCGTGTCCATCACCTAGGACGAGGCTATTCGAATAGTTTTAACCTGCAGGTGTACCACTGTACCACACTTGAGCATCGCTTTAAGCCAAAGCACACTACAGAAGGTATGCTGCCTGACTAAGTCCTACGAGACTTTTCCAATATTGTGTATTAACTACGAGCCGCTCGTATGGATAGAAATCCATACGCTTACATGGTAAAGCCGAAAAGACAACTAACTTTGCGGGTAAAGCTTTTGGACAACTACCATGCTCCCAACACCATCCTCCCGCGACCTCCTGCGACCGGGCCAATACACGCCAAAGTACTAGGTCAAGAGAGGTCCCATACCCTCTAGTGTGGTTAGCACGCGAAATGCTGGATAACAGTACTCACAAGATGTTCGGTCCTTAATTAACCGGGCACCTTTCGGTCACACCTAACAGATCACACCAATCTTACCATTGTGCCCAAGTCTAAATCATTTTATTTTGTTTTCATTTTTAGATTTGTAAATAACAAGGCATAAGAACAATAATAATTTCATGTGATCAAGATTATCGACTAAGTCGATAATCGCCCAATTCTAGGAAGCTAGGCATGGCTAAGCATCCGAACACGTAAACTACTAAGTGATAAGAGTTCATCCAACGAACTCTAATCACGAAAGTAACCTAGGCTCGGTAGTAGAGATCAATATTTCACCTACAGGATATGCAACTACGGATTTAACTAATCAATTTAACACAAATTAAGCAATGCATACATACAATTTGAAACAAAATATTAGATTTTAAAATACTGGGATTAACATGATCAAACCGCTTGCTGGCGCTCTTTGCTCAATAAGCTCAACTCATTGCGGAGGATCGTTCTCGGGGTTGCCGCAAATGTCGAAGCCTAACGATTGAACAAATAACGTGAATAAGAACGAATAGCACCGCAAAACTCAAACATTCAAATACAAACACAAATTCATACACGAAGCTAGACCATCACAAAAGGAATAACAAAATAGTCACTCTGAGAGATGTTTCAAATTAGACATGCTTTCATGTGATTGATCTACCCACTCACTTATTTACCAAGCTAACCACAAAATCAATCCTCTTATATGTTTTAATCTTTGACAGGACTTTGATGGTGATTGTGTGCACATCTATTAACTAAGCATCGAATAACACAATAAAAGTAACTAGCTATTCTAATGCCACAATTCGATATGACTTCATTTAGGCCTACAATGTGCTTCAAGAAGACAATTACTATCTCATCAATCAACTAATAGACGCTAAGACATTTTCTAATTAAGTTTGGGTTTGAATAACATTTCAGCTACTACACACCTAAGCATCATACCAATATATTGTAAGGTTATCAAAATTCATCATGCTACTACTCCAAATCTTACTACACTGATAAATCAAAAGTACAGAGACAACACTAGTTCAACTACATCTTCCTTAATCATACAAGCCACAAGAAATGAAACCTATAAATATTAACTAAACGACTTCATTCATGCTAACCCCAACTACTAGGGGAACCATCAAGCACTAACATAATTTGAAAAGCAAGCCAATCTACCAAGTTCATGGCGACAACAGAGGAAACACAATATGACAACAGAGAAAAACATACGGGGACTAGCAACTACTTGCTTCTAACCTCAAACCCAAAACTTGATCATACAAGAGCTTGAACTAATGAACAATCACAAACATGATTAACAACTAATAAACAAGTTTTAAGGGAGTGGGCCCCACTGACAGTGAAACAGCAGAGGGCAAAACCGAAGAACAGAGGAGCTCGGCCGGCGCTGGACTGAAAGTCGTCGCCGCGAAGGAGTGGCGGCGCGGCGTGCGGCGGCCAAAATGGGTTGTTGGAGAAGCTGCTGGCGAAGGTGGTCTCGAGGCAACCGGAGATGCACCGAGGCGGCGGCGACGAGCACGGCGGCGGCGATGGGGTGACAAGGTGCAATCGCATCGAGAGGAAGACGATGAAAACTAGTGCGCGCATGAGCATCGGTGAGGCTCGAAACTCACCGGAAATTGCCGATGACGGAGGGTAGTCGGAGTGGCGGCGACGACGAGCTGCGGCGGCGCAAGGCGGTCAACGGCAGCGAGCCCGAGGTGAACGAGAGGGCGTGTGAGTGAGCGGAGAAGGTGGAGTCGAGCGATGCTCACCGAGCGAAGAATCGAGCCGAGCTCACCGGAGAAAACGCGCGCGGGAAGAGGCGGTTCGGTCGGACTTGGAGAAGAAGAGCGCGCGGCTCCACGATGTGGAGACTCGAATTTCTTGAGAGGTTCGCTTCCACGGGATGCTAGGCACACCGTGGCCTTCTCGGCGATGACCGGAGATCACCGGGCGGTGGCGCTCGAAGCGGCGCGGCGACACTCGGCTCTCGAGCTCGCGGCGGAAGTGGGCGAGGCGGAGAAAGAAACCGAGAAAGAAGAGTGCTCGGCCGCTTAGAAGGGGAAGACGGAGGCGCGAGGTGGAGGCGGTAGGGCGGTGAAAAGACCGGTGAGGCGAGGTGGCGGCGTGCATGCGGCGGCGGCGGCGGCGAGAGCGCGCGGCGGTGCACAAGAAAGTCGGCGCGCGCACGCGCGTGGAGGAAAGAACTGCGGTGGGACCGCTGTCGGCCGAGAGAAAAGGGGACGGCTCGAGTCGAGTGCAGTGCGGCGCACGAGTTGGTTTAACTCGATCAAAAACATGTCGGCCGTTGGATTTTACGGACGATCGAGATCTACGAACAATAGATACGGTCCGATTATTTCGGCACTCGTGGACCGCGCGATCTGCATCGGACGGTCGGCAGCGCTTGGGTTCGCGCGGTGCAGCTAGGCGGTGCGGCTGAGCCAAGAGGCGCGGTCGGAACTTAAGTCGGGCTCGGGTTCGAGCCCGATGAACAGTGAATACTGATTTGGAGTTTTAAAAGGCTGAGAGAGTTTGGAGAATTTTTAGAGGTAGTTCCCGAGCTCCAAAAATTCCGAAATTTTTATGGTAGCTACTAGGGACAGAGAACAACATTGCATAAATTTTCCAAAACTTTTTATGCACTGCATTGTTCTGCAGAAAATTCACAAGCTGCTGACCTAGGGTTTGACCAGAAATTCAAACTAGTTTGACTTGGCCATTTGAAATAGCAAATAAAATCTAAAAAATGTGAAATAATTCAGGGAGGTAGATAGGATGATCAAGATGATAGGAAAATTATTTGCAGAGGATGATCACAAGTTTGAAGGCTAGGAATTTGCTGACAACAATTTCCGATCACAAGAATTAAATTCTAAAAATTGGAAATTGCTAGGAAAATTTGGAAAACTACCAAATGATTTGATGAGACAGCAAAAGTTTTTATTTCTCCTCAAAATTTTACATTTGAAACATAAACCCTAACTTAGGGCTGTTACAATTGGCTATAGTGAATTTTTGGTTGTTTTAGCCTCTTTTGAAACACAATAGCAAAAATAGCCTTCGCACAAACAAAATGGTAGAATTGGCACCCCTACCACAAACACAAACTGCGGCAGGCCACATGCCACGATCTGGGTGCGCGATAGGACACATGACGAGCGCACAACCAGCAGCAGGTGCCCTATCACGCACTTAGACTACAGTATGCCACCTACCGCTAACCCAGTCCGCGGCACATGGCGGCAGGAACATGCACTAGCCACCTGCCACGAACTAGGTTAGCAGCAGGTGGCATGCTGTGGTTTGGGTGCAAAGCAAGGCGCTGACTATACGCTCGCCACGTGTCCTACTGCGTGCCCAGATTATGGCACGTGGTCTGCCGTGGTTTGGGTACGTGGTAGGAGTGCCATTTCATTCACGCATAGGCTATTTTTGCTATATTTTTTTTTAAAAAAAACATGTTATTTTAGCTAAGAACTTGACCTTAGGAGGATGAAAAAAATAATGGAAGGGAAGGGGAAAAGGTGGTGGCAAGTCATATGCGAAGAGACAAAAAAAAAGAAGAGAAGGATCCGGCTGTGTCCGCCACATTTCATCGTCTTAGTGTGTCATGCGGAAATTGCCATGTAGGCAACCACAAGATAGCAAAATTGTTAAGGCATAAAAAAATAGCACCTTCTTTCGAGTTTTTTTGCTTAACTGACACTGTTTGTGCAATGAAATAGTAAAAATAGATCCCCTCATTAGTGAAATTGCAGAAATAACACCACGGACATGCTAGCAGGCGACACGTGCCCCTGCCGCGCCCCTACCGTCCGGACTGGGCCCCCATTGCGCGACAGGTGGCTTGCCGCAGAACGGGAGCCCCACCATGTGGCCTACCACGCCCTAGGCGTGCGGTAGGCGCCCTGTCTTGGCATTTGAGTGCGAAACCGATGCTATTTTTGCCAATTCGTTTACGAAGGAATATGACCTTTTTGCTTTTTTGTCGCACAACAGTGCCATTTCAGCCTATAATTCCCGGTACACTCCAAGAGTCCAAGTACATGATTTGATTTCATCCGTCCAAAATGTTGGCAATGATGCTCCATCGGTCCCACACTCCAATCATCGCTTCAATGGTTTCTCTCCACGAGGCAAAGGAGGGAGAAGGCAAAGGCGAATCAAAGCGGATAATGTTTTGCTCGCGTCGAGTGGGAACTGGGAAGGCAAAGCAAAGCACAGCGTGGAGAAAGAGAGAGAGAGAGAGATGGGACATGGGAGGAATTAGAGTTGGCCAAACGGCCCATGCCTGTTAGGCCGTCCCGAGGCACGACATTGTAGGCACGGCCCGCACTGTTTATGGGTCATGCCAGCTCGACACGATAGGCAGTGTTGTGCTTAGGCTGCTACCCTGGCACGAGGAGCCGGGCCGGCATGACAACGAACTGTGTCGAGTCGTGCCAGACACGTCATGAACCCGACCAGCCCGACACGACCCATCTGACCCACTATGCATGAACTGATGAACATCAGGCATCAGGCATCAGCTCAGAAGTTAGAGAAACAACTCAACAAACACATAATCATTTCATCCGAAATCAACAAAGCATATAATCATATCTAAGATTAAAAAAATGCAATCAGAAGCACAGTTCACACCATTCAATCATTCATTTACATCATTTAATCATTCATTCACAGTCACAACATCAAGAACCGGAGAGGAAGAGGGGGAAGGGAGGTGACGCGAAGGGAGAGTCGGAGTTCGAAGAGGAAGAGAGGGAAGGGAGGCGGCGCGGCCGAGCCGAGAGAGAAGGTGGTGTGGAGGGAGAGCCGGAGAGCTGGAGAGGCGGAGAGGAAGGGGCGAAGGGGAGGCGGCGCGACGCGGGGCGGGTGGCAGCGCTGAGTGGAGCTGTGGAGGGCAGAGCTAGTAGAGGAGGAGCCGCTGGCGTGGAGGACGGAGCTGGTGCAGCGGCGACAGGGAGAATGGGAGACTAGGAGGGAGTGGGAGAGTGAGGGAGACGAAGGGGTAGGCCGGTGGTGGAGCAGGGGAAAAGAGGAGCCTGGCAGAGCAGGCAGGCGCCGGGCAAGGGTGGGCAGGGGTAGGCGGTAGTGGCCTTGAGCCTAACGGGCAAAATAGGTCACGCTGAGCCAAACGGGCTCATGCTGGTCCAACACGGCAGACGAGTCATGCCTGAACCGCTACCCAGAACATGAGTCGGTCCAACCCGACACAAATAGTAGTTGGATCAAAATGGGTCGGGCCGCCCGTTTGGCTAGCTCTAGGAGGAATTACGCGTCGCCCAGCCAGCATGAGCCCACCCCGCGGCCCGCGCTCCCCTCCCTTCTCCACCAGTCCTCCTTCACCCCGCGACACCCCACCCCCCCCAACCCCTCGTCCACCACGGGGCCAGCCCAATACCCTCCTCCTCATCTCGTCCCAAACCCTAACCCCAGCTCCGCACCGCCTCGCCCTCTCCCCGATTCGCCGCGCCGGTGGTCGGCCCCTCCGAGGTAAAGCTCCCCCGTCCTCATCGAATGTCACCGTTCTAGGGTTTGGGTTTTTTTCGGGAACCTCGAGGAGTTGGGGGTGCGCGGTTTTGTTCCCTCACCTTGCCGTTTGGAGTTGCTCGCCGCCGTGCTCTTGGTCTCCCCTGGTGGGTTTCGAGTTGCTCTTGTTGTTTCTCTCAGTTTATGCTCTCGTTTTCATGATCGGCCGGCGGGGTTTGGGTCAGCATTTTCCTGGTTTACATGTCCAGGAGTCAACTCTTGATAGCTGTCCTGGCTTGATAGCTCAGTTCATTGGATGTATCTGTTTGCTAGTTGCGACTTGCGTTTATATGATATCATGGTTGTAATGTCGCCTTCTAATACACGCAGGTACCGTGGTTAGCTAGTACAGAGATACCTTCTTTGGGAGATAAGTGTGCGTCGTAATGGAGGGCCTGGGAACGCCCCATTGAATGTGGCGGAAGCGGTAATGAAGAGGCCGAGGAGTGTTGCGTCAAGAAAGCCGAGGCCCAAGGAGCAGCTCGCTTCCGATTACAAGGACATCTCATGCGCGCCATCACGGAGCATTTCCCCGGATGATGACGCCGGCATTGAGGGCAGTGGGCACAGGAGGAAGGAGCTGTACCTCAACGGCCCTGAAATGAGGGGCTCCACTCCACATAGGAGTGATGTGTCCAAGAAGATAAAGAGAGAGGATAGAGCTGGAGGAGACTATGATGACCACAATCGGGGCAGCAAGTCAAAGGATGTGAAGCGTAGTAGTGAAGGTGTTCTGACACTAACCTGTTCAAGAAACTGTGGGTCCCCTGATGGCCCACATTTGCCCTCGAGAGATGCCAATGTACCAGGTGAAAATAGGCTGAGAAAAGTAAAGCTCAAGATTGGTGGAATTACTCGGAGCATACATACAAAAACCATCCAAGAGGCGGGTGATGGTGGCACTCCGGTCACTTCGGATGGCTCCTTTCACCGGCATAAGCAAAAGGTTTGTTCTGTGTACATAATGGAGAAGAAAAAGTGTGCAAACGTAACGTACTATCAGATCTTTAACACATACCTGATTTTTCAAGTAGCAGCTTAGTAGTTTTTTAGGTAGTCAATGAGATGCTTTCACCTGTCATTTAGTACCGCGATATTTTTTTGGAGCTTAATGAAGTCAATCTACTCCATTCGATTTTGGCCAACTCGGAACTAAGTTCAATACAGCTATAACAAGAATAACACTTTTTCAGATGTTGGTAAATGGTAGTCTTTGTTGCACTGCAGTATATCTTATATGCTAAAAATCCACGTGTTTTTGCTTTTGGTTCAACTCTCTTGTCCACTTTGCCATACCCTGTTATGGTTTAAGTGTCTGGTTGACTGAAATGGTAATTACGAGTTGATATTTAACTTCTGCTAGTAATTGAATGTATTACTTCTGTAGTTTTACAACTAATCATTTCATTCCTTTTGAGTTCTAAGTTGGTCCCTTCTTTTTATTAGGATTCCGGTGGGCAGAAATACCACAACGCAAGCAAAGATACTCACGGTAATCGCATTGAAGGAAAACATGGAGATAAGCATGATATTTCACCATCTTCTGACCTTGTTCGCAAGAGCAAAAGGGTTCCTAAGAAGCGAACACTTGGTGATTCTGATGACGAAGATGGTGAATTACGTTATCTTGAAAAACTTAAAGTGGCTAAAGTTGCGCCAGAACAACCTATAGCTATTGACCATCCTGTAGCTTATGACAATGATTCTCCTGAGGATGGTCTCAAGAAAAAGAAGCTATCCAAGGTTTCTAAAAACAAGAGCACTCCGTATGAAGTTGATGAAGACTTCATTCTGTCACGATCTAGCAGGGATGGTAGGAAAAGGTTGAAATTGGGGGATGGCAATGATTTTATTGAAGAAGAGGGACCTGAGATGGATGAGCCAAAGAAGAGACTAAAGGAAGCTGATTCACCTTCAGATGTAAAGAATGAAACTCCTGGTCTTACAACAAGGCAGCGAGCCCTTCAAGGCAGGGGTGGCCATGATGAAAGCCTGATCGAATATCCTGATGGATTACTGCCTGCTCCATCAAGAAGTAAGTATAATGTCTAGCTTATTGACGAGGCTATTTATTGATACTAATGTGTTGTGCCTCAGATACGATACTAAATGCCATTGTTAATTAATGTTGCAGAGCAAAAGGAGAAGCTTTCAGAAGTGGAGATACAAGCCAAAAAAGCAGAAGCGGCTCAGAGGCGTAAGATGCAAGTTGAAAAGGCTGAGAGGGAACAACAGGTTTACCTGCTTCTGTGCTTCTACTTCGTTGTTTACTAGTTTTTTTCTCTGTTGGACAACCCAGTTTTACTAGCTCCTATTTTACAGGCTGAAGCAATGAGGAAAATACTGGGTATTGACTCTGAGAAGAAAAAGGAAGAGAGGAAGCTGAAAGAACGGGAAGAGCAGGTACAATCCCTGAAGTTCAACAAAAGTTGATTTCCCGACATGCTACAATAAATTCATTTAACCCATTCCTTTTTTTTTTCCTCAGGAAAAGCAAGCAAGATTCGAGGAATATAAAAGAAACTGCATCCAGTGTGTCATGGGTCCAGAAGGAACTGTCATTACATTCCCTGATAAGATGGGCCTTCCTAGCATATTTAACTCCAAGCCTAGCAGGTTACATACATTACCTATTCCTGTACTTTCGGCCATTTTATGCCTATTATTTGAGTAGCGTATGCGCATTTTGAGTTACATTTGACCGACCCCGGCGCTGGTTTTCATTTCCCTAGCTATCCTCCTCCAAGGGAGAAATGCGCAGGTCCTTCGTGCACAAACCCGTACAAGTACCGTGACTCCAAGACGAAGCTTCCGCTTTGCAGCCTGGAATGCTACAGGGCTGTCCAGGGAAGTGCTCCGACGCTGACATGCTGATTTTACCTAATGGGCAATCGGGATCTTGGGGAGCTGGAGAATTGTATTTCGACATGGCAGCCTGTTTTGTTGTTTTTGTGATACCTTGTTAGTCTGACAATCAACCCGACAACAGAGGAGGTGCCTCCATGCGGCTGGTTTTCCTTTTGTTCCTTGTCAATGTAGCAGGGCCTCCTAAGGGTTTGATTTAGCTTCTGGTCAAATGTTACTGCAAGGCAACTGGAGAGATAACTATTCTTTGTACAGTAATCTTCAGACTGCCAGTTAGCCACGATGAAATGAGTTTTTTTAATATAAAAAATACTAATTTAAAAGATAATTATAAAAAAAATAGTTTTTTTTATACAAAAATAACCTACCGTCGCCATTCCAAATGGCGAAATTTTGTTCTTGCCATTCCAATTGGTCTGTCGCCAATTGAAATAGTGTAGAGGTTTCTATCATTAATTGAACTGGCAATAGGACAATTTCGTCAGTTCAATTGGCAATAAAGACATTGTTGCCAATTGGAATAGCGTCCTTGTTGCTAATTGGAATGGCGACAGGGTCTTATATATATATATATAATTTATGTGTAAATAATTAAGTCTAAAGATTTAGCATATTTCATGAAATTTTTTAGTAATACCTTGAAGTGTACGCGTAGTTCGGAATCCGAAATTAGAGAAAATAACGAAATGTAAAGTAGAGAATGCAAGATCGGCGGTGTAATTCGGAATGCAAGTTCAACGATACAATAACACTAATAGTCCCTTTCAGAGCGAAAGGAAAAAAAAAGAGTTTAGGGTTGCCATGCGTGTTGTTGTCTCGATGGTATTGTTCGTGAAACCAATTTATTTAAAAAAAGATTACGTAATATTTACTAGTTGAAATATTTGGGAAGAGATATTTAAGTTTGAAAGACTTTATAGTTTACCTGTAAAAATATATGGTGTGTTGGATTTGGTTACGTACATTAAAAACGTTAACATGCACGAATCAACAAACTAAAATACACCTACGATACATATTGATTGGAACGAAATCGGTCAGACCCGGCGGCCCGTCGGTCCCTTCTCCTTGTCTCTGGACTATTCGCGGTGGTGGCCAGTCTCAAAGTCAGCCATGTTATGCGAGATAGGCAAGACGATTGAATAATGTTAAGATAGCGCAACGTAGTGCCAAATTAATAATCAGGATGCAAAGTGAACATAACTTACCTCTTCGATACGGATTACGCCCGGGCGACGAGGAGCACTAGGATGGCCGCCGGTCTCGCTAGGAGGAGGCTTCCCCTTGTGCGCCACGCGCTCGACCAGGTCGTACTCAGTTTTTTGTTCGGAGGTCCTCTACCACTATCTTGCTTTCCTGGGCTCTCCCGGTGCCTTTTCAGTAGAGTCAGGTACATAAAATTTCCAACATTTGAACATCTCGGCTCGCATCGCATAATTCAACATGTACTTTTGCTCGATGGACATCCTATCGTGCTTGTCCCGGCCGTTGATCCATTGGAAGAAGTTGCATTGCATTTTCGGGCACCATTATGCGTGGATGTATTTAGGGATTTGTGGAATAGAATGTAAGATGTGAAAAATGTATGTGTGTGCAAGATTCGGTTACGAGGACGTTCTCGCACGTGTAGTACGCCCGGATGGTCGTCACTGGGTGTGTGGACTGGATGATCTTAGCCAGTTCTTCACACACACATTACAGACGTGGGAATTTTGGTGGTACCGACGCATCCTTTATAGAACAATCCGGGTAGGGTTTAGTCCTATTGGCAAGCCACTTGCGCTTTTGAAATATCTTCGCGTAGAAGTTTGTCGATGAGTCGGACATCTCCTTCTCTCAGTTGTGTGAACCAAGTTTTGGTGAAATATTGGGTGTATTGGTGTATTATTATCCTTCAGCTCTCTTCTCTAGTTCTCCCTCCTTTTATAATTGGTTTTTTCGTTCTGAAAAGGTGGCGTGACGGGGTGTGGTATTTTTGGTCTGCAAAGGTAGCGTTGTAGTGTGTTATCATCTTGGTCTGCAAAAGTGGCAGTTTGTGGTGTGTCGTGGTGCATTCTTTTCGGTCTGAAAAGGTGGCGTGGTAGAGTTGGCCTTTTCAGTCTGAAAAGGTAGCGTCGCAGTGTGTTGTCAACTCGGTCTGCAAAAGTGGCAGCGTGTGGCGTGACAGGGTGCGGTCTTTTTGGTCTAAAAAATGGTGTGGTAGAGTGTGGTCTTTTTGGTGTGGCAAGGTAGCATCGAAGTGTGTTGTCATTTCGGTATGCAAAAGTGGTAGTGTGTGGATTGATCGGGCGCGGTCTTTTCGGTCTAAAAAGGGGCTTGGCGGAATGTGATCTTTTCTATGCGAAAAGGTTGCATCGAAGTGTGTTGTCATCGCAGTCTGCAAAAGTGACAGTATGTGGCATGACCCAGTGCGGTCTTTAAAGTATGAAAAGTTGGGGTGTCGCGATGCTGGGGTGTCGCGATGCTAACTCTCTCACATGATTACTTGTAGACACAAGAACAAATAGTATCAAAACACGAGACTAGCATAATGTAAGTTGTATAGAAATTTATATTTACATGACATGACTGATAGAAGAACAAATATCTACTCGCAGGCTATCTTGGGGCGTACCCCACGTACGACTCATGGCCTCGTCCGGGGCAGCTGTGAGTTCTGGTACGAGTAGGTCAAAGGCTCAGCGGCGAGGCACCCTACCGGTGCGAGTAGCCTGAGGGGGTGTTGTGAGAGGGTGCTGCATCGGCTGGCTCGCTCTAGGCGCACCGTGCAGCTGTGAAGCCCCCACGGAAACTTGGCTGCTCACCGTGCGAAGGCTCGCGTGCCACCCTGATCGAAATCGAAGTCCCCATAACGTGACTCCTCGTGCGACACCAGCTCCTCGTCCCAAAGGGGTGTATGAGCTGTGAAACAGTACGTTATGCATGTAAACATGACAAAAATTATGAAATAGTATGTTGTGCATGCAAACAAGATAGTCATAACTCGTCGCACGAAGGTAGCGGACCACTCCGCGTACTCCTGTCCCCTGTATAGATGGAACTTATGACCTGTCAGAGAAAATTATCGTTAGTAACTAGTGGAGTTCGAAATAAACAACCAGACGTGAGTGTTTCATGCTGGCCTGCGAACTGTGCTGGGGTACTCCCACGTCCGGGTGAGGAGCCGTGGGGCGTGACGTAGTGTGGCTCATCCCCCATCCACGCAAGGTGGTCCACCAGCTCCCTTGGCCTACGGCAAGATGCAATATGGATCCCTCATCTCATCTTCTCAACGAACTAGTCCACGATGCGATCATCCATCAACTGACCGAACATCATAATGTAGTCCGGGTAGGATACGTGCGTAGTGATCGAAGTGAAGGTGACACGTGGAATAGAACAACGAAAACTTAGCACAAGAAATTGAATTACATTACTAAAAAGAATAAATGTTCAGAAAACTTACCCGTCGGCGACAGCACATCGTACCCATGGTCGGCCGGTTGAAAGTATCTTGGCCCTCAGAATTGATTTTGGTATATAATATCAATGCTGATGAACCCGAAGGTCCGATTGTTGGCCCGATCTTTCGATGAGAACGATAAGCTCGGTAGGCGTCGCTCAACTCTCACGATCCTGGCTACGAACACGCAAATCCCGAAACCACGCAATCGCTGAACTGATTGACAAGTCGTTATCAACCGTGCATGAGTACCCGGATGACCTGACCACGAAGGTCGATTCCTGCATACACCAAAGAAGCACGCAAGAAAAAGATAAAATAATTTGAAATTGCAAATAGGACTTGAAATATTGAATTGAGTTGGGATTCTGAAGCGGTATTATGGTTGATCTAGTCGACACAAGCCAATACACGAAGTTGCAACAAGGCTAACTTTTAACTAAACAAAATCTAAGAAAACTAAAGGGGTTCGACCTCCTTAAATAGGGAACGAGGAGCCACAAATCTAAAGGAACTAGTGGGGAGGGACTAATCTCGTGGGTTACTGTTCACGTGAACAATAACCACACCTCTAGGTGGGCCGCCGGCATATGGGCCAAGTTGAGTTCGATTACAAAGCCTAGATTGGCCCAAACAGGTGATATGATGCCTTCTTTAGATGATTGCGATCAGTCTAGAAGGAATTTGAAGGTGAGGTCGGATCCGTTGGAAAGATGATGAAATAAACTTTCAATCAAGTACTCGTGGACCTCCAACGGACTCTGTATGTGAAAGTTATGTCCGTTTGAAGTTAGTGCTGTCAGGCTAATTCCGAACTGATCTGACCAAAACGTATCCAGCTTGGCACATGCAGTAGCACCATGGCTTGTAGACATAGTACCATGACATGTAGACGTAGCCCGATCCAATTGGATAATATGGTCTTGCATTGGCCAAAAGTCCTATTGGCGAAGATGTTGTTGAAGTAGAGGATGCAGTGCAGCAGGTCGAAGCAGTGGTTGCATCCTTAGGTTTGATGTCCTCATCAAATGCCGTACTATAAAGAGGGATTATGGCTAGTAGCTTGATAAAACTATTTTTATGCCATAATGATCAATCAGGGTTCATGTATTGTTTTGTTTCAAGCTTCTGAAAAATTGTTTTGAAAAATGGTATGACCGCATGATCCGAGCGGTACTATCGAGTATGGTAGTACTGATATCTTATTGGCGGTACATTTTTTTCTGAAGAAGGTGTTTTTCTGAGTTCCTTGAACTCTGGAAAACGGTAGTTCCGTTCTAGCCGAGCGGTATTACCATGCGGCGGTAGTACCGATTTCTAATTAGCGGTAGTACCACAACTTTATTTTGTAACGGCTAGTTCAGAGCATTAAATGCCATTGTTCCGACTGTTATACTGAAAATCGGTAGTACCGGGTTTCAACGACGGTACTACCGCATATCCCAATTTTTTTAGAAAAGTAGTTGTAACAGCTAGATTTATTGGTAAAAGGTATAAATACCCCCCACCTGCCTTATAGTAGAAATTCTAGAGATCATTGAGCATTATACTCTTGTATTGAACTCTCTTGAGCTCATATACACTCTTCAACTACTCATTTGTACTGATTGCCTATTTTTAAGGTAGTTAAAAGCATTGAAGTACATTGATTCATTAGTTGATCATTTAGGCACTTTTAGTTCCTCAAGCAAAAACCAGTAGTCTATTACTCTTGGTGCTTGCCGTCACCTAGACGGCTTGGAGGAAGAATTTGCGCAGTGAGCTCTTCGAGGAGATTGTGATTGGTGTTGTGCTCACCAACTTGGGAGCAGAGGAAGAACAACTCTAGTGATCGAGGGTTGAGGGCTTGAGGCTTAGTTCAAGTTTTCTCATCGTGGATTAGTGAAGGCCGGTAAGTCTTCAATACCACGGGAAAAATCTCGTTGTCTTCTTTGTGGTTTTATCTCTTGTCATTACTATTTCGTATTTATATTTCTAGCAATTTATTTGTGTAGAATTGCTTAGCTAGAATTGTATTTAGTTTTGACAAAAGTTGTTTTTGTTGTGAAAAGGCTTAGTAGTTTATTTATTACTATTGTGCTAGGAAGCTTTGTTAAGTCAATCTTGGTTCAAATTGCTAATTAGCTAAAAAGTTTTAAAAACCTCCTATTCACCTCCCTCTAATTAGTTATCTTTAATCCTACACCGGCCCACGTCGACGGCGGTGTATATGTCGATGATATAGGCTCCCAGGTCCAACTTTAGTCGTCTGATCTGGAAACGCTCGAAGGACCACAACTGAAGAAGCAGCGAACATCCGAAGAGGATGGAGCTATTCCGAACCCAGTGTATATGTCGATGATATCTTGGTACTTTCCTTGTTTAAAAAATATCTCCAACATTTATAAAATATTTACCGTGTACAAATGGAAACAAAAATTAAGTTTACAATATTTTAATTTAGCTCTACTTACCCTATGTACCTACTCTTGATTTCTTAAAGAATTTTTAGATATGTCTTGCTATTTTTCTAGCTTAAAAAGTATTTTCGGTATTAACAAAATATTTATCGTGTACAAATAGAAACCAAAATTAAGTTAAGATTATTTTTATTAAGCTCTGCGTACCCTATTTAGCTACTATGGAATTTTATAGATGTTTAATAGATACCTTGCTATTTTCCTTGTTCAAAAAGTGTCTCTAGCATTTATGAAATAATTACTGTGCACAAATGGAAACAAAAATTAAGCACAATATTTTAATTCAGCTCTACATACCCTATGTATCTACTCTGGATTTCTTAGAGAAAATTTAGAGGTTTCTTGCTATTTTCCTTTAAATATATTTTTGGCATTAATAAAATATTTACCGTTCAAATGAAAACCAAAATTAAGTTAGGATTATTTTGATTAAGTTCTACATACCCTAATTAGCTACTCTGCAATTTTTACATATTTTTAATAGATATCTTGCTATTTTTAGAGGTGTCTTCCTATTTTCCTGGTTTAAAAAGCTAAAATAATATACTACATCAAACAGCAGTCCTGTTAAAATTATCTAATGTATTGAATTATATGTCTCTATTTTTATTTGCTAACCTACAAGGTTTCGAATTTACATACAAAGTTGCAAGAACATTTACCTGCAAAATGGGTAACCAGATCAGTTGCTTAGTCTCTCTCTCCTCCGCTAGGAACCAGTAGGGCTTAACTACGTCTCTTCTCCCCTCTCCTCCTCTCACTCTCTCTGTCTTATCTTTTTTCCAGAATTAAAATGATTTTTTTTTACCGAATTTTGGGGGTATATATAGCCAGTTCCTGTCGTCAGTTGAACTAGCGACAGGAACCTCTGTCGTTATTTCAACTGGTGATTTGCACTCTTCAATGCAATCGCCAGTTAAAATAGCGACAGTCAGTTGGAACGGTGACTGACAGTAAATAAGTTCCTGTCTTTAGGTCAAATGGAGACATGCATATATTTTTTGTTAAAAAAAACGATTATTTTTTGTAATTATATTTTAAATTAATAATAATTTTTTTAAAATTTTTTCATGAAATGAGTCCTGTTCGGTACTCAGGATCGTTTCTCGTTATTCACTGCCCTGGGCGCAGTTGTTCGCGAGTTCAAATCGGTTTAACTCGGTGCTGACAACTCATTGAAATCGGTTTAACTCGGTGCTGACAACTCATTGAAAGCTAAAATGTGCATCTTTTGTGGTGTTGGAACTTGGAAGGCCTCGAGTGGCAGCATCATGGCCACGGGCGACGTTGAGTTGTTCCAACTTGATGACGCGACATTGGGCAGCTCGAACTAGCAAGATTGAGATGGACCACGAGGTTAAGTAGGCGGAGCCGAGAACAACGGCAGTTGGGCTTGGCCTTTTCGCCGGCTCGCCTGAATTTGATGCCGATGGTACGAGGCTACTAGCACAAGTCACAACCACGTTACTTGCCTGCACGCACGGACGAGTAAAATTCTGCTGCCTGCTAGCACTACTCGTTAAATTTGCGAGTAATATCACTATACATATTGCGACTGCGATAGTTTATTATTATTATTATTACTACTATTTGATATTATTATGCTAATTTACAACATTTTTATTCGATGTAACGCAAGATATACAGACATCCCTGTAGATCGAAGATAAAATTTTAATACTCCAAAATCACGACGAGAGGGTTGCTGAAAGTCGAAATCACGTTTTCTCTACAAGTTTATCACACACTTCTCCATGCAAATTAAAAAAAAACCCCTGTATATGAAGTGGCCAATAGCAAAAGGAAAACTGACATATGCTACCATACTCGATCGATGAACTGGTCACACGATCACACAGAGACAGAGTACTAGTACCAGGCACTTCTCCAATGCTAGCTGTCCATGGTATCCTGTTCTAAAAAAACAAAAACAAAAACTGACAAGAATGGATGCGGGTACAGGCCAAAAGAAAAGGCCGTTGTTGTGTTCGATCGGATAATGGTCTGTACGTGGGGGAGCTATGCCTATGCGTGTTTTGAGCAAAAGTGATGGGCGGATTTTGAGTGCCCAAAACTCCCAACGAATTGACCTTTGGCTTTAATACCACTCGAATCTCTCCCGCTCACTCGCGCTCCATGGCCACGAGTCCATGACCAACTTTCAGGATCCGAATCCTACGAGGTTCACATTATAGCAACAGTAGAATATACACTCTACTAACTTACTGTAGAAAACAGCTATAGCAATTTCTTTAGAACTTTGATTTTCGCAAGTGGTAAGTCCTCCAGGTGTGGGGTTGCCAACCAAGACTCGAACCCTGATTCTCGCAAAAAAAAGGCTCCTCGCTGTGTGTTTCCCGTGGTCGTTCTGGTTGCTAACGGTAACATGCGGGTAAGAGCCGACTTTCGGGATCTTTTCTCGACCTCTAGGAAAACCTTTGGGATGTCTCTTCCTCGGGTCAAGTTTTTTTTAGAACTTTGATTTTCGACAGGATAATAAAAATCGTTTCTAATAACGTACCACTGTACCTTGAGTACTCTAATCCCAGCTTTCAACGCGCATAAAACTGTAGTTGGAAAGTAGTGGGAGTAACTCTCTTTTAGCGCTGTCTTGCAAAAGCTGTGACATTTCTTTCGATAAAAAAGAATGGCATCTTTCATTCAGCTGCAAGATCACTCTTCTCACTGTTCTCTTGTTCTTTCCTTTTCCCTGAAAGTCTGAATATAAATTCCCCTTATATATACAGTACCTTCTTTTCTGCTCAAACAAGGAACGGTCACCATCTGACAGGCGCACGAAGCCCGAGGGTTGGTTCCCCTCGTTTATAACCGAATCCCCCACGGGACAAGTGCCCGTAACTGTAGCCCCTTCTTGTCGCCTGCCTATCTCTACAAGCTGCTGTAGCTGTGACATTTCAGCTGCACTAATAGTAAATTTTAGTGTTGGTCGCAGTAATTTATGTACCGATGAAGTTTCCTACTTTCATTCAGAGAATACTGCTGCTGCTGGTGCTGCTACTGAACAATTAGAGTGCCATTGATAATTTGATACGATACTTTCTCCAAACTGAAGATAGGCGTACTTGTACTCTCTCTCTCTCTCTCTCTCGTCGTAAAGATCAGTTGATGCATCTTGCTGGAAAGTTACTTTTGGAACATGGTTTTTACTACGGACAATCATACTACTACTACTCTGACCGTGTGTCGTAACTGTGTGTCGTGCGGTTGTGCCCCTTCTTTTCTTCTTTTAAGTGAGCATGGTCAGTGGGTCCCACCCTGATGAGCCGCACACGATCCCAGCATCAACTCCGATCAACTTTATGGGTTTGGACGTTCATAACCAAAAAAAAAAAAAAACTTTCCCTTTTTTCTCTCTACCTCTTTTTTTACCAGCATGATCAGAGGAGCAAGCAGAGGAGACATGCAAACATTACACACTAGTAGACTCGAGATCTCTTCTTTTCATTCCCTGACTCGCCTTTCGCATGCCCTCCCCTCCCGCCATCATCTTCATTCGCGCGCGGTTAATCATGGCGTCTCAAGCGCGCATGTTAAAAGCTCCCACCCTCGTTGCCTCCCCTTTTCCCCTCCCATCTCGAGTAAATTACACTGCTGGCTAGATGCATGCCATACTTTATTGCTGTGCAATCTTAAGTGGTTTTAGATTGCCACCTCACATCCATTTTTTACTGTCGAGATCTTACACCTTGTGTATATCTGAACTAAATTAGCTAAACTGTGTTCACATTTTTTAGAACAGCTGTAATATTTTTTAGAGGAAGCTTAGTTGTACTAATGGTACAGAATCGCACAATTAATCTTTGATGGTGATTTTTTTTTACTGGATAATATGTTGCTATATAGCACAGAAATGCCAGTCCGAACCTGCAATTAATGGTTTTGCGGTCGCGGCTATAAGGTGATCACAAAACCTAGCTACACAAAATACTATGATCTCCAGTATACGCGCGCAAACTCTTTAACTTTTTTGGGGTGAAATTTCATGATAGTCCATGGGCGCATGCATGGTTACGTGTACGAGCTCTTTTACGGTAGACTCAATTTAGCACGGGTTACTTATTCTTTTTGATTTAATGGTTCAGATTAGTTATGATTTAATTATATTACGTCTGATAGTATAAGTAGTAGAATCATGAGGGGTAGAATTATAATTGGGGTTTTGCTAGTTTTAAGTTGCCTGAAATTTTTTAAGTTTAAGTCACTTGTTGTGACTATTGGATTTGTGTAGAGATTAGTGTGTCATATGATTGGATATTGATCAAATGAATATCATATGATTGGATATTGATCCAATGGTCACAACAAGTGACTTAAATTTAAGAAAATTTCAGGCAACTTATGAATAGACAGTCCCTTATAATTGTCCATGTGGGGGATCAAATGACACAAGAGTAATATTTTCAATTCTAGTTGAAAAAATCTATAATACCTTCACAAAAATTATAAATACAAAGAAAATTCTATTTTACCCTTAATAAATCAATGACCAGATTTAATTTATATTACCATTATATACTACTAGTAGAATGTACCATAAAATTTCTCTCTAAGAGCAGATCACGCGTATCCCATGTGCACTTTGACCTGCGCGTTAGTGGTTATGGCAAAAGTTCAGAGCTAGAGGAGTACTTTTCCAAGGAGTGCAAAGTGCAAAGTAAGAGCTCATCACTTGGAAAGCTAGAGCCCTTTGCCTATGTCCGGCTAGCCATTGTGGTGTGAAAGGAGAACATAGGCAAAAGGAATGGAAGGAGGGCAAGAGAGAAAGAGAGAATGAAAGAAAGGTGATCAGTATATAAAGTGGTTAATTGGATGGAGGCTAGGCAGTGATTACTAGCGATTAGAGAGAGAAGGGATGGAGTGGAAGTGAGGTGGACAGGTTGGGGGGCATGAGCGTCACGTGCGTGGGCGATGGATGGATGATGGAAGTGAGCCGAGCGTGGGGGATCGAGGAGGAAAGGGACAGCGCGCGGCCGGCGTTCTGTTTGTTGGTTGGGTTGGGGCAGGGGGAATGATTGCCATTGCCCTCCCCGCAGCACGCGTGCCCCGGATCCTCTACATCAGTGGGTAGTTGGCTACGGGCCACGCCTTGGGCTGTCTCAGCTGATTTCGAATTTAAATCGTTTTTTACTGCTTTTTCAAAGAAATTAACATGATCTTTTAATCGTGTGCTTCGGACTATTGCCCCAGTGACCCGAGGCTCAGCTCCGCCTCTGCTCTACATACTATCTAGCACATCGTGCATCATCTGTCTCAGGGGTCGAGAAAAAATATCATCAAAGTCACTCTTCTTAAAATAATGGTGTCATTGTCTGTTTATTAGTGTCATTTGTTATCACCAAAAAAAATTTGTACTAGCTTACATGACCCAATGCTTACACGCTGGATCCGTCCTTGCTCTCTAGTGAGACAACAAAGGACAACGTACATGTGTTTCTCTTATTTTCTGTGTTTTTTAGCAGAAGATGGATGGAAGCAGTGATTAAGGTAGCATTTGGTTGAACGTATCAGACTGAACGGGATCATCCCATCCGGGAAATGAGTGTGTTCGAATGTTTGGTTAGTTGAATGGTACCAAACCATCCGGGATGAGATGATTCAAGAAATAAGAATATTCCCTCAATATGTTGTATCATCCTGTTCGCCAAAAATGTCGAACCACGCGGTTCACCTTCTTGCCTGTGGAATTTTGGCATGGTTGTGCCTTTGCTTGGTGACATGGCGGCTAGCTATTCGTTGCAATTAATGTATCAATAGTTTGATTTACGAGCTTCAAATGACCATATTTTCTAAACCGAGTATTCAATTTGCGATCCGATTGAACCATCGTGTTTCTTGTCATTTAATCAACAAAACAAGACCACTCTTGGCATATTTTAGTGCAATATATATATATATATATATATATATATATATCATGCGGGCCCACGTGTCATAAAAATCAATAAAGTTATTATTTTATTGGATTTAAAGTTGGAATTATTTTTATTAAGTTAAAAATAATTCTAGGATTTTTTGTGAATTTTTCTAGAATTTTTTTTAACTCTATTTGCTATTTTCTAAAAATCTATTTGATTTATTGCTTTTTCTGAAATTGTAAACACTTGAACAACGAGGTTTTAAATTTTATTTGAGTATTAGCACATCCCAGGAACCTTAATGAATTATTTTAGGATTTTAGGATTTTTTTTTGCTATTTTATAATGCCAGGATCTATTCGGACCGCCCAATCGAAATCGGACGGTCCCGATCGGAGGAGACGTTACCGTCCGATTTCGATCGGACGGTCTGAATAGATTCGAGCATTATAAAATAGCAAAAAAAATCCTGACATCTCGAAATAATTCAAGGAGGTTCCTAGGATGTGCTTATACTCAAATAAAATTTGAAACCTCGTTGTTCAAGTGTTATTTGCTTAAAATGGGATGAATAGTAACCAAAGTGTATTTTTTTTAAAAAAAATCTGATTTTTAAACTACTATAACTTCCACTTGCTAACTCGAAATGGAATAATTCTTTCACGTAAATTCATCTAAAATCATCATCTAGCTACAGTAGAAAATTCATGTATTTTTTAATATTTTGAATATTTAGGTTTTTCTTGGTATTGATGAGAGAGAGAGGAAAGAAAAGAAAAAAATGCGGATGTGACAAAAAATTTCTATTTATTAAAATAGAGATGTGACAAAATTGTTCTACTAAGATAGAAAATTTGTGGCAATCCAAATACAACCTCATTCGTCAAACCAAACACCATCTTGAACCATCCAGGACCATCCTTTCCACCAACTAAACAAAATCATGTATCATCCTATCGCACCAACCAAATATCATACTTGTATCATCCCATCCAGGATTATCTATCCATCCTGTACCATTCCATCTCATTCACTCTGGTTCACCCAACCAAATGCACCATAAAACATGCATATAGATCAATAGATGCACACTCATGGTTAGTCCTACTACATAAACGCTCAGTCTGTGACCTTCTTCACTAGTACTGTGCATGCATGCCATTCCACGGGTCCAACATGCAGTGCGGCTTGCTGGTACATTCCATGCACCGGCGGGCACATGAAATGAAGGCGTGCGCGCATGTGTAGAATAGGGATCACCAAACTGCAGATGAGCTGAGGGGGAGGGGGAGAGAGTGGTCCCCTGGCCTGTGTGTTGTGCGGGGGTTAGCCGAGCCGGCCTAGGGTGAGGCCCAGGGGCGCATAGGTGAGGCCCAGCGGCGGATGAAAAAAAAAAGTCACTGAGTTAGTTAGACTATTTTCAATGTTGTGTTTTAGTCACTTCAAATGAGGAGAGAGAAGGTATTGAATCGATTCAATATATTGGAGAGTCGATTCTAACCAAAAAAAAAAAATGTATGAAACCGAACTCTAGTTATGAATCGATTCAAAACATTAAACAATTCATATAAGTATTAAACAACTACATAGGAGAGAGTGCGGTTGAGAGAAGATATTATTATTTTGTGTTTTTTTAATGTAATGTGGGTCCCAGTTATTAGTAGGAATCGGTTCAATACATTGGAGAAAAATAACCTCAGTTCCTAAAATACTTATGTGGTATAACTTTAAATCGACGTTCGATTCAATACACTAAAAATGCTCTTAGCTCACTACGTACTAACTTTATTTGAGTTTATAGAATAACAATATTTTGTATATATAGTGTGCTAATGGATAGTGCATAAAGTTGTCGAGATCACATAACCCGACCACTACGCTACACTTGGATCCGCCCCCGGTGAGGCTGGCCCTCTCCCTGTGTAGGCGTAGGCCTCCCCCGTACTTGTCTACTCGATCTCCTTCCCCGCACGCTTCGTTTGTACCTACGCGCCCAGCCAACTATCCAGCATCACGGCCGTGCATGCGCGTGTATCGATCGCCTTACCAATCAATCCATCACTCCACATGCATCATCTCTCCTCTCTACTTTTCCAATCGAGAAAGGACTACTGCTAGTTGCTTGTTTGGTGCTTCTCTCTCTCTCTCTCTCTCTCTCGAGTACTTCAATTGCTCCATCCACAACGATATAACCACTTACATATGCATTGCTGGAGAGTGACGAGTAGTACTATGTGATATCCCTCCAGGGGCGAGCCGTGTGAAACGAGACCGATGGTACAGTAGCTAGCTAGAGATAATACCACGAACTCATCATCTGAGCCGTCTGATTCTACAAGGGAATGGGGTTACTCTCGTCACACGGTGTAGATTGGATTAATTGGGTTCTTTCGATCCCCTATCCTACACTAATTGGATGGTTACTATCACGGGTTCGCAATCTCTTAAAATCACTCCCTCGTGAAAAAACCTCTTAGAGTTGCTTCGCATATAAATACTCTCTTTGTGATAGCTACCTTATTCTTTAATTAGTTAAGCGACCGATTAGCCAACGAATTATTACACGCCTTCTAATTACATATATATACATATATATATATATATATATATATATATATATATATATATATATATATATATATATATACTATGGGCTATTTATATATATCATTGCAGGTTTTGAAATACGTCACTATAAAATAGAAATGCCACTACAGATCGCCCATTCTTTGAGATATACCACTGTAGAAATTTTAGGATCATAATGCCCCTATCTTATTCCTTTCTCTCTTCTTCCCCACCTTCCTCAACCCTCTCATCCATGGCTACCTCCTTCCTCATCCATGGCTGCCAGTCCATCCGCTGTCGCCACCGAGCTCCACGTTCTCCGATCAATCGTAGTCGTCCGTCCGTTCTGTGGTCGCTCCGCTAGCTAGCTGTGTATATAAGAACCACCCACGTACGCTGGCCCCTTGCTTCTTCTTGTGCTGCTTCTCGCGTCTTCTACCTCCCACTCCCCTGCTTTCAAAAGAAAGGAAAAAGAAAATGTATCTCCCTCTGATATGTGGTTCTTATGCTAGCTTCTGATATGTGATTTGGTATTTGGGCTGGTCAAGTTCTTGGTTATTTATTTACCCCTCCATGCTTGATTCTTCTTTGATCTTAGTATCTGAGAGACGATGGTGGCTGCCATGGGAGGTGTGAAGGTGATGGTTGCCATGGAAGGGGTGGAGCAAAAAAGCAGGGGCATTGTTGTCCTTTTTTTCTTTCTATAATAGCATATCTTCAATTTTGCCTACTTAGCGGTGGCACATATCGAGGTTGAAACTTTGTAGTTGCATATCTCAAAATTAGAAACTTTATAGTGGCATATATCTATAGTCCAACTAGTGAGTCAAAATGTGCGAGTGTTTGACTCGACTCATGCACGAACATAATGTCATATTGTTAATTACTAGAGTACTTCTCTAAAAATCAGCACGCGAGGATTTGATCTAGGTTGCTATGAGTCACATCAACGCTAATCAACATAAGCCACATCAAGAATGGATATTTTCAAATGGAATGCACAACATCTAATTAACACTACTACAAAAAGGCTAATATTGGACGTATCATCACAGACGGTTGACCAAAACCGTCTGTAATACATGCAATCACAGACGGTTTTGATTTAGAGACCGTCTGTGTTACTGGCTGCGCTAAAAACCGTATGTGAAGAGGTAATATCACAGACAGTTCATAAATATTACAGACAGTTATTGTTAAGAACCGTCTGTGACACTTCACAGACGGTTTTCATCATGAACTGTCTGTGATATTATCTCTTCACAGATGGTTTTTAGCGCAGCCAGTAACACAGACGATCTTTAAATCAAAGTCGTCTGTGATTACATGTAATATAGATGATTTTGATCAATCGTATATGATGAAACGTCCAATATTAGTTTTTTTTTATAGGAGTGAACGCCTAAGATATATATGCATCGTAACCAACTCTTTTTACCCTCTAAAATTGTATGAGCGAATTTACACCAGACCTGCTTAGCCCCTGACATATATACATTCACCCAAGACAAATTTGAAGATATTTTATTACCTACTTTCATTTGATAGATATAATATATCATAACTGAACAACAATACTGCATTCGCTGTTGGGAGGTCGGATCAAATCATCAATACTTCTGCCATGCCCTGCTGAGCCCCTGACATACATCTATAGTCGCACAGACACAAGACTTTTTTGTTATCTCGATGTATAAGCCTGTGCTCCTGCTCTCGTCTGAGAAGATTGGAACTAACAACATACTAGACTGTTATGCAGAGAAGACACAGCAGCCTTTTGTATATTTTCTTGTGAGAGTCTGCCTCTGTCCTCCTCGAAGGACTGATGATGCGTTAATTAATTAATACTGACCTATTGAAAAATTTCAGAAATTTATGCTGATTGTTGGGCTGCAAGCTTCTCTCGATCCATGACTCCATGTATCATCTCTCAGGCTGTGAAGCATATGTCAATATTGGCATCTCGATTTCTCACTACGTTTAAATATATTGTATGGACATTCATGTCCATTTTTCTCATGTTTTCGGAAAGTGGTATACATAGTGGCATATCCTAATAACAAAATCAAGCATATATTCATTAGCTAACTAATTGTATATTTGGATGCCCTAGATTTAAACAATCAGCTAGCTAGCTAGTACAAAATGCTCATGCATGTGACCTACATGCATGTCATCAAGCAATGCATGCCATTGCAAGCCACAGCAACTAGCTAGTGTGGGCAGAAAGCACAGCACAGCAATGCCCCCATTACAAGTTACACACACACAATGACACAACCTCCTTTTGTCCCCACCAAGTGCCATCCTGGCTTTTGCCACAGAGGGCGGCAAGAGCACAGCACAGCACAGTAGCTAAGCCTGACATGGAGATCTCCTCCTCTCTCAAAAGCAAAGAGGAGCAAGGTTACAAAAGGAAACCAGCAAGAAACAAAAGCCCATCGCCTTCCTTCCTTTCCGCAGACACACAGCAGAATCAGCATGTAGCACTAGTACTCCTCCACAATCAACCTCCATGCATGCACTCATGTGTCATGAGAGCTAGCTCATTGCATGGCCATGTCACACTAATGTGCAGTAGCTGACCTAGGACCAAAATTTAGGGTGTGCTAGGAGTATACCGTGAGCCGTCCGCCGGTAGGGGCACCATCCCCGGCTGCCCTCTAGTCCGCTCCTCCTGCTACTGTGCACTGCACACACAAGCAATCATTGGCTGTTCGGCTTCTCCTCAATCATCATTCAAACAAACATGCCCAGATCATTCAATCCAAATCCCAAGCATTCACAAGACAGACAGGAAGCTACAATGCATTGCATGCGTGCGTTGGTACAAATTAACGTCTATATCTTTGTTTGATCAGGACTTGTCATGCATGGCTGCCTCACCTGACGATCATATATATATAAATGGACATGTACAGATGTTGTTTGAACTTGCCTGTGAATGAACAGAAAAGCTTGTGATGTTATTTAAGCTTGGAATATTGATATATATTGATTGTGCTTAGTTGGGTAAGTCTGCAACTTTGCATTGTGCATATATGCTGACATTGTTATTTTAGGGGCCGGGTTTGCAATGGCTTTGGAACAACTTTGATGAAAGCTCAAGCAAACCCTAATGGTAATATATATATGCCTAATTATACATGGCATGTTGGCTCACCAAGAAGAGCCATATATAGAGCAACTAATTAGCACACAAAACTAACTTTCAAAACAAGTACGTAGTACCCTGACATGCAAACTCTTAGGTATTTTGAGCTATGGCGGGCGACTGGCTAGGCTGCCGCTTGCATGTTCATGTCGGAGACGCGTCTCCTCTTCGGCCGGTCGCCGGCGGCGGCCCCCGGCCGCTCCACGAGAGTCCTCAGGGCTTCCTTTAGGAAGTCGCCGCTGCTGCCACCGTCAGTGGAGCCCGAGTAGTCGACGTGGTCGTCGCCATCTCCAGTAGCACCGCCGTCCTCGCCGCCGGCATCGCGCGCCAGGACGAGCACGTTGCGGACGCGGCCGCCGAGGGTGGCCATCTCAGCGCGGAGCGTGCGCAGGCGGAGGGCGCGCAGCGTCTCGATGAGCTCCGGGAGGAGGTCGGAGCGGTCGTCGCAGCAGACGGAGGCCTCAAACACCGCCGCGGCGCCGCGCCCGCCGCCCGACGCGAGCACCACGATCTCATCGTGCTCCGTCGGGAACAGGTGCGCCGGCGCCACCTCGCAGATGCCGGCCATGCGCTGCTTCAGGTCCCGTACCCTCTCCACCGCCTTCGCCAGCAGCGACGCCTTGTCTATCTGCACACGAGTTAACCAAACTCCATCAAGAAACCTTCTTTTCACAATTAAGCTCAAAACACGAACCCTAGAGCACTCAGGGATTAATCGTATGCAAAGATGATTAACTCATCACAAGGGAAAGGAGAAAAATTCATGTAAATTTGTAGTAGGAATTAGGAAACATAGTACTAGGCACAAAAGAAGCATGTAGGCAATAGCCGAAATCATGAAGAAGAACAAACCAAGCGAGGAGCCCTAACCTAGCTAGTGCCATAGGAAAGGCTCCATTCTACTTTCCCAAACCCAGCTTTAATCACAACATTAGCCGAGTAGAACGTACAGGCTAGCTATATATATAGTCAGCATGTAGCTACTGCAAGCTAGACGCCAATTCAATTCTTAAACCATGCAGAAATTTCATTTTGCCCAACCCAAATAGCCTATTAATTCTTGCAGAAAGTTAAGAAAAGTGATTAGAATTAACCAAGAAAAGAACAAGCGTGCAGTTCGTGCGCCCAGATAAGAAAATCAAGTGGTGTTGGTATTGCCTTGGGGTCGCAGGCGAGGACGGCGCGGAGGCGGTCGAGGTGCGACTTGATGCGCTCGCGGCGGCGCTTCTCGGCCTCGCGGTGGTTGCGCGACGCGGCTAGCGCGCGGTCGTGTGCCGCGGCGGCGGCGGCCGCCGCAGCGGCCTCGTCCTCCGCGGAGGCAGCAGCACCAAGCCCGGCCGCTCCTGGCCAGATGGAGCCCATGAAGAAGGGCGGCAGCATCGGCATGACTCCCTCACCCTGCCGCACCGCTCCGGCGGCGCCGGCGAGCGACACCTCTGCCGGAAACATGCGTCTACAGCAAGCTAGTAGCTAGCTAAAGTCTTGCCAAGTCTTGACGCCTCGTCGATAGTTAGATGAAGCGCACTAAGCCGCAGTACAAGTACTGCTGCTGCTACAACAAGTGGAAGTAGCTAGTGCGAGTTGTTGCTGTGGTGGTGTTGTGAGATATTCCTAGAACTTGGACTGCGATGCAAGAGAGAATGTTGGATGGGATTGGAAGAGGAGAGGAGAGGAGAGAGAGCTGGATGGGATGAGGACTACTGAACTGAGGAGAGAATAAATAAATGGGACTGCGAGGAGAGAGAATGTGGGTAGACTTTAGAGAGAGAGAATGTTAGAGAGAGGCTGAGAGCTTTGTTCCGGATAACAATACTCAGCGGTTGATATTGTAACAAGCATCGAAGAAACAGTGAAATATTTATTACAATAGTTTCTCCGTAGCGAAAAAATACTGTAACGATTATCTAGATATTTCTTTTCGATCGGACGGTAGAGATCAACTTATAATACGTGACACGGTAGATCTCTGTATTGAACCTTTCGACGCAGAGGATCCGTGGGTTAGTGTGAGTGGTGGCTTGGTGGGCCCACCTGTTGACTCGTCATGAAGAGAGAGGGGGAGGGGAGAGAAGGAATCCTGCGAGCTAGGGACACGGTATCGTGTTGGGAGGCCCAGCGTCGTAGAGATCTCCCGTCGGGGTGATTGGACGGCTGTGATCGTGCCGACCTGCTGCCACGTCGCATTCCGGGGGGAGATACAGTTGCGGCGGTGCTGGATCGTGCATTGTTTGACGTAGTCCGTTGTTGAAATGAAAACTTTTAACTGGCCGGGGGAATGCTTGTTCTTGAGCATCATGTTGCGGTAGTAGTGCTTCACCTAATTGGATGAGCCACGTCTTTAGTTTTTCCCTCGAGAAAATTATGTTTATTCACTAAATCAAAGAGGAGGGTATATATGCCATGGCTTTTTAATGGTTCGAGTCTCTCTTTTTTCATGTACTGGTAATTTACTGGTCAGTACGTGAAATTCAATTTAGCATCGAGATATACACGGGTGCTAGATTTTTGAGGTCGCATATGTCGATTTCAGCACAACCAATGCTTTGTCTAGTCTTAGGAGAGAAGAATGCAATGCAATGTTTTTTGAAAAAAAAAGAGAAAATTTTAAATGGGAACAGAAAAATTGACAATTGGACGTCAAAGTCACGGAATTAATCTTGCATTACCCTAATGTAAGCAATGTCCATGAGTTGACTAGTTAATGTAATAATGTGGTTGAGTAGATTCCCTCTTATCTACATGACCAGTCCATGCAAAATTCATTTACCTGTTTTGGGTAAGACCCAACCCAAGTGTGTTAAAAATTGATTGATGGGATATTGTTTTTTTGTTTTTGTTTTTTAAAGGCTTATTTTTCTGGCATGGTCTTTTCTACGCTCCTCTGGACAAACCAAATCTACAAACGCAAGCAAAATATTACAGAGTAGTGAAAATGTATATTACCAAGAGGAGGGTGGAAAGATTTAGACATCCATTTGATGAACAAATAGGTGAAGACGCCCCATAAGATTTCATAGCCAAATTATTACACTAATAGATACACCATATATGTAAGAGAGGAGAAAACAATATATTCCCTTAAAAACAGATATGAGAAAACAAAACAAATAAAAGTATATAAAGGGAGGACACAAATATATCACCGACAAAATGAAGAGATGGGACAGGGCTAAAGAAAAACATGGAATGGCAAGTGTGAAAAAACTGTTGCTATCGATTATGGTTTGGGAGCAACTAGCGCTCGGATATATGATGGGAAGATTCTGATCGTACGGTCCCGACTCTTCTCGCGCAACATGTCCGATATACATATGCAACAAAAATTTTCAATATATACAACAAAAGTACTTGGATCTTGAAAGATCGAGTGGGGAATCCATATTTTTGACAAATTCACTTAAAAGAATTAAAGATCTTGTTAGCATACATAGATGTACATGAAAAATTAACACAGAAGTTTGAAAAAACATTAATCGGTGATGCTATAACCTCTGCAATATTTTAAAAACACATATACAACATTTTAGGGGCACACTTGCAACAAATTATTAGAACCACAGCAACAAATTTCAGGTATCAGACGTCTCAAGAGGTCTAACATTTGAGGCTATCTTACGAACTATTTTGATTTCATTTTATGCAACAACCAGCAGAACATTCAAAAATTTCTTAAAAATTCATTTCAATAATTTGTTACCGCAACACTAAAAAATACAGTCCCAACATCTCAAATAACCTTTTGCAACGAGCAACATCCAAAATAATAGTGCAACAACGTCGGCTCGTGAGGATGCAACATCTCAAAATTTCGGATGCAACATTCCAAAGAAGATGATAGAACATCGCAAAATCTCAGATGCAGCATTTCAAAAAATTGTTGCAACAATCAAAACAAATAGAGGAAACATCTCATATTTCTGATGGCAGAGGGCGTACATTGACACCGAGATTTGCCACACCGCGTCGTTGTTGTCCTCACGGGCGTGCAGGCCCTTGGCAGGGGTGGCGGCGGGGCCGACACTAGCGCCTCCCGACAAGCGGGCGGCGTTGGATGGAACAAATCTACCTCTATGTTTGGAGGAGTCAACGATGGAGTTGGACCGGCCAGAGACGCGAGGAAGAACTGGCGGGACACGATGGTGGTGGACAGGCTGCTAGCCTCCGCCTCTGAGTCGTCGGGGTAGAGTGGCGTGAGCTTGTCGAGGAACGCCGAAGACGAGGTGGGCTACCGTCGCCACACCACAGTGCTCGGGAGGCCACACCGCCACTGTCGTTGCCGCGCAGGGTGGATCGCGAGTGTGAACCATGGTGGCGCAGCGAGAGAATGAGACAGGGCTGAGTTTGGAGTTGTATGCAGCGATCGAACGTGCGGACAAGAAAATTTCAAAGGGGAAAAGAGTATGTGCCGTGGACATAGATAAAAAACAAGTGGTGGAAAATGAACGTGATGAGAAAGTGCCAGCGCCTGATGTAGGCGTCCGATCTCCCTCTCAAATCGGACGCACGGCACGGGGCATAGCCTTATCCTTATGGTTAATATCATGCATGCCCTGGGGGGAGAGTAATCATTGTACGAGACACAAGGTGCTCTACTTGGTAGCCTGTGCAATTATGTTGCTGAATGAGCTTGCCTCCACCTGTGCGGCTTCCACCAAACTACTGTCCTGCAAATACGCCGGTTTACTCCACATTGTCATCACAGATCAACCCAATAATGCATTCCACATGCGCACACGAACGTGCTGGCTTATCCCTTTGTTGTAACGCCAAGAAATTGGATTGGGATCTGTGTATTTGAAGCTATCGATACAAAAAATCTACAGTGACATAACATTAAGAGCAATTTCTATGGTCCATTCGAAGGGAAGGTTCAGTTCTGCTGCTACAGTGTGTTTACTGTAGTGCATGCTCAGCTGTTGCTGCATTACACTGCATAGCGATGTTCACCTCTCACAAAATACTATTCACACAGAAACATTATTCACCACCTCACAAAATACTATCACACAGAGCCTGTGTACTAACGTAGAGGATTCGGATGCCAGGAAATTGAGCACAGCTCAATGGAACAAAGAGCAATGGCACGCATCTTCGGAAATTCATTTCTTGTCAACCCACTGATAAGCTAGCTAGCTAGGCTAGCTGTGTCAAAACAGTGTAGGGTAATCAAATTAAGGAAAATCAGCAGAATCTTGGCTAGATTGGCACATATTTTATTTTTAATATAAAAAAGTAGCTTCTGCGGACATTTTTTAATAGAAAAAGCAGGCTATGTACTGTGCACACATTCCTACCGTGAATTGGGATGGTGGTAGGTGGCCTACCGTGGACTGAAAGCGCGGTAGGGGACACGTGCCACCTGCCTAACTTAGCACGGTGCTAATTTTATCATTTCGGACACGAGAGAGCTATATTTGCTATTTCATTTAAAAAAGATGCTAAATGAGTCAAAAACTCAAAACCAGCCAGCGTATACGTGTAATTAGAAATCCTCATTGATATGCGTTGGCTGTAAATGCTAAATATAATTTCCATTTGCATTGAAACACCAACTGCATGCGTAGTGAATAGGCAGTCGTGTCTTGTAGGATTAATCTTGAAGTTCCCCGGCAATCAAAAGCCTCATACAGTATAAAGTATGCCTAGAAATACAGAAACAGAAGTCCAACAGTGCCTTGCTAATTTGGCAAACATGCATGCATGATCAACAGATGTAGCCATTTATCCTCTTATTCTTCAAGAGAATTTGCAGTATTCACTCAATCGAAATTCGATAGGTAGTGTCAAACAGATGAACGAAGGATCGGCCTGGCCCATGGCCGAGGTAGTAAGTACTCATTGGGGCCAGGCTGTGATGGCTGTAAAAACGAATAGGAGAAGAAGGCTCGTGATGGCCCAGAAACTCATTTGTGGCCTGCCTGAGTGCCCGCATCACGCATGCAACTCAACCACTATCTTGTGGGCTCGGTGGCGGCGCCACCTCCCCCGAGAATGCATCAACATATATTTATTTTTATGTTCAGGATTTCAAATACATTAAAGAAGAAGAAGAGCACACAATCTCGCGAGACGCACACGGAAGCTAACGCTCGAATCGTAACAGGTTTTTGCCACATGAGCTCCAGCTCAGTCCTCGAGCAACCCCGGTGAGACACATGCCAAGTTTTTGGCTTGAAACGCGTGTGGGCCGGACGCCACATGCCACAACTAGCCAAGCAGCGCTCGACTCTCAGTTTATTCCCCGGGTGAGACGCCCTGTGCCGAATCCCCAACTCGAGCACGGGCGAGCTGTGCAGACGCCGCTGCAGCTAGCCAGGCGAGTGAACTCGCCTTCTCAGAATGCATCAACATTAATTCTACTGGTTTGTCTATATGTAAGAATCGCTGCCGGAGAAGGATGGGCAGACTGGTGGGCAAGGCGCAAAGCTATACATGAGGGTGAAGGTGAATTCCATAGCCTGGGCTCGACTTTTGGCTGAGCCGGCGTCGCCCGCGGCCGCGCCTCGGTCCAAGGGCCGGGTGGGTGTGCGCGTTCGACATGCATCCGCGCGCGACGAGGGCAGCGAGTCGATCGATGCCCCCAGCCCGGCCGCACGAGGAACCGGAGGGCGCGCACGTAAGGCACCCTGTGCTGCGCACGAGGCGGTGGCGGATTGAGGAGATATCGGCGATTCGGCGTTCGTGGTATTCCCACATATGCTGTACAAGCACGAGAAGCCGGCCGGTGGACTTGGTCGGCGCGGCGAGTTCGTCGTGATCGTGGTGGATGAGTGGACAGGCTCACGAGAGGTTCCGATCCTGCTGCGCGCGCCGGGCGGTACGTACGAACTCGCGAGTGTACGTTGAGCTGAATTGAACTCAATACCATCGATCTGAGCTAGTTTTTAGCTTGGCCTACACATGGCTGGAACTCTAGTTGGAGTAACTAGTCAGCAAGCATGCTACCAGTGTTGTTCTGGAGTGCTTCTCTCTACTCCGAAAGAAACCTAAAGACTTCAGAGATGGCAGTACCTGTCGTCCATCCATCACACGAGCTTAGATGGTCCATTTCTTCTGGTACGCATTGCATCCCAAGATCCAACACGTACGTCACACGGCTGACTACTTGATGGACAACTCAAGAATGAAAATATTTTCATGGATAAGTTGCAGAGGAAAGCAACAGAATAGGTTTCACCGTTTCAGAGTTCAGAAGAAGGCCATGTAGTTTCACCCAAGCAAACAACTAACCAGCAAATACAACTACCCATCCTACACAAATAAACTGATGCACATAGTACTCACACGAAATACACAGGGGCTGCACATTATTCGCACGACAACAGGGACTACTTCTACCTTCCTTCCTCCATTCAACTGCAACAAGCAAGCTCAGAACAAATCATAGTAGGCTAAACAGACAGGAGCTAGCTTCATATCTTACCATGCCAGGGCAGATCTTACACAAGTGATAAGACAGTGTGCTAAACTACAAATGCAGGTTGATGAACTCACAAGGTGCTAAAAACTGTCTCAAAATTGCTTCCATGTGTATACACTGATTATTGACTACACCACCCGAATAATATTGATTCATTCACCTAATAGACTAATAATAACAGTACATCTTATCCAGCATCTAGATGAAGCTAGCTCTGCTAGCGCCTTTGCGAGTGCAAAGCTAACATTAACCACATTAAGATAAAAGGTGAACAGGTGCCTAAGATGGCCATTAGCTGGTGCTTTTTATCCCCAGCTACAAGCCTACTCGCGCTCAATCTGAATGGTCACATGGCTGATGTTGTACTCTGCCTTGATGTATCCAATGACCTTGTCAAGCATTCGATCAGCATCCGCTTCCTGCGTGATCGTCACATGGCACGCCAAGAGCACCTTCCCCACTGTGATGGCCCAGATGTGCAGCTCATGGACAGCAACCACACCTTCCATATCACGGAGCCCCCTCTCGAGCCTGCTGGCATCGATCTCGCGAGGCGTGCTCTCCATCAGAACTTCAAGTATGTTCCGTAGCATCTTGAATGTGGTGAACAGTATAATCACAGAGAAGATCAGGGTGCATACGAGATCAATAATCTTCCACTCGGGCTTGTACCAGATGATAACCCCTCCGATCATTACACCGATGCTCTGGATGGAGTCCCCAAGTACATGCAGATAAGCACTGTGTATGTTGATATTACGACGAGGTTTCTTAGCAGCCTTGGCACCAGACTGGGCACTCTCACAATCAGCATCATGCTTAAGCAATGGTTCCTCGGCATCCAGATGTTGTCCAGTGCTTGAATGGGAGTGGTGATGAGTTTTGATGGTTATAGAACTGCCATGACTGTGCTCTTGGCGATGTACATGGCCGTGCTCGTGATCTCCATGATGGGAATGGTCGTCGTCTGAATCACCATGGTCATGGTCATGTGAATGACCATGGCTGTGCCCATGTCCGTGCCCGTGGTCATGACCAAGCAAGACAGCCATTATGATGTTAACAAACAAACCAAACGCTGAGACAGCAAACATGAGGGAGCCCTGCACCTCGCCACTGTCATTAATGAGCCTTACAATAGCTTCATAGACAAGTATGCCGGCAAGGAGCCATATGAGCTGAATGGAAACCAATGCACCAAGAATTTCTATACGGAAAAATCCATAAGACTGCTGTGGTGTTGCTTCCCATCCAGCTGCCCAAAGAGAGAACAAAGATATGGCAAAGGCTGCAACATCCGAAAGGAGATGAGCTGCATCAGTCAAGATTGCAAGACTGTTTGCTTTGATGCCTCCAACCACTTCGACTGACATGAATATAATGCAAAGGATTACAGCAATTATGAGCTTCCTCATGGACGCAGTTCTCTCCTTTGCATCTTTCGATGTTGTACTGGAGTCAGAAAAATCGCAAGAAGCACCTCTGCAAATTTTGCTCCCAGCTGCTCCAGAAGTAGATGGTGAGATGTTCATTTTCACTTCAGCAATCTGGGACGGTGATGAGTTACGGCTGTCCATCTAAAAACAACATCCAAGTCAATACATAAAGTACAAAGACTATGCTAGATTTACTACTCAAACTGTATAAGAAAACTTGTTACATGCATTTCCTATAGAACTAGTGTGAAAATGAAGCGATAATAATCCCTTTGTTTTTGTGTCACTGAGGGGAAAACTGAAGCAGCACCTCCATGCAGTCAAAATAGCATGGAAATTCTTAAACATAAATATTTAACTAAGTTGTCCGTATATGACAAAGATTATCACATGCAGAAGTGGGAAAAAAATTCTAGAGACCATGGTTTGCACAAAATACAGTCCTTAACACACAATCCACATGGTACAGTTCGACAAAACTTTGGCAGGCTCAGCATCACTAAAACATATTAGTGTCTTTTATTACACAGTTCATATTCGGTATGAAATGGTCAGCTAAGGAAAGCAGTGAATACTCATATTTTTTACAGAATATAACAGTTGTCTGAAGCTTGCTAGCGCAAAGAATACAGGCCTTCAAATTTATGAAAGCATTTTTTGTAAGACCAAGTGACCAACTTTACACCTCTATATGAGCAACATGGAGCAGATTCCCTCAACTGGCCATAGCTAACAAATTCATAAACATTTTAACAGGAAATGCATCAACTCAAGTTTACAAAATGAAAAATAGAGAACCAGAATAAAAACAGTGTTGTTCTGGTCGCAAAACGACAACACTTATGCAGGCACTACAATACTAACCAGTTTACTGTCCTCCGTCACGGCCTGTGCCTAAGTGCAGGGCGTAGTTGTGGAGGACATGAGGCTTTGGCCTTCGGCCTCGGCCTGGCGCCGTGGTGGTAGGAGGGAAGCGCAGAGGATGCGCAAGGGTAGAGGAGAAGCAGTAGATGGGAAATAGAGAAATAGAGAGGGAGATAGATTGGTAATTCTTGCTTGCCTATTAATGATAAACAGTCCTCATTAAGTAGGACTTTCGGCCGGATTACTGTTCATGCATGAACAGTATGCGTGAGCAGTAGCAGGAGATAATTCTGCTCCCAACCAACCTTATCTCCTAGCCTAACAAATTCTATCTCTTAGCCTAACCTCTCTTATCTTTAATTAACTCAATCCTAAGCAACAAACCTGGTTTATCTTAGCGCCTAAACAGTTACTGTTCATGCATGAACAGTACAGGAGATAATCCTGCGCCCAGCGCCTAAACCGCCGGCGTCCTAGCAGCCCTTCGACCATAGTGAAGGCCCCACATCTCTCTCCCCGTCGACAAGCAGTTCATCCTCGAGCTGAAATGCCGAGTACTGCCGCTTGAAGTCGTCGAGGGGAACCCATGAAGTTTCGGAGTCCAGCTGCCCTTGCCACTGGATGAGTTCCTTGATGCTGCGAGCAAGCCTTGCGTAAACGATAGCCCGGGGAGATGGACAGACACGCCCATGTTGCATGTCATCCCAAGGCAAGGTGCGATGACGCGGTTGAAGAAAGCCACCGGACTGCCGCCCTGATGGAGCACACCGCCGAAGCCTGTCCCCGAGGCGTCGCACTCGATGATGAACTCCTTGTTGAAGTTGGGGAGTTGGAGGACGAGTGCCGAGGAGAGCGCGGCCTAGAGCTTGGAGAAGGCCGTGGCCGCCTCCTCGGTCCAGCGGAATGCCTCCTTCTTGAGCAGCTTCGTAAGTGGCTAGGCGATGGTGCCGAACCCACGGATGAACTTGTAGTAGTAGCCTGCGAGTCCCAAGAACCCTCAGAGGGGCGCGCACGGTGCGGGGTACGGACCAGGCAGCGACCACCTGTACCTTCTGGGTGTCCATTGCGACGCCTTGCTCCAAGATGATGTGGCCGAGGTAGCCAATGGATGATTCCCCAAAGAGACATTTCAATCTCTTGAGGAATTAGCTTGTGCTGGTGGAGGAACCGCAGTACTACTCGAACATGCCGCAGATGATCGGACCACGAGTTACCGGAACGGAGGTATAGCTTGGTGAAGGTCTTGGCGCCGTGGAGCTCCTCAAGGAGTTCGTCTACCACTGGGATGGGGAATTTGTCATTGACTGTCTTGTCATTGAGGGCGCGATAGTCGAGGAAGAATCGCCATGTGCAGTAACGCTTCTTGACCAACAGTACGCGCGATGAGAATGGCGAATGGCTTGGCCGTATGAGACCTTGCCGTTCCCTCGCGCCGCATTGCCACTCAAGCTCGTCCTTGAGCAGTTGCGGGTAGCGGTACGGGCAAACCGCCACCAAAGACGTTCCCGACAGTAAGTGGATGCGGTGACTGCGAGAACACTCGGGTGGAAGTCCCGTGGGTGTGGCGAAGACCGACGCGAACTCGTCTAGCAGCTCGTCCATCAAGTTGATAGAGCTTGGAAGCGCTTGAGGTGCGAGTGTGCACCCCCAGGCCTTCCCACATCACCTTGCGGTCGCCACGTCGAAACCAGATCGTCTTGTTGGCCAAGTCCCAAAGGAGTGGTCCTAGCGTCTCGAGCCACCGGACGCCGAGCACCAAATCGAACTCCTCCAAAGGGATCACGTAGCAGTCGATCGCGAATTCCTCATCTCCGACCTGTAGATGCAACGCGCGGCCGAGCCCAAAGCTCGGGGCACGTTCCCCATTGGCAACTGTTACCTGGACCCCGTGGTGTGGCTGCAAGCTGATGCTGGTGCGTTGTCTCCGCATTGACGACGTTATGTGTAGACCCGATGTCGACCAGGGCCATGAGGAGCACCCCCGCCAGTGTGACCCGGATCTGCACCGTGCGACATGACCGGGGTTGGATGCTGATCAAGGCATGCAAGGAGATGTCTGGTTCTTCGATGGCAATATCGTCGCCGTCGTCCACGCTTGGCGCGATGAGGACGAATAGCTGCCGGCAGTTGTGGCCTGGCGTGAAGCGCTCCTTGCAGTTGAAGCAGAGCCCGGCGCTGGCCTCCCGTCGGGCTGCCATCTCATCCGACGTCAAGCGTCGCTAGTGTATGGGCAGGTGTGGGGGGCGTGCTGCTACCAGCGGTTCTGCCTGGTGTCCGACCGCCGCTACCACGGGTGCAGCAGGGGCCGTGATAGGAGGCGCGGCAGGTGTAGTGGTTGCTGCCTTGGGTGGTGCCGCTCGGTGGAGGTGCGCAGGCTGTTGGTTGGCCCACAGGACCTCCCTTGCTGCCAGGGCCCGCCGCTCGTACGCCTGTGCTAATGCCATTTCCATCTGGAGACTGGCCGGGTTTTGGAGCTCGACGTCCTTGCGGATTGGCTCCACCAAACTCGGCGTGAAGAGTTGCACTTGTTGGTGGGGTTGAAGGTGTTCCGCGCAGCAGAGAATTGCCAAGATGTTGCGCTGATACTCCTCCATGGTCCAGGTCTGGCGCAGCTCCTTGAGTTCGCCAAGAGGATTATGCCGGATGGATGGCCCAAACCTCAAATTGACAAACTCTTTGAAATTGCGCTAGTTCGGCTAGCCCTTGTCGCGCTCCAGTTGGAAATACCACTAGTGCGCGGCGTCGGTCAGGTGGTACGAGGCGACCAAACTTTCTCGGACTCCGTCGTCTTCTGCCCTCGGAAGAACTGCTCACAGCGTTGCAGCCATCCCAAGGGGTCTTCTTTGCTGTCGTACTTCGGGAACTCGAGCTTGTGGTAGCGTGGGGACTGATTCCCGTCTGCCCTTGCTGCAGCGGCATGGCCGAAATTTTGGCCGCCGCCCGGCAGGGACAGCAGTCCGTCACTTGGCCTCTTCTCCAGGTTCACCACACGATCACGTATCCCGGTGAGTTGTTCTTGAAAGGAAACAACAGTGTGGTTCATGTTCATGGATGTCGCCATCAGCTGAGCAAGTTGCTCCTCTACCTTGGTATCCATCTCGATGCCCGAGACCGTTGGCTCTGATACCAAGTTGTCATGGCATGTGCCTGAGCGCAGGGCGTAGTCGTGGAGGACAGGAGGCTTCGGCCTCGACCAAGCACCGTGGTGGCAGGAGGGAAGCGCGCCAAGGATGCGCAAGGGTAGAGGAGCAAGCGATGGGAAATAGAGAAATAGAGAGGGAGATAGATTGATAATTCTTGCTTGCCTATTAATGATAAACAGTGGTAGATTGGTAATTCTTGCTTGCCTATTAATGATAAACAGTCCTCATTAAGTAGGACTTTCGGCCGGATTACTGTTCATGCACGAACAGTACACATGCACAGTAGCAGGAGATAATTCTGCTCCCAACCAACATTATCTCTTAGCCTAACAAATTCTATCTCTTAACCTCTCTTATCTTTAATTAACTCAAATCCTAAGCAACAAACCTGGTTTATCCTAACGCCTAAACAATTACTGTTCACGCATGAACAGTAACAGGAGATAATTCTGCGCCCAGTGCCTAAACCGCCGCCCTACCAGCCCTTCGCCCATAGTGAAGGCCCCACATGACATCCCCACTACTAAGTAACAACATCTTCAAAGGGCAGATAAGTCACAACACAAGCTACCAAGGTCCCCCAAGAAACATAACTAAATATTCAGCAATCCACACATGATCGCAAACCAAGGTAGAAGATTCGAGCAGATATTGGTAAAACAGAATAAAAAAATTAGCCTAAATGGATTTCCTGAAGCAACAGATTGAGGCTTTCTCCCTAATTGAAGGCAACCAGAGTTCACTGGAACTGCATCCAGGGACGCTCAGATATGCAGGTAATATGAGCATACAGTCGTCAAGGATGCTACTCAACAGTACATCACATCCTGTTCACAAATTTGATCACTGTTGTGGACTCTTATTGGGGGAAACATTATCAAAGGAGGAGACATGTGCAAGAACAGCAGCAGCACGAGGTATCAGCAAAACAACTGCAAGCTGCTGCTGATGTCCTTGTTACTGTTGGTCAAGAAGTCCCAGGCGTACAGCAGGATTAACAAGTTCCAGTCCTCTGAGTAGGAGTCCTTGTATTAGATGGCAAGATAAGCTAGTCTATATATTTGAGTCCAATGTATTCGATCAGGCAGCAAGAAATAAACTTCCTCTTTCTATTATGCTATCTCTGTCCCTCTCGATTCTCTAATCCTGCTCCTGCTACCTTTCTTCCTCCACCACAGCACCAACTCGCCTTCCTCTTTCTATTATGCTATCTCTGTCCCTCTCGATTCTCTAATCCTGCTCCTGCTAGCACCAACTCGCCAGAGACGTCCGCGGCCGGTCGTAAACCACCCATACTTTCTATGCAGTAAATAGTCACAACAATCACACCTAAAAACCTCATAGACTAAGTATCATACCATTAAATGTGCATGATGCACGAAATCAATAGTACCAATCTGCAGACAGAAGAGGACAGACATTTCCTCCCCCAAAAAGCACAAGAGAAATACATTACCCGAGATCTACTCCCAACAATCAGTTTCAGTGACAACGATGTCTCCGCCACCCAAGATTTCCAATCTAATCCATCTTAACAGGCATGCAAGAAGAACATACGAACCATAAGATGCCGTGGTAGAATCAACAGACTACACACACTGCAGCAGAGGAATCAGAGAAGCATGAGCCTATCACTCATCTAATAGCAGCCACCGAGCGAGACCACAAACACAAATTGGTATTTGACACGACGGCGGGAAGATACGCTACCGAATAGCATACGCATAGCGATAGATAAGAAGGAAGAGACAAACAAGTACGTCTGACGAACGCGGCCACCTACCGACCAAGGGAATCGCAGTCGACTAGAAAGAACCCCACGCAGAAACGAACAAGAAAACGATTCCTACCTATACAATACGGAAAAAGCGACTTCCGATTTACCACCAATTTTTCCAAAAAAAAACCACCGATTTGTCCGATCAAAAGGGCAGAAATTTTTCCTTCCATGATTCCATCCATTTGACCAGAACCACCCGACCCCCCAACCGCATTCTTTCTTCCCCAATCATCCATCCTAAGGGAAAGAACCTCCCACCGAAAAAAATCCTGCAAGAAGGTCCCAAGAACCGATCACGGGCGCGCGTACCGCCCCAAATGGCGTCAGAACGAAATAGCAATCGCATGAGATAGAAGGGTCTCTTCTTTATCCATGGCCCACTGATCCGGAACGGAACGAGCTACACAGTTTACGGATTGGAGTATTGATCTATCTTTTTGGTAGGACAAGGAGAAGCGACGAGGGATGGGAGGGGTACAGCGGCGAGGCGCAAACCTGGAGGAGGAAGAAGCCGCCGCCGCCGCCGCCGCCACGGAGTTTGGGAGACGAGAGGGGGGAGGATGGGGGCGCGACGGGAGGGAGGGAGGGAGGCGGTTCGGTTCGGTCACGACTCACGAGGAGGGACGAAAGAAGAGGGGGAGTTTGCATTGGCATCTTCTGAATTGAATATCACGGTGTACAGTGCAAAAACATTTGGCAGATCTGAATCATCAGATTCGAGAAGAACGGTTTAGATTAAAAGGTAAATGGATACTACAGGACTCATAAATAGTAAATATGCTACAGTATTTTTAATACATTTTTCTACAGTGTTTTGGGACAGTGCACGCCCTAATCCCATCCTCTCGTTTTCGATCTGACGACCGTACGTAATGTTATGGCACTATTCACATATGACATTGCTATATAATGTTAGAGGATACGTTTCCGCAGAGTTTGGTACCACTTTCCTTTGGTCCCGAGACTACGACCATGGGACGAGACTCGGGCAGTCGGGCTCCTCTGTGGAACCTCCACGTCAGCCTTATAAAAACAATAATTTTGCAATTCCTTACTTAAAAAATAAAAACATACTCCACATGTACTATCATGATCAGCCATTATGCTATGAGATTTGTGTGTTTCTTTCGCCATGCTCTCTCTCTCCCTAATCCCCAGTCAAAAGGAAGGAGAGAGAGGAAGAAGGGAGCACAGATCTTTACTAAAAAAATCAAAATCGCTTATGTATGCACCCACATGTACTATCCATTATGCTTCGAGATTTGTGCGCTTCCTTCATCCCCTCTCTCTTCCCCAATCCCCCACTTCGAAGGAAAGAGATAGAAGAGAGCACGGATCTCGGAGCGCGTTGAGCGGTGGGGATAATGCATGTGGGTGCATTCACATATAGGAGGGCCACGATTTTTTTAAAAATAATATTATTTTAATTAAAAATTACAAAATTAAATAGTAAAAAAAACAAAAGTGACATTCCATCGTCATTCCATCTAACAATAAGAGGGTGAACAGTGTCAAATCGCCGAACGAAATGGCGGCGGGGTTCTGTTGCCATATGAATTGGTGATAGGGCTACCCTATAACCTAAGAAAAATCCCCCCAAAGCTCATTCTATACTAAAAAAAGAGAGGAGTGAGGGAAAGGAGAGAGAGAGAGAGAGTGGGAAAAGTGAGTAGTGAAGCTCTCCGATTCACAGTGGAGGAGAGAGAGGGGGGAAGCAATTAAATTTAATCATTCACTTCGCAGATAAATGTTTTTGCAACTTTGTAATTAAATTCGAACCCCTGATAGGTTAGTAAATAAAACTAGCGACATTGAATTGATTTCATTAGATCATTTTAGTTGTAGTGTAGTCTGAAACTATCGTTGTAGTTTAGATATTTTTTACACGAAAAATAATTTTGAAATGTTGAAATAGTTTTTAAACTAGAAAAATAGCAAGTAGCTCTAAAAAAATTTAAAAAAATCTAGAGTAGTTAAATAGGGTGTTTAAATCTTAATTAAAATATTATCAACTTCAATTTTGTTCTAATTTTTGCACGTACTCGCACTAGCACCTGCAGCCGTACCGGACGAGGCCAGGACCACACGTGGGGTACGCCCGAAGAATGCCTGCGAGTAGATGTATCAGTCATATTATGTAAATATTAATTTATATACGACTTATATTATACTATTAATTCATATATCTTGTTTCGATACTATTAATTCTTGTTGTATGTACAGGTAACCATGTGAAGGAGTCAGCATTACGACACCCCACACCACCCCTAGTTCTAGCCTTTTCGTATGCGAAATGACCACACCTTGTTCGCAAAGTACGTCACACCATCGAAGGGGACTATTTTTCATATTGCGTCGTCGAACATGGCTATTTTCGATATTGCGCCGTGAACAATGCTATTTTCGATATTGCGCCGCCGAAGGGAGCTATTTTTTATATTACACCGCCCAAAACGCATTCCAAATATATTTGATTACATCAAAACTCCTAAATTGTTCTCTACTTCATATTTCTTTATCTTTTCGAAAATTATCGGTTGCTCAGACACTTAAAGATATACCAAAATTATAGATTTAATTTAATTTCAAAAATAACCTCCTATTGACAATTGAATTTGCAACATATAACTTGTCGCCAATTCAATTGGTAAAATTGTTGTTTCATAACTATTGCAGTGGCGACATACTCCTATCGTCATTTGAAATGGTGACAGGATTAATTTTTTACAAAAAAAGAATATTTAATTTTAAAATTTTAAATTAAATTAATATTATTTTAAAAACAATGGGAAAACCACACTCATAAATTTATTATGTATTCGGTGAAATGAGAATGAACCTCACCTGTGTCAAAGTTCTTGGATTTTTTTAGACGGTGTAGCAAGTAGTAAGATGGACATACAGAAAGATAATACGCTTGGCTATGATTCCAACATGTCGCAATGTGAAACATAACGTGCTAGTAGTCGAACTGCATGTAATTGCTCGAAACAGAGCATTCAGATTTCAGAGTGCTAATACGAGGATACAACAAATTAGGTGATCTGTCCACATCTTATATATGTACCAGGACAGACAGTTACACAGAACAGCTAAAAAAACATAGTATGAAAAACCGGACCAGCTAGGGAACCGGACAAGTAACTGGTTCAAGATTTGCTGGTTTGACCACCACTTCAACCAATGATCCAGCAGTTCGAAATATTATATTTTAATATGTTTTGTCGATTTTAAATTCGAAAAAGGTGTAGAGTATATACCTACTTCTAGTACAAATACAGTAATATATGATCTACTCTGCTGATCCACTCTACTTGTTAGTCATATAAAGCTTGCTAGGTGGGCTGGTAAAACCCTTTCCCTCATCAGAGGTTGTGTGTTCAATCCCTGTAGCAGAAGTCCTTAAAAAATATATATTTTATTTTATTTCATTGGTTTTATACTCAACCATCTATCGAACTTTTTATTAATTAATCTTTCTTAAAATTTAATTTTAAAGTTAATCTCAGGCACTTTATTTTCAATTCTGACCCTTTTGGTCACACCACCATCCATAGCGTGACAAAACAACATTGTCATGACATAGGATAAGTCTGCAAAAATGCATTTTTGTCATACCACTGGTGGTGGCGTGACCAAACAACACTGTCACGCCACCACCCATGGCGTGACAAGAGTTTGTCCAGAAACGAGCTGGCATGACAGTGTTTTTTTGTCACGTCACGGATGGTCGCGTGACCAAAGGTGTTAGAATTGAAAATAAAGCGCACCGGGGTTAACTTTGAAATTAAATTTAAAAGGATTAATTAATAAAAAAAAGGAAAAAGTCCGGTTTACTCTCTCAAACTATCAGAAAAGTCTGGTTTACCCCCTGAACTACAAAACTGGTTATTTAACCCCCCCTAAATTTGCGAAATCCGGTCAATTAACACCCCGTAGTGGTTTAGAGCGATAGTTTTGCTGACGTGGCCAAATTCGGCCAACTTAGCATATGACGTGGCGCACCCAACCTGTTTTCTCCTCCCCCTTCTCTCTGACTCATGGGCCCCGCCTTTGCTTCTTCCTCCCGTGGGCGTGTCTGAGTCTTGCCATTGGCAGCGCAACCTCACGTTCCTCGTCGTGCTGCTGCCGCTCCCGCCATCCTCGTCCACGTCCTTGTCCAGGTCGTCGCTCGGCGCACCCACCCTGCCCACCTCGGTCGGCTCTGCGTCGCCCGCCCTCCGCCGCTGTCGGAGTTGGAGCGCATCTGTGACATCGGGAGCTACCGCTGTATGTACGAGCAGGCCGGCGAGCTCTAGATCCTGCTCGAGTACATGGACGGGGGCTCCCTCGAGGACCGCCGCATCGCCTCCGAGGCCTTCCTCGCCGACGTAGCGCGCCAAGTGCTCTCCGGCATCGCCTACCTCCACCGACGCCATGGACCCTGCAACTCCTCCGTTGGCACCATCGCATACATGAGCCCTGAGCGCATCAACACTGACCTCAACGCCGGAGTTCAAGTGCTTCATGAGCTGCTGCCTCCAGAAGAACCCGGCGAGGTAGCCGCGGCGATGTAGCTGCTACAACACCGGTTCGTCGCCCCGCCACGCAGCAGCCGCGCAGCCATAGCTACTGGCCTGGGTCTCGGTCTCGGTCCCGGCCCACTGGCGTGCGCTCCTGGCCTCAGCCTCGGGCCCCTCGTGGCCGCCGCGCTCTGCTGCGACCATCGGTGCCACACGCTCACCGATGGGGCCATCCTCCACGCCGTAGCTCCGCCACTCCCTTGCGATCCACCTCCCGGGCGCAGCGGAGGAGAGAGCCGAGGGAGGAGCCAGCGGAGAAATAGAGAGAGAGAGATGAAGAACTAGAGGAGCCAGCCAAGGGGGATTGGGGATAGAAATAAGGAAGGAGGAGCGGTGGAGAAATAGAGAGAGAGATGGAGCGTTCACACTGGTCAAACACATGCTGACTTAACAAAACCGGCCACATCAGTAAAACCACCACTCCAAACAGCTACAGAATGTTAATTGACCGGATTTCACAAATTCAAAGGATCAAATAACTGATTTTGTAGTTCAAAGAGTAAACCAGACTTTTCTAATAATTTGAAAGAGTAAACCGAACTTTTTCCATAAAAAATTCACCATCTATCTTGTGAACCAAACAGGATCCGACACCGTTCTCAGTTTTTTCCGGTTGAACTACCCGGTTGAACTACTGATCCGGTTTAGTCCGGTTTTTCGTACTATGAAAAAAAGTACTCGATATTGCAAATGAGAAGTAGTATCTTTTCTCTAGTATTTGTATTTACAACTTACAACATCAACAATAACCATTCTTGTCCTGCTAAAAAAGGGGGGGTAAATAAGCATTCTTAAAAATACATGCAAGGAGATTGTCTGTGCACTGCGTGATCCTTTTTCCCTTGTTGATATTCATTTACTCTGGAGTCTGGACTAGTCCCATTTGCAAACGCTTGTCCTCGCTTATTCTGCACTACATAATTTTGCTCAGTCGCCGATTAAAAGCTGCATGCCTGCATGCAATCTCCAGTGAATATAATGATCTTCAGGAAATGAACACTCCCCCCGAATAAATGAACAAGATAGTTGAAGAATGAATACTTAGAAAGTTAGCACAATTCGCCTTAGTAGTCAACCCTTATGTTTTGACTAGTCTTTGCATGGTAATTTATTTATCATTGTTGGCTTTTTGGTTATTTTTTGTTTTAAACTTTTAGCTGATGATGATGTAATAACTATATACATCTTTAGTTGGTGTAAAGGTCGAAAGTTATACTTCTATTATCTAAAAAGTCAACCATTATATGGTCTTCTTGAAATATAGGCAGCAGGACACCATATCATGATTAGGGATGCTTTGACGCCCGACGCCTCTCGGTATTTGCCAAATAATGAAGACGATAAGAATCAGCCTAGCGCACCACAGACGAATCCCATCGTGGTAGAAACATGCTGTTGAAAGCTCTAGCACAAACGGACGATCCTCATAAGGAATGTACTCCAGGCATGTCTCAATAAGAATTATTCAAGGTTCTCATTGGATGATATGGTGCTGCTATGCGACAGATCTGAATTCTCATATTTCTTGACTCATGTCAAATGCTTGCTGTTGTTGGAATGATGGCATCTTAATTCGATGGAATGAAACGCAGCGGTTTTTCTTCAAAGGAATCAGTTTGCCATAAACTAGACTGCCTACGATCCAGCTTGCTGGCTGCAAGAAAAATTGAGAATTAGAAGCACCGAAAATCATAAAGCGCATTTGTTTGAAAAATAATAATGATGAAGTGTAGAAAACCATTCAAATGGAAAAACCGATGTTCCTGCTTTATATGGTGTAAATCAAGTAAACTTCTTTTTTCTGGCAGTAGGAATTCAGGCCCTATGATCACCGTATTTTTATGCAAGGCCTAGAAGAAACAACGCGAATGACTGACAGGAAGTACATAGTGGATTAAGATGCCTGTGAAAAGTTACTTCTCTACATCTACCTATACAGCTAGGATGCAGACATTCAGAAATATTAAGATAGTCTACACCGTCGAGTTATAGTTGTCTTATGTTGAATTCTTAATCTGGAATGGTAAGTTCTACATTCAAAAATCAACTAACCGCTGTTTTTATGTCATGTTCCAGCCCGCAATGGCTTAGATGACGTGATGCACTCGCCTCATTTGCAACAAGAATGATTCCATGTGAAGAACATTTATCCTGCAAGCTTTGAACTAATCCCTGAAGAGATACAAAAACTTGGCCACCTCCATGCTGTAAAACACAAATATAATATAAGAAAGGGATTTACAAATATAACATAAGAAAGGGCCATGTCATAGAGAGATAAGGGAACTAGCTATTGTTAGATATGATTTGTATAGGATGTTCTTTGTATATTTTCATAAGCATGTAACTTGTATATGTTAGCCCTTAGGTCTATTGGAATAGATAAGGTTCATTCCAACATGGTATCAGAGTTATGAAAACCCTACCCTAGTTTTTTCTCCCACATGACCGTCGTCGCCACTGCTGCCGTCCCCGCGCCGGAGCTCCTTTGCTCCTCACGCCTCTGCTTCGCGCCTCCGAACTATGCTGAGCTCCTCCCGCTGTCCTGACGCACGCCGCCGCCGGATCCCGCCACTCCAAAGCACAACGACCGCCCCAGCCGCCGGATCCCACCACCCAAGCTGCTCCAAGCCGGAGTTCAACGCCTCGTCTCCCCGACGCCCAGATCTATGTCGTCGTGCCTCCTCCGCGCCGGATCCGAGCTACCCCGTCTCATTCCCGCCCGATCCGCGCCGCCGTGCCCTCTTCCGTGCGTGCTCTGCCCCAAACCTCCGGATCCGAGGAGGCTCCAGCCAGCTCTGGCCGCCGCCGCCGCCCCTGCCTCGGGCTCTGCTCTTCTTGCTCTTGCTTCTCAACAGTCCTTGCCCCCACCACCTCCCTCATACGGTATCTTGTCTCCGTAGATCTTGGATTCTAGTGCTTCTTTTCACATGACACCAGATTCTACTTGTCTCACTTCTGCGAATCCCACAACTCTTCCTTCCACTGTTCAGACTGCAAATGGTACCTCTCTTCCTATTGTAGGTCGAGGCATCCGTTCCACTTCTTCCTTTCATGTTCTTGTCATCTCTCTTGTTCCCAAGCTTACTATGCAACTTATGTCGGCCGGTCAGATTATTGATCACGATTGTCGTGTTATTCTTGAGTCCGACTTTTGTTGTGTCTAGGGCCGCCGCACGAGGACTCCGCTTGGTGCTGACCCTCGGCGTCGTGATTCGCAGCATCTTCGGGAGCTCGATTGGCGGCACCTTTCTTCCGTTGTCTCCACCAGCCAGTCAGTCACCACACCTGTCTCTGTTTTTGCTGCGTTTTCTACTGCTTCCTTTACTCAGTGGCACCATCGTTTAGGTCATCTCTATGGATCGCGACTGTCGTCTCTAGTAAGTCATGGTCTTCTTGGGTCTGTCTCTGGTGACACCTCTTTACCTTGTATGGGTTGCAAGCTTGGCAAGCAGCTGCAGCTCCCCTATTCCTCTCGTGATTCTGTCTCGGTTCATCCTTTTGATCTTGTTCACTCTGACGTTTGGGGTCCGACTCCATTCGTTTCGAAAGAGGTCATCGATACTATGTGATCTTTATTGATGATTATTCTCGTCATATTTGGATCTATTTCATGTCCTTTCGCAGTCAGGTTCTCTCTATTTACCAGAGGTTTGCCACCATGGTTCGCACTCAGTTTGATTCGATCATTCGTATTTTTTGTGCTGATTCTGCTAGCAAGTACCTATCTGCTTTGTGTCGCTTTCTCGCTAAGCAGGATACTCTTCCCCAGTACTCTTGTCCTAGTGCTTACGCTCATAACGGTGTCTCTGACCGTAAACATCGTCACTTGCTCGAGACAGCACGCACTGCCATGCTTGTCTCTTCTGTTCCACCTCATTTCTAGGCTGAGGCTGTCTCCACTGTTGTTTTTCTCATCAACATATACAGCCTTCACTGCTCTTCAGGATTCTACTCCTATCGAGCGTCTCTACAGTTGGGCTCCCGAGTACAGTCACCTTCGTTGTTTCGATTATGTTTACTTTGTCCTTCCACCTCGTGAGCGCACCAAACTGACTGCTCAGTCAGTTGAGTGTGTTTTTCTTGGCAACAGTCTTGAGTATAAGGGTTATCGTGCAACGACCCTGTTGCTCGCCGGATGAGGATCTCTCGAGACATCACCTTCAATGAGTATCGAGCTTACTACTCTCGTCCCTCTACTGTCAGCTCATATTCTCTTGTTGAGTCAATCTGCTTTCTGACTTTTCCTGACACTCAGTTTCCACTTCTGTTTCGCTTCCGCCTCCATCTTCGCTTCCCTTTCCTCCAGCTCCACCTGTTCCCCCTCCGTAGGAGTTTCCTTCTAGCTCTTTTGTTGAGATTCCACCATTTTTCCTGCACTACTCTCGTCGTGCTCGGCCTACTCCTCTAGTTGAGCCTCCGTCTTTACTGGGCCCTGTTCCCAGCTCTCCTTCCTTGCTGAGTCCTGCTCTGCCTTGTCATCCCAGATACGATCTCCGTGATCGTCGCCCTGTCAGGCTCCTGACCACTACGACTTCGCAGTCGTTGCTCTTTCTAAATGTATGACCTACCGTAAGGCTGCTTCTCACCCTAAGTGATAGCTTGCGATGTATGAGGAGATTGCTGCTTTGGAGCATACCAACACTTGAGATCTTGTGCCTTTTCCTACGCGTGTCACTCCCATAACGTGCAGGTAGGTGTACAAGATCAAGATTCGCTCGGATGGTTCTCTTGAGCGCTACAAGGTTTGTCTTGTGACACATGATTTTCAGCAGGAGTATGGTCGTGATTACGATGAGACCTTCGCTCCTGTCGTCTACATGACCACTGTTCGCACTCTTCTTGCTGTGGTCTCTGTTCGACAGTGGCTCATCTTTCAGCTAGACGTCAAGAATGCATTTCTTAATGGCGAGCTGCGCAAGGTCTACATGCAGCCGCCCTTGGGTATTTTGTCCCTGCTGGTATGGTTTGTCGCCTTCGTCGTTCTCGCTATGGGCTCAAGCAAGCCCCTCGTGCTTGGTTTGACTGCTTCTCCTTTGTTGTTGTTGCCGGCTTCTTTGCTAGTGATCACGACCCTGCCCTCTTTGTACACACCTCTCCTTAGGATCGGATGCTCCTCCTTTATGTGGATGATATGACCATTACTGTGGACGACTCTCAGTACATTGATTTTGTGAAGGAACATCTTAGTGAGCAGTTCTTGATGTCTAATTTGGGTTCTCTTCATTATTTTCTTGGGATTGAGGTCACTTCCACGCCTAAGAGCTACTACCTCTCCCACGAGAAGTACATTCAAGATATCCTTGCTTGCGTTTATCTCACTAATCAGCACACGGTGGACAATCCTATGGAGCTTAGTGTTCACCTTCGGCCCACTGGTGGGGAGCCTCTTAAGGATCCCACTTGTTACCGCCATCTTGTCGGGAGCCTTGTCTATCTTGGGATCACTCGACCTGACATTTCTCACCCTATCCGCATTCTGAATCAGTTCGTTTCTGCTCCAAGTCAGCTACACTATAGTCGCCTTCTTCGTGTTCTGCGATATCTTCGTGGGACCATCCGTCGTCGCCTTTTCTTTGCTCGTTCCAGCCCCTTGCAGCTTCAGGTGTACTCTGATGCGACCTGGGCTAACGATCCTTCTGATCATCAATCTCTTTCTGTCTATTATGTTTTCCTTGGCTCCTCTCTGATTGCATGGAAGACCAAAAAGTAGACTGTTGTTTCCTGTTCGAGTGTTGAGACTGAGTTGCGAGCCATGGCGACGTTGACAGCTGAGATCACGTGGCTTCGGTGGCTACTTGAGGATTTCGGTGTTTCAGCTTCTGCACCTACTCCTCTCTTATCAGACGGTACTGGTGCGATCAGCATTGCTCGAGATCCAGTGAAGCATGAGCCCACCAAGCATATTAGAGTAGATGCTTCGTTCACGAGATCGCAGTGTAGGACTAAGTTATTACTCTTCAGTATATGCCTTCGGAACTTCAGTTAGCAGATTTCTTCACCAAGACACGGACTAGAGCTCAGCATAGCTTCTACCTCTCCAAACTCAGTGTTATTGATCCACCATGGGTTTGAGGGGGTAGTTAGATATGACTTGTATAGGGTGTTCTTTGCATATTTTTATACACATGTAACTTGTATATGTTGGCCTTTAGACTCATCGGAATAGATCAGGTTCATTCCAACAACTATCTACATATTTGAACTAACAACTATCTACATATTTGAACTATCACTGGCATGAAAATCAGATTATGCCAGATAGTTATAATTCAGCTCCATCAACTTAAAAGTAAAATAAAGCGAGATGGTTCTTAAAAAAAATGATGATCTATTACAATTCACACAATAAGCTATGGGAATATTGTTTGATTTGCAGACCATGCATCATCATAACTAGTTGTTTGTTTTATGACTAGGCTTGCAACATACCTTGATAATGTTGGAAAACTTTGAACAGAAGCTGGTTTTGCCATGGATCAAGAATCCTACTCCATCGAATATCAATGTATTATTTTTTAGGTGAAGTGACTGGCCAAATGTCGAAATCTGATTAGCTGCATGCCTTTGTCGAATTAAATACCTAGCAAAAAGATGAGCATCAAGAACGAAGAATCTTACTGTATTTCACATGGACAACAGAACAAAATTTTCTTGCTGAAATATTAGTTTCTCAAAAGAAAGCTAACACGAACAGTGTTCACAGAAAAGTGCCTTGACTATGTTCGAGAAGAGAATCAAGCGATTTGGACTTTTTACAAACAAACATCATCTAGATGGATGATATAGTTACTTAAAAGCATCTATCTTGAATTTTTATGTGTTGTATATTAAATCTTCTGTTTTACAGTAAATTAAGCCAATTAATCATGTCAGTGTTAGATAACCTTTTCAAAAGATAATTGTTAGGTAGCCTATGATAAATGACACTGATTTAGAATAATTAAGCCTGTCAAATATTAAAATATCTTTCGCTTCTAATAATTGCTTGGCTTCAAATTGAGAAAAGAATGAATCATGTAGGATTTTGATAATTCTAAAATGCAGATACTTCAGAAAACCACAAAAAATATGGCATCAAATCTTATGGAAACTGGAAAGGTCATAACCATGACAAAATTAGTATTTTTGTCCTTTACATTAAAAAGATACAGAACACTGAATCTTTCATTAACAAGGATGTGACACCAATTCAAAATTCCATTTTCACAGGATAGGCATCATACAATGTGTACACAAAAGCATCTCATAACATTTAGCGGATTGTAGTAGATTGCCTTACTTTCCAGGTGGCAACAGGACACCAGCTTGAAGAGAATCAAAAAGCCAATTGGGATTCAACATCGAGGAATCGATAGCACAACCATATAAGAACTTAGCTGTCGATACCTGTTGCAACAAATACCACCTATGAAACACAAGCGCGATATGGCCCAAACATGAATGAGCAATTTTAAATGCATGTGAGACTATTCTCATTATTCCTACATCATATACATACCAATAGACGGTACCAAAAAAACATAGGAAATGGAATAGCAAACCTTTTTAGGGGAAAGAACCATGGGAGGTTTCCACCTTGCAAGCACTGCCAGCTTGCTTTTCTTATCATGTGGATACGATGGCACTTTAGAAAGAACATAACCTCCAAATTTTCGGATTAAAGACTCAATTTCTTTTTCCTTGTGACTTTGAAACCCAGTCAACAAAAACTCCAGTCCATGAAATATGGCGTCTTTATTATTAATGTATTCCCTGGGCTTCAGTGTGTCGATAATCTGACTGTCTGACCCTGCAAAGATTCAAGCATGAGCATCACCAAAAGTATCTAATGATTCTGAAGGTATTACTCAAGAGTCAAGATACGTCAGAGTACATCTCCAACATAAGGGATCATAAAAACTTACAGCTGAATCGAGATTTAGTCCTTCTGCTCTTGGTTCGTCTAGTACTAAGTTTAGCTTCCAAAAATTGAACTCCTTTTCTTTTAAGGTCCCGTTTACCAACATTCAAATGCGTTGTTGATTGAGGACAAACTTCTGATGGGATATGTTGCTCTCTGCTTTGATGCTCACTATTACCCTGAGCATAAGATGACTTCTTCTGAAACACAGAAAATTCTTTCAGACTTCCAGCTTCAACATTATTTTCTATGAATTGATTAGAGGCTTGCACACGCTGTATCTTCTTATTTAAAATTATTGGTGTGCGTATTTCCTTCTGACAAACTGCCACATGAACATCATTATGTGTTGCACTACCTCCCAATATGTTCGATATTGGTGCTGTTGTGCTAAAAGGCCTGAGTGAACTGTATTTTCTGCGCGTCCATGGAACATTAGATTCTGGTGCCTTAACAAAAGGCGCAGAAGATGGATCGGCTTCTACATCCAGATCTTGCTTCCTATGAGGTTCTTTGGGATAAATTAGTTCTTTCTCCTCCCCTTTCCTCTGTTTGCACTCAGCAGTCTGACTAGTGGAACCTTCATTGCAAGATATGCTACATGGAACAAAGGAACAGAGAGGATCCGCAAGTGATAAGCTTGAACATACTACTTGATAACACGACTCTGCAGCTTCAGCACCTTGATTTTGTTCACAGAAACCTTCAGTTTTGCAGGGAAACGATGCTCTTGAAGACGCAACCATTTCCATGGATGCTGCTCTAGATGCAGAAGGGCGCTCATCCATGATACCCATTGACTCAGAAATGAAGCTAGTTTCTTGTTTGAACAATTCCTTCACATGCTTCCTTGTACCACTACCAACATGACGTGCACCAATTCCTCCACCTTCCTGAAAAGAAATTTTACATTGCAATGAGATAGATCAAGAGTGTTGAATGACAGATATAGGAATCAATGAAGTATAATATGCTGATTTTTGCATAGCTACATTTGATGCCAAAACATTTTATTTACCTTAAGGATATTTTGACTGCTTACTAGAGTCATCAAGCCTCCAGCAAAAGCACAGTTGTTTTTAGTCGACTTCTGGGGAGCAGTTTCCTTATTTTTGGGGAATGGCATTGTTTTACCTGGAGTTGATTGCTTTACAGAATCACAGCCCGGAGTTGATTCTTTCTGTAGCATACCAGCTGAGTTATTATCTGCTAAAGAATCAGGTACCTGGTCATTGGTATTAGCGTCTTGGCTGTGCCATCTTTTGCTTTGCTTCTCAGAAGAACAGATCTCTAAAATGTGCGCTTCTCCATCACATGGGGGACACCCAGGCTGAGAGAATTGCTGTTTCAAATCACTTGTGTTGTGACCTTGAGAAGAACAAGCAGTTTGAACAAGAGACAGGCCAACATCTTGGAATACATCGAACATTTCGGTCTCATCCAATTCTGAAAGCCAATCACTCTCATCCAGATCATTTTCAGAGGATCCACAAGTATGTTCTGGATCCTCGAGAAAACACTGTTTCCGTGCTTCTTTTACATGCAGAGCAGCTTCTATGGCAGCTGCAGCCAACTTATCAGACTGACAATCATTAAGTATCATTTCTGCAATAACCATGGCTTCAGAGGCAGCAATAGACAGCTCAACTGCATCATTCACATCTGCATTACGGAGCTTCCGAACATCGACCTTTCCACCAGGCACTTGATGTCTTCTTGCATCAAGTGGTTTATTGATTTCCTTGCTAGCCACTCTACAGACTTCAAGTAGCTTATCATCTTTAAGGGCTTTAGCCTCCAATTTATTTCGGGGCACAGCATTGACCTCTTGTGCTTGACCATCAACATAAGAGCCCTCTAATGGACCTTTACATGTACCAGAGTTTAGAATCTGAGGACTACTGTTGGCTTGAGCTGAGGAGAGTTGTGTAGCATTTTCTGAAGAAAGATGCAAAGAGAAAGGCGGTACCTGTAGAGGAGATGTATTCAAAATATGTTATAACAGCACAAGACAAGAAAAAGATTTTGTCTGTGCTGCACAGAAAGAGTCAATATGCTTTGGCTATCACAGGCCAAAAATCGTTATTACACCAACCTCATCACTCATAATGCAATCTGTCAAGGTGATTGACAATCAAGCAATATGTGATCAAAGTTTAGAAGCTAATTGAAAATCACAAACGCATTTTGGAATGAAGAAATAAGCAGTAAGCAACATGAAAATGGCATACTGAATCCGAAAAATTTATTCTTTCCCTCTTCGAGGGAATATAACTGGCGGAACAACAATAAGTACACTGTGCAAGTGTGCATTCCTGGAACAAAAAATGTTATCTCAGCACAAAGGACAAAACTACATTTTTATGCAGGATTGAATCATTGAAGGCTGCATCAAAAATTCAAAATGCAGTACTATCTCCTGAATAAATTGACCTAATTCGCAGAATGACAATAAACTACATTATAATTCAATTTCCTTGTAATTTACATCGAGAGTTCATGTGATCCAAGCAAGGAGCAACATCTCATAAACTTACATCACCGCTGGTTGGAGTAATCACAGCAGGTGTATCCTCATCTCCAGACAAATGCAAACGAAACCCACTGTAACCACCAGCATTTACCATGGCACTCTGACAACTCTGTTGCTCTTGCGCATGGTCTCCAATAAACACACAATTCTGCAATTCAATGAAGAAACCACTGACATCAAATCATAACAGACAGTACACAAAGAAACATTGATGTATTCAGATCGGATTTAGCATATGTCATTTCCTACCAAATACCAATCATTGGCTTCGGTTATTGTTTCTAAGATGGGATGACCAGGCATGCTGACGTTAAGAAATCAAAAGATAAACTCAAAGCCCACAAGATTACCACCAATCAATGCACAAATAAGACAAGAAGAGCACCTCACAAGTCGGCGATGAAACGCCAGCACTGTCTTTTCGGTGTTCACCGACTGCCGGCTGCCGATGCGGCTGAAGCCATTGAGGGAGCCAAGCAATGTCCTGCGCAACTCAAAGCAACACATAAAGGTTGTTAAAAAGGAACTCATCTCAGGTCCATCTTGTTCAAGAAGCATACCCCATACATCCCACCAAGAGCAATACACGTTGAAGTATTGCACCGCCCGACCAAGTGCCAGGGCGGAGAGAAATAGATAGAGTGGGTTACCTCGGAGAAGCGCGGCGAGTGGTAGCCGCAACTCGACATGGCGACCGCCGACCGGGCTGTCGCCGCCGCCACGAGAGGACGGCAGGGGGCGCGAGGCGGCGAGGGTTCTCTTTTTTTTTCCCCCTTTCTTTCTTTAACAAATCTCTCTCCCCGCCACAATAGGATTCGCGCCAGAATCACAAAAGGGCGGGTTTTCTTTGGGGAAAGGGATGTAATATTTTGCAGTAGTGACTGGCAATGGGCCCGAACGTGCACGTTTTCACTACACGCACCCCTCAACTGCTACCAATGATGTTTTAGTTTAGTTTATCGCTTTTGAGTTTGAAGATCTCCAACAAAGAGTATTTCTGGTGATAGTCATCCTCTGTAGCACAGTAAACCTTGTATGTCATTAGTGCATGTACAATACAAGATGTTTATACATGGTGTTTAAAGAGATAATATAATCATATCACCGAGCACGCATGTAAAAAACCATTTCCTCTGATACAAATATATCTTTTGTAAGTGCTTACATGGTTATATTTTTATTTTATTATATATAGTTATATAACTAAGCATCTATTAAACACCGATACCTAATTAAGCGTTTTATTTATCCAACGTGGCAACATAAATTAGTTTTTATTTGCTAAGTTTGTTTCTAAGCACTTGTATTATAGGTGCTCTGAAAACTCTTGAATAATTAATGTATCCTCTACTATCTGGCTTGTTCTCAAGTGACTCATGCGGTCATGCCTTTCTTCAGTGTTATAGTTTGCACAATGAAAATTGGAGCCACATTCTCCTCTACGCCATTTGACCTCTTGTCACCAACGACTCCATTCCCATCATCAGTCATAAACAGAGCCACATCAACATGTCATATTAGGAGATATGGAAAGCCAAGGGTGATAATTCAAGGCTGCAACTGTCCCTTTGTTCAAGTAAAAGGCCATGCTCCTATTGAAATAACCCAAAAATTGGGATTTCAAATTTTCGGAAGTTTTTGGTTTGAATTTGGATTTCTTTCCCTTTTGGCAAATCTCAGCCTTTTTCCGCTTTCCTCTTTGGGCAAATCCGTTTCCTTCTTCGGAAAAACGCCTTCTCTCCCGGGCGCCTTCTTCTTCCTTCCTCCCCGCCAGCTTCTCTCGCCGCTGCCTTTGTTGCAAATTTGGCGGCGCCGCATTTGTTGACCGCTGTGCCACCTCGTCGCGCCCAGAGCCTTCTACCGCCTTCGCCGTCTCCACCTCACCCCGCCACCCTCTCTCTCCCGGCGCCGCCTTTCTTCCCCGACCGCACGCGTCGCCGCCTCTACCACGCCCGATTCCTGCTCCCACCGCCTCAACCTCGCCCTATAAGAGGTTCCCGAGAGCATCCTTCGTCGCCTTTTCCCTTCCGCACCTCCCCTTCACCCCTCCTCCTCCAGAGCCGACGGATTTTGAAGAAACGTCGCCGCCACTGTTCTTCTTCTTCGTCGAGCCCGACGCCAATTCGCCGCCTCCGTCCACCCAAGCTCCAAATCAAGCCCACCGTAAGCTCCGCCTCCCCTCCCCGCTTCTTTTCCGCCTCTTCCCCACCTCCCAAACCCACCAGAGCTCGCCGGCACCGAGCTCCACCACCGCATCCTTCCACGGCCTCCGTCGCCAAGCCACCTCAGTCATCTCCGAGCCCCATCTCCACCACCCCCGAGCTCCTACCACCCCACTGATGCTCAAGCACTCCTCCTTTTGGTCCGTGCGCCACCCTAGCGCCGCCGGCTTCGTCCCCTGCTCCGGTCGTACGCCGCCACCCCATCTCCGCACCTCCTTTGTTCTCCCAAAGCCCAAAAATGGAACTCCCTTGCCACCCCGGTGCTCACCGCACCTTCCTCCGCCACCATCCCCCACCGGAGTCGTCGCCGTCTTCATCGGTGCCACCTCGCCGGCCAGCGAGCGCCGGCTTTTCTTGGCCGCCACGCCAAGCTCTCGAGCCGGGCCTTAAAACCTAGCCAATTTGGGCCGTAGTTTAACGATAAACGACGCACCGCCATCGCTCAAACAAACCGCCTCTATTGTTCATTGCATAGTGATTTATACACTGTTTATCCTGAAAATTGAAACATCGTTTCCAATCAAAAATACACAAGAAATTCTTTTCTGCTCATTTTCACCAAAAACAAATGAAACCCTTAATGTTCGGATTATTTGATGTTCATTAACCAAAAACAATAAATCCTATTATTGTCCACTCACTTATTTTCGGGCATGAATAGTAAAATAGTACTATTCATCAACCGACTCTTTTTCGCCCAAAACCCTAATTTGACATTATATGTCAAATTTGATCGTCTCGAACCCCGAAAACCCCTTTCACTGTCTATTCTTTTAAACCAACCCAAACGCTGGCTATTGCACAGTAGCTATTTACTGTTCGCCCGACAAATCAAAACACTATTTATAACCCGAAAATGGGATTCCCTATTCCTTTCCTAATAAACAAGAAACCCTAATTATCGTTCAAAACCAAAACAAGAAATCTAGTTACTGTTTGGATCCAATATTTGTGAATGAATAGTAAAAATACTACTATTCATTACCCGACTGCTTTACCAAACCCTAATTAGACATTTTATACTCTTTTCGACCGTTTCGAGCCCGTAAATCCAAATCTCAACTCCGTTCAGTCCAAACAAGTGCCAGATAAATCTTCAGCACCCCACACACCACCTTCTTTATGATTCTATATCCATTTACAATATTTTTGTTGTACTTGGATCCTTTCATCAGATCCGCTCAGTCCAATTCAACACCAAATAAATACCTACTCCACACCACCTTTCTCTGTGTTTATTTTCTGGTTTTATTTACTTACATGTTGTTCCCAGCTCATTCCTTGTCGAGCCGGATTTTATTTGAATTGTTTTATTGTTTTGTTTTGCGCTAGGTCACGACTTTGACGACTGCATCTGTAAGACGCGACAAAACCAAGATCCGTAAGACTTGGTGCAAGAAGGCAAGTCGCATTCTTTGATCATTTTGAACCTACAGTTCATCTATGTATTATTACTTTCATTACTGTATTTGTGCCAATTACTTTAAATATTAAAATAATACTTTTGAATGTCATGACAATTAGTTAAATCCTAAATACCCCACAAACAAACCCACCCAACTTTTGTAGGTCATATTCACCTTGACAAGTTTAGTCCACATAAAATATTATCTATACAAGGTAGCTTTGTCACCAAAACTGTGTTCATCAATCAAAAGCAAGTATTGGCTTTAGGCCAATGGTTTTGGTGGTGAGTTGAGGGTTGGATCCAGGAAGTTGTACAACCCAATAGACTCGGGTTAAAAGTGAGTCATCAGTGAGATCTGGAGGTGGACAACCACAAGTTGGTGTTGGGTCATCGCCTCACTGGATGACATGTAAGGACAAGAACCTTGTGCCAAAATAATGACATAGAATCCGCTCAACCACAAGCGTGGTCATTACTCCCTAGCTTAGTACATCGCTTCTTCCGATTGAATATCCGCAAGTATCATCCGTTGCTTGTGCGTTAGGACGAGGAACTTGGTGTGGGGCGGAGTGGTCGAAGTGGACACTCACCGGTTTCCGCCAGGTATGGGCCCATTAGCGTCGAGTACAGATTCCACTATTGGCCGGTGGTCTCCCGAGCTGTATGGATTAAGACCTATTGTGTAGAGACTAGAAAGGTTGAGCAGTGAAAAGGCTTTGTTATCTCAGCTCAGTCGCACGCTAACATATTGCGTGTCTATGTTCTGACAGTATGAGCATGAGATATCTTGTGGGTAAAGTTGGGCAACTCTGCAGAGTGAATAATTAAAGGTATTCGAATACGCCGTGCTTCCGGTTAATGAAGCTGTGTTAATGGGTGATTCCAGTACAACGACATAAGTAGAGTTTTTGAGATGTTAAGTTGGTAATCAAGTTTGTTGATAAACCCCTAATGCTATTACTTATTATTATTTTACTGTTTTATAAATTGTTTTAAATGCAAAATGCATCCACATATGCCAGGTATGGTAAACCCTAATCATCCATTGAACTCCTTGCATGTAATTATTTAGCATTTTCATGCGGCTTGTTGAGTACGGTGGTAGTACTCATTCTTGCAATTTGCAAAACATCCCTGTGAGCAAGATTTTGGTGGACCCACTGAAGGCAACGATTACTATTATTAGGTCTCGACTACGCTCAAGCGTACATGTGGTTTGAAGTTCTTTTGTCGTGTATTATATTTAACTTTGGGCTTGGATGCTCGTGTCAGGTCAAAACAGGTTGTTAAACCTTAACTTCGTATAACAAAAGTCTGGTTTCTGTTGCAATCGAAAGCTGGCTTGAGATACTATTTACTTCGCAACTGTATATCCTGGACGGTTGCGAAGGGTTTAGCAGTCCCGAGAATCGGGACTGTTACACCTATTTACTACTCTACCCAACTAAGTGAATTATTGCGTGTGCCTACCCGTTCAACTCTTTCACATCAACGTACAAACAACCACAGGGGGGGTAGTGAGGAGTATGTTTTATTATTGGATTTAGTTTTAACCATAATGTGATTTTTGCGTCTATCCTTCTCCCGATTTTTAACAATGTTCCGATAGCATGCTAAGATGATATGCACGAATACACAAAAAGTAAAAATGCACCGGATTAGTGGTGTCTAAATAGGCGACCTGGTATGGGCTCGATTAGGTCCAGCCCTGCTAGATAATCAGGTTGGTCGGAAACGGTTAGTCTGTCGGACCGGTGCCGGCCCAATTAGGCCATATAACACAATATTTTTTAAATAATGTAAAAATTCCTAGAATATATATATAATTTTAAAAAGCAAAATAAATGTATGTATACTTATAAAATGAACTATATAAAATTAAAAACTACAAAAATAAAAACATATAAATATTAAGAGGAAAACATAAAATGATATATAAATTTAAAAAATGAATGGATCGTGCCAGACCTGGCGTGCCGGCCAGACTCAGCTACAGTATGAATTATACCGTGCTTCGTACCGGAACGGTCCGGATACACCTGCTGCTGGACGGTGCCCCGAGCCGGCTGGCCGCGGTTTGAACCGTACAGCCGAGATGCGTGCGATGCGATTCCCATGGGTAACCAGGATAAGAAGCGATAGCGCACGCCCACACACCGAAGCAGAGAAACCTCCATGGCGATGGCCACAGCCCTCTCCACCTCGCTCCCGCACCTCCCGCCTCACCGCCTCCCCTCATTGCCCTCCGCCGCCGTCCCCCTCATAGCCCGCGGCCTCCGGCGGCGCGGGGCTCCTCCCCCCGCCCGCCTCGCGGCCTCGGTCTCCGCGGCGTCCGAGGTCCTCGACTCCACCAACGGCGCTGTCCCCGCGGCGCGGAGCGGCACAGCGGGGCAGTACGGGAGGGAGTACTTCCCTTTGGCCGCCGTCGTCGGGCAGGTGAGGGACTTCGCATCGATCCTCCGCTTCGTGCTGTCTGTACCGGACGGACGACGCTGATTGCGTCGCGCCGTGTTTGTCAAGAGGCATTTCGTCGAGCGAGTGGCGCGCGCGCTCTTGGCGTTTCCACGAATGGATTGCTGGTGTTCGTTAGAGGAATTTCGTCGAGCGAATGGCGTGCTCATGCCGTTTTTACGAATGGATTGTTGCAACTGGCTTTGGTGTTCCTTTTGTTCGGTTTTGCCGTGTTGAGATAGTTCAAGCGATCATAGTAGGGTGGCTTAGAGTATTTGGAGCATCCATGGAGAGATAACAACGCTGTTTGAGTTGGTTTGAACTGTTCCAGTAACCATGGTTTAAGAGAAAATTTTTTAGGGGTTTAACTTTTTAAGAGCAAAATGCAACATATGCACGAAAGTTAAATTACAGAGAGGTGTTTTCGGAAACATCACGCTAGTGTTATATTATGATTTAATCTGTAGCAGTGCTTTGTGTAGCTGACAACTAAGAAAAATCACCTTTCAAGCTTTAGTTTCCCCCATTGTTTCCTGCATTGAGGTAGTATGAACTCAAACACGTCATTTTGGGTTGTAACTTGAATCTCTTGTGGTCGTCCAGGATGCAATTAAAACAGCTCTGCTGCTTGGGGCAATCGATCGTGAGATTGGAGGCATTGCCATCTCAGGGAAACGCGGGACAGCAAAGACGGTGATGGCGCGCGGCTTGCATGCCATGCTTCCACCCATTGAAGTGGTTGTAGGCTCAATTGCAAATGCTGACCCTAGCTTCCCAGAAGCGTATGTGCTCAAATTCGCTATACAATAATGCTTGGAGAATTTCTGCTTTCAGCATTCGAATTTTTCCTTTCACCCCAATATATTTTACATACGAAGTTTTCTTACTCCAATTTTGAGTTGCATCACAACCTATTGTGGGATTGTTTATTATTTTTTTTGTTTCTGAAATGTCTGTCAGCTCACTTGATTGAGTTCCTCTTATGGCAGATGGGAGGATGGTTTAGCTGACCGCGTTCAATATGACGCTGATGGCAATGTCAAAACTGAGATTATCAAAACACCTTTCGTGCAAGTATGTCACACCAACTTTAATGTGATGATATTTGTCTATACCATCATTAGTTTAATAATGTTGCAGGTTTCCCCTTGACAGATTCCACTTGGTGTCACAGAGGATAGGCTGATTGGGTCAGTTGATGTTGAAGCATCTGTGAAATCAGGAACTACCGTATTTCAACCTGGTCTTCTTGCTGAAGCTCATAGAGGTGTTCTTTATATTGACGAGATAAATCTATTGGATGAGGGCATAAGTAATCTACTTCTGAATGTCTTGACGGAGGGAGTTAATATTGTGGAAAGAGAAGGCATTAGCTTTCGTCATCCATGCAAACCACTTCTAATTGCTACTTATAACCCGGAGGAAGGATCTGTACGTGAACACTTACTTGATCGTATTGCAATTAATTTAAGGTACTTTAGACTATGAAGGATTGCTTGCTTACTCATTTTTTATAGCCATTTACACAGTACTTATTATTTATCAGGGATTAGTGTGGTCTAACATAAGGAAATCTTCACTGCATTTTTGAACTACCGTAGTTTACTCATTGCCATAAATGTTTCTTGCTGCAGTGCAGATCTCCCAATGAGTTTTGATGACCGTGTTGCAGCTGTGGATATTGCAACACAGTTTCAGGAGTCTAGCAAAGAGGTTTTTAAAATGGTGGAAGAAGAGACTGAGGTTGCAAGAACTCAGGTACTACCGATAAAGTTAGTTAACTAGGGCTGTAAGGCGCCTCTTTTGTTGAATCAGCATAGGGTGCACTGGTGCAGAGACTATTTTGTTTTTGTTTTCCATTCTTTGTATTTCACACTGATAACTTTTTCTTCAGAACACTGTATATTTAACTTAATCCTGCAATCAGTTCTCACAAATATCTGGGGTCTATTAGTATGCTAGCCACGAGCCATATTATACAATCATGAACACAACGAAGAAACAAATGGTTACATGAAAAGCAAGAAAATACATCAGGTGCAATACATGTTAGGACTTAAAACGTGGATCTCTGACATTTTTATCGGATATCTTACGAGTTAGACTACAAGTTAACTGGGCTTGTATACTCCCTTTGTTTCTTATTTCTTATTACTAGTCAGGTGCCCGTGCGTTCTAACTGAATCCTAATCCTTACACAAGCATGCATCAAGAGCATAACCGTGCTCTTTAAAAGCTATTAGCAATTAAAAGACATGGACAAAGACCTTAACAATTAGATTTTAAAGTTAGTTGGGCTTGTAACTCCCTTTGTTTCTTATTACTAGTCAGGTATCTGTGCGTTGCAACGGAATCCTAATCCTTACACGAGAATGCATCAAGAACATAACCGTGCTCTTTAAAAGCTATTAGCAATTAAAAGACATGGACAAAGACCTTAACAATTAGATTTTAACTTAACTGAGCTCTCTTTATATATGGATCAAGTTTGGTAAAATCTGAAGCTGGCAATGGCAGACCCAGGATTTATCGTATAGGTGTTCGGAGTTAATAAAATATTATTCAATGGAAAAAAATTAAAGGTCCACGATAGCAAAAAAAACAAAGTACAATTTTTTCGTACTAGAAATAACACCACAAGGAATTGAGAGAAATTACAAAATAATTAAGAAAAAATGTTGAATTGTGAATTTGGGATTTGGGACCGAGGAATTGAGGAATGGAGAATTGGGGATGTACATGTGTTGCTATTGACGTATGCAGCCTAACTCGTCGGCCCATAAATTTGTAGTTTGCAGGTTTGATTGGTCACATGAATTTGTATAATTTGAGAAGTTGAGATCATTAATAAATTATATAGGCATGTCTGGATGAATTTATATTCATATTGCTGAAGTATGCCACCATTCTTTGCTACAGCCTGGTAATCTAACTTAAATCTAGAGTTATCTATTAGTCTCGTGCTCAGCTGAGCTGAAAGTTTAGTTGCTTTGGCCGAAAATGGTCTAGATATTCCATTATCTGCTACAATTAGCTTGTTATTACTTAGAATCTTCCTATCCAATGAGAACTCCACATGGATACTTAAAAGTTTTCAAAGTATAATATGTTTATACAAGATTAAATTTCATGAGGGCAATCTAATGCTTCATTTTGGTGTCAGCCAATAATGTAATAATTTGAACTACCCTATACATTTTTCAAAGCTCTAAGATCTACAATTCACATAAATACAAGATTCATCAACCACAATTCACTTTTCAAACCGGTTTGGCTGTTTGGGAATTAGGGATTTGGGATTGCATACCTCACCTCAGTGACTCAGTCCTCACTCCTCAGGACCTGTGCTCAGGGGTTGGGGCTCGCCGGCTCGGTCGCCTAGATGGCCACGCTCACACGCTTTGCCCCGCCGCAGACCAGTCCCGCTCACGGCTCACCCTAGTCCCTAGCTTTGGTCCATCGCCATACCGTCTCCGTCTCGCCACCCGCTCGGAGTTGGAGCCTCGGTCCTCAGAGCAGCACACGGCACGCCTCACCCCACCCCGCTGGCCGCTGCGCTCGGAGCTCGGTTGCTTAGAGCAGGCCACCGTGGCGCTCCTCCTCTCCCTCCCGCAGCCGCCCCACTCACCATGACTCACCCGCCCGCGTGGCACACCGCGCCTACCACCGTCGCTGCAAGCCTGCAAGGCGCAAGGGCAAGGTGGTGTGCCTGTGTGTTTCATTGAGAGAGAGAGAGAGAGAGAGAGTTATGGTTTGCCAATAAATGGGCCTTGGGATATTGGGCCGAGTCATTGTGGGGGAAGGCTAGAAGGCAATGGCCGAATGCGGAATGCCTTGGCTTTGGTGGGCTGTGTGAGTGCCGAGTGGGCTGCGAGTGAGGTGCCGACGGAATGGGCTTTGATGTCTTATGAGCTGGGAGCAGCATGTGTGGCTGTTGTGGATGTGCAACTACGTGGTCGTGTTGAGTTTCTATCATAAATTTGGGAGGTCTTATGCAAGCTCAGCGCGTATGAAGGAACAACATGGCCCTCGTCATCGCAACGTCTCATTTGAAGTCGGACAGTGGGCCTGGCTCCGTTTGCAACACAGGACAGCTTCCTCCGTCACCAACCGGCACTGATCAAAGCTTGCTCCTCGGTATTATGGTCCGTTCTGGATTTTGGGATGTATTGGTTCGGTGGCCTACCGCCTGGAATTACCCGCCCGTGCTCGCATTCATAATGCGTTTCATGTGTCACTACTGAAGGAGCACCGCCGGCAACCCGCCAGATGCTGTTGTTGCTTTACCATATATCTTACATGGCTGTGTTATTCCTACACCGAAGAAGATTGTCAAGTCCCGCCTAAATCGTGGTGTTTGTGAGCTGTTGGTTCAATGGCGGGGTCTGTTTGCCGCAAACGCCACTTGGGAACAACTTTGGGAATTTCGTCGTCGTTACCCAGCCTTCCAACTCGAGGATGAGCTGATTCTCCAGTAGGGAGGAAATGTTTGGACTCATTTTTGGGTAAGACGTATAGTCGTCGTGCCAAAACCGGGGACAACAGCAGCAGTGCACGGCATTAGTTGCCTTTGCGGCAATCCAAAGGAACTAGAGTTCGAGTTAGTTAAGAGATCGAGTTAGTTTACATAAGATCAGTAGTTTCCTTTTATGATACGTGTTTATTTCGAATTTAGATATGCTTGTTAGGGGATGCCTCTATTTAAAGAGAGGCAGCCGATTAGATTAAATCAATCAGGAAAGAAGTGCCTATAGAATTTACTTGCGACATCAGAGCCTCCTGTCACGGCAACAAGCCGGTCTTGCTGTTGCCAGGAGGGCGATAGTTTGCCCCCTCTAGTACCTAGCTATCCTCTTTGTTCCAATCCTCAAGCCCGTGACTCCCTTCTTCCACCTCTCACGTGTTAAGAGTGTTGTATATTCTCCACTCTCTCTCTCTCTCTCGGCCCATGTGGCCTATGTAGCCCATGAGGCCTATGCAACAATGTCTATATATACCCTATCAATTAATGAATAAGCTGCACAATTGTGAATAGAAAATCACTCTCTTTTCTAACATGGTATCGAGCTATTCAACCCTAACCCTAGCCCTGTTTCCAAATCCACCACGCCGTCTTCTGTTCGCAACGTCTCTCGCTTGGGCCGGTGGGCCTGAGCCGCGCCGACATCGCTTCTCGCGCTCCTCGGCAATCCTCTTCAGCTTCTTGCTACGAGCTCGCTACAAGCCACTCCTTCCGTCGCCTCCTCGCCAATCCACCCTTCCAGCACTAGATCCGACGCCTGGAGCTCGCCTGATGTCCCCACCACTCGGTGTCGTCGCCTCGTCTCCACTCTTCGCCTATGTCATCTTCAACGTCGGTGCGGCCTCGTCTCCACCAAGGAGCCAGCAGGATCTAGTGCTGGAGGCCAAGGACTTCATCAAGCACGCATCAAGCATGTCGTCTCCTGTATTCTAGTAGTACCTCCAGTCCTCTTGTTCTTTTGATTTAGTGCATTCAGATGTATATGGTCCATCTCCTTTTGCTTCGATGGGTGGTCATAGTTATTATATCATATTTGTTGATGATCACTCTCGATATACTTGGATCTATTTTATGAAACATCGTTCGCAGTTGATTTTCATTTATCAGTCTTTTGCTAAGATGGTTCATACATAGTTTTCTTCTTCCATTCGTGTTTTTCATGGTTATTAAGTCGTCGACAAGTCGCCGGAGAACGACTGATTGGAGGCACCGACTCGACTTGCGCCTGCAAGTCGAGTGACTGGTCGGCTAGTCGTCGACTTGCCGGTCGACTAGTCGACTAGTCGGAGGCAAGTCGCGACCGACGTGGGACCCACCGTCGTGGCGATGACGCAAAGAGGCAAGAGTGGTGAGGAGGAGAGGCGGTCGGGCTCACCCTCACGTGTGAGTTCGAAGCCTCGGATAGGCGCAGTCGGCAGCTCCTAGATCTGGTCTCTGCCGCGCCGCCGGCCAGCTCCCACCGCGCCGCCGACCCTCATCCTCCTTCCTCCTCCGCGCCGCCGGTCTTCGCCTCACGTGTGAGCTCGGAGAGGCGCAGACGCCGCAGAGCTCCAGATTCGGTCTCCGCCGCCCTCGGAGCTAGCTCCCACCGCGCTGCCGGCCTTCGTCCTCGCTCCTCGGAGCTAGCTCCCACCGCGCCGCCGCCGGCCTTCGTCCTCCTTCCTCCTCCGCGCCGCCCTGGCCGCAGCTCTCGCCACTACCGTCGCCATGCTCCCTCTCCCTCTCTCGCTGCGCGTGCTGGCTGTGCCGCTGGCTGTGTGTGGCCGTGGTGTGTTGTGCTACTGTGTTGTGCATGTGTGGATGTGGTGTGGTGTGGTGTGCTACTGTGCTGTGCGTGTGTGCTGTTCTGTGTTGTGTGTTGTGCCGTGTGGTGTTTGGCTGTGTTGTGCGCTGTGTGTGCTGGCTGTGTGGGTGCTGTGTGGTGTGTTGTGTGTGTTGTGATGTGTGTGTGCTGTGTGTACTCTATAAACAGTACCTTTCGACTAGTCAACAACTAGTTGGCCGACTAATCGACTAGTCGACTAGTCAGTCACTAGGAGGGTAGTGTCGACTTATCGACTTAATAACCTTGGTGTCTTTCATTTTATCTCTGGGGGAGAGTATATTTCATCAGCTTTTCGTCAGTTCCTTTCTTCTGAGGGTACTCTTCCTCAGCTCTTGTGTCCTGGTGCTCATGCTCAGAATGGTGTTGTTGAGCGTAAGCACCGTCACATCATTGAGACTGCTTGTACTCTTCTCATCTCCTCCTTTGTTCCCTCACTTCTGGGGGGAAGCGGTCTCTACAGCAGTATCTCATCAACTGTCAGTTCTCTTTCAAGCTTCAGGGCAAGTGTCCTGGTAAGGTCCTGTATAGAGCACCTTCTCGTTATGCTCATCTTCGTGTCTTTGGTTGTGTCTGCTATGTCTTTCTAGCACCTCTTGAGCGCACAAAGCTAAGCGCTCAGTCGGTTGCTATGATCCCTCCGCACGTTGTATTTGCATATCTCATGATGTGACCTTTGATGAGAGTCGACCCTATTTTTTATCATCCTTCTACACATCACACTTCTTCCACAGATTCCATCTCTTTTTGTGTCTACCTCCCATTCTTTCACCAAAATCTTCTCCAGCTACACTTTCACCAATTTCACCTTCTAGTGTGTCTCCTCCACCATCTCCACCAGTTTCTGACACTTCCACTTTTCCCTTTCACTATAGTCGTTGACAGAGAGTTCCTTTTGATCCTCAGTTCTCCTCTCCTCCACTTGACCCTCCGGCCAGTACCACCGACTCTGACGATCGTTCGACTACATCACAGTATGCCCTATGTGATTGTTCTTCTATCCAGGCACCAGAGAGATGGGGTTTTTCTCGTGCATATGTAGTAGCTAAGCCGAGTACCTATCAGGAGGCTAGCAGTATGCTGAGTGGCAATTGGCTATGACAGAGGAGCTCACAGCATTAGAGTGTACAGGCACTTGGGATCTTGTTCCGCTACCATCTAGAGCTATTCCTATAACTTGTAAGTGCTCCCACCTCAGTCCACTATGGTCATGTTCTTCGTGTGCTAAGATACTTAAGGGGGACTGTGTCCAGATGTCTGTTCTATGCCAGTTCGAGTCAGCTCCAGCTCCACGCTTACTCTGACTCCATTTGGGCAAGTGATCCTATTGATCGCCGATCTATCACTGGCTATTGTATCTCTCTTGGTACTTCGCTCATTGCCTAGAAGTCCAAGAAGCAGACTCTAATGCAGAGGCTGAGCTTCGAGCCCTTGCCGCTACCACCTCAGAGATCATTTGGCTTCGATGGCTCTTGATTGATCTCGGTGTCCATTGTGACAATACTACACTTCTCTTTTGTGACAATACAAGTGTCATTCAGATTGCTAGTGATCTAGTCAAGCATGAGCTGACAAAGCACATTGGTGTTAATGCATCATTTGCACGATCTCATTGTCAGCAGTCAACCATCGCCCTTAAGTATGTTCCCTCAGAGCTTCAAGTTGCAGATTTCTTCACTAAAGTTCAGACTCGAGAACAACATCGACTTCATCTACTCAAACTCAGTGCATTAGATCCTCCTGATCCACCTTGAGTTTGAAGGGTGTTAAGAGTGTTGTATATTCTCTATTCTCTCTCTCTTGGCCCATGTGACCTATGTAGCCCATGAGGCCCATGTAACAATGTCTATATATACCCCTTCAATTAATGAATAAGCTGCATGGTTGTAAATAGCAAAATCACCCTCTCTTTTCTAACATCACGCAACACCGGAAGCCACACCATAACAGGAACAAGCAATTTTTTGATAGAACACCACAAGTCAGCATTGACCCAAAAAAACCCTTAGACATGCATATTGATAGAACTACCGGAAAGATTATCTCAATCGCAAACAATTCCCAAAGAAAATATGCTATTCAGCCCTGCAGCTAGACAAATAAGCAATATGAAAAACAGAGCACCGAACAAATCCAATTTGGGAAAACATCCTTTACATGACATCTCATGCTATCCTTACAAAGGAATTCCATTTTTTTTTTCAGAATGAACATGTATCTGGGAGTCTAGGTAAAAGAATTCCTTTACACCCAATCAAAGACATCCATCACAACAAAATTTCAAAACTGAAAGTGTAGGATTGTCATGATACAATTTTCAGAACTTGGAGCTAAAATAACGTCAGGTGCTTGTACAGCTTACAAAGATCAATTTCTAACATTTTCAAGGATGGTATGCCTCCTCAATATCTATAATACCATGACAAAATAATTTAACACAACACTATAAAACATCATGAATGTCCCATTTGCTGGTTACTGTAGATTACTGTGATACGAGGAGCTCGCTACTTTGTAAAAACTTGTCCAATTTTGTAATTAAAGAATGACGTGATTAGAGGAGCTCACTGCTTTTCACATCTGACTAAAATCAATTGGAAGGCTAGAAGCTGAATCATTTGACCAGGATGCAACCAAAGTAATCTTGGTTAGAGCCCTTCTGTGTCATGACCAAGGATCAAGAAACCGATACCGGGCAAAATCCCGCCGGGCGGTTGTCATCCCGTTACCGGCCAGTAACCGGAAATCACGGGAAAAACTCGGTCGAAATTCGTCTGAATAAATTTGAATTTGGGATCTAACCGCCGGGATTTTGAATTTGAATTTGAATTCGAAAAATTCCAGTCGGGATTTTGGATCCCGGTCCCCACTTGTAAATTCAGTAACCGCCGGTTACCGGTCAAATTTTTTTCCCTGGTCTTGACCACTTGACCACTGCCCCAATGAAGTTACCTTGATCCACCGAATTGTCGCAGATCATGATGATTTTGCTTCTTTCTGCCAATGCATTTGAGAGTCATTTTGCAGAAGCAAGATCCATTCGTAGACAACAAAGGAAAAATGTAGATCAATGGCAATCCATGTTTTATTTCTTACAGAATCCCAAGGAAATGAAACTGCAAGGTATGTCACAAATATGTTGTAGTAAAGTTTTTTTTTTCCTGAAAACAAAACTGACAGCTATAATCAAAGTGCTTAATCCTTGCTTTGTACAACAACAAAATACTTACGACTGATCTAAGTTCCATAATCTGGGAAATTCTTTTTCTTCATTGTGTAGCATAGCAATCCCTTCTATTGCTTAGCGAACAAATTTTAGCTTTAGCTCTAATCCTAGGAAGCACATATTAGCACTTTCCAAACCAATATTAGCATATTATTATCCAACCAAAGACCCATATCGAGCATAGGTGATACTGCAAAAAAAAAAGGGCATGATGTTTGATGCTTGAGCAGAAACAAACGAATACTAAATGTTACTACTTTAGATAACACATCCTCTTGCACTAATGACTAAACAAATTAATTGTAAATATTGAGCAACAGAAATAAACAACTGGAGCTACTATGCAGGGTTTTTGTGTCACTCAAAGCACGACAAATTGAAGAGTGGATAAAATTAAAACATAGCAAAAACGTTAATCAAATTTTGTCGTAGCCAAATTGCAGGATTTAACAACAACAACGATAAGAAAGAAAGCAACAACACCTCCCTAAACCAGCCATGGCCTTCCTCCAAGTAGGCTGCAGAGCAGAAGCAATGAAGAAGAAAACCAACAAATGGTGAACCAAACCTGGGAAAAGCATCCCGGACCGAGCCCAATCCTACAACTAATAGTACAGCAAAACGAAGAATACAACATCATCAAAGAAGATGAGACGCCTTTCTTACCATGGAAACCTCTCAAGTTTCACAGACGCCCAACATCTTGCTGGCTTGCTCATTGATTCAACCCCAAAATCCTAAATCACTACTAGCAAGCTCTAGTTGCCGCTAGTCGTGATGCCGTCCAGGGCCTGTGTCACGCTCCAGCTCCGGCCACGAGTACGCGCCGCCGCACGCCGACGTGTGCGCCTCCGTTGCTCCATGAGACTGCACCATGCGATCACGCCTGCCGACCGCCGCCTCCCCTCGTGCTGGCGCAGGCCCGCTTGTCGCCACCGGACCTTGCTATCCCCGTTACCTCACAATGGCCAGCGCTGCCTCTGCCACGCGCACATGCTCCTGCGCTTTCATCATGGAGGAGGCGGAAATGGTGGCGCTGGTGGGAGCTCCCAGCGGTGGTGTGGGAAGATGGCGATGGGGCGGGAAGCTCCTGGTGGCGGCGAGGGGCGACGACGGCGGGGCGGTTGTGAGGGGAGGTGGCGACGGGGCGGTGGCGTGGGGAGGAGGCATAAGAGAAAGAGAGATGGGTGCGGATCGAGGGAGGGGGAGATGTGGGGAGGAGAACCGGGAAAGTGGGGAGGCAGTTGGGTTGTGCACAATGAGGTGAAGTGGTTTAGATGGACCGAGTGTCAGGGAGACCCACAAGTTGGCGTTTGGTTTTTCGCAGTCACATGGGTCGCACTGAATGGTGTCTCGCGTATAGAAGCGAAGGATGGGAGAACGGCTAACAAACTTCCCTTTTATATTAGTAGAGATGCGCCATTCTAGGTCTTGGTGCAAGAATTGAAATATGCGGTGAAATGACCAATTTAATGTTATTTAAGAATGAGATGCCTTGGCATGTGAGAAAATATTAATTATAGGTATGATGTTAAATGGAAAGAATGTGCCAAATCTTTCCTGAAAAGGTAGAATATTTTATCTCTGACATTTAGATCAGTTAATAGACATGATTTTAGGATCTTTGATCAAGAAGTAAGACTTGTACCCTTTTTTCTATAATTTCCCCTCGCTTTCAAAATCTACATATAATTCCATGATTGTATATTTTAAATCCCAATGCTATTAATGCATTCTGTAACTATTTGAGTTGAAACACTGTTATGTACTGTTCACCTCACAAGCGATAATGCATGGTCACACAGATAATTTTGGCAAGGGAATATCTCAAGGATGTTTCTATCAGCACAGAACAGCTCAAATATCTTGTTATGGAAGCTATACGGGGTGGCTGTCAGGTTAGTTGACTTGTCGGATATTGATATTTTGCACTGATGATTTGTTTTAAGCAAACTGTGCACACAAGCTGATACAGCATTCTATGGTGGTTCATGCCTATGTGAAACATATAAAAGGGTATATTTTCTTCCAGCCAGAGCCCGGAAGATTGCTGAGCTCTTTTGGCATAAGCTAAGTTGAGTGAGGAGCTTGAATTGAAAGCTCCCACCGTCCTTTATGTTCTGTAACACATTCTAGTCATGACACGTGGCTAAACATTGCTTATGATTGTTGTTTTAACCTTGCAAGCTAAGGGATTTCTTTATGAGACCTATGTACATTGGTAGGCAACCTGTCTTGATAGATTATGGTCAGTGTCGGTTAGTTTAGCGCTGCTGTGTTCTTACTTTGAGCATAGTGCTTGTAAGCAATTTCGTTTGTATTATCTGCACTTCTGCAATACCAAATTGGCAAATTGTACTACCAATAGCTGCCGAAAGCAGTCAACATTTGTAGCCTTGTGATATCATTTCAAGCGTGCATATTTTATTTCTGTTTGGCATCACTGCATCACCATTTAAGGACTTTGATGGATCTTTTCTCCACATATGTGCATCAGGTGTAACTGGAATGGCTAATCAATCCATTTTCATGAACTCAAATTATTTTTGCAACAAATCCAAAGTGGCCTATGAATTTCTCGCTTGCCCAAACTAAGTGCTTAGTCATTTGAAGTTTGTGGTGTAAGTTTGGATACCAGAATTACTTGAGTTTTAGCATTCTATTGGACTTGAATGCATTCTTTTTCATATCACGTTGAATTGCTGTGAGTTAAGTTGGCCCCATGTTAGTGTTTACCTGTAGTTTCAACCTATTTCATTGGGCCCATTAGGTCTGTTATTACATGGTGTGGTCAACTGATTATCCACCATAACCATTGATGTCATTCTCGTGACGCTTATTGTAAACCCTGAAGTCAATAGGGCCTGGCATTCTTGTCTAGATGCTATACCCGCCTAATGTCCATCATGCCGTTATACTTTATTTTTACAATAAACATGACGATTGAGGCACTGATGCCAATTTATTGAGGTTAATGGTCATAAACACACACATTTCTAACATTTATCTGCAGGGGCACCGGGCTGAGTTGTATGCTGCTCGAGTGGCAAAGTGTCTTGCTGCTATGGAAGGACGTGAAAAAGTATACGTGGATGACCTTAAGAAAGCTGTTAAGTATACTTACACTTGTGAATTCTTCATTCTTTAATACAGTAAGACACCCCCAGAATTTCAGTTGATAAATCTTTGTTTTCTTCATCTCTTTACTTGACTGTACCAAATGAATCATACATTGTGACTGCTTATTAAGAACAGAGTAGAAAGTAGCAAGTAATATTGTACATGGTACAGCGAGGCAATTTTTGTGCTGACATAGCTTGTAACTTTCTCTTGCTTTGCCATTGAGTCACTGCTTGCACTGATGTCAAACAGTCAAAGTGTTTTCTCAATAAAGTTAGCCATTTGACACATGTGCCACCTTCTTGCAGGTAGAGCTAGTTATCCTACCGCGCTCAATCCTATCTGATAACCCACAGGAGCAGCAAAACCAACCACCTCCACCCCACCTCCACCACCTCCGGAAAATCAAGATTCTGCAGAAGATCAAGATGAGGAAGAGGATGACCAAGAGGTTAATTTATTATTGTTCTGCCTTATTCATTTGTTTTCTCATACTCATTAATTATTTTCTTGGACAGGACGATGAGGAAGAAAATGAACAGCAGGAGCAGCAGATACCTGAGGAGTTCATTTTTGATGCTGAAGGTGGTATAGTAGACGATAAACTCCTTTTCTTTGCTCAGCAAGCACAAAGACGGCGGGGAAAAGCTGGACGAGCAAAGAATGTCATATTTTCAGAAGATAGGGGCCGATACATAAAGCCTATGCTTCCAAAGGTTTCAATTTTTACCTAATCAAGTTCTATAACTTAAATCACTTGATTGTTCTATAATTTCTGGTTCCAAATCCATGTTTGCTTTGCAATTCAATGATAATAGTTCTTTAGTGCTTCTCCTTATTTACAGTTGTGTGTGCCTGATTCTCTGCATATTGAATTACTCTAGTGTGCTTGTCATTTACTGATAATCAATCAGCAATACTGCATTGTTGCATTGTATACCATTCCTACCTTATTGCTTGGTACCCTTGTCACAAAATAGGCTCCTTATCTGAACAGTCAATTCTGTTCCAGGGTCCAGTAAGGAGGTTAGCTGTTGATGCCACGCTTAGAGCAGCTGCACCATACCAAAAACTGCGGAGAGAGAAAGAACCTGACAAGACAAGAAAAGTTTTTGTTGAAAAGACTGACATGAGAGCCAAAAGAATGGCTCGAAAAGCAGGTGCTCTGGTATGACTCTCTCTCTCTCTCTCTCTCTCACACACACACACACAATGCCTGTGCAGTGTGCAGATACGCCGTGCGTGTGTTTGCATGCTGTGCTTGTGTTATGTTATTTCCATATATTATCATGCTTCAATACACAGTATCATATTATCTGTTTGCTTATGTCCGCTGGTTATGCAGCAAACATAGTTTTCCAGTGGTAGCCTATTCATGTGATTTAACAGATCTCATTGGAATAATTTCTTGGCAGGTTATTTTTGTTGTGGACGCTAGTGGTAGCATGGCACTGAATCGCATGCAGAATGCGAAAGGTGCGGCATTGAAGTTGCTTGCAGAAAGCTACACAAGCAGAGACCAGGTACAACAAAAATACCAAACAGATGTTTAGGAATCATAACACAGCCAATATGTCCATAAACAAGTAAAAGCCAATGGAGTCACGTCCAATGTAGAAGTTATGGTTTTAGCATTTATTATTTGTTGCAAACCTGCCTTCATTTGTTCTCCCCTTGGAGATGCATCCCTTTTTTGTTGTTGTGTGTGGGTTATATGGATAGTTTGTGTGTCATCAGTGCTGAGAGTTACAAACCTTAGATTTGTATTTTGGCATTTGTCTCAGGTTTCAATTATTCCTTTTCGTGGAGATTATGCCGAGGTTTTGCTTCCACCATCAAGATCTATAGCAATGGCCCGGAGACGTCTCGAGAAGCTACCATGTGGTGGTGGTTCTCCTTTAGCTCATGGCCTCAGTACAGTAAGAACTAAGCACCACCTCAAATTCTGCCATAGGATATCTAAATTTGGATAACATTCTTGTTTCTACTTCAAGGCTGTCAGAGTGGGGCTGAATGCTGAAAAGAGCGGTGATGTTGGACGTATCATGATCGTTGCAATCACCGACGGAAGAGCCAATGTATCACTGAAGAGATCCATTGATCCAGAAGCTACTTCAGATGCACCAAGACCTTCTTCGCAAGAATTGAAGGTACAACTCCTATACTAACGTATTATCAACAATGTAATATGATATGAAAAATAAGTATTTTCCTTTCGAATTTTCCTATCGTGCACAAACTAGCTCCAAATTGCATTCTTCAGACAAGTGTATTTACCACTGAAGCTAATATGGCGTCATTCTCTTTTCCAAGGATGAGATACTTGAGGTGGCTGGCAAAATATACAAGGCAGGAATGTCACTTCTTGTCATTGATACCGAAAACAAGTTTGTGTCTACGGGATTTGCCAAGGAAATTGCAAGGGTAGCACAAGGTATGCTTGTCATGAGATATCTAGAAGTCTTGGAATTTATGCTACTTCATCTCATGCCATAGTAATGTGTGTGCCATTTTGAGGGAAAGTAAATCACTAATCCCTCGAAGAGATATCCACACATCACTACGCACCAAAATACTGTTAGCTAATTTTCTGCATTACTCTCCTGAACGCAAACGACTATTCCTTTGTGCAGGAAAATACTATTACCTGCCAAATGCTTCAGATGCTGTGATTTCTGCTACCACCAAGATCGCACTCGCGGACCTTAAGAGTTCATGATTTTGGAGCACTGGAACCCATCCGCTGTAACTTCTGATATTTGTGTTCTTGCTTTTATGTACCTTTGGACATTTCGGCTCTTGTGAGTTATGACCAATTTTGGTGTAGGTTACCATGAGAGTAAGCCCGAGCATAACCATTGTGTAAAAGATCAAAATTCTTCTTTTCTCTAATAGTCTTCTAAATTTGGTGCTGTTGAGTACTCTATAGCATAGCTTGAGTGCGGTATTCTAAATGGTTACCAACCCCGCTGTAGTCGCGCTTTTGCTTTTCCAGACCTTAAAAGTGTCACTATGCCCAAAAGACCACGAACTTAGCTACGGCCGCGAAATAGGCAGCTATTAGCGTTGCATGTAATAGCTGCTGCTATGCTACATTTTAAGTGTTTTTCCAATCTTTTTCATTTTGTGATATATAGGTATGTTTAGAATAGGATTCTATTTATATCAAGTTTTAAAAATGAATTTTTTGATTATATTTTCTTGAAGGTACTTTTCGATTATAATAGGGATGGTACATGAGATTTAATTAATATGTGTTGAACTCCAACATAAGTAGAACATTCCCATGTACACACTGTTATGAATAATGTGTTCATCTATTCAAGAGGCCCAATGGGCAATATATATATGGAGTACAAAGGGGTTTCCATATACAGATAAGGAACCATATACAAGAGTTCTATTCTAACACCCCCCTCAAACTCATGGTGGATCACACACACTGAGTTTGGAGAGAAAATACAAATGTTGTGCCCTAGTCTGTGGCTTCGTGAAGAAGTCGAGAACTCTGTAACTCGATGGCACAAATCGTAAAGCAAGTACTCCCTCCCGCACTGTGGCGAGTGTATGAAGCATCCACACCAATGTGCTTGGTGAGCTCATGCTTCACTCGGGTCCCGGCAATACCGATAGCACTGCATCTTTCGGACAAAAGAGTCGTAAGTCCCATTACAAACACTCCAAAATCGCAAGTAACCACCTCAACCAAGTAACCTCTGCATCATCACCGCCATAGCTCTCAACTCACCTCTGCTCGAACGGAATCGATGCAGCTTCTTAGTCTTCCAGGCAATCAGGGAGGAGCCAAGAAAAACACGGTAAGCAGAAAGAGAACGACGATCATAAGGATCACTAGCCCAGGTCGCATCGGAGTACGCCTGAAGCTGTAGTGAGGTGGAGCTAGGAAAAACAAACGACGAGAGATGGTCCCGCGCAAGTAGCGAAGAACACGAAGAAGGTGACTGTAGTGAAGATGGGTAGGACGAGCCATGAACTGACTCAAGATATGAACAACATAAGCAATATCAGGACGAGTGCTCACAAGGTACACCAAACTCCCAACAAGATGACGATATCGAGTAGGATTCTCAAGAGGATCGCCATCAGTGATACGAAGCTGGAGGGATAGCTCCATGGGAGTCTCACGGTGCAGTGTCGGTCGACTGCACCGGTCAAGAAGATCCTGGACATACTTCTGCTGGGAGAGTTAGTAGCCCTCAGGCATGGAAGAGACCTCAATCCCAAGGAAATATGTAAGAGAACCAAGACCAGTCATCAAAAATTGCTCACTGAGGTGCTTCTTCACATATGTGATGAAGGAGGAATCATCACCAGTGATGAGCATGTTATCAACATACAGAAGAAGCAGTGTCCTACCCCGAGATGAGGTATGGACAAAAAGAGCAGGATCGTGGGAACTGACAGTGAAACCGACAGCAGTAATCACTGAGGTGAAACGCGCAAACCAGGCACGAGGAGCCTGTTTGAGGCCATAAAGAGCACGACGAAGACGCAGACACATGCCCATCGAGAAGGAATATCCAGGTGGTGGCTGCATGTAGACCTCCTCATGCAAAACACCATTAAGAAAGGCATTCTTAACATCAAGCTGAGAGATAGACCACCGGCGAACAGAAGCAACCGCAACAAGAGTGCGAACAGTGGTCATATGGGCAACAGGGGCAAAAGTCTCGTCGTAGTCACGACCGTACTCCTGCTGAAAGCCGCGAGCCACAAGACGAGCCTTGTAGCGCTCGATAGTACCATCAGACCGAGTCTTAATCTTGTACACCCACTTGCACGTGATCGGACGAGCATGCACAGGTGTCGGTACAATATCCCAAGTCTCCGTACGTCGAAGAGCATCAAGCTCCTCTGCCATAGCGAGCTGCCACTCAGAATGAGGGGCAGCCGCACGATAAGAACTAGGCTCAGTGACAGAGAGAGCATGAGCGATCGGAGCAAATCCAAGACGATTAGGAGGACGAAGGGATGTCCGATCACGAAGGACGTAACGAGGAGCATCATCAGGAGGATCAGATGTGGGTGTCGGCAAGATACCGGAGAGGAGACTGGTAAAGGACAAGGACGTCTGGAGTAGTGAATACCGAGAAACAAGACTGCGTGGTGGGCAGAACAAGAGGCGGTCTTTGCGGGAGACAGCGCACGAGGCGAGGTACGAATGGAACCACCGGGACAAACCGGGGAAGACTGTGATAGTGGAGAAATGGGTGAAGAGTTAGAAAGAGACAACCACAAAATCGACTCAACGGTGGAAACAGGAGGAGCCGAATCTCGATAGAAGAAAGGTCGAGATTCGTCAAAGACAACGTCTCGTGAAACCCTGATCCGTCGAGCGAAGGATCCCAGCAAGAATGATAACCCTTATGCTCGAACTATAACCAAGAAACACACACTCAATCGATCGGTGACAGTTTAGTGCGCTCACGAGGTCGCAATGAACAAAACAAGTACAACCAAAAACACGAAGGTGAGTGTACTGGGGGGGCTCGAGAGTAGAGGCGCTCTATAGGGCTGACACCCTTAAGAGCAGTGGAAGGCTGCATATTGATGAGATATGCAACAGAGAAACAAACCTCGACCAATCGTGGTGGAACGTGAGAGGCAAGGAGAAGAGTGCGGGCAGTTTCAATCAGATGATGATGCTTGCGCTCAGCAACCCCATTCTGAGCATGGGTGTAAGATCGAGGAGGCCGACTAGAGGGGGGGTTAATAGGCGTTTTAAAACTTCTATGCGTTAAAACCGAATTCTAATGCGGAAGCTAAATAACAATTCGGTTTAGCACAATTAAAGCCTAAAACAACTGAGTTCACTAAGTGCACCAACAATACTAGTCAATAATAAATAGAGCAATTTTAGCAAAGACTTGAAAGCAATTAACCAATGATATAAACAATTAAGTACATAAGATAGCATTCACACAAGTAAGCAATTTAATTCTAGAAATATAAATTGCTATGTAGTAAAGCTAGAATGCAAACCACAATTGACACGGCGATATTTTTCCCGTGGTGATCGAAGACTTGCCGGTCTCCCCTAATCCACGTTGAGGTACGTTCAACCTTTTGGATCGGCTCCAAAACGCGAGGCAACACCTCCGAGGTAAGTCCAAACCACTTGGACCGGTTCCAACCGAACCAACACCTCTAAGTGAGTTCAACCGCTTAAACCGACTCCAACTTGAACTTATCACCTCAATCCACTAGGGTTGCTCTTACTCCACTCCGGAGATGGCGAGCACCAAGCCACTCACAAATCGCCCGGGTCTTCTCACAAGCTTCACTTGAGAAGATCACCGACGCATAACGCCTCCACGCCGTCTAGGTGTCGGCAAACACCAAGAGTAACAAGTCTCCAACTTTCACTTGAACCAATCAAGTATCAAAGCTCTCGTGGATACTAAATCCACCACCTAATGCAACACATGCAATAGGATTTGCCTCTCAAACCTCACTAAGTGCAACACATGCACAAATGGGAGTAGAGGGCTTGCTCTTAGCTCAAAGGAACTCAATGGGATGCCAAAGGTTATCTCTCAACCGGCCAAAGGGGTATTTATAGCCCCTACACCAAAAACTAGCCGTTTGGAGACGAAACAGCCAAAACTAGCCATTACTGACCATTTGCGGTCGTACCGCCATCACAAGGGCCGGTACAACCGTTCTGGGCGGTCATACCGCTCTTTACACGACGGTCGTACCGCAGCTCAAAATCAGCATAGACGACACTCGGTAAAAAGGTCATAACTTTTGACTCCGATGTCGGAATTGAGTGATCTTGGACTCTATTGAAAGCTTATTCAGTGGGCTACACAACCCACCTATTTGATTTGATCTCAAACACATTTTATCAAATCAAAAAGCACAATTCCAAAGAGCCACTACCATGGTCTAAGTCCAAAGTGTTAGCAACAAGCAATCTTAGACCATACCAAGGGAAAATACATGAATCCCAACAATTTACAAAACACATTTGCAAACTTAGATCATGCCACAAGGAGTAGGTACATGGACTTCAACCGTTTGCAAAACACATTTGCAAAGTATAGTCACATGCTACAAGGATTATCCATGAGCCTCAACTATTTGCAAAACACATTCGCAAATACAGACAACATGTTAGAGTGAGCAAGTGAGATTGAATTATTAACACATGATGAGACTCAAGCTACTAGACAAGACCCCTCTTAATAGTACGGCAACCTATACTAGCAATCCGGTCTTCCAACCAAACACCAAGACCGGTAAAAGACTAGGAACACATCCTTAGCCCTAGCTAGTCATACCTTTGCCTTGAGCATCTTCTTGAAGGTTGATGACGCACATCTTCACTTCAAGTCCCGGTCATCATCTTAACATGCATCAACCCATGATGCGTTCTTTACGTGACCTCAATCAACACATGATGAGTCTTCTCTTGACTTGACGATCAACTCATGATCATCTCTTCTTCGAGATCTTGATATGCATCAACACATGATGCATCCTCTTTTTGAACCTTTACTTGATGCCGATCAACTCATGATGTCATCCGAAGTCTTCATTACCCTGGAATATAACCTATTCATCCAACTCATGAAAAATGTTAGTCTCATAATGATTAACATTAATTACCAAGATATACATGCAAAATGCTTCTAAATAAGTCGTTGAAAACTCGGACGGTACAACCGCCAACCAAATTGCGGTACTACCGCTTGTCCGATCGTCTCGCATGAGGGAGCGGTACTACCGATTGCGGGGTTTCCAATAACGCCAAATGACATGCTCTCGGAAAATACATACCGCCATACAAAATTGGTTTCAACCGCATCGCGGACAACCGCTTTCTCAAAACGGTGACGACCGATTTTCGAGAGAGCTCCGAGCCAAAATGCATCGGTTACGGTTTTATGCAACCGCCAACTAGAAATCGGAACGACCGATGTGCGGTCATACCGCACCAAGATCGGCCGAACGCGTAGCGATCGAACCGCCCATAACACGTCGGTTCATCCGATTTCTGACAAAAGCACTTAGAGTTTCCAAAACTCAAATTCAAATGCATTCATGATCCTAACTTGATCCATAAGGTACAAGAACATGCTATCATGCTATTAGTCATGATCCCTCTATTGTCATGCATTTCCCTTACCATGTCGCCATCCATGAATTGGGACTAAGTCTTCAAACATCTTAGCACACATGTTAGTCCCACAACATAATCTCAAATAATTGAATATAGATAAACATGAGTATATATAAACTACACAAGTTATATATATACTCACATATATGTATATATGAACTACACAAGTTATATATACCAAATATGAGTGTATACAAACTACACAAGTTGTATATACTCATATGAATATATTAACTACACAAGTTAAATATATTCAAGGATATGTTTCAAAGTAAAGATCCTTAGTATATGTGGAAAGAGAATATGGATCAATACTAATGAAACCACAAAATATAGAATGAACTCCCCCTAAATGTGTGCATACACAAATGTGTAATGGAAACATATGCACATATCCATGTTAACCTTTTTGGTGGAGTTTAACCTATATTTTGGATCCGAGGAATGCAACAAGATATAATAAGAAGAAGTAGAATGCATACCTCTTGTATTTTCATCTTTATATCCAAACGAGACTAAGCAATAGATAATCAATAGAATTGTTAGTCTCACAAATAGATTTGTCATTAATGAATACATACCTGTTTGGATTTTTGCTTTTATATCCAAGCTGAGACTAAACTTGATATAACAATAGGAGTGTTAGTCTCACAAGTGCATTTGTCATTAATCACTTAATCACTTGCATACCTTCATGATTTTCACCTTTATATCCAAATAAGACTACACAATATGTATATCAATAAAAGTGTTAATCTCCCAATTAGATTTATCATTAATCACCAAAACTCCATTACCACATAATGGCAGGTCTAGATCTTTCAATGAGCACCAGGACAAGAAGACTGGTAAAGAGTGCCCTGCTCAGAAAGAAAATGTCTAAAAGCGCCAGAACAGTACTCACCGGCAGAATCACAACGAAAAGTACGGATAGGAGAATCAAACTGAGTACGAACCATCGTTGCAAAGCTACGATAGATCACAAGAAACTGACCACGATTAGACATAGGGAAAATCCATGTAAAACGGGAGTAATCATCAATGAAGATCACATAAAGTTTATGCCCGCCTTTAGAGATAATAGGCGCAGGTCCCCATACATCCGAATGAACTAAGTCAAAAGGGCGAGAAGACAATGACTCACTAGAATGATAAGGAAGTCAGAGCTGCTTGTCCGACTTACAACCCTGACAAAACATGGTCGTGTCAACAGTAACACGTCCAATAACACCCTTACGAACTAATGAAGAAAGACGAGACCCACACAAGTGACCTAAACGGTGATGCCACTGCGCAAAAACTCCAGAGGTGGTGGCAGCAGTGGCAGTGGAAGTGGTCGTAGAGGTGACAGGAGCAACTGAAGTGGACGGAAGGTGGATGCGATCAAGGATGTAGAGACCCTGACGATCCCTACGGCGCGCCAGTCCCAAGAACCGTCCCTGTCACGGTCCTGAACAAAACAGGAGTGGGAGTCAAAACTAACCCTACAGTAGAGATCGCAAGCCGACCCACCGAGAGAAGCCGCATGGTAAGTCGGGAACATGAGAAACAATTTGGAGCAGAAAAAGTCGGTGGACAAAGAGTGCCACGACGGTGACGGACAAAGGAGTACCGTCACCGTCGAGCAGAGATAGGAAAAAGCAGAGGTCCGGATTAACGTGAGAGATGTGAAGTCCGGTGTCATGTGGAAAGAGGCACCAGAATTCAGAACCTAAGAAGTACCTGGAGGAGACGTCTGAGCTAGATCGCGAAACTCGCCGAGCCGTGAGAGAGCTTGGCGTAGAGCTCGCGTAATCTGGCGAATGCAGTCACCTCGGCGAGAAGGTCTGACGTCTTTGGTCTGTCCTCCCGTCGAGGAAGGGCCTCCCTGCCCCCCCTTGGGTCGTCCACGCGCCTTGTTCTGCTTTTTGCGCACCGCACAACGCTGGTAGTCGTGCCCGAAGTTCTTACAATAATTGCACTGAACCCCAGTTGGTGCAAAAGCAGGAGCAGAAACAGACAACTGAGAAGATCTTGTAGTCGAAGAAGAAGGGGTAGCGAGCACAGTCGGAACAGACTGGGCTGCTAGCCCGCATGGCGGCTCCTCGGACGGCGTCGAAAGAGCCTCGAATACGATCGGTCGTGGTGAGCGGCTCAAAGAATCGGGCCTCGACAGCTCAAACTCGAGCGCAGACGGCAGACGAAGTCATAAAGGCGAAGGCGATCACGATCCGCCTTCTGCACTTTATGACACTCCTGACAGAGCGGAGAAGCGAGCTCGTCCAGCTGGCGCCAGAGACTGGCCAGGGCTCGGAAGAAGTCGTCGACGGAGGAGTCGCCTGGCGGCGTCTCCAACTCACGCCGAGCGAAAGAATTGAGCATCGCCGCTGCTGGTATCGCCGCGCAAGTACTCCCGGATCCGACGAGTGGCACGCGGACCAACAATATCTGGTGGATGGAATCGTCGACGCCGACCACCGTGATGGTTCGAACACGGCCTCGTCGGCACACACCGCTCAAAAGCGTCTATGGCATACTGAAAAGCCTCATCAGAAGATCGGCGGCGGCGGCGACCTCGCCTCGTCTTGGCGCCTCATCTTACGTAGAAGGTGCGGTAAGTCATCGAGAGGAGGCTGAACCGGCGACGACGGACAAGCTCGAGCACCAGTGACATGTCCCCAGAGGCGGAGACCATCGAGGGTGATCTCCATGAGTGAAGACCACAACCTGTAGTTCGTCCCATTAAGCTTGGTTCCCGAGAATGGGATCGCAGCTGATGGAACGGAAGCCATTGGTAGGCGGCGTTGGACGGCACGGCGACCAAGGCAACGAAGTCTAACAGGCGGCGCTGGGCGGCGACGGTTAGAACAACGTACTGTTTTTACTCTTTCTTTCTTTTTCTTTTTTTTTTGGGCCGGACCGGCTCACGAAGCCGGCTTAAAACCCGGCTGGCCTGTTAAGACCACAGAGCAACGCGCGAGGGGGAACTAGGGTTCCCCTTGCTGGCGCGCGGCGACGCGAGACCGGCGGGCCTCGAGCGCGCGCAGACGGGCCGAAGCGGCGCAGAGGCGACGCGGCGAGACGCGGCGAGGCGATCGCGGAGACGGGCGGCCGGCGCGCGCAGACGGGCCGAAGCGGCGGCCCGCGACGCGGCGGCGAGGAGTCGCCGGCGACGGCGGGACCGGACGCCCGGGCGCGGCGCATCGGCCGACCGGCAGGCCGCCGCGATGCGACGGCGTCGGAGGGCCCGGGATCTGAGCGGCGGCGTGCGGATCCGGCGGAGGAAGACGAGGTGCTCTCCCTCCTTCTCCCTTCTCCCTCCTCTCGCACGGAGCAGAGGAGATGTCGAAGCGAGCGGGGCGTCGCTGGTCAAAGAAGATGAGGCGAGGCGGCTCCCGTAGACGGCTAGGTGATGAAGACGAGGCGCGCGGGCGGGGCTCGGGCAGCCAGATCCGGCGAGCTCGGAGCTGGGGCCGAAGGAGACGGCGGATCCAGTGGCGACGCGGGAAGGCCTCGGCTCGGCGTCAGACGACCGGGAACACGGGCGGCGGCGACGGCAGCGAAAGCGGAAGGAGAGCTAGGTTAGAACTAGCGCTCTGATACCATGTTATGAATAATGTGTTCATCTATTCAATGGGCCCAATGGGCAATATATATAGGGAGTACAAAGGGGGGTTTCCATATACAGATAAGGAACCATATACAAGAGTTCTATTCTAACACACACTACTATAAGGTACCAACTCCAAATGAGCAGAGTCAAGCACACCACTATCTCATGACTGGGAGAATATATGGTGCACCCTTCCTTACGGTGCATTCCACGTCTAATTTTTTTAAAAAAATCTATAAAAATTGTAGATGTATGAATGATATATTCTATAGTCATGCAAAAATTCAAGATGAATCTTGATCATATTTGGTATATATGAAATTGACAAGCAACCAACATGCATTTCTCTGTCATATCTTTCAAATGCAATCGAGTTTTATTTTGAAATTTTGCATGGCTATATAATATATCATCCCCTACATCTACAATTGTTTTTATTTTGTTTTCAAAACTTTTAGATATAGGATGCACGAATGATGTGTTGAGGAACCGTCGCTGGCGAGTCCAGTCCGAGCGATTACCTCGTAGACAAATAGAGAATCGTAAGAACAATGCAAGAACACAAGAACGAACAATAGATGAACACAGGTATGAGAGGGGACTACGGGCTTCTCTTTATTGCTCTTTCAATCATGAATTGTGTGTACATTATTTGGGGGGGTCCCCTCTCCTATATATAGTCTAGGGTGGATGAGGTGCCCACCGGACCGGACTCTGGCGGGCCTGCTTCCTAATACTCCCTTGGGCTCTCATCCTTCATGTCCATGCCTCGCTAAAACTCCATAAAAACCCAGTGGGAAAATTTTTGGAGAAAGAGTACATGAATCATGTTCTGCTATGTTGCACGGATTGCCTCATTAAAAACCTTAATCGAGAAACTTCAGGAAAACTCGTCAAGGGAAAAAGAGTACAATTAACCCAATTTCATTTAATCTTCAAGATTTATTCTTTGGGTACTCGACCTTCGTGATCAAGCTTTAGTAATGAGTTCGTGAAGGTTCTCCCACTGAATTCTGCACTTCTCTAAGTCTTATCATTCCAATTCCACGTACGCACCTTTCAAAGCTAGATGCTGGAAGTGACTTAGTGAACAAATCTGCAAGATTTTCACATGACTTAGTATGCAGTACCTTAATTCCGTCCATCTTTTGCATTTCATGAGCATAGAAGAACTTGGGGTTGATATGCTTTGTGAGAGGACTCTTCACATAACCCATCCGCACTTGTGCAACACAAGCCGCATTATCTTCAGAGATAATAGTGGGGTTTGTGCGGTATTCAATCCACATGATTGCTGGATATGGTGAATCATCCGCCGGCCAAGAGCATTCACGTGCGGCCTCGCAATGCAGTGCTATGATTTCGAATGGTTCGTTGAAGTTGATACCAAACTCGCTTAGATGATTTCCATGAAATTGCGGTTCCACCACACAGAATACATAGCCTGCTTATGCGACTTAGTCAGTATGTGGTCCGACAAGTACCCGAATCTCGCATAGCCGATCATTGTAAGGTCTGGTTCTTCCTGTAGAAAGGCCAAGATCTTTACTTCCTTGGAGGTATCGGAGACGTCCTTTATTCTCGCCAATGCCTTTTGGTAGGTTCGCACTATACCTTGCTAGAAGATTTACTGCAAATGCAATGTCCGGTCTAGTACAGTTTGCCAAATACATGAGTGCTCCAACTGCGCTCAAGTATGGGAATTCCAGTCCCAGGACTTCCTCCCCCTCTTCTTTAGGTCTGAACGGGTCCTTGTCTTGCTGCAAGGATCTCCCGATCATTGGCACTTTTGAAGGATATGCCTTTTCAAAGCCGAACCTTTCCAACACCTTCTGAGTGTAGGTTGACTGATGTATTAAAATCCCTTGGGGTATGCTCAAGTCTGCAGCTAAGCAATATTTGGTTTTACCCAAATCTTTCATTTCGAACTCGACTCGGTAAGAGCTTGCTTTTCAATATCTTCCAAAGTCCCGATGATATTCGGATCATCTACATATCCGAGATTATCTGAGAATCCATCCTGGGATCGCCGTATAAAAACACGGGGACAATCCTCACTGTTCGTGTAGCCTTTCTTGCGAGAAAGTCGCTAGGCGATTATACCACATCTGCTGATTGCTTCAATCCATACGGTGACTTTCTCGAGTTGCACATGTATAGATTTCTATTTGCTCTGTCTTGGTTGATGCAGGGATACCTTGGTACCTTCATATAAATTTTGAATCCAAGTTCCCATAAAGATATGCTGATTACCACATCCATCAATTTCATTTCCAAATTCAGATTCACCGCCATTGAGATTAAATATCTAAAGGTAGTTCCGCCCATGACCGGGGAATAGGTTTCTTCATAATCGACTCTGGTCTTTGAGTGAAACCTTGTGCAACAAGCCTTGCTTTATATCGACAACTTCATTTCTTTCATTTCTCTTTCGAACAAATACCCATTTATGCCCTACAGTAGCACATGGGGAGGTGTGCGCTTACTGTGCCCAAACACCTCTCTTTTATTCAGAGATATTAATTCGCTTCTATTGCCTTTTTCCAATCTTTCCAATCGATCTTTTCTTGCATTCAATGAGCGATGCAGCTCTGGATCAAGATCAATGATTGTGGCAATTTTCTTTGCAAAATAAATGTCGACATTAGTGTTGCTCTATTCATAGATTCTCCGTGGTCACATAATTTATAGCTATTTCTTCATAAGGCGGTTCGCTAATGTTTCTACTTGCTCACCGCCGCTTTCAATTGCGAGGCAAGTTCCTTTAGTTTTTCACTCAGATGTGTGCGCACACATCCATCTCGATGTCTCCCTCCGTGGAATATTCAAATCGTATGCCTTTTGTGAAGGTTCCATACCGATGCAGTCTCAAGCGACTCCCATACATTTGTAGGAACTTGGTGATCGGTGTGACAAGTCCTTCTTATCCTTTTTCGCCAGCGCTCCTGGCCTCGGATGGGATTAGGGATACCTTCTATTTTCTTTGGGATTGCGTGCGAGCACATGCGACTTAGTCACGCTCTTCAAATCACTAAAGTGGTGAGCGGTTGATTCGCTAATGCTTGCAAATCAATTATCTTACGTTCTCTATCCGCTTCAGCAGTGAAATCAGAACCAATGATTTCCTCCCCTAATGGACTGGGCATTATGCAAATCTCGATTATTGGGTCGGATTTATGAGGAAGTGCGCAGTAGTTCAGGACCTTCTTGCTGAGTGTGTCGACACGGAGCACGTACTCTTTTTCGTTGTGCTTGCCGTCCTCAGCTGCGTAGTAATCACCCAGCACGAAGTAAAGGATGCCGTCTTCATTCTTGCTCAGTACGGGCTTCATTGGCACCCGCAATGGCAACTGTCAGATGCTGCGGAGAGGGAGCGCCGATTGATCTTCTCTCCACTCCCAGTTCGTGCGATCCGGTGTTCAGGTCGATGCGGTGATCTTGTCGGCAGGGGCGGATCAAGACAAAAACTGAATAGGCCGGTAACCGCCCTGCCTGGGGTTTGGTGAACAGTAATCAATTGGAAATTTCAAATTTGATTTTGGATTTTTGATTGCATAATACACCTCCTAAGTTGGTTTAGTCATTTTTTTTTGCTAGATTACGTATTGTATGAGCTAACTATCCAATTTTACCGTGGCTAGAAATACCTAACTCTCCGATTTTACCATAATTACTCTCCGATTTTACCATGACTTGAAATCGAAAAGTTAGGTATTTCAAGTCTTTTTTGCAATTGCTACTTCATTAAATACTCTAAAATTGTTAATTACCAATGTTCCTTTGTTTTCCGCTTTACGGTTTTCCAACGGTTTTTCGATTCTTGCCGTGTCGGACCGTGATAACCGGCGGAGAAATTTGAATTCGAATTTTATTTTCTGAATTTCAGCTGGTTTTCGGTTCTGAAGCCGGGAACGCTCTCGGGCCCGAGCGGGATTTTGCGTGCGATTCTTTGATCCTTGGCGGTGACCATCTCCTTTGGGAAGCGGGCCGCCTTGCGCTCCCATGGCTCGGAGTAGCGAGCCAAGGACGACGACGGTGGGCAGAGGAAGAGATAATCCGAGTATCCGACGGCGTGAACGGGCCTTCCTCAGGCGCAATCTCGCCCAGGATGAAGGGCACACGGAGGCCACGGCAGATGGCAAGTAGAGAGTTGGTTCTTGAACTCGTCAGTGTGAGTGATCATGGAGAGGGAGTTCTTGACGGCGTCGTAGACGAGGTAGTAGAAGTACTTGCGGCATTCGCCCAGAGTACTCAGTGTTGATGGCAAGATTTGATATCTATAATGGTCATTGCAGTGCTGATTGGTTTAACGATAAGAACTTAAAGCTGCTGCTGATTCAACTACTATTCGGTTTTGAATCGGAAGGCAAAGTACTCCTGAGAGGTCCTAGGGGACCTCCTCAAGACCTTCTGAGAGGTCCTGGAAGATTTCCTCAAAGACCTCTTGAGAGGTCCTGGAGGACCTCCTCAAAGCTCTCCTAAAAGGTCCTGAACGACTTCTACAAAGACCTCCTAAGAGATCCTGGAATATGATCTTTGTAAAATGACCACCTCTACAAAGACCTCTTGCAGTGGCGAATCCAGGATAAAAAATGAGGGTGGGCTCAGAGCCTCAAATGATAAAAAATAATTTGTGACAAACATAGTCTTATATTTTGTGCAATCAAATGCATACATGAATAAAATCAAAGCAAAAAAAGAGAAACATAATGAAGATACCTCACTAATGAAAACCGTAAAGTGCATCATCAAAACATGTAAATATGGTTCAGTAGATAACAACATGTATATCAAAATTAGTGATACAATAGCAAAATGTACTTAAATGATCATGAACATTCAAAATAAAAAAACATACCACTAAGACACTAGCTTGAATCATGATTTTCACACAGCAAATTCATTCTACGAGAGCATCATCACGTCGTAAGCATTTTTTTTTGAAGGATAGAAGCACATCTCATAATGCATTACTCCCTGTCCCTGGTGGTGCACGCACCCTTTGATTACACATTTTAACCTAAAAAAGAGAAGAAAATACGTACATAAACGTGATTTGACAGGCCAACCTAAAAATACGTGTGAAAAAAAAAAAGAAAAGACCCTCTTGGTAAGCTTAGCATTTGCTGGCTAGACTATGTACGTGTGATTGTCCTGTTGCTTCGGCACTTCAGGCTCAGCTGTTCTTGTTCAGCAGACAGCACACAGCAGCCCACGCCCAAAGGCCAAATCGTCTCACCAGCTCACCTCCTGGCTCTTCAGTCCTTCCAAAGGCCAAATCGCGTCGCCGTCTCAGTCCTCCCGGCAGAGCAACTCAGGCGCAGAGCAGCCAGAGACTACCTCCTCCTCGTGACCTCGCCTCCTCGGTGGCTCCCGGTGTCCCTTGCCCAGCCCAACCGGCCTCCTCGGTGTTGGCCCGCCCCTCTCCTCCTCCGAGCTCCCCTCCCTCACGCACGCAGCACGCCCACGCGGCCACGCCCAAATCGCCTCCTGGCTCCTGCTGCCCTCCTCCTCCTTCTCCTTCGGGCTCCGGCTGGACCGGCTCGCGGCTCCCACGCCCGGCTACCGGCGGCGACGCGGCGTCGCGGACCGCGGTGGCTACTGGGCACTGGCTCCCTGCCCCAGCTCCCTCTAGGCTCTAGCTGCCCTCAGGTTAGGTGTGCCGTGCTTCTCCTTGCTCGATTGATTGGGGAAATGGGGATTCTTGTTTGGTGCAGCCATGGCATCCGGGGAGCTGGAGGATGGACTTGGGGTTTGGGGTGTTCGAGAGCCGGTGGACTTCAACCTAACGAAGCCCCCCGATGGATTCGCCTCACCTCTTGAGATGTCCTAGAGGACCTCCGGAGTGGTCTTGGGCGATCTCTACAAGACCTCCTAAGAGGTCCTGGAGGGTGGTCTTTGAAAAATGACCACCTCTACAAAGACCCCCTGAGAGATCCTGGAAGACCTCCTGGGTGGTCCTGAGCGATCTCCATAAAGACCTCATGGGAGGTCCTGGAGGGTGATCTTTGCAAAATGACCGCTTCTACAATGACCTCCTGAGAGGTCATAGAGGGTGGTCTTTGAAAAATGATCGCCTCTACAAAGACCTTTTGAGAGGTCCTAAAGGGTGGTCTGTGCAAAATAAGAGATCTTGGCTCGAAAAGGTGATCTTTGCAAAACAGCCAAATGTGTTCTTTGCAAAAGCAGCAGGTCGTGAAGATAAGGAAAAGCGCAGCAAAGAGAAGTCATTCGATTTAGATCAAGTGGTTCAGAATGGTGTGAACGTTTGGACCATCCGAACCTTCATTTCAATCAGATCGTTAAAATTAAATCGGACGATTAACAACAACCGGGAACGTTTGGATCGTTTGGAACTCCCTTTTTCAATCGGGTTGTCCAGTTTTAATCGAACAACCTGCAAGAGAGAAGGCACGAGCGCTGGATCGAATTACATGATAGAGATTATCAGTTATTTGTGAAAACTTACGTGATCGAATAGGAAAATTTTATTAGTTATAGAAGGTTTGAAGATCAGATGACATAGCCGAATCATATCTGTAAATTTTGTTCGATTTGAATTAGGAGTCTTGATCTCTTACGGCTAAGACCTGCCGCCCTTTAAATAGAAAAATGGTCATGGCCGATTGAAATCATCACCAATCGATCAAATACAATTTGCATCTATTATTTTCTATCGTAGTCTTCTTGTAGTCCTATTCTTTTTTCGATCTCTTTCTACTTTCCTAGCCAGGTTTCGAAAACCTAGCTAGGGCACCACCGCTGCCCAAACACCACGACTAGCTCCGCCTAGGTGTTGCGCTCTGTGGGTTTCAGCCAAGTTGAATCCTAACGTCACCTGGATTCAATTTTACTGCAAGCTGTGTGTTGGTGCTTCTTCGTGTCATATTTTTGCGCCAACATATTTTCTCGTCGGCTGGCCCATTAGAGGAGGTTGATATAGGCGATGGGATCATTCCTAGGCCGACGTTTGTGAACAAAAATATGTCTGCTGAATATAAGAGCAAAGTGATACAATTGCTTAGAGAGTATGTTGATTGCTTTGCTTGGGAGTATCATGAGATGTCGGGACTCAGCCGAGAGTTAGTTGAGCATTGGTTGCCTATTAAATTTGGTTTTAAGCCTTATAAACAACCATCTAGAAGATTTAATCCAAATATGTATGATCGGATCAAAGAAGAAATAGATCGATTGTTGAAGGTTGGTTTTATTAGGCCATGTAGGTATGCTGAATGGATTTCTAACATTGTCCCGGTTGAGAAGAAGAATACTGGTAAATTGAGAGTATGTATTGATTTTAGATATTTAAATAAAGCTACCCCTAAAGATGAGTATCGTATGCCTATAGCCGACATGTTAATTAATGATGCTTCAGGATATAGAATAATTAGTTTCTTAGATGGTAATGTTAGTTATAATCAAATTTTTATGGTCAAAGAGGATATGTCTAAAACGGCCTTTCGATGTCCTGATTTTGTTGGTTTGTTTGAGTGGGTTGTTATGATTTTTGGTTTAAAGAATGCTGGTGCTACTTATCAAAGGGCTATGAATTTAATTTTTTATGATCTACTTGGTGTTATCTTAGAGATGTACATCGATGATATAGTTGTTAAATCAGATGGTATGGATCATCACTTAGCTGATTTATGTCTAGCCTTTGAACGAATGCGTCGGTATGGTTTGAAAATGAACCCACTCAAGTGTGCTTTTGGTGTGTCGGCTGGTAAATTCTTAGGATTTATAATACATAAGAGAGGCATAGAGGTAGATCCTAACAAAATAGAGACTATTAAGAAAATAAAGGTGCCACAATGTAAAAAGGATATACAAAAGTTCCTAGGAAAAGTGAATTATTTGAGAAGGTTTATATCTAATTTGTCTGGTAAAGTTAGTGCATTCACTCCTATACTTCGGTTAAAGAAAGACACCGAGTTTGCTTGGGAGGCAGAAAAGCAACAGGCATTTGAGAAAATTAAAAGGTATTTGTCTACACCTCATGTGTTGAGGGTGCCTAAAGCCGTGTCGACGATCGAGTCGTCGATCTTACGAAATAAATAGAGGAGAATAACACGAAATTTCTGGGGAGAGAATGGAACTGCTCTTTTATTAATATAAATTGGATTTACAGAGGATGCCTTATGACTAGGCAGTGAACTAACCCTATTTACCCTAAGAGTAATATCAGACTTGAAACACGAATATGATGTTAATGACTATGCTTCAATCTGGTACGGCTTGATCCCCCCTGCTCCGTCCATGCTCTATCTTTAAATAGCCTTTGAAGAGGTGGCAGTTATCTCTGAAGAAGACGTCTGTTGTGAAGCGTCGCGACTGGTCGGAGAGAGGCGACGGTTAATGGAGTATCAATCGTTCAGCGGTTGTATGTCTGTGAGATACTTAACCGTATGGTGGTTGTTCATCAGTGTCTTAGGATAAAGAGACATCGTGTGGTATGGAATATACACATGTGTTCCATTCGTCACACGGTAGGGAATATACCTGCAATCAGTTCCGAATATCAGTTCATACTTTTTACGAGCAGTTAACTGGTTGGAGGCTAAGTACAAGATCTTGTCCGACCAGGGTACCCATTGCGTAACCCCTGGAATCCTTACGACCAGTGAGGTCGTGAATCTTAGGGGTTACGACCATGAAGACGTATGACCTTTATTATGTATTAAAGATAATACATAGAGATTTTAATCCTCGTCAAGCCGGGATGTCATTTCGGCTATATATTGTTGCAGAAGAAAGTGTCATTGGCGTTGTTTTGACACAAGTAATAAATGGCAAGAAATATGTGATTACTTACTTGAGTCGGCGTCTCTGGGAGCTGAGACGAGGTATGTATTTATCAAAAAAATTATGTTTATCCTTGTATTATGCTTGTACCAAATTGAGGCATTATTTGCTATCTAGTACTTGTGTTATTGCATGTCAAACCGATGTTATTAAATATATGTTGCAACAACCGATTTTAAGTGGTAGAATCGAAAAGTGGGCGTATGCATTAATAGAGTATGATTTGACTTATGAATCTTTGAAATCTATGAAAGGCCAGATTGTAGCTAATTTCATTGTTGATCATAGGATTAATGATGACATAGAGCTGGTTGATTATTTATCTGTACGTCCATGGAAATTGTATTTTGATGGCTCGGCTTGTAGAGAAGGACAAGGTGTTGGTATTGTTTTAGTTTCGCCTAGATATGTTGTTTTTGAAACATCAGTTTGTTTAGAGTATTTTTGTACCAATAATCAGGCCGAGTATGAAGCTCTTTTGTTAGGATTACGAATTTTAGAGTCCATGGGTGTAAAGAATATAGAAGCATTTGGTGATTCATTATTAGTTGTGCAACAAGTTTCTAAGAATTGTCAATGCTTTCATGGATCGTTGAATATTTATTTGGAAAAGTGCTTAGAAATAATAGCAACTTTGGATGATTTTACTATTGGCCATGTTTCTAAAGAAAAGAATATTAGAGCAAATGATTTAGCACATCAAGCATCTGGTTATCAAGTTAAAAGAGGTAATGTCACGACCCGGGATTAATACCCCAGATCTTCTGTGCATAACTGAACTAGTCTCATGATCAGTGACTAGCTTACACAGTAAACAATTGTGATAACACAACCATAAACGCTAAAATTTATTAATAAACAACAGAGTTAATTACAAGATAGCCTTACAGGGCAACAATAAATAAACACAGCGGAAGACGAAGAAGACGTTGTGGAGTCCAGCAATCTGCCACAGGCAATCGACTGGGATAGCGGCCTAGTCAACACGATCCACACCAGAAGCGAAGTCCTTCTCCTCTGAAATTTTATTTGCATTAAGCAAGATGAGCACAACTTCCGTGCTCGCAAGTTACACCTGTCAAATAACAGAATGACATGCATACATGGATGTAACAAAGGATGGCTTACATGGTTAATTTGCATAAATCAGCATTTGACCTTAAATACCATACTAAGTTCAAAAGCTTACATTTATTAAAATCAAAGATTGATTTTGCATTGATAAAGATAGTGTAGGCACCAACCTAACACCAATATAAACACGGGCACCAACCCGGGGCTTCAACCCAATTTTTCTCATGGACACCCATCCATGTCAAAACTGTTTTACAAAAATATTTTCAAAACCAAAGTCTAACTTTGAGTGGCTTTGCCAACATGTCCTTGACCGTGGACACGGCTATTCGAATAGATTTACACTCTGCAGAGGTTGTACAACTTTACCCACACGACAAGAATTCTCTAGTTGTTTGGCATCCGTCGATACCACCGCTCACTACCTTAGGTAAGCAGTCTAGAGCACGTGTCAAGGCCTTTACAATACGTCATTCCACCATAGTCCTCCCTCGCTAAGGTTTCACCCCTTTGGGCTACCCGTCCGCGAGGTTCGGGCCTCTTGCGCCAAAGGGACTAACAAAGGTCATGAAAGACCACCCACCGCATCACAGAACGACCATGATGGAACTTTGCAAATTAATCAGCCAGGTCCTGCCCATACAAGACATGTGGTAGTACGATGTGGCTTAGCAAGATGCGGCTCGAAGACCGGTCCTTAATTGACCTAGGCGACAACCAACAACCACAGGCCTCAACCTACCGGTTGAGCCTGCATAAACTCGCACCCACCAGACAACCTTTTCGCCCAAGTCCAAACCATCATTTTATTTTATTTTCTAAAGACCTTTATGAAACTCCCATGACACACCAATGCCAGGGGTACAATTTAATTAATAGTTGATTTTTGGCTAAAATTCCCCAAATGAAACATGTTTGGTCTATAAGCATGGCTAAGCACAATATTTTCCAAATGACCCTAGTCCATACTATTATATGAACTAGACTTTATCTAGGGTGACAATATGCTCGCTTCAATTATCGAAATTGGTCATACAAAGGAATTTAGACATAACTATAAATTTAAAACAGGAATTTAAATTACTGAATATAAATAAGCATGCAGTAATAATTTGGAACAGAATTTAAATAATTTTAAATAATGGGAGCAAATATGATCAAGAATGTAACTTGCCTTGCTCAATTGATCACTCTCAAACGATGCCAAATCGACTCTCAAAGTCGTCGAAATCTAATCGCAAAATAAGCCAAATTCAAATAAAATTCAAATAACAATTCAAATGAACTCCAAATTAAGTAATTTTGGTTTGGTTAGCTAGATCTTGAATTTAGATAAATTTAGAAATTTGAAAGGGCTCAAACGGAGTTTGGATGCAAAAGATATGAGCTTTTATAGTTTGAATTTACATGAAATGTTAGATTTAGGGTTTAAAGGAATTAGTGGTAAAATGAGCTCAAAATTAAATAATTTTGATGTAGTTGGCTAGATAATTATTTTATATAAATTTTGCAATTTGAAACACCCAATTTGGAGTTGGGATTCAAAAGATATGAATTTTCTAAGTTTAGATCTACTTAAAACCTAATTTCAGAGTTTAATAGATTTTCCTGATTTATTTTTTAAAAGGAAAATCCTTTTATTGCGCAAGGATGATGTCAGCGAGGATTTTCTGCCGAAAAGAATAAAAGAAAAGAAATTTGGCCGCGGGACCCACTGTCATAGAAGGGTGCAACATGGACTAGGTTCTTGAACGTTTTGGCTCGGGTGGAATCTGGGTGTGCCATGCGGCGGTGGTGCAGGTAGCCACCTTGGCGGAGGGTGAGATGGAGATGACACAGCGCCACATGGCGCCACGTGGCGCCACGTCGGTGAAAACGGCGGCGGTTCTCGGCCAGACGTCGGCGAAGCAGCGGCCGGTGGAGGTCGGCGAGGGTGCCAAAAGGGAGAGCGGAGTGTGGCGAATCGGAGGCACTCACCGGGTGGTCGGAGGAACGGAGATGACCGGCGGCGAGAAGCGGCGGCGTGCGGCTCGGCAGCGTCGCGGCGTTCAGCGACCCGAGGCAAGCGGTTGCGCGCGCAGGGTAGGCCTAGGGCGGCGATCGCGTGGGTGTCGTCGGAGAGGTACGAGCGGCGGCGGTGGCGGCGAAGCGGCGGCAACGGTGGAAGAACTCGAATCCGGCGAGGCAGGCGAGAGAGAGAGATGAGTGAGGGGAGAGATGAGGAGGAAGGGCGCACACGAGGCTCCCCTTTATAGGCCATGGGGAGGTGGGGCGGCGAGATCGTGCACGGATGCCGGCGGCCGTTGCGGAGCTGCATGGCGAGTGGGTGAAACCGCGCGAGGAGAGGGGAAGAGAGTGGGGTGAGGCGGTTGGTAGCGCTGTTCGTGCGTGCGTGTGCAAGAGGTGCGGGGCCGTTGGAGGAGACGGTTGGATGGAGCTTGCGGCGCGGCAAAAATGGCGGAGCGTGCGGCGTCGTGGGGAAGAAGGGGAAGGAGGAAGAAGAAGCTGGGCGCGGGCGGGGCCACTGGCGGCGGGAGGCGGGTGACCAGGTGGGGTGGTGCGCGGAGGAGAGAGAGCGGCGGGCGAGTGGCGGGCGCGGGAGAGAAGTGGCCGGAGGAGGTTTGGCCCAAAAGAGACTTCCGGATTTTAAATGTTTTGTGAATTTAGATATTCCGATTAAATATAAAGGGCTTTAAAAAATAGCAATTTAAAACCAAAAATTATGGAAAAATTCACAGAAATTTCCTTACTTATTTTGGACTTAATAAAATTAATTCCAACTTAAAGTTAGCTTTTAATTTTGAAAATAAATTTGTTTTGGCTTTAAATTATTTAGTAAAAAGCTTTTAAAAAATGCAGAAAATCCCAGAAAATAACTAAATTTTTACTTTTCAATTTAAATCAAGTAAACTTCAAGGACTTCAAATTAAATTTAAATTTTGACTTTTAAAACTCCAGAAACTCAAATAAAGAAACTAAAACTCTATCAAATTTCACGAAATCCAATAAAACATTAACTTTTATTTTATTTTTATTTTGGTAACATTCCTTTGGAATGTTACAGGTAAATTGTTCATGATAGAAAAGTCGATACTAGAAAGTGCTATAATTTGTATAGCCGAACAGCATGATGGCAGTTCGGATACTTTGAGAACATCAAGTTTTGCCGAACCTAATGACTGGAGAAAGCCTCTAATTAGTTATTTAGAAAACTCTAGTCAATCTGTTGATAGAAAGCTTCAGCGACAAGCATTAAAGTATACATTGCTTGAGAGAGAGTAGTATCGTCGAACTATAGATGGGTTACTTTTAAAATATTTGAGTTCGGATCAATCTAAAGTTACTATGGGTAAGGTGCATGAAGGCATATATAATACATATCAGTCGGCTCATAAGATGAAGTGGTTGTTAAGAAGAGCTGGTTTCTATTGGCCGACTATGTTAGAGGATTGTTTTAGATATTATAAAGGGTGTAAGTCATGTCAAATGTTTGGTGATGTGCAATTGGCACCCGCTGCTATGTTGCATCCTATTATTAAACCATGGTTGTTTTGTGGTTGGGGCTTAGATTTCATCGGCCAAATACACTCTGCATCTTCTAAAGGTCATCATTTTGTTTTAGTAGCCACTGATTATTTTACAAAGTAGACAGAAGTTGTTCCTCTTAAAAACATGACACATAAAGAAGTGATTAGTTTTATTTTGGAACATATTGTTCATAGATTTGGCATACTGCAGACTTTAACTACTGATCAAGGTTCATCTTTTATGTCTCATCAAGTACGTGAATTTGCTGAATCACTTAGAATCAAGCTCCTTAATTCTTCACCTTATTATGTTCAGGCCAACGGTCAGGCCAAGTCAATTAATAAGACCTTGGTTAAGCTCATTAAGAAAAAGATAGAGCGAACCCTAAGAGGTGGTATAAAGTGTTATCCAAGGCGTTATGGGCTCATCGTATATCTAAACATAGTGCTACAAAGGTAACACCGTTTGAGTTAGTGTATGGGCAAGAAGTCGTTTTACCTGTTGAGGTAAATCTAAGTGCCCTTAGATTGGCTAGGCAAAATGATTTGTTGGCCGTAAATTACCATAACTTGATGATGGATAGGTTAAATGAAGTTATAGATGAGAGATTAAAAGCTTTGAGAGAGATTAAACAAGATAAAGTGAGGGTAGCCAAGGCCTATAATAAGAAAGTGAAGAAAAATCGTTTCAAATAGGAGACTTAGTTTGGAAGACGATTTTACCTATTGGGTCTAAAGATAATAAGTTTGGAAAGTGGTCTCCGAATTGGGAAGGTCCATATAAAGTTGTAGAGATTGTTCTGAAAATTCTTATATAGTACAATGTTTACAGGGAGATATGTTGCCTAAAGCTCTTAATGGCAAATATTTGAAAAAGTACTATACGAGTATCTGGCAAGATGCTTAAGAGGCACACATGGCCGATGCGTGATTTATCATCGTCTTGAGAAGCATACATATGGCGGTGTTTAATCATCGTCTGAAGAGCAATTGAAGATATTATTATTTTGTGGCAAACATGTTTGTTTACCAAAAAACAAGGGGCATGTGTTGATGGTAAGATTTGACATCTATAATGGTCATTGTAGTGCTGATTGGTTTAACGATAAGAACTTAAAGCTGCTGCTGATTCAATTACTACTCGGTTTTGAATCGGAAGGCAGAGTGCTCCTGAGAGGTCCTAGGGGACCTCCTCAAGATCTCCTGAGAGGTCCTAGAAGATTTTCTCAAAGATCTCCTGAGAGGTTCTGGAGGACCTCTACAAAAACCTCCTAAGAGGTCCATGAGGGTAGTCTTTGCAAAATAAGAGGTCTTGGTTCGAAAATGTGATCTTTGCAAAAACAGCCAAAGGTGGTCTTTGCAAAAGCAGCAGGTCATGAAGACAAGAAAAAGCGCAGCAAAGAGAAGCCATTTGAACGTTCGGACCATCCGAACCTTCATTTCAATCAGACCATTAAAACTAAATCGGACGATTAACAACAATTGGGAACGTTCGGATCGTTTGGAACTCCCTTTTTCAATCGGGTTGTCCAGTTTTAATCGGACGGCCTACAAGAGAGAAGGTACAAGCGCTGTATCGAATTATATGATAGAGATTATCAGTTATTTGTAGAAACTTACGTGATCGAATAGGAAAGATTTATTAGTTATAGAAGGTTTGGAGATCAGATGGCATAGCCGAATCATATCTGTAGATTTTGTTTGGTTTGCATTAGGAGTCTTGATCTCTTACGACTAAGACCTGCCACCCTTTAAATAGAAAAGGGTTATGGCCGATTGAAATCATCACCAATCGATCAATACAATTTGTATCTATTATTTTTCTACCGTAGTCTTCTTGTAGTCTTGTTCTTTTTTATCTCTTTCTACTTTTCTGGCCAAGTTCCGAAAACCTAGCTAGGGCACCACCGTTGCCCAAACACCACGACTAGCTCCGTCTAGGTGTTGTGTGCTGTGAGTTTCAGCCAAGTTGAATTCTAACGTCGCCTGGATTTAATTTTGCTATAAGTTATGTGTTGGTGCTTCTTCGTGTCATATTTTTGCGTCAACACTCAGCCTGTAGACGACGAGGTTGGCGTGCACACTACCTCGACGAAGCAGTTCATGCTGACGAAGAGTGGGCCGCATGCCCAGCCACATTCGGGTCGCACCCGAAGGAGCAGGGCAGAGAGCTCTGGCGGGGCGTCGAGCTTGATCGCCTCCGCTATGTAGGCGCCTTGGTCGTCGAGGCCGATCGCCGTTTTACTTGCGTCGCCCAGCAGCGCATGTTTCTGCCTGTAGTACTCGTGGAGTCAACGGCCGATCTTGGATTTAGGTGATGGGAAAGTTTAAAGTGCGGAAGTTTAAAGGGTTTATTACATCATGGTCACTAACTTATAGAAGAAAAAAAAACTATCGCTAAATAAATGTAACAAAAAATCATTCAAGTATTGATCCTCCATGCTATTTCTTAGCTTATCTTTCCCAACTCACATCCCACATAGACATCAAATTTACAAACTTTTTCTTTATTTTATAATATTTCATATTTTTTCACACAAGAAAACTCGGATTCCATTCCCTAGATAACGAAGGTTCTACATTTCACAAAGACAGAACAGCATTACATATTTACACTAATCAGTTATTTAAAGTCAATGGCACAGAGTGAAAAGGTATCCGGTGATTAATTTGCTTAATTAATGTATTGTGAAAAATAAATGGGAAGTGCAACTAACCTCTAAATTTTCACGGAGATCAGGGCCCTTGGAGAATGTAGGAAATTTTCTCTGTTCCTCTCGGAACTAAATCGTTTCACGTGAAATTCCTAGTTCCAAAATGGTTCAATGAGTTTGTGGTTTGACATGAGGATTTTTTTTTTGGACAAACTGTGCATGTTTTGGCTGTCCGACAGGGCGTCCGGGGCCGACAATTGCCCCCTTGCCGCACGGACGCCGCGCGGCTGTGGTAGAGCTACTGTAGCATTTTCCTTTTTTTCTAAATTCGTGTAAGTATACTTTTGTATGAATTTTTAAATATAGCAAATAACCTTCAACAATTATAAATTTTTGTGGATCCTCCCGACAAAGTGTAATTTATTGTGTAATTTTTTTTTAAAAAAATATCCATTCTAAATATTTCTCAAAAATTCATTTAAGTATACTGCTTGTAGGAATTTTCGAGAAAAATTCAGAACAAATAATATTTTGAACAAACTACACAAGCATGTACACTGTGTTGAGAGGCTCTACAAAATAAATCATAATTTTTGGAGCTTATTTGCTATATTAAAAAAATTATACAAAAGTATACTTGAATGAATTTAGAAAAAAAAATACTGTAGTACCCTGTCGCGTTGTGGCCGTGCACCAGGTGATGCTACAGTAGCCCTGCCACACAATGGCCGTGCGGGAGGCCTCCACCGTAGGGGGGGGGGGCGGCAGGTGTCAACTCAGGACGCCATGCCGCACGGCCACCGTGCGGCAGGATGTCATTTTTGTAAATTCCGCACGAAGACGATCATTCTTACAGTTACGGGACGAATTTGCGTCAATACGGCCAAAAATCCCCACTTATGTAGCTTTGAGTATAGAAAAATCGTATTTATATATCTACGCTGCAATTTACTCAGAGTGAAATTGGCCAGTAAAATTGCATGCTATACAATGACAAATTTTATGATGGCATTGCTCTGGTGCGTTCTGTACCATTTCTCTTTTTGAGACTCCTTGTGTACCGATCCTACCTTAGTGCTTGCATATTGACTGACAATGATGTGATTTCACACCATGACGCGCACAGGGACTTCTCAATGCAGAGTGCGAGTTTTTGGTTTAATTGGACACGGTTGCGCGATGAAATAGCAAAACTAACTCTCCCATGAGCGAATTGGTAAAAATGGCACCGCGGTCGCGTCGGTAGGCGACACACGTGGGGATTCGGGCGAATGGTAGCATGCCACATGTGAATCCAAAAGGTGGGTACGTGGCAGGATGCACGTGTCGCTTGCTAGCACATTCGCGGTGTTATTTTGCTAATTCACTCATATGATAGGCTAATTTTACTATTTTATTGTGCAACCGTGTTATTTTACCTCGCAGACTGCATGCAAATACGGCTTGGTTGGTACTAGAGCGCACGATCAGAGGACAGAGGGTGACATGTAGATATAGATCCTGTTGAGTCACAAGCTGGATACATCATACATGCGTCATTGTCGGTTTTTGTACACAAGCTCTTATAGAAAACGATCCACATGTATAGAAAACGATCCACGTGTAATGCATGCTACATTAACAAGATTGTACTAAATGTTTAGAGGAAACATGTGATAGTAGATTAGTAGTAGGTTAGCACTACGTCAAGGGTAGATTTGCGCGGGGACCGATACCGTTTGGATATATTGGATCAATGGTTGACTTACATTTTCCACCATAACAAAGAGAAAAAAACCATGGTTCGTTTTCCAACGCATTCTCTAACACAGTAAAGCAATGTCACGTACTACAGTATCATAACATTGCTTTGCAGTCACCGGATCAGAAAGTGAATGCTGAGATCGTGGTAGAGGGCTGTAACAGGTGATCCAGCCCTTTCTTTCCGGATCAAACGTCTCAAATCGCTGCAATGTTAATGCACTGTGCTCCTTTGTCATTGCTGCTGCAATGGATGCCAATCTGGTTTGTTAGGTTGGCAGGACTTCTAATAGTTCAAAGCTATTGTTATGTATTTTTTGAAAAAACTTCTATGTCCCCAACATTATTTTCTCTTGTTTTTAAAAGTTCAGCATTGGTAGTTTGGCGCGATAAGGCTGGATGAATAAGCAGTAAGCACTTGAACACATCTTTTTTCTTCAGAAGGAGTTTACTTCCGCACAGCGAGAGGATTATCTCACCTCTACATACGTAAAAAAAAAACAATGAAACCTCTGCGCGCACTGAGATCACCATGTCAACCACGACGCATCCCTAACATAGGCGCTCCTCGCATTTGCACCATCGCCGTCCCGCTCTTCTTCCTTCGATTATGCGCCCGCCCGCCTTGCACCCACATCGGCGTCGGCGCCCTTGATTCACGCGTCTCCGACCTCGCTGTTGCCAAAACCAACATCGCCCTCGCCGTTCGCTTGCGTTCCTCGTCCCTCGGGGCTTGCAGAGCCCCACACATTGCATTCCTCTTCTCTCTCCCGCTCTCGTCTTAGGCTCCATAGCCACTACTCTACCCATTCCTCCATCCCTATCTCCCTCATCCTTTCATCTCATGCAAAATTTGTGTTTCGTTGCAACCACGAGCACTTTGCTAGTTTCTTCGGAAGTCCGACTCGTTCCCACGTCTTCCCCTCCATCCATCCAACCAACTGCTTCCCGCAAAAGCAACGAGCAAACAAACCGGCCATTTCTTCTCCAAAAGAAAAAAGAGAGAGAAGCAGCCAAGTGATCCGCCCATCTTTCTTGCGCCATTAAAATTCCTCTCCCAATCTCACCTCGCGTAGCTAGCTGGACGCTCGTTGTGCTTTTAGCCTATTGGGTTTTTGCATCCACGCTTGCTCCACTCCTCGTCCTCGTCTCCCCTTCACTTGCACGCAAAGGATTTTATGGGTACAGGCCAAATAGTAGAATAGGTAAGATCTTCAGGTCTCCTCGTAAAGAAAAGGGCCAAAACAGTCATAAATATTTTTTAATTCAAAAATCTCTCTCACCCCAATATAAAGGAGATCTACTTATACTGTTTTATTAGTGGTACATGAGGTTATAATATTATCTCTAAAAATACCATATAACTATAAATACTCTGCATTTTTTACACCCGTCTGTGTGTAGCTTTTGTGCACAATGGATCTTTGTAAGCCTCGTCGACACCATCTCCTTTCTTGTCCATAAGTAACATTAACCCCTTTAGTTCATATAAGGTGGGCCTAGAGTGAAACCCCTTTGCTAACCTCTTTCACTCCGCTAAGAGCCTAAGAGCATTTTCAACGGGGACCATCTCAGTCATCTCGTACTCAAAAGTCTAACTTGTATAAAAGATGTACTCTGTACCCTTCGACTGAGTACAGGGGTGTCCTAGTTGATGGCCGGTGGAGCCGCCCGGACATATCCTACGTAATCTGGTTGATTCGGCCAAAAATATTGGACGCTTGCGCAGGTAGTTTTCTCTTTCTTTCTTTCAATTGTCTGGGGTATTAATTCTTTTTCCCACGCTTCTTGTTTCTGATGTGTGTTGACTGTTGATTCGAGGCTTAGATCGAAACAGTACGATTCTGTGCTCATTTAGGTCATTTTTACCTTGCGATTCCTTGATCCGGTAGCCTGTGCTGTTCGACATCCGATCCTTTTAGTTCGGGTTTGCCTAGCTGCAAGGTTCCGTTGATCGGTTGATTGGTTTGTCTGCTTCCTCTAGTTTGTGCAAAGATCGGTTTCACCTTTGGTGCCAGGTGGGCGATACGAATTGGGGATTCTGACCATTTGGTTTCTTGAAAATTTTCTGGTCTGGAATTGAATAAAGGTTCTGTCTTTGCAGTTGTTTCTGCTCATAATCCATTCTTCTTGGGTTTTTTTTTGGGCTCTGAAGAACTCAATTCGAGGTTAAAAACGAGCTGGGGCTTTTCAGTTTCTGACTTCCCAAGCTCACCAAGATTGCTTACCGCAATCGTCGATGGACGAATCCGGGGAAGCAAGTGTTGGGGCTTTCAAGATCGGGCCGTCGACGCTTCTCGGCCGCGGGGTCGCGCTCCGCGTGCTCCTATTCAGCTCGCTGTGGCGTCTGCGGGCGCGTGCCTACACCGCTATCTCGCGCGTGCGCAGCGCTACGCTGCCTATGGTGGCATCCTGGCTCCACCTCAGGAACACCCATGGCATCCTCCTGATGGTTGTTCTCTTTGCGTTGCTCCTGAGGAAGCTCTCTGGCGCACGGTCGCGGGCGGCATTGGCACGCCGGCGTAGGCTATGCAAGAGCATGATGCGGTATGCGGCGACGTACGATGAGTGGGTGCGTGCTGCCAATGTGCTTGACAAAATGTCTGAGCAGGTCAACGAGGCAGATTTCTATGACGAAGAGCTTATCAGGAATAGGCTTGAGGAGCTCCGAAGGCGGAGGGAGGAGGGGTCGCTCCAGGATGTTGTGTTCTGTATGCGCGGCGATCTCGTGAGGAACTTGGGCAACATGTGTAATCCTGAGCTTCATAAGGGCAGGCTTGAGGTACTTGACAAAGTAGCACTTGTCAATCTTTCTGGTACTTGTTTGTGCTATTTATTTTGTATTTGAAGAAATTTTGACATCAAGATTGTGGTAAATGGTTAAATTTAGGAATTTTGTGAATCAATGATCCTAACCTTTTGATTCTCTAAATGTACATATGTTCAGTCATTGCAGTAATGATCATCCTAAAGATGTTTGTCCGTCTTATTTGATCAGACGCTAGAATCGATATAGCTCATTTATTCTTGTAGTACCAATGCCAAAGATGTTTTTTATTGTTCTTTAATTGTTTCCATGTTACAAACCTATAATAAGATATATTGCTTTCAACTGGAAACTATGCATTATCAAACATTTTTAAAATGTTGGATTAACTATTGTCTCTTCCATTCTGGTTACAGTGTTGCTTTATTGTAATGCAGGTACCTAAGCTTATAAAAGATTACATTGATGAGGTTTCTACTCAATTGAAAATGGTGTGTGAATCTGATACTGATGAGTTGCTTTTGGAAGAGAAGCTTGCCTTTGTTCAGGAAACCAGGCATGCCTTCGGGAGGACAGCACTACTCTTAAGTGGGGGCGCTTCACTGGGCTCTTTCCATGTAGGTGTAGTGAAAACATTGGTTGAGCATAAGTTTCTGCCTCGGATAATAGCGGGATCTAGTGCTGGTTCCATTATATGTTCAATTGTTGGTACCCGAACATGGCCTGAGATTGAGAGCTTCTTTTTAGACTCATTACAGACCTTGCAGTTCTTTGGTAGGATAGGTGGAATTTTTGCAGTGACAAAACGGGTTATGACTTATGGTGCACTTCATGACATTAGCCAGATGCAAATGCTTTTGAGGGATCTCACTAGTAACCTAACATTTCAAGAGGCTTATGACATGACTGGCCGTGTTCTTGGGATCACTGTTTGCTCTCCTAGAAAAAATGAGCCACCACGCTGCCTCAACTACTTGACATCACCACATGTTGTTATTTGGAGTGCTGTAACTGCCTCTTGTGCATTCCCTGGCCTCTTTGAAGCTCAGGAATTGATGGCGAAGGATAGATTTGGTGACATAGTTCCCTTCCACGCACCCTTTTCCACAGATCCAGAACAAGGTCCTGGAGCATCAAAGCGCCGGTGGAGGGATGGGAGCTTGGAGATGGATTTGCCAATGATGCAACTGAAGGAGTTGTTCAATGTAAATCATTTCATTGTGAGCCAAACTAATCCTCACATCTCTCCACTCCTCCGAATGAAGGAGCTCGTAGGGGTCTATGGAGGCCGCTTTGCTGGAAAGGTTTGTCCGTGACCCTAGGGAACCTTTAATTATGTTTCATAGTTTATGATGTGGTGTATCTTAGCATGCAGGCCTGTAGCACGTTTTGCAGGTGGTTAATTGTTTTCATGTTCTTGAATAGTAGTACATCATTTTCCCACGTGTTGCTACGCAATGCATGATTATCTCCTGGATATATGCAACATCTGGTAGGATTGAGGGGTTTAGTGGTTGGACCGGTGATATTAATTCTTGGAGGACATCCAAACAATGTTCTATTGCAAATACATCTGCGCCTACCGCCTAGGTTATCTAAGAACTTCATTATTGCTGAATCCATTTCTTCCCTGAACACTAGACATAGCAATATCTTTCAAATTTCAATTCTTATCTGCTGTATTACCAGGTCTAATTTTGATCTAATTTGTGTAGCTCGCTCGTCTTGCCGAGATGGAGGTTAAGTATCGATGTAACCAAATTCTAGAAATTGGCCTCCCACTGGGAGGACTTGCAAAGTTGTTTGCTCAGGATTGGGAGGGTGATGTCACCATGGTTATGCCCGCAACAGTAGCTCAGGTACCTTTGTTGATAAATTCTGCATAGGTTATATAGGTGAATGCAAGTTATTTGGGTTCAAAATTTTCTTGTTATTACATCTTTCTTTCCAATTTTCAGTACTTGAAGATTATACAAAATCCGACATATGGGGAGCTCCAAATGGCTGCCAATCAGGGTCGCAGGTGCACATGGGAGAAGCTCTCTGCGATCAGAGCAAACTGTGCAATTGAACTTGTATTGGATGAATCCATTGCAGTTTTAAACCACAAACGAAGGCTAAAAAGAAGCATTGAAAGGGCAGGAGCTGCTTCCCAGAACTATACCGACAATGTTCAACTCAAAACACCAAAGAGGGTACCATCATGGAGCTGCATCAGTCGAGAGAATTCGTCAGGATCTCTCTCAGAAGATCATTTTGCAATTGCTACTTCATCCACTCACCAAGGTACTATTCGAGTTGCTGGCGCACCACACATGCCTCACCATGTTCGTCACAATTCACATGATGGAAGTGAGAGCGAATCAGAAACAATTGACTTAAATTCTTGGACCAGGAGTGGTGGGCCTCTGATGAGGACTTCGTCAGCTGACAAGTTCATCAATTTTATTCAGAATCTCGAGATTGAGTCTGAATTCAATAGGTTTTGTACTATAGAGGATGAGAATACAGGGATTTTATCTGGATCTACCTTTCCTAAAGATCCATACCCAGACAATAGTTCTAGAGTGACTACACCAGATAGATGCACAGAAGTTTCTGAAACCGAGTCAAGCAACACTGGCAACACTGTGGCTAGCCAAGCTTCTACCTCCACATGCATTGCTGTTTCTGAAGGAGAATTGCTGCAATCTGAAAGGACTACTAACGGAATTCTACTTAATGTTGTCAAAAGAGAGGCTCTGCTTGTTCAGCATAGCACCGAAGCTGAAGTGGCCGAAAGCTCCTTAACCGAATCATATGCGGACACAATGCATTTAGAAACTTGTGATGTCATCTCAGCCTCTGACTGTACTGAAGATAACAAAGATGCAGCTGACTCAAATGATCCCTCAGTTGCTCATACTGAATTTGTAACTTCACATCAATCTTCAGTTGATTAGATGCTAGATTTTGGTAGAATACTTAAATAGTTTACTACAGTAATGCTATACAGGAAAACTCTAGTGTCTCCGTTTAGGTAGCGCTGGTACTGGTAGCATATCTGTGAAATCGATTGTCCGTTGTATCATGTGTATCATATAGTGATGATATGCCTCTGTTTGTATTTATATCTATAGTGAAATTATTGTTTGTTGTATAATATACTTTATGAAATCTGTTAGCTGCCGTTTTTCTCACATTACATGTATGCTGATATACTGATATGACATGACCAACTGCTCGACGACCAGTTATAATTTATCGCTGGCTATGATTTATTTCATAGATCAGGGAAAGATCATCCAGTATATTTCGTTCGTGCATCATCCAGTATATTTCGTTCGTGCATTGATCAGGAAAGGTTCTACCTGATCGAGATTCTGTTAAATGAACACATACTGACTATATGGACATTTCTGGAAAATCATTTTTGTGCAGGTATTCGGTGATCAACAGATCATATATACACCAGTTGGCATTGTTTGAATTCAAATGTCGAAGTCACTGGTTTACTACTTTGCAGACAACCTAACACAGAAGTCTTATTGATACTTGAATGCTATACAAGTTCAAACCACATTCCAGGATTGTAACAGAACAGCACTGACAAGAATCAAAGTTGTCCTTAAGCGCCGGCATACAATTATCCAGTGTTACAGATACAAGATTACCCACCTTATTGACATACTTAATACATGCAATTGATCAATGTCCATGAATCAGAATGGTATATTAGACCTCAAGTATCAAGTGACAAATGCACCTAAGAACCTCTCCTACTCAAATGCTTGCAGATTGGGATTCACAGATGTAAAGCCACCATCCACCAGGTGGTTGAGCGCGCTGATGTACCTTGCTTCATCGCTTGCCAAGTAAACCACTGCTTCAGCAACATCCTTTGGTAACAGATCGACGCCTTTCAACTTTGCTTCACCACCAACAAAGGCCAGAAAATCTTTCAATGCGTCATCCTTGCGCTCGCCTTGGGGCAAATGCGGCATGGAGAGACCGGTGGGCACTGCATAGGGAGATACGTAGTTCACGCGTATCCCGTGCCTCCCCAGCTCCCCGGCTACATTCTTGGTGAGACCCACCACGGCGTGCTTCGATGCTGTGTATGCATGAGGTCCCATCCCTCCGATGACACTAGCAACACTTGCTAACGAGATGATATAGCCTTTCTTATCTAGGGATATGATGCGGGTTGCGTGTTTCATCCCAAGGAATACGCCATGCACGTTGACGTCTGATCCTCGATTAATTAAATTATTTATCTGTAATTAATATTATAGATAACACTACCTTTATATTATTCGTAAGAATACATCTTTTCATTAATAAAGGAGAAACTTAACTGAGTGGTCGTAAACTATATGGTTGTAAGTTCTTCTACGACTACTTATTGGCCGTAAGATTTTATACGATCACTTTATGGTCGTAAGCTTTATTACGGTCAGATCAACTATGACCACTCCATGGTCAACAAAACCTATAGACATGTGGGTCCAATCGATTAAGGACACTTATGAGTTGTGTTTAATACGCATAGTGGTTAATATGTGCTATTATTCTCTGGGATAACTGCACGTATTAAACCTCTGTTTCTGACATAACTGCAAGACGACGTGGGAGGTTAGCCTCTGACAATAACCGTCACTGAACATGCACATCTAATCAAATGGTAAGACGTCTCTTGATAAGGGGCAGCTATCACCCCTTCACGTCTCTTGATAAGAGACAACTGTCACTCCTTCACGCACTATATAAAGAGTAAAGTCGGTAGACATATAACAAAAACAATGGCAACAAAAGATGAGCAGACAGAAATCATTAAGCTCTAGCTCTAGTTTTCTTTTCTATTGTAAAGCATAATTAATATATCAATACATGAGTATAATTATTATTCTCTTATAAGAAGGCTTGGACCGGTATAAAATCTCATTGTCTTTCTTTGTGGTTTAACTCAAAGAGAGCCCGGCATTCATTTGTATAATGGTACTAATCCATCTAATGTTTCGGATATTTGTGACCTTATTGCCTGTAATGCCCGAGTTGTTGTGGAACATCAATATTTGTTTTCTTCTTCTTTCAACAAACCATCGAGGTTTTTTCTTTTACAATACACAACATGATGTTTCAATCCAAGAACCCTCTGCCTTTTTCCCAAACATTGCAGTAACGCATGCATACTTCTTCTCAGTCGAAGAACAAAACCTGGAGCAGAGAGGCACACGAACCAAACTCAACTGCTCTACGCAGCATTTATCAGAGCAAGAAGTGTCGTATCTTCACCAAATGCACACGCACGAAATAATTCCCAAGGAAGAAATCAAAGATACTACTAGATCCTTCAATTCGTTAAGAGATATAGCAGAAAGGTGGCAACTTTACCGCCCGTCCCTAAGGCCTCAAGATCGAGCCTCTACTGCCTCGAATCATCAAGAACGGGCGAGATGATAGTAGCCGAACGGGGAGAAGATTGCAACAGCAGTAGCAACCAGATCGTACGGAGAACGTGAGGCGGGGGAGGAAAAGAGGAGGACGAGTCGAGCGAACACGTACCGCTGCTTGGAGGTGGAGGAGGAGGAGCCGGCGGTGGCTGACATCGTTCGTCTCTAGATTGGAGCTCCGGCTTCGTCGCCGATTTCGGTGGCGCGGTACTTCTGCTTCGTGGGGAGGGAGGGGAAGCTACTGATAGTAAATGGATTAGTGGTGTGTGTCCGGGTGTGTTGGCTATGATAATCACACCGTGCAGACCTGGCCAAAAAGCAGCCTGCCCCGCACGGTCCGGAACCGGCTAGACACGATTCATGTCGGTCCGACTATTATTTATATTGTGTCGGGCCAGTTCATTGGGCAGAGTGACGATCTAGTCATAGCTTATCGGGCATTTGTGTCGGGCCAACCTGTTTAGTCTGTCGGGTTAACTGTGGTCCATTTAGCCGGTTTAGCCCGTCAGAATAAAAAAATTAAAAAATCCAAAAGATTAGAAAATGTGTAGAATTCAAAAGTAGACATAAAAATTAAAAAAGACAATTATATTGAAAATGTAATAAAAGAGATTTGTAAATGTCCAACTGTTGTCTCGTTAAAACCTTCGTTAAGTAAAAATTCAAAATAAGAAAACATTTGTAAAGAAAAAAGAGTACAACCTATAGCTCTACAATTCTATATATATGATATATCCTTGTTCTATGTGTCGGTGTTATTGTCTAAGTACAGATTTTTGAACACCTCCGATAATTCTAGATTTTCCACAGAGTGTTGTGTTCGTGAATCGGCTTGTTCACAGTCCTTCACAGTTAGAAGGATCTCTAACATATCACTTATGAGATTTGTTCTTCTCTCCTCTAATATGCTTCCAGAAAGACTGAAAATAGGCTCAGAGGAAACCGTAGATACAGAAATAGTTAACGCATCACATGCAAGTATGGGTAGCACATGATATGTTAATTTATGGGCTTGCCACCATTGCAAGATGTTGAAGCCTTTTGAGTTGAAATTTATCGTATCCCTGTCCAGATAGGTGGATAGTTCCCTGCTTCTTGTAGGTCTTGGTTGAGCAGGCTCTGGTGTAGAAGAAGAAAAAGATCTGGACCTGGACCTGAATCTAGAGGAAGAGGCACTGAAGATCGCACCCCACATATTTGTCTTCCCACTCGAGGTGAGGGCTACTGGAGGTCGTTGTGAGCGGACTCCCGGAACTTATTTTCATACCGTTGGTAAACCTCGTATAACCGAGAACGAACTTTTACAAAATAGTCAGTATAGTCTAGCCCCGTAGCATCACTAAGAAAATCAAGTACATTATCAAATGCATCAATTTTAGTCCTAGGATCTAAAGAAATACAAATGTATATATGTAAGAGATTTCTCTCTAATATTTAAGGTACTTAGATTTCATGGAAACAACAGCCTCGCATAAAACTAAGTCATTTTCATGCATTTTCAATTGAGTAATAATCCGTAAAATAGTATGCACGATGATAGGAGATGTTGGATAGTAGACAGCAGACAAAGCAACAGTTGCTCCATAAAAAAATTCTAAAAACGACAATATCTTCTCATCGCTAATCCTTGCTTCGTTTGACATCTTGTAGCATGTATAAGCAAATGCCCCGTTCTACCTGCAGACTTTGCAGATAATTCATGGCGACAAATTCTACAAATAGCACATGGTACCTCATTTTCCGCTACGTCTTGTTTGGTTGTCCTGTCAAAATTCTCTCACACTCCCGATGTAGACGGTCTTTACCTCTTTGCTTGGTTCTGTAGTGGAGCCCGATCTTTGCCAGAGTCCGATCTTTGTAGTAGAGCACGATGACGGAACTCCGCCTTGTACTTCTTCCGATGAAACCTCCGGTTGGCTTGAGGCAGCCGCCTCCATGGACGCAATTTTCTCCGTGAAAGTCTATAATCACCAATAGGAAAGCTATCGTAAGGACTGCCCATAACGAAAACTACAAAATCCAAACTAACATTATTACTATTTTCATCTTAGCATAACAAAAACTAACAAAAAAAGTATTAAAAAAACAATATTGTACATCTTTCACTGACTTGCGGCCGAAAAATGAAATTTTCAAATTTTGGCATAATTTTTTTGATTTTTGCCAAATTAGCTCAACACAGATTTGAATTTGCACGACACAATTGCAAAGAGAGAATGGAGAATGAAGGTGTGCTGAATGGGGGGGGTATCGTGGCTATTTATAGTAAAAAATTTGAGATTTTTTAATTTTTTATTTGCTATTTTTAAGACCACAACGGTTAAAAAAGGTTAAATTCATCCCAACGACCAGATTTTTCGGACCGTGCCGTGCTTAGGCATGGCCCACGAGCTTACCACGCCCCGCCGCCTCCCCTGCCCGCCCTGCCCGCACCCCGTCCCTTCTTCTTCTCTCCCCCATGCCTCGCCCGCGTGCGTGCCGCCCCGCCGCCTCGTCAGCCGCTCAGCTCCTCGTTGCCTCCGAGCCGCCTCCTCGCCTCGCCCCGCCGCCTCCTCGCCTCTTCGTCGCCCCATCGCCTCCTTAGCTCCTCGCCTCCTCGTCGCCCCGCTGCCTCCTTTGCTCCTCACCTCCTCGCCACCCTGCCACCTCCTTGCCTGAGTCGCCTCCGAGCCGTCGCCGACCGCAACGCCGCCGGCCTGGACGGGTGGGTGGTTCCTCGCCTCCTCATCCCAAAGGCAAAGAGGAAAAGGAGGAGGAGGAGAAAGAATTTCACTTCACGTGCGGGTTATAGCCAAATGAAATAAAAATTGATTTTAAAACCCAAAAATGACAAAATATCAAAGACACAAGGAGAGATGTGATATATGATCTATTATGGTATTTTGTTAAATATAAACCAAATACGTAGTATATGATCGATTCCCACTCGGTTGGTTGCTTTATTTCTTTTCTTCCCCTCCAGGCCGAAGGAAGCAACCATGAGTCACCAGATGGATCGATCGATACCCACCCACTCCCCAGAGCGAACCGGCCGGCCCACCGACCCCACCCCCCTGACACACACGACACACCACGCCAAGCAGCGCGGCGCCAAATCACCCAAAACCCTAGCCCGAGGAGCGAGAGGGAGGAGGCGCGCACATGGCGGCTGCGGCGGCGAACCTGGCGGGCAAGCAGGGCGTGCGGGTCGTCGTCATCGGCGACCCGGGAACCGGCAAGTCCAGCCTCGTCGTCGCCCTCGCCACCGAGCAGTTCCCCGAGAACGTCCCCCGCGTCATGCCCCCCACCCGCCTCCCCGCTGACTACTTCCCCGACCGCGTCCCCATCACCATCATCGACACCTCCTCCAGGTACCCCAATCTTAGATTTGGCGGCGTCCCGCGTCGCAAATGGGCGTTTAGATGCCATGGATTTCGTTACGATTTTGATTGGCGTTTGCGTGGGTGATGATTTCGTCGTCTGTCTATCTGTGTGTGCCCGTGTGGTTGCAGCCCGGAGCAAAAGCCGAAGCTGATCGCTGAGTGCCAGGCGGCGGACGCGGTGGTGCTCACCTACGCCTGCGACCGCCCCGCCACGCTGGAGCGGCTCAGCTCGTTCTGGCTCCCAGAGCTCCGGCGCCTCCAGGTAAATCCTGCACTTTATGGCTCGGTTCGCGGTTGGTGTAGGTTTGGATCGGTCATGACTGGTGATTTAGTGGGCTGCCCATGGTGATTTTTGGTGTTTAATGTTTCTGTGGTGCAGTTGAGGGCGCCGGTGATTGTGGTGGGGTGTAAGCTGGACCTGCGGGACGAGCAGCAGGTCAGCCTTGAGCAGGTGATGGCGCCCATCATGCAGACATTCCGTGAGATTGAGACCTGCATTGAGTGCTCTGCGCTTCGCCAGATCCAGGTTACCCCTCATCTCAATATTTGAGGGAATGTTTGTAGATTCCTAAAAAAGGGGAATGCTTGTAGTTTGTAGTTTGAATTTTGAATTTTGTATTGATTAATGATTACTACTTATGTTGATTTGTCACAATGAAATGGGATTGCTTTAACCTTTAAGTGCTGATATGCACAGTTGCTCATGCACCTATGGTTGGACACATCAATTAGGCCCTAATGTAGTATTCCGGGCATGCATTTATTGTAATTTGATTGTGTACTAATTTTACTATGTAGTTGAAATTTTGATTGGTGTGTTAGAATTCTAGATACTTAGATACTATCCTAGGGTAGGTCCAACTATAATTGCTTATGAATGTCTGCAGGTGCCTGAGGTCTTCTACTATGCCCAAAAGGCAGTGCTTCACCCAACAGCTCCTCTCTTTGATCAAGAGGCCCAATGTCTAAAGCCACGCTGTGTGAGGGCTTTGAAGCGGATATTCATTTTATGTGACCATGACAGGGATGGAGCTCTCAGTGATGTGGAGCTCAATGACTTTCAGGTTTGTGTACACTGTGGCTGCCTTGCTTTCTTTGATTAGCATAAGGATGACTATTGTTTTTGATTCTCACTCTTTTATTTTTGGTGATGTTTTTTATTCTCTTTGGGTTGCTTTACAGGTCAGATGTTTTAGCGCTCCTCTCCAGCCTACTGAAATTTCAGGCGTGAAGAGAGTTGTTCAAGAGAAGATGCCTGAAGGTGTAAATGACAATGGCCTTACCTTGACTGGGTTCCTTTTCCTTCATGCTCTTTTTATTGAGAAAGGTCGACTGGAAACTACATGGACAGTATTGAGGAAATTTGGTTACGACAATGACATCAAGCTTAGAGATGATCTCATTCCAACATCTATTAAACGAGCTCCTGATCAAGTAATGTTGTGGTTGATTGCTTTCAGCTATTCGCATTTTGCTATAAGTTGCAGCCAGAATAATGTTACATGTGCATGTCTTTATCTTGATCAGATATGCTGTTTTAGTATCCATGATTTGGGAGTTCCTGTGATTTCAGAGATTAACAACAATGATCAAATGTGCAGTTGAATTTTGTTGAATCATTGGCACCCTTTAAAGCATTATTCCATCAACTATAATCAACTGATCTTTTCTTGTGCTATTTGTTCTTAATGCGGTTTACAACCTTTGATATTTTCACCGCTGGCATGATTACTATTGTTAATTTCAATAGTATGCTGGCTATCTGTAGTGCTAGCTTCATGTTATCACTAGGCATTTTTTCTGTGTGTTTATATTTATCACACTTCTGGCTTATAACATTTTCATTGACAGTAAAATCAATACCATTATCTTTTGTTACAGACTCTGGAATTGACAAATGAAGTGGTTGATTTCCTGAGAGGAATATTCAACATGTTTGACATAGATAATGTAAGTTTAATCCACTGATGGTCACATATTCATTTTTTTTCCTGCATTTGAATGGTATTGTGCTCTTTGTTATTCTAAGCATTTTCATTATAATCTTATCTACTAAAAACTTTGTCATTTTAGATTAATCATTTGAAAATGCTTTTATGTATCCTATCCAGGATGGAGCTTTGCTACCTGCTGAGCTGGAGGATCTTTTTTCAACTGCACCTGAAAAGTAAGTTGATAAAAAATGAAATCAATTTATAGGATTGACACTGTAGTTGGAGAAAGTTGGTTCTTGTTATGACTAATTTCTATAGATGACCAATTTTTTTAAGAAATCCTGTATTAATTTCCCTACTGGCTTTGATGGAATATGTTGCTTTTTCATTAGAAGGGTCTAGATTAATCTTTTTTTGCGATTTGTCTCTGCTGGTATTTTCCTTATCAACACTCTTTCCTTGATATTTCAGCCCATGGTCTTCTGATCTATATAAAGACTGTGCTGAAAAGAATGTCTTGGGTGGGTTGTCACTTGAAGGATTTCTCTCTAAGGTACTCTCTCAATCTTAGCATGCTAAGAATTGCAGTACACTTAGCATAAATACAACAATTTACAACCCAGTAGTTTATTGATAGATCGATCTTATTTGCAAATTGCCATTTCGTTGGTTGGATTCAACATATGAAAAGCAAACCCCTTTCGCTATTCAGGGTTCATATGCTTTTTATTTATGGTGTGCTGACTTGTACCATTGTCTCAGCTCATTCTATCACTTTGAGAAAGGCCCAAACCGTTTTTTAATCTTTGTATGACTGTACATTATTCTGAGTTGGACATTCTTGGTATGCAAAATTAGCCACAGAAGAGATTAAGTACTCCACTGAACATGTGAGAAACATAAACAACTTAAAACCGGAATTGGATCTTATTTAAGTAGAATGTTTTGCTCTATATGATCAAGCTACATCATATGTAGTGCTGTGTCTTGAAAAGCATATGTAATGTTGCTAGGTAAAGAACCATGTTTGAATTTTACTGTATATTGTTTACATGCCTGTCTACAGGCTAGAGTTTCGATCTTGTGGTTAGGAAATACTGAAGGCAAGGCACCTGTGTGTATTGTGGTGAACTGTGATATGTTTTCTTTAGATTACTGTGTAGATTTTCCTTTGCTGAATAAGTATTCTGCAATTGCAGTGGGCTCTTATGACACTTCTAGATCCAGCAAATAGTTTTGCCAACCTTATATATGTTGGCTATTCGGACGATTTTAATTCAGCATTTACCATCACAAGGAAAAGACGAGTGGATCGTAAAAAGCAGCAGACTCAAAGAAATGTGTTCCAGTGTTATGTCTTTGGTCCCAAAGGTGCTGGAAAGACTGCATTGCTACAATCATTCCTTGGAAGGTATGCTATGCATTTCCTAGTATTTTACGCCATGAATTTTCTTACCATGTTTGTTTCTTTTGATCTTCTCTATCTCACTTGCGGTCCTTGTTGCAGGCAACCTTCTGATGCTCTGCCAACTAATAGCAAGCGGTTTGCGGCAAATACTGTTGAACTGTCTGATGTAAGTAGTCAAAAAGTGCTCGTTGTATTTTGATCGCAATGTACACAAACATTCCAATAATTTTCTTCTGAACAATGCAATACTTGTGCAAGTGTACTTGTAACTTTATCAATGTTTAATGATATGAGGTGACAGAAACCCCTAAGACAATCCAAATTCTCTATTAATAAAGTTAACAAGCCAGCCTATTATATGAAACCAAATATCACATTTTGATTATAATTGATAAGCATTCTAATAGTCTATCAACCATAACATTTCCTTTTTGACATAAGTTTTTTACTCTTTACTTGTTATTCGTTGCATATAATAAAAAATCATGAGTATATCCATAGTTTATTTTTTACTGGATGGAGTAATTGGCTAAACATATGACCAATGTTTTGAGGATTTAGTTGTCTGGTACCTCATACCTGGTATCCTGGAATGGACGCTTGAAACATAACTAGAAGTGCCTTCAATAGAGCATGAAGTGATGGGGACTATACAAGGCAAGGTTGTCAGTTTGTCTTTGTCACTTGTCAAAATCTCGATCTAGTTATACGATCCTACGTTTCTACGACCCAGATTAACTGGACCGATCTAATCCTATGGTAGAGTCTTAATTTGGTAGAATCTTAATATTATTATGATTCTAACATTTTTTTGTAGATTTGTACTTTCTATTTCTTCTTGTCCATTATAATTTGCATAAATAACAAATGATATTTCCTTTGCACCTACATTTTGGTAAACAAAAGTTCTAAAAGTATAGTTTTAAAAATATTGAAGTGTTAAAATACAAGGTAGATTTTTTTAAAAATGTTTCTTTGGTAGAATCAGGTAGGATCTTAGATCCTATGTCGATCCTACGATTCGCGATCCTGCTGAACAACGTCCGATTCTATTCAGGATCGCGATTTTGACAACCTTCATATCAGGGAAACATTAAGTTCAGTTGTGTTTAATTCGACCGCAAGTTTAATTTTGAGATTTATCATTTGCCAGTTTTGGATAGTTTGTTAGGATTCTTTTATTCTAAATGTTTGTCTTGATTCAATAATTTTATTTTACTGAAGGGGACTAGAAAGACACTTGTACTGCGAGAGATTCCTGAAGGTGATGTCAGATCATTACTGACTAATAAGGAATCCTTGGCACCCTGTGATGTAGCAGTATTTGTGTATGATAGGTATGCATTCTGCTGAATTATTTGTATTTGTGTATGATAGGTATGCATTCTGCTGAATTATTTGTATTTGTGTATGATAGGTATGCATTCTGCTGAATTATTCTCTTGTTTATTCATGACCAAGTAATATCCGAATTATTCTCTTGTTTATTCATGACCAAGAAATATCCGAATTATTCTCTTGATTATTCATGACCAAGAAATATCCGAATTATTCTCTTGCTTATTCATGACCATGAAGTATCTCGGTACACAGTTTGCAGTAATTGAGCGTTCTCCCAATTAGTGGTAGCAGTTCAATTTATTGATAAACCTAGCATAAATTAATCTGGTGTGTTTTCTCAGTTGTATCTTTGGGTTAATTATCAACTATTTGGTATCAACCTGATAAGACAACTTGAGTATTGTACGATGAGTGGTGATCTTTTAAATCCTGGTTTTAGGGAGTATTTTGCACTGTTTTCTTCCTGGTGGCCTATGCTGGATATTTCCTTAAAACTGATTTTTACGGTTTTGATGGCCCATCTTGCCAAGGAAAATGAAGTTTCCTGACAATTTGATGTTATCTGTAAAATCCCGGCAAAATTACTTGAGTTAGTCATGCATTAAATCTGATTTAACTTAAATTTAACCAGAATAACCTACTACTCTAGTGGCCATATTAAGTCCATTGAAAATGGGTTCTTGCTCAGTCAAACTAACTGGCTTTGACCCTGAATGCTGGCAATTGGTTTGACTATTCATCGCTGGTTATGTGAGCCCTACTGCTGACGGTTGACAATTCAGGATTGGACTCTTAAATACAGTTATTATTGTGAAGTACTCTTGAAAGTTCAGTACATAAATTTTGTTTATCCTGCTATATCTTGTTCTGTGACCTATTAACTATTATTCAATTCTACATAAATTTCTTTGCCCTGCATATGACTAAGTGTGGCGCCTGTTAAAATGGCAGTTGTGATGAATTTTCTTGGCAAAGAGCAAAAGATTTGCTTGTGCAAGTGGCTACACATGGAGAAAATACTGGCTACGAAGTTCCTTGTCTGATAGTTGCTGCTAAGGACGATCTTGACCAATCTCCAGTGGCTCTACAGGAATCAACCAGAGTAAGCTTGGAATACATTATACATGTATTATCATTTTGTTATGTTTTCTATTTCTATCTCTAAAAATCGTTTGCCTTTTTTTCTTTGAGTAGTTGGCCTAATGAACTGGAATCATATATTTGAATCGGGTTGCAGCTATACTTTGACACGTTCTGTTTCTCTTTAAATATGTATGGATTGCTATAAGTGGCCACACTATTGCTTCCTAATATTTTTCTAGGAATTGTTGCTTACAGAATAACCAAATTAACAAAAAGAAAAATAAACACTACCCTGTTTAGACCCACAGGTGCACCACTGTGCTAGTACCATATTTATGCAGCAAAGCATGTCCGTGTTTGCTGCCTTGGGGCATAACTCTGATAACAGTGGTGTTGTTCCAAGCCAAGACTCAGATATATATATATATATATCTACTGATGTGTAAATGTGGTCCTGGTATATTACCAGGTTGGATCATTTTAAAAAGAGCTGGTGGACTTTATTATGCACTCTACAAACATTTCTTCAAAGCTAAAAGTGTTTGTACTGTAGCCATCCCAGAATTATTTCTTGTGTCATTTTATGACAATTTTATCTTGTAAATTTTTAATTATGCACTCTACAAACGTTTCTTCAAAGCTAAAAGTGTTTGTACTGTAGCCATCCCAGAATTATTTCTTGTGTCATTTTATGACAATTTTATCTTGTAAATTTTTAATTATGCATTTTATCTCGTCCCGTTGCAGTTACTATACTGAATGGATTGAAAATGTTCATAATCTTTTCTTTCAGAATTATTTATCATTATTGCCTAAATTTCTTTATGTGATGTCTGCGCAAGTGGTTCCTCCACTTTGCTATTGCCTACAGTTCTTTTAATACCAGTGGAAATCGGATCTCTACAACTATGGATTATTTTTAGTTGTTTCTATTTGTTAGCTCTTGAGAGATATTGTTCGAATGGAACTTAACCTTATTATAGTTTTGCCATTAAAAAGTAATAATAAAACTATCTACTTTCAGGTGAGCCAAGACATGGGAATTGAAACACCAATTCCTATTAGCGTGAAGTTGAAAGACTTGAACAATATTTTCTGTAGAATAGTTCATGCTGCACAGCAGCCCCATTTGAGTATTCCAGAGACTGAAGCTGGGAAAACACGCAGGCAATACCGTCAACTTCTGAACCGTTCCCTCATGGTTGTCTCAGGTCAGTCAGTTCGACAATCTTGTATCTTCTCTTACTAGTCCATAGTTAAATTGATACTGTGCAACTATAGAATAATAAGAAGACAGGTATAGCAAGACAATCAAATCTGTCAGCTCAATAAAACTACTAAGGAGTTCATAACAGTATGAAATAATTGGTGAGTGGGGAGGTGGGGTGCTATCAGCGTTCAGTGGTGAACTGACATGATGGGTAGCATTGAGCAAAATACTGCTTGATTATGATTTTTTTGTATTAATGGTTGGAGTCATACAGTAGTGGAAAGTCCCTTGAGTTCTAACTACTACCACTAATTTGTAGTGGGAGCTGCCGTTGCAGTTGTGGGAATAGCTGCTTACAGGGTTTATGCAGCTAGGAAGAACACATCCTCTTGAAGCTCTCCCGGACAGTGATGAAATAAAGCGCTTCCCACAGCTCCACTGCCTATCAGCCGGGATCGTCTATCCTGCTGTTTACCGCTTGTTTCATTACCTTTAACTTGTGAAGCCGATTATGTACAGTTGTGGCATCAGTTATAACTTGTGCTGCATATTGGAGTTTCGGATAGTATAATTTACGAGTCATCTGGCTCTGTTTAATGCTTTAGCTGATATTGTTTTACTTGATTAGCTCAGCCAAAATTTTACTACTGTCTACCGCCCAAAAGTTTTGCCCACTTCGCAATGCACTGGTAGTACTTTATGACTGAATTTCGTTTTCACTACTAAATTGCTATGAATGCCTGAACATTTAGTCTGGCGAGTCAGTATGGCTCTTATGGCGTCGAGGGTACTAGCGAAATTTTCGTTTGGTTCGGAGTAAGTTTTTCTGAATTGGGAAATTCCTATTCAATTTGTAATCAATCACGGACAATTAACTTCCTTCTGAGTAAACTTCATTATGGTCAAGGCCTAATGGTTTTCCCCATTTCTGACCGCGCAAGGTTACCTGCTCCTCTTCATGTGGAAGCTCTCACTTTTTATCTTTAAGGTGCCGATTTTGGTAAAGCAGAAATGATTTTGGTTCCACAGATCCTTATTGGGAATTTGATAATGCACTTGACTCAGCTCCAAACCATCACGACTGATGTACTCTCCGTTCTTTTTTGTATGATGTTTTTGACTTTTACGGTCTTTAAGATGTGATTTTGATAGTTACTTTTAATAATATTATATTAATATATACTAATAACATTATAATATTATAAAAATATTTTGAATAACAGATCTAATGATATAGTTTTTATCTAGTTAATCTAGATAGCTTGAAACATGTTGTTGGTAGAAAGTTCAACAGTACGGATTATAGGAGGTCAAACAACGAGGGAGTACGTTCGTGGGGATACAAATGATCGAATATGACAGATGTTACATAAATGCCGCGTGCTATACACAAAACAAACTAAACAAAACTATGGTTTACAGCGCTCGTCTCATCCATGTTACTGTAGTCCAGCTGAGAGGTAAGAAGAATGTATATAAGTTGACAATCAGTCGAGGCTCCGGACTAGATATGTGGCCTTCACATCGTCGAGCTATGCAACCTGATGTACCGCCGCGATGGAAGGATCCTGCAACACGGGTGAGATTATAGATCAAATTGAATTGCATGAAGCAGGAACAAAAGACCAGGGCTAACAAGCATCAAACAAATCAAGGCTGAGATCTTTAATCATATGGAAGGGACTTCTGCAAGATAAAGTGAAATGTTATCCATGCAAGTCTAAAGAAGCAGCATACCCAAAGAAATTCGGTAGCCTGCAATCTGTGTTTTTCTTTGGTAGTGGAAGGGGGAAAAAAGGAAGAACAAAGCACATGGGCATGTACTGGAAGGGGATCTGAAAATGGAACATTGATAATAGGAGTTGGCCCTGAGCCGCTGACTTCGGCAATGGCATATATAGTACCTCCTTCAATGTTACTAGAAACGGTACTTTACTGCTGACCAAAGAGTCATTGATAATCATTCCAAGAAAAAAAAGCTTGTACTTTGATACAGCTCTTTTGTGAGGACCCCTCTAGTGCCATGGGCAAGAATGCACAAACCTTAAAACCGATGTTAATCACGAGAGACACATCCGAAGCACCCAATCAATTACTCTAATGAAAGTTTCACGCATAACACAAAAGGCCCGTAGCTACACTGGTGGATTTCAGCACGTACTAGTATCCATGAGACCATGAGCAAGAAACCATAGAGCAAGGATCTGAAGCTCTGAACTGATGATCACCTATACGAATGATGCAACAGAGACTCGGCCGTCAGCCAACATGGAAGGGCCCGATCTCCCCAGTCCGGATGGCGCGGGCGACGGCGGCGGCGGCCGTCAGGCACGACGACACCCACGCGGCGAGGACCGTCCACACCATGTCGACGACGGACACGGCCATCGCCCACGGTATTGACATCCTGCCCGCCTACGCCTCTAACAGACTAATACCTCTTCTCTTCGTGGCCAAGAAGAGAGGCAATTCAATCAACACCTTCCGTGTCCTTCCGTACATGGACCAGCAGGTTACTACTAAATTGCATAGGCCCTGAGCCCACGAGATCCACTAGTGTGATCTCGGAAAAAGATTGGATCTTGTGCACGTCACAGCAGTTGCAGCTGTTCGGATAGGACGGAATTAAATGGAGAAAACGAGAATCGCCTACTCGCCTCCTCCTTTTTGCCCTCCACGGGGGTCATGCTTGAGCCTGATAAGAGAGAATAAATCTATGAGGATTAAGGCCAGAAGCAATTGCTAAAAGCTGGGTTATCCTTCTTTCTTTTTTTAAAAAAGAAAAAGCCGGAAGCAATTGCCGATTAGCTCATAACCCAGACTTGTACACAAGTATGATTGCTTTGCAAGGGCGTATCTACAGTGATATACCCGGTTGCACAGAATATCGGATCAAAAATATATTATTTTTAGATATAACCATGTATATATAGTATGGACGTCCCTAACCTAAGATAAAAGAACACCCTAAGCTAAAAAATTAAACATATGTGACATGTATGGGAAGTAGAGACTCTCGATCATTTTCGTTCTGGATCCGCCACTGATTGCTTGAATACGATAGGATTAATAGAGGTAGGGGAATTACCTCTTTCTCCCTCCTCCACAATCTCACCTTCTCGTTTGCTCTTCCTCTATCGATTATTTCCAATTATTATTCCGTTAAGAAAAATCAACGAACACCTGTGTAGCGTGATTAAATAGATGTGCAGCAAGCAGCACGGTATGGATTCATGGAAAAGGACATGGTTAAGTAGAGAAAAACCTTCCAACCAGTACCTTGTCGTAGACATGTCAGGCGCTTCGGTACGGCATAGCATGGTTCTGAGTTCTGGCACGTATCCACTCGAGTCAGGTTAATGACCCATCTTTTTGGCAAAAAACAAATTATGAGACGCTTGGTTTGGTTGACACGTCCCGGCTCAAAAACGCATGACTAGGTCCTCAACCTCGCAAAAGCTGCGGTGGCGTGGAAGAACAGCAAGGTCGACTCGTTTCTTGCTGCGCCAAGCCAAGCAATCTGATCGATTTGTTCACTGCCACTGTGACTTGCACGCAACAAGATCCAAATGCCCCTCGGTCCTCTCTCTCGTGAGCGAGCGGTCGTTTGAGGCACTGGCACCGCGCATGGCCGCGATTCGGTTTCGGCGTGGGTTGCGCGGAGGTTCAGGGCCTTAGGCGTCCGTGACTTGGTGGCACCGCGCCTGCATGCGCGGGACACCAGCGTACGGCGCGGGAAGTCGCCGTGCGCCCGTGCGTGCACGCCGCGGGCGGGCTGAGCTGCAGTTGGCGCCGAGCGGCGCTAGCTTGGGGGCAGGGCATTCGACTGCACAGCGTTGCCGAGGCATTCCGCTTGCCTTAGGGTGAAAAAAAGGAGCGATAATTTCCTTCTTATCGATCCTCAAGACTCGTGAAACGAATATAGAATGAAGAAAGTGTTTGCATTGGTCTGTTGTGTTGGGCTTCAGCAGCAGCGCAGACAGCAGTGCAGTAGAAAGCGTGTCGATCTAACGAGCGGAGACGCACGGACAAACCCATTCGTGTTTGCCATATCCATGCTAATTGCACCCACTACAAGAAAAAACCCAAGTAGAGACACTTTTTCTCAAGGCACCTCCCAATTTGCCTCTAAAATTAGGGCTTATATGGTCTAGAAGTGCAAATAAAACGAATAATTTCTGTCCAGCAGACCAATCGAACCATTGATTCGCTCAGCCTAGTCAGTTGGGTATTTTAATTTTGGATTCGAACCCTTAGAATTTAGCTTAAATTTAAACTAAATAAAAAAACCCGTAATCCAAACACCTTGAACCGATATTTTTTAAAAGAGAAAATCGAATCCATTATTCGAAACGAAAGTGTTTGCATTGGTCTGTTTTGTTGGGCTTCAGCAGCAGCGCAGACAGCAGTGCGGTAGAAAGCGTGTCGATCTAACGGGCGGAGACGCACGGACAAACCCAGTACGTGTTTGCCGAGCAAGACGAATGCCGGGCTTGGCATGGTAAGAACACCGGCCCACTTCCGTCCGTCGGGCAGGACGGCAGCAACGGAGGAAACAAATGTTGCGCGAGGTCACGCGGCCCACACCAAGCACCAAGACACCAACGGCGCAGGCACCTGGTCATCGTGCTCGTGCAATGCGAGGCGCGCGGTGGGTGTTTCGCCGTGCCGTGCCGTGCCCGTGAGGCGTGGCAAGAGAGGCTACTACCAAGTGGCACTGGCGCACTGCTCCATGGCCAAGCGTCCCCGTCGCAGTCCCATTCGGTTCTCAAGTAATCGAAGGTTAAGTAGTAAGTAGTACCAAGTGTCACTTTTAGTTTTGATGAATGAGATAGATGAGTACTAGCACAATAGCATCGGCGCATCGCGATGCAATTTAATGTTACAAAAATCTAAATCGTTGACGTTGCCACATTAGAAAAGAAACCAGGTATATAGGAGGAGGAAAAATGAGCGATTAAGAGTAGAGTGGGTAGATGGTCCGTCCGATGCACAATATTATTGGTATGTACTGTTTATGAGCTGGTTTGGACGGACTTGACACGGCCCATGTGGCCTGGTTGCGGAGAGGGGAGGGGAGGGAAGGTCAGAGGGTGGGTTATTTGAACATTAATAAAACTTTTTATTATATTTTAATATATTTGTCTCAATTTTTTTTTACAGTTTTCATATATAATTTTGAATTCTACAGCTTTTTTCCTTTCTGATTTTTGTTTTTAACTTTTCTGCCTAACGGGCTAAGTGAGCCGGACTTGATCCGTCAGGCCAATCGGGCTCGAACCGGCATGAAAGGCTGTTGGGCTATACTGAGCTGTCTCGCCGGCACGACAGTGCCGGTTTAATTTGTGGGCCAAGATGGACCGTGATGGAATGGGCCGGGCCATGCCGAGCGGTCATCAGGCCACCACTAATTAAGAGCCACCGAAGTGGAGCCATAAAAGACTTGCTGCTTGATCGATGAAACAGGGTTGCTACACATGCAGACCGGTGCATGCGCACAAAAAGCGTTTCTCGCATATCTGTGAAACTCTGCACTGTATTTCTGCACCTCCACTATGCATCCTGCTGTGAATGATGTGGATTTGCTTAGAGAACAATACCAAAGGTCACACGACACTCATAGTTCCAAACTTTTACAAAAGCTAGAAGTGCCAAAAATGAACTCATGTAACTTTCTAAAATGCTATTAGCAGGCCATACCAAAACCCATGCTTCTCAACACATGGATCCTGAGTGCGACTTTGTAACCCATCTACGCTCTTTCTTTAGGGAAACGCCATTAGCAAAAGAAAGCACGCCCAAAGTAAGGAAAACCCCAAATCCAAACGGAAACCATGCAACCTAAATCCGACGTGCCATGCAAACATATAGAAAGAAATACTCACAAAATATAAAAAGAAATCTCCAAATAAAGCAGCCTATTCCAGATACTATAACAACACAAACAAAAAAGCAAGGAAAAAGTTTATTTTTTTTTTTCCAAAGAAAAAGGAACCCAAAACAAAAAAAAACAAACTCGGCGTGCTAGCTCCAGGTCACCGCCCACCACGACCTCTCAATAGAAGCGCCCAACCCAACTAAAAAGCCGAGGCGACTCCGAGAGGCGGAGGCCCCAAAAAAACAAGGGAAGCGAAGCACACAGCAACAAAACACTAAAAAAAAAAAAACAAAGAAGCAAGGCGCCCTCACGGCAAGAAATTCCCACCTCCTATCTCTCCTCCCCCCGCACAAATCTCTCGCCCTCGCCGCATTGCCCGCCGTGCACCGCCGACCCCACCCCCCGCCGGCGAGACGGCGCGCAGGAAGAGCGGGCGGGCGGCTGCGGCGGAACCGGACACGGGAGCAGCATGTGCGACCTGGTGGCCCGCACGGGCCGGCACCAGCAGCGCTACGAGGGTGGCCGTCGGCTGGTGGCCGGGTACGGGGCTCGCCTGCCCAATAAATTATTGCTCCTCCTGACGCTCTAAAGTTTCCTTCTTGATTTGATTGGGCTGGGTTGCGTTGGGTTGGGATTGGGGCGATGGCTACGTGCCTGCGGTTCATTGCCCTCTTGACCTAACCTAATGCGATGGGAGGACGCGGACGCGGTGCGCATCGTATTCTTTATCCACGTACCAGGTGATGGGGTATTGGATTGGATTCGTGGTGTGTTGTGGTGATGTGCCATCCGGGTGTGGATTGCATCTTGGGCGTGCATTTCGTGGTGTTTGCATATGCTTTCTGCAAAATAACAATTATTGCATGTACTAAGGCAGTTATCTGTGGATTGATGCAAGAAGCACTGAGCAGGGAAGTCTTAATCAATGCACAGTATCTTAGTTTGTAGTAACACCTGATGATAGCGACAGTGTTATGGTTTGTTTATTTCACTTTCCGGTTCATTTCATAGGTAAGGATTTATTGTGGGATGTGTCCTTCATGAAATGAGATGTGAAAGCTGGCCAATTTGCTTAGTCTCTTAGGAATAGGTTGTCTAAGCCTCTTAGGAATAGGTTGTCTTCCAATGCGAAGTTGCTTTGTGTGGCAGTTCAAATCAATATGGATAGATGAAGTTCAGCATTAGTCAGTGCCATTGGATATTGCTGATGACAAAAGGTCACAAATCAATCTTGATAATCTAGTCGTTTGTTACCGATAGGTGCCTTTTTTTAGGTTTGTTCCTAGTTAAGTTTTGATTTAATAAGCTAGGGCAAACTTTGGCTGTGGCTTGTGGCAGGTTGATGAATTTGCATTGCTATTTTCTGTTGCACTTGTCTTGAGCTGGTGGAGAGGGAGTGCTCATCATGAGATGTTCGGAAGTAGTGACAATCACTGAAAATATAAAGGCCCAGGAAATGACATATGGGAAGGTAATCAGATCTAGGAAATGCTCCTTCTACAGTGAGGGGAATCAAAACTAATCCAAGTATTGTATTTGGAAGATATGTAGAGACTAGAGAGAAACCAAAAAGGTTAATGGTTTTTCTGTGATACTATTACTTTGTTGTAGATCACTAGCCTTTCATGTATCTTAGACACTCCAACCGTTGACCTTCGTAAGCCATAAATGCACCGATTTCATCACACAAACAATGTCTGTTTCTGATGGTTGAGATGCAGTTTGGCAGGTTGCATCTACAACATTTGTTAGTTTGACCAAGCTTGCCAGAAAGCATCATTCATTGAATATGGCCGAACTTCTACTGCTCAAGTAGCACCTTTTATATATATTAGTGTTGCAAAATTTGCTGCTTTAACATATAGCTGTACATTTCAAGGAACATTTTTTTCGGCTGTTTCTGTGATAAGACAGCTTCTCCCTGGACATGATTTTACCATCTTGGTGAATTGTTGTCTATATTAACTCGCAAAAATTTAGTATATTCTGCTTGTGGGATGTCTTGGAAGCTTGTTCTCTTGGAAAAAACCTTTGTGAAACATGGGGCCTAATAATTACATTTTGCTGTTTTTGCAGTGGCTTATTTATGTTTTCTCTGAATAAGTTCAATATATCTACAGGTGCATACCTTTCAGGTATAGAGCTAAAAATGACGAAACTTCTGATGATGAACAGAAGAAACTTGTTGAAGTTCTCATGATAAACTCCCAAAGTGGACCTGGTCTCTTGTTTCCAAAGGTATTCATTGTAAACATCGGCATCCAAATTATTAGAAATTTAAAAATATAGAATATATGATGATGTAAGAAAAAAACTTGTGTAGGTTCTGTGCATAAGTTTACCAAAATTTGTATGGGTGGCTATTTGGCATGGATTTGCAACCTTTTTTCTTCTGATAAAATTGATGATTTATGACCTACATTTGGATGGGCTATCTGACATGGAATTGAATGTTTTACAAACTTTTTCCGTTTTGACATTCTAGATTGAAGCTACTATACCCTATGAGCAGCACATAATGATATTTTAGTTAGCTTCTAATTCTAAGTGCCAAGGTGTTGTTTCTGGCACTTATATGATTCTGTATACCTCTAAGATAATCCAGATGAAATTTGTCTGAACTGAGTTGCAGATGTGAACATCCATGTGCTTACTAAGAAATAACCAAGTCCTGATCCTTTAATCAGTTTCTTTGCATTTTTTTTAAACTTTTGATTGATTTAGCTTATTGGTAAGTTGACAATACATATAAAGGAAATACATTTTCACTATATCATTCACTTAATTTTTCTGATAATACATTGTGTTAGCTTTTATTCATTTTGTGTGATGTCATTCTTGTAAACTTGTTGAGTAAATGTTATCATACTACCATGTAGAGATTTTGTTATCTGTCTTTCTGTTGCAGGGAGGATGGGAGAACGATGAAACTGTTGAACAGGCAGCTGCTCGAGAAGCTATAGAAGAAGCTGGAGTTCGAGGAGATATAGTGGTAAGATACCTGCAAGTGGTGGTGTTTTTTTTATGGCTACTTCTCATTTTTGTTTGCATGTGTATTTTTAGATACTCATGTATGCCATGTGCTGAGACATATTGCCCGTGTTTTCCTCTTGACTTAACGATGAAATTGCTTCTGTATGTTTTTGGCTTGTCATGAAGAGTCGATATTCACCATGTTAGATTTATCCTTATTCGTCACTATGCTTAGCCAGCTGCATGTTCTTAGCTTGATTGTACTAAGCTGCTAATGTAGATTGTTTGTTATGGACTCCCAGCAAGGCACCAGAGCAGGAGCGCGAACAATATAGTGGGTACTGTAGCAATGCATGAACAGTAATACATATTAGGAAGGACCTGTTATTTATTAATCTATCTATTAGGTGTTTAGTATTATCTATAGTTAGGTAAGTTATTATTAAATTAGATTGTTAGAGATAAGTTTTCTTACAGATTATTTCTTAGAAGTCAAGTCGGATCGTCCCTATAAAAGTGATAGCATGTATATATTATCAATCAAACAAGAAATAAACAAAATTAGTCTCTAACCAGTTGGCTAAAGATTAGAGCCTCCTTGTTCGTCGGGAAAAGTCCTGGTTGAGATTGAAGGACGATTCCTCGCCTTCCTGGCTAATTAAGCCTTAGAGCCTCGCTATCTCGACAGGGAAGAGCCCTGCTGGCGGTTAGATGAGGGCAAGTGCCTTATCCTCAGTCCTCGAACCCATACTCCAATAGTTACCACAACATTTGGTTCAGAGCCACTCACCATGGCTTCCGGTGCTACACCATCTCTTGTAGAAGTTGAAGGCTAACAGCGAAGAACAAAAGGTCTTACTCGACAACATGAATGATGTCCATTGGAGTTTCGTTGATCCTCGTCCACGCGACGCAACATCGTCATCGTGTCCTTTCGTCGATATAGGGATGCGAAGGTCTTAGTCCGTGGCCGCCACTTGACAGCTCGAGGATGAGCTGTCTCGCTGTGAGGGGTGTAATGCTTTGGACTCCCAGCGAGGTACCGCAGCATGAACGAGGGCAATATTGTGGTACTGTAGCACGTGGTACTGTAGCAACATGTGAACAATGATGCATATTAGGAAGGATCTATTATTTAGGAATTTATCTATTAGGTATTTGATGTTATCTATTAGTTACGCAAGTTATTATTAGATTAGATTGTTAGAGATAAATTTCCTTATAAATTATTTCTTAGGAGTCAAGTCGGGTCGTCTTTATAAAATGGATAGCATGTATTCATTATCAATCAAGTAAGAAATAAACAAAATTAGCCTCTAACCGGTTGGTTAAAGATCAGAACCTCCTTGTTCGTTGGGAAGAGTCTCGGTCGAGATTGGAGGGTGATCCTTTGCCTCCCTGGCTAATCAAGGCTTAGAGTCTCACTATCTCGATAGGGAAGAGCCCTGCGACAGTTAGATGAGGGCGAGTGCCCTACCCTCGCCCACGGATCCGTACCCCAACAGTTACCACAACATAATTAGTATCAATTTTTGGAGTCTGCCTACTGAATTTTTGAGTTCCTGGCTATTGTTAGAACCCCCTCTGCAATGAGTCATCGTAGTTATTGACATCCAATTATGATATTAACGCTGGGAACTTGATTCCTTGAGGAACTGGAAACTATCTTATAAATAGTGGAATGATTTTTATATGCTTTATCCTCAAAACTCAACAAGTTTCATTTATTGGTGGATTTTTTCTTGGGTTGCATTTTACTCAAAACTGGAGCATTCTTGCGCAATGATTCACAGTCAGAACAGAGAACTATACTTACCCGCATGATCTTAATAGTGGCCTGCTGCTGTATCAACACATGTCATACTCACAAGTCACAAGTCACGACTCACATCTAGTAATATCCTAGCTGCATGGGGTTAATGGTATCATGCAATGCAAACACAGCACAACAGACAAAACATGGTCTGGTGGTAAAGAAAATATACTGGCCAGTGTGCAGTGTATTATCAAGAAATGCAAGGAAGGGCAGACTTCCCTTAGTTCACAGTGGAAGAATCATGGGACACATTGTAGTGATGCTCTTGGTGGGTCATGATGGTGATGTTCAACTAGTTACGGTGGCTTAATTGGGTAGGTTGTTTGAGCTTTAGTATGGTATGTGCTTTAGTTGCCCCAAGTTGGAATTCTTTTGGCCAGTGTTAGCCTAGAAACTTAAGTTTGACATTAACATGTTACTAGTATGAGTATGTAATCTTGGATGCCACAATCAAGATGACATGGATTCTATCCCACAGCTTCAGCTTGTAACATGCATAATTCTTGCATAGTGGAAGAACCATGAAATCAGACTGATAATAACTTTTTCTAGAATGATCTCAAATGCTTGCTTGAGCAATGAGCACACGTGGCTCGAATGGAGATAATATTACCTTTTCTCCTGGTTTTTAGTTCTCGATCATGATGAAAATGCATCTTACACGCCGCTTGTCTTTTCCTGATGTGTTTCGTTCTAACTTGAGACATGTTTGTTAAGTGTCTGCTGCAAAAGCACTTATTTCATTCATTTAGTAAATAGTATGTCTTGCTATTATACTTCACCTTATAGTGCCATTCTTTCTCTGAATCAGCAATTTCTGGGTTTCTATGACTTCAAGAGCAAGACACATCAGGATGCTTGCTGCCCTGAGGGTATGTGCAGAGCCGCGGTGTTTGCACTGCATGTGAAGGAAGAGCTGACCTCATGGCCTGAGCAGAGCACCCGCCGGAGGACCTGGCTGACAGTTCCTGAAGCCGCGTCGCAGTGCCGGTACCAGTGGATGCAAGAGGCCTTGCTTACTGGCTTCTCTGACTGGCATAAGAACTGGAGCAAAGGTGGCGGTGATACTAACTGCGACCTGGTCTAAGTGCAGAACGCACCACCGGCCGTCTTTTTCGTTCATCTTCTTCTCTCTTCCCCTAGGTTCCATCCAACCTTGCAGATTGCAATAATACAGTGTACTCTCCTCTTGATGCCTAGTAGGCGATTGACCCTTGATTCCGGGATCGCTATCTAGTTTAGTATATCATCGAAGACGGGAATTATCACAACTTTTAAGTGTCAATTCTCGCGCCTATTATTTCTCAGTTTCAGCATAATTTCATCCTCGTGGTGCTGTGCACCGTGAGCATATTTTGTACCTTGCTCCTGATTCTGGAGACGCATACGCTATGTATTAACCACACCTCAAATCGAAAGGTATTTCTTGACTCGAGCAAACGTGCCATGCATCCATCACTTTACACTGATTACATTTTCTTTCAAATTTTTTTGGGCAACATATCATTGGTACATATTACCATTCTGAAGTTCAGAACGATGCGCGATGATAGGTAAGACAAACGCGAGTTCATTACAAGATTGTGATCCATCCATTGTCAGATCTGGCAGTGTAGAGGCTGACCAGGCAGTGAGCACTAGAAGAAGAAAAATCGAAATCGAACTAATTCAGTAGCGAGAAAAAAAAAAAAGCTCATGAGTGCGCTTTGAGCTAATCAAGAGATCAGTCAGCGGTGACGGACCCAATCAGTGACACAAGACAATTTAATCACTGCTCTTTTCATTATGGGGTTGGAAGGGTTTGAACTCTCGACATCAGATGAGCGCTAGCCAACTGCGCCACAACCCCGTTGTGATGTTCAACTCAATATAAAAGCTCTGTGATCAAAACCGAGGCTCCTATACCTATTAGCTCCCTAAATCATGTATACATAGAGGTGCAAAATTAAATGAGTTAAAATTTTGGCAGAGTTCATTCTTTGGAAACGCGCTTTGCATCAGTACATGCATGATAGATTGACAGTACATCATCTCTGCCATGTCATGGTCCTTGTAGATGTTTTAAGGCCCTCTTTAGTCCTTGCGTCCTTGCCTTAGATTCATGAATTTTTGCATATTTAGTCCTGTAGTAATTTAAATTTCAAAAATAACCCTCTTCGAGCAAAATTTTTAAAATAGCCCCAGTAATAGATTGCACGCATCGCTGGTACCGAGGGCGACCACCACCGCCCGGCCCGGCGCAGCAGCCACCGCCGCCGCGAGCGCAATGCCCCCATTTTCGTTTTTTTAAAATGAAGAACATCTTAAAAATTCATTTTTTTTAAAAAAAATGAAATAAAATTTGGAAAAAATAGAATTTTTTTTTAAAAATATTAAATATTATTAAAAATAATTAAAAAATAATTTTGAAACGATCGCCGCCGGCCTCATTTCATACGCCGCGTCTTTGCAGTACATCGAGCGACGCACCAGCATGCCCCTAATTCGTGTCACCGGTTTGCATGCTGCGCCGAGCGTTGCTTAGCGCGCGTCGGCTTTCCACCAAAGCAAAAAGCATTTTTGTTTTTCTCTTTAAATCACGTCAAGTCACATCGCTTCACATCGGTCATTCATCGCCTGCTTTGCGTGCAGATATGAACGAACGCCGCGCGCGCGATCGTTGAGGCGCAGCGCGTTCGACGTTGTGATTAGATTAGGTAATGACGTATTTAATTTTTTTTCTCTTATTGCAGTCTGTAGCGTTAAGTATGTACTTAGATTTTACTAACTGTTGGTTGTTCTCTATTTGTAGCAATGACACATACTCTACCACCCCTACTCGAGGAGGCATGGGACGCCCAGCATCGCTGTCACAGTTGGATCGGTGGCAATGGACCGCCAACTCTGGTGACACGGGGACCGAGGGAGACTTGGCCGTTGGACGAGCGGTACGTTCCGAGACTTCGTCAATCTGGACTGACTGCGTTCGCTCGGATGCTGAACATGGGGCAAAACCTCCTGATTGATGCCTCCCTTCTTTCCGCGCTGGTTGATCGTTGGCGGCCGGAGACCCACACGTTCCACTTCCGGTGGGGGGAGATAACCGTGACACTGCAAGACGTCAGCTTCATTACCGGGCTACCGTTGCGAGGCCGTGCGGTTGTTCCCCCTCCGAGGTTGGTGGACTGGAAGGCGCGTCTCCATCATCGCTTCAGGCATCCCATCCCTGAGAGGTCTAAGGGCGTTCCGCACGACTGGTTGCGTCAATACATGCATTGCCCGAATGACGCAATGGAGGAGGTGGTTCGATGCCACCTAATTGCATATTTGTTGTTTATTTTCGGGTGGGTCATGTTCCTAGCACGCAGGGAGACATAGTGTACCCGAGTTATATTCACCTTGCGGAGTCCATCGTGGACGCCGACGATGAGGATGTACCGCAATACAGTTGGGGTTCACCAGATCTTGTTGTATGCGTCACCGTGGCTCGTGCGACGCCGCAGCGCCGCGACGGAACAGAGCCCGTCTTTGTCGGCCGCCACACGCTATTACAGCTGTGGTCGTGGGAGCACTTCGCGGTCGGACGGCCGTACTTCCGCCGCGCAGTCCACCCTTACCCGCGCACACAACATTTCTATGGTTGGGCGGACGACGAGGATCCCGTGGAAGGCCCAACCATGGGATCCCGATGGACTGTGGCATCACTGGGGTGGTCTAGGGATAGGGCGCGTCGCATATACCCCGAGTTCCACAACGAATTCGAGGTCCTGCACGAGGATGATGTAATATGGGCTCCTTGGACGGATGCCTTCGTGCAGGGCACAACGCCCGACGGGTTGAGCTTGCTATGCCACCAGGATGCGACGTACTGGAGGACAACTTGTCATCTAGTCTTCTCCCACATGGTTGAGGCCTACAACCCACAACGGGTGATGAGGCAGTTCGAGCTGCACCAGGAGATCCCCCCTTCTCTAGGGCGACCGCTTGCGAGGCGCAGTCACTTGTAAGTACATTGCATTGCTTAATAATGTTGTAGGTCATTTACTCATATGTTATGTCGGTACCATAATTTTTGTGTTTGTTCCACCTGCAGGCAGACGAAGAAGGGCCGCAAGAACAATGATCGCCGCGACGCAGCAGCCGTGGGTAGATGCATGGCAAACGCCCACTGATTCCATTTTGCAGGAGGCACGGGCTTACGATGAAGGGACTTACAGTACGTACCTGGAGTGGTACGTACGGCACACGCGAACGAGAATGACAGGCGCCCCCCCGGCCCGACATGAAGATCCTACCCACACCGAACGGTTGGGCTTGGGCCTGGACCCGCACCGTGCAGCACGGCGTGACGATTCCGTACGTTCAGCATGTAGTATATTAACTTTTCAGAAAGACAAGATAATACTCTGCGTCGCCATAAACTATTCAGAAAGACAAGATAATACTCTGCCTCGCCAAAAACTTTTCTTCAGAAAGACAAGACAATACCCTGCATCACCACAAACTATTCAGAAAGACAAGACAATACTCTGCCTCGCCAAAAAACTTTTCAGGAAGACAAGACAAAACTCTGCGTCGCTAGAAACTTATCAGAAATACAAGATAACACTCTGCCTCGCCAGAAACTTTTCAGAAAGACAAGACATCACTCTGCCTCGCCAGAAACTTTTCAGAAAGATAAGACAACACTCTACCTCGTAGGGTACTCACCAGAACTTAACCATACCGTGACCACCCCCGGGGGCTTATAAAAGGGGGTGACCTGCTCTGGGAGAGAACACTACACAACCAAACCCAACACTACACAAGAGCTTCCTTCACCACGTCGGGATGGACAAGAGACAGAAGAAGCAATGGGACAAGATGACAAAGCAATGGGATGAGATCCGCGGACTAGCAAGGGCTGCTGGGGAGCGGGACGACCAAGCAAGGGCTGCTGCGGCCCGGGTCCAGCAAGAGGCGCTTGCTAGGATGGCAGCTCTCCGTAGTGAGCCCCCGTAGCAAAGAACCCCATCCCGAACGCTCCAACCGAAGCGTTCGCGCGGACCGCCGAGGGGGAGACGCCGCCTCTGGCGGTGCATGGACCCATGCAAGTTCTTCAAGTCTAAGCACCGCTAAGCACGGGCATGCGCGTTGTGCGAACTACTCTCGTTGTATCGAACTACACTGTGACTATCCCGACCGCCGTTGGGACACACGCAGATATCGGCACCCTTTCTCTCGGCATGCACTAACATGTTCTTCTACCCTTTCTCTTCCGCTATGTGTATGCACTAACAACCTCTCCCATCTACTCGACTTCGAGTAGTCCCCGGATCCGCTATGTGGCTACCACAAGTAGATCGACCATCTCGAGATCCACCTCGCGAGGGACATGACCAAAGAGGACTTCGACTCACAAGGAAGGAAAATGGCTCCGATCCTCAAAATTCCGTAGTAGTCCTTCGCCTACCCGCTATACTTACTATCCCCAAAGGCATGATACTTACATAGTCCGGATGCTTGTGTCACTGCATCGTAGTAGTAGCAAGGATGACTCAAGCAATTAGCCGAACTAGCATGCCATGTGACCACGTGTAATGTGCCTCTGTCTTGGATTCTAATGTACTACAGTTCCGTGCAAGCCTATCTTCCTCTTCTCCTTGAACCCAACTGCAATTTAGGCACATGCTATATATGGATGGTTTGGCTGCCATTTAGCTCACTCTTCACTTCCTCTTCTCCTTTCTTCCAACTCATATCTTTGCGCAGCGACGTGACCCGACGAGTCAGCTTTTGCACAGTCATTGACCCGACGAGTCAGATTTTGTACAGTGATGTGACCCGACGAGTCGGGACAAAATCTAAAAGACATCACGTAACACTGCCAAATGATTCCTCCTCAGGCCAGCTACCTCGCAGACGCAAATATCCTTGAACCCAATTGCAATTTAGCCACATGCTATATATGAATGCTTTGGCAGCCATTCACCTCACTCTTCACTTCCTCTTCTCCTTTCTTCCATTCTATAACAACATGTCTTCGGTCTCATCTAACTTTCGTGTGAGCAGACAATTAGAATCGCTGCGACAGCACCTCGTGTGCCCTCGTTGTAGGGATCCGGCAAATGTGTTCACCTCGCATACGCCAACGAATCCATCCCGAGTGTTCATAAAGTGTTCAAATCTTACGGTAAGTACTGCCTAATCATCCCAAATGAAATCTATTCGAAATAGCACGTTATTTTTTTTTCACTTCATACTGCAATTCCTTTTCAGAACACAACATGCCGGTTTTGGCAGTGGGCTGATGAAGCTGCCCCAGTAGTTCGAGATATTGCAATGCAAATTGCTGCCTTACAAGAAGACACTCGTGGTGTTGCTGCATTTCGTCCAGTGGCTCGACCCTCCAATCAACCAATGCAAAATGAAGCTAACAGACTTAAAAGACTAGATGAAAGGATGGAAAGGGTTGAGAAAATGCTTCAGAAATTACTTCACATAGTTAGTTTTGTGGTATTTCTTCTAGTATTTCTTGTTCTTGCCAAGTAGAAGTCCAGTTGTAATAAGATTGTAATGTTCACTCTCATCTATGTATCATAGTCCTTCATAAATAGATCAACTGTCGTGTATCCCTGCATTACATGACGTATGCTTTTGCGACATTATTGTACTTTAGCGTCTGACGTTAACAAAATATTATTCCGAGTCTAACGGATAGTTTTTTAGAAGTACGCGAAAGTATAGCATATTTGGAATATCCCACAACCTTCTCTAGACCGCAAATATACCTTGCTATCAAGACTGCAAACCCTATTTTTTTTTATTTCTGCAAACCCTAATCGAAATGACTGAAGAAAATTGTGCAGTGCATATAGAGTATGGAACCACAACATTTCTAGCCCCCAACATTTCAATGTACTATTTTAGGCCATTTTCATAATCACAACGAGCGTTCTCATCCCTTTAATTGCATGTATTTTGTACAAGCTCCATAAAGTAATATGCTTTAACTCGTCATTTTTAATAAGCATAAAGTAATATCATTTACCTTCCTCCTTACGACTCATTACTATCTTAATCGTCCTCGTAAAATTTCTCAGAAATTTAGCGCACTACAACAATATACGACGATCACAAAATGTTATTGCGAGTCTGACAAATTTTGTGCCCTTCATATTCTACAAAAATAACAAATGACCAACCAACGTTGTCACCACACTTTTATTTTCAAAAAAATAATAACATCATACAATACATATTTATTTTTTTTTAATAATATTTAATATATATATTTTTTAAAAATTCTAGTTTTTTTTTTCCAAATTTTATTTTATTTTAATTTTTTTTGATTTTTTTTAAAAGATGTTCTCCTTTTTTTAAAAAAAAAAAATCCGAAAATGGGGCGCTTTGCCGGCGGCAACTGCTGCGCCGGGCGGTGGTTGCCGCCTGGTACCAGCGATGCGTGCACTGTTACAGGGCCATTTTTGAAATTTCCGCTTGAAAGGGGCTATTTTTAAAATTTAAAATTACTACAGAGCAAAATATGCAAAAATTTCTAGATTCAGCTCAGAAGGCCGTAAAATTAGAATGATTCTGTTCTTCGCCCATGCCTGTCTCTCCTTCCTCCCCATTCTCCTCTGTACATGCATGCGTGGTACGAAAAAGAGCGCCGTGAAAGCACGAGAAAAATCCCATCGCTTTACCATCGAATTGCGCCGAAAGATCACCATTTTCTCCATGAATAATTGCGAGCTAGCTAGGCTTAAGCATATCTGCTACTACCCCCTAGCTGCTAGATCGACCTATATATATTGTGTGGAAAGTAGAATCATCCTAAAAAAGTTACCACCCCAGCCAAGTAGCTAAGCTCGCTCTAGTGCGCCCATGGTAAAATAGATAGCGCATGCATGATTATTCGTTATCCTATCAAGTCACTTAGGTTGCCAGAAATCGGCTGCTAGATGGAGTAGCTAACTGCTCCTAGTCCTTTGGGTGCAATGTTTCACTGCTGCAGATGGATCATCAAGGGTGGTGGTGTCGTGTTCGTCGTGGGTTAATGCATGGCCTGATCCCGTTTTGGGCAGCCAGTTTATCCCTCGAGTCCCCAAACAGGCGGGCGTCCATGATTATCAAGTCGCGATGGATCTTCAGAGATGACAGGGGACGCATGGTATCAGAAAGCAATTGCTGGATGGCAGAGAATAAAGAAATTAAGGCTTGCCCGTGACGGGATCCGGACCCTCTGCATTGCTGCAGAGGTCCACCATGTGAACAGTGCTCCATCGTATCACCGTAAGAGCATCTACAACGGTTTGTTTCTTAGCTGGTTACTAAGAGGAGATAGAGTACCTAATCTAATAAAAAGAAACAATTCTTCCAAAATATTGTTTCTTGAGCTTGTATCTAAGACTTGAATTGATACAAGTGTGTTTAGAGATAGTGAGATCCACAAAACAAGTTTTTAGGTAATAAGCAAGTCCCTAACGGAGAATTTTGTTGTTTCTTGTGTCTTGGTATCAACAACTTACTTGTTCCTTCATTTAGTAACAAGCCCACATTCTCTCCTCACTGTCTCTTCTCCACATCACTTAAATGTTAAATGTTGATGTATCCATCCCTTAGTAACAAATGGCATGGACTATTGTAGATGCTTTAACATAAATACTGTATCAATAGCGGAAAAAGCTTGGCGACGTTTTACTGCAACAAGAAAATACTGTAGCAATTGATCTCGGTCTTTGATTTTTTTTTTAGCAGACGGTGAAGATTGCTCCTAATATCCCATGCACTGTAGATCCTCCACACTGACTCCTTCGAAGCAGAGGATCCCAATCCCCCGTGACGAGAATCTTGTGCTAGGTTTTGCAGGAGAACAATTGGGATAAATGTTCCACTGAGAAGTTTCTGTAATTGGAATTAATTGTAGGAAGGCCATTTCATTTGAGTGGTTTTGACCAATCGGAGCCGTCTGTACTCTCCGCTTTCCGATCTCTTTCGGAGTCTCTCTGTTAACTTTGGCCACGAGATTTATTATGGCCGAAAGGACACCACTCTTCAGATATATTCCTCCAAGCAAACAACATCTCTAGCTTGGCCCCTCGATGGCAAACTGTTCAATCGAAGTCGCTTCTTTCGTTTCCCAAGTTCTTGATAAGATATGCTCCACGATCCGCTTGCCCCAATGGCATGCCATTGCGGGCGAGTGGAAATCGTGGAATGGGATTCTGAATTGGATTCCTCCCTAAATGAATTCTGATGCAGCAGAAAAACACCTTGTTGGTGATCAGTGTCACCTCTTGAGTTGAAGAAAACCGGAAACCACCATGTATGCATAATTAAACATCTCTCTTTAGAGCCGTTTTTTCAGAGATCCCCTCAAGCACCGTAACGAACGCACGGCGCTACAGTGACATGCAGTACGCGCTGTGGATGTGCTTCTAGCGAGTGGGCATTAATATGTGTCGGAACCGGCGACAGTCCTTTGCGCGGGAGAATAATCACAGCAAACACATAAGAGACATGAGAACTTGTTTACGAGGTTCAAAAAAGCCTACGACCCTGGGAGCCGAATCACAGCAGCTCCATCCACACGAAGAGTTTATTTCTTTTCTTCTTATTAGGATTACAAAAGGTCGACGGTATATATTTATACCCCGATTACACGTTGTATAGGAGCCATACACAACAATATGCAAAGGTGAACTTTCACCTAGGATCCTATACGTCGCAACACAAAATGCACTATGTAGCTAGCAAATGCGTGCGCGACCCTATAATCGGATGAGAGATGTCCAATATATCACGCTCTGTCCAAATGACCCCGGCCGGGAAACAAGTCTCTAGGGATTTGGCTAGAATGATGTATAGGTATTCCCAGTGTGTACATAGGTTTTTCGAGAACATAAGTGTGTACATAGGCGACGTCAACCCTTGTTCTCCTTAGAAACACGCAATATTATCATTTTAACGTAGGTGAAAACTGTAATATGTATGATACAACTAAAGGATAGTTAGGATCACAGGTTAGATGCAATATTGGAAGATACACGCCGTGTATTCTGACTTAAGTGCATATAGAGGATCCCCGTGCACAAAAGAAAGGGATATATATATATATATATATATATATATATATATATATATATATATATATATATATATATATATATATATATATATATATATATATATATATATATATATATATATATATATATGCATGATTCCATGGGTTAGTCAAAGCCAGAATCTGATGCATATATAGGAACCCCAAATTAAACAGGGAGATGGATGCTACTTAAAATTTTCTTTTTATAAAGCTCACAGAGGATCATTTCAGAAAGAGAGCGCGTGTGATACAGTGATGATGATTGTTAGTAACATAATATTGCAATAAGTTAAAAATGTGGGTGTGCCAAGCTCACGTCTACGACTGCAGCTGAAGTGATGGCATGGATGGATGGATGGAGATACAACAAGTCACTTTTGAACATTTCTAGACTCAAAACAAACCCGAGTGCTTCTCCTTTTCTTTTCAGGGGAAGAATTTGTACCTTCTCTCAAACTGTTCTTTTGATCTTGCCTGGAGCGATTGCTATGGCGCAAAGTTGAGTTTCATGAACCAACTAGTTCACCCAAACACTCTTCTCTAGAGTTAATCAGACTTACAACATGAACTTGACATTGATAGGACTAAGTCCGCCTATGGAGCCATCTTGATCTCACCACTAAACTCCTTAAGACATCTAGCTTTGACACTATATTGAGTTTCATATACCAAATAGTCCATTCGAAACTTACTTTGTTGAGGAAAGGAACAATCTAGTCGTACTTTGGCAGAGAAGTTGATTGCTTAAAAGTTAAAACAATGAATAATAGTTCAGATTTTTGTCGTTTTACTTCTGTTAATTATGCTGCATTCCAAAGGCTTGTTTTTGTTTTCCTTTAGTTTTCTGATCCCGTTTTTGGCTCTTTTGTTACCTCTACTTTAATGAAATAACAGCAGTTCCCCTGCTGTTCTTAAAAAAATGCTTGTCGAATTGTCAGTGGAAGACAAACGCTTGTAAGATTTGGTTCGTCCGGCATTCCAATTGGACAAATACCAGAATCCAAAAAAGATGAATGTCTACATCTGAAGGTGATACGGGTACAGGAGTATAGTTTCCATTGGTAACTAAAGTTAATCTTCATCTGTTCTTGAAGAGTATAGTTAGATGATATGTATACATAATTACTTAGAAATTATGTTCTAGTACGGAGTCTTTGCAAGCATATTTATTATTTCTGTTCCTTCTGCAGAAAGGTAAAAATGATCACGAAAAGAATTGCTAATGCTCCCGCCTCTTCGCGGTCTCACAAGGTCAGGATTTAGTTTGGATTTATAAACCAAATCCCCAAAAATTCCTTCTCGTCCAACCAATCTAGCTAAGTTAGTTCCTAATCACTTTCTATGATCCCTAATCAACGCCCCGATAGGTTTTCGCAGCTTTCGTCTTATTTTGCTTTTACTGGTATACACGTGTGACGATCACATCAAGGCTTGGATTGTCTGAAAACGATAGGTAACTGCAAAATTCTCCTCCAAAACACTAGAAAATAGCCTGATACTCTGGGCACAACTATAAAAAGGAAGTAGAATCACCAGTGCTTTATATCATCACTCTCGCAGCTATATTTTCAAGTATATATATCGCGGCATAGCATATCTTTAGACTCTAGAGTTAGAGTGACTAGTGGCGGAATCAGAAACTGATCACTTACGTACAATGTAGGTAAAGTGGCCAATTGTTCAATCTTGTTTTATTAATTTAAAGATGAAAAAAAATGAAAATAGTTCCAAGTGGTGAATACTAAGAATCCTTGAATTCAGTGTGCTCATGGCTTTAGCTAAAGGGTATTCCTTGTGTGCCCTATGAGATCATCCCAACTGTAAAAAAGTTTGGAAGAAACTCCATTGCAGTCTTCAGACACCGCAGTGAGAATATATCATCGGTCTGGACGACATGTTGACGAATCGGACGGTTCAGATCACCCTCAGACGACAAATTAACGTATTGTATTTTACGAGAAATTCAACGCTGATTTCCTTTTGTTTCGAGGGTATGGGGAGTAGGCTAACAAAATGAGGCATACATATCTCTTTGATGCAAGTGATAGAATCAGAAAGGCACTTGGCCAGTAGGCGGCTAGGCACCAACATGCACATACTCACATAGTTTTCAAGCAGATCAATTTGGAATTCTCTTGAGATAATGCTAGTGACAAGAAAGGCTAATGTTAGTAGCATAATGACCTATTAAGATCAGAGCTTGAGCTCGACGCCTCTCCACTTTGTATCGAGTGAACTATTAACCTATTTGTCGTTGCCAGCCAAGGATTAATCTATCTATTATCTTATTAAAGCAAAGAAAAAAAGAAATCACCACGTTCGCTTTCAAGGGTAGAAATTACTATGTTAATCAGCGGAAAAAGAAAAGCATCCACACCATCAATCTCGGTGGATCCAGATTATAACGGTTTAGATTAAAAGAAAGAGTCTATATTAAGTACAATAAAATTTAAATTTGTAATAAAAAAATAAAACAAAATTAACAATTTGATTTTCATACGAGTTCCTAGGTAAAAGAGTCCATATCAAGTACAATAAAACTGAAATTCAGAATAAAAATAAAATAAAATTAGTAATTCAATTTCCATACAAATTCCTAAGTAAAATCCCTAAATAATTATAAATTGGAATAAAAAATTGCAATTAGATTTGTATACGAGATCCAACAAAAAAATAAAATTCGGAATAAAAATAAAATAAAATTAGCAATTTGATTTCGATGCGAATTCCAAAGTAAAATCCCTAAATAACAGTAATTCAGAATAAAATTTTTAAAAATAGCTATTGGATTCAGATGCGAATCCAAGGAAAAAGAACTAAAATTTGGAATAAAAAGCAATTTTTTTTTACAATTTGATTTCTATATGAATTTCAAAGTAAAATCCATAAATAACTAAAATTCAGAATAAATTAAATAATTTAGCAATATGATTTGTACACGAACTCCAATAAAAATAACTAAAATATTAAATAAAAATAAAAGTTGTAATGAGTGTGGTACGAATGGTGTCGAAGGAGACACAAAAGAAGCCACCATGTTCGCTCTCAAGGTCATATATTTTTATTGTTGCTTCCTACAGAATAAACATAAAAAATAACTAAAATTTTGAATAAAAAATAAAAGTTATAACGAGGATGGCACGAATGGTATCGGAGGAGACCACGAAAGAGTGCATCTGTCCTGCAAGAAAACATTAACCCACGTGGAAACGAAGAGTCGAGGCGGCGACGACGGAGAAGACATTGACCCATAGGAGATGAGGACAATATCGTGTTGCTCACCTTAGTCGTTCAACGAGGACAATGTCATGCTACTCGCCCGAGTCATTGAAGAGAAAATACAGTGTTGAAAGAGCCAAGTGTCGTGATAACAAGTGGTGAGCGTCGGCGTTGTTAAAGAAGTTAGTTGCAAAAGAAGCTCAATGATAGGAAAGCTGATGCGGGCATCCCAAACACTTATACATCTTCGACTATTGGAGCTGGAGCCAAACCAATGGAGGAGAACCAGGGAAGCTCAAGTCAGGTCTACGACCAGTTCCAGAAGGTCCACGACCAGTCCCAGAAGGTCTACGACCAATTTCCCAAAGGTCTACTAGCTCTACGACCAGGTCTGTCGGCTCTATGACTAGGTCTACAAGCTCTACGACCAGTTTTCGAAGATGTACAACTAGTTTCTAAAGGCCTACGACTAGTTCTGGAAGATCTACGACCAGTTTGCCAATGCTTACGACCACTTCTCAAGCTCTACGACCAGTCTCACAACCAGTCCTACGACTAGGTCCATGACCAGGTCTTAAACAGTACTCGGTGGATGTCGTACTCGGAAGGCAAAAGTACTCGGTGTGAACAATACTCGATGTAAACAGTACTCGTCGTGAATAGTATGTTTCGGTTAGGATTTGAAAATCAGAGTCCTTGTTCGACTCGATTAGGTGCGCTGGCCCTAGACTTTGGTAGCGTGACTTTGGAAGGTTCACTATAAATACCACCGTGACCCCCATGTATTCAGAAGACCAGTTTTTCCATAAGATTGAAACATAGCTATTGCTTGTTTTTTCAAATCAGAGTTCATACGAGGACTTTGAGAGAGAATTGGACGATCCATTGATTCATCCTGCACTTCAAGGTCAAGCTATCGTTCCATTGGGAATTGGGGGCTTAGCAATCGACGCTTGTGGTCTTGTGACAATCATCTATCCGGTGTGTTTTGGGTGATATCCAAAGAGTTGAGGGTTCGTGCATTGACGCGAGTGTTCAGCTAACGACATCGACTATTTCGCATCATCTATCTACGGATCTCACTGAGAAGATCGGGCAACCCCCATATCATGTGGTATCAGATTCTAGGTTTACTCGGTGAGATCTATTTACCCATAGTTTAGGTTTGTTTTCTGTCCTATAGTCCATTAAACCGAAAATTTGCAACACCAAAAGCATAGTCAATCTATTATTTCTTGTGAGTTTCGTTAAGTTTTCATCCATTAGAGATTTATTTTTCGTGCTGATCTTGTGTTTTCCTTTGCGTAACTTCATCTTGTGTCTACTTCAATTCTCGAAAATTGCTGATTGATTCCCTCAATTAGCACCCAAAAATAGCTTTTGGAATTTATCTCTGGGTTGTTATCCGAGTTGGATCTACACGTCTTCTTTTCGGTTTCTTTTGGGGAAGTAGTATCCGACTCAAACTCCAAGAATGTTCTTTCCAAAACTGCCTTGTTCCGACTTTCAGACTTGGTGTTCGGTTCGATTTGGGTTTCATCTTTAATCCTAGCCGGTCGAAACCTTTTGGTGATATTGAGCCTTACTTATATCTTTTAATCTTTGAGACTAGCTCTTGAATTTTGCTTTCGGGTTGCTCTTGGAATTAGTCTACACTTCTGAAAATTTTGAGATGTGCAAATCAAAGGGTGAATCTACACCTTCTTTTCGGGCATTGCAAAAGAAGATATTAAAAGGCAGCCGATTTGAAGAAAAAGCCACGGCTTGACAAAAGTATAAAAAAAGAAAGCAAAAGAGAACAAACCCGCACATACCAGTACCAACTTTCCATTCGGTGACCTTACTAATCGACGAAGGAAGATCTTGTGCATGCGTTTTGAGAAAGAAAAGAGAAAAGAAACAGTGCTGGCTTTAATTTCTTTAAGCAATCTTGTGCCCTTCTTTCTTTGCAATTGGCTAGCGTCTCTCCTAGTACTTGGTGCAATACGAGTTGGCCGATCTCCGACTCAGTCCTTTGTTTGCATTAAGTCATATTTATCTTTGCGTGTGTGTTCATATCCTTCGCTTACATCTTTTGGATCAGCACAAAGGTAAACTTTTCTAGCTTGGATCATTACTTAGCTTTACAATAACTTAAATATCAGTTTGCATAGGTTATACACATACCTTTCCAAGCTACACCTACACCCGTTTGTGTACTCCCTTACTCTTGGTTACGCTCATACATTACCGGGTTGAGATCGTTCACTGTCCCAAGTTTCGTTTTGCTGTCCTTAATTCACTTTGAAACGGTAAGCTTATCTTGTGTTCAGGACAATGAGTGTGAGTGTAGGGAGAGATTTTTGTTTTACTAACCCAGATATAATCTCGCTTTCTATTTGTGGGTTGTTCTATGACAGGTCATGAGGAGATTCCACCAAATCCGGAGGCACCGGTTACGTGGACGGAGTACACACGGTTGCACGAGATGCTACAGAAACAAATTTATGATGGTGATAATGGTGTGCGCGATGAGCTCGGGGTAGTTCAGATTGGACTACACTCCCAGGGAGAGGAAGTCACACAATTGTGTATGACCGTCGACACAAATTTCCTAGAGCTGCGTACCATGTTTGCACAACACAATCTCTGTGGAGGTGCGCAAGCTGACGATGCAAGTATGCATGGTCCTCCGGTCATTCAACACAGCGAGACCGAGGAGGAGCGTGCTCTTCGTGTGGACGAGGAGCACCGACAGCGTCAGACGCGTTGTCTAGCAATACAACCACACGCAGGTTTAGCAGCTGCAGCACGCGCATCGGCACAGGGCCGTGGACGTGGTCGAGACATCGATGCCTACCACAGTGGCAATGGTTGGGTGGCACCCCTGGATGCCGCGTGAAGAGGTGATCCATTTATTGCCAATCCTGCGATACGACCACACGATGCACCTGGTCGATGGGCTGCCGAGGCCGAGCTCTTGGGCGACGACGATTTTCCCATCAACGACTGTAACATCCCAAGTTATGTTACCAAGAATAAAAATTAATAAAGTTATTATTTTATTGGATTTTTTGAAATTTAAAAGAGTTTAATTGCTTTTCTTGAATTTCTTATATTTTAAAAGGCAAAAATAAAATTTATGGGGTTTTATGGGTTTTTATTGGATTTAAAGTTGAAAAGGAAAATTTATTTAAATTCTAGATTTTTCTGGAATTTTAAAAGCCTTTTCCTATTTATTTCAAAGCCAAAATAAATTATCTACAAAATTAATTACCAAATATAAGTTGGAAATATTTTATTTAAGTACAAAATGTCTTAGGGAATTTATGTGAATATTCTAAAGCCTTTGTGAATTAACCAGATTATTTTAATCGATAATCAAAGAAAATCCCACCATAGTGCTTGGGCTGAATCTCCCTCGGCCCAACTCTTTTCACACGCGCACGCGGCCCACTCAGCCCGCTTCCCCGCGCATTATTCCTTCAACACATTTCAGCTGTTGGATCATAAACGGACAGTCCGATCTTGATGGCGCGTTCGACGGTCCGAACATTCCACGCTCTGTGGACGGTCTGATCAAAATTGGACGGTCCGATCTAGATTAAGGTTCGTACGGTCCAAACGTCCCAACCATATGGACCGTCCGATCTAAATTGAACGGTCAGATCGAGTTTGCCGATCGGAACAATCCAAACATTCTCATCGGTGTAGACCGTTCGATCTAATCGAACGACCCAGCCCACTCGCTCTTTCCACTCACGTCAGTCCACGCGCATGCGCTTATGCTCGCATCCGCTGCCAGGTGGACCCCACATGTCAGGTCGCCTTCAACCTCAGCTTCTTCAACCTCGCACGTCCGCCATTGTCGCCAATTCAAGTTTCGCCCGACAACGGTCGATTCGGCCTGATTTCTCCGCATGGATCTCATCTTCTAGAAGTTCTATCTCCCCGCAACCAATTCTGGTTCTTATCCCATCCGATTCGTGTTTGAAACTTGTCAAACCATCTCATCCCCTTTGGTTCTGAAAAGAACTCCGCCGCCGTTGAGCCATCTCGAGCCCGCCCGAGCCTCTATAAATAGCCCCCTAGGATCACCCTGCTTCTCTCACCCCGAAACCCCAAGCCGCTGCTCCTTTAAAGCTCTAGTGTCGCCAAGCCACTGCTCCTCTAAAGCTCTAGCGCCGCCATGATTTGAATTTTTAGGGTTCGATCACCGAAACCCTAAAGTTCAAATTACTCCGCCGCCGTCGACGCCCTGCCACCGTAGAGTACACCACCGACTTCCTCGTCACAGGTGTCACCTCGTGCCCTTCTCCGTTACCCCGAGACGTCACCGGAGTTCTTCATCGCCAAAAGCCGTACCTTCGTCCTCCGCTCCAACGACAATTCCAGTCGTCACCGTCGTCCTCCCGAGCTAATATAGGTACCATTAGGTGCGCAATAACACCCTTTGTTCATTGCATGTGTCCACCGTCGGTGAGACACCGCCTTGCGCCGTTGTCGCCGTAGGCCGTAAGGTTCACCGAGGATGTGACGTCACTAGGTGATGTGGTTGTACACGTGAGACGCCACCTTAGCATCGCTGCCCATGTGTCGTTCGCGTGGCAGTCTAGTCACCTTCGCGTGAGCACCGAGTGCCACCTCAACCTCAGCCCAAGATCCAAAAGCCGGGTGGACTTGGTCCACGTGAGCCGAGTCTCTGACTCATGGGTCCCACCAGTCATATTGACTTCTCTTCGGCTCAAATCTCCTTGATGATGCCAGCCGACGCAGTTAATCCTTTTCCAATAGAAAAATAAATCCAGAAAATCCAAAAATTCATTTTTAAGGCATTTCTTAGGGTTTCAAACTTCCAAAACCCATATCTTTTGCATCCAAACTCCGATTAAGCCCATTTAAATTTCTAAATTTGTATAAATTCAAGATTTAGCTATCTAAACTAAAATTATTTAATTTGGAGTTTATTTTAATTTTATTTGAATTTTTTTGAATTTGGCTTATTTTCACGTATAGATTTTGATGACTTCGGAGAATTAGATTTCGACGCCGTTTGAGAAAAACTAATCAAGCAAGGTAAGTTATTACTTTGACCATGTTGATCTAATTATTTCAAATTATTTAAATTATATTTTAAATTATTATTGCGTGCTTATTTCTACTCAATGTAATTTAAACTCCTGTTTTAAATTTATAGTTATGCCTAAATCCTTTGTACTGCCAATCTTGACATTGACTTAGACATACCTTGACACATTAGATGAAAATCTAGTTTATGCAATAGTATGAACTAGAACACTTTTGGAAAATATATGCTTAGACCCAAAAGTATTTGAATTGGGGAATTTCAGACAAAAATCAATTGTAGTTTAAATTGTATCCATAGCATTGGTGTGCCATGGAAGTTTGCAAATAATTTTGGAAAATAAAATAAAATTTAAAACTGATTTGGACTTGGGCAAATTGGACCGTTGGTGGGTGCAGGTTTATGCATGGGCTGAATTCAACGAATGTTTTGAGGCCAAGGGATTGTTTTGAAAGTCGCCCAGTCAATTAAGGATCGGTCTGCGAGCTGCGGATTGCGAAGCCCTTCCGTACTTCCACAAGTCTAGTATGGGATAGATCTGGCTAACTAATTTACAACGTTCCAATGTGGTCGTGCCATCCGGTTGTGTGTGTGTGTGTGTCAGAATGACCTACTTTTCATGTAATCCCACATGGCGCAAGAGGGGGCTTAAGTCTGACAGATGGTTTAATCCAAAGGAAGCGAAACCTTAGTGTGCAGGACTATGTTGGAGTGGTGCATAGTAAAGGCCTTGTCACGTGCTCTAGACTGCTTACCTAAGGTAGTGAGTGGTGGTATCGACGGATGCCAAACAAACTAGAAAAGTCGTGTCTTGTGGGTAAAGTTGTACAACCTCTCCAGAGTGTCAATACATTCGAATAGCCGTGTCCATGGTTATGGACATGCTGAGCAAAGCCTTTCGTGGATTAGACTTTGGTTTTGTTTTCAAAATGTTTTGTAAAATAGTTATGACATAGATGTGTGTCCATGAGAAAAACTTATGGATTAAAGCCCTGGGTTGGTGCCCGTGTTTAAGTTAGTGTTAGGTTGGTGTTTACACTAGCTTTATTATTTTAGTTAAAACTCAATTTTAGATATTATAAAACTTGAGCTTTTGAACTTAGTATTGTATTTAAAATATCAAATATTGCTTTTGCACAAATAACCTTATAAGCCTGCCTTTGATAATATCCATGCATGCATTAACTCTGTTATTGGATGTAACTTGCGAGCACGGTAATTGTGCTCATACTTGCTTAATGCAAATAAATTTCAGAGGAGAAGGACTTTGCTACTGGTGTGGATCTCGACAACTAGGCCGCTGTCAGAACCCGGGATTAATATCCCAGATCCTCTGTGCATTTCTGAACTAGTCCCATGATCAATCGCTAGTTCACACAGTAAATCAATATGGTAACAAATTCATATCACAACTTTATTAATAAACAACAGAGTTGATTACAAAGTAGGCTTACAGGCCCACAATAAAATAAACACAGTGGAAGACGAAGATGTAGTAGGGTCCAGTTAATCTGCCACAGGCAACCGACTGGGGTAGCGGCCTAGTCATCGAGATCCACACTGGTAGCAAAGTCCTTCTCCTCTGAAATTTTGTTTGCATAAAGCAAGTATGAGCACAACTTCCGTGCTCGCAAGTTACACCCGTCAAGTAACAGAATGACATGCATATATGGATGTAACAAAGGATGGCTTATAAGGTCATTTGCATAAAGCAGCATTTTCTTTAAATACTTGTACTAAGTTCCAAAGCAGTTATTCTATAACTACAAATCATTTTATAAATTCTCACTTTTATAGTCGGATAACATTCACACATGAATGGTGAAGGATACCCTGCTATCACATGGCTTCCTGCCCAATTCCCATCTGGATAAACCAGTTTTGAAGAAGTTTATTTTCAAACAAAAACCAAAGTCTAACTTTGAGTAGTTCTGCTAGCATGTCCATAACCGTGGACACGGCTATCCGAATAGTTTTACACTCTGCAGAGGTTGTACAGCTTTACCCACATGACATGACTTCTCTAGTTTGTCCGGCATATATCTATGCCACCGCTCACTACCTTTGGTAAGCGGTCTAGAGCACGTGTCGAGGCATTTACAATGTTCTGTCTTAATGTATTTATGCCCGCTAAGGTTTCGCTACCATTGGACTGGCCATCCTCCGGAAGCCCCCTCCTGCGCCAGATGGGTCTACTGTCTGACCAACACCCATACCAACAACATAGCACCAATGACACTAAGACATCACAAATTATTTAGCCAAGTCCCGCCCATACAGGACATGTGGTGGTACGGTAAGGCGTAGCATCATGCGCTCGAAGACCGGTCCTTAACTGATTTGAGCAACTTTCCAATAAAACCCATGGGCCTCAACCATACCCGATTGAGCCCGTGCATAAACTTGCACCCACCGAACATCCATTATGCCCAAGTCCAAACCATTTTCATTTATTTCAATTTTCAAAGTCATAAACTTCCATAACATACCGATGCCATGGATACCATCTAAACAACAATTGATTTCTAGCTGAAATTCCCAAAATAAACATGTTTGGTCTATAAGCATGGCTAAGCAGGATTTTTCTCAAAATGTTCTAGTTCATACTATCGTATCAACTAGGTTTTATCTATGGTGACAATATGTTTGCTTCAATTTATCAAAGTTGGTCATACAAAGGATTTTAGGCATAACTATACATTTAAAGCAGGAATTTAAATTACTGATATAAATAAGCATGCAGTAATAGTTTAAAACAGAATATACATAATTTAAAATATTGGGATTGATATGATCAAGGGTATAACTTGCCTCGCTTGAGGTGATGTTGTTTTCCTTAACAGGTCACCTAGTACTCACAAGTACTTTCTTCAGGTAGTCCAAGTGTACAATCACGATGATCATACAGTCAAAATCAATCCTCTTATGTTGCTCTTCAATCGGCGTCGAAATCTGATTCTCCGAAGTCGTCGAAATCTAATCGTGAAAATACGACAAATTCAATTCAAATTCAAATAAATTCAAAAAGACAGATCAAATTAACTCCAAATAGAAATATTTTGTTTTAGCTAGCTAGATAATAATTTTATATGAATTTACAAACTTGAATGGGCTAAAACGGAGTTCGGGAGCAAAAGATATGAATTTTAGAAGTTTGAAATTACATGGAATAATGAATTAGGGTTTAAAGGAATTATTGGTCAAATGAACCCAAAATTAAATAATTTTGGTTTAGATGGCTAGATCTCGATTTTATATGAATATAGAAATTTGAATCGACAAAATCGGAGTTCGTATGAGGGAGAACGAACCCCGGGAAGTTCTAAATATAAATAAACCCTAAAATCAGATTTTATTGATTTTCTTGAATTATTTTTCTAAAGGAAATTCGGTTTATTGCGCACGATGATGTCAGCGGCTGATTTTCGGAATTTAAAAGAATTAAAATAATTTCCGACATGTGGGGCCCCTGTGTCATAGACACGACTCACGGTGGACCGATTCCACCGAGCCAAGGGAAAATTCGTTGCGGTGGACCGGCCACGCGGCGCTCACGTGGCGGTGATCGGGATGGTGACTAGGCGGGGTTGGCCGACGTGGCGCCCTCGTGGCGGTGATGTGGCGACGACACGTTGGCGGCAACCGGCGGCGGCCTCGGCTTTGAGCTCGCCGGCGTTTGGCGGCGAGGTGGCGGGAGTGGATGGTACCAGTGACGGAGCTTCTCACAGGCCAACATGGGCTATGGCCCCCTCAGCCTTGCTAAAAATCCATTAGTGTGGCTTGAAATTAGTCACTCGTTTTCTACACAATCTATTATTCTTTACTGTCTGCCTCTGCTCCATTTCAGCCCAAGTTCCGTCACTGGATGGTACCAACAGAGAGAGGAGGCGACGGGGAGTTCGGGGCTTACCTCGGTGGCGCAAGGGCACGAGGGATTCGCTGGCGGCGAGGTAAAAGGCAGCGGCGAACTCGGGCTCGCGGCGGTGACGGGTTCCGGAGGTCCTCCAGCCAAAATAGAGAACGCACGGTGTAGGCGGTGGTGGCACGACGGTGTTGGTGCGGTCCAGGTCGTCGAGCTGCCCTTGACCTCGCCGGAATTGATGAAGAACCGCGACGCGGTCGATGGCGCTCAACCTTGGAATCCGGGCGCTAGTGGAGGGGGAAAGCTACGAGAGGGACGGGGAAGAGATGAGGAGAACGATGCGCACCCTGTGCTCCCTTTTATAGGGGCTGGGGAGGCTTGGGCGAGAGATCACGCGCGCGGGGGCGTCACGGCGGCAATGGCGCGATCCGGCGACCGTGCGCGTGATTGAGGGGGCAACGGTCAAGGGGAAGGCGGCGTGAGCGGGCGGTTTGAATGCGTACATCCGCGCAAAGAAAGGGGAAGGAAATCGCGGTGATTGCGGAGCTCTGGTGGGCGCTAATGGCGGCGGGGTGAGGCGCGGCTGTAGGAAGAAGAAACGGGAAAGAAGAAGATGTCGGGCCCACGCGGCAGGGAGAGAGAGGAGAGAGTGAGGCGTGCGGGTGATGATGGCCGTCGGATTTTAATCCGACAGTCATGACGAAAAGGGGCGTGTGGGGTTGGGCCGGAGGCGCTGTGGGAGGAAATGGGCCGAGCCAGATTCGGCCCAAAAGGCATTTTCTGATTTTAATTGTTTTAATAATTTATATATTCCAGTTAAATTAAAATAGCTTTAAAATATAGCAAAATGAACCCAAAAATTATGAGAAAATTCACAGAAATTCCCTGAGGCATTTTGGATTTAATTAAAATATTTCCAACTTAAAGTTGGCTATAGTTTTTGCAAATAAATCATTTTGGCTTTGAAATAATTAGGAAAATGCTTTTAAAAACTCAGAAAATTCTAGAATTAATTAAATTTTTATTTCTCAGATCAAACCAACTGAAACTTCAAGAACTTCAAATAAATTTAACTTTTGGCTTTTTAAAACTTCAGAAATTCAAGTAAAGCAATCAAACTCTGGCAAATTTCAGAAAATCCAATAAAACAATTATTTTATTTTATTTTATTTTGGTAACAACACTTTGGGATGTTACAACCGCTACCCCAGTTGATTGCTTGTGGCAGATCAGCTATACTCCACTACTTATTCTACGTCTTTCGCTGTGTTCTTTATTGTTAGCTTGTAATCCTTTCTTGTAATCAACTCTGTTTATTAATAAAGTTATGCGAATTATGGATGTTACCACATTTGTTTACTGTGTGAACTACCTACTGATCATGGGACTAGTTCAGAAATACACAGAGGATTTGGGGGTGTTACTCCTGGGTCCGACAATGACTACGACCACCGACAGCTCCACCACGATCACAACGGGCCTCGACATCGACACGATGATGCTGAGGATTTCGTTGCTAAGCCTAAGTTTACAATACCTATATTTTCAGGTGGTACAAATGTGGAAGAGTACCTCACTTGGGAGCTGAAACTTAATAAGCTCTTTTGGATGAACAACTATTCCGATGAGAGGAAACTATTACTTGCGTTCAATGGTTTGGCTGATTATGCCACACATTGGTGGGAGCAGTTTGTTCGTAAGCGTATGGAGCGCCATGAATTGCCGATTATCACCTGGGAGCAGATGCAACAGCATTTCCGTGCATATTTTTGTACCTTACCACTAAAGCGTTCACTAGAGGACAAGTTGACAGGGCTGCAACAAGGTTTGAAGTCCACTAGTGTGTCACATGAGAAGGCGACTGCGCATGGGACTTTCCCTTCGGTACAGGCTTCTTGTCGTTCGACCCCTTTGCTTCATGAAGAGATTGTGGTTGATGGTAATTGCTCCATTGCTGACCCACAGTCTTTTGGAGATGCGATGTATCCAAACTCATATGAGAATGAGAGCCACATAGCCAAATTGAGTGAGAATGATAAAGAGAGTGAGCTGTTGATTCCACCATATGTGAGGTTGAGAGCATCCCACTTGAGTGTGTGAGAGATACACCAATAGAAAATAGAGAAGTAGATGATAGCCAAAGTGAGGTTATTACTGAAATTAACGATTTACTCTCCACTTCTAGTGTTGTTTCTCACATTGTGCATATTGATATTAAAGAAGAGGAGTTGAAAGTTCAACAACCGGCACCATTGGAAGCAAGGTAGTCAGAGTCGAGATCCCGAGTCGGATCGATTTGCCTCTGATAGGATCGAATCGTAGAATCGGCGATTCTACTGATTTATAAAAATACACATATTTACCATTTATATTATAAGTTTGTATGATTCTTATAAGGTTTACCACTTACTTATTACCAAAAAAGGGGCAAAACACTTCTTATCACACAACAGAAAAGCATAATGGTTTTGACATGATGGGTGATATAGTTCTGAACTACAGGAGAACAATATTACCACACTGCTATAATATTTTGCATGCTCCTTGTTTATTTATAGTTTCATTCTAAAAAATTAATATCAACAAATTTTGCTCTAAAACAAAATATCAGCAAAACTTGGCCTTTAAAAAAATTGCAATTTTTTTTTGCCCTAAGACTCTACGAGTAGGATCGACGTAAGATTTGGATCGACAGGCTGTCGTGGGTTCGTAGAATCGTAAGACTCTAAGAGTTGGATCGCGATCCTAACTACCTTGATTGGAAGTACAAGGCGAGGAGATAACCATGGTTGGGGATAGAGTGCTTGCTGTCCTGTGGTTTCATGATGAAGATTTGATACCTACAACACCTACACTAACTGAGGAAGATGATAAAGGTAACAATAATGATGTTAAATTGAATATTCATCATGCAGAGGTACGCAAGAGTGAGAACTCTAGTGTTCCTTTGAATATTCCATGTTCTGAAATTTCTTCGCTCAATTTACATAATGTGGAATTGATTACTCGTAAGGAAGTTCTTACTAGAATATCTCCTGATGATTTTTTATACTATATCATGTTCGATGATCCTCGTGAGCTATCTAGTGTGATTGAGAACCTTGCTGAAGTTTCATGTTTAAAATCACTAGTTAATCCTTATGCCTACACCTATACGTTCAATTTGATTGGAGATTATGGTGTAGATGACAAGTTCTATGTTTATCAAATATGCATTACCTGTGGTAAGCTTACTGAATTGAAATAGCATGTTTTGGATGAACAATCTTTTGTGCTATGCTATGATCACATTGAGATGAGTGTCAATAATAGTGCTTGCTGTTTTAACAGATTCCTTAAGTCTACTTGTTTATCCTTTGCTGAACAAGCGTGTACAAGTAATCAGAGTAGCGCAGTTGAAGCATGGAAGGCATTAAAAAAAATTCCCCCCATATTTGAAAAACTTGATCTAGTGGGTCCTTTTTGTCCATGTATTTTCAAAAGTCGAGGACGACTTTTCTTGAAGAAAGGGAGAATGATGTGAATGAAAGTATCACAATGTGTATATCATATACATCCTATGGTTGCTGTTATGTTAAGTATTTTGTGCAAAACAATGAGAATAACACAACAATTGATTCATACATATATCACATATATACATTATTTTCTTTGATTAGTACGCTTTTAGCAAATCACCATGTACTAAACGGAAGGAGTTTGGATGATGAATACATATACCATGCATATACGTTGTTTTCTTTGTCTAGCATATTTTCAGGCTATCAAAAACCGAGGACGGCTTTTCTTGAAGAAAGGGAGGATGATGCGGGCATCCCGAATACTTATACATCTTCTACTATTGGAGCCAGAGCCAAACCAATGGAGGAGAACCAGGGAAGCTCAAGTCAGGTCTACGACCAGTCCCAGAAGGTCTACGACTAGTTTCCCAAAGGTCTACTAGATCTAAGACCAGGTCTGCCAACTCTACGACCAGTTTCCGAAGATGTACGATTAGTTTCCAAAGGCCTACGACTAGTTTTGAAAGATCTACGACTAGTTTGCTAAGGCTTACGATAAGTTTTCAAGCTCTAGACCAGATCTACGACTAGATCCATGACCAAGACTTAAACAATACTCGGTGGATGTCGTACTCGGAAGGCAACAATACTCAGTGTGAACAATACTCGATGTAAACAGTACTTGTCACGAATAGTATGTTTCAGTTAGGATTTGGAAATCAGAGTCCTTGTCTGACTCGATTAGGTGTGCCAGCCCTAGATTTTGGTAGTGTGACTTCGGGAGGTTCACTATAAATACCACCGTAACCCCCATGTATTCAGAAGACCAGTTTTTGCATAAGATTGAAATATAGCTATTGCTTGTTCTTTCAAACCAAAGTTCATGCGAGGACTTTGAGAGAGAATTAGGCGATCCATTGATTCATCCTACACTTCAAGGTCAAGCTGTCGTTCCATTGGGAATTAGGGGCTTGGTGATCACGCTTGTGGTCTCACGACGATCATCTATCCAGTGTGTTTTGGGCGATATCCAAAGAGTTGAGGGTTTGTGCATTGGCGCGAGTGTTCAGTTAACGACATCGACTATTTCGCATCATCTATCTACGGTTCTCACTGAGAAGATCGAGCAACCCCCATATCAGAAGCACTGGCAAAGAGGAGATGAAGCTTTGCATTGAAGACAGGCTATGGACGACATGAGGCCACCAGCGATGGCAAAAATATTCGCCACATCGTTAGACAATGACTAAACTAGACATGCTGACATCAGTGAAGATGAGAGGTTATCGTGGTTAGTGAGGAAGCCACAACGTTGAGTTGGCCAACGTTGAAGAAGAGGAATGATCAACATGAGAGAAGAAGACATCAAGCATGTATAATATCATGCATGCGTATGTATATGCATGCATCCGTACGAATAGAAGCACGGGCGTATAGAGGCAGAGGAGCAAAAAGCTTGGAGTAGAAATGGCGCAGTCGTAGGGAATAGGCTCGGGGTCGCTAGAGAGAGCGTGACATGTGTACTCAGTTGGGATCGGCGACGGTTGCATGTGTATGTGTGTTAATATCGTAATGGTTAGCATTAAGCAATAATTGAGGAGAAATAGAAGATAACTATGTGATAAAGTATTACATTGAAAAATGGTAGCAACTAAGAGGGGTCGATCAAGATTCAGCCTTACCGTTGGAGGTTGAAGTAAAAAGCTATGACGATGAGAACAGATAGAAGACATACAGTTCGGTGGGGCAGCTGGCGTGTAAGGGAAGATAAGTTCAAGCAGGTCTCCCATGGTCCATCGGTGTATGCGTGAGCAAGATACTCTAATACCATGTAAAACAATAAGATGTACATGTTGTAGGATCAAAGATAACCGACTAGAGGGGGTGAATAGGATGTTTCCAAAAATTCTTGATCTTTAATTATTAATTTTATCTAGTATGTCTAAACAAGTGTTCTAGCATAATACAAGAAATGTAAGTTATGCTATTTAGGACAACTTCAAGACTATGCCAATACTAAATACAATTCTAGCTAAGCAATTACACACAATTAATTGCTAGAAATGTAAATATGGAAATAGTAAAGACAAGAGATAAACTACAATGAAGACACAACGACGTTTTCCTATGGTATCAAAGACTTACCGGTCTTCACTAGTCCACATCACTACTACAGAAAACCTCATCCCAGACGGTTCGAAACCATCATCACAGACGGTTTTTGAATCGTCTGTATTTTTATGTCTATGATAACAGGTGTATCACAAACGGCTCAAAAGTCGTCTGTGATATGTTCGCTATCACAGACGGTTCTATTTACCAACCGTCTGGGATATTACGTATGTCACAGATGGTTCTATATACCAACTGTCTGTGATATCAGGAATATCCCAGACGGTTGGTATATAGAACCATCTGTGACATACGTAATATCCCAAATGGTTGGTAAATAGAATCGTCTGTGATATGCGTAATATCCCAGACGGTTAGTTAATAGAACCGTCTGTGATATACGTCAAATCATAGGCGGTTAGCAATTAGAACTGTCTGTGATAGTTCTGGATACCTAACTAATTTTTTTTTGCTTTTCAACTAGCCTTAGGAATTGCTAGCCATGCCCTTTGAAAATAAGCAGGCAGATGAATCAATCGTTGATAACTTACAAATTATACATCACAGATGAATCAAAGTGATCATTTACAATATGTATCAAGTATTGTCGCTAGCGTTATAATTGAATTACAACTACTCAAAGTGAAGGCCGTTCAGGTGTCGACGGAGTAGTGAAACTCTCCGTCGGTGTTAATGATCTCTGTCTTGATGAAGCCGCAGAGCCTCCCTCGAACCTCCGAGATCTCTCTCATAACGAGTGCATATAAATGTATGTTCAAACCCTGTCGCTAGCAAGAGTAAAGTAGTAAGTATATATATTTAAATTTATAATTAGGAAATAATTATTGCGAGATTGACCAACCTCGGGATCCTTCAACTTAGCACTCATGAGTTGCTGCATATGATGGAAAACGTAGAATGCACAATCTTCTTATTTTTGCTGGCGGCACTGCAAAAATAGAATTACATATATATGTATAGTCAGTTCGAGACGCATTATTACGAAGTATGATATAGGATTATTGTGTTGTAGCGCGTACCGAAAATCGCGTCCTGTGTTGCAGTGTGGCGCTCGATCCCCTGTATGCCCCTCCTTCGGCAACATAGGCGATGAATGACCTACATGTTTCCAAAAAGTTAACCTCGACCATTTCAAACGAAGGAAGACTACAATAGAGTTTTGTATGGAGGAAAAGAGCATACCTGTCGAGTATTTCTAGCACAAGAGTGAAGTCGTGGGTTACCTTGAGTAGGGAATCAAGGTATATTACCTTGTTCCTCTTTGGTATAATGACTAAAAGAATTCAGTGGTTCCTACTCATGTATATCGCTGTAGTCATTAATCCTATGTTCGTGCTACGTATAAAGTACAAGTGAAATTTGTAAGCAAGTAATGAACACTTACTTCTGGTTGTAGGGCACCATTATGTAGTCTTTGTCGTCCTGAGCAAGTGTTTATAAAAATTCTTAGACCTTACTTTTCATGATTTAATTGGTATAGTTTATATTCAAACCTAGAATAGGTCATTATATTAAGTTTAAATTTTCTGCAGGTGAAATATAATTTCAAAAATTTGGTAAAAATATATTAATTCATGATAATTATTCTAGTATTTGAATAAATTAGTTCCAGATGATGATCATAAGTTTTTATTTCTGTTTTTATTGGGGGAGTTGCTTTAGGTTAAGTTTTAATCTTGTGATAAATCATTGATGGTGCAGAACAACATGGCGCGTAAAGAGAAGTTCTCTCGTTTGGAAGTCTGTGATAAATACATAAATGCAAATTGAAAATTCAGAACATTTAACACATTCTGATGTAGATAAATGCAAATTCACATATACATAAAACCGCTAATTTTACGGTAAGTAGCCCAACACCTTTGTAAAGAAATTGGCATACTCATGCCTAATCCTGCAGTCATCGCTGCAGAAGACGGCGTATTCGTCCCACCCTTCCACACCGCAGCTAGTGCTCTGTAACAGCCCAATTTTCAAATTTCAGTAAAATTTAAAAATTTATTTATGTTTGTGGTTTTTCCTGAATTTTCATAAGTTTTTCGTAAATATTTTAAAGCTAAAACAAATTTATTTGCAAAATTAAAAGCCAAAAAATAGTTGGAAATAATTTTATTAAGTCCAGAATGAGTATGGGAATTTCTGTGAATTTTTCCATAATTTTTGGAAGTATTTTGCTATTTTCTAAAGCCTAAATGAATTAACAGAATTAAAACAATTGAGAAATCCAAAAAGAAAATCAAAAATGGCGTTGGGCCGAAACCTACGGCCTCGGCCCAACACCCTCGTGTATGCCCACCACCGCTTTACGCGCACCGCCTCTCGCCCTCTCCCACCGTCCGATCAAAATCGAACGGCTACCATTTCTCCGCGTATCTCTTTTCTCCACCGTTGGATCATGCACCGACGGTCAAGATCTTTCACAGCAACCGCACGGTCCGAATGCCATCATCAACGTGAGCCGCACGATCTTAATCCAACGGCCGCGCCAAAATGCACTTACCGCTTCGCTCGGTCTAATCTCAACCATTGGATCTTAATCCAACGGCTGCGCCCGAAAGTCACTTACCGCTTCGCGAATCTAATCTCGACCGTACGTTGAAAATCGGACGACCCTGAGTCGTCGTCTTCCTCGCCTTCTTCTTCTCCGCGTCGCTCGCGCAACCGCCGCCATTTTCGCCCACGTTCAAGCTTCAGAACGGCTAGTTGCCAACTGCTCCGCTCTTCGTGAGTGCGTGCACAAGACCGGGTCCGCAACCGCGCTTTCCCCACGATCTCCCGCCTCTCCGCAACCGTGCGCCCACGATCACCGCAAAACCGCCGCACAACCCCACCTCCTCCACGCCGCTATGGAGCTCCCGGCGCCTATAAAGGCAGCACAGGTGCGCTCTTCTTCACCGCGACCAAGCACCCACACTCACCCTCTTGTTTTCTCCCGAGCTCGCCGTACTCGCAAACTCCGCGGCGGTGAGAAGTAGGATTTCTCGATTCGGTGAGACGAGCGCTCGACCTCGCCGCCGCCGCGACGGCATCGCCTCGCTTCATGGCGGTGCACGCACCATCTTGGCGGAGCACCTGAGCACCATCGCCACCGTGAACTCCACTTCGCGCGCTCATCTCCGTCGCCGACAACCTTCCCGACCTCCTCCGTCCTCGGGGAGCACACATTCAGCATCGCGAGCGTCTCGCGAAGCTCAAGCACACCTCCAATTCGCCGGATCATCACCGGAGCTCCATCGACGACCGCGCCCGATCAACGCCGCCGCCAAAACCTCGTCGCCGGCCGACTCCGTCCACCTCCGGTGACCATTCTGGTATCAAAATGATCACGATCGCCTCCTCTACACTTTGGTACCACTCACGCAAACCAGCGAGCACGGGATCGCCGGCGAGCCCGCGGCCGAAGCCGCCACGGCTGCGGTGACGTGGTCCAACCACGTGGTTGCCACGCAGCCGCCACTTCGCCATCTGCGGCACTTGCGTGCGTGGCGACCATGTGGCGATCCACGTGGTCGCTATGCGTGGCGAGCCACGTAGCCACACACCGCCGCTCCACCGTGGACTTAGTTCACGCAGCCGTGAGACCGACATGTAGGCCCCACGTGTCGAAATTCTTTAAATTCTTATAAATTCCGAAATTCGGTCACGGCGTCGATTGCGAAATAAATAGATTTTTCAGAGAAAAATAATTCGGAAATTCAATTAAATCTCGAATTTGGTTTTAAACTTCAAAAATTCATATCTTTTGCATATGAACTCCAAATTGGGTGTTTCAAATTGCAAAATTTATATAAAATTATAATCTAGCTAACTAAACCAAAATATTTCAGTTTGGAGTTAATTTGAACTATGTTTTTGAATTTATTTGAATTTGAATATTGAATTTGTCGTATTTTAGATAGACTTGACGACTCGGAGAGTTCGATCAATCGAAGATTTAGAATTTCAAGACATCGACCAAGGCAAGTTACACCATTGACCATATTGCCCTATTATTTTAAGTTATTTTCAGTTTTTAAATTCCTTATTGCATGCATATGTTGTTATAAATATTTTAATGTCTGTTTCACGTATAGTTAATTCCATATGTTATTGTATGGCCAAATTTGAATGTTGTATCGACTACCTTGATACCATAGGCAAGATATTACCAAAATTCAAATATATGCTTAGCCAAGCTTAGTCCACATTCTGAGAATTTGGGAGGGTTTACACGATTTCTACAAATTGTTTTCAAACTTGGTATTGTGGTATTGTTTTACCACATGAGTTTATAAATGAAGTTTTATTCAAAATAAAACCAAAATGGGTTTGGATTTGGGCGAAATGGTCGAATGGTGGGTGCAGGTTTATGCACGGGTTTGATCTGGTTAAGATCAAGGCCCATGGGGTTGAAGGAATGACACCCAAGTCAATTGAGGACCGGTCTTTGAGCCGCTTATTGCTATGCCATAACGTACCACCACATGTCCTGTATGGGCAGGATTTGGCTAACTAATTTGTGATATCCCGTATATTTATGTCATGTGATTTTGTGGGTGTCGGTTAGGCGTTTTATTCCCACTTGGCGCAAGAGGGGCTTCCTGAGGACGGTCATCAAAGGGGCGAAACCTTAGCGGGCATGAATGTACTAGGATAAAACATTGTAAAGGCCTCATGGTAATTGCTCGATCACACGCCTACGGAGCGTGAATTGGGTGACATAACGAGCATGTCACCTCGTGTGGGTAAAGTTGTACCAACTCTGCAGAGTAGAAACTATTCGAATAGCGCGTCATGGTCATGGACATGCTAGCAGGCCACTTAAAGTTAAATTGTTTTTGGTTTTAAATGCTTTATTAAATGTTGAGGATGGTTAATCCTTATGAAAATTTGGGCGGAAGCCAAGTGTTAGGAGGATCCTTCACTTTATCATTGGAGGTTATCCACATTATATTATTTCAAAATATGATTTTATCCATAGTATAAAAATTGCCTTAGAAACTACTATGCTTATTCAAACTGAAAATCTTGTTTATGCAAAACAACTCCGCCATACTCACTTGTTTCCTTATGCATGCATTTAAATTCAATATTGGTGTGACTTGCGAGCACGATAGTAGTGCTCACTCTTCTTTGAATAAATCTTATTCGGAGAAGACTGCTATCTTGACGGTGAGGACCCGGACGAGTAGGCCTTCGACCAGACGATTGCTGTGGCGCATCGTGTGGCTTCCACTATTATGTTATTTCATTGTGTTTATCATTTGACATTTGATATTATTATTCGGACTCATTTGTATTAAGCGATTATTTATTTAATGCCATTTATGTTTTCGTGATATGAATGTGATATTCATTTTGTGAGACTGTGTACACTGAAAATCTGGGTGGTGTTTGAACACGTGGAATTCGGGATCCTTCGTTCCCGGTTCGACAAAAGTGGTATCGAGCCATATCATTGTAGGTCGATGCTACTGTAGAATTGGTAAAACTATTAAGGACTATTTTTCAAAAATTTACAAACTATTTACTGTCTTCCGAGTCTTACTCTTCCTTTCTCTATTAAAAGATTTCTAAACTCTTGTCCTTTCTAAAAATTGTAGATGGCCGAGAGACCAACCCGCATCTCTCATGGAGTCTACGTTGGAGAATGGGCGGATATCCTATGGAAGATGATGCAACATCGAGTTTCACGAAGAGACCCACATACCAAGGATATAAGTATATCGTGGGACAGCGAGGAGCGCCGGAGAGTGGAGGTTATCCTCTACTCTAACTTAGCGCGGATACATCCTTCCACATCTTCAACGCCCAATGCGTCGGAGACTTTCGAGGCGGCATCCAAGATGCGGCAAGAGAAGCCGTCGCCGACTTCGCTACACCTACGACGCCCATTTTCGGATCTCGCATTCCAAGATTATCCCATGCACATCCCCACTCGGCTAGGCGGTGCCTTGACTCAACGAGAATGAGGATATGCCGAGATCACCCACAGTGGAGTTAGCCAAGGCGATGGATTACGCCTATGGCAACACCACAGACAGCAGTATCTCGTTCGGGAGGCTAGAAGCCGCAGAGGAGAGGTGAAGGCAGCAAATCGAATTGGCTCTGTACAAAAGGGCCAAGGCGGCACTGCAACTCCCGGACTACACCCGTCCACTCCATAGATGTTTACCACCACCATTTTAGATATTTGCTTTCCCTTTAGTTGTTCAATTAGCTGCGAATTATGAGCTACTAACCTTTGTGGTAGCCATAATCGATGAATAAAATAAAGAATTACTTGCAAAAGAAAAATTTGCTTCTTTGCCTTGTTGTTGTGTGCTTTTGGGCTAATATAAATTTACTCCCCCTTAGTGCAATCTTTTCTTCCCTTTCCTAAGTCTTTGGAAAATTCAAGCGGATGGTGAACACCGCACGAAATGGCGACATCGAGTGGTCGAACAGCGGAAATACCGACCATCGGGAGCAGCATGTTTAGCAACCTCCCCACCACCGGCAGCGGGGACGGATTGGCAGCGATTGATGGCCAATCAAACTCACCTTATTGAATTGTTGGCTCGATCGCTCAACAATGCTCGTAACAACCGAACAACGGCGAGCTACGCGCAACTCGTGCACGGCTCACCTTTCTCGGCGGTGACCATGTCGGAGTTCATGCATATGCGTCATTCGACATTCTCCACAGCAGACCGAGCCGATGGATGCGGCGATTGGCCGTGCCATCGGAAAGAAACTAGACATCGCGCAATGCACGGTCGCGAGAGGTCTGTTCGCAACTCATCACTCAACGGACCACCTCGAGAATGGTGGGACAATTTCGCATCTCCCACGCCAATGCCGAGCTATCTCGTGGGGCGAGTTTGTGAGAGCCTTCCGTCATGCCCACATCCTGTGGCGGATGTCATTGAAGAAGAAGGAGTTCCATGCCCTTCGCCAAGGCAATCGCTCGGTGAGTGAGTATCTCCACCGCTTCAACCGCCTAGCTCGCTATGCCGGTGATGTGGCGAGATGAAGAAAGGCAAGAAAGGTTCTGGAGGACTCAACGACGATATCTCACCCAACTCATCTCCCGAACTTCACCGACTTCCAACAGTTGGTGGACAAGGCGATCCGCCAGAGGCCAAGCATCACGAGATGGAGAACATAGCGGAGGATGGCGCCGAAGTTCAACGCAGAGGCTTTCCCAAGCCTCGTTTCATTCACCCGCGACCACGCGGCGTGGAAGTTCGATCTTCCACATCGAGCCGGTGCGAATCGGCGCCCCAACACCTCCAACTTCGCAGCGCACCAACCGGAGGACAATTTCAGCGAAGAGCTCCGCCCCTCAGTTGCGAGAGTGACTGTTTCCACCGCAATGAAACGAGCTACTATGCCAACAGATGCCCCAAGAAGCGAAGCGGCGTCTTCCGAGCCAGCACCAGAGTCACGGCCATCGCGCGTCTGCAAAGCCGTCGAGCGATTCATCAAGGGACGTGTGAACCACGTCACGGCGAGGAAGCCGAGCGATCTGGATGTTGTGCTTGGTATGTTTCTTGTCAATTCAATACCAGCTTGTGCTATTTGATTCGGAGCTTCGCATTCTTTCGTGTCAAATAAATTTGTGGGCAAATATGGGTTACCAATATCTTCCTTAGCAAATCCATGATAATCCATTCCCGGCTCGAAATGAGAACTAGTTCTCTATGCCCGAACCTCACCCTGAAATATCAGGAGTATCCTTCCTAGCGCACTTGATAGTCTTGCATTCCCAAGGTCTAGACGTTATTCTTGGAATGGACTGGTTAGCCAAGAATCATGGGCAAATAGATCGTGCCAATAGGTCTATCACCCTCACAAATGGAGAAGGAATTTGGTGGAGTTCAAACCCAAGACTGCACCAATGGAAGTTCTATCCTCACCAAATGAAGGAAGTGAAACTTGAAGACATACACGTAGTCAGAGGATATGCGATGTCTTTCTGATGAATTACGGCATGCCACGGATCGGACGTCATGTTCTTAATTGACTTAGTCGGGGACGGCTCAATATCGGCGACCCTATAGAATGTCGGCTAATGAGTTAGCGGAATTGAAGAAACAGATTGAAGAAGCTGCGGCGAGGTTACATCCGACCTAGTTCATCCCCTTGGGAGCACCATCTTTGTTCGTCAAGAAAAGGACAATAGCATGAGAATGTGTGTTGATTACGAGATCACTCAATGAGGTGACGATCAAGAACAAATATCCTTTACCCAGGATAGATGATCTGTTCGATCAGCTGAAAGGAGCGAGTGTCTTCTCGAAGATTGATTTGAGATCTGGCTATCACCAACTGAAGATCAGACCGGAAGATATTCCGAAGACAGCTTTCACCACGGATATGGGTATGCGAGTTTAGCTTACGAGAATGTCATTTGGTTTGACGAACGCCCCTGCTTATTTCATGAATATGATGAACAAAGTGTTCATGGAATTCCTGGATAAGTTTGTGGTTGTTTTCATCGATGACATTCTCATCTACTCGAAGGATGAAGAAGAACACGAGAAGCATATCAGGATGATACAGGACAAGCTCCGAGAACATCAGCTTTATGCTAAATTCAGCAAAAGTGAATTTTGGCTAAGCCAAGTGGCATTCCTTGGACATATTGTGTCAGTGGGAGGAATTGCGATGATCCTTCAAGGTTGAAGCCGTATCAGATTGGAAGCAACCCAGGACGGTCACCGAAGTGAGAAGTTTCCTTGGACTAGCGGGTTATTACCGCAGGTTCATTGAAAATTTCTCTAAGATTGCAAGACCCATGACTCAACTTCTGAAGAAGGAGAAGAAATTTGATTGGACAGATGCCTGTGAAGAAAGTTTTCAAGACTGAAGAGAGATTGGTCTCGGCTGTGTTAGTTTTACTGATATCCATAAAGATTTGAGATCTTCTGCGGCGCATCCCGTCAAGGTCTCGGATGCGTATTGATGCGAGAGGGCAAGGTAGTAGCTTATGCATCGAGGCGCTTGAGGCCACATGAAGGGAATTATCAACCCACGATCCGAGTTAGCGGCGATTGTGCATGCCTTGAAGATCGGCGGCATTATCTCATTGGTAACATTGTGAGATTTTCACGGATCACAAGAGTTTGAAGTATATATTCACGAGCGTAATTAAACCTTGGCAGAGAAGATGGTTAGAGTTGATAAAAGATTACGATCTTGGAATCCATTATCACCCGAGCAAAGCAAATGTATTGCAGATGCCACGAGCGAAAAGGCCTATTGCAATACCATGATGGTGCGAAGGAACAACGAACTACATGAAGAATTGAAGCGTCTAAACTTGGAGATTGTCGGTCAAGGTTGTGTGAATGCTTTGGAAGTACAACCGACTCTTCAAAGTCGATCGAGAGAAAAACAACTAGAAGATGATGACATCAAGGAGATCAAGAAGAATATGCGAAGAGGCAAGGCTCGAGTGTTGAAGATGAACAAGGAAGCGTGTGGTTTGGGAACCGCATTTGTGTACCTAACCAGCAGGAGTTAAAGCAATCAATTCTGAAGGAGGCTCATGAAACGCCTTACTCCATTCACCCCGGAAGCACTAAGATGTACCAGGATCTGAAGGAGAAATACTGGTGGGTCAGCATGAAGCGAGAAATTGCTGAGTTCGTCGCCCGCTGTGATGTGTGTCAGCGAGTTAAGGCAGAACATCAAAGACCAGCTGGATTGCTGCAGCCACTACCAATTCCAGAATGGAAGTGGGAAGAGATTGGCATGGACTTCATCACTGGACTTCCTAGGACCCAATCAGGATATGATTCGATCTGGGTGATAGTTGATCGGTTGACCAAAGTAGCTCACTTTATTCCCGTCAAGACTACTTACAGAAGCAGCCAGTTGGCAGAGTTATATGTGGCTAGGATCGTTTGTTTACACGGGGTACCCAAGAAGATTGTGTCCGACAGAGGTTCTCAGTTTACGTCAAGATTCTGGCAGAGTCTGCATGAAGCCTTAGGCACCAGACTCAACTTCAGTACAGCCTATCATCCCCAAACAGATGGTCAGACGGAACGCACCAATCAAGTCCTCGAAGATATGCTCCGAGCCTGTGCCTTGGAATTTGGACAAAGTTGGGACAAGAATTTGCCGTATGCAGAATTCTCGTATAACAATAGCCATCAAGCTAGTTTGCAAATGGCTCCTTTTGAAGCATTGTATGGCAGAAAATGCAGAACTCCACTTCTGTGGGATGAAGTAGGAGAGCATCAACTCTTTGGTCCTGAGATAATCAAAGAGGCAGAAAGTAAGGTCAAAGCTATAAGGGAACATTTGAAAGTGGCACAAACCCGACAAAGAGTTATCTTGATAACCGTCGGAGGGATCTAAACTTTGAGGTAGGAGACTGGTCTATCTCGGGTCACTCCACTCGGAGGAGTAAGAAGATTAGAACGAAAGGAAAACTCGCACTTTTGATTTGTGGGGCCATACAAAATTATAGCCAAAAGAGGTGAAGTGGCATATCAGCTTGAGCTACCAGAAGCCTTGTCAGCTGTGCACGATGTCTTCCATGTATCCCAGTTAAGGAAATGCTTGCAAGCGCTAGAAGACCATACCTTCTTGGAAAGTTTCGATCCTCGAGAAGATCTCACCTACGTGGAGCGACCAATCAAGATTCTGGATGTCGCAGAGCGAGTCACCAGAAGCAGAATCATCAGATCATACAAGGTGCAGTGGAGTCATCACCCAGAAAGTGAAGCCACATGGGAAAAAGAAGAGGACCTCAAGACCAACTATCCCGATCTCTTTGCTGACCAATCCTGAATCTCGGGTCGAGATTCCCTTAAGAAGTAGGTTTATAACAGCCAATTTTCAAATTTCAGTAAAATTTAAAAATTTATTTATGTTTGTGGTTTTTCCTGAATTTTCATAAGTTTTTATAAATATTTTAAAGCTAAAACAAATTTATTTGCAAAATTAAAAGCCAACAAATAGTTGGAAATAATTTTATTAAGTCCAGAATGAGTATGGGAATTTCTGTGAATTTTTCCATAATTTTTGGAAGTATTTTGCTATTTTCTAAAGCCTAAATGAATTAATGTAATTAAAACAATTGAGAAATCCAAAGAAAATCAAAAATGGCGTTGGGCGAAACCTCACGCCTCGGCCCAACACCCTACATGCCCACAGACCCACCACCGCTTTCGCACGCGCCTCGCCTCCCACCGTCCGATCAAAATCGAACGGCTACCATTTCTCGCGTATCTCTTTCCTCCACCGTTGGATCATGCACCGACGGTCAAGATCTTTCACGGCAACCGCACGGTCCGAATGCCATCATCAACGTGAGCCGCACGATCTTAATCCAACGGCGCGCCAAATGCACTTACCGCCGCTCGGTCTAATCTCAACCATTGGATCTTAATCCAACGGCTGCGCCCGAAAGTCACTTACCGCTTCGCGAATCTAATCTCGACCGTACGTTGAAAATCGGACGACCCTGAGTCGTCGTCTTCCTCGCCTTCTTCTTCTCCGCGTCGCTCGCGCAACCGCCGCCATTTTCGCCCACGTTCAAGCTTCAGAACGGCTAGTTGCCAACTGCTCCGCTCTTCGTGAGTGCGTGCACAAGACCGGGTCCGCAACCGCCGCTTTTCCCCCACGATCTCCCTTCGTCTCCGCAACCGGTGCGCCCACGATCACCGCAAAACCGCCGCACAACCCCCACCTCCTCCACGCCGCTATGGAGCTCCCCGGCGCCTATAAAAGGCAGCCCCGGGTGCGCTCTTCTTCACCGCAGCCAGCACCCACACTCACTCCTCTTGTTTTCTCCTGAGCTCGCCGTGGTGCAAACTCCGGCGGAGAAGTAGGATTTCTCGATTCGGTGAGACCGAGCCGCTCGACCTCGCCGCGCGTCGGACGCCTCGCTTCGCGGGCGGTGCACGCACCATCTTGGCCGGAGCACCCCTGGAGCACCATCGCCACCGTGAACTCCACTTCGCCGCCGCTCATCTCCGTCGCCGACAACCTTCCCGACCTCCTCCGTCCTCGGGGAGCACACATTCAAGACGCCGCCGTCTCGCGGCTCAAGCACACCTCCACCCGCGGATCATCACGGAGCTCCATCGACGACCGCACCCGATCAACGCCGCGCCAAAACCTCGCCGCCGGCGACTCCGTCCACCTCCGGTGACCATTCGTATCAAATGATCACGATCGCCTCCTCTACACTTTGGTACCACTCACGCACACCGGGCGAGCACGGATCGCCGGCGAGCCCGGCGCCGAGCGCCGCCGGCTATGCGGTGACGTGGTCCAACCACGTGGTTGCCACGCAGCGCCACTTCAGCGCAACGCGGCGCCTGCGTGCGTGGCGCCATGTGGCGATCCACGTGGCGCTTGCGTGGCGAGCCACGTAGCCACACACCGTTCCCACCGTGGACTTAGTTCACGAAGCCGTGAGACTGACATGTAGGCCCCACGTGTCAGAAATTCTTTAAATTCTTATAAATTCCGAAATTCGGCTGCTGGCGTCAACATTGCGAAATAAATAGATTTTTCAGTAGAAAAATAATTCGGGAAATTCAATTAAATCTCAGAATTTGGTTTTAAACTTCAAAAATTCATATCTTTTGCATATGAACTCCAAATTGGGTGTTTCAAATTGCAAAATTTATATAAAATTATAATCTAGCTAACTAAACCAAAATATTTCAGTTTGGAGTTAATTTGAACTATGTTTTTGAATTTATTTGAATTTGAATATTGAATTTGTCGTATTTTACAGATAGACTTCTAACGACTCGGAGAGTTCGATCAATCTGAAGATTTAGAATTTCAAGACATCGACCAAGGCATGTTACACCATTGACCATATTGCCCCTATTATTTTAAGTTATTTTCAGTTTTTAAATTCCTTATTGCATGCATATGTTGTTATAAATATTTTAATGTCCTGTTTTACGTATAGTTAATTCCATATGTTATTGTATGGCCAAATTTGAATGTTGTATCTGACTACCTTGATACCATAGGCAAGATATTACCAAAATTCAAATATATGCTTAGCCAAGCTTAGTCCACATTTACAGAATTTGGGAGGGTTTACACCAGATTTCTACAAATTGTTTTCAAACTTGGTATTGTGGTATTGTTTTACCACATGAGTTTATAAATGAAGTTTTATTCAAAATAAAACCAAAATGGGTTTGGATTTGGGCGAAATGGTCGAATGGTGGGTGCAGTTTATGCACGGTTTGATCTCGTTAAGATCAAGGCCCATGGGGTTGAAGGAATGACACCCAAGTCAATTGAGGACCGGTCTTTGAGCCGCTTATTGCTATGCCATAACGTACCACCACATGTCTGTATGGGCAGGATTTGGCTAACTAATTTGTGATATCCCAGTATATTTATGTCATGTGATTTTGTGGGTGTCGGTTAGACGTTTTATTCCCACTTGGCGCAAGAGGGGCTTCCGAGGGCAGTCAGTCAAAGGGGCGAAACCTTAGCGGCATGAATGTACTAGGATAAAACATTGTAAAGGCCTCATGGTAATTGCTCATCCACACGCCTACGGCGTGAATTGGCCGACATAACGAGCATGTCACCTCGTGTGGGTAAAGTTGTACCAACTCTGCGAGTAGAAACTATTCGAATAGCGCGTCGCGGTCATGGACATGCTAGCAGGGCCACTTAAAGTTAGAATTGTTTTTGGTTTTTAAATGCTTTATTAAATGTTGAGGATGGTTAATCCTTATGAAAATTTGGGCGGGAAGCCAAGTGTTAGGAGGGGATCATTCACTTTATCATTGGAGGTTATCCACATTATATCATTGTTATTTCAAAATATGATTTTATCCATAGTATAAAAATTGCCTTAGAAACTACTATGCTTATTCAAATCGAAAATCTTGTTTATGCAAAACAACTCTGCCATACTCACTTGTTTCCTTATGCATGCATTTAAATTCAATATTGGGTGTGACTTGCAGCACGGTAGTAGTGCTCACTCTTCTTTGAATAAATCTTATTCAGGAGAAGACTGCTATCTTGACGGTGAGGACCCGGACGAGTAGGCCTTCTGACCCAGACGATTGCCTGTGGCGCATCGTGTGGCTTCCACTATTATGTTATTTCCGCTGTGTTTATCATTTGACATTTGATATTATTATTCAGACTCATTTGTATTAAACAGTTATTTATTTAATGCCATTTACGTTTTCGTGATATGAATGTGATATTCATTTTTGTGAGACTGTGTACACTGAAAATCCTGGACTGGTGTTTGAACACAGGGAATTCGGGATCCTTCGTTCCCGGGTTCGACATGCTCGTGCACCGGTGGCTGTCCCCCGACAGCGCCCACACCTGGCCCAACGGCCCGATCTTGTTCCACGCCGCCACCTGGACCATATCCGCGACCAGCCTTTGGCACCGCCTGCACTCCCGGTTGGTCCTCTTGCCCGTCTCGCACCCACCGCCAGCCGGCTCGCCCTCGACCTGCCTGATGTAGTGCTTCGCAACGTCGCGTGTCTCGCTGGTCGTGTAGAGGAGGAGGCCGAGCACGTAGGCTGCGGCCTTGTGGCCGGCGACGGCCGCCCGTTTCAGGAACACGAGGCCGCACTGCATGTCTTGGGGCACGAAGACAAGCGCAAGGCTGACGATGAAGCAGGCCTCCGGGTTTCCGGCGCTGGCTAGGTGGTGGATGATGGTGAGGTAGCGCTCGTTGTCCTGCCACTTCATCGCCTCCTCCCGCTCCAGCGCCATGCTCTTCCCCATGGCGCGGCTTGCATGCCTTGTACATGGCCTTGCAACTAAAATTCAAGACGACATAATCTTAATACAAGAATTAATTCTATAAGAGAAAATATCAATTATAAAAATCATCGATCATACGTGGCTCGTAGGCTGCAGAGGTCAGCCATGGGCTGAGGAGAGCTCGCGGCCATGAGGCTGACGATGTGGACAACAACATCGTCAGGAAGAGGGGCGATCGCCAACCTCCTCGCCAGCTTGGCCCTCGCCATCATGATCCACGTGCTCACCATATGTGTATTATACGTAGATCAATACGATATGCATGATCACCATGGCGCGATGATATCATTCTTATAAAACGTCGAAGAGACGCATCGTATGTAACATCGGCGCGCAAGACGAAGGGACGATGCATCGATCGCCCGTCGGCGCAGGAGACAAAGGGACGCATGGTGCGGGAGCTGAAACATCACAGATGGTTAATATAAAACCCGTCTGTGAAGTACAATTATCACAGACGGTTCGTATTAATAGCCGTATGTGATACATCACAGACGGTTGTTTGTTGAAAACCGTCTGTGATAGTTCTAAATAGCACAGACGATTATTTTTATGAACCGTCTGTGATACTTCATAGACGGTTATTAATACGAACCGTCTGTAATAATTCGTATTACTGACGGTTCCCTTTGGAACCGTCTGTGATAGGTACAACACAGACGATTACAAAAGAATCGTTTATAATGAGGCGTCTAGTATGACCTGTTTTGTAGTAGTGCGTTGAGGTAAGTCCAAATAAATTAGATCGGCTTTATGAATTAAGCCTTAACACTTCAATTTCACTATAGATGCTCTTCTTCCACTCCGGAGATAGTGAGCTCCAAACCAATTACAACCGTTGTCGGGTCTCTTCACACTTTTCTTGAAGATATCACCGTGCAAATCTTCTTCAAGCCATCTAGATTCCGGTAAGCACCAAGAGTAACAAATCGTAGTGCTTGCTTGAAGATTATCAAGTGCCAAAATGATCAACTAATGATGCAATGCATTTTAATGCTCTCGACCACCTTAAAATGTGAAATGAATGCAAATAAGTAGAGGAGAGTACATCAAATCCTCAAGTGTATTCAATGTGGCAAAAGGTCATGAGCTTGGTGCAGGTGAGGGGGTATTTATAGCCCCCAACCACAAAACTAGCCATTTGGAATAAATCCCTGAAAAATTTAGCACTTGCAGTACCGGTTACAAACCAAGTACTACCAATGTCACTGTTCAATGGCCAACTGTTGTTCATTAAATGCGCCAGTAATAGCAAGTAAAAAGGTATGGTACTACCGTCCTCACAACATCTGGTACTACCGCAGGCGGTAGTACTGCTTGGCTAAAACGGAATTACCGATTTCTAAAGGCAAAAGAAACACGAAAAACACCCTCTTTGAAAATAACATACCGCCAACTAGACTTCAGTACTACCGCTCTCCGGTAGTACCGTTTCTTATGTGCGGTACTACCAATTTCAAGGGAGATGAAAAACTCCCAAAAACATGCTCGTTGTGCGGTAGTACCACCGCTCATCAAAAGCGGTCATACCGATTTCCACTGAAATTCTTCTAGAAGCTATTTAAATGCAATGCATAACTCGTAGTTGATCAACATGGTACAAAAAATAGATCTTCAAGCTACTAGCCATGATCCCTCTTTATAGTATGGCATCTAACCTATAAATCCGGTCTTTTCTTCAAACACCTATACCAGTAAAAACTATAAAGAGTCCTTAGGCTATACAATAACTTTGCTTTGAGCTATGTTGATCTTTTATCATCTTTACATTACCATTTTCATGTCATCATTCAAACTCTGGGATTAAACTTTTAAAATATCTTAACACACATATTAGTTACATAACACATTGTTGACATTAATTACCAAAATCATTTTTAGGGGCCTAGATGCTTTCACATGTGCATCCATACAATTTGGAAAAACATAACTAATTATTAATAGAATAAGAATAGGGGCATACAACTACATGATTTATGCATGATGGAGAGTGATTAGTTTCTAAGAACCCCACAACTTATTATGTTTAATAATTTTCTTCCATCAAAGCTCCTACTTCAATTACATTCCTTTAGTTGTATATTCCTTAAAGCTTCTATTGTCATTTCCAATATTTATGATATCTTAAAAATCTAAATAGCCTACAAGATACGTAAATATATTCTCAATTATTTATAAAAACTTTGAAATAAATCTAACCACGTAAATGTGCGGGCCACCCTACTAGTTTATTAATGGTGGGTGTTTGAGAAAAAAAATATTCATACTACATAGCATCTCGCTCTTTTCTGTCTTGGAAGCTCAAGAAATAAAAAAAATGTTTGACAACGTTTTTGCAAATGGGTCTAAATTAAGAAGTAGGTTTAGTCCATATGTGGGGGTGCCCTACTACTTCGTTGTCCCTTGTGATGACCAACTTTCCTGGTAAGCACTCTTGGGCAAGTACAAAAACAATGATGCATTTCATTTTAAACAAGTTACCAACTTGGCATTAGATATGATTTTGCCAAGTGCATGCTTGCACTAACTACCCTATTACCTTGAGGCTAGATCAGGTTCTTGAAGCCTTTGAAAACTCCTATAGATGCCAATATCAAACACACACTAATGATCACCAGTGGCCTTAGTTAAGCTATTACATATGCATAAACAAAACCAAAAGGAAGAGACAAATGCTAGTGTCACCCCCAATAGAAAACAAAAAGGATCAATATAGGTAAGGGAATTCCTTTTGACCATTGCTTTAAACCAAGATTAGGGGGTGCATACGGCTCATGCTTATAGGTTTAATTGCAAGTGTGGCAGGCATCCTAATTAAGAATAGCTTATAATGGAGAGCCATGGCTTTGCAGTTTGTATTTCATGTCCTTGGATCTTCTATATACATGCATTTGTTTTCCATTCTCCACTTTGGTCATGTGTGGTCCTCAAGTATGGATAGTATTAAATAAAACTAACACTATGTCCTCCTCACTTCAGCAATTCCTACATCTAGTGTACTATACAATAAGTACAAATGTTTAATATCCTTTTGCCCTTGCTGTGGCATACATTCAGCCCTATTCTAAGAAAAGAATAGCTAACTTACTTGATGTGGACAGCCATGCATGCTTAATTTGTCCAAAGGTTCTTCTTAGATTTTTCGAGGGGTAGTTTAGACTTTAGCAAGTGTCCAAGTTTAGAAGAACCATAGCAACCATGGTTAAGATCACCACTGAAAAAATAATTTTAGAAAACACAACTACCATGATTACAACTACAAAAGACAATAATTAAGACAAATGCAAGATGGCTTATACCTTAGCTTGTTAAGGCAGGTTACTAGTGACTTGTGGACTAGGGGTCAAAGTTGACGTCAGCTATTTTTCTTGCATGCATACTGTTTTTTTTTTTAAAAAAAGAGAGCAAAAAGCTTTTGGGCAACAACTCAAACAAAAACTTATAAAACGAATGGATAAGAAGTGGAGCCACTCATGATTGGCTCACTGTTGCATGAAAAGGAAATATGCAATTCATGGAAACCATTTTTCAACAAGTCATCAACAAATATCATCACCACTTTATAACAAAAAAGCAAAAGAAAGGAAAAAACACTACCCAAGTGGTTGTGAACTTATCATATGTACAAAATGTTGTAGCAAATGATAATACCATGGACTGGTTTTGGTTTCTAGGTGCTAATTACTTTGCAAAAGTCTAATCTTACAAATATTTGCACTACCTAACTACTAATATTATCTTATAAATATATATAGTACGCGTAAAAACACTAGGGCCCAATACATAGAGGTTCAATGGCTTATAACCGCTAGATGCAATTTTTGTGTGGTTCATTATATATAAGTTGGTAAGTTCATAGTGTGCGTGTGTGGTGGTGTGGTGTTTGTCTTCCAAAAAACACTACCTATGCACTATGAACTGAAACCATTCCCCAAAAAGAAAGTTTTGCAAGTTCTAATGTTGACTTTACCTTTAAAGGCTATATCATTCTCATTACTCAATGGCCAGCTTGCTATTTGGCGGTTTCTTCCATCTTTTTCTCCTTTTCTTTTTGTACACCATGTTAATAGTTTGACCTTCTATTTGTGCATAGCAGTTTGACCTCCATCGCAAAAAAAAAAAAAGTTTGACTTTCTCAACAACATGCTTGTTATTGGGAAATCAGGGAACTCTAGAGCACATTAATTATACAATGGAATTATTTTTAGTGATCATTCTCATTTATCAGTGATGTCCAAGCAGCTGGTCTTGGCAAATGTTCACGTAAGATTCTTTAATTTCGAAAAGAGAAGAAAGAAAAAAGGGTGGTTACTAGTTCATTCCCTCTGTTAACCGGTTTAGTTGTGGTTTGACAGAATGTAGGAAGGGCACATCGATCCTTGACCAAATATTTCATTTCTATCGCGGTATTCCGTTCTTGTTCTTTGATCGTGGGTGTGGCATTGCTAAATTGGTAAACAAGTTCAATTTGTGCATATTTTTTAATCGATCCATAAAGAAAAATGTGCATCCGAGTGTAATTTTGTTAGCCAAGTTGGTCCGGTTTTATTGCGCCAGTTTTGTCATTTCTAGGTGTATGCTAAGAGGATGCACTCACGTATGTGTATAGTATGCGTGTGTGGTGGTGTGATGTGTGTCTTCCTTGTAATTACAAAAAATAAAAAAATGTACTCATGTTAGTATTAGCATGTTGACCTTGTGAATTACTGATTGTTACGTCGTTTAGAGACCTTAGTGGTTAGTTCTGAGAAGTATGGCAATGCTCAAGAAAATACTATATAGGAAAGTCATGCTTATCCGTAAGCATATATACATGCAAGAGTGTGGAGTTGACTTTGAGCAACAGGATACCAGATTGCAACAAGAACAGCACCCTGATGGTTTGACCTTGACATGCAAGCACTCTCCTAACTAATCTCAATCATGCATGATAATGTTTCCATGACCGAGAAGCAGAGTTGGAAAATGATGTTAATGAAACAACCCATACTAATGCAGATGTCAACTGCTTCTATCCACAGACAAATACAGCGCAGAGCCACAGGCTGCGAAAAGGAGTGCCACTATACACGCCAAATGCTTGCCCGGTCATTGTTTTTTTAAGGACAAGTCCAGTAATTGTAAATACAGTGTAACTTGTCATTTGTGATTGTATCCCAATTTTTTGAAGTGCATTGATTTTTTTTTAAAAAAATAAAAGTACATTGAGGGCCTGATTCGCAACTAGATAGTAATGGTTTCATATCACGTAGCCCTCATATTGTCGTTTCAGTTAACTAAGAAAGTGCTTACAATTTCAGTGCATATACAAAAAGCCTCAAATCAAGAACAAGAAGGACAAGAGCATGGCCTTGGACTATTGTAAGTGCGCAGCAAGTGAGATTCTTGATAGCACAACTCAATGGAGATCGGGAAAGTTCAGATTACGATAGAGACGAGCAAATATTCACCTGATCACAAGAACCTATTTCCGGTCATGAAAATTTACCAACACATCTCTCTGTATTACAATAAGAGCCTATTACATCACCCCAATTAACAGGCAAAGTCAATACTTTTACCGCCTATTACACATTCAAAAGCAGAGCAAAAAAAAAAACTCAAAACTCATAAGTTACATGGTCTCGCCCTCGATCGATCACCTCATCTCAAAATACCAAGAAAAGAGGAGAGAAGATAACTGTTACCCCGAAACAGTCAACTAGTATCTGAACAAGCTTGCTCTGCTCTGCGGCAGTCATCGAGAGCGTGGCCGCAGCAGAGCATGCTACCATTCATGGCGTTCGCGCACCCGAGCATACTAGATACTGCCTTGTTGAGCTTATGAGTTCTTGAGTCGATCACCAATGGCGATTGAGACGTGACAGTGGGATATAAATGATCACGTGCTCATGAAGCGTCCGGGCACGTTGTGTGTATGTACGTACGTTGGTGGGATTGTGTGTATTAGACAACCGCGGCCGCCACGGCGGCGGCCGTGGAGGCGAAGATCGAGGCTTTGCCTGCCGTGGCGGCCGCGGAGGGGAAGACGCAGGCTTTACTGGCGGTGATCATGCTGCTGCTGCTGCATTCTTGGTCTTCCAGAAGGAACGATCGGACGGCGTCGATGCAGGGCGCGGCGACCAGCCGCTGCCACGCCTCGTCGGCGGCGGGGCCGCGCTTCTGGAACACCTCCGTGGCGTCCACGCGGCGGACGCGCCACATACGCGCCAGCCTCTGGATCTTGCCTCGCTGCCGGAACGCGAGCCGGGACGTATTCGCTTTGATCTCGTCGACGGCCGCGGCGAGCATGCGCGCCCGCTCGTCGTCGCCTGCGTCGTCGAGGCCGCGCGACCGGAGGTACGCGTCGAGCTCCGGCACGCCGATGGCGCGCCAAATGCCCCTGGAGTAGTCGGTGCGGCGGGGGTCGAATGCCGCGGCCACCTCCTCGACGAGCCCGCGGCGGCACATGTCGTCGACGCGGCGGGCAACGAAGTCGTGCAGCACGGGGAGCTGCACGTCGACCCAGAGGAAGCAGCACTCGTAGCGCTCTCGGAACGCGCGGCGGTCGCCCTCGACGATCTCCTCGACGTACGAGTTGGACCCGCCCGCGATGATGGGGACGCGCCCCCGCGCAGCGGCCGCGGCCGCGGTGCGCGCGGCCTCGCGGCGGAAGTCCGCGGCCGTGAACTCGGCGTCCGGGTGCGCCACGCCGAGCAGGTGGTGCGGGACGCCCGCGCACTCGTCGGGGGTCACCTTGTTGGTGGCCACGTCCAGGCCGGCGTACACCTGCATCTTATCGGAGTTGATCACCTCCCCGCCGAACCGCAGCGCGAGGTCGATCGCGAGGCGCGACTTCCCCGTCCCCGTCGCGCCCATCACCACGACGGCCTTATGCTTTACGCCGGCTTGCCTAGCCACAAGCGTCGGCAGCGCCGACACCGGCAGCGCCGCGTCGACGCGCTCCGGGAGAGTGATCACCGGCTGCAGCGGCAGTCTCGGGAAGGCCGGAGCCGCGGGCGCCATGGACAGTGGCATAATGCTGTCTTGTGCCGCGCAATGCGATGCTCGCTTGTGTAGTGTGTGTTTGGAATGTTGCTTGCCTTGGGTGCGTAGGAAGGAGCAGGGGAGTAGCTGGTATTTATAGGGGGTGGTGGTTAATAACTCAAGTCTCAAAGTGTTTGTGTGGGGGATGCCAATGAAACGGAGGAAACTTTTGAAGGAAGATGGTGGCTATGCTGAGCTGGCTAAAGATTAATAGGTTGTTGTGCATCACATCTCCCTTGTTGCTTGTCCTTAGTACTTTGCAGTATTTGGTATCAGATGTTTTTTTTGAAAGTTCGGTCTTCTGGTGAACCTATAACTCAGTGGAGTGTGTCAATGAGTGGGGTCCTAAATCATTTTGGTTGTGGGAAATTCCTGTTAAATGGTTACTTCATTAACTTCTTTAGCAATGTGGATTATCATTTTCAGACAGCTCTTTCCATGCTCTCTGTTGTCAGATCTCCCCCTTTTCTCTGGTTTTGCTATGCGAACTAGAATTTTGGGTTTTCTACTATACATGTGCTGATGAATTCAAATAACAGAAATTGGAATGTTCTCTATTGGAATATTAGAGGCTTAAACTCTGGAAAAAAAAGAAGTAAAATGCCTTGACAGACAAAATTGAAGAAAGTAGTTGTGCCATTGTTTGTTTACAAGAAACCAAGAGAGACCATTTTAATCACTCCTCTATTAAGAAATTTGCTCCTCAAAGGTTTGATCAATTCATTTTTAACCCATCTGAAGGGGCTTCTGGAGGCGTGATTGTCATTTGGAATAGCTCCATTTTTAAGGGTGATGTTGTACGACAACTTACCTTTGCCATTTAGATATGATTCTACTCTGTTCATACAGCCTAGCTCAGTTGGTGAGAATGTGTGGATGTACACCCCACCACCCAGGTTCAAGTCCTCTTCAGCGAATTTGGATGCCTATTATAGCTGTGTGCATCCTTAGTTGGTGCAGAGGCCGGGAGTTGTACTTCCATTTCTAAAAAAAAAAAGATATGATTCTACTCTGTTCATACAGCAGAAGTTTGATCTCTAGTCTCTGTTTACGGACCTGTTAGGGTCAACCTCGTGAATGATTTTGTACATTGGTTGAATAATCTGGATATTCCTGTCAATGATAATTGGCTTCTCTTGGGATATTTTAATTTCTATAGATAATTAGAAAATAGAAACGGACCTAGAGGCAATTTAATTGATACCCTTGTCTTTAATTCAATCATTAGCAATCTGGGTTTATGTAAACTACCAATCAAGGGACGTAGTTTCACCTATAGCAATATACAAGAGGAACCTCTGCTTGAACAATTAGATTGGTTTTTTACAACAAATGAATGGATTGTTACTTACCCCGGAAAGTAAGTACAACCCCTGGCTAAAGACACCTTTGATAACATACCTTGTGTGGCTTCCATTCAAACAACAATTCCAAAGGCGCAATTTTTTTTGAGAATTTTTAGGTCAATCATCCAGATTTCATGGATATTGTTCGATCTTCCTGGGAGGCACCTTGTTATTGTCAGGAAAGTACAAAAGTCCTCACGGCTAAGTTCAAAGCATTGAGAAAATGATTGAAAAGTTGGGCAAAGTCCATCTCTAGGCTGAACATTTTGATCCAGAATGGTAACCTGGTAATCTGTTTGATGGATGGTTTGAAAGATCAAAGACCCTTAAGTACACCTGAAACAAATTTTCGGATATTATCAAGAGACACAATGCTAGACTGCTTCACCACAAACATGAATATTGGGGGGGGGGAGATACACCATTAGATGGGTCAAATTTGGGGATGAAAATTCAGACAATGGCGACACAGCTGTACAGAAGAAATACTATTCCTCAACTCCTCACTGTTAATGTCCGTGTTGCCACTAATCATCGTGATAAAATTGCTACTCTTTGGAACACTTATAAGGGCAGGATGGGAGTCTCAACAACACCCACAATACATTTTGATCTTGCCAATCTAATCCTAGAATAGATGGCCTTCATTCTCTTTCGGTGCCCTTTTCTCCCAAAGAAATTGAAGATGTTATTTCCAACTTAACCTAAGATAAAGCTCCTGGTCCAGATGATTTCAATAGGTTATTTTTCAATAGGTGTTGGTCAATCATATCAAGTGACTATCTACAGTTTTGTAATGATTTCCAATAGCTTAAAATAGGTCACCAGAGTGTTAATTCATCTCTCATACAAATTTCTTCTCCCTGTAAAGTTTCGTGTTCACATCCAGTCTTTCTAGATGGTTCAGTTGTTTCAGTCAGAAGAGAAGGGCTGCTCACTTGTCGGACCCGGATTTTCTTATCCCGGATCCTCTGTGAAAACACTGTGCTATTCCCTGGATCAGTAAATAGCACTCACAGGTATATTGCTGAATCATTCATACATGGCGTGAACTAAAGTACTAGATTTATTACAAACATCAGAGTGACATAGACCACGTCGGGTCGGGTTTTACAAAAGGGGCCGATCAGGCCAAAATGATTACATTACAAAAGAGCAACGTCGACTACAGCGGAAGCAAAAGGGGTAGAGCTCAACTCTCCACAGGCAAGCGACTGGGGCAACCTGTGTACGAATGATATTAACCAAGGACCTGGATAATAACGGTTGTACGTAAGTACTAAAGAGTCCGCTAGACTGGGACGAGACCTAGACTATAGAACCTAGACTATTCTTCATCGACTCCATGCCCATGGACTTCTGGTTCCTTGTAGTAGGCATAGTCTCCTTCATCTGCGTTGTCTGAAGGGTTTGGGAGAGAGCGAGAATGAGCACAACTTCCGTGCTCGCGAGCCAACACACAATGCAATAATATACATGCAAGGCTTAACAAGGATGGCTCGGGTTATTTTATTTTGCTTGCTAAAGCAATGTTTTCAATTATCATAACTACAAATTCCTATCACTTAGCATTTTAACAAATTTCATTTGGTTAAAGAGAATAATTGTGCAATATTTATATCAGTAGAGGTTCCCTCCACCTTCATGCTTATTTTGATTGTGGTTACGTCCACTACTAATCAACACTGGGTGAGGAGACCGAGGAAAAACAATCTCAGGGCTAGGTGAGCCCGCCACAATTTTCATACCACCCACAAAGGATTTTTGAAATAGAACTAACTCAAGTTAAGTTCCCATGTCCCCCTTTGACTGTAGGCACGTCTGTTTAAACAGTTTATAACTCTGCAGAGATTGTACACTTTACCCACAAGAGACAATTAACTCATTGTCCCACATGATTCCGTAGTCGTGTAGTCGAGAGTTTGTCACAATAACTTTTCTAAATATCTCGCCCCTTCTATCGTCTCACCCATATGGGGTTACGCCCATACGTTGCGCGGGATGTCCACCTCAGCGACTGGCGTAGCGTGCCTATACCTCAGCGACTGGCGAACTTCACCCTTGACTCGGTGTCCCATCCAAGCTCGACATACCCAGAGCTTGTGCCCCTTTATTCCCCCAGTGGGATGACTTTCAGGATTCGATAAATTTACTAAGTCAAGTCGCAGTTTGTTGCAGACTTGTGGTTGTACTTGTTATACACAGGAGGTCGTGACAAGATTAAGTCCATAGGGTTGTCTGGACGGCTCAACCACATTCCCGCCATTCTCGTGCTCCGTCCGCACCCACCATCTTACCATCCGTCCAGACAGGGTATTAGCAGTTTAGGGTTTTTGAGAAGTAAAATACAACAATTCAACCATCTCAGTCATTTACCCGCAATGACTGTCCAAATTATTTTACGTTTGAAATGATGATGATTAGGACATTTTAATGTCCTAGTACTTAAGCAAGTCTAGCATGTCGCTTAAGTACAACCTATAGCTAGTATTACCATATAGTTGCTAGGGTGACAATGGAATTTAAGGGATTTAAGTTGTCAAGGATGGCATAATAATTAATTAATCCTCAAACATGTATTAACTACCTTAAGCTTTAACATATGTTTGATTAAGGAATTAAAGCATGCATTTTGCTATTTTTAAAATAACATAATTTACATGAAATGTAGGCTAAATATGATCAAAGTATTGACTCGCCTTGGGTGTAGGAAAGAGGGTCCGAGTAGTCATGTTCTTGATCAACGTGGAGGTCTCCGGTGTCTCCGAACTCTACGCGGGCGAAGTACCGGAAAAAGACACAAAAGGCAAAAGAGCCAATAAATACACAAGAATACCCAAATGAACTCCAAATTGAACAAGACATACGCCATTAGCAAGATCTTGATTTAACAAATTTTTAGAAATTTACTTTATAATTTTTGGAGTTGAAATGAGGGAGTTATAAATACTTGAAGTCTTACTTTTAAATTAAAATAGAAAAGAAAAAGAAAATCAACAGAAAAACAAAAACGAAATCGGCCCGCATGCAACTTATCGCCCACCCAACACAAAGCGCCAGACGGGAGGCGGCCACGGCGCGAGCACGCCCGGCGAGGGGAAGCGGCCGGGGCTTTGCCCTAAAAGAAAAGAGAGGGGTGCTCGAGGCGAGCGAGAGGAGGAGGCGGCGGGGTGGCGGCGGCGCGCGAGAGGGGAGTGCCGCACGGCGACGGCGTCGGGGGTTGCCCTAGGGCGGCGACGACCGAAGGGAGTACGACGGCGGTGGACCTCGAAGCGGTGGTGGCGACGGGGCTTGCCCGGTTGGCGAGGGGAGCACCGATGTGACGGTGGCACGGCCGGCTTTGAGGTAAGTCTTCTTCCTCTCCTGGAGTTCTAGCTCTTCTTCCTCTCTTCTTCTTTGCTCGGGAAGGAGGGGAATGCGGTGGGGAACGGGGCCGAAGGGGGGGCGGGAGGAGGACAAGGGGGATCGTGGGCACCAGCGAGGCGAGGCCGGGAAGCCGGGGCGGGGCGGGGCGGTGCGGCGGCGTCGGCGGCGGCGTGCGGCGAGGCGACGGGTGACGGCGACGAGCGGCGGGAGCGCACTCGCGTAGTGGAGTGGGTGGGGGAGGCGACGGCGGGGCAGGAGCAGTCGCGAGCGGCGAGGACGGGCACTGGTGCAGTGGGGCCCGGCGAGGACGAGTTGGTGGGGGAGGCGACGCGCCGCACGGGGGGGTTGACGGCGCCGGGGTCAACGCAGGTCGACGGAAGGGGGAGAGAGGAGAGGGGAGGAAGAAGGGGGGATGCTACATCACTGGAGGAAATTCAGTGTGAGTTGTTGATATCAACCTTTCGCTTCTCGACAATGCTTCGGTCGCTTTGTCTACGAATAAGGAAGCTATAAGTAATGCAACTATGAATCTCATGGAGAGTTCGATCCTGGCTCAGGATGAACAATGGCGGCGGAGTGGCCCTCTCTTCTAGCTCGAATCCAGGTTCAAAACCTGTCTTCTCTCAGCTTTGCTACTAATAAATGTTGGGAGCCACCCATTAATCATAATGGAACTATGTGCAAAGTTTCCCTCATTTTTAATGAATCTTGCTATTGGTTGTTCAATTCTATTTTTACTTTTTTTCCTTACTTTTTAAGTTTAGCCCAATCATGCGAGATAGAAGAACCGTTCATGATGCTATATAAATATCATTAGGGTTATGATTCACCAACCTACTAGTGCTTTTTTCGGGCAAAAGTAGGGGAATTTTTCATCATCTAGCTCGAGCAAGAATCAAAGAAATAAGACCGTGGAAAATCCATAATACAATAAGGTATATAATGACTCAATGACTCTAGGTAAGAAAAGCTTTATCAGATTCAATTTTCCGTCCGAGACTATAACCTCAGAGAACAAGAAGGCACTGGTTGTGGATTATCCGTGGGAAAGCTAGCTGTGGGATGTCTACTGAGGTCGAAAAGACCTCTGTGAAAGTGAAGCGACGCTGGCTCCATACTGGGTAATAAAATGGTATGGGAACCTGAAAGTTTATTAAAAACGAAAAATGGACTTTACTACTTTGCGTGACTTCCACTCCACAAATAGAATAAGAACCTAAAAAGAACTCTATATTCTAATAGACTAAAACACACTCGATAAGAATAGGCAGAAATGATAGTAACGATTTTGAACAAACAGAACTTGATATTTCGGGTGATGAAATGGACGGTTGACAAAGAAGAAAGAGCTGGTGAAAAAAAAAAGAAAGCTAGAATTTCCAATAGTGAGACCAGCTTGACAAGCTACCTTGAGAGCGAAGAAGACATAAAAAACAGGTTAGGGGGGATAAAAAGAAAACCTCTTGAGACCGCATTACTCTCCACTCATAGGGAAGGATATTTGAGATTTTTGTTTATATAAGTTTTTTCAATACTTCCATGTTGGGATTGGTTACTAGTTCCAATTTGATACAAATTTATTATAAAATGGTATGGGATCCGCTCCGGACAATATTGGATCAAACAATAGGGGACCGTAGCACTGACCACTTTAGGAACCTCTAAGCCTTTCTATAGGTCGTATTCAATGATCCAGGTCGATTGCTCGGCTATTCTCCACCATCTCAGTCCCCTCTAAGGTCAGTTGAATCTGGTCAGTTTAGATGGATCCTTCGTGGTTGAGTCCAAAAAGAAAAAGAATATTGCCAGAAATTGACAAGGTCTCGTTCTGAAACAACTGTCTCATGCAGGTGTGAATTAATTTCGACCAATTTCACTTTTGAATTTATGTCTCAAGTTCTTAACCAAAATTTTGTCCGAAAGACTTCATAAAGTTATTCTTCATCTGGTTCACATAAATTAGTATGGTTTCATTAAAAACCATAACATACAAGATTGCTTGGCTTGGGCTTTTGAATATCTACATCAATGTCATCATTCAAAAAAGGAAATTATCATCCTCAAATTAGATTTTGAAAAGGCCTTTGACACAGTGGAGCATGATGCTATAGTGTAGCATGATGCTATCCTTCAGATGTTGCATTTTAAGTGTTTGACAGCAAATGGATTCAATGGATAAAAGAGATTCTCAATTCGGGCACTTCTTCTATCCTACTAAATGGTGTTCCTGGGAAAATTTTCACAGCAAAAGAGGAGTTAGACAATGGGACCCTCTTTCACCTTCGTTATTCGTGTTGGTAGCTGACTTGCCCAAACCATTATAAATGAAGCTTATCAAAGACATCTCTTAGGCCAGTCTCAATGGTGGGTTTCACTTCCCAGTTACCAAGACTGCCACGTCAGCTTTGCAGACTAGGAATGATAAATGAAACCGTCTCTCTCAGTGGGGAGTTTCATTTCACTGTTTCCAAATCAAGCTGCAGGAGTTAATATGTGCATGAAGTTGTGATCCCGAGGGCATGAGATTGAAACTCGCCGGCCTCAATGTGGGTTTCAGCGGGTTTCATTGCCTGGGTAACGGTGACGAGCGGGTTTCACCTAGATGAAACCCTCTTCTTCTCTCTCCTCATGAATACTTTGCCAACTAAGCAAATTTGCTGATGTGACGTATCATTAAATGAGAATGAAATCCCTTTGAAACCCCCACTAAGACTGACCTTAGAATTACCTATTCCTCGGCAAGCAAGGACAAGTTGAGTTTCCAATCGTTTAGTATGCAGATGATACTCTTTTGATCATGCAAGCTAGCTCTCATCAATTACTATGTTTGAAAGGTCTTCTTGAAACTTTTTATCAATCTACTGGCCTGAAAGTCAACTACACCAAATCATGCTTGATTCCAATAAATGTGGATGAGGTCAAAGCACAATTTCTTGCTTATGGTTTTGGATGTCAACTTGGTACTTTGCCTTTCACTTATTTGGGTCTTCCTCTTGGAACAACTAAACCAAGATTTCAAGATTTTGCACCTCTGCTAGACAGGATTGAGCGGTGACTGATGGCATGTTCTTCATTCTTGTCTTATGAAGGCAAACTCACCATGATAAACTTAGTATTTTCTCTTCTGCCTACTTACTACGTGTACTCTCAAATTACCTATGGGGGTGATTGAAGTCATAGATCGTGCTCGTCGTCATTGCCTTTGGAGGGGGATCAAATTTACCGTTAAAAGGAACTCTTTGGCAACATGGGATATGGTTTGTAAGCCCAAAAACAAGGGTGGATTGGGGATTATCAATCTAAAGACACAAAATGAAGCTCTGTTAATGAAGCACTTGTATAAATTTTACAACAAATATGATTTGCCATGGTTCAAATTGATATGGGGTAGATATTACCAAAATGCAACTCCACATGCAGAAAAGGAAGTGGGTTCTTTCTGATGGAAAGATATATGAAGGCTCTCTAATATTTATCGATGCATTACTGTTTGTCAAGTTGGTACAGGTGACTCTGCCTTGTTCTGGCATTATGTTTGGAATAATAATCTCTTAGTAAGGAAATTCCCACGGCTATATTCTTTTGTCAAAAACAGGGATATCCTGATTGCTGATTTTGTCCTGGAAACAAATGTTAGTAAACTTTTTCATCTGCCATTGTCAACTCAAGCTTATGAGGAATATCAATAATTGGAACAACTTCTTGATCAAGACCGACAATGGTGATACAAAAGATTCTTGAAGAAATATTTGGGGCAACAATATTTACATAAAGATGGGTTTTCGCAATTGGGATGCACCAAAACCATTTGGTTGTATTTGGAGGAGTAAGTGTGTATCGAAACTTAAAGTGAATGTTTAGTTGCTTTTGTCTGGTCGTTTAAACACTAAAAACATGCTTCATCGTCGTCGTTGTCCCATTCAAGGAGATATTGCTTGTGTTTTATGCTCTCAACATACAGAGGAAACAATAACACACTTGTTTTTTGACTACTTTTTCAGCCACCAATATTGGAATTACCTTGGAATACACTGGAATATGTCTGCTAACATTTTTTCAAAGACTCCACGAAGCATGTATCACACATCAGCACCCTTTTTTTATGGAAATATTCATCTTATCGTCGTGGCAGATTTGGAAACAGAGAAATGACTAAGTTTTTTAGGATACAACACTAAGTTTTGTGGCTTGGAAAGTGCTATTCAAACAGGATGTCACTCTTTATATGCATCGAGTGAAGAATTTTTTTAAAGAACAATTAGTTTCAGATTCTCCAAGCTGATTTAGCCCCTTTTTTAAGGGTATGTAAATTCTTCCTTCAATCGCATAAATATTCCTTTCCTTTTAATATATTTGTTGTAGGAGCCTCCCCTACAGTTTTCCTTAAAAAAATAGATGAGTAGTTTAGGTTTGATGTGGTTTTAATAGATGCAACGACTAGTGCACAATGCAAGTGCGGCTATGGCCATTCGACCAATTTGTGCCATCCATCGCGCTAAAACTAATAGATGATTTATCCTCGACCTTCCGTTCAAACAACATTGAGAGTGTTGTGCCAATAGCATAAAATTGTATAGTTCATACGAAAGTAGACCTATTTTTGGGTGGCCCAACCTGAGCCCGGTTTGAATTTTTTGGGCTCGAGTCTTGATTTTTGACCTGAAGCCTGAAAAAGCCAGGCGATTGGCAATAAAAAATAATAATAATAACTATTTTTATTCTTGAAATGAATTAAATAATATTTTTATTCTAAAAAAGAATTAAAACAATATTATTTTATTAAAAATCTCAGTTTTCGGGCTGGCCAGGCTCGGTCCTACCCATTCAAGGTTGTGCTTTTCCAAACCCGTCCTGGTTCGAGGTTTGAACAGATCTATACGGAAAGTATGCAAGATTTTGGCGACGGAATCGAGTACTCTGGATGGAGACTGGGCATTTGAGATGGAAATAGGCGAGGTTTGAGGTGCAGTTTGTTCAGGACCAATGCTCGATCGGTGTGAAGAGGCAGTGTGCGAGATTCAACATTGGCATCTTGTCACAAGAGAGCTCGTGCCGAGCATGACGAGTCTATGTTTTGTGCCCCGTTTTTTTTGGCAAAGTATATCGACTAAGGTTGACTACCGATGCGAGCTTTGGGGTCTTTTTGATGATTAGCTAGGGTAGGAGAGGAGTGCAATTCAGTCGTCACAGCAAAAAAATGCTACCTCGAGAGTCAAGTCGTTTTCTTCGCGTACAGAACCCATCAACGAGAGGTGTTAGCATGCAAGAACCTACTACTACCTGTACCAAGAACCAAACGTCTGTGCAACCACAATGTCAATTCCTTTATGGATGAGGTAGAAATCAAATAACAGTAGAATGCACTCCATGTAGAAATCAAGGAGAAGCCAGAGCTCAGTAGTGATAAACCATCGAAATGGTTCAAGGGAAACAAGTTCAAAGTCTTCTGACAATATTCAGAGATTGAGTGAGCAGGGGCGGATCCTGTAGAGCGCAGTGGGGAACATACCCCTACTCAATTTCTAGTCCATAGCTATAAGGCTCAATTTTTCAAGCTCAGACCCCCACTCAATTTCTAGCCCGTGGTTATATCTCGATGCAACTCATATTGAGTGTGTCCCCACTCATATTCTCTTCTGGGTCTACCACTGCGAGTGATAAGAGGTAGTAGCAGTTGTAGTAGTATCAATGGTAATATGGTAGCCCATGCTTTGGCTAAACAGGGCGTGTGTTTGGAGTCTCCCAGCTTGTGGGAGGACTTTACTCCAATCTTTGTAACTGATCTGGTCGCCAGCGATTCTGCTGCGCTACCTGTTTAGTGGAAGTTTTTGTAATTTCAAAAGAAAATTTTGTTCAGGTTGGGGATGGTAGGAACTATCTCGACCTGTGTGATAAGAAACACAAGGATGCCTTTCCATATCTCCTCGGATTCACCGAAACCTTAAAACCGATGGCAGAAGAAAATAACGATGGCATATTTATCTGACACAGAAAGCATACGGAGTTATTATTTCTCACAAACTGCTCTGTAGCTTGGCTAGATTAGGTAGGCACACTTGAAAAACAAATACCGGAAGAGGCACCACGCTAGAGTATGAAAGACACGTAGTAGTAGTACTACTTTGTGTTTTGTACGCTGTAGGATAGTCTATTTTGCACCAGGTGGAGCCTTTTTCGAGAGTACACGATGGACGTACTCACACACACCACACGCACGCATGCTCTCACACACACACGAGGATGCGATCTAAACACACGTCTAATCTAGAGCGGAGGTTTAGACCTCACGTAGCACGGGCACGCACTTTGATCATTAAACGAACTTACGTGTACGTGTATTATTCCAAAAATCCCGAAAACCCCTACCCGGTGAGTGATGAGGACATCCCAACCTTCAATAACCACGTTGAAGATGATCATCTCCGCGACCAAGATATTCTCAAAGACCAACAATATCAAGGACCAATCACGAGAAGACATGCTAAGCAAATACATGATCAGGTGAATGCTAACCTAAGCTACATTTCAGATTCTTGTGACTTGGTCGTGCCCCCCCACCTCTTCTTCTTTGATTGAACTCAGGTGCATTGGAGAGGAACAAGGAGGTCCAGAAAACTAACGAGTTTTGCAATCATTATCCGCATGAATTATAATGTTTTCAACCAGCATACACCAGACCACTGGATAGCTTGTCCAGTCTATTTTCCTACGTTTCAAACCGTGCATCATTTGAAGTTGTGTAAAGAAAGTTATGGTCATTTTAGTAACACCTGCACATGCTAATAAATGCTGCGCGAAAACTAAAGACTCTTCGAAGGCTTGCGCACCAACCTGTCATGTTTTACTGTGCATATCCTATATGGATGGAAAGATAATCAAGTCTATTTTCACCTCCAACAAATGGTTCGTCATTTGGACTTCCGAGGAGAGAGTTATTGCTGTTTTACTAAAGACTGCGCAGAAGTTGAGCTGACGCACGAGAATTTAAGAAGACTCCTTGAATGCTTCAACCAGTTGGTCTTCCACCTTCCAACATGGTGACTTATGTTCATACCCAGCTAGGAGGGTTGTTCCTAGTATATATACCCCTCTACTCCCATCCGTGGAGGTACTTTTGATATTCCAACAAACCAATATATGAAATTGTAGCAAGACTGCTGAATACCTTGCTCCTTTGCTTTTGTGAGTTCTCTTGGATTTGCAAGAAGATTCCTCTGGGATCCCCTAATTTGTGCTCTACGCTTATGGGCATTTTGTGTGGGTTAGTTCCGAATTATGGTTCTACGATTGTTCGGATAGCGGGTCGAAGTCCAAAAGGCCTCGGATCGTCTCTCCCCAACGCTTGGTCGCATCCAACCTTGGCAGGTTAAAGCTAGTTACCCTTTTTCGCTACTCACAACTAGTTATCCCCGCTGTCCACAGCAAGATTCGCTTGTTCTTCATCCTACGCCGTGAAGATCGGGCCACCCCTAGCGTGTACGCATCAGTGAGGCGAGTTGGGTTCGAAGCCAGCCGAGTAGGACGCTCGACGGCGTCTCTACCAACCGAGCAATCACTCGGTCCTCGCACTAGGTGGAGCCTTGGCTCATCTAATGTAAAGGACAGCGCCGCCGCCCTCTGCCCAAGTGACAACCCCCGGAGGACTCCACACAAGAAGCGGCGGGCTATGTAATACAGAAGCACAAAGTGGCGGAGCCAAGAATTGGAGATGAGAGGAGCCCAACAAGCTATTCAGTGAAATTACATTCTACGAGGGAGCTAAATAGTAGGAATATAGATAAAATTTTATAGATCACAAAGAAATGTAGTGGCAAAATTTGGATCATAGGGGGAGCACTGACCCCTGTGAGTCACCCCCTCCCTTTGCCTCTGGAAGCACACCATCGCAATACCAAACGGAACCCGACTCATACAAAATCAGTGTGGTACATAAATATATACACGCAAAAAAAACTAGGCGACATACCAAAAGAGGACGACAAATTGACGATGTTTGGAAAACCCACACGCTACAGACAACTAATGTCTATAGTACTCCTCTATGCCATCTATAGACAGTACTAAAGACAGTTTCTACAATATGTTGTCTTTTTATATGTCTCTATAGACAACTCCTTCATGTATAATATATCTTATATAAGCTGGGTTATTCCCTTATCAAAAAAAAATTGTGTCTTATTTTTCGTGTTACAGTCGACTACTGCATGAGAGACAACACAATTCTCTATACTCTCTCTCATCCACGTCATTTTGTATTCTAGTAGCAAGACTTACAGACAGCTAGCGTCACATTATTGTACATGCTCTACTGCAGATGATCGGTCTGATCCGGCTCGTTAGGTGAGTGGTGTAGTCGTAGCCCTTTTTTGACGTAAAAGGTAGAGAAATCTCTACCTTATGACTATTATATTAAAAGGGTTGTCAGGCAATACAAAGTACACGTGAAACAAAAAGAGAAAGAGAAAAGAGAGGAAATGAAAGGAAAGGAAAAGAAAATGGAAATGTAAGAAATTAATGAATTTACAATAGGAGTTGCCTCCACTGAAAAAGCGAAGAATGACGATCAGGTTTGGTCCTGTGAGTCCAAAGTGCAATGTAATCATTGATCTGACTTTGCATCTCGGCTACTCCTGTTTCATTATTTTGGAATATCTTTATATTTCTCATGAGTCATAATGTGTGAGCGCGAGCTACAAAGCAAATAGGCCAGACTTCATGGTAGGTCAGTGATTGTGTTGAAATCATTTGTGACATGTCTTTGAAGGAAGTAGCTTGTATTGATAATCCTATCTTTTTCCGGAGGGCTTTACACCGTAGCCCGTAGACGCGACCTTTCATTTTCAGCCGTGAATCGCGACCTCCGCGCGTCGATGCCCTGTTGCGGGCTTGCGGCTAGCCTTGCATGGATGCAATGCCCGGTCTGGGCAATGGAGTGGAGTGGCGCCCAACTCTAGTACCGTCCTCGAGCTCGAATAACCCTGTGATCGGCACGAACGTACGGCGGCCATGTTCGGATTTGACGGCCACAGTGGATATATCCTCTCCGAAGCGTCGCGTCTCGGACATCGTGGAGGCTTGCCCGCCGGGACGACGTGGCCGCTCTTCGACCAGCGCGCAGCGCAGGCGTAGCGGTCATCGGTCACCTTGTGGTGGCCGCAGCAATCATTAGCGGGGGGAGAGAGGAGGTGATCCAATACCAGTTACCAATCGGAGAGCGACAGAAGCCTAGTTACCAATCGACGCGCGATGTGACGGGATCTCGAGAGCGTCGAGGTCGTCGTACAGGGCCCTACCGAAACTGGATGCGTGAATCCAGTGGGCTCGGCGTGGCCACGGTGCTACGGCCTACGGGCATCCTACAGTACCCGCCCGCGCCCAGGTCAAGTCCGGCAATTATGCAACGAAGATGGCACTGATTACCGACGAGACTAATCTGTAGCGATGAGAAGAAAAGAGACCAGCAGTCTCTGGCTCAGGCTCGCCGGCAGTGGGAGGAAATGTGAGACATCAGAGAACATCAGGCGTCACACGTTTGATGGCAAAGGGAATGCGGACAAGGATGAGGTGCACCCAGGAAGCTTCCTTCGGCAAATAATTACAGTGCCAGCCAGCGAGAGACACTTAGATAGGTCCGAGTTTCAACAAGATACACAAGATAAATTTGGACCGCAGTGGAATTTCTGCAGCGTACGCAGGTATTAACAGCCTGCACAATTGCACCAAACATTAAGCGTCATTTAGAAATGTGCAGTGCTTACACGCACGACTAGCAAAGCTAGCAACATCCAGAGTTGCTTTGGAGGCATGCGGCCCTACTCATGACAGAGTACGCGATTCATGAGTTTCAAATGGACACGAATGAACTGAGTAGTAGCAAGAGAGATCAAATTTATCTGCGAAAGTTGTTTTCTCCATGTAGTAGGTTACTGAGTCACCAAGGAAACGAGAGGCACTAGCACCAAAACACAGACACACTTCCGTCTCACCGTCATTACAACAGAACACATTTTACACAGCATAGTATAGTTAGTCAGTAGACCAGCCTCCCCAAACCTATCTGCCTAGCAATCGAGATCAAAGTACGGAAGTAAAGCTCATCGAGCTTAGTACAGATATATGCTAGTAGAATCAGGACTCACGTTCTAGACGATACTCGTACATTGTCAGATTGCAGACCTAGCAGCTCCCCCTCAATATGTCAAGGCAGCAACCCTACGCGGTGGAGTCCTAGATCGTCGACGCAATGGCCTAGGAGGAAGACAAACAAGTCAATATATTAAACATTCACACATACATAGCAATATCAACAAAATAACCTTAATTCCACTTACAGAATAGAGATCTGTGCTATGTAAATATAGAGGATTAAGAGAAAAGTTCCAAATCCACAATACACATGGACATGACATCTAGGGAAAGCAAAGCATTGCTTTGGCTACAGTTTGGATCAGGCAGTGCCATAGCTTAAATAACACTTCCTTAAAATTAGATATCAACAGGATCTCGCAAGAAATAGGTGAGAGTTTGGACCCACAATATTTTTATTTCACCTTTGATACCATTAAACTATACTGATTACTGAAGCAGTTTATCATCATTTGCAGCGTACTCATAATCATGAACCTAGGAGAACATAAAGACTTCTGCTCCCACGAAGGTAAACTCCTAGTTTCCACCATCCAATTATGAAGCGGGTTGGAAAAAGGAAAGGAAAACTAGCGACGCTGCATTACTTAGCATTCCACTCCGCCAGACCAAATGTGATAGCCTGAGTTCACCAATGCTGAACCTTCTCCGGGAAAGATTATGTAACTTATGCAAATTGTGTTCCAGGTTATTAGGTTTACCGAAGAAGTTTTATTTACGCCAAATGCCCCATGTCTGAATGCACTACTAATGCAAATCACTAAGCCAAACTGAAAGAACAAACATAAACTGGGAAAACAAAATAGCTAGCAAATAAAAACAATGTTATAGATCTTGCATGCAAGAATTTTAGGACAGGACAGTTAGGATAAATATTTTGGGCATAATTACATTATAGAATGTACATACATGACACAAAAGCAAGGCGTTATCTGGTAATGAGCTTGTGGACCAAATGAAATACGATGTCAACTTAACACAAATAATTGCCAACCACAGAAAATGCAGAAAAAAAAAGCATGGTCAATAACACACCTTGCACTCATGAGTTTCTGTATAGGACCTCTGTGGAATGCCCAATCAACATAGATAGTCTTGGTTAACAGCTGTGTCCCATTCATTGCTTTGATCGCAGTTTGTGCTTCCTCAAAACTTTCATATTCAACCAATGCATATCCCTGTTGAGCAAAAAACCCCAGGTGTGGGGAAAAAAATTAAAGAGCTTTGTGAGAAACAAAAATACATATGTCAAATTAAACTGCAATCTACTCTTACTGAACAAATAAGGGATATTTTCATGTCTACCATTTATCTTTAGCATAATCTTCATTTCAAAATGTAGCTGATAAACCTTCCTCTCTCTCTCTCTCTCTCTTGGAAAGTAAGCGTAATCGATAATTTAGACCATGTGTACCTCTACAGTGAGTTTATTCCTGCTAAAACCACAACTGAAGGTACATAGCAGACTGCCTTCCAGAATAGTAGTTTACAATAAAACTATTTACTTTCTTATTGGGTCTCCATATCAAGAAAACATATTTCATATTTTCATGGCATTCCCCAAATCCCAAGAACTGTATAACAAAACAATCATAAATTCAAAAGAATGTTTTATTTAGATCTAAGAATGTGCTAGAAACGTGCATACAGTAACTAATCTTGGATCACTGTAATTTTGGCAAATTGTAAAGGTATAAATTATTTGCAGCTAAAGCTTTACCAGGGATGGGCACCAATTGATTCAATGTATTTGGAAATTGGAACTAGTGTGCATGACATCACGAAGGCAGAAAATCATTTCTAAGTAAACACCCAATGCGGCAATGCCAGATAATCCCAACACCTTTCTTAACCATGCAAACATTCAGTGATGCCTATATCATTTGTGCTCTGCAAACAAGTGCGATGACGTGCCACACCATGGTCTGCAAACTAGGCCATACAGTACTAGCAACTCAATCTGGCAGACCAAAAAATCGCAATATTCTTGACTCAATCTTAAGGCAAACAGTTTCTACTTTCTACTAAATTACAACAGTGGAGAACCCTGGTTACATATCAGGTACATGACTTCTACAACAACTGCTCCAAGCTCTCCCCTTATCAATATATTCTCCTGTATTAATTCTCCTTCAGAACCTTAAATTAGAAGAGGTGCAATTCTACCTTTATAACCAAAGATCATATTAATTCTATCAAGTAAAAGATTTTGAGTAAATAACTCCTGTAGATCAATTACCAAATGTGTAATCCAGTTTTAGCATGCTAAAAACAAACTTGAGAACAAAATCACCTAAATAACAAGAGAAACAAGAAGAAGGTCAATCCTGACAAGTTAACCAATCTATTCTTGTCATGTGGGGAAACGTCTATACTCGACGTCGGCGCCAGCAGCTTGCTGAATCATTTCATACATCGCAGACCAAATCATTCATTAATACAAGCATTAGAGTTCAAATAGACCACGTCGGTCGAGCTACAAAATTTAGCGGAAGCATAAGGGTGGCAAGTTCTCCACAGTAGCAAGTTAGGATTATTAGTATTTACATTCAGTTTTGGCAAGTTCTGTAAAAGGGAGTTTGAGTTGCGTCCAGTAGTTGTTGAGTTCGTATCGGACTACAGTTTGTATTCCAGTAGAGTCGTATCCGAGTCTATTGTAAACAACTGCATCTATTTAAGATGAGCATGCGTACTCTGGAAAGTAACCAGAGATTACAACCAATCTTCTTCCTCTTTATCTTCTAGTCTTCCTCCCGTGCTGCTGCTGCTACTAATCCGAACATCGCATTGTCGCTACGGCGTCCGGCAAACCAGGCCCGGGGCCAAGACTACCTGTATCCCAGGGGTACTCGCTGCGTTCGGGATCTGGGCGTGACAACTTGGTATCAGAGCTCATGGCAACCGATCTGGCGGCAATGGAGGCGATTCACGAACAGATCGCAACACTGACGGCCACTGTAACAACGCAGTTGAACCTGATGCAGGAACGATTCGACAGGCAAGCGAGTCAGTTCGAAGAAATTGGGGACCGTCTCGCCGTCTTGGAACATCGTGGCGATGGCTTGCTGCCAACTCCTAGTCGAGGGCCAGGAGCATCCAACCATGACCATGGAGGCCTGCCGGTGGCCGAACGACCACCCCGCTTCCATCAACTCGAGTTCCCAAAATACGAAGGGAAAGAAGATCCACTCGGGTGGCTGCAGAGATGCGAGCAATTTTTTCGAGGCCAGAAAACTCCTGAAAACGAAAAAGTCTAGCTTGCATCTTACCACCTTGTCGGCATCGCACAAACATGGTATTTTCAACTGGAGCGAGACGAGGAGAACCCAATTGGCGAAATTTCAAGGAGTACATCAATTTGAGGTTCGGGCCGTCAATACGTCACATTCCCTTAGGCGAGCTCAAGGAATTGACACAGGCCGACACTGTCGTGGAATATTAGGAGAAGTTCTTGGCTATCTTGTGTCGAGTGGACAATCTACAACCACAACAACAGGTTCAGTTATTTACACTCGGTCTCCTGGAACCCATCCGAACTGATGTTGAATTGCAGAACCCGGCTAGACTTCAGATGGCCATGGCGCTCGCAAGGGCATATGAACGACGAGCTTAGGTTACGGGACATGATACGGGGTCGTCCGATCTTCTTGACATAGGATCAAGATACTCACGTGTAGTCTCTCGAATTGTAGTGATTCCCGGTTGCCAATGCAAGAATGAACACTCTATAATTCGCGAGAACGCGCGTCGGACTTCACGACCACCAAGCGAATCCCCATCGCGCTCCCAATTTTCAGTAGAAAGGTTGAACGATCTCTATTGCGAAGCCTCCCAATTCCCTCATTATGATGTACAACCATCATGAAGAAATAAGAGCAAAAACTTTTTAATCTATTATTCGTGGTCTGGCCTTATAATGGGGGTCTACCCCTCAATATATAGTATCAGCCTAGGGACTATTTGGTGCTACTGTTCATGGTGGGACTATTGATGCATGGTACTGTTCACTCTCAGTTATTGTTCACGTCGTGGATTTGGGCTCTCTTCTGGTTCCTCCTCATGGGCTTTGTGCTTGTCCATATGGGCCTTGATCCCTCGCTTGGCTGCATGGACCTTGGCCCACTTCTCCTTGGTCGAGTGGGCCATAGGCCGGCGCCTGGGCCTCTTCATTTGATGGCCTTCTTTGGATGCAGCCGCATATCCTTGATCTCCGTCCATCGTTAAATCTTTAAACCTGAGCACAAGCAAAATATTGTTTTTAGGTAGTATAAAATTCTCATTAAAATTAAGGAAAAAGTCCATATTACACCCCTGAACTATTGGCTGAGTCCAAAAAACCTCATGAACTCTAAAACCATTTGGTTTACACCCTCGAACTCCCAATACCATCTCACCCGACCCACTCGAACCAAAACCAGCTGGTTTTTGGTCTACGTGGCGCCACGCTAGAGCGGTTTCGCCTCCGGCTCCCCTGCGCTGCCCCGACTCGCCAGCCCGCACCTCTGGCCTCCATGGCGCTCCTCCTCCGGCTCCCATGGCACCCACTGCGCGCCGCCACTCGGCCCATCACCCGGTCCGCCGGCGGCCTCTGAGTCCCTGGGCTCCCTCTGCCGCGCCCTCGCTCTCGTCTTGGCCCGATGCCGCACCCGGCGGCCCCTGCTCCCTCTGCTGCTCTCCCGCATGCGGCTCGCATCACCTTCTCTTGGCTATGAGAAGCCCCGGTGCCTGCCCTTGCTTCTTCCCTCCCCCACCATTCCTCTTCACCTCCACCGAGCTGGAGCCGAAGCCCCGTTTTCGGCCGTGTCGCCTTCCGCCGCGCCACCTCGCCGCCGTTCGGCCGCTCCGGTGAGCCGCTGCCCCGGCTGACCCCGTCACGAGGTGCCCCAAGGCCCGAGGAAGCCCTTCCCTACCTCCATTGGTCCTCCCCGCCGCCACCTCTTCTCCTCCGCCTCCGGCCACCGACGCCCCGCCGATTCGGCCACCCTCAGACTCCCCCAACCCCACCACCGGCCTCCTCATCCCCGAGCGTAGCTAATGCGCGCGCCGCCCTCCTCCCCGCGCCACTCCACCGCCGGCGCTGCACATGGCCCGAGTGCCCGCGCCGCCACCTCTCCGCCATTCGGCCACTCCTGTGAGCCGCTGCCCCGGCTGACCCCGTCACGAGGTGCCCCAAGGCCCGAGGAAGCCCTCCCCCACCTCCATTGGTCCTCCCCGCCGCCAAGGACTTCCACCGCCGCCACCTCTTCTCCTCCGCCTCCGGCCACCGCCGTCTCGCCAATTCGGCCACCCCTAGACTCCCCCGACCCCACCACTAGCCTCCTCACCCCCGGGCGCAACGCATGGACACGCCGCCCTCCTCCCCATGCCACTCCACCGCTGGCGCCGCACATGGCCTGAGCACCCGCGCCACCGCCTTTTCGCCCCATGCCGCCGCCGTACCCGTCGCCGGTGCCCTTAAGGCCGCCACCCTCTGGGTGTCCCGCCCCTGCCCTTGCCAGCGCTGCCGCGCCTCCCTCCACCGGCAGCGAGCACGAGCCGTGTGCGCCCATGGCCTCCCCTGCCTGGCCCCTTTTAATTCCCCCCTCCTTTGGCTGCCAAGTGGGCCCGGCTATGACACATAGCTAAACATGTACATGTGGACGCCACGTCATCCAAAATCGGGGTGGTTTAGGGCGAGGGGGTGATTTGTTCTGATTTCAATAGTTTAGGGGTGTAAAGTGAACGGTTTTGTAGTTGAAGGTGTTTTTAGACTCGGACAATAGTTCAGGGGTGTAATATGGATTTTTTCCTAAAATTAATGAAATGTTCATTAAGGAGCAAGTTCACCTGATCTTGTAGTTTCTTAGCACGTGCTTTGGTAATTGGTCCAGTCGGCAGCTCGATGCGTATATCGTGAGCATTTGGTGGAGGAGAAGAAGGTGTTGTAGGGATGCCCTTATCATCCTCCCCTCTTGAAAAGGAGTCGTCCTCGACTCTGTATCGTTTTGCCCAAAGAATGGTGACAAATCAGCAACATTAAAAGTTATACTTACCCCATAATCGTCTCCTAGAAGCTCTATCTTGTATGTATTATCATTAATCTTGGCAAGTACTTTAAAAGGACCATCACCATGGGGCATTAAATTTCACTTACGCTTCTCCAGAAAGCGTTCTTTGCGAAGGTGTACCCACACTAAGTCACATGGTTCAAATAGCAATTTCTTTCTAGACTTGTTAGCTTTAGAAGCATAAGCACGTACCTTCTTTTTAATTACTTCTTTAGTCTTTTCGTGGAGCTTTTTCACAAAATCAGCACGCTTCGAAGCCTCCATATTAGCACGTTCTTGTAATGAAAGTGACAGTATATCAAGTGGTGTGATCAGTTTGAAGCCATACACTACTTGAAATGGACACAATTGAGTAGTAGAATGCACTGCTCTATTATATGCAAATTCAACATGCGGTAGACAATCTTCCCACTCCTTTAAGTTCTTTTTTATCATTATCCTCAGCAGCATTGAGAGTGTACGGTTCACCACATCCGTTTATCCATCGGTTTGTGGGTGACAAGTTGTCGAAAAGAGCAACTTTGTCCCAAGCTTGGCCCACAAAGTCTTCCAAAAGTAGCTCATAAACTTCACAACACGATCTGAAACAATGGTGCGAGGCACGCCATACAATCTCACAATTTCCCTGAAAAACAGGCCAACTACATGCGACGCATCATCGCTCTTATGGCAAGGAATAAAGTGTGCCATCTTAGAAAACCTATCTACAACTACAAAAATAGAATCCCTCCCCCTCTTAGTCCTAGGCAATCCCAAAACAAAGTCCATGCTAATATCTTCCCAAGGAGCACTAGGAACTGGAAGTGGAGTATACAAACCATGTGGATTGAGTTTAGACTTAGCTTTATGGCATGTAACACAACGCTGAACAAACCTCTCAACATCTCACTTCATCTTTGGCCAATAAAAGTGATCGGCCAACATCATGAAGGTCTTCTCCCTACCAAAATGTCCCATCAGCCCCCCTGCATGAGATTCCTGCAACAAGAGCAAATGCATGGAAGAATCTGGAACACATAGCTTGTTAGTTCGAAATAGAAAACCATCATGGATATGATACTTGTCCCATCTTTTCCCATCTTTGTATTTAGAATATGGTGCTGAAAATTCATGATCAGAAGCATATAATTCTTTCAAACTCTATAATCTGGGAACCTTAACTTCCAATTGATTTAAAAGCACATTCTTTCTAGACAATGCATCAGCTGCCACATTCTCTTTGCCCTTCTTGTATTTAACAATATATGAAAAAGTCTCAATGAATTCAACCCACTTAGCATGTCTATGATTCAGTTTAGCTTGGCCTTTCAAGTATTTCAAAGCTTCATGATTAGAATGAATGATGAATTCCTTAGGCCAAAGATAATGTTGCCAAGTCTCTAAAGCACGCACAAGAGCATATAATTCTTTGTCATAAACAGGATAATTCAATTGTGCGCCGCTAAGTTTCTCACTAAAGTATGCAACAGGTTTTCTGTCTTGCATCAAAACACCATCAATACTTATCCCACTAGCATCACATTCAATCTCAAAAGTTTTAGTGAAATCAGGTAAAACAAGCAATGGTGCTTCAGTCAAACACTTCTTTAGTTCAGCAAAGGTTTTATCCTGTGATTCGCCCCATGCAAAAGCAACTCTCTTTTTAGTTAATTCATTTAATGGGATAGCAATAGTGCTGAAATATTCCACAAAACGTCGATAAAAACCGGCAAGCCCATAAAAGCTACGAATTTGACTAACATTGATAGGAGTAGGCCAATTTCGAATAGCTTCAAATTTAGAGTCGTCTACTTCAATTCCATGAGCTGAAACAATATAGCCTAAGAACACCACTTTGTTTGTGCAAAAAGTACACTTCTCAATATTAGCATACAATTTTTCACTTCTTAGCACTTCTAGCACTTGTTTAACGTGTTCAACATGTTCATCCAACGAGTGTCTATATATCAAAATGTCATCAAAATAAACTATCACAAATTTTTCAATGAAGTGTCTCAAAACATGGTTTATTAAACGCATGAATGTACTAGGAGCTTTAGATGAACCAAAATGCATCACCAACCATTCATACAAGCCAAATTTTATTTTAAAAGCAGTTTTCCATTCATCACTATGTTTCATTCGTATTTGATGATATCCACTACGTAAATCAATCTTAGAAAAGATAGTAGATCCACTCAATTCATCAAGCATATCATCTAACCTAGGAATAGGACGACGATAACGAATGGTAATATTGTTGATAGCTCTACAGTTTACGCACATTCTCCATGTATCATCTTTCTTAGGAACAAGAATAACAAGAACGGCACAAGGGCTAAGACTTTCGCGTACATACCCTTTATCCATGAGTGTTTGCACTTGCTGCTGAATTTCCTTTGTCTCATCCGGGTTTGTGCGGTACGGCGGCCGGTTGGGAAGTGGAGCTCCCAGTACCAAGTCAATTTGATGTTCAATGCCTCGAATGGGTGGTAGATCAGCAGGTACCTCCTCCGGAAAGGCATCCTCGTAAGCTTGCAAAACTTGAGAAACCACACTAGAAAGAGAGGTTAAGTCATTAGTAGAAAGCAAAACATCTTTGTACAACAATACAAAGTGCAACAAAGTGGGATCATCTCTCATCTCTCTCAAATCAGATTTAGTGGCTATCATGACTAACTTTTTCTCTCCCCCATTCTTTCTTTTTTTTTCCATTCAGTTTTAGCTTGTGGCTCTTACTGACCTTTTGTGGAATCACACTCTTTTGCTCCTTTCCTCTCTCATTCTCTACTTTCACCTCAATCTTTTGCATGTTATCAATCACAATTTGAGAAGGAGTCAAAGGTCGCAATGTTATTTCTTTGTTATTCCACATGAACTTATATTGATTTGTTCTACCATCATGAATCACAAATCTATCATATTGCCATGGTTTTCCTAAAAGTAAGTGACATACATCCATGAAAACAACATCACACTCCACAGTATCTCGGTAATTCCCAATCTGAAAACTAACATCAACAGTGTATCCAACATTCATAGAGCCATCATTATTCAACCATTGAATTTAATATGGATGTGAATGTTTCTTGTATTTCAACCCAAGTTTAGTGCAAAGTTCTTTACTAGCTAAATTGTGGCAACTTCTACCATCAATACTAACTTTGCAACACTTACCATCTTTACTCACCTAAGCTCTTGTTTGGAAAAGATTGCAGCGCTGCCCATGAATGGGTTTTGCTTGCACACTCAACACCGTCGGTGTACACACAAGGATAGGACCAGCCTCAGGGTCACAAAAACCATCCTCATGCGCCTCTGCCCCTTGTCCTTCCTCTTGTATATCTCCAAATCTTCCAAAATCAACAAGGGCCTCACCTTCCTCCTCGCTAGTAGAGTCATACTCTCTATTCTCCAAAAGCAACATAACCTTGTTATTTGGACAATCCTTTTGTATATGACCTCGTCCAAGGCATTTGAAGCATTGGATGACACTACTTCTTGCTGTAGAACCCATTGAAGATGAGGTAGAAGGTGTTGGACTCTTCTTGGCAATGGGTGTTGTTGCATTTTTTCCGCCTGGTGCAGCACTGGTACTAGGAGCAAAACCTCCACTAGATTGATTAGTTTTAAAAGAATTGAAACGGGATGTGGGTTTACCTCCTGTAGGTGCTGAACGGGGTGTGTATGATGATGTTCTTGTTGCTCTCATGTCTTGTTGCACTTGCCTTTCAGCCTTGGTTGCTTGATGCACCAACTCTACCATATTGTTGTAGGGCTGAAATTCGGTGATGTGCTTGATGGGAGGGTGCAAACCAGCAAGGAAGCGAGCCATTGTTTGTTCTTCTTGCTAAAATATATTACCTCGAATCATGGCCATCTCTATCTCTTTATAATAGTCAACCGTGAGAGTTCATTGCTTCATTTGCTGCAATTTATCAAATAAATCATGTTTGTAATGTTTATGAACAAACCTCGCTCTCATGTGATACTTTATCTCTTCCCATGTAGTGATGGGAGGTTCATTGTACTCTCTCCTTTGATTTTGAACTTGTTCCCACCATATGAGCGCATACTTGTCAAATTCAAGTGCAGCCATGTGTATTTTCTTTTCTTCGGAGTAATTGTGCATACGGAATACCTTGTCCACCTTGAGCTCCCAAGTGAGGTAATCTTTGGGATCATGTGTACCTAAAAATATTGGTATAGTAAGTTTAAGCTTACCAAATTTCTCTTCATGAGGTCGTTTATTGCTGTGGCAGTGTCGACGGTGGTATCCATCATCGTAGTGGTACAAGTTATCATCGTCGAAGTGAGGCGGTCTCCCACCTCGACCATCATGCCCACGGCCCCTCCCGGGTCCTTGGGCGCCTCCCTCGCCTCCTCTGTCAGGCGGAGGTGGCCGTATGGCTTGTGACACCACACGGTCTCGCTGTTGTGGAGCATCCTGGGCGACTCGTGCAGCGACCTCCTCATCTCGTGGAGGTATGTGAGTCGGTAGATGCACACTATCTTCTTCTTGCTGTTGATGAAGTGCCCGCACAACATCATTCACGATGCCCGTACGTAACATATTCATTTGTTGATTGAGGTCAATGCGGAGATCCTGCATATCCGCCTTGAGTTCTCCCCCCATTGCAGTGGTGCCAGCTACAAATTCTTGTTGCAATGTACTTCTCAATGCCTGATGTTGGAAGCGAGTCACCAGGGCATTAAGATCTGTTACATGCTCCTCACCATAGTTATGTTCTCCACCTGACATGGTTAGATTGTGCAAAAGAAAACACAAACAGCAAGAAAGTATATGGATGATTAGTAAAATTCACTCAATCTCTCTTTTCTCTCCCAAGTAAAGTTTTTACCCTTCTGAAGTGAATTAAGGCCAAAAGAAACTTACACTTGGTGGAAGCTACAATAGCAAAGTGATGATCAAGTGAATTTAAGAGTGTTTACAATTGCACAACAACAGTTATTTGGTGAAGCTTGGTATGGAGGTGTATATCCTAGCAATCTGAAATTCTTGATGTTGTAAAGCTAAGTAAAAATCCAAGCTAGAATATTTTGTCTAAGTGCTGATCCAAAAGGTTTAAGTGAAGTATATGAACGCACACGCAAAGATCAATGTGGCCCAATGCAAACAAAAGGAATGAGCTAGTGAGACGCACTCTGAAATTAAGATGAAAACTAGCTCGTTTTGCACCAAGTACTAGAGAGACGCTAGCCAATTGTAATAATATGAAATGTAAGGGCACAAGATTGCTCAAAGAAATTAAATACATAATCTGAAATTTATGAACTAAGGCTATCCTTTTCCCAAGTTTCGGTCGATATCTTCTTCTTTTCTTTTCTTTCTTTCTCTCTTTTTTTTTACTTTATAGCCACGGCTCCTTTTTTACTGTCTTTTCCTTCTTTCTTTCTTTTTTGTTGCCGATACTAGGGTTTTAAGCTCTCCTTGCACAAGCTTAAATTTTCAGTAAGTGTAAATAATTCAATGAACAGCCCCTAAGCAATTATCAAAGACTAGTCTCAAAGACGAAAGGAAAAAACAGCAAAAATGTTCTGCGCTCTGTTCACAGTTCGGCGCGGCACTGTAGCAACCTCAAAAAATTGCAATGATTCACGCACTGTAGCAGGCGAGACTGTAGCGCCTATGGCACTATAGCAACCTCAGAACACTGTACCGATTTGCGTAATGTAGCGGACACGAAATACTGTAGCGATGTGGTTCTGCAGAAATCCCGAACACTGTGCAGCCGTGGGCACTGTAGCGTGCACTACTGCAACAACCGCAAACCAACAATTTTTTCCCTATTTTGATTGGACACAAAGATTAAGCAATGCAAAAAAAACACTACGATCAGCACTAAACAAAAATTCTAATGGATTAAAACCTAACTAAACTCACAGGAGATAACATATGCAAAAAATTAAGGTTTGGAATTTTTGTGTTGCAATTTTCAATTTATGAACTCTAGGTATTAAGAACAACAAATAAAATCAATCTAATCTAGGGATAAGTAATCCTACCGAGTTAACCGCGCTTTGATACCAAGATGATACGGGATCGCCCGATCTTCTCGACGTAGGATCGAGATACTCACGTGTAGCCTCTCGAATTGTAGTGATTCCCCGTTGCCAATGCAAGAATGAACACTCTTTAATTCACGAGAACACATGCGCCAGACTTCACGACCACCAAGCGAAGCTCTATCGCGCTCACATGTCCCAGCAGAAAGGTTGAACGATCTCTATTGCGAAGCCTCCCAATTCCCTCATTATGATGTACAACCATCATGAAGAAACAAGAGCAAAAGCTTTTAAATCTATTATTCATGGTCTGACCTTACAATGGGGAGTCTACCCTCAATATAGAGCAAAGCCTCCCAAACACGCATGAAGAACAAGACTGACTGATTCCTCTCAAGTTGAAATTTCAAATCAGCGAAATCAGCGTTCCCGTAATTATGGCGATAATTCTTCCTGCTTTATATGTCTTGCTGTGGGGCATCAAGCACGTGTGTGCACCAATGTTATTCGCTGCCGGTTTTGTTTCGGTTATGGACATATTCAGCGTGTCTGTTTGGCGCGTAATCGCAGGCCAAAGTTTTATCGTCCAATTTGCAAGATAGTGCCTCTAGAACTGACTGGTGGCCCACCCCATCCCAACCAGGATTTGGTTCTCTCGAAGAGTCCTTCTCGGGAAAAGGTGATCTTGGACTCGACACCGGGAAACTCTCCATCTTCCAGTCCGTCTTCGACCCCTTTTTGCTCTTCTGGGTTGCCCTCTCCATCGACTATGGCCAACTTTGCAGTTGATCCGTCCCGGTTCCTCCCTCGTGGTTTCTCGGTGGGGAATGCGTTTTTCCCAGATCGTCGTCCTAAGCACCTCCGTTCGCACTTGGGATCGGAGCGGCGTCGCTCCAATGAAGACATCGGCATTGCTGTGCTGGTTCCGGCAGTCACGGAGTGCGATTTTGCGCAAGTAGCAGCGACGATCCACCATTACCTAGTTCATCAGTTTCGAATTCGTGTCTCTGAAATCGCTGCTTGTCCTTTAGGCGCTGCCTTTGTTACTTTTGGAAGTTGCGTTGAGAGAGAAGCGGCTATTGCTCATGGACCTCATCCTTTTGAGCCCTACTCTCTTAGCTTCAATAAGCATGATGATGGGATCAATTTGAGGTTTGCTCCCTTGGATAGAATCTGTTGGCTCATGTTGGTGGCTTTTTCGCTGGATTGTTACAATGTGGCGGCGATTGGTCGTGCGGTTGTGGGTTTTGGAACTCTGCTTCATTGGCATGAATCTTCTAACAAGGCTAGAATTTTGATCAAAGTTTTAGTGCCTTTCGCTGATGTACTGCGTGAGAGTCTGTTAATTATTGTGGGGTGTGAGACCCCGGTTTATTTAGCTTGTAATACTTAGCCTTCCATTGGCTCTAGCATCACAAACAAAATACACCGTGTCTCGATAGACATGTGCTTCCCAGAATTGCAGCACATATACATTACAAAATCATGCATCAATTCCATACATCACACAATACAAGTCTAGCAAAAGACATACATAGTAGAGTTATTACAAAAGATGGGCCGATCGGCCAAATGACAATAAAGTAACAATAACAGCGGAAGCAAAAACGTCATAAGATGGCTATAAACAAAAGTCAATCAGTGTGCCTTAATCCACAAGACAACCGACCGGGCCGCCAAGCTAGTCGTCCCAAAAACCGCACATCTCACAAAAGTAAGGCCCTTGGGGCTCACCCTCTTCCTCTGCACACAACAAGCAATGCAGGTGAGTACAACAATGTACTCGTAAGACTTACGAGTAACAAGCCTATGCATAGCTACATGTGAGCTGAATTCAAAGGGAAAGGTTATATGGTTAATTGGACGCATAGAGCAATTTTTATTTGCAATAATGTAATAGATTGAAGACAATTGGTAAAATCTGTTTTTAATCATTGAGATAACAGCGAGTAGTAATAAATAACGAGTAACCACCTAGAGGTGACTAACCCAATAGCCACCACAACATAGCACGAATCCCCGATTCGTACCACCCATCAAGTTTTAATTAAAAGGTTGTAGTCTAATGCTTGCGGGAAATAACCAAGCGTGTCCATAACCTAGGACGAGGCTGTTCGAATAGATTTAACCCTGCAGGGGTGTATCAATGTACTCACACTCCAGACCGCCTTTAAGCCACAATAAGCACACTTTCGAAGGTATGCCAGCACGGCTAAGTCCTACGAGACATTTTCAATATTGTGCATTAACTACGAGCCACTTGTATGGATAGAAACTCATACGCTTACATGGTAAAGCCGAAAGACAACTACCCACCCGGGGTAAAGCTTTCGGACAACTACCATGCTCCCAAACACCATCCATCCTGCGACCCCCTGCGACTCGGAGTCAACACACGCCAAAGTACTAAGCTAAGAGAGGTCACATACCCTCTAGTGTGGTTAGCACGCACAAAATACTTGGATCAATGGCGCAAGTATTCGGTCCTTGTTGACTCGGGCACCAACCATTCACACCCAAAAGCACACCAACATACTATTGTGCCCAAGTCCCAATCATTTTTGTTTTCATTTTTAGCTTTTGCAATTAAACATAGCACAAAGCTGAAACATAAAGATCATAATAAGTTTGTGTGATCAAGGTTATCGACAAGTCGATAACCGCCCATTTCTACCGGTAGCTAAGCATGACTAAGCAACATACTTGACAACTACTAAGTGACAAGGGCTCATCCAACGAACCCAAAATCACAGCAAGTAACCCTAGGCTCAGTAATAGAGGATGAACATTTACCTACAGATTATGCATCTAATAGGTCAACTACTCGACAATAGTTTAAAACAAGATAGCAATGCATACGTAGAATTTGCAAACAACATATTAGAATTTGAAAATAGTAGGAACAATATGATCAAATGATGGTACATTTGCTTGCCTTGCTGGAGGGTAGGGTATGGCTGCTGAGGATCGGATTCAAGATCAATAATATCTTCGGAACCTAACGCAAAAATACAAACAAACCAATAAGAGCGAAGAACACCAAATAAAACTCAATAGCAAAAGTCATCCAAATCTCACAAAATTTATACAACAGCAAGGTTGTGATTTTAAATGAATTTAGAAACAAGAATTATTCAATTTGGACTAAGCATGCAAAAGTTATAGCTAAAACAAATTCTCTCAGCCTGAAAATTCAAACTAAATTAATTACTGGTACTGTTCATGGCGAAAATTTCTAGAATGATCTGGAACCTGAAATTTTTATGGTATGTAGAAAATGGTATTCTAAGAACATCAAAGTTGAGTTTACTCAATTTGGAGTTAACATGAATTACTTATGATTTTTATAAGTTGTCAAACTAGCACATATTATTTTTCAGAAATATAACCATGACCAAAACCTATTTCATATTAAAGTTATGCATTTTACAAGTTTTACTTGAATTTTTGGAATATTCAATAATGGCTGAAACAAGTTAATATTGTTTACAAAATTTTCTGGCACAATAATAATGTCTAAATGTATTTTTAGATTAAACTTCAGTTAAACAGGAAATTAACACAATTGGGATCATTTAAAAAGGGATTAAAATAAATTAGTTATGAGTTTTCAAAGTTTAAAGCAATTTTCAGTTGACAAATAAAGGCTTACCAGAATTAAATAAACCCAATTCAAAAAGAAATGACGTGGAACAATGTGGGCCTTAGATTCGGGATCCAACGGCCCACGCGCGCTGGAGAATAAGCGCACGCGCACGGTCCAAAAAGGGGGCACCGCAGGATCAAGATCCAACGGTCAAAATGAACGGGCGTTCGGGTGACCCGAACGGCCCAATCGATCTTGACCGCAGATCTAGAGATGGAGGGCCCAGATCAAGTGCGGTTCCGGCGACCCGAACAACACATCAATCTCGGCCGCTGATCGTGAGATGGACGGCCCGCGCGTTTGGGAGCTCGGGTGGTCCGAACGTTCCCCAGATCTGGGCCGTTGATCACAAGATCGACGGTCCACGATCAACTAAGTGTTGCGCACTCTCGCACGTGAGCTTTAAGTGCACAGAGGGGGTTTAATGGTGCGGGCCCACATGGCAGTGACAAACAGTGACATTTTAGGACAGCCACATGATTAACAATGATTAACATTAATGATGTCCGAAGAGTAACGCACCGTGAGGGTTTAAGTGGGCGAGGGCCGACCTGACAGTGGCACATTAGGCCATCTAAGGACACATTAATTACTAACCATTGATTAACAATAATTAACAATTATTAGCATTTAATGATGTCCGAATCGACCGTGCGACAGCCCCCGGAGGGGTTTAAAGACCTGGGCCCACCTGTCAATGACACACAGTGACATGCGGGACCCACTGTCAGTGCCCGCAAGCCACGCACATGGGTTTAACGCGCACGGGGGGAATTTAAAAGGCGTGGCCCACATGTAAGTGACACCAAGGCCTGATTAAGACAGGGATTAAATGCTAAGTGATGATTAGCATTTAAGAGGTGAATCTTTGTCCTAATGACAACCGCGACAGTCGTTTTCATCCGACAAAAACCCGAGCGTGAACATCGGCTTATCGTCGGCGACTCCGGCCACGGCGGCGCAACCCAAAGGCCAAAATGGGTTCACAATAACCTTGCGGACCCGATGGTGATGACCACGACGGCAACGACGGCCCACAACGCCGGCGAGCCAGAAATAAGTGATGGTGACCAAATCGGCTGAAAATGAAAATAGCCAAAAAGCTCCGCATTATCCAAAGAAGCGGGTGCCACAACATCTAAGGACTAATAAGAAGCTACCTTAGCCGAGAAGAGCATCAAAGGCGGCCGGGGAAGCTCTGACAGCGGAGAAGCTCGCCGGAGTTGAAGAAGATGAAGTGGAAATAGGGGCCTGAGCAAAAATGAACACCACTGGTGGTCAAAATAGCTGCATTAAGACCCACAGAAAGTCCATGAGCAATTAATTGCTAAAAGAATTACTTACCGGAGCTGAGGAAGAAAGGGGGCGATTTCGGCCGAATTTGAACAAACCCCAAATTTGACAATTCCTGAGAATGTCAAACCAAATTAAGTTAGGAGAAATGCTCAAGGTGCTAAGGAGATTGAAAGGGTACAATAAAAGTTGGAGATGAACCACTGGAGCACCAAAGTCCACAATGGAGCTTCACGACCAACAATGGCGATTTGGGGCTCACGGGTGTATTGAGCTCAAAAGGGTAGGGGTAAGGCTAAGGGAGGTGTATAGGGTGCTGAAAACGAATAAGGATGGAGCTCTAAGGCTATTTATAGCCGGACAAGCAAGAAGTTGGGCAAAATTAGGGTTCACTGTGCTCTCGGTTCATGGCTCTACCATGGACGCTGTGAATGATGGGAGCAGGTAGGAAGGAGACTTTTGGGGGCGGCCACTGAGGTGCAATAAATGCTAAGAGTCGTTGAGAGGTGACAAGGCGCTGTAAAGCTCCTCCCACGCATAGGGCTCTGCCATGGTGTACGCGCGGGAGCGACCGGAGGTAGGGGACGATGACCAGGTTTAGGGGCCCCACTTGTAAGTGGCACAAAGTGGCTCGAGCCCAAAGAGGGTTACATGGGTCGAGTCCAACCCTAAAGCACGGACTCAAACCCTAACGGTCGGATAAAAAATGGAGGTCACGATTGACTTCAATTACTCGGGGGGCTCCAACGCTCCCAAGCAATCGAAGCGGTCCGATCAAGAATGAACGGCTGTGATTGAACCAGACCGTCGGAGGTCAAACATTTCAAAACAATCTGGAGCGTTCAAATGAAATCCAATGGTCCTGGCCCGCTGGTACGCTTAGTTGGTTGGGTTCAACCAAAATGTGCGAGCCGGTTTGAACCAAGCGACCAAGCGCCACGCGAGACAGCACCGTGGTGGTTGGATCGTGATCCAACGGTCCAAAAGCGAATGCGGAATCGGAAGTCCAAAAGGCACGCGCGAGGAGGACCGCCCGATGAAGATCCAACGGCTGCTATTGATCGTGCGTTGAACAGGGCCGAGCCAGGTGCGGGAATGGGTTGGGCTCAACCAAACGCATGGGTCTGACTTAAACCCAATCAGAAGTTTGACTTAGGCTTTAGGATTGAGCTGAAAACTTTGGAGAATTTTTAGAGGTAGTAAACTATCTCCAAAAATTCTGAAATTTAGACTGGAGGTTACTAATTCCAGGATAAACCTTGTATAAATTTTTCAGAGGTTTTTATGCAATGCATTTTTCTCCAGAAATTCTACAATGATTTAATTTAGGGTTTGACCAAGGGTCAACGGGTTTGACTGCCTCTTAAAATATTCAAACAATTTTTAAAAATTGTGAAACTTTTCAGAGGGGTCACACACCATCTTTAGAACCTAGGAAAATTAATTCCAGAGGATTAACACCAGATTTGACAAGGTTTGAGAAAGGAGGGTCATGACTTTGATCAATTGTGAGATTAGGTTTTTGATTTCCCACAATTCCTTTACAAGAATTGCAGAAAAGTTCAAAAACTTCAAGATGCAAGAAATTTTTTTAAATTTTACACATTTTCTTACATTTAAAACACAAACCCAGATTTAGGCTGTTACATGGAACTGAGACAGGTGCTAAGGAATGGGTAGTTCCTTGTTTCATCCTCAATGAAGAGTCAGTGCTGCAATCTCCAGATGAGGATCCTTTACCACCGCTTGGGGTTGCCGTCCATCCTCAACCACCTCCTCTCCCGAGATGGTTAGGGTTAAGGGGTGCGGCTAGTCTTCCGAACTCAACGGTTCTTTCGAACTTGCCGGGGGGTGTTTACCCTGATGGTGCGCCTGCGGCAGCAGTTGAAGAAGTTGTTGCAGCAGCTGAAGAAGTTGATGCGGCAGAAGCTGAAGAAGTTGTTGCAGCAGATGAAGCAGAATCGGTTATGTGAGAGCAAGCTCAAGAGGAGGAGACTCCTGTTTTTGATGCAGTTGTTTTGGCTGTTGATGACCATGTCTTCGAGGCTCTTTCGCCAGAGGTGGAGTCTAGGTTTTATCCTTTTCAGGAGATGGAGGATGATCTGAACCTGTGTGATGCTTTTGTTGATCCTGAACTTTCCCTCTGTTTCCCGCAATTTGGTGACTTTCGATATTTTTTCAATTGCCTCACCTCTTTTCCAGATTTCTTGGAGTACCTGGATCTGGATCACATTTCTGTTGTTGAGCTTTCTTGGCATGCGGTGGCGATGGATGATGGGGTCTGTCAGAAGCGTCTCTTCGTTTCGGTGGTCACTCAACCTCGAGTTCCCAATGTTGTTTGCACTCTGCAGGAGATTTCTGATGATGATGTTGTAGAAGTTTCGGCTCCCAATCAGAGTTTGCTGAAGAGAAGACGCAGAAAGCTAGCTGTTCCAACTGACACCAGTCTCCTTCGGCGTAGTGCTAGACTGAAGGCTGCCAACAAAGATTTCAAAGATAAAGCGAGTGCTGACCTTTTGGCGCCTCTTTTCGAAAGAAGCAGTAGGTCCAAGGGCAAGGTGGCCCCACCTTTCTTGTCAATCAGCTTAGCGCAGTGTATTGGAGTGGACTTTTGACAGATTGCTCCTAGTGAGTTATCTAAGGAGGCTTTATTAGAATCTGACGATGATTAGTTCTTTATCTTTGGCCTCCTTTACCTTTTGTCGCTCTGGGATGTCTTTTCGCCCAGTTATCCAGGTTCTTTGGCTTGTTATTTTGTTAGGGTGTTCTTTTGGCTTTGTTCTCAGACAATGCATTCTGTCTTTACAGTGTTTAAGTATTGCCGATCAGTATCCAGTCTTGTTTTTCTGTACTATGGAAGTGTGGAGTGGTTCTCTGTGGCTAGCTGGTCTTGGACCACTAGTTTGGTTCTGTGTCTTTTTATGTTTCCTATGAGTTTGTCAAGAAATTGGAATGTTCTTTCCTGGAATGTAAGAGGTATTAATTCACCTGCCAAATGGAATGATGTGAGAGCCAAGATTGATGCAAGTGCTTGCTCAGTGTTTTGCGAGGAAACCAAAAAAGAACTATTTGACAGTCAGTTTCTTCGAAACTTTGCTCCCAGACGCTTTAACAAGTTCTGTTTTGTTCCTGCAGTAGGGGCTTCTAGTGGTATTATCACAGCCTGGATTGGTGCGCTTTTTGTTGACTTCCTGGTGTCTTCCAATAGTTTTTCTTTAACTATTAAGCTGACTTCAACCTTGAATGCTCAGAGCTGGTGCCTTACCAATGTCTATGGACCGTGTTCTCCTGGGGGCAAAATAGAATTTCTCTCGTGGATGTCCAGTTTGGATTACAGAGCTTTTGAACTTTGGTTGTTAGTGGGGGACTTTAATCTGTTACGCAGTCCGGACAACCGAAACAAGCCAGGTGGTAACGTTGCTAATATGCTACGATTCAATGAGGTAATTCATAGTCTGGGTTTGATAGAAATTCCTCTCAAAGGTAGGGCTTTCTCTTGGAGCAATATGCAGGAGGATGCCCAGTTGCAAAAATTGGATTGGGTCTTCACTTCCGCCTGCTGGTCCCTTGTTTTTCCGAATACTCTGGCCCTTCTATTGGCTCGTATCACCTCAGATCACATTCCATGCTCGGTCCAGATTTCTTCTTCAATTCCAAGAGCCAGCATTTTTCGTTTTGAAAATTTTTGAACTGGTTTTGATTCTTTTCTTCCCACGTTGACATCTCTCTGGACTGCTTCGGCTCCCACTCTTAACTCGGCTCTCACCTTGTCTTTTAAGTTCAAGACTTTGAGGAGAGGTCTGAAATTGTGGAGCAAAACTCTTTCTAACCTAACTCAGCTTATTGACAATACCAGTTGGGTGTTAGCTCTTTTGGATGGATTGGAAGATCAAAGGGTTCTCTGTCAGGTGGAAAGAAATTTTCGGAAATTGCTTCAGAGTCATTTGACAAAGCTTTTATCAGCCAAGAAAATTTACTGGAGACAAAGAGCTACCATTAGATGGGCCAAATTTGGGGATGAAAACACAAAAAAATTCCATTCCATTGCTTCATCAACTTTTAGACGGAATTATATTGCTCAATTATATGTGGAAGATGGTTCTTGTCTTTCTGAACATGAGCAAAAGGCAGCAGTTTTGTGGCTTTCATTCAAGGATCGACTGGGGGTGTCTGAGTGCACCTCCATGCATTTTAACTTGGGTTTGTTGGTGACACCGGATGATCCAGATATCTTGCTCAATTTAGACAGTAAGTTCGCAAAAGAAGAAATTGATCTGGTGGTCAAATTTCTGGAACCTGATCATGCTCCTGGCCCGGATGGTTTTAACGGTCGTTTTGTGAAGACTTGCTGGAAGCTCTTAGCTCCTGATTTTTATCAGCTTTGCCATGATTTCTGTGAGAACTCTGTGAACATTCAAAGTATTAACTCCTCGTTTATAACTCTGATTCCGAAGAAGCTGAATCCGGAAACTGTTAATGATTATAGACTTATTTCTCTCTTGAATAATTCTCTCAAATTGTTAACAAAGCTGGTTGCTAATAGATTGCAATCAGTTATTCTTCGAGTCATTCATGCAAATCAATATGATTTTTTAAAGGGGAGAAATATTCAAGATTGTATAGCCTGGGTCTTTCAATATCTTCATTTATGGTTGTGGATTGTCACTCTTGCCATGTTTAAATACAATGGCTTTAGTGATAAATGGCTGCATTGGATTTGTAACATTTTAAGCTCTGGTACCTCCTCAGTTTTGCTTAATGGTGTTCCTGGTAAAGTTTTTCATTGCAAGCGTGGTGTGCAACAGGGGATCCGCTTTCTCCAAATTGGAGCATTTGGACTCTACGGATTACATGTTAATTTTCATAAGTCTAGTACTTTTGGGTGTTCAATTGGCTCTCTACCTTTTACTTATTTGGGTTTGCCTCTTGGAACTTCGAAGCCTAAATTTGACAGTTAGCTGCCGCTCCTTGATAGAATTAGTAGAAGGTTATCAAGTTTATCTTCTTTTCTATCCTTTGGTGGTCGTTTGGTCTTTGTAAATTCAGTTTTTTCCTCGCAAGCGATTTATCACATGGCTTCTTTGAAATTACCTGCTAAGGTGATTTCCCAGATCGACCGGCTTCGCATGCATGCTTTGTGGCATGGAGCATACATTAATAGAAAAGGTGGTTACCTGGTTGCTTGGAAACAAGTGTGTCGACCTAAGAGGCAAGGTGGTCTTGGCATTCTGAATCTTAGGATCCAAAATAAAGCGATGTTGATGAAGCATTTACATAATTTTCTTAACAGAGTGGAGTTACCTTGGGTTACTTTAACCTGGCAAGCGCTTTATCCAACTCTTTCGCCTCCAAGTTCAAGCAGATTGTGTGTCTCTTTTTGGTGGAAGGACCTTCTTACCTTGCTGGATGAGTTTAAAGGTTTTTCTCGCTGTTCGGTCTTCAATGGGCGGTCTTGTCACTTCTGGAAGGACATGTGGAATTTGGGCTGTTGCGGCTTTCCTGGGAGAGGTGGAGATGTTGTCTCTCTTTCATTTGCCTTTGTCACCGACTGCTCTTATTCAACTTAATGCTTTAATTGAGGGGCTAAGTTCTTTTTAGCCCTCTGCAGATCGGACAGATGAGTGGAGCTATATTTGGGGTTCCTCATTTTTTTCTTCTAAACAAGCTTATGCTCAGCTTTTGGGAGATTCCTTTACTCAACCTCCGTTCATCTGGCTATGGAAATCTTTTTGTTTGAGTAAACATAAAATTTTCTTCTGGCTTCTTTTGAAAGATAGATTAAATACCAAAGATTTGCTCACTCGCAAGCAGTTTCCTCTTTCTGATCAGAACTATATGCTTTGTTCGGATCACATTTTGGAAGATTCGAAACACCTTTTCTTCGGATGTTCTTTCAATCAAAGATGCTGGCTGGAGGTGGGAATTGATTGGGACTTTTCTCTCCCAGTTGGTGACATTATACAAGATGGTAAACTTCGATCCAGATTGAAGTGCTTCAAGGTGGTTACTATTGTGGCATGCTGGAGTATTTGGATACTCAGGAATAACATCATTTTCAATCAAGGGGGTGTATCTTTGGAGCTTTGGAAGATCCTTTTTAAGGAAGCTTTTGCCCAGGTTATCCATCAGGTCAAACCTTTTTTTCGAGTAGTGTTTGTAGATTGGTTGAGAGATTTTGGTTAAAGTTTAGTTTGTCGCATCTTTGTTTATTCTTTCCCCTTTTTCTTGTAATTAAACTCCTTTGGTTTTAATTTATCTTTATAGTAGGGTGCTTCCCCTCCTGTTTTCCGTAAAAAAACACCTGATTGTCTTCTCTCTTACGACTATAAGAGGTATACTTAATAGTCGTGTGATGTTATATTTACCCATAATACTAATTATAGATAAATAATAAAATGAGGATTATTAGATCCTCGTCAAAAATATCCCAAGGGAACCCAATTGTCATTGATATGCAACCAATGTACAAAATCATCATGAGGTTAACCCTAACAAGGTCCGTAAACAGAGACTAGAGACCAAACTTGTCCTGTATGAACAGAGTAGAATCATATCTAAATGGCAAAGGTAAGTTGCATCACCCTTAAAAATGGAGCTATTCCAAATGACAATCACGCCTCCAGAAGCCACTTCTAATGGGCTAAAAATTAATTAATCAAACCTTTTAGGAGCAAAATTTTTTAATATAGGAGTGATTAAAATGGTCTCTCTTGGTTTCTTGTAAACAAACGACGGCACAACTACTTTCTTCAATTTTGTCTGTCAAGGCATTGCACTTTTTTTCCGGAGTTTAAGCCTCTAATATTCCAATAGAGAACATTCCAATTTCTATTATTTGAATTCATCAGCAAATGTATAGTAGAAAACCCAATAATCTAGTTCGCATAGCAAAACCAGAGAAAAGGGGGAGATCTGACAACAGAGAGCATGGAAAGAATATCTGGGCATCAAACAATGAGCAACCATAGCATGAAGAGCTGTCTGAAAATGACAATCCACATTGCTAAATAAGTTAATGAAGTAACCATTTAACAGGAATTTTCCACAACCAAAATGATTTAGGATCCCACTCATTGACACATTCCACTGAGTAATAGTTTCACCAGAAGATTGAACTTTCAATAAAAACCATCTGATACCAAATACTGGAAAGTACGAAGGATAAGCAACAAGGGAGATGTGATGCACAACATCTTAATCTTTAGCCAGCTCAGCATAGCCACCATCTTCCTAAAGTTCCCTCCGTTTCATTGGCATCCCCCACACGAACACTTAGACTTGAGTTCTTAACCGCCCCCTGTAAATACCAGCTACTCCCCTGCTCCTTCCTACGAACCCAAGGCAAGCAACATTCCAAACACACACTACACAAGCGAGCATCGCATTGCGCAGTAACACGATACTAGCACAAGCAAGCATTATGCCACTGCCCATGGCGCCCGCGGCTGCCGCTGCAGCCGGTGATCACGCTCCCGGAGCGCGTCGACACGGCGGTGCCGGTGTCGGCGCTTCCGACGCTTGTGGCTAGGCATGCCGGCGTGAAGCATAAGGCCGTCGTGGTGATGGGCGCGACGGGGACGGGGAAGTCGCGCCTCGCGATCGACCTCGCACTGCGGTTCGGCGGGGAGGTGATCAACGCCGACAAGATGCAGGTGTACGCCGGCCCGGACGTGGCCACCAACAAGGTGACCCCCGACGAGTGCGCGGGCGTCCCGCACCATCTGCTCGGCGTGGCGCACCCGGACGCCGAGTTCACGGCCGCGGACTTCCGCCGCGAGGCCGCGCGCGCCGCCGCGATGATGGGGACGCGCCCCCGCCGAACCGCAGTGCGATGATGTCCAGGCCGGCGTACACCTGCATCTTGTCGGAGTTGATCACCTCCCCGCCGAACTGCAGTGCGAGGTCGATCGCGAGGCGCGACTTCCCCGTCCCCGTCGCGCCCATCACCACGACGGCCTTATGCTTCACGCCGGCATGCCTAGCCACAAGCGTCGGAAGCGCCGACACCGGCACCGCCGCGTCGACGCGCTCCGGGAGCGTGATCACCGGCTGCAGCGGCAGCCGCGGGCGCCATGGGCAGTGGCATAATGCTTGCTTGTGCTAGACTGCTAGTGTCGTGTTACCGCGCAATGCGATGCTCGCTTGTGTAGTGTGTGTTTGGAATGTTGCTTGCCTTGGGTGCGTAGGAAGGAGCAGGGGAGTAGCTGGTATTTATAGGGGGTGGTGGTTAATAACTCAAGTCTCAAAGTGTTTGTGTGGGGGATGCCAATGAAACGGAGGAAACTTTTGAAGGAAGATGGTGGCTGTGCTGAGCTGGCTAAAGATTAAGATGTTGTTGTCCATCATATCTCCCTTGTTGCTTGTCCTTGGTACTTTGCAGTATTTGGTATCAGATGTTTTTTTGAAAAAAAAGTTCAGTCTTCTGGTGAACCTATAACTCAGTGGAGTGTGTCAATGAGTGGGGTCCTAAATCATTTTGGTTGTGGAAAATTCCTGTTAAATGGTTACTTCATTAACTTATTTAGCAATGTGGATTATCATTAAGAAACACAAGGATGCCTTTCCATGTCTCAGATTCTCCGAAACCTTGGAACCGACGGCGGAAGAAAATAACGATGGCATATTTATCTGACACAGAGAAAGCGTACGGAGTTACTATGTCTCACAAACCGCTCTGTAGCTTGTTAGTCATACTGTTGGCGCCAACAGTTATGAGAAATGTATACAGCAAAGCAATCGATTCCCCTTGGAGGAAAGAGACAAACACAAGATGCCTAATAATGCAAACCGGGCTAGATTAAGTAAGCACACTTGGAAAATACAATACTGGAAGGATTTTTTTATTAATTAACTCTTTTTAATTTATTTTTATTGTTAACCCCGCAAACTTTATTTTTAATTCTTACCCTTTTGGTCACGCCACTACCCGTGGCGTAACAAAACAACACTGTCACGCTAGTACCGTATCTTGTCAAGCTCTTGTCACGCCACCACTAGTTGCGTGACAGTGTTGTTTGATCACGCCACCACCAGTGGCGTGACAAAAAGTGCTATTTGACGAACTTATCCTATGGTGTGACAATATTGTTTTGTCACACCACGGGGGGTGGCGTGATCAAAAGGATCAGAATTAAAAATAAAGTTTGCGATGGATTAATAATAAATTAAAAATAAAAAGGGTTAATTAATTAAAAAAAAGTTCTACTCGAAGAGGCACCACGCAGTCTACACTAGAGTATGAAAGACACGTAGTAGTAGTAGCAGTACAATGTAAAACGCAGCACCACTGCCCTCTGCCCAACTGGCAACCCCCGGAGGGCTCCACACAAGAAGCGGTGGGCTATGTAATACAGAAGCACAAAGTGGTGGAGCCATGAATGGGAGAGGAGGGGAGCCCAACAAGTTATTTAGTGAAATTGCATTCAATGAGTGGGCCAAATAGCAGAAATATAGATAAAATTTTATAGATTACAAAGGAATGTAGTTGTATACTTTAGATCATAGTGGAGTGCTGACCTTGCGAGTCACCCCCTCCCTCCACCCAGTGGCGGACCCAGGACTAATTTTTAGCTATGGCGACATCGCAAGCGCGAACCAAAGCGTATAACCCAAAAGCAAAATAACACATATGCAAATTATATTGCAATCGCATCAATACAAACATATAACACTAAATGATATCAACAAGCGAAGATAAAGGTAGGACATCAAGAAATACCTCACTAATAAAGCTTACTTAACAATTTGCCCGGAAGCAGAGCCGCCCGGTGCCCACACCGCACCGCCTGCCGCCCGGCACCAACGCATGCACTACCACACTGCGCCCACACCGCATCGCCCACTGCCCGGCACCAGCATCGCCACGTGCCCACGCGCACACGCCACATCGATAAGAACTGCAAGATAAAGAGAGTGTCAATAGCACTGCGATAAAAGCCATCAATAATTCCTCTAGACCAAAAAAGGAAAAATAAACAAAACTATTCATGGCATTGTTGCAATTTGCAAATGATGATTACTACAACAATCATATCAAGATGTCAGTAGCACTGTTAATAGGCTCCCACAACAAAACAATTCTCGCTAAACCAACCCATCACTGCTACTACCATACAAACCTGGCGGTGGGAAGCCAGAGTATTATCTAATTATCTCTAATGATCTCAGCAAAATCGCTAGAAAGGCGGCTACTTTTTTGTTGTTCAGAAACCTTACCTCTGCCGGCTGGAACGAGGGGAGGGGGAGGTCGAGCGATGGCGGCGGCGGCGAGGACGAACAGCGGCGCGGAGCTAGCGTCGGCGCGTTGGGCACGCGAGGAAGGAAGGGAAGAGCCTAGGGCACGCGAGGAAGGAAGGGAAGAGCCTAGGGCTCGGATCTTAGGGGCTCGCGGCTCGGTGTTGAGGGGGGGAGGAGGCGGAGCAGAGTGGAGGTGCCCATGGATTGCCCTAGCCGGCACCAACGCCTGCTCGCTGCGGCGCTGCCCACGCCGAGGCCGACAAGCCCTCACCGACGCGGCGACGCCCTCTGGCCTCTCAGACGCCGACGCACCGACGGCGCCGTGCCTCGCAATCGCGCCCCTCCTCCCAGGCTCTCAGTGACTAGCCGACCGCCGAGGCGCCGACGGTCGACGCCACGCCACCAACCACCAGGCGAGGCGCAAGCGCCCATGCCGCTGTGTTGGCCCGCCGTTCGCCGCCTAGGGTTGCAGTGGCAGAATTTGCAAATTGGGATTTGGGGAACTTCGGTTTGTGGGAATTTGGGTGTACTCTGGTTGTATTGGTGATTTGGTGAGTTGGGCGCCTGGGCGTGGGCCTTCCTTCGGCTTTGGGTTGCGTCCTCTGGACTCTGGAAAGGGCAATGGGCTGGGGCGCTGGCGAAGCCTCTGGCCACTGGTCTGCCGCCGGGAAGCGAGAAGAAGCAAGGGAGTTACCGCCGGCGCCGGGAGTGGGGGGGGGGGGGGTCCGCCGGCGCCAACTACCTCGAGCGGCCGTCCAGCCTCGCCCAATTGCTGGGACCACCCCTGCCTCCACCTATGGAAGCACACCATTGCAATACCAAACGGAGCTCGGCTCATACAAAATCAGCGCGGTACGTAAATATATACACGCAAAAAAAAAACTAGACGACATATCAAAAGAGGACGACGAATTGACGATGTTTGGAAAACCCACACGCTATAGGCAACTGATATCTATAATACTCCTATATATCATCTATAGACAGTTCTTACAATATATTGCCTTTTTAAATGTCTCTATAGACAATCCCTCTATGTATAATGTGTCTTATTTCTCATGTTACAGTCGACTACAATATGAGAGACGACACAATTATCTATATTTTCTCTCTCTCATCCACATCATTATGTGTCTATGTGACAAACTCGTAGACAGCTGACGTCACGTCTTACCGACAGCATACGATCGGTTTGGATCGGGCTCGTCTGGTGAGTGGTGTAGCCGTAGCCCGTACACGGAACCTTTCGTTTTCAGCCGTGAATCGCGACCTCCGCGCGTCGATTCGGGGAGTCTGTCCTGCTTCGGTGTGGGGAATGGCCTGGAGTGGCGCCTAACTTTACTACCGTCCTCGAGCTCGAATAACCCTGTGGTCGGCACGAACGTACGGCGGCCATGTTCGGATTTGACGGCCACAGTGGATATATCCTCTCCGACGCGTCGCGTCTCGGACATCGTGGAGGTTTGCCCGCCGGGACGACGTGGCCGCTCTTCGACCAGCGCGTAGCGGTCATCGGCAACCTGGCGGTGGCCGGAGCAATCATTAGCGGGGAGCCTTGGCGGAGTCACATGAGTGTATGGTTACAGTTGTATCTCTAAGATTTTTATATGTAAACCCATTACATAGTATATATATATATAGTATAATACACAAATTATACAATAAATTACATTGTGTTATTCTCGTCAAAAGTCACATTACAACAACAAAACCATATTTTGTGATATCGACTGTACTAGAAATATGTAATTTGTTTTATTTAAACCTTTATCATGTCATTTAAACTTTTATTTTTGAATGTGTCATTTAAGTTCGCACTTTTATGCACACACGACTGTGTTTCAGTAGAATTTTTGTAAGGTTGCGGATTTATTTCCGGCCTCTGTCTTTCTAGACATTTGCATTACTAGTGAGTAATGGTGATCAAGCAGTGCATTTGTTATATATAGTCATTATCCGGAGCAGTGAGTCTCTCCAATTCTCTCCACAAAAGACACCACGCTTCTTTGTTGTTTGTCTCCGCGATCTCCATCCCGGCAAAGCGCGTGTCGATCGCACCAGAGAGCGAGCCTCCGAACCCTCGTCCTTGAAGGCTTGCACGAGCAAGGGCGAATAAGGTTTTGGGAGCGTTCGCGCGATCGCCACGCTTCCTCTCCATTCAACTTTACGCTACGCCTACAACCGCATCGACTACTACCGCGACGTCCACCGCACAACTACTACCACTACGCCATGACAAACGCGGCGATCTCACAAAGACTCCGTGCGCTTCTTCCACTCACGCTGCTCCTTCCACTGGATCCGGGTATGTCTATTTCATATGTATTTCTTGGTTATTAATATTACTAGTTGTTACCTTCAACACTGTGATAGATATGCTAGTTTCTGTTCGTCTCGATATTAGTATGTCTATAGTGTTCTTGCTTACTTGCTTTGTGAAAGTGGCTAGAATATTCATCATGTTTTATCTACTATATTTCTGGATTAAAGTAATTCGAAAAATGCTCTTATTCTCAACAATCCAAAAACCTTATTGTAATAGGCATTTTTCATCAACTGGCTTTGCTGCTGCGCTTAAGCCCTCTCAATTCGATGGTGCGAATTATAAGAGGTGGCGCACCAAGATGGTGCTTTGGCTAACTGCCATGAACATTTTTCATGTGGCAAAAGGCAAGCCTGAAGGAACACTTACTCTGAGCAGAGCAAGCGTTCGAGGCTGATAACCTTTTAAAGGTGCCGTGATCGAGTTCTTGGTGAGAAGTTAGTTGATGCATACATGGTGATTACAAATGGGAAAGATATGTGGGATGCACTCGAGGCCAAGTTTGGGGTTTCGGATGCGAGCGAGGAACTCGTATCTCATGGAGCAATACCATGACTATAGAATGGTTGATGGTCGCTCAGTAGTTGAGCAGAGCTCATGAGATACAATCCATGGCCAAAGAACTTGAGCATTTCAAGTGTGTGTTCTGGACAAGTTTGTCGCGGGAGGCATTATTGCCAAGCTTCCTCCTTCGTGGAGGAATTTTGCTACTTCTACGAAACACAAGAGACAAGAGTTTTCTTGAAAATCTCATTGGGTCTCTTGATGTTGAAGAAAAGGCAAGGGCAAAAGATACACACACTAGAGGAAATGAGGGACATTCTAGTGCCAATGTGGTGCGTAAAAGAATGGCCAAGCTCAAAAGTTCAAAGACAAAAACAAGACTGCACAAACAACAAGCTTTAAAAGAAGAAGAAGAACACAAAGGATGGCCTTTGCTTTGTGTGTGGCGAATCGGTCATTGGGCCAAGGATTGCGATCCAACGCAAGGGTGTGAAGAATCGGCATGGGCGAAATTCCAAGTCCGCCAATGTTGTTGTTGGTACTCTGAGACGGAACTTGGTATGGTAATTTACCTCAGGCAGCGGAGATAAGAAACTTGGCACCATTAGAACTTTTGTAAGTTTGCGGTTTATTTTGACTTTGATTGATGATGAAAATCAAAAGGGTTAGGTCCGATCGTGGCGGCGAGTACTTTTCTAATGAGTTCAATTTATTCTGTGAGGAACATGGTATAATCCATGAGAGGGCGCTCCTATTCACCCAGTCAAATGGGATTGCCGAAAGAAAGAACCGTACTCTAACCGGTTGGTTAACGCCATGTTAGAAACATCGGGTCTTTCCAAGGCATGGTGGGGAGGCTATATTGACTTCATGTCATGTCCTAAATAGGGTTCCCACAAAGAATAAAGAGATAACTCCATTTGAACAATGGGAGAAGAAAAGACTATCACTTTCATACTTGCGCACTTGGGGTTGTTTGGCGAAAGTCAACGTGCCAATTTCCAAAAGCGTAAGCTTGGACCAAAAACCGTGGATTGCGTCTTTTTAGGCTATGCTCACCATAGCGTTGGATATAGATTTTTAGTGGTGAAATCTGAGTACTGACGTGCATGTCGGTACAATTATGGAGTCCAGAGATGCTACTTTCTTTGAGGATATTTTTCCGATGAAAGATATGCCTAGTTTATCGAGTCGGGAGCACGATACAACTCCCGAACTGCCATTCCAATGGAATATTTTGAGCAAACCCTGATCAAATTCCGAGGAGGAAGACAATGAAACTCGAGGAAGACATTGGCTATCGAGAAGTATAAGACTTGTGGCTTTTTGGAGACATGCGCTAAGCAGTGGCATGCGACAGACCTTAACATCCGCAGCTTTATTGTAAATGAAGTCGTGATCTTTGGGACCAACCTTAATGTGATTAAGGAGGTCAAGGATTTCTTGTCTCGAATTTTGAGATGAAAGATCCGGGAGTAGCTGATGTTATCTTGAACATCAAGTGTTGAGAGGTGATGATGGTGGGATTACATTGTTGCAATCTCATTATGTGGAAAAGGTTCGTGTATGGTGGTGTGTGCGTATGTGTGTCTTCCTTCTAATCGGAAAAAAAGTTTGCATCTTCATCGTCCAAATCCTGCTTCGCCACTGGGGGAGAGGAGTTGATCCAATAGCAGTTACCAGTCAGTGAGTGACAGAAGCCAGGAGGAGACGACGCGCGACGTGACGGGATCTCGAGAGCGTCGAGGTCGTCGTACAGGGCCCTACCGAAACTGGATGAGTGAATCCGGTGGGCTCGGCGTGGCCATGGCGCTACTGCCTACGGGCATCCCACAGTACCCGCGCGCGCCCAGGTCAATTACGCAACGAGGATGGCACTGATTACCTACGAGACTTATCTGTAGCGATGACAAGAGAAAAGAGACCATCAGTCTCTGGCTCAAGCTCGCCTGCAGTGGGAGAGAATGCGAGATATTAGAGAACGTCAGGCGTCACACGTTTGATGGCAAAGGGAATGCGGACAAGGATGAGGTGCACCCAGGAAGCTTCCTTCGGCAAATAATTACAGTGCCAGCCAGCGAGAGACACTTAGATAGGTCCGAGTTTCAACAAGATACACAAGATAAATTTGGACCGCAGTGGGAATTTCTGCAGCGTACGCAGGTATTAACAGCCTGCACAATTGCACCAAACATTAAGCGTCATTTAGAAATGGGCAGTGCTTACATGCACGACTAGCAAAGCTAGCAACATCCAGAGTTGCTTTGGAGGCATGCGGCCGTACTCATGACAGAGTACGCGATTCATGAGTTTCAAGTGGACACGAATGAACTGAGTAGTAGCAAGAGAGATCAAATTTATCTGCGAAAGTTGTTTTCTCCATGTAGTAGGTTACTGAGAGAGGCACTCGCACCAAAACACCGACACACTTCCGTCTCACCGTCATTACAACAGAACACATTTTACGCAGCGGAGTATAGTTAGTCAGTAGACCAGCCTCCCCAAACCTATCTGCCTAGCAAACGAGATCAAAGTTCGGAAGTAAAGCTCATCGAGCTTAGTACAGATATATAGTAGTAGAATCAGGACTCAGGTTCTAGACGATACTCGTACATATTGTCAGATTGCAGACCTAGCAGCTCCCCCTCAATATGTCAAGGCAGCAAGCCTACGAGGTGGAGTCCTAGATCGTCGACGCAATGGCCTGGGAGGAAGACAAACCAGTCAGTATATTAAACATTCACACATACATAGCAATATCAACAAAATAACCTGAATTCCACTTACAGAATAGAGATCTGTGCTATGTAAATATAGAGGATTAAGAGAAAAGTTCCAAATCCACAACACACATGGACAGGACATCTAGGGAAAGCTAAGCATTGCTTTGGCTACAGTTTGGATCAGGCAATAACACTTCCTTAAAATTAGATATCAACAGGATCTCGCAAGAAATAGGTGAGAGTTTGGACCCACAATATTTTTATTTCACCTTTGATACCATTAAACTATACTGATTACTGAAGCAGTTTATCATCATTTGCAGCGTACTCATAATCATGAACCTAGGAGAACATAAAGACTTCTGCTCCCACGAAGGTAAACTCCTAGTTTCCACCATCCAATTATGAAGCGGGTTGGAAAAAGGAAAGGAAAACTAGCGACGCTGCATTACTTAGCATTCCACTCCGCCAGACCAAATGTGATAGCCTGAGTTCACCAATGCTGAACCTTCTCCGGGAAAGATTATGTAACTTATGCAAATTGTGTTCCAGGTTATTAGGTTTACCGAAGAAGTTTTATTTACGCCAAATGCCCCATGTCTGAATGCACTACTAATGCAAATCACTAAGCCAAACTGAAAGAACAAACATAAACTGGGAAAACAAAATAGCTAGCAAATAAAAAACAATGTTATAGATCTTGCATGCAAGAATTTTAGGACAGGACAGTTAGGATAAATATTTTGGGCATAATTACATTATAGAATGTACATACATGACACAAAAGCAAGGCGTTATCTGGTAATGAGCTTGTGGACCAAATGAAATACGATGTCAACTTAACACAAATAATTGCCAACCACAGAAAATGCAGAAAAAAAAAGCATGGTCAATAACACACCTTGCACTCATGAGTTTCTGTATAGGACCTCTGTGGAATGCCCAATCAACATAGATAGTCTTGGTTAACAGCTGTGTCCCATTCATTGCTTTGATCGCAGTTTGTGCTTCCTCAAAACTTTCATATTCAACCAATGCATATCCCTGTTGAGCAAAAAACCCCAGGTGTGGGGAAAAAAATTAAAGAGCTTTGTGAGAAACAAAAATACATATGTCAAATTAAACTGCAATCTACTCTTACTGAACAAATAAGGGATATTTTCATGTCTACCATTTATCTTTAGCATAATCTTCATTTCAAAATGTAGCTGATAAACCTTCCTCTCTCTCTCTCTCTCTCTCTCTTGGAAAGTAAGCGTAATCGATAATTTAGACCATGTGTACCTCTACAGTGAGTTTATTCCTGCTAAAACCACAACTGAAGGTACATAGCAGACTGCCTTCCAGAATAGTAGTTTACAATAAAACTATTTACTTTCTTATTGGGTCTCCATATCAAGAAAACATATTTCATATTTTCATGGCATTCCCCAAATCCCAAGAACTGTATAACAAAACAATCATAAATTCAAAAGAATGTTTTATTTAGATCTAAGAATGTGCTAGAAACGTGCATACAGTAACTAATCTTGGATCACTGTAATTTTGGCAAATTGTAAAGGTATAAATTATTTGCAGCTAAAGCTTTTACCAGGGGATGGGCACCAATTGGATTCAATGTATTTGGAAATTGGAACTAGTGTGCATGACATCACGAAGGCAGAAAATCATTTCTAAGTAAACACCCAATGCGGCAATGCCAGATAATCCCAACACCTTTCTTAACCATGCAAACATTCAGTGATGCCTATATCATTTGTGCTCTGCAAACAAGTGCGATGACGTGCCACACCATGGTCTGCAAACTAGGCCATACAGTACTAGCAACTCAATCTGGCAGACCAAAAAATCGCAATATTCTTGACTCAATCTTAAGGCAAACAGTTTCTACTTTCTACTAAATTACAACAGTGGAGAACCCTGGTTACATATCAGGTACATGACTTCTACAACAACTGCTCCAAGCTCTCCCCTTATCAATATATTCTCCTGTATTAATTCTCCTTCAGAACCTTAAATTAGAAGAGGTGCAATTCTACCTTTATAACCAAAGATCATATTAATTCTATCAAGTAAAAGATTTTGAGTAAATAACTCCTGTAGATCAATTACCAAATGTGTAATCCAATTTTAGCATGCTAAAAACAAACTTGAGAACAAAATCACCTAAATAATAAGAGAAACAAGAAGAATGTCAATCCTAACAAGTTAACCAAGTCTATTCTGAAGAAAGACAATGACCACTTATGCAACAAAAGGATTACCATTTCATATGAATATCTGTAAAGCAAAAGGTTGCTCCTAAACAGCGTAACTTGTATTTTTAATTGTTCTGCTAAAGCTCCCTCAAAAAAGTTTTTCTGCTAAGCAAAAGGTTCCGACAATATGATCCTAAGACAAGATATCCAAATATACAAATAGCTAGATCACTCACTCTGTGCACAATGATTTACCATTTAAGCAGGACCTTTTACACCTAAAAGCACCGCAACAGGCAATAATCTCAATGTAACAAGAATGCAGATGTTAAACAGAACAGAACTTCAGTAAAAATAATAATTATGCTTGTAGGAAGCTCTTGGTGCCTATTCTGAAAGAACTGCTGGCCCACAGTTAGTTACCAGATTCGCTATAAAACCCTGCAAATTGTGAACCGGATCCATCGAACCCAAACCGGTTTAAGGTACGGGGTTCGTGTTCACAGTGGAAATTGGAAGAAAAACTGGCGAACTACGAACCCGAATCCCGTACTGCGACTTGGACGAACCGCATTTCTAGTAACTATACAGTCCCATGGGAAGCACTTAAGTGCCGCACACCACATGGTAGACAAGCTACCATTCACATTGACCCTAAACAGGACCACTTCAAGAAGAAATTTTAGTAGAGACCAGTAAACATAGCTTCATGTCTAATATTATCAGTACAATGTTTGTTGTCGGTGTGGGTTAGCAGTTAGTATTGCATTTTGCCAACAAAAATAAAGAACCTCCGTTATTTTAAGCTTCCAAGAGTAAAGCTATCAAATTTACCTTGGCATATCCAGTACGACGTTCCAGATTGAAATGCAAGTCCTTGACATGACCAAACTCACAGAAAGCATTGTACAGATCACCTTCTTCCGCATCTTCTTTGACTCCCGAGACAAGTATTATCCATCCTTCAATAGCTATGAATCAACAAAGTTTTCCATTAATACAGTTAGTAAAATTATCAATGAACAATATAAGCATGAGAAGTTGACTATCGCTATTACAACAGAGAATCAATATAAGCACGAGAAATGAAACCAAGTGTAGCACAACCACATAGATCTGCATGAATTAGAACCTAGCACCAGTGGCCAAGCAAATCTGCAGTTATTTTGTTATCCATGCTAGTTTACCAAGTATGGAAAAAATAAGAATGCATGTCACCAGGGACTACCTGGAAGAGCTAGCATGCAAATTCCTGAGTGAAGAAAAATGCCAAACAAGTCATTTTGCACTTTTGCAGTGGCTTTGCAGCGACATAATTGCTTACCTAGTACATTTACACGAATATAACCAGAATGGCATCGGCTAGCAGACAAGTAGCACAGTGAAAACCAAAGAAGCATAGCGTCATACTGCATTGAATTAATCGTTACTATCACATTGCATCTCCTACAAAATTTATTCAGAAACACATCCCTGTTATGTTCTCAATTATGTAGTTTGTCACTGTGTTGATGTATTTGTTAGAACAGGAATTCCTTTGTATTTCCTTATATGTCTTTTGTATTTCCTTATATATGTACAGTATTTATCTCATTGTACTCCCTATATATATTGCTCATTGGGCCTCTTGAATACACACACAATATTCATAACATGGTATCAGAGCGGGTTGCAAAACCCTAGCCGCTGCCCACTCATCTTCCGTTGCCGCTGCCCCTGGGAGGAGCAATCTCCACTCCTAGGGGCAGCCTCCTAGTTGTAGCAAGTCTTCTTTCCGTCATCAAGCAGCAGCAACAAGTACGGTTCGTCATCATCGTGGCTGGATCCGTGCCTGCTTCTCGCCGAATCAAGTCTTCCGTAGATCATCGAGCACAAGCCTAGGATCCCGTCGGATCTAGGCCTCTCTGTTGTTGCTGCGATCGCTGGGGCGTCTTCAGGCCAAATCCGCACGGATCTGACCAGATCCGGACATCCATCGCTGTCCATCACGGATCGAGGTCAGCAGCAACGGGATTCCACGGATCTGGTCGTCGATGGTCGTATCCCGACCAAATCCAGCGGCCTTCGCTTGAACTCGACTGGGATCTGCTGCCAGCCTTAGTCCTCAACTCCAGCCCGACCTCCAAGCCTCCAAGGTCGTCGTCGCCCCAACTCGAATCCGAGCCTCCCGAGCCTCTGGCCGCGCCGCCTCGGCTCCCCCCTTTGGTATCAGAAGCTCTGATAACATGGTATCAGAGCGGGTTGCGAAACCCTAGCCACCGCCTACTCATCTTCCGTTGCCGCTACCCCTAGGAGGAGCAATCTCCACTCCCAGGGGCGGCCTCCTAGTTGTAGCATATTGCCTCGTCGTCAAGCAACAACAAGCAACAATCGCCACGTCCTTGTCCGTGTCTGCCTAGGATCCGGCTGCCCCGTTGCCAGTCATCTTCTTCGCCTTCGAGCCGACACCGATGCCGGTCGAGGGAGATCACGCCGAGGAGGCAGCAGGGACGCAGCCGTGGGTGAGGCGGAGAGGAGGTGTTCGCGCCCGAGCTCCCCTGCTCGAGCCGTCCGACCCCTGCGCACCGCCTATGCTCCGCCACCCGAGCCTCCCGAGCTCCTCTACTCGATCTCCCGGCCGTGCCGCCTCGGCTCCCCTGCTCCCGGATCCGCGATGCTGCCGTGGGGCCGCCGGCGACTGGGCTCGGGGACGGTCGCCTTCTTCTCCATCGGTAGGCGAGACCATCTTCTTCTTCGTCATCGGGCGGAGCTCCTCACCTTGGCCTCTTCCCTTGCCAGCATCCGCTGCCGCCTCACCTCCCCAGAGACCCTCCTCCCTTGCCAGCATCCGTCGCCGCCTCTCCTCCCCGGAGACCTCCCATTACTCTCTTCGCACCGCCGCCGTCGTACTCGCCTCACCTCGCTTGCTCGTCGGCCTCTATCCACACAAGGAAGAGAGCATGGACACCCAGGTGAAGTTGGCTGTTGTGGTGAAGGTGATGGGCCGGATTGGCTCCAAGGGTCAGGTGACCCAGTGTAACATCCCAATTTTCAGGGTTTTGAAAATTTTGGAAAAAATAACCATTTGGTTTTGTTGAATTTCTAAAGCTTAACTTGAAATTTTGGAAATTAAAAATAATTTAAATGAATAAATCAAACTCCAATTAATTCAAAATCTGGTTTGTTTTGAGTTTATTGAAGTTCTCTGGTCTTTAAAATCCCCTTTCCCTGTTTATTCCGATTTCTCGTCAACCCGTTCCTCCTCCCCGCGTGTCGATCCGCACCAACCTTTGGTTTCGACCAGCCTGTGCTTTTGACTAGCCTTCGGTTTCGACCGCCTCTTGGTTTCGACCACCCTCTCGGTCACGACCACCCTTTCGGTTTCGACCAGCCCCGCCTGTCAGCCCGCTGCTCACCTTCTTTTTCCTCAGCGACGTACGCATTAAATGTCATCGTCTCTGCAGCGACAGCGACGTGCGCATTAAATGTCGTCGTCTCTGCAGCGACAGCGACGTGCGCATTAAATGTTGTTGTCTCCGCACCACCGCGTTTTTCCTCACCTTTTCACACCGCTCCCTCTTGTCGCTCGGTCCTCCTCCTTCCTCTATAAATAGAGCACCAGGGAGCTTGTACTTTTGTTTTCCCCTCAACTCTCTCTTTCTCTCCCTCGTTTCGCCGTGCCTCGAGTTTCGCCGGCGCCAGCTGGAGCTCGCGCCATCGCCTCTAGCGCCGCCGTCAAGCTTCTCCTGCCGACGGCCGAACCATCTTCCTCCTCGCGTTCCGCCACCGTCGTTGGTTCCCCGGCGACTTCGTCCACTCCGTTGAGTTCGCCTCGCGACGTTCTACGCCGTGCTCCCTCCATCTTCTCCAAAGCATGGCCGGTTCGCCGGAGCCCCGTGCGCGACTAGCCGCGTACGCTGCCACGAATCCCGCTCGCATCCCTCGTCGAACTGTGTGCCGCCTTCGCCTATAAGTGAACCCCCCCCCCCTCGCGCTCCCTGCTCTGCCAATGCACTGCCTTCCTTCTTCTTTTCTTCTTTGAGCAACTTCCTTGTAGGAGCCCACCTGTCATTCACAGCAGCACCACTCCCTGGCCATCTCTCCCTCACCTCCGGCTTCGCAAGACCACGATCTACCCAAGGCTTCCCTTGTCTCCGCGGAGTTTGCCAGAGCGCCCGCCCGTCATCGACCGTCGTTCGCCGTCTCCTCCTCCAGCCTCCCTCTCAGTCCTGGTGAGTTTCTCGTGCCCTGTCCTCCTTTCTTCTTTCGACCGCGTCGAGCAATTGAGTCTTTCTTTCTTCTTTCGACCATGTCGAGCAGTCGAATCCCTCTTTCTTCTTTCGATCGCGTCGAGCAGTTAGATCCCTCTTTCTTCCTACAACCACGTTAAGTAGTCGTACCCTTCTCGTATTCCTCCTACAACCACGTTGAGTAGTCGTACCCTTCTCGTATCCCTCCTACGACCACGTTGAGTAGTCGTATCCTTCTTTGGACCTGGTAGTCAGAGCCTTCTTTCAACCTCCTTTCGACCAGGTTGTCTAAACCTTTCAACCAGTCGCATCCTCCTTCTGACCACCTGTAGTCAAGCCTCCTTCCGACCTTGTGATTTCAGATCTTCCGAGAGCTCGTTCTCTTTCGTTCGATCTTCAATTCGAGTGATTCAAAACTCTAACTTCTTCTAAATTCAGTACCTTTCTTTTGGCTTTAGTTTGGTAGTTTATTTAGAGTTTATTTGGATTGGCTTTATTTACTTGGCTCTTTTCGCACGTATAGATTCCGGCGTTTCCAAAGAGTTCTTGAACCCAACGACCTCGACCGAAGCATCTCAACCCTTCAGCGAAGGCAAGTCGTAGACCTTTGATCATGTCGTACCCAATTTGTAAAATTATATTGTTTTATATCAACATGCATGGCTAGTTGTATAAAAATGGTTTGGAGAATAGCTAAAACCTACTCGACAGTATGACTCCTTGATTAATTTGTGAACGACATGTTGGCATGCACCCTTGGACACCGTAGGTTGGGTAATCTTAGTTGGACATTATTGTACTACCAACATGGGTGCGTATTATGCTTAGTCAAGCTTTAGCTATGCGATGGTCTCTCGATTACATGATTCAATGATGATGAATTTGACTTAATGATATATGGAATTGTGGTGCGATACCACGGTTGTGCAACTGTGGTGTGAAATCACAGTTGTGTTAATTGTGGTGCGATGCCGCTGTTATTAAAATTGGTTGTGCCATGACAAGAGTTGTAATTTGGCCGGGTTGAACGAAAATAATTTATGCTCGGGCGAGTGGTCGGATAGTGCGCGAAGCACAATGGGTTGCGGAAAGTCTCGCCTGAGCAACCACTAAGGACTTAACTTTGTGCGCCATTGATCTGGGTCATACCATGCAACCACAAGTTCATTTATGGGGTGAAACTGGCCAACTAATTAACAATGTTTTGAGTCAGTTCTGTTTGGGTGGTCGAAACGACGCAAGGAGGCTAAAAAGGCGAATCCTTAGCGGGCAAAACCGAGTCAAAACGGAGCTTTGTAAAAGCCTTATGGTAGTCTCTCCTTGATTCACATGTCTAAGGAAACGTGTGTTTTATCAAGCAACTATCTCTTATGAGTCAACTTGTACAACCTCTACAGAGTGTAAAACTATTCGAATAGCCGTGTCCCCGTTATGGACAATGCCTGTGATTTCACACGAGGAGTAGTTTTTCTCAAAAATGTTGTTATGGGTGTTCACGAGTGGTTTGGGGTGTGCACAGGGTGTTCACGAGTGGTTTCAAAGAAACTTGATTACTTATGTATTAATCTTTTAAATTATGCTTTCAATCTATTTACCTGTAATTACTGTCGATACTACTTTCTGCAAATTAACCATAAAGCTATCATTGTCAAGCCTTGCATGAATACTATTTGCATACTATTCCCTACGACTTGTTGAATACTTTATGTACTCACGGCTATACGCCCTCTGTTGATCAGTTGTCGAAGAAGACCCAGGGAGCACCGAGCTCTACGAGGACGACTACTTCGAAGACCATGCGAACTAGGCTGCGTCCTCCACTCGATTGGTGGGCATGTCGTATGACCGCTACGAGTTGGTTTTGTTCCGCTACAAGTTTACTCTGGTCGTGGGTCTAGTCGTGGACCTGGTCGTGACTTTAGCCCTGCGTGGCAAGCTTTGTAAAATCTTGACCATAAGGTCCTTTTACTGTTATGTATTATTAATTTGTCTGCTTCATTAGTCGTTCTATTGTATAGATATGATTTCATCTATATTGCAACTGTGCAAGCTAGCTACTGATCTGGGACTAATTCAGAATGCACAGAGGGTCCCGGGGTTGCATACCCGGGGTCCCGACACCCAGGTCAGAGTCAAGTTCTTGGATGACCAGAACTGTCTCGTCGTGAGGAACGTCAAGGGCCCGGTTCGTGAGGGTGACATCCTAACCCTGCTTGAGTGTGAGAGAGAGAATGGAGGAGGACGGGTATCCGACTGCATGTTGTTGTTGCTGCTAGCTATCCTTTGAGTCTTAGTGTCGTTGCTTCCGTTGCGTCCGTCCAAATCTGTAACACTCTATCTTTGAGTTCGTCTAAGTCGTGCGAGTCCACAAAGTCCTTGTCAGTCAGTCGATTGCTTCCTGGCTCACGCCTTCCCTTTCGCATGGCAGTAGCCGCCACTCTTTTCTTCGATCCGTTGCAAATTGTAGAAATCGTTATGATGTCGCCGCTCTCTCTGAGCCGCTGCCCTGAGCTTCTAAGACCGCTACGCTTCTTGTGCACTACGCCGCCGCCGTCTTGGGTTTCGACCTGCGCTGTCATACTTATATCTATTCCTCTTCGACTTGATTTTTTGACAGCTCTCTCTATTCCTAACGGTTTCATCATCTTTTTCGTCATGTTGCCGCGGTCGACTTTGCTCCCGCTTGCCTCTACTTTCTCAGCCCCTGCACCTTGTACTTTATGGGTTGTCGCATGACCCCGGATGGAAGAAGATCTTTTGATACTCGACATATTTTTCAAGAGTTGCATGCTACGACGACATTATCAAGACTTGGACTTTGGATTTTCCCTATTTTAGTGTCAATCCTTCCAGATGCAATGCTATTGCATGTGCCTTGCATTTGAAGGGGGGTTAGCATAGGAATTTCTTTGTATTTCCTTATATATGTATGGTATATATCCCCTTGTACGCCCTATATATATTGCTCATTGGGCCTCTTGAATACACACACAATATGCATAACAGTATTAATCCACAAGTCCAAAAGAAACTAACAACCGCATTTTCAAGCAGTACAGATAAGTAAAACTGGCAGAGGTCAGACTGTATTTATGAGGCACAACCCACAACAAACAAAGGAGGTGGAGAGCGAACAAACAAGGGATACATTATTCAATACCTCAGCACCGTGAAATTAGTCTTAATTCACAGTTTATAGTGTAATTTCTTACTTGATCAGTTCCATTAAAACACTGCGATCCTGTCTTTGCCTGCTAAAACATTCTCATGTTTCGTTTTTAACCATAACCACATCTAAAAGAGACTGGCATGTTTGCTGCTAGAAAATGCAGTTTAGTTAGAGTAGTCACAGATTGTATTTAGTTATCCGTCGACATCACAGTTCAATTGCAGCATTTTGATGTTATTGCCTCACATCCTTCCAAGACATTTGCCGTTTCCTGTAAATCATTACCGTTTCTGATAGAATTCATCATGCAAGCTCCTGGAGGCTACTAAACCATCGAACATACAATCCAGTAAACAGAACAAAGCATCCTAAATTTAAATTATTTATCACAGGACTATCACACATCATCGCACAATTTTCCTCCCTCTCACCAGCAGTTCACGCTGCTGCTCTAACTAATTTTCATCATTCATTCACTGCGCTCACACTTTTCCCCCAAAGCCTTTCAATATATCTGTCTATTCCTACAGAAGAACAATGATGGGAAAAAAGGCAGTTCTCAGCATGCATAATCACATCATAACAAATCATCAATACACCACCAGGGATTTAGTTTCGATCGTCAGTCTGAAACATCAAATTGTCCTAATTCCTCGAGCGATTTCGGAATCCTAAAACCACAAGCAGGTGTGCGCATGAGACCGAACAGCACACCTTTCAAAGCAAGCACACCCGGACCAAAAACCCTAAACCCTGACGAAAAATCGCCAATCACGAACCTAGCTTACCAAATCCCTCGCGAATTTCTACGAAACCAACTGCTAAGTAACACGCAAACCAGTCTAAAATGGTACAAAACTCTGAAAACCAAAACCCCAAACTTAGATATCACGCCAAAAAAGTGGTTGCGTAAGGGGTTCTCACAGCGCTGTGGGCCGTGTCCGGAATTCCCGGCGTCGGAGAGGGGGTCGAAGCGGTCGCGGCTGGAGGCGAGGACGGATGGGCTGAGGCCGAGGAGGCGGCCGCGGGTGCGCACCACGGCGGGGGAGACGATGTGGGGCACGGGGAGCGCGCGGGCGGCGCGGCCCCCGGCCTGGTCGTCGTCGTCGTCCTGGTCGAAGTCGACGAACTCCACGTCCTCCGCCGCCGCCGACGTCCCCATCGCCGCTCTCGCAGCAGCCGCCGCCACCATTGGATGGGAGAGCGAGAGAGGGAGAAAGCGAGGGAGAGCGGAGTGGGAGAGAGCGAGGTGGAGTGGGAGAGAGCGAGGTGAGTGCGGAGGTGGCGACGTGAGGGTCTTATAATGGCGGTAACTACGAATTAAACGTGATTAGTGGGGCAACGAGTTGGTAATTAGAGGGGAGATTTGCGTAATGATCCCTTGCGATTTCGTTAACTCGAAGGAAATAATTAGATTAGATGGGTCCCTAGGGTGAGCCGTCCGATCGGGAACGGACAGTTCAAATGAGAACCGATTGACACCCTGGAGCTTCTTCCCCTATACAAAGAAAAGAACATCCGATCCGCGACTCCAGAGATGGCCGCCGCCGCATCCGGCGGCGGCGGCCGCGACGGAGAGATCTGCTTGTTCTTGCCCCCATCTGCCTCGAAGCCTTCAAAGACGAGGCCTACCTCGACACCTGCTTCCGTAAGTCTCCTCCAGTCCTCCATAATCCCTAGAATCTTTTGGCTAATTTTCGATGTTTAGATTGCTTCCATTCGATAGATTCTCACTAACTGAGCATGAACTCTAGAATTTGGGTAGAATTTTATACGATTCCTGCTCAAAGTAACGGCAAAAGCTTAAAATTAATGCAAAATTGCATGATGGTCCTGTGGTCCTGTAGCTATTGGGCTTCCTAGTTTTCTTCATCGATGCAAGAAACACTTTGCAGGGATTGGGACAGAGATTTCCTGTAGTTCGACATCACCATTTGCCATTTCTTTGTTCAAGATCCTTCTGAGTTCTAAGCATCGTAACTGCTTCTGCAGATTCATTTTGTTACAAGTGCGTATCTCAGTGGGTAAAAATTGTGGCGAGCAAGCATGCTTGTCATCAGTGAGATGTCCCCTTTGCAAGGTGAACCCAGTTTTGTTGCTTCTCCAATAGCAGGTGTTGTAGACTTATAGATACTGATACTCCACAAAAGTGGGGCAAGTACTATTTATCATCTTGAAGTGCATGGTGAGAGAAACCATATGTCCCTCTACCCCATTAAGTCCTTAAGAAAGAAATAGTGTAAGTTTGATTAGTTTTCATATGCTGTTAAAAAGCTCAATTGGTTGGGTACCCCAAAATACTCATTTGTGAAGACAATGCTTTTGGAGGGGATAAGAATCATCTGTTGGGGATTGGGAAATTAGCTTCAAGTGTTTTCTGGCAAGGCTTAGATGTGGAAACCATATCAGCAATTACTAGTTGGTGCTGCACGTCTCAGTACCCTTTTCTATTAATTAGCACATTGAACTATATGTATGAACTTGAGCAGCTACTATTTTGCCTTGAGTCTTGGCCCTGAGATCCTGATCATATGTATCCTTGTGATATTTGCAGATCAAGAATGTATCTATCATACATGGTTTTGATGGTGAATCATTTGGGCGGCAATACATAAATCAGGACCCCAGGAAGTGGTCTTGCTCCTCTCTCCTTCCCTCAATCTGGTTGTGCACGGCTGCATTCTGCAGTCGATATTCGTAAGCAGACATTTATTTGTTTGCTGCGATGGAGACCTTTTACATTTCGATCTTCTGATTGTAAACTAAAACTTGTTAGGACATGTATGAATAAGTATGTTAATCTTACTTTTCTTATGGTACAGACATCTTTCAGATGCACACGAGTTGATATCACAATTCTATAATACAAGAGGTATCGTATTAATTTGTACTATTTATTTTTTCTGTTAACGCTTTTAGAATTAATGTCAGATATATGTGAACCTCGTTTGTTTTCTAAGACTGAAGTTTGATGGATTGAGCAGAGATTTCAGACAATACGTCCAGTGTGCAGCAATACTGGAAGCAACGCAAATATCTCCGGAAGAACATTTGGCTTGAAACTTGGCTGAGAAGGGAAATTCAGGCCCTTACGCAGGTAAACATCTTAGCAACACAATTATTCCATAGCTCAGTAGAATCATATTTGCACTTTCAAGCTTCGACTGCCCGAGTAGGCCACCTAGCTTGTTTGAAAGGAGGATAATTAGAGCATCCAATTGATACTTACTGGTGTTAGGTAGTTTGAATCTTCCTTGGTTGTACTTTCTCTGGATCCATGTACTGCACAAGATTGTGAACCAGTGTCAGATCGACAGCTGGCTTGTCACCGCTGGAATTACTATTCACGCACGTGAACAGTACCACAGGTGCTGTAGAAACTGTGCACTGTTCATGCAGCTCCGCGGTTGCGCTATTAGTTGGAAAATAAATATATGAATAATTAGTTTCCTTGTTACCTGGGTTTACTTCCTTATAGATATATTCTATAACTTAGAGATAGGTTTTCATCTATTAGAGATATATTTTCTTATAAATAGAGATTGTTTCTTATAGCTCAAGTCAAGTTATTCCTATAAAAGAGGAAGTATGTTTGCATTATCAATCAAGCAAGAAGAAATAATCTAGTCTCTCCTAAGGTTCATCATCCTAGTCGATGATCCCTCCTTTCTCCTAAGACCCCTTCTGGTTCAGCCGAGCTGTCCCAGCCATCTTTTGGACAATATTTGACAACATGGCTACCAGTTTGTTGTCCTTAGAAATGTCATGTAGTTAGGGCTTCTCTTCTTATCTGCAATGTTTGACAATATCATGCTGCCCATTACTCGTTGATCATAGTCAAAGGAGACACTTGGGCATCTTTAGCACTGCTATTTTGTGTTGGAAGAAAAGGATGTGATTTACACATTCAAGAAGTACAAAGGGCTTAGGACTTAGTAGCATGATGCCGGTTGTTTCAGTTATTCTTTTAAATTATGTTGAGGATTGAGATTGGTCTTCGATGTTATAGATTTGCCGTTATGTTGCTTGCTGGCGATGTATAGTAATATTGAGTTTTGCAGGATGAAAATGTTGAGGCCATCGTTTACCACATGCATGGTGTGATCGAGTCTTTCATGAAAAGGCAAGACAACGAACACGCTTCAAAGAAGATCTCGCCGGAGGATAGGGGGGGAGAGTTCAAGGCTCTGCTTTCTGATGCTGCGAGGCCATTCCTCCTTGGCCGAACCGCGCGGTTTCGTTGCCGAGGTAGAGCTCTTCCTGGTCTCACATCTGAACATCGATGCGTACACCAAAGTGCGTCTTCAGAGACTCGGGAGACGACTTCGCATGTAACAAGAGAGTAGGATGTGCTGCCGCACGATCGGTCTCTTGAGGACCACTACTTGTACTTTGTAACTGGTGACACAGATTGTAATGGTTAGATATAGTGATCTGCAAATTTTGTCACCGGTATCCCTGCTCTCCTGTAGATTCTGTCAGTGCTGCATTTACATGTTTCAAATTGAGCTGAGCATAAGAACAAGGCAGCTAGGTACTAGCTGATTGACAAAACAAACAAGGGACAGACCTCCCAAACCGATGAAAACATTTACAAGCTACACTGTGTGATGCCACCATGTCCCGGGAGACGAGGAAGACGTAGAAGGGCGACCTCGTCCCGTGCGGCTGCGCGGCGCGGCGCGGCCCATGGGCGCCTCCTTCCCGAACTCCGCCACCACGTCGGGCGGGTCCAGCGCTTGGTGCAAAGTTTGGACCTTTTGAGCGAAGATTCGGTGGATTGCCGTGCTGTTTTGGCACCTGCTGCTCTGGTATGCGTATTTATGTGTGGTTCAATCTAATTAATTGGGGGCTCAAGCTAATTACGTTCGGTGGTATGTTTAGTTCAATCTAACTAATTGCGAGTTCAATATAATGTCTGTTAGACTGTTACTCTGGTATGCAAAGATTTATGTTTAGTTCAATCTAATTAATTGGGAGTGGGGTTGTTTCTGCACCCAATTTGTGGGAGATTCAGCGCGTTCGGTGCAAAGTTAGACCTTCTGAGGAAGTTTCGGTGGATTGCCGTGCTGTTTTGGCACTGTTACTCTGGTATGCATACTGCGAGTTCAATCTATGGATTGAATGGCAATGTTGTGTTTCACTGCCGGTTTCATCGAAAGTTGGCCCTTTTTTATGTCTGGGTGCTTGGCTCCACACAAATTCCATCGACAATGTCACCAAGAGTAGTTAGGCCGTATCCTCGTAGGCCATCTAAACGGGTTGTAGCCGCGTCAGAAGCTGGCCTGTACGGCTAGTCCAGCCTACCAGTGTTCAAGACCTGATTCGATACTGGTGTTCACTGATTTTAAAAGTATGCATATGTATGTGTATTCGGTGGTAAAAACGTGTACCTACATTCCGTGTGGCTTTGGGTGCCCCGATAAATTCTCAGTATGTATAGAAGACACGCAAGTGTGTGTGCGCGTGGGTGGTGTGTGTATACGCCCACCTTGTACTTAAAAAAATATGTGCTTTCTTATGTTCATGTGAGGTGTCTTAGTGAACCAAAATTAAGCAAATCGATATTGGTAAAAAAAATGGTTATAAACTCGTGGAGCGTGGTGTTCTGAAGCGTAACTCCAGCGAACCAAATTAAGCAAATCGATGTTGATCACTTGGTTGAAAAGCTCGTTATAAACCCGTGGAGTGTGGTGTTCTGAAGTGTAACTCCAGTACTCCCCGACCTGGTTGAATGGAAGATAATCCAATGACAAATTGTAACATTGTTGTGAACAACAATGATGAGTTCCTTGCCCCTATGACAAAGTCCGTGAAGGGGCGATAATCCAATGACAAATTGCAGGCGCAACCCTCCCGTCTAACCAATTTATCCCGTCTAGACGGCGATTAGACGCTAAGCGCTGGTCTGTCGTCCGACTAGCGCCTAGCACCTAGGGAACACTAACAAATTGTATCATTGTTATGAACAACAACAATTAGTCCCTGCCCGTGTGGGCTGTGGCAAAGTGAACGGCGATCAACGCCGATCATCTCACTGGGTTGTCTGCCGGCTTGGTGGACACCGTCATGCTTATCAGGATAGTACATGGCGGTAGTAATCAACAAGCTTATTTAGAGCCAAAGGGGTCATGACATCTGCATTCACCTTGTACTTAAAAAAAGTGTAGCGTGATGAACTCAAATGAAGCAAAATCGGTGGTGTCGCGTGAATCAATATTGAATAAAAAAAGGTGGTCGTGAAAAACTCGTTATAAACCCATGGAGCGTGGTGTTTTGAAACATGACTCTAGTACCATAGATCCGGTTGAATGGGAAATAATCCAATGGCCAATTGTAAGTATAGTTGTCATGGCGTCGCCTAGTCGACGACAAGGCGTTGAGTCAGCCAGGAGGGGACACCATGGGCGTTCGCCTTGACTGGAAACAGTTAGGCTTGGGGTCGAAGAGAGTCAGAGAGGAGGAGGGCAGGAAAACAGTAGCCACCGCCTCCATAGCTCCAATCGGTCCAGATCCAGCTGACCAGCTCCAATCCGCCTCTTCCCACCCCTCTTGTTGCTGCTCTGCTGTGCTCTTACTTCCTCGCACCTTCTTGCTCTGCTCTCCTATGCTGCTTTGTGCGTGAAGTTTCAAGGAGGTAGTAGGGGAGGAAGAAGATGGAGGGTGTGCTGCAGCAGATCTAGCTTAGAGGTGGAGAAAGAGCCTCCGTGGCTGCTCCATCTGTCCGTCGGGAGGAGGAAGAAGCTAGATGTTGCAGCATGTTGCTTTTATTTTTGTATGAAGTTTCTTTTTGCGTCAGTTTTTTGCAATAGTTTCACTTTGCAGCATCGTAGGCACTCTAATGTTGCACTTTGCATGCTGCAGCCTGTTGTTTATTATTTTTTTAGTAAATTGCACTTTGCACTGGATATTGTGTATGAAGTTTCACTTTGCGTCAGGTTTTCGCAATAGTTTCATTTTGCACTACGATAGTGTTGCACTTTACACCACCCTAGGCACCCTATTGTTGCACTTTGCCCTAACCGGTTCATTTTAAGATCCAATTGGACTCGTTCATGATAATTTTTGGGCACATCACGGATATTGTGTATGAAGTTTCACTTTGCGTCAGGTTTTTGCAATAGTTTCACTTTGCACTACTGTAGGCACTCTAGTGTTGCACTTTACCCTAATCGATTCATTTTAAGATCCAACTGAACTTGTTTTTTTTTAAAAAAAAAGTACAACTCCCGATCTCTGCACCAACTAGAAATGCACACAGCCAAATAGACACCCAAATTCACCTAGAAGAAGACTAGAACCTGAGTGGTAGGGGTGTACACCCACACCTTCCCACCAACTGAACTTGTTCATGACAATTTATGAGCACATCACTATGGCCACGCGGGTGAGTCCCACGCTGACATGGTACCATAGTTAGTTTGTCCAAAAGAGAATTGTGAGGCTATCCTTCGTCTACCCAAAAGAGAAACCTAAGACAATCTTCATATGTCCAATGTATAACCTTCCCCCTATCCTTCAATATGTTTCCATCTGTCACAATTTTTAATGCAATGGTCATAAGGTAGAAAATTCTTTACCTTCTTACGTAAAAAAAAAAACATAACCAAACAAATTAGCTTGGGGCCATGTCAACATGAGGCTCGCCCGAGTGGTCGTAGTGATGTGGCCCAAATATTGCTAGGAGTGAGTTCGGTTGGACCTTAAAATGGACTAGCCGGGGCAAAGTACAACATTAGAGTGTATATGGTTGTGCAAAGTGAAACTATTATAAAAAATCTAGTGCAAAGTGAAACTCCACACACAATACCTGGTGCAAACAAGAATTTAATCTTTTTTCTATTCCTTCATTCAAGGAGGTAATTCAGACCCGTGGTATATTATAATAGGAAAAATATATATACCACTGCAAATGTTCTGGATTTTTTATCTGTCATTGCAAAGGTACCTCTCTATTACATGTCACAGTATTTTTGAAACCGTACCCTTATTTGCAGCTGTTGACCAATCAGGCTATGAAGTGATTGTGTAAGTAACATTTTGCCCCTATCTTGTCTTCCTCCTCCTCCTTTTTCTTCAAGCAGATTGGGATTCTCCTCAGATCTACCTTAACTTCTCCTTCCGGCAAGGTTCTTGGCCATTGTTGATGAGCCACGGCCATGGCTACTCCCTCAACCTCTAGCTCCAAGCATGCGCATAGTTAGAGCAAGGGACGTCGTCGGGCTGGCAGCGACAGTCGGCATCTAGATTTGAGCAGGGCGAAACAGAGCGGCAGCCGCGGATATATAAGAGCTTGCTAACAAACTCCAACGACTCCTCGGCTGGGTTCTCTAGCGCATGAGCACGACATCACTGAGGGGAGCCCATCCGCAGTGGCGTCTTGGCTAGAGAAGCTATGAGGTGGGTTGACGACGTCGACCCCCAAGGCACGACGGAGGTGCTCGATGCCGACTGCCTCTAGCGATGTCGAGGCTCGAGCAAGGCGTTGCGGAGTTGAGGAGGTCGAGGCGACGGCCACAGCGTAGGCCTCGTGGGCGAGGCGGCGGCAACGAAGAACTCGGGAGCGGGGTGGCAATCATAGAGGTTGTTTGCTTCGCTACCTGTGCCGTGCCTGCCTGACCGGGAGAGCCCTGGAGGCTGCCAGGTATTTGCTTGGATGGCAACCTGCGTAGCGTGCCAGGCCCAGGCCATTAGATTGAGCGCTTGGGAGCAGGAAGCAGTGCCTGGAGTCAGACTTCTAATCCATCGTTGATAGATTCGATCCAACGTTCTATTTCTCATTCACCAATTTCAGGCACCGGCTTCTAACCAAACAACTCATTTTCAGGTTTGCCTGGCCAGACAAAAATCATCTACTTTTCACGCTACCTCTAGGCACCACTTTTTCCCAGACATGGAATCCAGGGCACCAACCAAACAAGCCTATAGTGCGGAGCTCGTGGGAGGAGTGGTGGCCACTGAGCGGACCTCAGCGGTGGGGCGACGAGGTACCACGGTGTGGGACGGCGCGGTGAGGGCCCGGCTATGGCATGGCCCGACACCAAGGAGGGAGAAGCGGTGGGGACGAGGACGACGGCGCCCATCGAATTTGGTGGAGGAAGGTAGAGAGAAAGAGGAGATCAGGTGGGGAAGAAGAAAGGAAGTAGTGGCGAGTGGAGAAGGAAGAAGACATAGGTAATTTGGCCAATTTGGAAAACCTGACAAGTAAAATCTAACAGAGCTAACAGCAGTGCCTAAAAGGGATAACGTTTTTTAAATACAGTGGCATGTAAGAAAAATGTCACTTTGCAATGACATATCAGGGATCTGAAATATTCGCATGGTTGTGATTTGTGAAGGAGTGGATGAGTGTCACAGCGTTAGATGTGACTGTGATTCTCTGTGCATGGGAGACCTAAGCTAGATACATCCTATGACTTTAGAGTTTAATGAATTGGCAATGATATTGTGCAGCTATCTCTCCTAATTTGCTACATATAAGGTATATTTATTTTATTTCCTATCATAAGATGTATTATTTATTATTTGTATTTCCATCATCTAACTATCGCCTAGGCAAGTGCCTAGGCGGCTAGGTGGCCTAGCGTCCTGAGGTTGCCATGACTTGCCGGAGTGCCGTGACGGCTATTTGTAATATTGCTGTGAACAACGACAATCAGTTCCCTGCCCCTGTGGCGACGTCGATGGTGATCAACGCCATTCATCTCACTAGGATCTCCATTGGGTTCATGGTCGCAGCCATGCTTATCGGGATAGTGCATGGCAGTAGTAATCAACAAGCTTCTTTACTCTTTAGGACTAACATAACGCACTAAACTAGTCCTCTCTTACTAAGTTATGGAAGTATACGATGTTAGATCGGCCTATGACACGCAGTTCCTCGGCTCAGTGCAAAAACCTTGGGTCCATTATCTGGAAGCCGTAGGCACGGCAGAAATGCAAAAAAAAAAATCACCGAAACGGCACTGCATAGCCGTAGTTAACAGGTCACTGGTGTCCACTATGTAGCATTCATCATGAAACGGCACTGCATTTGTTCACCGAATTCTCTTACACCAGAAGAGTTTGGAGTCTAATTTCGAATTGGCTTCGACGACAAACTCTAGACCCTGGACACTGGGACGTCCATGCTAGCTAGCATCCTAGAATGGTGGACCGAGCGGGTGCAGGGCGAGATGGCCAACAGAGATCCAGCCTAAACACGGTAATTATCATAGTTATCGATACTGTATCGGTACCAGCAGGTACGGCCGGTACATACCATATTGTTATTTAAACTTGTACAGAGTAGCCTACGTACCACACCGGTCATACTAGTGGAATTAATAATACCATCTATTAAACTATGTGTTATATTTGATAGTACTACTATGTATTTGGAATAATACTACAAATAATATTTGATGTTTATATAATTAAACAAATATATACTTATAAATATATATACATGTATTATTATATTAAATCCAAAACGGTATACCGGTATGGACCGGTACTAGAACGTATCATTTCAAGAACTAAACCGGTATGACCTCTGGTACGGTATTAACAAGTATGGTAATTATCCTTGCTCTTTGACAAATTTGGAAAGAGAGAAACATAATCAGGAGCATTTTTCAGAACCAATGGAACATGGCGATCATAACAGCGGCAATCATAAAATAAAATAAAAAAGAGAGAGAGAGAGAGAGAGAGAGAGACTCGTGCATGGATCCTTTGAGCTCACTTCTGCCGTAGGATAACCTACTCACTTTAACTTAGCTCTGTCCCCTTTTAGTTCTTTTGAGTAGGAGCCTATTGAGTGCAGGAGCGGATCTACTGTAGCACATCATGGTGCACAGAACACTGGATTTAAAAAAATTTTTCTTTTAATATAACTATGTATATATAATATGGACACCTCTAACCCAGCATGAGGGAACATCCCAAGCCATAACTCAGCCGAACAGATTCATCTTGCCTCAGGGACCCTCGGTCATTTTCGTTCTGGATCCGCCATTATTTTCCTACTTCTTTCTTAAATGGAATAATAGCAGAGCTTCTGTTATTTCCTCAAAAAAGAAAAAAGATTGGTCTCCTTGTATTTTCTTACAAGTTCCGTCACTGTTTGCAAGTATGCAAAGTTGCAGATTCGACCATCACGCATTCACAACCTCACCACCTACAAAATGTAATTAATGGAATAGTAAAATGAGATTAAAGCAGTGCAAGAACGAAGAATAATAGCGTATATATATAACGGCATGTCATGCGTACGTATGTACGTACGTACGCACCGTTAGGGTGCATGACCTGACCGGTGATGTAGGAGGCGTCCCGGGATGCGAGGAAGACGTAGCAGGGCGCGACCTCGTGCGGCTGCGCGGCGTGGCCCATGGGCTCCTCCGTCCCGAACGCGGCCACCACGTCGGGCGGGTTGGCGGCCGGTATCAGCGGCGTCCAGACAGGCCCGGTGCGACGCCGTTGACGTGGACGCCCCTGCCGGTGAGCTGCAGGGCGAGCGCCCTCGTGAACGCGACCACTGCGCCCTTGGTCGCGCAGTAGCCCAGGAACTGCGGGTTCCACCGGTACGCGTTCAACAACGCTGTGTTTATTATGGCACCTCGTGTTATTGTTTCGGAGGGTAATCATAATTAGACATATTGATTACTATTCGTTTGCTTAGTAGGACACTACTTCAACAAATAATAAGTCTTACCAAAGTCTACGTATCAAAATAATAAGATAGAAATTATACTTTATTCCAGTATTTAGCCACGTAATGTTAGGACCTACATTACAAGTAGTAATTTACAACTGATAAATTAGGCTAAATCCTCTGGCTTGTCTTCCATGCTCCATTGGTCCTCTCTCTCTCTCTCTCTCTCTCTCTCTCTCTCTCTCTATATATATATATATATATATATATATATATATATATATATATATATATATATATATATATATATATATATACATATATATATATATATATATATACATATATATATATATATATATAGTGCTAATGGTGATTTGGGTGCTAAGATGCTAATGCCAATTTTGGCAATTATATCTGGATTAACAGCCAAGATTAATGCGAGCTCCCACCACTACTACAAAAATAATAAATGCTGGACACCTAATCAGAAATGGTTCATCGAAACCGTCTGTATTAAACACAATCACAGACGGTTTTTGTGTAGCGACTGTCTGTGTTACTTTTCGCACAAAAAACCGTCTGTAAAGAGGTAATATCACACACGGTTCATGATGAAAACCGTCTGTGAAGTATCACAACGGTTCGTAAAAATAACCGTCTGTGACATTTAGAACTATCACAAACAATTTTTAACAAACAATCATATCACAGACGGTTCTATTATGGAACCGTCAGTGATACATATCACGCTTTATTAGTAAGAGCATTGCTAGGGTTTGCGCTCTATACTCGTCAATCCCCAGTGCCCTTACTCTCGCCCGTTCCCCTCGCCCCCGACCTCAACGCCGTCGCCCGAAGCCTCCTCCCCAACCCCGTCACCGCCGGTTGTGACACCACGGTCACACAAGACACTCTCCCAGCTACCTCTCCACCGACCTTCCTTGGCTACCCCCTCGGCCAGATTTGCCAGGTTTGCGCATGGGGCTCTCCCTCCGGCAGCTCGGCTTGAGTTCACCCGTGCGCCGGTGGCTCGTCCCTTGCTTAGCTGTCGGTGCCGCTCGCTTGCCTCTCCTACAGTTTGAATTTTATGCTTGAGCATTGAATAGTATTTTGATGTTTGATTGATTTATGCATAGTGGGGAGATGAATATCGGTTGTGCTGGTGGTGGTTATTGCCACCGTTGTCGCGTCGCACTGAGGTAAAGTACTCCTCCTTATTCTCTATCTCGTTCCCTCCCCTTTGCACTGTGATGGTGTTAATGATGATATGGATGATACTGCTAGTGTGGCGCGCATGCTCTTGAGCCCCACTCAAAGTGAATTTTTGTGGGCTCGTGAATTGCTCTATGATAAATTGATGTCACAAATGCAATTGGATGTGACATTATATATAGATTGTGTCTTGAGCTATTAGATTACCTGCTGTTATGTGTTGTTTCGAGCATGCAATTTATATATTTTGATATACTTGATGTCCTACATCATAGTTGATAGTATCTTGATAGATTTTATTCTTGTGTACAACAAATAAGTTAATCTCGAATGATTTGCTTGAACTAGTCTGAATATATTAGTAAGTTTTAATCTTGTGCAATTAACCTTCTGAGAGCAATAATCAATCTTCTTAATCTTACCTTTGTCTGTGTAATCAACTAGCCTCTCGCCATTCATTTCACTTTTGCCAGGTACGTCCTACCATTCCATTCCTGATCTCTTCTCTATAAAGTCTCCAAATAGTGGCTGCTTGTGTCTTTAAAATCGGCATCATATATATATTGTTCGTAGTCCCTTAGCCATTTTCGGGGTCATCCACGCAGCATGAGGAGGATGAGACAGCAGCCACGGACAACTTCATTGAGCCCATGCAAGTTTAAGAAGCATGGCTGCTAGGAGAGCGTCAGGACATCCAATTACCTGGATATCGTCGATAGGTAATTGGACGTCGCTATGTTCAGAAATTGACGTAGACGCGCAGGTGCTCCGACTGGGAAGTGGCTTTATGTATCAGCAACCAACCATTCCTTGATGTCAAGTCGTACCGTAGAACTTAGATCAAGGAATGGTTGATTGCTGATACATGAAGCCACTTTCTAGTCGAAGTACATGTGCGTCCACGTCACTTTCTGGACATAGTGACGTCCAATTACCTATCGACGATATCCAGGTAATTAGATGTCCTAACGCTCTCCTGACAGCCATGCATCTTAAAGTTGCATGGGCTCGATGAAATTGTCCGTGGCTGCTATCTCATCCTCCTCATGCTGCGTAGACGACCCCCCCCCCCAAGTGGCTGAGGGACTACGAACAATACCGGTTTTAAAGGCACAAGCAGCCACTGCTTGAAGACTTTATAGAGAAATGTCATCACAGACGGTTTCAGCTATAAACCGTTTGTGATATGCAACTACCACAAACGATTTCATTTAAAAATCGTCTGTGATACATCATCTATCACAGACGATTTCATCTACAAACCATCTGTGATAGTCAATTATCACAAATGGTTTTGAGTTAGTAACCGTTTGTGATGATATTTTTGAACCGTCCGTGAAAACCTTTTCTGTAGTAGTGCACCTCCAATCCACTTAATCATTAATGCACCAACATTAAATACCCTATATGTTTCCACCTTCAAAGTTGTTCAATCCAGATCCAACGACCAAGATTGACATTAGCACCTAAATCACCATTAGCACTAAATATGTTACACACACACACACACACACACACACACACACATATATCTCTACTACTTAAAAGAAGAAGTTTACCGTCGTCCGTCCTCCGTCCTCAAACTCTCTTCGGTATCCGTCCAATCAATAATAAACCGGCGACTCAGATCATCTCGCACCATATCACTCGCGCTGAGAGCATCGTCCCATCATCCCACCTCACCCACTAAAATACCGTAACCACCCCACCGCACCTACTCCGTTTTCTTTTCCCCTTCCCCACCCCCTTCGGCTCCCGCACCCGATCGGACGTCGCCCGACGCCGCCGTTCTCCGCCTGACCCCACCGTCCCTGCGCCCCAACTCCACCGACCTCCCGCGAGAACCATCGGCCTCCCTCTTCCCCGCTCCCGACGCTCTCTTCCCCGCGCCCGACGCCATCGTCCTCCCTCTTCCCCGCGCCATGTGGCCGTGCGGTGCTCGTTCCCGCCGGTGGAGACGGCGAGGATAAAGGTCGGAGGTGACAGCAACAACGCCGTCAACCGCATGATTGGCAACGGCCTCCAGGTACCGGCGGTGCTCCTTGGCCCGTTTTTTTTTTTAAGGAACTCCTTGGCCCTTAATCTCCCGAAATTAGGCTTCCTTTCTTTGCGGTGCTCGAAATCTAGATCCATTTCATAGTCCGAATTGAATTTTCACAGCAAGTTAATCTACGCCTTGTTTCCATCCTCCCCATCCAATCCATGCCACCATTCGTGATATACTTTTGTTCAGCATATGAGGCTTTGTGGACTAATTATGCTGTTGTTTATGATATGCGTATCACATTGGAAATGACTCCATAGAAACATGTACTAATCGTGAAGTCCAATGTAGTATAATTTAACCGAGTTGTTTCTTATTTGTCCCTTGTTTGTTTCTTAAATCGATAACTAAATTATACAATTTGTGGTGTTGAGTTTTCCCAGTAGCTTTTGAATTCACAAGCGCAATATCCTCTGCAAATTGGAGAGCGATTGACTTGTGGGATAGGTAATATTTTTGTTTTCTTATGAACAAATGACGTGTTTAAGAAATGTTTTGCGTGTAAAGGCATTATCCTTTATGCTACTTAGCCTTTTGTGCAAACACGTGTTGGCGACTGATAAACCGAATGGAATTAAGCGATGAGAACAGATGGATAAATCTGAGATTCTGATTGTAATTTCCATTGAAAATAGCACCGTAATAACTAGATTCACTAATTATGTTTGTGCATTCAGTCTGGTGGAAATCCTAATTTGGGAGAGCAAGTGCTGAGGAATCAAAGGAAGCTATAGCCAATGCCCTAAGGGATTCGGTCTTGTCTTCATAATTTGGAATGGGAGGTGGTGCTGGATCCGATCTTGCTCGATTGTTGCCCGGATATCAAAGGAAGTGTTATCTAACTGTTGGTTGTCACCTATCCATTCAGCTCCGAAGGACACAAGCGCTCTCTAAAGGCAAGTATTTTAGTCTTTTCCTCCTAAGTAAGTACAAGTTATGTGGTCTCACCCAGCAATATTTGGTAATTAATTTTGTTTAAGCTTGGAATGGATAGAGGAGGTATTATCTTAAGGAATGGTAGGTCAGACACTAGCTGTAAGAAGTAGCATTACCTGTAGTCTTGTCATTTTCAGTTTTTGGACTGGTGTCTTGCACTCATGTGAGCTAACTATTGTGCAATTCTTGTATTGGCGAACTGTAATGTTTGGTGTTAATTGGACTAAATTATGTTTTTTCGACTCCCCCTAATTTTGTTGTATACAGTTTGTAGCTATGTGCTTTGTGAAAATATCCCAAAATGCATTTCGCTGTCAACTTATCATCATTTGCCCGGTGTGGATTCATTTGGTTGTTTGGGACCTTTGAATTTCTATATGCAACTATTTATATTTGTTTTGGAACACTTTCCTGTTCAAGTTGTTTTTTTTTTCCTTAGTCAATTTATTTTCTTTGTGCCCATTTCAGGCACTGGAAGCATTAGAGAAACTGGAAAGGAGTGTAAACACACTTATTGTGATCCTAAATGATCGGTTATTAGATGTCTTGAATAATAAAGATCTGTGATCCCACATGATGTATGATGACTAATTGACTATCTATTCAGAAAAGGTTAGTAACAACTTTTCAGTTTAACGATATATATTATCCTTTGGTATTGTCTTATCTTGCAGTCTTTGCCCATTTAATTTCACCGTTCCCCTTTTTTGAGGTAAGCCAAAGATGATTCATATGACATGATTGCACGTGGAGAACCGTTAAGTCCCAACCAATAATTTTCCACAGAAATGCTACTACTCTCGAAATAGTATGAACTGCTGCGGGGGGTGTACATAGGGTCCAATCTGCAGGGGTCATGTAAATACATAGGCCCCTTCCTTTTTGTCGAGTTAGACGGCGCAAAAGCTCCATGGTGATCTGGAGTCTACCAATAAATGAGGCCCCATATTTCTCATGGAAAAATTGGATTGATGAAGAATATCAAGTGTGTTATGCAGCTTAATTTCCTCCTAGAGGTCACAAACCTTGATAAGGTCTTCTCATCCATCACAAGTGTGCCCGTATGATTCTTGGGTCATGTGTGTTTAACTGATCATTATTGATGGTGCCACGGCTGTAGGCAACCATCAGCCCATCGTTAGACAGTAGCAAACGACAACAAATTGCAACCCAAAATATATCTAAGTCGATGGCTTTTAAAGAAGGATCCGTGATTTTAGTTCTCGTACTTGATCGCATCTAAGCTATATACAGTATAATATATATTTTGGATTCGGAATCTTTGAAGGGCCATCGAATTACTTCGCAGAACATGTAGGCATTCCTTGAATATACTTGTGTCCAAAATATATCTAAACCTAGGATTTCAACGAGAATTGTCAATGTCCAGTGGAAATATGAAGCTAGCTGTCTCTATGTTTTGGTAGCAACTAGCAAGGTCAAACTGATAGCATCATGCAGGTGTTCTGCATATACTTTGCATGTGAAATGTCATTTTATTGATAAAGGCTTGGATATCATCTATTTGAACTCCCTTGCAACTACTCTTTTGTCAGGAGAACCTCACTCCAAAGCTAGTTATCAAGACTGCTAAGATACTACGAAGAGAAACTCCTACTGTGAGTTGCTTTAGCAAATTTTGTAGATTGCTTTACAGGGTAGGCAAAAGCTTTTGCATAATAATGTTGTCTTTTTTGCAGGTTGGCACACAAAATGCAAAACGAAAAAACTGTGGACCCGCTGGAGGGAATACTACGTAGCACAGTGAACCCAAGCCTCCTAACTGCTAGGTTTGGTTTGAATTATAAGCGCATTAATAAATAAGCTTGCAACATATGGCATGCAAATGATGAAAGGCAATGTGTTGTTTGAATTTCGCTTTTGTTTTGTTGTCAAATCAATAGCTCGTGTCATCCGATTTTTGTTAGTGATTTTGTTTCTCTTGATGAATCATGCCGTTGTTCGATGTGAGGATGTCAAATTAGCTTTGGGATAAGAGGATCATCTCATAGTTGAGTGGTTAATATTTTTGTTGTATTAAATCTTACTCATCAATGTACAGGTGAGGGAACATAGAATTCCCTCTTACCATTCGAAAGAGTTCACAGCCCTATGAGCATTGTCCATTGGATTTTTGGTGTTTTGCTCTACCTTGTTCTGTTTTGAAGAATGCATCTGTTGAAGTGTTAAGTCAGAAGTGATGGTTGACGAGAGCTGTTGTAATTCATGCTGCAAAGTGTTTTTTTTGGAAAAGAATGGGAAATGATGCCCTTGAATGGAAGCCTTGTGTTATTTTCATTACTTTTGCTGAAGTGGTGTTTGAACTGTTGTAGTTGTCTAAATAATTGAATAGGTCAAAATTGATATTGAGATATTATTTATTTCTAAATTGTGATTTTGATTGGTCATCTAATAATCTGGTCAAAACTGAGAACTAAACAATTCAAGAGCAATTCATCGGTTCTGTGATTGTAACATTTGGATATATTTTCTCATAAGATCTTTATATTTATAGGTGCTATGTTGTTTAAATGTGCTATATTCCTACCAAAACGGATCATAATGCTAAAAAATCACATGTGTGTTAAGCACATTGCTTAGAAATCATTGATGCAAAGTATGAATTTCCGTTGCAACGCACGGGCACATGGCTAGTATATATATATAGGCAAATTGTATGGTACTCCTGGGAGTACGTACTTCCACCTCTCATATACCACTTTAATTGTATGATGATACCTCTTTATCAATTTGAGCATAATTCAATAATAATTATAAGATACCCCAAAGTGAGTTTCATAAAAAAAAATCATTAAAGTCCACTTTTTATAGCAAATTTTGTGTATATACTTCTTTTATATATGAAAAGGGGTATATAGCAAAAAAAAAAAAAACAAAGGACTTCAATGAAAATTTTTCAATCAAGTCGTATTGGAGTATCTTATAATCGGTATTTAAGTATACTGAAAGTGATAAAAAAAAGTATAATATATGCGTTTAAGTAGTATATTAAAAATAGGAGTACATACTCCCAGAAGTACGAAATGGGCGTCATATATATATATATATATATAATTTTGGATATCGATACGATTTCTAACATGCAAATTTGATCATTATTTTTTTATATGAATATGTTCATAAAATAATATAAAATCATTATATTATGATAATATTTTTCATAGCTAATCTAATGATATCATTTTCGCATTACCAATACAAATAGTTTTTTATATATTAGTGATCAAAGTTAAAAAACAAATTAACTCCATACTTTCTAAAACATCATATATTTATAAACATATCTATGAACGGACGAATACTTTATGTGGCAATGCCTCCATGACATATATGAAGAGAGGAAAAGAGTCCTACTCCTACATGCACAGATGATTGCGTCGCAAAAGGGGAGCAGATCAGGGGCCAAGTGGCAGCCGCATTGCATTGCGCGTGCATGCAGCCATGTTGATGCAATTTGGGCCATTGTGGTTTCGACTGCGTGCTTTTGCGCATAGAGCTTGCACGACATGCGCACGTACAGAAGTTCGGCTCCAAGTCCATGGACCATGGGCCTTCATGCACGCATATCCGGAGAACATTTCAGTATTTCTGCGGCAATTAAAGATCATAGGATAGCTCAAAAAGGCTTATTTTCTGATCAAACATATAATCCCAGAATGTAAAGTTCATTAACATTTCTCAAACAAATTCCCTCACAATTTACAGGCACAGCCGCGCAAAGGACTCCTAAGTATTTGCAGACAAGAAAAAACTGTGATATTCGGCCGGCCTCTGGAACACGAAAGCACTTGGCGCAAAACTTTGACACAGATAGAGTAGGGGCTGTTTGTTTGATGGCCAAAATGAGCGAGCCAAAATTTTGACGGAGCCAAAACCTAAGCAAAACCAAATATTGACAAAAAGAGCGTTTTTTGGATTGTGGTGAAACTAAAATTTTGCGTTACTAAAATTTTGGTGAGCGATTTCTTCACCTTCGGATTGCCAACATACGATATTAGATTTCATTGGTGTTACCAAATTTTGAAAGCAAACCAAACTGCATCAGATTTTCGTTGGTGTTACTAATATTTGGTTTGATTTGCAAGCCCTGACTACTAGTGAAAAAAAAAAGAGAAGAAATTGGGGTTTTAGCAGCAGGTAGGAGACGATCCTAGGGTCGAAAGATCAATTGGGAATCCGTGTATCAGTTCTCAGAGCGTCGATGTCTAGAAATATTACTGATGTGTTGTCCTTGGTTCTCAACTTCCTAGCTTCAGTTAGCACATGATCCGCTACTTTGTCTGCTGAAGTTTTGTGATCGTTGTTCCTCTCCTTATACTGCAAAATGGGACACAAAACTAGCATCACACAACTTGAATAAAATGTGATTAAGCACCGATTGATCTCTTACCTCAAGGACAAGCTGCACTGCCCTTTTGGTGCTGATAACATCCCATAGCCCATCGCTGCAGGGGGGCAACACAAAGAACATGTCATACAATGGGTGCATTACATCAGTAAGCATGAGTTTCGTAGATATGAGATTTGTGTTACCTAGCAATAAGCGCAAAAGCTGAGCATGTTTTGTGATGTGAACCACTTGGCTCACATATGGTTCTGAACTGAACCTTGAATCTTGTTCTTTCAGAAACTTATCTCCAAGCATCCTGCAAAGGTTTAGTCCTGTGGAAATGAAGAGGAGATTTTGGCATCATTGCTGGTCAAGTCTGCGTTAGAAGTAATAAGGTGTCATACCACATATACGGCTTTCACCATCTTTCAGGGGATGTCCTGATTTTGCTATCCGGGCTCGTTCTGTCGTACTAATTACTCGATGATCTTCTGTCATTGTGATTGTTCTCCCATCGACACTGAAAAAGGTATATATTTATAGTATTGTAGAGCTTGACAGAAAAAAGAACTTCCGAAGCATGGCCTATGTATATCTATGCTATCCATAGTTTTTATATAGAAGGGAGGCATTAGTTAACTTTGAATGGATACGAAAAATGCATATTTCACATATAACAAGTGAGTGCAGTATCTTAGAGAAAACCAAAGATGTTGGTATTACTTCATAATACATGCTGAGTCACCAAGATTAGCACATTGGGCAAAGCAATCTTTGTTCTGATCAAACCAAATAAGAAGGGCGGTTGCAGTACAACCCTGGAAAAGATAGACAGACATGGTAAGCCATAGAAGTTCGTGTGATATGTTGAATAAATGGTAAGTCAAGCAATGGCAAAGGGTATTTCTACTGCTTTTTATGTACGGCCTCTAATTGAAGAGCGATATAGCCATATACAGCCCATTTTGAGCCTAGGTGTTGCCAAACAAAGAGTTTTAGTCGGAGACTCAAAACTCATAAAATCAGTAAATCTTTGTCCGTGGTTCATGGGAACCTTCACTCACAAAAGACTTCACGAAGTTTCATGTATCCATTTTGGAACCAAAATTAAAGATCCAAAGTATCTTTTGTACATCCAGAAAACCAATATGTCAGGGGACTTCAAATCCAGGGAAGGTTTAAAGGATAGAAAATTAAATTGCAATAGTGTATCATATTGGAAAAAAAAAGTTCACAAGCATAGCTATGTATGTTCCTGCAATCAATTATACCAAAGTAACCAAACAAATGTGTGGATAAACATTGTAAGAACCATATGACTTCATTTATTTCATCAGGTTAATAAACTACGAGAAATATGATTAACAGCAACATATTCGACAATACTAAAATGCATACACCAGGCAAGAAATCCAGATAAAAGGAAAACCTCATACTGATGATTGATTGCAGTTTCTGTCAAGGCAAAGGCATATTTAAGAACATCTGAAGCATTGTGGCATGAAAGAACTCTTTCTTTTGTTTCCTGTTGAGACAAAATGTTTGCAATGTTCTCTGGAAGAATCCTAGAAAACGAAAGCAGTCATCAGTTCAACATATAGATCATCGTATCAAAGCTCGAAATCGAGAGCAGGTTCAAGCAACTCATACAAGAGTGCCCATATTCTAGGGTGAAGTCATGCTGTGCACTTGATCAAATGAATAGGCATAACTAGCTTACCTGCTGGCAGCTCTTGCAGCCTCATCCCCTCCATGGCCATCAAAAATGCTAAACAGCCCAAACTGTATAAAAATTCGATATCAGAAATGAGTGCTACTCTTTGCAAAAACTAGTTACTCCCATACCTGTTCCACGCCACTAAGAGGATACTGGCAGCAGCTGACATCCTCCATGGGAAGTTTCTTTCCAGTTCGACGGGCTATCATTGGATCAGATGCCATACCAACTCCAACAGGCACTTGTTGATTTTGTTGAGAAATTTGGACCTAGTGAGGTAGCACTATCAGAAAACTACTTTATGCACAAAGATAGATGCAGTCAAACAATCTCCAAGAAAGAAACAGTGCTAGACTTAAATCATGGAGTTCAAATATGTTGACGAGTTTCTTGCATCTATAGGCTTCACCACTTCAGTGTTCTCATGGCATGTGGTACCGGGTAGATCAGCTTACAAACTGAACTGGTAACAGGAAATGTAATTGAGCATGGTCACATCACTGACATGTTTGAGTATGCAGATACGATGCCAATTTGAACAGCATATAGTTGGATTTATATGATAACAATGACATTAGGCTTTCCTTCCTAGCAGAAGGATAGTGTTTGAGTGCCTAGTAAACCAAAGATATTGGCAGTCAAAAATTCATGCTACTGATTGCAAAACAAGTCATAAAACGCTTCAGTGCATATGTAAGAATGTACTGGAATGAAAATCATTAGGACTTACAGATACTTTTGATGAACTCCCAAGTGTTATAGTATCACCATCTGCAAGTTCAGCAGGCTCACCCCAACGCCTAGACCCAACATCAGGATGGTTAACTGGCTGGGAATTCAAGAAAGTTCCATTTAAACTGCCCATATCCACAAGTTCCCATTTGAGTGTCTGCAATATAAAAGTAATAATTTTAATGGGAATGGAAGAAGGCTAGAGATATTCGCAGGTACAAATGCCATATGAGTGGAATATGTTATTTTTTAGACTGTTGAGTTGTTCATAAATGCAAAGTCTGTCCCTAGTACGATTTATGGATCAAAGATACCAAATATAATCTATGTGGTTTTCCTCTTATATGCTGCAACCTGGAAATGCCCAAAACTTTCATATTTACAACCAAAGGAAATGACCTAAATATGTAAGGCATCATCAAGCAAAGAAGACATGATAGCATCATTAACTGACAACAGAAACAACAGTTGCAAACTCCAGAAACAGTTAACAGAAAAGGTTGAAGCACTGAAAGTCCCAGCAGAAGCAAAAACACTGACAATTACCTCTGCAGATATTTCAATTTCCGAAATGATCTAAAATTTGGATATAGTGGCAAATCATACAGGCTGAAGGTGAAACAATAAGAAAAGCTGTGAAGATCTGAGCAACTTACATTTGCATTCCAGTCAATCCGTGCATGCTTTCCGGACACCTCTGAGTCATTTAACACCAAATCACTTGGAGGAACCCTTCCAAGAGTCATCCGGAGCATGGACGTATTACCTGACTGCAGGTAGCGGTTTATTCCATGAGATGGGCCAGCTATGACCTCCAAGGCTAGGTGGCTTCCTGCACTCCTAGCAGGTGATTAAACAGCATGAGCATATGCATGTAAATGCCAATATTTGCAACATACGAGCCATTAGAACATCTAAATAATTTAAGGGACATTTTACCGACTGTAGTATCCTTCACAGGAAGGCTACCATTATGATTTTCCTCTCCAGAATCCTCTCTTATGTGCTTCACATCAGCTGTTGGCCCACTTGCCTCTGCTGTACGCTGAAGTGTACTTCCCAAATGGATCTCTTCTGTTGGACCATTTGTAACATCAATTACATGAGTTTCTCCTGCAAATAAAAAGAATTATAGATTTTTAAATTTTATGATGATGGTTAATAAAGGAGCTAAGTACAATCAAAATAGCAAACATAATTATGAGGACTGCTGCTGTATAATATAATAACGAAAGTCTGGGTGTAAATATGTATATACCTTCAATAAGATGAGATTCAGTGGGATAGATAATCCCTTTATTAACAAGGCCATGAGTCCTGGGTGAAGTGTTACTCCTATTTGCCCGAATTCCTGATTCACCAACAATACTACTACAAAGGTAATTGCTTGGGCCTGAGTAGTCATCCAAATTGTCGGATATGAGAGGCCTGTTAATATCATTGTCCTACAAACAAAGAGTGATATCAATTAAATATATAATACCACCACCTGACATTGATAAAAAAAATATCATTCGATTTACATATTTGTATTTATTACATTATATGTGATACTGTGATAGTATTTGTATATAGCTACATTTCAGCAGCAAAAAGTTTCTTATCTTCTACAAGACAATTCTGTAAGATTAATGAAATGTGGTACTTCATGCTCTTAGCAAGAAAGCAAGAATCGCAAATCATGTACATTTTCATGACGACACAGTTGAACATTTAAGTTAATCATCAATGTACTGAGGTCGAAGTGGCTGATAACAGAAAGGTCTACAGAAGTAACAGAACAGGGAAATGACATAGGTAAAAGAACATGAAAAATGACTGGAGTAAAAAAAAAGGCAATCCGTTTCATTGAGAAGCGTTCACTGTAAAAGGTGATGCTTTTGACAACCAAAAATAAAATGAAATTGAAATATGCAAGATAACCGTTGTTTAGTTGTTCCCCCATTGCGTCTAAGAACAAGGCAGCTGAGCCAATACCACAACAAATCCCCCCCCCCACCCACCTCAATTGAGCTGCAGCTTAGTTTGTTGATGATCAAAATGGCAAAGGCACTAAATAATCCAATCAAACCTCCATGTTGGCTCTTTTTTTTTTTGAAACAGAATGTTGGCTCAAATATTAGAACAGAAAGAGAAAGAGAACATGGCCCCTCACTCGTACATGATGTATACCTCAATGCAACAGATTTCAGTATCAACAGTCACCACCAACTACAGTCTAGCGCAGGGAACAGATTTCAGCATCAACATGGCCCCTCACTCGTACATGATGTATACACCCGCTACAATTCAGCCAGGTGTTCAACACTACGTGGCATCAAGCCACCAAGAACACCAAGAACGCCGTGACCGCTATCCCAAGACCTGAAGATCAAATCGCCCACCAAACAGAACCCCTCGAACTAATAACATCAATCAAGATTCGCACCATCCGAAAATGTCGAGCCACGCCATCACTCCCCACAACGGTTCCATTCCGTGATCAAGAAATGGAAGGAACAAACGGAAGCGAGGGATTCCGAGATCTGACCTGAGGGGAAGCGGGAGATGAAGGCGCCGCGGGCGCGCCCCGCCGCCATCGCCGGCAGGCGAGGACGGCCAGACCGAGGACGGCGAGGGTGGCCACGGCGGCCCCGCTGACGGCGAGGGGAGAAATGGCCATGGGCGCGGGGGAACTCGAAGGCTAAGGCGCCGGCTGCCGGTGGCCGCGGAGGAAGGAATTGACACTTCTTTATGTTTGTTTCCCCTTTTTCATTAATTTTGTTGCTGCAAATTACATCGGTTTTACGGGTTTTTTTTAGAAACAGGCAGCTGTCTGTTGTATTAATACAGAAGAAACCAGATCAGAACCAAAAGAAAAGTCTATAATATGATTCGAATTTTAATTACACAGTATAAATTGCTCCAAGCCTTTTAGCTCCAGCTAATTATTACGGTTTTTTATTGGTTCATGTTTTCTTGGTTGAGGTGAATTTTACGAGAGGTATTTTTTTAAGATTCGAGAGGTACAATTAACCTGTAGTTTTTACTTATACTCTATTCCACACTTACATTGCACCAAACTAGTTATATGTTCATGTTAAGATCGATAGTGAGTTAAGTCCTGACTCCTAATCCCGCCCCAAAAATGGTGTCCATTACCTTGAAATCAGGTGGGTCGGAAAAAACATACTCCATTTGTTTGAGCCATGTGTTTTGTTATTATTTACATATTTAAATATGTTGCTTATTTGCATTTGATAGGATATATAAAACATGTTTCGTGTTAGTTTAAGAGTTTTTCAAGTTTTTGCCGAGTTAATTTGACACCTCAACACTATAATCACATGGTCAGCGATTTTAGCCGTTGTAGAAAAATGAAACTACAACATCACAACAGTAGTGGATGTGTTGCAAACAGCAGGTGCAGATGCATCCTATCCTGTTTGATTGCTCCAGGCTTCTAGATCACACCAGATTGTTTGGTTTCTCGCCTAACATAATAATCAAAGCACATCACGCAGAAAAAAGAGTCCAATAAGAAAAACATCACTACATCAACATCATTGACAAAATGCCATGACCTTGAAAAAAAGGGAAATGAGGTTGAGTGAAAAAAATTAAATGACAGGTCTCACATCCGTCACTCGATGTTAGGTTTAACGAAGATAGAAGGGCAAGTCACCTGTGTGATTATAGTTAGAAAGATGAATAAATCACAGCAAGGCTACCATTAAAATTTTATGATGACTCAGACAACAACATTCAACAACACAACATAAGTTCAGACTTCAAACTCAATACGTGTGATATATATTGGCATATGAAATAAAGAAACCGATCTCTAGTAAAAAAAAACAGATAATAATAAAGAAACCAATCCATGGTGGGAACACGAAACATTAGTTGTCATAATGGTCATCCAAATAGCGACCGCTATAATTGTCTGACAAGCGCAACAATAGTGGTGGTCAGATAGGCGACCCGACCCGGCACGCACAGGCATGAGGCGGCCCGGCCCATCCTAGCACGCGAAAATAGATGGGCCGTGTTGGCCCACGTGCTAGGGAGGCAGCCCAGGCACGGCCCGATGGCCTTTCGTGTCATGTTATATCGGCCTGAGCCCATTTGGCACAACAGGTCGGTTGTGGCCCACTTAGTTTGTTAGGTCTGAAAAATTAAAAAAAATATATATATAGAATTCAGAAATAGATGTGAAAATTGTAAAAAAAAAAAAGGCAAGTATATTTAAAATATAATAAATAGCTTTATTAATATTCAAATGGATGCCTCGTTAAAACTTTTGTCAAGTAAAAACTCAACATGAGAAAATATTGGCAAACGAAAAAGAGTACAACCTATAGTTCTACATACATCCTTGTTCTATGTGTCGTTGTCTAGGTACTGATTTTTTAACACCACTGGCAACCCTGGATTTTTCACATAGTGTTGTGTTCATGAATCAACTTATTCCTAGTCTTTCACAGTTAGAAGTATCTTCACCATCTTACTTGTGAGATGTGTTCTTCTCTCCACCAATATTCTTCCAGAAAGACTGAAAGGATACTAAGAGGGAACCGTCGAAATAGAAACAATTAACACATCACGTATAAGTATGGATAGCACGGGTTATGCTAACTTATGAGCATACCACCGTTACAAAAATCCGAAGCCTTCTGAGTTGAAATCCACCGCATCGCTGTCCAGATTGGTGAATAGTTCCCTATTCATTGAGGTGTTCTTTGTTAAGCAAGCGACGCTGTAGAAGAAGACTGGGCCTAGAGGAAGAGCAACCGAAGATCGTGCCCTACATATTTATCTTACTACTTGAGGTAGGGGCTAGTTCCTCACCTTAGTTGTTATCTATCTAGAAACAGTAGAAAATATAGGATTATGCGCAATCCTAATGTAAGTTTGGAAAGCAATAGATTCTCCAAAGTCTAACGGTAAATCCTCATAAACAATTAAACAACAGAGAAAATTGACAGGCAATCCCAAAATCGTAGTCCCAACTATGTACCATACCATCGGGGGTGTATTGCAGTTGCGTCGGCCTCATCACCAATCCTTGCTTGGCCTTGTATCTTGTAGCATGTCTAAGCAAGTGCCCCATTCCACCTATAGGCCTTATGGACAATTAATTGCGATAAAAATTTACAAATAGCATATGATACCTCATTCCCCTGTGTATATGGCTTGGTTATCCTGTCAAAATTCTCCCACATTCCCGATGTAGTCGGCCTCGATCTCTTTGCACCGGTGGTCACCGACAAAGATGCTGTCGTGGAGCCTGATGATGGAACTTCGCCTTGCCCTTTCGCTAATAACTACGATTGGTTTCAGGCAGCCGCAACCTCTATGGATGCAGCTTCTTCTGGTGAAAGTCCGTAATCACCAAGAGCAAAGCTATTGTAATTTTTCATAACGAAAACTATAAAATCGAAACTAACACTATTATTGCTTTCATTTTAGCATAACAAAATAATATTAATAAAATTATGGAAAAATAGTATTGTACCTCTTTTGCTGACTTGTTGTCGAAAATTGAATTTTTCAAAAATTAGCATTTTTTTTTGAATTTTGTTAAATTATCTCACAATGAATTTGAATTTGCACAACAGAATTTGAAAGAGATATTGAGGAATGGATGGGTCCTGAATGAGGGGGGTATGGTGGCTATTTATAGAAAAATTTTAGGCATTTTTTTTTTTTTATATTTTAAAAGCCCAAAACGGTGAAAAAATGGGCGAATTTGCAAAAAAACTGAACGTTAGGGCTAAACGGGCCAAACGGGCACGGTCGCGAAAACGCCACCCAGCGAGCAGGATTTCCAACTAGGACATGTCGTGCGAGGCACGACCCATCCCTGCCTCTCCCTCTCCCCCTACCCTTGGCCTTCTCCTCCCGGCTTCCTCCCTTTCTCGAGCTGGCTGCCTCGCCTCTCCTCCATTCTTCCTCCGCCCTGTCGCCTCCTCCTCCCTCCGCATCGGCCGTCGGCGCCGGCACCGCCCCGCCTCCTCCTCCTCGTCGCGTCCGTGTGCCCTTCGCCTTCTCCTCCCTTCTCCCTCCGCCCGTGGGCCTCCTCCTCCTCCTCCCTCCGCGCCAGCGTCGCCCCACCCTCCTCTTCCTCTCCTCCTTGTAGCCGCGCCCGTACGCCCTTCGTCTCCCACCGCCTTCTTTCCCTTCCCCTCCGCGCTGGCCGTTGGTGCCACCCCTCCTCCTCCTCCTTCCTCCACGCCGCCCCTTCTTCCTCCGCGTTGATGCGCCCCACCCTCCTCCTCTCATCCCGCCCTCCTCCCTTGGCCTCTTCGCACGCGGGCTACATGGGCCGTGCCGGGCTCGTGCAGTGCCTGGCACGATCCGACACTGTTCGTGTCGTGCCGGACCGACCTATTGTGCTAGGGGTCAACCCAAGCATAGCACGAACCTTCGTGCCATGCCAGACCGGACCATACACAATGTGGGTCGTGCAGTGCCTAGACGGGGCCAACAATGCTATGCCTCATAAGGTCCGTACCGTGTCGAACCGGCCCATAAACAATGTGGGCCTTACCGTGTCTAGACCGGACCAACAGTGTTATGCCTCCTACAAGCCCGGCCAGCACAACCTATCTAGCTACCTCTGCACAACAGCGAGAGTAAAAGTCCAATCCACTGTTGCAAGCGTAATTAGGGAGCAACTACGACTCGGACGTACTATGGGAGCCTTCCCACCGTACGGTCCAATGCAATGTAGAGCAATACACGGTGCAACACTTTTCCTCACTTGGTGCAACATATCAGACAATTATATGCAACATCATCTCATAATCTCTGAATTCTTATAAAAAAATATCAAAAAATACTCAGAATCATATGCAACAAAATCATATGTAACGTTATCACCATCCGAAGGACGCCAACGTCTCAAAAACAAGATGCAACGTTTTCCCCCCTCGTGTGCAACATTTTTTTGCACGATTGCAACATTTTTTACATGGGTCACAACATATCAGAAGGGGGCGTGGCGATGACACAGATCGGGTGGAAACGTAGATCTCGTCGGTCTCCTGGGTTGGCCTCCTAGCGGATGAACAGCACCGACGCGGAGACAGGCCGACACAGAGGGTGCCGCGACAACGAGGTGGCAGAGGAGGTGTGGTGGCCGGAGCTTGGAGCTGCGTGGCCAGCATGCGACACCTGGGCATGGCCTCCACCCGTCGCCAGATCCGGAGTCCAGCGCGACGAGGCGCAATGGCCAGAGCTTGGAGCTGCGCGGCCAGCACGCGACGCCTAGGCGTGGCCTCCACTTATCGCTAGATTTGGAGTGGTAGGCCAAGAAGCAGGGATGCAGGGCACGAGCCGAGCCGGTCGGCGGTCGGAGGTCGAGCCGACCGGGCACGACGCAGGAGCTGGTCCGAGGGCGCAGAGGCGCGGGAGCCAAGCTAGGTGCGGCCCAGAAGCGTGGGGCGGGCGCGAGTCGGGGGGACGATGGCGCCGGCGGCCAGCGACCGGGCACGTCGTGGGCCGAGCCAAGGAGCGACGCCATGGGGCAGCCACTATGTGTGCAGGTGGAAGAAGGGGAACGGGAGAGGAAGCAGTGGGGAGAAGGGAACGGGGAGAGAAGTAAAAGAAACGAATGGTGGAGAGGTACGGTAAACGGGATAAGGTAGAGCAACTGGACAAGATAAAGTGAAGTGAAGCACGACTTGGCATCCTAGAAAAAATCTCGTTCTGGACGTAAGTGTTATATCATTACCCGCGTAATTACGGACGGGCGGACGCTATTTTGCACCTTGGCCCTCCTCATTAGAGCTGCCCAAATGGGTCGTGCCTCATCGAGCGGTGGCCGAGGCACTGAATCAGACCGGTCGAGCACGCAGACGCGCATCGTTTCATGAGCCGTGCCGCGACGCACACAAAAGGCTGAGTTGTGCTTGGGCCGTCACCCCGGCACGGCACGAGCCCGACTAGCCTGGCCCAGCCCGAATGGCCCGCTATGCATGAACAGATGACGGATGAACATCAGCTAACTAGCACAAAATTATTTCATCCGCACTCAAACTATCAAAACAAACAACCCAAGAATTGATATATGAGAACAAAAATATGCAATCATCGTAATCAATCACAGTTCAGATCCGAGACGATTCATTTACACTTTACAGGTTACAACACAAAATCAAGAACGGAGAAACCGGAGAGGAAGAGAGGGGGAAGGGGGGAGGAAGGTGTCGGCGCGTCGCGGAGGGAGAGTCGGAGTTCGGAGAGGAAGAGGGGGATGGGAGACTGCATGGGGCGGTGCTGAGGGAGGAGGTGGCGCGGGTGAAGGGGCGCGGAGGGAGAGCCGGAGCCGGAGAGGAAGAGGGGGAGGGGAGGCGGTGCGACACGGGCCGACGCTGAGTGGAGCCGTGGAGGGCACCGTCGGCGACGGAGGAGGCGAGGAGCCGCCTGTGTCTGTTTGGGAGAGTGGGAGGAAGTGAGGGAGACGAAGGCCGAAGGGGCATGCGGGGCAAAGGGGGAAAGAGGAGTCGGCAGGGACGTCAGGTCTAACGGGCTAATAGGCTAGCCTTAGACCGATAGACCAAACGGGCTCGTGCCGGCCCGATTCGACCCGGCACGAATGACCAATAAACCATACCTGAGCCGTCACCCCGACACGTGGACCGATCCGACCTGACATAAATAATAGCTAGACAAAAATAGACCGTGTCTATGTAGGCCCGTGTCGGGCCGGGCCGGACCGCCCGTTTGGCCAGTCTGCTCCTCATTCAGTGTCGCGGCCGTGCGGTGGGAGGCGGGGCACAAAAAAAAAGGTGAAAAAACTCAAAAACTTCTCCCGCGCGGCCTCGTTCCGATCCACCTCCCCTCCCCTCCCCCCCAAATCGCAGACCCCGCGAAGCCGAGAGAGCCGTAGGCGGCGCCATGGACACGGAGCCCTTCGACGAGGCGGATCTCCTCGTCCTCCCCACCTCCCCCGCCGCCTCCCCTCCTCGCCGCCTCAAGCGCCTCAAGAAATCCTCCCAAACCACCACCACGACCCCTCCCGCCGGCTCACCACCATCACCACCGCCGCAGCTACCTTCACCCGACGAGGAAACCCTAACCCCGCAACTGTCTCCTCCCCCTAATCCTTATCCGCCGCCGCCGCCATCAGATGCGGATGCTCTGATCCCGCTACCATCCTCTCCTCCCAACGCCAGTTCCTCGCCGCTGCCGCCGATCGACACCGCCGAGGAGGAAGAGGAGGAGGACGACAGGCTCAATCCGCTGTTCTCGGAGACCGGCGGTTCTGCGGGGTGGGACCCGCTGGGCGCGCCGATGGAAGGGGTGGATGGTGAGGACGAGGAGGAGATGCTGGGGGGAGGGCTCATCGAGGAGCTGCGCAGGGAGAAGTCGGCGAAGAAGAGGCTCGACATGGACGAGGGCAAAGGTGGCGGCGAAATGGAGGTGGAGGTGAAGGGGAAGAGGAGGAAGAAGGAGGAGGCGCCCAAGGAGTCGGTCCGAGGGAAGAAACAGTCTGAGAAGGTAACCATCCTTTCCTGTGTTTTGGCGCGTGTCAGTGGTGTTCGTTGAATCGCCGGTAGATTTTGTTGATGGGTGGTGTGGTTTGTTGTGCGCAGGAGAGGAGGGTGCAGCTTAATTCGATCCACGCCGAGTCGCAGAAGCTGCTACGAGGTATACACTTCGACCGTTTGCATGATTGGAACTGAAATGCGTGAGATTTGGTGTTTTTATCTAACTGTTATTACTTTTGTTCTTTGTAGAGACAAGGAGCGCGTCGTTTAAGCCGATTGCGCAGCCAGTTTACAAACCCATCTCGTCAGTCCTGGAGAAGATTCGCCTTCGGAAGCTGGAGATTCTAAAGAAGTCAGTTGTCCGGTCGCTTTTGTGAGGATATGCAAAGAGTACCATAATATGTCAGTTGATGTTATTTTTCTTCACTACGGTTTTCAGGTCAAATACTCCTAACGAAGAAGAAGATGATGATGCCTCTTTGGAGCCTGTGAGTGATCCTGCTGGGCATTCGGGCATGCCTCGGGCCAAGGAAGTGGACACAGACGACAAGGATTTGAAGATTGTGAGCCTTTATCGAGGTAGTTGATTTGAGTGTAGTGTAGTGTCCATGAAACTAAAAACTGTGTGTGATTGTAGGATGATGCCGACAATGATGTTGGAGCAAATGGTAATGACCTGAATGAGCATGACAGTGTCCCCAGGGACGAGGTGAGAATTGCTTTCACTTGATCAGTTTGCTGTTTGGTGTTCATACTGTACTGATACGGTGGCTTGTTGGCAGGATACTTTGACTTGCGAGAAGGATCTTAATAATTGTGGTAGCAAAGCTCCAGACAAGGTGAGTGCCCCTCCAATTCTGTAGCCATTTGCAGCCACTATTTTGTAAAGGAGCGTGATAGCCTGATAGGAATGTGCTTTATCTATAAGCAGTAGTTGCCTCAATTTTGTTTTACTTGTGTCAAACTGTTAACATTTAAACTTATGTCATGTAGAATGTCACTGAAAGCATTTGCTCAATGGTCCATATTAGGAGGATTACATATTGCTGATGAAAAATGGCGGCAACTATGCTCTGTGTTTTACTGTTGTTGAAGAGAGCATTCTAGTGCATGCTATTCCTTCTAATAAATGGTTACTGCCTTACTGGGTTATCAAATGTTTGGTAACTTGGTTATTGCTTGTCCAGGATCCACATAGATTCAAAGTTGTCTTACTGTGAATTAAGAATGAGAGATTCCGTAAACTCAATGGTTGACAATTCTCATAAAATAGAACAATGATTACTAGACAGATAGTGCATCTATGATTATAAATTTTAAGAGGTCATTCGTATTTGTGTGTAATGCTTTGCGTGTTTAACTATTGAACGCTTGGTTCCAGCAGGAAGTTTTTGATGATTCTCAAGATAATCACGAGGACAATGCCGAATCAAGTGATAACCACATCGATGCAGTAGATGAAACTCAATTGGCCCCCTCGTCAAGCCCTACCAAGAGTTCAGATGACACGTAAGTATAGCAGATCCCCCTTAGTCCATTATATTTTCCACCTTTAACCATTCACTCAACTTAATTATATCCTTTAAAAAACTTAATTATCCACAACAAATATTATAATTATTGCATATGGTGTGCATAAAAAGTTGTCTTGGCTGCAGTACCAGAGCATATTCTTTTTTTGGGTACCTTTACATGACATGTGAATTGCTAAATAACAGCGTTATGTAAATTTTACTAACTACATTTTACCTATGCAAACCAGTTTGAGGTTCTTCTACCCATAAGTGTGCAATTATTTCTTACTAACTATTTTACTTACGACACAATTTTCCGGAAAGGACAAGTAATGGTCCTCTGCATCTGGGTGGAATTTGACAGCTCTTATTTTTTCCTTATGTTTATTGATGTACTATAATATTAATCATTGTGTTGCATTATTTATATGACTCAGTTTGTCAGAAGATGAAGAAGATAATGATAAAGAGAACGTTGTTCCAAGCACTCAGAAAAATGATTTAAATATTCATCAACGACTCCAACGAGTTGTTGCAGGAGATTCATGTCCAGATGATGCCATCCTAAAAGATTTTCTAGATGTTGAAGCTGAGGAAGAGGATGATAGTGATGACGACATGATGAGGTTTAAGGACAATGAAGGAGATGATGTAAGTGATGACAATGAAGTATTTAATGATCTGATAGCAGCTTGATTTGAAGAAGAAGTAGATCACGAGAAACGTAATGCCCTCCACCAAAAGTGGCTTCAACAACAAGATGCTGCTGAAACAAATAATGTCATGCAAAAATTGAAATTTGGTCATCAGGAGCAGAAAGAATTAATGGATCAGGATGAAGATGATATTGAAAACTGTGAGGATGAATCAGAAAATGAAATGTTGTATGACTTAACTCCAACAAATGTTGTGTGGCAGAATTCTGAAAAAGCAAAACAAATGATTGCGAAAATGTTCACAGATGGGAATGATACTTATGAGCACTCTGACGATGAGGAAATAGAGGAGCATTTGGCCCGTCAACGTATCTCAAAGCTAGAAGTAAGTGCTAACGTGCTTGAATAATTAGCTAGAGCACAGATACCATACTGGATGTTTTCAGAGACATATATCTGTTTGTAGAATGTTCGACAGATGCTTGATTTATTATTAGAAATTTAATTTTCTAGGTTATAGTTCCTTGCTGTGCTAGTACAGAACTTTTTATCCACTTTATGTGCTTTTGCAAAGTAATTTGAGAACGGCGTACCTTTTCTACATGTAGGTTCATAATAGTACATTCATATCTTCATTGGAAGATGACAATTCAAGGGAAGTATTTAGTCTGATAAAGAAGCTCAATATTGCTCCTCGACCCAAGAGGAGGGGAAAGCTCAATATTTAGTAAGGATGCCCTAATTTTGTATCCATGCTTACCTTTGATTCAAGACATGGTTGATTTACCAATTTATCCCTTTTAACATTTCTTCAGCAAATCTTGAAATACTTATGGTTGGAAAGAACACCAGCGGTTCTTCAAAGGTGAATGACTACTGATACCTGTATGCTGTTGTACTTAATACACATGAATGCTAATTACCTGAAAGTTTCTAATGTGTTATACTTTCTCATGTGGCAAATTACTGAATACTGAATGTTACGTTTCATGACTTCTAGTGCTATATGGACAATCTGGACTTAATAAGGAATATTGCTTTGTTTTTTATAATTATTTTCTGTTCATCATTATTATTGTATGCACAGGTACTTACACGTACTTTTCCCTTGCCATTGTACTGTTATGTTGATCATTTGATAGTTCTCTTCCGTTTCAAGTCATAGCTGAGATTTTGGATAGACAGTTTTTTAACTTATGTTTGGCCATCGCATGACAGCATTGTATATTCCTTGCAGTCATCATTTCTTGGTCGAACGGCAAGTGGTCCAGTGGCATCTTCTCACAGATCAGTTTACAGAACCTATGTATTTGGTCGTGATGACAGCAATAGCAGTAGCAGGAGCTGCTTGTCTACTTCCACGAGTAATTCAGATATGGTAAGTGTCGTAGCATGAAAAGGCTAGACAGTGGGTATGGGGTACCTCCCGTACCCTTTGTCTTTGGGAGGAGACCGAATGGGAGAGGAGACAAAGACACCATGTATATGCGTGTTGCATTGTGTGTATGCCCAAATGAGAATGAGGGAGAGCCCCTTTACATATGCCCTTAGGGATTTACTTATAGGGGGCAAGAAGGGACAATTACCTTCTTGCCCCATAGGCGAGAAAGAGACAAGGGGTATTTAGGTACATTGGTCTGAAATACACTATACAAGCTACATGTACAGTATTTCTGACAGCACAGCGGTATCCCTGATGACCCTAGGGTGCGGAGCACCCCAGGGGGCCCTGCTACGACAACTCCCTCGTCTGCATGGTCCGAGGTCGCGAGGATAGGTCCCACGGTCCCGAGGGGCGAGCGGATGCAATATCGTCGCCCCCGGCCCCTCGGGGAGTCAGGATACCCCGGAAGGAACCGGTGCGAAACCCTGAGGCGAACGGCACGCGGCGGCAGAGCGTGCAGGGGCGAGGTCGTTGCGGAGCCGCCACGCTGAGGCCTTGCCCTCGAGGCGGGTGGCGCGCGGAGACCCCCGCCGAGGCGATAGCCTCGGCGGCGCGCGCGGCGGCGCGAGCCGCGCAGGGCGAAATCGTCGAGGAGCCGCCACGCCGAGGCCTTGCCTCGAGGGCGGCGCGTCAGACCACCCCGCCGGCGATAGCCTCGAGGCGGGCGCGAGGCGGCAGCGAGAGCCGCGGGCGAAGTCGTCGCGGAGCCGCCACGCCGAGGCTTTGCCCTCGAGGCGGGCGGCGCATCAAGACCGCCTCGCCGAGGCGATAGCCTCGAGGCGGGCGGTGAGCAGCGGCGGAGCCCGTAAGGGCGAAATCGTCGCGGAGCCACCACGCCGAGGCCTTGCCCTCGAGGCGGGCGGCGCGTCAGGACCGCCCCGCCGAGGCGATAGTCTCGAGGCGGGTGGTGAGCAGCGGCGGAGCCCGCAGGGGTGAAATCGCCGAGAAGCTGCCACGCCGAGGCCTTGCCCTCGAGGCGGGCGGCGTGTCAAGACCGCCCTGCCGAGGCGATAGCCTCGAGGCGGGCGGTGAGCAGCGGCGGAGCCCGCAGGGGCGAAATTGTCGAGGAGCCCTCGAGATCGATTACTTCAGTGTGACCGTTTGCGATGGTCCTATTGGGGGCCTGGTACCGTCCCCCCTTTTGGCCGCTCCAAGTGAGTTGTGCTTATGCCTTGGAGTGGCTTGAAGGGTTGATGCTTGTGTATTTTAAGTGGGCGACTGGTGATTTGTGAGCCCGAAGCTAGCGGGGGGAGGCGGAGCCGAACGCCGTCCCCCACACATTTTTTTTTGATTGGGCTCGTTTGAGAGTCCGAAGCTAGCGAGGGGGAGGTGGAGCCGAACGCCGTCCCCCACACTTTTTTGATTGGGCTCGTTTGAGAGCCCAAAGCTAGCGAGGGGGAGGCGGAGCCGAAAGCCGTGCAAAGGAGAGACTGCATGCGGGTGCTAACCTCGACGACGGGGCCGGCTAGGCGATGTCTTTGCCGCAGTCTTGAAAGCGCGCCAAGGCTTGTCGAAGGTGGTTGGCGCGCCGTCGCTTCTGAGTAGCACCGGTGGGCGGTGGCTCTCAGAAGAGTGTCGGTGACATGCCGACGACGATGCGAGGCTGGAGCGCCTCGCTGCCGAATGGTGCTCCGGATGGGAGCTTTGGAGACACCGAAGGCGGATGCTCTGGAGATGACGAAGGGGTCCCGAGCCCGTGGTGCTTCGGCTCGGAGGTGAGGCTGCGCAAAAGGGGGTCGCGTCAGAGCGAGGGGGCTCGCTGGGGCTCCGGGCGCCGAGGGGGTTGCGCGTCGCTCCGGAGGTGCCGAAGGGTTGGTTTCGAAGGTCCGAGTGGCTCCGGGTGACGCCGAAGGGCTCCAAAATCTGCTGAGGTTGGCCCAAGGGGGAGCCAAGTGGAAGGGGTCGAGGGGGTTCCGGAGGCGGTGAAGACGCGGGGCCGCTCCGGAGGTGGTGCTGGCGAAGGGGCCTCAGGCGCACCCGAGGAGGCTTTTTTGGAGCTGCTGAAGGTGATGACCAAGCGGTGTTGGTCCGGAGGGCCTTTGCTGCGGAGGGTCTCCCAGGGGGCTCCGTTGGAGAACGAAGGCGAGGGGTCTGCTTCGGCTGGAGGTGGGCGGCTCTGAGCAGCCGAAGGGGCGGTTGAAGCTCCGGGTGACGAGCGAAGGTTGGCGATGACGCCGAAGGGCTCGAGGCGGAGCCGAATGGTCCCGGGTGGCGCCGGAGGGGGCTCCGGGCGGAGGCCTCATCGAAGAGTCGCGCCCGAAGGTGCCTCGCCGGTGACAGGTTTGTGGATGGCAGTTGCGGGCGCGGCGAAGAGCCCGAAGGGGTGAAGGCGCGGGGCCGCTCCGGAGGCGACGAGGCGGTGGAGGCCGCGAAGGGGACCCGAGGGGGTTCTGGAGATGACGAAGGTCACCATGCGGGCGGTCTTGGCGCCAAAGGCGAGGGCTTGGAGGTCCTCAGGGGCTCTTCGGTTGTGGCGAAGCGATGGCGTAGCCGGAAGGTCGGGGCCGGATGCGGAGGTGGCGGCTCGAGGGTGCGATGATGCTCCGGAGGGAGCCTGAGGGTGCGGCGTCGCACCGGAGGGCGCTGCCGAAGGGGCTCCGAGTGGGTTGTGTGCTTCGGGTGTGAAGGCGCGGGGCCGCTCCGGAGGCGACGAGGCGGTGGAGGCCGCGAAGGGGACCCGAGGGGGTTCCAGAGATGACGGAGGTCACCATGCGGGGCGGCGCTGACGCCAAAGGGGCCGAGGGGGCTTCGGAGGTCCTCCGAGGGCTCTTTCGGTTGTGGCGAAGCGATGGCGTAGCCGGAAGGTCGGGGCCGGATGCGGAGGTGGCGGCCCGAGGGTGCGGCGACGCTCCGGAGGGCGCTGCCGAGGGGGCTTCGAGTGGGTTGTGTGCTTCGGGTGGTGGGCTTCGGCCGTATTTATTTTTGGCTTCGGCCTCCGGGTGATGGCCGAAGGAGGTGATGAGCAGCCGAAGGTGGTGGGATGTGTTTTGGATTTGTGGGCCGAAGGCTGATTTCGCTGTGTTGGTAGGCTTCGGCCGGTGTGGAGGTGTCTTCAGCTCCTCTCGTTCGTAGCTTCTTGTTCGGGCCCCACGGACGGCGCCAACTGTCGTAGCATGAAAATGCTAGACAATGGGTACGGGGTACCTCCTGTACCCTTTGTCTTTGGGAGGAGACCGAATGGGAGAGGAGACAAAGACACCATGTATATGCGTGTTGCATTGTGTGTATGCCCAAATGAGAATGAGGGAGAGCCTCTTTACATATGCCCTTAGGGATTTACTTATAGGGGGCAAGAAAGGACAATTACCTTCTTGCTTCCATAGGCGAGAAAGAGACAAGGGGTATTTAGGTACATTGACCTGAAATACACCATACAAGCTATATGTACATTATTTCTGATAGCACAACGGTATCCCTGACGATCTTAGGGTGTGGGGCACCCAGGGGGCCTGCTACGACAGTAAGTTTCATGAGAATCTTGACTCTTGTCTTGTCATAAATTTCAATGTACTCCGAGGCATGGCATTCAGTTCTTATTTTCCAACACATTCTCATACGTTTCCGCATTCTGCCTTACAGGATCAGGCGAATTCCAGCCAACCCAAGAAAGCTAAGTTCAGCAGTTCACAGCCAAAACCAGTGGCAACAAGAACAAGTTCCGAGGGTGATGCGAGTTCAGGTGTTTCTCTGTTTGAGATTCTGCGTAGATCTTCAGTTACTTCCGAGAAACAAGAGTACAGCCGCCAGGAAAGCTGTGATATTATCACAGAAAGTCAAGCTGCACACCAGTTCTCGGCGTTTAAATTATCAAGGAGGTTTTCCAGGGTAGGAGCAAGAAATTGAGTCTTCTTGCCCAACTTATCCTCGCTAGCATGCACACCTGTTTATCGCAAAGTGATACATTCCTGCTCATTTCCGTTTAGTGTGTTTCCTCTTATCAAGTGCTGGAAGCCTAATCGTATGTTCCATGCTTGTGCTACGGGAAAATGTATATTAGATTTTCTGTATGCCCTCTAAGTCCAAAGATAATGTCTGCGTTTGTATTTCAATGCATCAGTTCACCATTTTTTTTAATAGGAATAAGATCTTTCAACCCTGAACTATTGTCTGAATCCAGAAAACAACATTTAACTTCAAAACCGTTCACTTTGTATTCTTGAAATATCTAGACTGTTTACTTTTCATCTCTAGGCTGGTTTCATGAATTGTTTTTGCCATGTTTGTGGTGACATCATTGATGTTGGTTGACGTAGTATCTCAGTAGGCAAATGTAATACGTTGAGTGAGGAGAAAGAAGAGGTATTAGAGTATGACGAGTGGACCCAAGTTTTAAATATATTGTTTACCTTTTAATTTGTTCTTGCTAATTAGAATGTCATGTCAACATAAGCTTGTCTATTGAGATGTTATATTAGCCAAAATAAGTTATGTGGCCACCATCGTAGCGAAAACCATTCATAAAAATAGTTTAGAGATGAAAAATGAACGGTTTTGATAGTTTGAGGATGTAAAATGGACGGTTTTGAAATTGAATGTTGTTTTTTGAACTTCAATAATTTAGGGTTGAAAAATAGACATTTTTCTTTTTTTAATAAGGCCTCGTCAAGCAAGCATATGTACATCAGTGTGCTCTGTGCTCTATATAAAAGTTGGAGGTTGTAGAACGAGGACAATGCCAAGAATTCAACGTTAATTTAGGAGCTCTTTTACGGTATACTCAATTTAATACAAGTCGTTCTTTTTAATCCAATAGTTTAGATTAGTTATGATTTAGTTATACTATATCTGATAATATGAGGATTACATACCATAATAGTACTATTTTAACCTTAGTTGAAAAAGTTCATGATATTTTCACAAAAAATATAAATACAAAAAAGTGTATTATATCCCTAAGTCATATTTGATTTATACTATGACTACATACTACTGGTAGGTAGAATGTACCGTGAAATTTCTATAACCCGCTTGCTGTCTGGTTAGTCTTATTATTTTAGAGGAGTCAACTGGTTACTCTGATAGAATCATAGAAACGATAGAAGCCCGGAACAGTGGTGATTGGTGAACTCGACCCGAAGCCGTAAGGTTAATCGATTGGACGACGCGACGCGAGCCTGCCCGATTTTGTGGGCCGGTCTGGGCTTGAATGGCCTAGCCGACGTATATTTGCGGTCAACCGGTCCAATCTTATCATCCGCTTCCGCTCGGCTCAACCTCAACCCGAACGAACGCACATAATTTCCAGGGTCCAAATCAAACCAGCCTTGTCCTCCTCGTCCTATCCTCTCCCCAACAAGCAACCCTAATCCATGGCCACGGAACCCTCGCAACTTCCTTAGCGCGGATAGTACTAGGCGGGAACTGCGCGGGCTCAAGATCTCCCCACCTCCGGGCTTGGAAATCCTGCTATCGCTATCCCTATCCCTATCCCGGTAAGAGAATTTCTCGCTGTCCTTGCAAGAAATGAATCCGATTTCTAGTGAAATCGACGATGCAGGCTCCACCAACCTTGAGTTGTTCAATTTTTTCTGCAGTTCCCCCTTTCGAGTTTGGTTTGATTAAAGGGAGTGTCTAGCCGGTAATTGAGTACTTTTTTTGGTCTGGAGCACTCAAATTTTTCAGCCGTCCGATTATGATCCGAATCCCCACAACAACAAAATCGGATGTACAACTTTGGTTGCACGGGCCAAAAAAAAACATGAGTTCATGTTTTTTGTGCGTACAATCATGCAACATCCTATCATGCCTGATGGCAATAGCAAAATCAATTAATTTTGCAATAGCTAAGGGCAAGTAGAAAAAAATGGTTGGCCATTCTCTCTCTGACTTAACTAACGGAACAGGTTTTACATACACATGTTGCCCCGACTCAATTGATAAAACATGCAACTCTATGTTCAGTTATCCGTGTGGAATGGACGTGACATCGCAAAAGTGCATGCATCTATTTTTTTTACAGATAATAAATATGTGATTTACATGAAGTAAAATATGTAAAAAAATATAGTAATATGTTATATAAAAGAAGGGGTCTGTCTATACAAGATTCGTCTGTTTTCTCATCCTAAACAATCAAATTTTAGTTCTTTTACAACTTCATTATACATAAATTACAGTAAACTATTTATGTAATTTTTGTTTTTGGTCACTGTAATTATTTTCGAAAGTCTTAATAACTCGTATTTCTATTACATAATTCAAAATCTAACATATACTTTGAGAGATTGAGCGAAAACAAAGACAAAAATAAATAAAATTCTATACCAACAAAATACGTCAATGTGGTGAACCCGTCATGTTCTGAAGAAAAAATCATAATAAATTCGGACCCGATTCATCATATAAGAAGAAGTACAAATCTCAGAGCATATCGAACGGATGAAAATTCGACTATTTTGATAAAAGAAAACAGTTGAATGTTGTTTAGCAAAACCGATAAAAGAAGTGATAAACATGATAACATGTGCCAGGTTTTGGCATGGACATCGGAAATGCATTGTCATAATAAAAAATACATAAGGATACTATCTGGGTAAAAGCATGTGCATCCGTTTGCAAGGCCGAATCGTGCAAAAAAAAAAGAAGCATGGATCTCTGTGCTACATCCCACGGCCACAAAATTCGAGTGCTTCGAAACAAAAAAATACCTGAGTGCTGTTTAGCAATTGCCTTGATTAAAACCGTGGAGAAATTCCAAATATTGCGTTCTAAGCACAATATTTCATCGGTGGCTGTGATACAGGAGGAGGTGATGAGATCTTTGGGAGCGCGTCTCGCTCGGTCGTAAGATGCTGGCCGGCTACGGCGGCGGTGGCAGCAGAGGCGGCAGCTTCCATCTCTCCTCCCGCAAGGACCTCCTCCTCGGCCGCGGCGGCCGGAGCTTCCTCTTCGGCAACACCTGGTTCCTCCTCTCCACCTACCCGGCGCGCCTCCTGCACACCACGGACCGCCGCGCGCCCGCCGCCTTCTTCGCCGCCATCCACCGGACGCCCTGCGTTCGCACGCACTGCACGGGGCAGAGTCTGCTGCAGAGGGGCATTGTTATGGCTGCCTGCGGCTATGCTTTTGGGCGAGCTGAGTTGGGTACCACCAAGCACCAACCAGAGAAGGATGCGTCTGTAGGGACTCGCACCTCACGTATTGTGGCTATGGGATCGGTTGGGAGTGCGGCGAGTCCAGAAGTCTCTTTCAAGTATAGAGGGGTGGAGTACTGTAAGAAGGTCGGTGCAAGCTTGAAGTTCCGTGAGCAATGGGGGTTGACGAGGACATTCTGGACCAATGCAGTTGTGCCAGGTTGGAAGTTGAGCTTCTCAGTTGAGCCGTGGATTCGGGACTTGAGCATGTCATGTGTGGCACCATATTCTGCTGGAGCCACAGAGCATCAACTGTCACTTGAGGTAGTACAGGATAAGCAGATGGATAACTCCACAGTTGCACCTGATGGGTATGTGTCATGATTCCTGTTGCATGTGCCATTCTGAATTCTTAATCCATCTAGACTGCTTGTTAAATTAATGTTAAACAAATAGCAGCACACATGTTATAACTTCCGTGAATGGTCCTTTTATGTATCCCATCACAGGAACGCCTCAGTCTTGGTATGTGTGCCTGGTTGCCAAATGCTGATTATATTGAGCTCCATTTTATTCAAGAACAGGTCCATACAGTACATGAATACCACCATAAGTCACATATAATGTTGTGTTGTATGGTTACTATTGTCTATATGCAAGTACAAACATGCACATAAGTATTCCCAATCAAGAAAAGTTAAGTTGTAAATATAACTAATGGATTATTTTTCGATAAGGGATATAGTAGATTTAATTAAGGTTTTAGTGAATGTTGGCTTGCAACTCTGCAAGTGATATCATTGTCAAGCACGTCTTCATTTTGGTATGTATGTCCGGTAATCCAAATAAAAGTCAAGAAGAGTGAAATTCAAGCGCAGTGAATTTGGATTGCAGTAGGTGGCAGCAGGATAGCGCACAAAATAAAAACTCGACAGGAATCAACTAAGTTCTGAGTCAATTTCCCACACATAAGTTTACTATATCTGTTTGAAATGGAAATTTTGTTGCTTATCATTTGCTTTGATGTAGTATTTTCATGTTATATATTAGAGAGAAGAATTTCGCTCTTTTCATCTGGTAGCAATTGTTTTGATGTTTGCTTGCATCTGCTTGTCGTTGACTGTCATTTCCCTCTACAGAAAGTCACCTGCTTCTGAAACGCTGAAGCTGCTCTCAGGTTCTTGTTACCTGCCTCACCCTGCTAAGGTGGCAACTGGTGGTGAGGATGGTCATTTTATTTGTGTTGATGAACAGGCAATTGGTGTGGCAGATGGTGTTGGTGGTTGGGCAGATCTCGGCATTGATGCTGGACTGTATGCTAAGGAGCTAATGAGTAACTCAATGAGTGCTATCAAGGATGAACCAGAAGGGACTATTGATCCATCAAGGGTTTTGGAAAAGGCTTATACAAGCACCAAAGCAAGGGGATCATCAACTGCATGCATTATCGCTCTTACAGAGCAGGTTAACCAGCTTTCCCTTGTTTGATGTTTAGTGTAGTCTCCTTCCAATGCAATTTTGATATATCTCGTTGAATAGAGAATACACCCAAAAAAATGTCATTTTGAGTTTTTTAGTCTATGGATGGCACACTAAGGCACCTACCACTTAGTTGGGAAAAGGGGACTGGTTGTTGCAGTAAAATGACATCAATTCACTCATGTAAAATGCCTCGGGGCCGAAATAGCTCATTTTGCTGCTACTTGTTTTCTCGGATGTGATGATGCTGGGGTATTCTCATTCATGGGTATCAGGGTTGCTGGATTGATAAATCTTGTACCCATCTGTCTGGTGGTAGCAGAGTACTTTCAACAGAACTAGAAGTTCCTATTTCCGGCAAAGAAAGAAACAAATGTATTTGGTGCGGTCCTTTTTTGGATTTTTTTAATGAAGTGCCATGCTAATTCAGTATTTCAGTGATGGCTTATAATATCATACGATCTGAACTTGCAGGGTATTCACGCTGTAAATATCGGAGATAGTGGCTTTATTGTAGTCAGAGATGGCCGCACTGTTGTCAGATCTCCTGTGCAGCAGCATGAATTTAATTTTACCTACCAGCTCGAGAGTGGGGGTGGCAGTGATCTTCCTAGTTCTGCTCAGGTGTGTATATCCCTACTCTGCTTCAAATAAGCTGTCTTACTTGGACAAGTTTATTTGAATCGTTGTATGCAGAACTCTGAATCTCTGATAAACAGATTAATTTGGAATCCTATACATCTAATTTTGTTGAGAGAGAATTGATTATAGCCATCAAATAACTGCATTCTTCACGATATGCCATCGAATAACTCCTTCGCAATATGCTACCAGGTTCCAATTTTTCCTCAATATGCCATCGCCGTGAGCACTCCGTCAAAAACCCTACGTTAAGCCTTGAAAAAAAGACCATTTTGCCCTTAGTTGTAACATTTCACTCCATGTCACTCTCAAGTGCCTGCTGTTCTATTGGCTTGATACAAATTCACATAGTGCTATGCAAGGAACTAGCCCTATACTGATGACCAAATGATGGCAAATGATAGAACGGCAGCCACTCGAGAGTGGCATAGAGTGAAATGTTACAACTGAGGGCAAAATGGTCTTTTCTCTGAGCTTAGCGGAGGAGTTGTGGCATATTGTGAAGAAAAATTAGAACCCGATGGCATATTATGAAGGAGTTTGTGAAGAAGGGAGTTATTCGATGGCATATAATCAATGTTCTCTTTTGTTGAATAGGTCTTCATGTTCTATAGCATCATTTTTTTTTGACATATTGTTATGCCTCATATTCACTTATGTAGGTATTTCAATTTCCGGTTTCTCACGGGGATGTTATTATTGCTGGTACGGATGGACTTTTCGACAATCTGTACAACAATGAGATTACTGGTGTCGTTGTTGAGGCTCTCCGGGTTGGACTTGGGCCTCAAGCCACAGCACAGAAAATTGCTGCCCTTGCCCAGCAAAGAGCGCAGGATAGGAACAGGCAATCACCCTTTGCAGCTGCTGCTCAAGAAGCTGGGTACCGGTACCATGGTGGGAAGCTCGATGATATCACGGTTGTGGTGTCGTACGTGACAAGCGCCTCAGCTGCGTGACTCGAGATTTTCCTTTTGATGTAATGTACATAACCCTGTCCCAAACTAATGGAGCGCGAATGCACCAGGGAGTATATGGCTGAAATGAGGTGGTTTATAGTTTATTCCTGTGTTGTGAAAAAAACAGCCTTACCGGCCGGTTCTTCATCATTGACGGTCGGTAGAACCGTCACGTCTAGTGTATATGCGGAGAACATTTCGCGGTCTCGAACAATTGATCGGTAGTTTTTCCCGATTAGTCGGCCGTGGTTTCCCTGTTTAATTGTCAAAACAATTTATTTTTACTTGTTAAGTATAATTCGTTAGTTATAATATTTAGCGATGACATACATAATAGGTATCATACTTATGAAGTGTAAATTGTATAATCTTATAACTATTCTAAAACTGATTGCAAAGAAAAAGAAAGTGCGAATCACTATTTTACCCTGCCACAAGCTTCTAGAAAATGCTTCTGTAGAGTTTAGGATTTGCAATAAGTTTCTACAGAGTTTAGGCTCTACCACAAACTTGTACAGGAAAAGTTTTGATTATTAAGTAGAAAGTTTCTTCCAAAAGGGAAGGTTGGTACAGGTACAACACAAGTATACGCTATCACTCAGTTCTGCAAGTGAAAATCTGCCCCCAAAATGTAATAGAGAAGCACAAGATACTGAAGTTGTATAATATTTGCGTTTAGGGTCACTAAATGGCCAGCACCAAATGGGCCATTCTCATTAGAGGCTAGCAAACATAATATTCAAAGCTCTATGGTATTACAGTAACTATCAATTGGTTTTACACACTTCTCTGAGGCTAGCCATAACTAATACATGCCTGTAGAGGATGAATTTACAGGCCCCTCGTGAGCTGTGACAAGAAAACTACGTCATCTCGTCTAGACTCCAGAGCTAACCTCTAGTTCATGGTTGCCACTCAAACTACCCCTTGCTGTCCTTATTTCTATGCTTATTTAAGCTGTCCATTGCCACCATGATGCGCCTTCGACGTGTCAATCTGGATGCTCAAAGTAGTTAAAACACTAGGCCCCTCGGACTCGGAGTGCACCATTTCATCCTGCATTAGTCGGAAGAGCACTAGTTATGGTGAAAATTAAGATAGTATCACAAACTACGAAGATAACTTCCCTACAGAGAGAAATCTTCCATTATGTATTCATGGCAAAAGATGAGTAGGGCTTGGTGTTCACCATTAGTTGTGAATTTTCTGCTTCCATGTCTTCACAATCCTTCTTAAGCTGGCCGAGTTCTGATCTGAGTGTGCAATTAATAGCGGTTAGGTCAGTTACCTTCTGGGCCAGCTCCTCGCATTCTTGCTGAGTGTTATATCAAGAATATGATATAAATCAGTACACTGTTTTCGCATACTTGCCAAACTAGATGTGTTTAGCTGAAGTTCAAATTTGTTTGTATCAGTTCCTCAAAAAATAATCACAGGGGCAGGTAGGTCATAGGCACACAACCTCATAATTGTAAGCCAAGTATATCACGAAGCATTACTCAAGATGCACTACAAAGTATTTGCCAATTCATATTTTGTCCGAGATGATCTCAGTTGCCCAAGATTTTCAGATATTGCTAACTTTTTTTAGGAAGCCGTTGCTTACATTTGAGAAATCATAAAAAAAGAACTGGGTAGTACAGTGGATGAGAGAACTACTTGAGGTCCTTCCCAGATGATCAGGCCAATGGTGCCTATTTCAGACATTATGAATGGACAGCATAACTATATCTGCAGCATTCTCATGTGGAGCTTAACTAAATATAGAAATGTACATATCAAATACCAAAGTTGAATATGCATTTTCTAACCATTGTTTCTTTGTTTCTAGTGCCACACAACATATTTTACCAAGTTTACTTGTACTACCATTCACGAGCAAAGAAAAACCCGGACAATAAATAAGAACAGAAACCATCGCATAAAGTCATTTTCCTCCACAAACATGAAATTATTCATATTTATTACTGATAGTACCTGCTTGCGTAGTCTTGATCTCCTTGCAGACTCTCTGTTAGATTGTTTTCTTCTTTCCCTTTTCAATTCCCGCTCACCCTGCTAAAACAAGGATAGTTAAGTCTTACAGAACATGGCAACAGTGGTAAAAGAATATGCGATTTACACTTTCCCTAAAGAGAGATGAAGACTACTGGCCATTCATGAATCATGATAATTGCCATTATACGCTTCCATACAGGAAATCCATACCATCTGAGACAAATCGCCGTTACGCTGGGAAGGCGCCCCAGCATTCACCTCCCCCTGTCCTGAGGGCATCGCTGTGGAAGGAGAATTGCTCCAAAGATCCATCCCAATATTCAAGTTTGGTGTAGCATTGGGAAATGCTTCCCTCCCAGTTGCCGAAACCGAAAGCTTCGATGCAGACCTCCCCCTGGCTGCGAATGGCGACTCAGCTGCAGCATTCTGCACCGTGGCAGCCTGAGATGGCTCACCTGAAAAGTGCCAACCATCATTCTCGCTCTCCTAAACAGATAAACTAGCCCCTTACACCTTGTAAGGCATTATGATTTTCGACAGCCCACCTTCTGCATTTGCATCGCTGGACTTTCTCCTCTTCGCAGATGACGAGCCCTGGACAAAATAAGCGCATCTGAATCAACCAAAACCATCTGAGTACCGCTAAAAATAGCTTAATTTAGGCAAAGCCCAACAAGGCACCTTCTGATCGGCACCGGCATCTCTCTTCTCCGTTGACTCTTCGCTCCCGCCATCACCACTGTGCACACCGCAACAGTTAATTTCAGCTCAGTCCACCCAACCAAACAGATAGGCAAGCAGCACACACATGCAAGTGCAAAACCAAACCGTACCACGCGGAAGCGTCCTCGCCGGAAGGGGAACCGGTGCTCTTCCTCTTGCTCTTCCCTTCCGCCACCGCCGCCGCAGACGCCGCGGCCTCACCAGCCATGTGAGGCACACCCTGCACAGAACAGAACCAAGCAAACAATTTCACACGCAAGCACACTCACCTCACCACCCAATGGCCTGGTTCCACCTCAATCACAACCAGAATTTACTGCACCAAAATTTAAACGAGAGAGGGGCTCGGCATTCACCGCGGCCACGGACGCGTGCGCGTAGTACGCGGGGTGGTACACGGGGAACGGCACCGGCCAGCTGTACGCCGCCCCCGCCCCCGCCATCAGGTGCTGCATCCCACCGTGAAAGCGAAACCCTAATCAAAACTCAAAGCCCCGCCACCACCACCACCACCACCGCAACAGGAGGAAAAAGCGTGTACCTGCGTCGGGGGCCACGCGTAGGGGTGGCCGGCGGCGGCGTAGTACGCCTGCATCGAGGCTGCCCACTCCGCGTGCGTCTGCGGCGCCGCCGGCGCAGCCGCGGCGGACGGGTCGACGGGGGCACCGCTCGGCCGGTCATCTTCGGAGGCGGAGGCGGAGGAGGCCATGGCGCGTGTTGCGCGCGCGCGCGCGAGTGAGCGAGCGAGCGAGCGAGATTCCAGAGCGAGGTGGACGGGGAGGTGAGGTTACCGCAGAGGAGGAGCACACGCAGGCACGCCCACGCGGGCCTGGTGGCTTCGGAGTTCGGGCAATCCAGGAGGTGGCAGCGCGTTGGTTGGTGTGGGGCCCTCGGGTGCTGGCCAGAGGGACGACACGTGGACGGCGCGCGGCGAGCGGTCCACGTGTCCGTGAAGGTGGCACGCGCTCGGCGCGGGAGGAGTGTACGCATGCGCGAGCTGGCTCAGTTGGTAGTGGGACCGCCGTGTTAGTGGGCGCGTTCGTCGTTGATGAGTCGGACGCGGCAGGACTCTGCTGACCTGGGACGCAGCACCGACCCTCTCCGCAGCGGATTATGCCTCGATTCACCGCAGCGTAATCTGCGCGAAGAGCCGCGGAACTCTCGCAGCGCCGAGGGACGGCGGGGATGGGGAGGTGGCAGGACCGGCGGCGCCAACTGTGTAGAGAGGGGTTACCATCGGTAGTTTACTTTTGAAATAGATGGAAAATGGAAGAAAAGAAAAGAAATGGAAGAAAAGTGATGATAATAGCAAATTTCAAATTTCAGAAAATTGAGTGGCAAATCTCGAAGTGACGAGATTCTCGGTGGCATATATCAAAATTTGCCAATAGGAGGACCGCGGTTGGTTGCTTCGCCAGGCGTGGAGCAACCCGTCTGGGTTCGATCCCAGGTCGCATCATCTGTCCATTTTGGTGGATTAGAAATAGTACACGCACACGTAGATGTGTTCAGTGGTTAAAGTACGTGTTCGCGCTCCGTAGGATCTTAGCTCTCGCTCTAGATTAAACGTGTGTTTAGAACACATCCACATATATGTATGGGCGTGAGTGTAGTGTGTACGTGTGAGTGCGTTCCGTGTGTACTTAAAAAAGAGTATATAAGTTAATAATATAAATCAGAAGATCTTTCTGAAAAAAACATTTGTTATTCTACGCTTGCACAACTACTTCATCTGATGCTGTTACTGTCATGGATAAAAAACGGGCGGCAGCCGATTACCAGTCGTATAGGCTAGAATGGGTAGGTTCCATATTAGTCCTATTTAAGCATTTGCTATCCATGAGTAACTATTAATATAAATCAGAGGATCTTTCTGAAAAAGCATTTGTTAGCCTACGCTTGCACATCTAATTCATCAAATACTGCCACTGTCATGGATAAAAAACGGGCGGCAACCGGCCCATTACCAGTCCGATTCCGTACCGGTTGGAAAGAGGCGATCTGGTACCAAGTTTAATGAGCCATCGATGCTAATGCTTATAGAAGACCAATCAAATACATTAAGGAAATAAAAAGATAAAAGGAGCCGGATGATTTGGATAGGATCATGGCCATTTCCACCCTGCCTCGAAGGGAAGCAAGAAAAGCCATCCCCCCCCCCCCCCAAAAAAAAAGTCACTATTACCGGCTAAGATTAAGAATAGAAGGGTCAGCAAAATTACAAGTCAACACTCAGGGGTGAGTAGATGACGACGACACACGAGGCGACGACGAGGAGAACGCTTCCAAGACAAACTACATCAGGCCACCTCGCCGGCTCGCCTCGCCTCGCCTCGCCTCCCTAGTATTTCGATCGCTGTGCTCGTGCATGTAAGTTTCCAGTTTTACCCCTCGTCGTTAGTCGCTGCTTCCTTCCTTCGATTTCCATCTCCTGGCCCGCTGGTGGATCCGAGCAGGGCAAGCGAAACAACCGGGGAGAAAAGAAGGAAAGAAGTAAGGAAAGGGAAAAGTTACCGCAACTGCAAGCTGCAGCGGTTCTTGGGGATCTCGCGCTCTACGAGTACGAGGCCGCGCAAGTCTTGGTCCTCTCCTCCCACTCTTCCAACATGAGGTGAGTTCTTGATTGTTTCTTGCAAAGATGGTTTCTTGTAGGCTTTCTGGGCCTTCGGCCTTCCTCTGATTCGATGATTAATTCGTGGGTCTTGTTGCTTTCGAGATGTGCTACATGCTCCATGCACTGGGAGCCAATTAGCGACAGTTCTGACCCTTTTGTTTTTCTGCTGGTTGTGTTGTTGGTATTGGTTCCCCTCTCGACTTAGGCCAAAGGAGAGATTTTTGTTTTGTTTTGCTGGTTTTAGGGGTTTTTAGGGGTTATCTAATCGAACGAGGAGGAGTTGGATTCCTTTTTTTTTTTTTTTGTTTGTCCGGGTGGATCAGATTCTTTAGCCGGTCAAAGCAAAAATATAGATGAGCATTTGAACAACGCCTTTAGGTGTCCTATATTCAGGGAGTGTTCTTGCTCATGTTTGGGCAGTTTGGCTTGCACTGGCAAAGATCAAACCGGAGTATTCAAGGTTTTGGTTTTTGTTGAAGTTGGAAAGAAGTGAGCGATTCAGGGAGTGGGGAATGTCATTGTGATTTTCGGAGTCTGGACATCATATTGATTTAGAAGACCGATGCAAATTAGCATATGAAATCGGAACATAGGATTTTCACCGGGCGTGAATAGTAAGTTTCGAACTTTCGATTCAGATTCAGGGATGCTGACCGCAAGATCGATCCCGCGGGCCATAGCCTTTGTTCTTATTGAGTAACGAGGAGTGCTTCCATGCTCCACGAAATGAAAACCACACAGATCTTATAGCACCTGTGAGGCTGTGAACCTATAGTCACCGTATGCTAGAGATTTATGCGATTTTTTAGTGGAACATAAAAGCATTTTCCAGTCATACAGTTATTGTTGAGGGGATATCCAGTTCTTTTGCATGAAAGAGGGGATCAGGAGAACAACAATCTTTCTATTCTTCCATTGTTCCCTTTTCTTTTGGACGCTAAAAGTGAGTGCATCTGATGGGCTCATGGGACCATCAAGTCTGACTCTTGACATCTCTAAAAGGAAGTCAGAATCTTTTCACAGTGATCACCAGGTTAACCATCATGCAATTGGCTTGTTAAGCAGGTCCCAAGTTTCAGTTTCATGTGAGCCACTCAATTAGAAGCTAATTAACATAGCACTTGAAATATTCTACTCTTTTGCAGTTTCATCTGGAAAACTTTGAATTTTCCTTATCACACTCTTGCCATTTTGTGGCATTTCACAAGTGTTTTTCTTGTCTCGTATCTGTTGTCCTGTCTTTTTATGCATAAACTAAGTCCGAAACAGAAAAGAAGAGAGGAATGAATGCTTCTGTCTTATGGCTATTCATGTATAGTGTGCATGTGACGAAATTGTTTTGAAACGCAGTTCACTATTCATTACCAATGCAGCTCTTTTGCATCCATCTCCCACCTCTCAAAACATACCGTGCACATGCAAAACATTCTAGATCAATATAGATCCACACCAGGGAGTGAAAATAAGTTAAATTTGCTTGAACTGAATAGATTGAACCGTGTTTTTGTCACACAAATATCCCAAGGATTCCAGGAGACTAGGAGTATCATGTGGCATTCACTGAAATATAGAAGAATATTTATCTTGTTTTGTTGATGAAATCATTCTCTAATAATTTTTCATTTTTTCAGGGCAAAGAAGATAGTATTTGGTTTCTCCATTTCTCTTATCCTCATCAATCTGGCTTCCATAATGGAACGGGCTGATGAGAATCTCCTCCCAGCTGTTTACAAGGAAGTCAGTGCTGCCTTCAATGCTGGTCCTACTGATCTGGGGTACCTTACGTTTCTAATGAACTTTCTGAAGTCCATAGCATCTCCCTTGGCAGGTGTCCTTGCTCTTCAGTATGATCGCCCTGCAGTTCTTGCGATTGGGACTGTCTTCTGGGCTGTATCAACAGGGGCCGTTGGTGTCAGCCAGTATTTTCAGCAGGTTGCATTCTGGAGAGCTGTAAATGGTTTTGGACTTGCCATTGTAATACCAGCACTTCAGTCCTTCATCGCTGATAGCTATACAGATGGCACACGTGGCGCGGGATTTGGTTTATTAAGCCTTATTGGTTCAATAGGTGGTATAGGAGGAAGTATTTTAGCAACAGTCATGGCTGGTAGGGATTATTGGGGATTGCCAGGATGGCGGTTTGCATTTATTATGGTCGCATTTGTGAGCTTGTTAATTGGGCTTCTTGTCTACTTTTACACTGTTGATCCTAGAAAAATGTCTCCAAGCCATTTTGGTGATGATGAGGGCCACGAGAGGTATAGTTTTCTTCTGAATTTAGAAAAACTCTCCAGTCGCCTTTTAATAGTTCAAAGGATAAATATCTCAGTAGTTTTTTTTAATCATGAATGCATTTTCCCTGTTCAGAAATGAAGGCATAAGTAGTATTGTTGGTCATCAAGTACCGATGTTTGTTTTTTACCTATATCTTATATTATACTTGCGCTTTTCTCATGTGAACATTCTCTGAGTGGGAAATATATTGAGGTGTGCTATGTATTCTTTCTAAGCTGATGTCCTGGACGAGCATTTGATTCTACATTAACCTACCATTCTCTGTATACCGGCATTCCGGCAGTATGTGTCTATTTGTTATATAAACATAACATCATAGTCTCATGTAAATGGCAGGTCGCATTTGGTCAGTAATGGTATTTTTCCTCCACAGTCCATCTGGAAGGATTCATGGATCGCAGCAAGATCTGTTATGAAAGTGCGTACCTTTCAAATCATTGTCTTGCAAGGCATAGTTGGCTCATTGCCATGGACTGCTGTAGTTTTCTTCACAATGTGGTTTGAGCTCATTGGTACGAAACAATAGAGATTTTTTCCCTCTATTTGAACTGATAAGCATTCCATCCTAAAGTTGAACATTGATGCATTCTTGATTCTTGAACCCTCGTAGGTTTTAACAACAGCAGCTCAGCAGGGCTAAACAGCCTATTTGCTATCGGGTGCGCCAGTGGATCATTTCTAGGTGGAGTAATAGCAGATCGGCTGTCAAGATACTATCCAGATTCTGCTCGCATTATGTGTGCTCAGTTTAGCGCCTTCATGGGCATCCCTTTCTCATGGATCCTCCTTACAGTCATTCCTCAGTCAGTTGATTACTGGTCTGCCTTTGCTGTCACACTGTTCTTGATGGGAATTACCATAAGCTGGTGTGCTACTTGCGCAAACAACCCCATGTTTGCAGAGGTAGTCCCTCCCAAGCACCGCACTATGATCTACGCCTTTGATCGTGCATTTGAGGGCTCGTTTTCCTCATTGGCCGCTCCTGCTGTTGGCATGGTCACCGAGAAGATCTATGGCTACAACTCGAAGACCATCAATCTGGCAAATGGTGGATCGGTGGTTGGGGCGTACGCACTCTCGAGAGGGCTATTGACTATGATGATTGTTCCTTTTGGTCTGTGCTTCTTGTTTTACAGCCCACTGTACTTTGTGTTCAAGCGTGATCGAGAGAATGCCAGATTGGCCAGCATCAAGGAGCAGGAGCTTATATGAATATGAAATGCTTGGTCATCTGGGGTGTTCAGCAACCAACAGCCAACAGTTTAACTTCGTTTTTTTTGTCTGGTTATTACCAGTTTCTGGTTTTAGTTGCTAATTCCCTTAAAGGCACAAACCAAACAATTTCATTTTTGTATTGAAATGGTGTAGTTGAGAATTTTCAGGTTCGACCTTCTTCTGGCAGATGGAAAACACAGGAATAATACACGATGATTCATTATGGAAAACACAGGAATAATACACGATGATTCATTGTATAATTAGAGAAAAAATTGTAATCTTCTTCTAGTTTTGTGTTGATAAATAAATGGCAGTTACCATGTTCAGTCTTAGTGCATCACTATTTGCCAATGGATTTTTTTTTCCTGTTTGTACTCTCTAAACCTGAACTTAACCAAGGGTCCAAGAGCAACATCCACACCGACCAATTTGTATGATTCAGAGGACTACAAGGTCTTTTTTGAAATGTAACAGGCAGAGGCCTTCGTCCTGCGCCTCTCCAGCGACTCGAGTCCCTGAGTGCTACCCTTCCGATCACCACCTCGTCATCTCGTCTTCCTCGCGGAGGCAAACCCATGGCTCCGAATCCAAAACCCTAGGCTTCGCCATTGCGATGGCGACGCCTCGCCTCCTCCTCTCCGCTCTCCTAGTCGTGTCCCGCGCATTCCGCGACGCCGGCGGCGAGGGGCCCCGCGGCCGCCGCCTGCTGGTGCTGGTGGAAGACCTCTCCGCGCGGTTGACGCACTCGGTGTTCCTCGCCTCCCTCCGGGCGCGCGGGTTCGATCGGGACTTGAGGCTCGCAGACGACCCCAAGCTCGCGCTCCACCGCTACGGCCAGTACGGCTGTACCTCTACGACGGCCTCGTCCTTCTCGCACCCTCCTCGCAGCGTGAGATCTCTACCACTTTGCTCGATCCGATTCACGCGTAGAATTGTAGTTTGGGTTCGATGCAGCGCCGTGTCGATAAGTGTGGTCTGATCTGCACCATTGGGATGGGCAATGCCTCGGTGATTAGTCTAGTAGTACGTATGGTATGCATACCTGTATGCAGTGGGAAAACTGTATCACTGGGGTACGAAGTTTGGTGATACCGAGGGTTGCAACCTCGCATTTGATTAGACTTATGGTTCAAAGTTGGCGCTCGGAGCTCCTATTGCTCCTCGAAGTTGGATTATGAGTACGCTCAACATTGCAGTCTTTAGTTGTGATCTGTAGTAGAGCAAGTGTTGTAAAATTGACAGTTTTAGCAAATATTCAGGATTAATTCTAGCAATATTAATCATAATTAAAATATATTTTCAACAACATTTAAATGACAAAATTAACATATAAATATGTAACTTCTTCAAATCATTTAAACAAGATAACATGCTCAAAACATAGAACATGTGGATAATTAAAATCAGTATAATGCTCAGATTTAATTGATTGTTTATTGCCCTCACATGTCGAGTTGCACAAGATATAATCTTGGCCTTCACAACACATATGTCAAATACCTCTTCACCAATTAAATATGACAACTACAAAACAGACTTTGAGCTCACACTAGAGCTTTACTAATATGTTAAGATTTATCTCAAAACAACAATTATACTTTCACTCAACAGAGAATCATTTAGTTATCAGTGTGAATGGAATCACAATTTCAAAGACACAATCTTTTCAGAAATGAATATCACGAGCTTGACGTTCATGGATTCAGCACTAAGCCTTTTCGGCAAACCGAAAATAACAGTGCAAATAGTTCACAGAGGATCAACAAGATCACAGAATAAAATGATCAAACTACTTTCGGTCACAACTGAACTACAGAGAGTATCAAAACTGCTAGATAAGACTGACAACAGTAAGCAATCTAATTTGGCTCAAGTCTGTTTTCAGTTATCAATTCAATTTTCAGATTTTGACAATAATCATCATCGAGCTGTTAAATCGAACCCACAGAATCACTAGCAATATCTCCCAGTACTAGCATCAAACCAATTTCAGATTTTAACAAGTACAACACATATATGCAAAGTGATGCGTAAAATGGAATACAATGATACTCACAAAGCCGATGGCAATCAAAGCCACCAAGAAAAAATCCAGACAAGACACACCAAAAAGCGCTGACTCAGAAAACCAATCGCCTTGTTGTGCCGCGAAGAACGGATGAGGTTGTCGGAGATACAATATCAATCCGCAATTTCGGGACACACCAAAATCGCAAAGTCGAGGTACAGAGTGTCGCACAGGACCACTGAAGTGCACCGGCCAAAATGCACCTGAGAACACCAATCACCAGAAACCGAACCAAAATTCTTCTTCCTCACCGAGACCAAGCCAACAGCCGACCAAAGACCGAACCACCCGAGCGCACAAGTTCCCGATTCCCAAACACAGTGCCAACAGAGAGGAAATGGCTCAGGTTTGGAACCGACGGGATGCACGCATAGAGAGGTCAGGAAAGAAGAAGAAGTTGCCTACTAAAAGAGGAGAATCGGAGCGGACGAGTCGCGGCTGCAGCCAACGGCCGGTGTAACATTCTAGTTTTTCTGAGCTTTCTGAAAATTTTCAAAATAAAAATAACCATTTGATTTGGTTGAAGTCTTAAAGCTTAACTTGAGATTTTGGAAAAATAAAATGATTTAAATGACTAAATCAAACTTCAACTAATTCAAAAATTCGGTTTGTTTTGAGTTTGTTGCAGTTCTTGGTTTTTGAAGCTCCGTGTCTCTGTTACCTCCTCCTCAAGACCTCCTCTTGGTCACGACCACCCTTTTGGTCACGGTCACCCTCTTGGTTTCGACCAGCTCCACCTGTCAGCCCTGCTCACCTTCTTCCTCCGCCCGCGTCAGCGCTGTACGCGCGTGCGCTTTACGCCTGCTCACCTGCCCTGTCGTGCGCATTAAATGCGCTCACACCGCGCCTCGCACCTCCTGCTCTCTCGCCATCCGCATGCGCCTCGAGCCGCCCGCTTCGCCTTGTCCTCACCGCACGCACGCCCGTGCCTCCCTCTTTCTTGTGCACGCCATCGCCTGGCTCGCCACCCGAGCTCCGCTCATGCGCCCGCCTGCTGATCTCTCTCTCTCCTCCTCATTGCTATAAATAGAGCACCCGAGAGCCTCGCTTTCCTCTTGTTCTTTCCCACCGCCTCTCTAGCTCCAGCTTCTTGCGGTTATCTTGAAGCCCCGAGCTCGATGAATCACCGCCGCACCTCCTCCCAGCTTCTCGCGCACTGGCAGCCCCTCTTTCACCCGCATCTTTGGTAACCTGAGCTCCTTGACGCAATTCCCTCACTGCTTTTAGTTTTGTTTCACAGAGCCGCCATTTTCCTTCCTCCTCTCGTCCGTGACCCATTCACCGTTGGTCTCTTCGCCTCATGCGAGCTTCCTCGCCATGCTTTCGCCGTCGCGACCCTCCCCCTCTCTCTCGAATCTGGTGAGTTCCCCGTACCCTGCTTCCTCTTATTTGTTTGGTCAACTTCCCGTGCCTTGTTCTCTTTCTTTCTTCTTTCGACCGTGTCGAGCAGTCAAATCCCTCTTTCCTTCCTACGACTACGTTGAGTAGTCGTATCCTTCTCGTATCCTCCCTACGACCACGTTGTGTAATCGTATCTTCCTTCCGACCAGTCGAGCCCCCTTCCGATCTTGTGATTTCAGATCTTCCGAGAGCTCGTTCTCCTTCATTCGAGCTTCGATTCGAGTGATTTAAATCTCTAACTTCTTCTAAATTCAGTACCTTTCTTTTAGCTCGAGTTTGGTAGGTTCTTTGCTCTTTATTTGGAGTTGTTTTAGTTACTTATTTGGCTTTGTTCGCACGTGTAGATTCCGGCGTTTCGGAAAACTTCGTGGATTTGACGACCTCAACAAAGCATCCCAACTCTTCATCGAAGGCAAGTCGTGGACTTTTGATTATATTGAACCCATTTTATAAAAGTATATTGTTTCATATCAACATGCATGACTAGTTGTATAAAACTGGTTTGGGAACTAGCTAAATACCTGCTCGACAGTATGCCTCCTTGATAAATTGCAAACGACATATTGACGTGTACCCTTGGACACCATAGGATGGGTAATTTTAGTTGGACATTGTTGTAATACCAATATGGGTGCGTATTATGCTTAGCCATGCTTTAATTATCCGAGAGACTCTTGATCATACTCAAAGAATGATAAACTTGACTAAATGATATATGGAATTGTGGCGGAGCCACTGCTTTTAAAAGATGTTGTCATGGTAAAGGTTGTCATTTGGCTTGGTTGAACCCAAAATGATTTCTTACTCAGGCGAATGACCGTGCAGTAAAAGGGGTGCAGGAAGTACATTGAGATGTAGTTGTTTCGCCTGAGTAGCCTCTAAGAACTTAACTTTGTGGGTCATTGATCTGGGCAATACCGTGCAACCACAAGTTCATTTATGGGGTGGACTGGGCTAACTAATTAGCAATGCTTTGAGTCGGTTCTGTTTTGGTTGAGAATGGCGCAAGAAGGGGCAGGAAGGCGAATCCTTAGCGAGCATAACCAAGTCAAAACAGAGCTTTGTAAAGGTCTTGATACGTTCTCTAGACTGCTCACCTAAGGTAGTAAGTGGTGGTATCGACGGATGCCAAACCAACTAGAGAAGTCGTGTTATGTGGGTAAAGCTGTACAACCTTTACAGAGTGTAAAACTATTTGAATAGCCGTGTCCCCGACTATGGACATGTCTGGTGATATCACACGAGGGGTAGTTTTCTCAAAAAGGTAGTCGTGGGCAGTCACGAGTGGTCGTGGGTGTTCACGACTGGTCGTGGGAGTGGTCTGGGAAGTGAACAGGGTGTTCACGAGCTATTTCAAAGAACTTGTTTACTTATGTATTAATCTTTCAATCTGTACTTTGCAATCTACTTATTGTATTTCTAGTCAATACTACTTTCTGCAAATTAACCATAAAGTTGTTCTTGTCAAGCCTTGCATGGATATTATTTGTATACAATTCCCCACGGTTAGCTGAGTACATTCAAAGTACCCACAACTCTATGCCTTTTGTTTGATCAGCAGAGGAGGGTGAACCAGGGAACCAGAGTTCTATGAAGAGGAGTACTTCGAAGACCTTGTGAGCTAGATCGCGTCCTCCACTCGATTGCCTGTGGGCATGTCGGATGACTTCTGCAGATGTTTTGTTCTCCGCTGCTTGTAACCTCTTGGTGTTGAGCCCTGCGTGGCAACTCTGTAATAACTCTGACCATAAGGTCTTTTGCTAATAGTAATATTATTTTGTCTGCTTCTTCTTTGGTTTGTTGTATGGATATGATTTCATCTTTGTTGAGACTGTGTGAGCTAGCCACTGATCATGGGACTAGTTCGGTTTGCACAGAGGGTCTCGGGGTTGTTTACCCGGTGTCCCGACAGCCAGCCCCGAAGAGACTGGACGGCTGGCGCCTCCTGTGCCGTCGCCGCCAGGGAGCTCCTCCCATGCCGCACAAACCAAGCAACAAACCAATTGGTCTGGATACTAGATCTCCAGCCTTATCACTTCCTTCTCTCCCACCAACAGGTGGGCCTCACTTCTTTTCTTTTCTGTTTATTCTTTTCTCAAAGTGAGAAATTACCAGAAAGCCCCAAAAAATCCAACAGCAAGCACTGCTACCCATATAAACCCTTCATTTTACGAAATAGGTACCTTTCAAAAAAAATTATGAAATAGGTATGAACTGTCACTGACAGATATGGCCCTGCCTATAGTTGTAATTCACCCATCCCGCTTGTTCTAGAAATGATCAAGTGGGCAGTAGAGCCTGTTGATCTTTAATGTTTTTCCACTTTTTCGTTAAGAGAAGTAAGTAGCCATTGTTTCGCTGCTATTAATTCCATTGTTGCTCATGTATTACAGTACATCTTTCTATTGGGTTTGTTGCTATCTTGTTTGTACTGAATCACTGAATCCTTAATAAATTTGATGCATTGTGTCACAGTCAAAGAACAATGCTTGTGTGCTGGTATATGGATCACTGGATTTGTTTAGCAGCTGGTACTCTACTACGTCTCTTAAACCACAATGTTTTGTGGTTTTACATAATTTCTGACCAACTCTTTTATGAATAAAGGTGTTTAAAATCTGGTGTCCAGAAGGATGGAACCAAGACAAGGTGAGTATAGCTATTTTTGAGACCTTTTGTGATACTATGTTCTGTTAAGACTGTAGAAGCTACTTTTCTTGGATTGCAAAAGCACTAAACCCTTGTACTATGAACTTTATCCACTTCTTTGCGTGCAGAGAAATGGTATGTTCACTTGTTAGTTTGATTAATAAATCATGTAGAATATATGTAATTTTCCAAAAAAATAATATATATTCTAACTAATAAGTCAATTAAGGACTGCCGGTTTGGAATATTGCATTCTACCTTCTTTTCTTCTTATTTTAATTAAGCAGCTAATATATTGGTTTAGCCGGTACATTTCACACCATTTATTTGATCGTTTGAATGTACTTCAGTTCAGGCCTAATTTAGCTATAATTTCATGCAAGGTGACTTGATCACATCAATTGACCAGAAAATGGTTGGTGGGATCTTATACCTGCCAGATTGTAGTGCTTGTTAATTGTCTCTCTTCTCTTACATAACAAAAGATTTATGGAAGAGAATAGAGGCCGTTAACTAGCACTATTTCAGAAAGATCCATATGTGGCTAAAACCAGTAGTAACAAAGGGAAAACTGAACTACTGTTACATGGGCGGCAGATGTACTTCTGGCACACTTTTGAGTCAGTGGATTGTTTTCAACATACATATTGTTAGAAGTTTGAGCTTCTTTTTGAGGAAGCAAGTGCTCTTTTTCATATTGGAGCATATTGTAAGCAATATGGATTATACTTTTCTTGTATGCTTATTCTAGTTTGATTTGAACTTACAGATCAGAAATCAGGAAATGAACAATTTGAATGAAAAGGGATGCAAACTTAGTAATGTTCAATGTTGCAGGAAGCCAATGTCAAGCATCACAAAGTTGGATAGACAACTGAACCTGGCATCTATGGTATCTTTACGATTGTGGTAATCTTTTTCCCTTGATGCATATAGAGCACAATAAGGCCATTTGTGGTAACATAGATGTTTTCTCTAAAGGAATATTCTGTTGAAATCTATCAATGGTCTGGAACAAGCTGGAAACCATATGTAGCTGATGATGTTCAACTTCAGTTCTATATGATGTAGTCCATATATTTTGAAAACTATGTCAAATGACAGGAAGGTACAAACCATTATCTGTACTTCCATATAAATATCTTTTCACCCCATCTCCATAGCGTACAAGAGAAAATATATCAATCAGATGCCTTTTGATTCCATCTAACATTGATTTTTTTAGAGTTATCAGATGCCTTTTTTTAGAGTTATCAGATGCCTTTTTTCAGAGTTATCAGATGTTTTTTTAGTTATCAGATGCCTAACATTGATTTTTTTTTTATGCTTTAGGCATATATGATCACCCCACATATACAAGGTAGTAATAACTCCTTTGGCATTTCAGCCTTTACCACTTTGATAATTAATAAATCAAATTAATGTGGCTTGCAAATTGATTTAGTCTCTGCCTCCATTTGAAAGCCTCGCTTCGACGTTCCACCATCCAGGTGAAGGGTAACGGGTAGGCTACACTAGCGCAAATTAAAAAAAATTGTACCCATAAACCAAGATCACTGCAGTTATAGATCACGGTCTTACCACTAGACGAGCAGGTGCGGAAGTTGATGCAGCACGTCGGGGCAGAGTAGTCGTGCTAAATTGATGCAGTACGTCGGGGCAGAGTAATCGTACTACTTCCTCGTCCTCGTTGTGGCGTCCCACGTACAGCTCCTCTCTTGCGGTTCGTCCCAACGCTATAGATGCAGCGCCTTCAAAGATATCCACACGTACGGGAGGAAGCGATGCACGCCGGACTACTAGATCCGCGCGAGCGACCAGGGCGTGAGAGGGGTGGCGGCTAGGGTTTGAGGATGTCACGAAAAACTCATCCCTCATCCCGTGCGCCCCTGCCCTCCTTTTATAGACGTCCTTACAATGGGCTTCTACGAATAGAGGCTCATTAGGACTCAATGCCCGGTCTAATTCGGATCCAATCCGAATTAGGCTTCACTTTAAGTGTGTGACCTATGGTTCACGTATGTTTAGACATGACGCGAGTACACATACTTGGTCAATAGTTGGTAGCGGCCTCTAGCAAGACGTGCCAACTCCTAAACATACACAAAGATCATATCGGACGAACCATCACAACGTTATGTACATGCCAATCCCTTTGCCTCACGATATTCGGTCGAGCTCCAAGTCGACCACTCTTTCTCGATCCTATGATCCAAATCCCTTACTAGGTTAACTCTTAACCTTAAGTAGCATGACCATGCATTTCGGATCCGATCACTCAAGGCCCAGAGATATCTCTCTGTAGAGAGGGCAAATCCCATCTCGACCGACCATGCCTCGCAAAGATGCTTCATGACAAACTCGAAGCTACCTTTATAACTACCCGATTCATCGAGTAGCGTTTGACGACCCTAAGTAGGTCGATTCACATCTCAAGTACATGCGACAATCTCGTGTCTAAGGACAAGGCGTACACATTGTGTAGAGAGAACCATAAGTATAATTGCTATGTCTCATGTTGGGTCGGTCCAACCCCATGTTCTAAACATGTGTCCACATTATTGGTTTGACATCTCCATGTCTATGACCTGTGAAACATGGTCATCAACCGATACATGTGCTAATCCATCATTCACGTGTGTCCTCACATGAACTCCGACTAGGGACAACTTTAGAATAACCATACAAGTAAAGAGTTTCACAAACAAGTCACATACTTGTTAATCAACACAAAGGCAATATTCAAGGAACATTTATTAAATCATGGATACAACGAAATATCATCATCTCTATGATTGCCTCTAGGGCATATCTCCAACAGTAACACTCGCTTACAATCTCATTGTTTGAGTTGTGTTGTTGACACATGGGTCTAGCTACTTGCACTATGTCATCCTGAAAAGTGGACCAAGATTGATTTCCATAATTCTCATCCAAATATGGATGCTAAAAGGTTAAGCACCATTTTGTGCCTCCTGATTGAAGCTAATTATTATCAGAATATCAGCTACTTCCCTTATTAAGTATATTTACCACAAGATAATTTCATTTCATACACACATTCCTTACACACCATATAACATTTGCATTGTTCATATTTAATAAATCTATTCATCAACAACCACAAAAAATATATGCATCTCCACAGTGTACAGGAGAAAATATTGTTAGATAATCGATGTCATAGTCGGGAGACAACAAATCCAATCACATAATAAACACCAAAGAGAGACAATGTATAGAGGAGATTTGATATCTTTATTCATCTGTATGTCACTTGTACATGAGGATCCTCACATTTATAGCTCAAAGGGGTGAAAGCTCTCAAGTTGCGGTTCAGTCTTTTGTACATAACTAGGTTTCATAACACTCTCCTTTGGGCAATAGACAATGATATGCAAATGTCTCATCAAAAATTCTTTCCAAAAACCCATGGAAAAAGGAATGGAGAAAAGAGTACATTACATTCGTAAGTTGCATTATACTTGTTGCCTCACTAAAAACCTTCATGTGAGAAAACCCCAGAAAAACTCACCAAGGAAAAGAGTAGAACGTTTAATCTTTGGGAACCAATATTTAAGATTTTGGATAAATCCCCAGAATTTGATAAGGGTTATGATCTATGATTTACTCCCCTGAGCTCTGCAACTTTTTGAACCGTCTTATTCCAATGCCATGAATACATATTGGGAAATTGGATGTAAGCAGAGACTTAGTGAATACATTAACTAGATTTTTACAAGACTTTGTTTCCAGGATCTTTACCTCACTATTCTTCTGGATTTCATGTTGATAGAAAACTTAGGAGCAATGAGCTTCATGATGTTGCTCTTAGCATAACCCGTTTGCATTTGTGTAATTCAAGCAGCAATATCTTCATAGATAATTGAGGGGGTATTGACAGTATTAATGCCATAATACTTCTGGATGTGATTAATTACGCATCTGAGCCAAACACATTCAAGTGAGGCTTCCTATAGTGTTATCATCTCTGAATGGTTGGTAGAAATAGCTACCAAGGTTTGCTTAGATGACCACCAAAAGGTGGCTGCACTACCACAAAGTAATATAAATCCATTTTGGACTTTTGCACTATAGGGATTTGACAGATATCTTTAGGATTTAGTAATGATCATCAGGATCAATGCATGATCTTTATGATCTTTGCATTGTCGACCAACTGGATCTAAATTATTAACTGGTAAAACCTTCAAGGTGAATTTAAGTAGTAATCATCGTATCAACACCTTCTAGGTTTGACTAAGATTTTTAAAATATCAAGTATGATGATCAGTGTTTAGCATATGCTCTCCCTGAAGACAACTTATGTTGAAATCTTATTGTTTTAATGTCTTTCATACAGTTTTTGAAAATAAATATCGGCAATGATATTGTAATCAAATTTACTAGATTATCACAATTTAGAGTCTTACATACAGATATTCTATTACTCATTTGGAGATTATAGGATGAACACTATTCAGGAGTAACATGCTTGACTTAGCAAATACCACTATTTGATTGTGCAACACAAGTAGATTATCCTTACAGATAATATGGGTAATACTAGTTGTAAATTCGTATGTCTTTCGGATACGATTTATCAAAACCTTTGAGGATTTTAATATTTTGTAACTATCTCTGGGTGGTTAAAATTGCAACTAATAATCTGTTCTGCAGAACTATAAAGTATACTTGTGTTACTCTAGAGTAAAATATAACTAGTCTTAGTTTTATCGTTTAGGGGATTAACTGCCAATATCACCAATGTATATCGTACCTTCACGATAATAGAGGAAACCACCATTCCACTAATTTTCGGTGGAAGATGCACTTTAAAAGTGCTTATGCGGCACACTTCTAGTCTTTAGGTTCCTCATTACATTTTTTGGGGTCTTGATGGGTTCTTGTCCACTTCTAAGGATCACATGATCATTGGTGTGATTAAGAAATCGACTGGTAAAATAATTTTTCTTCTAGGAGATACTCTTACTACATGTAAGAGATTATTGGGTATGAGTTTTATATATATTGCAATTTATTTCCTTTTTGCCAAAATCCAGTACTGGGCCAGCCTACCTCGGCACGATTGTAACATCCCTATTTTTTGAGCCTTTTTGAAATTTTCAAAATAAAAAGAACCATTTGGTTTATTGATTTGTTAAAGCTTAACTTGAGATTTTCGGAATCAAAAGTGATTTAAATGACTAAATCAAACTTCAACTAATCCAAAGTTGGTTTCGAGTTCGCTGGAGTTCTCTGGTTTTTGGAATCTCCTTCAGATTCGCTCTGTGTTCCTCTCTGCCCAGCTCGACACCCTCCTGGGCACGACCTCCCTTTTTGCAAAGACGACTCTCTCGGTCGCAACTGTCCTTTTTGCAAAGACGACCCTCCCGGTCGCAACTGTCCTTTTTGCAAAGACGACCCTCCCGGTCGCAACTGCCCTTTTTGCAAAGACCACCCTCTCAGTCATGACCATCCTCCTGGTCACGACCTCTCTTTTGTCATGACCACCCTCTTGGTCACAACCGTCCTTTTTGCAAAGACCACCCTTTCGGTTGCAACCGTCTTTTTTGCAAAGACCGCCCTTTCGGTCACAATCGCTCTTTTTGCAAAGACCACCCTTTCGGTCGCAACCGCCCTTTTTGCAAAGACCACCTCCTCCTCAGGACCTCCTCCCGCAGGACCTCCTCCTCACTTTCTCCTTCCTGGGCGTTTGCTGCAGAAGTCTTCGCGCATTAAATGCTGCCACCTCTGTTGTACCCATCTCCCCCTACTGTCTCCTTCCTTACCTGCTCCCGTCCCTTTGCTCACCTGCCGGTCGTGCGCCTGTGCTGCGCCACCGTGAATTCCGTCACTTTATCCTTGTCACTCAGTTCTCCTACCTCCTCTGTTTATAGCGCACCAGGGAGCCTTTTTCCCTTCTTCGCTCCATCCGTTTTCACCTCAACACTTCTTCTTTCTTGCTCTCGTCCCGCAGTTTTTCGCTGTTGGACCTCCTTCCGTTGGACTTCCTTCTTTAAAGTTTTTTGAGTTGGATTTCATTTGGATCTTTATTTGGGCTTTATTTGATTCTGCTTTGTTCTCATGTGTAGACTTCGACGACGCCGGGGAACTAGGGTACTCCGAGGAAGTAGATCCTCAAGCGTTCGAGCAAGGTAGGTCATACTCTTGATCATATTGCACCCAGTATTTCAAATTTTATACCTTCCGTTTTAAATTACTACTGCATGCGTATTTCAATTTAAGTACTTTAAAACCTTATTTTAACTTGTTAGTTATTCTTAATTCCTTTGTACACCCAAACTTAAACGTCTTGGACCTCCCTTGATACCTTAGTTAAAAGCTAGTTGATACATTAGTATGGACTAGAATGTGTTGCAAAACTCTATGCTTAGTCGAAGCTTAGTTCAAAAATATTTGATTTTGGGAGGTTAGCCAAAAGCTCAACTTTGATTTCAAATAAATCTATGGTATGGTCAGTACCATGGAGTTTTTCAGAAATGTTTTAAGCATGGTAAATTGAAGTGAAAAACTGGTTTGGACTTGGGCGAAATGGATATTTGGATGGGTGCATATTCATGCACGGGATCAATCCATTTCTATGGTTGATGCCTAGGGTTCTTTTGATTGTCGTCCGGGTCAGTTAAGGACCGGTCTTCGAGTGTATTTTGCTATGCCTTTCCGTACTACCACATGTCTTGAATGGGTAGAACCTGGCTAACTAATTTGCAACGTCTCACCGTGGTTGTGCCATCCGGTTGCGTGGGTGTCTTTCACGACCTACTTTCATGTATTCTCACATGGCGCAAGATGGGGCTTGAATCCAGCGGGTGGTTAGCCCAATGGAAGCGAAACCTTAGCGAGGCGGGACTACAGTGAGATGACACATTGTAAAGGCCTTGTGATAATATCTTAGTCGCACACCTTCGGAAGTGTGTGAGCGGATAGTATACTTGATTATCTCTTGTGGGTAAAATTGTACAACCTCTGCAAAGTGTAAAACTATTCGAATAGCCGCGTCCTCGGTCATGGACATACCGCAAAGTGCTCAAAGTTAGATTTGGTTTTGTTTTCAAAAGACTTGTTTAACGGTTTTGGATCACTATCCAAACGGGTTTTGGGCGCAACCTTGTGATAGGAGGGTATCCTTCACTACTCTTGTGAATGTTATCGACTATAAAATTTGTGTTTAGAAAATGAATTTTAGTTATGGTTTAAACCGCTTTGGAACTTAGTACAAGTATTTGAAAAGAAATTTAACCTTGTGCAAATCAACTATATAAGCCTTCCTTTTGCTAATCCTGCATGCATCAATCTGTTATTTGATTGGGTGTGACTTGCGAGCACGGTTGTTGTGCTCACTCTTGCTTGTTGATAAGCGGTGAAGAGGTCTCGAGAGGACCGGAGGTCCTGGGCGACTAGGATGCGCCCTAGCCGATAGCTTGTGGCGAATCGGGTGGCCACGACCAGTTTTTTGGTTTTCCGTTGTGTTTGCTCTTGGCCTTGCGCCCTTTTGTAATCAACTCAAGTTTTTGTTAATATAGTGACATTGTATGGATATGTTATCATCTCTTGTTTGATTGTGTACACTAGCCATTGATCATGGGACTAGTGCGATTTACACAGTGCGCTTCCGGGGTCCTCTGCCCCCGGGGGCGCGACAACGGCCCACCCGGCCTGCTACCCTAGGGTTAAAAGGGGTGGAGCACTAGGGTTTCCCTATAGTCTATCCGGTGGCGGCGGTGGCGCCGAGGGGCGCATAGCACAAGAGAAAATATATCGATCAGATGCCTTTTGATTCCATCTAACATTGTTTTTTTTTAGAGTAATCAGATGCTTTTTTTAGTGTTATCAGGTGCCTTTTTTTTAGAGTTATCAGCTGCCTTTTTTTTAGGAGTTATCAGATGCTTTTTTTAAGAGCTATCATATGCCTTTATTTAGAGTTATCAAAGGCCTTTTTTTCAGAGTTATGCCCTTTTTTTCAGAGTTATCATATGCCTAACATTGATTTTTTTTTATGCTTTAGGCATATATGATCACCCAATGTATACAAGGTAGTAATGCCTCCTTTGGCATTTCAGCCTTTATCACTTTGATGATTAATAAATCAGATTAATGTGGATTGCAAATTGATTTAGTCTCTGCCTCCATTTGAAAGCCTCGCTTCGACGTTCCACCATCCAGAACACTCGCTTACAATCTCATTGCTGAGTTGTGTTGCTGACGCATGGGTCTAGCTGCTAGTACTATGTCATCCTGAAAAGCTGGACCAAGATTGATTTCCACAATTGTCATCCAAATATCGATGCTAAAAGGTTAAGCACCATTTTGTGCCTCCTGTTTGAAGCTAATTATTATCAGAATATCAGTTACTTCCCTTATTAAGTATATTTACCACAAGATAATTGCATTTCATACACACATTCCTTTAGGAACTGAGCCTAGCTCAGTTAGTGGGAATGTGTGGATGTACACCTCCACCACCCAAGTTCAAGTCCTCTTCGAGGCGAATTTGGGTGTCTATTATGGCTGTATACATTCTTAGTTGGTGCAGAGGCCGGGAGTTGTACTTCCATTTCTAAATTTTTTTTAAAAAAACACACACATTCCTTACACACCATATAACATTTGCATTGTTCAGATTTAATAAATCTATTCATCAATAACCACAAAAAATATATGCATCTCCAGCCTACTGTCAATTCATGAATACGATTTCTTCCAGTAGAATCTTGGTAAATCAAACGATTTCCTTATTCCCTAGATGGATCACAGTAACTCCTTTCCTTATATACTGAGGATGTAAATATATCCACCATTTATTGCCATATCCATACATACCAAAAAGATGTGCGCCTCTCCTGCTATAAAATGCAAACCAAAACGCCCACTTTATTGTACCAATTTCAAAATTCCATATCCAAAGCCAGAAAGAAGAACACCGTCCATGAGAACTCCTTCCCTGCTCCTCCTTGCCATCCTGCATGTTCTCATCTCCCTCCAATGCAGTGCTACCAGTAACCTATTAGGTCCAGAGAAGGTCACCAACCTTCACTTCTACCTGCATGACACCCTTAGCGGAAAGGACCCAACTGCTGTCCTTGTTGCACGTGGTGTTAATGTTACGGCGAAGCGCGGTGATCCAGTACCCTTTAGCTCGGTCTACGTAGCCGATGATGTGCTCACTGAGGGCCCTGAAAGACAATCCAAGGTGGTTGGGAATGCACAAGGGTTACATATTTCATCTGGGAAAGGCACTGTACCGTCAGTTGTGCTTGGTATGGACTTCGAGCTCACGGATGGTCCATTCAAAGGAAGCTCGTTCGTTGTGTTCTCACGAAACCAGATCACAAATCCTGCTGGTGGGGAACTTGCCATTGTTGGTGGCCGTGGTGCGTTTCGGATGGCCCGGGGGTTTGCCTTGGTTCGGACGCATTATTTGGACACCAACAATGGAGATGCAATCATAGATTTTCATGTGACTCTCTTGCACCATTGAGATGTTCTAAGTACGCTTGTGCTGCAGTGTTTGTAGCACAATAACCATAATACATGATTGAGTTGCCTTGTTATCTGGTTTTGTTTTCCATTTGCTCTTCTTTATCTACTGTCCAGAAGAAAGATGTAACATGGAACTTCAAGAGGGTAGCAGTTGTTAAGCAATGACCGAGCTTTAATAACAAATACCCTTTCACACATGATGATTCTTTTTCCTGCTTGATTCTGTGTGACTCCATTTTGGATGAGTGGATAAATGTTTCTGTTCTTTGTTGGTTGCGTCAAACAAGTTGTGGCCTCCGGTGAGATGTAGGGAAGTTTGGTGATGATTTTGCAATGCTGCCGTGCAGCGATTGGCCAAGGTTGCATCTTGGATTTAGAACAGGTAAAAAACGTATGGAAGCATGAGATTATCTTGGATGATGAGGGATCAGATGCACCATATTGGGCTGCACCAGTACTAAATGAAACATTTTACCCAGTTACTCTTGCATGCGTTTATTCACACAACAAAACAACGCCTATATGTTCTGGATGTGGTGCAAAGGTTCTGTACTTATGCTCTATACACTGTTCATAAATATCTGCTACTTCAAAAGTAAAGTTTAGAATATCTCACCCTATTGCTATAAGCTATTGGATTTTATGTTGTATCTATTCATAATTCATGCACTGCTCACTAAGTGTTTCTAGTAAATTCACGATATAGCTAAGCTCTTACTTATTGCTGTAGCTAAAATTCCGTGCCCTCTTGATGTAGGGTGTACACTGTATACTCGACGTCTTTCAAATTTCTAGCTGTTTATGTAGTTTTTCAGTTCAAAATTGAGTATGAAAGGCTAGGATATACCACCCTCTCACTGTCAAAGCAGGTTGGTTATGCTGTGCTTTCGTATTGGTTCTACTGCAATGTTTTCTCCCTTTCATGAATTGGAGGTGATCCAATTTCAATTTACCATCAGCTTGTCTTCTACTACCAGTTACACTGGTTTATACATCCATGTGGTAGTGATATGCTTAGCTTGTATGTTTGTGCTTCTTGGTTCCATGCTCACTACATGAATTGATATGATAGTGCCTTATAAGGCCTTTGAACAGATGGGAAGCAATGTTCTTCACTGTATGAATTTTTAGAACTACTGTTGTTATCGCTTCAAATACGTGAAATTATATTACAGTATAGTTACGGATACGATTACAGTGTAGTTACTGATACGAGTACATGTTGTAGCAATATTTTTGGTCAATTTTTATATCACGCTGAGTAGCTGATGTTGTACCTGCTAATGCAGCTAATCTCGTTCTTTTCGGTAGCAGATACCAGTTCGTTCTTAAAGGCAAAATGAGTATGAAAGATTCATCACTTCAGCCTATCCTTACTATGCTGCCTGATTTTCAATGGTAAGTACAGCTTGATATTCTCCCCTGGTTACGAAAGTTGTTTTGCATTTAATTGCCTCTTTATCCCTCGCTCTGAACCAGTATACTTCGATGCTGTTTCATGTAGCAGTTCATGCTGTAGAACATTTAACCATTTTTTTTCTTAGTTGATGCTTTGTGCTTGTTTGTTCAAGCAGTAGTGGCTGTAGAGCAGTTGCATATTTTAGTGCTCAAATAAGTTCCTCTTAATTGCAGATCTGGTCTTTCTTCATATTTTCAGTTGTACGCCTTTATCACAAATAGATGTCACGGAAGAGTAAAAGTTTCTAGTGTAGAATTACGCTAGAGCTGTGCTAATTGTGCTTAGCTTAGTGTTACAGCATACATGATGAATTATAAAACTACATTTTCGTAGCGACCCCAATCTGGATAACTTTTGGCCACCGCTGTCTCGGTTAGATTGTATTGTTTTGGGTTATTTTTTTTCCTTTGGACTTGTGTTCGGCACCTCTGGCCTGCGGAAACTTTAACAGGAACGAAATGGGCCCGAGTATATATATATTTTTTTTTCACAGTCCTTGTTTTTTCACTTTTTCTAGAGATGCACTGGTTATTAAAAATGGCAAATCTGTCGAATTTATTAAGGTGGTGTACAATACAGTCGAAATAGATCCACCTAAACCTGGATCTCCAGGGTCCATCTGTAAAACTCCCGCTCCGGCACGGGGACGTCGAGCGCGACGAGCCCCGTGTCCGCGTTGTAGCTGAACTCCACCTCCGCCGCGTCTAGCGTGCACCTCATCGGCCTCTGGGAAGAATACGCGCCGAAACGGCCGCAGCCACGGACCCTGAGCACCACGGCCGCGGTGCGTGCTTTGCCGTCGGTGGCATCGAGAATCCGGACCTCGCATTCCTCCACTGCTCCCCCGGAGTTGAACATGTTGAGCAACCCGATCGGTGCGAACGTGACGCCCGGCGCGACCACCTTGACGGGGGAGACGTGGAACAGCTCGAACTCGAGGACCTTGAGCGTCACCGGCAGCGTCGCTCCCTTGGGCAGCCTGATCAGCTCCCCTGAAGCGCACGGTGCATCATGATCAGAATTCAGTGATACCAGCTATCAGGGGAGGAAGGAACCTGTTGTGTGGTGCGGGCACTGACCTGATCTGTATGTGTACACGACGGCCTCGCCGGTCCAGTCCGGCCAGGCGATGTGGGCTATCGCGTCGACGTCCCCGGCGCGGACCGATCCGGTGAGCGTCCCCGGCGCCGCGTCGTGGACGCGGGTCTTCTTGGTGACACGGCACCAGCCCGCGCCCTGGCAGTTGAACACGCCCACCACTCCGGTGCACTTGTTCACGTTCCATATCTTGAGCAGGCTGCGCGAGCATACATTACGGTCAGGATTCAGCAAGGATCGGATGATCACATCAATCAAACCCTCCATCGGATTGACCATAGCCTTCGTCAGGTCAAATTTTGCTAGTTTGCTTACCTCGTGCCGTCGCGCGCCGGGTCGGCGAAGAGGCAGTCGCGGGTGGGGCGGCCGGGGAGCTGCGCACGGAGCACGGAGCCGTCGGGGAGGACGAGCTTCTTGAGCAGGTCGAAGTTGTGGTTGCCTGGCTTGTCACTGAAAGCGAGACAAACAGAGCGTCACAAATCAGAAGTTACACACAACGCTGGGTACCACTCTGGTTCAAATTCTTCGGACAGCGACCACTCGGAATCGCACACCGATCCTCGGAACGCGCGCGTACGTGCAGGACATGACAAACAACGGTAAACGTCCGTGCCATGGGGCATGGGCGTCGCTCTCGACCAGCATGCTGCAGCGCATATCACCAAGCTGCAGGATGCAGATTGCTTCTGTGTGAGGCAAGGTGGTGTGTGTATGCCGATGTCGATGGCCAATCATGGTGCTGAACCAATCAGGTCGACAGGCCCCGGTCACACCGGTGACAGCACACACTGAGTGACATGCCATGCATCAAGGGCAATCATTCCGTTTCCCCTCTCTGGAGGGATCGTTTGCCGGCTGGCCGCGATAGATAGACGCCACGAAAACGACCGCAAATCAATGTATGCCTCGACGTTTGGGACAGCAGCCTGAGTTTCAGAGCTCCGGCTCACCTGACGTAGATCGGGCAGCCGCCGATCGCCCGCGCCGCGCCGTGGTACTCCGCCGCCGGGTGCAGGCTCTGCATGTCCAAGAAATTCGATGTCAACATCTGAAACAAAACCGTGAGCAATTTAATTCACCGCGTCCGCTCGATTAATTGAGCGTACGTACGTACATGGAACATGTCCCAGTCGGGCTGCATGAACTCGCCGAGGAAGAGGGTGTTGTACGCGACGGAGGAGATGTGGATGGTGTGCGACGCGGGGTCGCGCGGGTAGAAGTCGTCGGAGGCGCGCACGACGGCGGTCTGCCTGGCGCTGTAGAGCATGTCGTTGTTGTGGCACATGCAGGAGATGCATCCGTTGTCGGGGAAGTTGCGCGCGACGGAGGCCTCGAGCGCGTGGTGGTAGGCGCGGGTGAGGGAGACGCGACCGCCATGGCCGGCGCCGAGGGTCTCGATGATGTTCTGCACGTCCACCTTGACGCCGTCGACGCCGCACGAGGCCAGGTACGAGTGCAGCTCGTTGTAGAAGGCGTACACGTTTCGCGGGTGCACCAGGCCCAGCCCGAGCACGGAGAGGGAGTCCATGACGATGTCCGGCTGGTTGCCCATTACCCCCGGCGACTGCACCGGGTACGCGAGCGCGCTCTCGTAGTGCTCCATCCCCTCCGCCGCCGGCTTCACGCCGCCCCAGTAGCCCGCCAGCGCGTGCCACACGTACACGTGCTTGACCTTGTGCTCCTTCTTGGCCTCGTCCACGAGGAGCTTGAGCCCTGGAGTCTGGTCGCTCTGGTCCGCGACGTTCTTATTCTGGTCCCCGTCGCCATTCTTCTTCTCCTTCCTCTGGAACTTGGCGTTCTCCTTGATCCCTGTCAGCCTACTAGCGAACCTGCACCATTGTTAAGTTCGCTTTTCGGATTAAACCACTAAAATCTTTGAACAGCAACTGCTAGTTCAGAGTGGCGAATCAACGGTTGTGAATATTGATGTCCACACGTACTGCGCTCCTTCCTGGACGGCGGCATTCGGATCCTCCTTATTCTCGCTCCCGATTTGCTGCCATCCGTCGTCGATAACCAGGAACCGTGGCGGCGTGCCGCCTTCCGCCAAGCTGCCAGGTCAAAATGCATGTACAAGTCATTGCAAAGTACTAGAAATCGAATTGACACACAAGCTTACTACACGAGCGTGGTTTTTCCACACATACATGCGGGTGGGTACATGTGCCTAGAGATTGATCCAAACTCTCTATCGTCCCATCTTCTAATAATTGAATATGGAAATCTTGATTCACTTTTGAGGATCATGGTTTTGCATTTACACAGTCGACAACCACAAATCTTACTGGAACGGTGGAAGGCAGGATGGTAGAAAAAATCAAGTAGGCTGGCTAACCAACCTCGTGAGCCCTTGCTTGACGCCTTCGGCCGTGACATCAGTGTAGAATGCGTCCCATGTGCACCACCCGAACCAATCCACAAACGACGGCAGCTGCACAACCCAACACCGACCGCCCAATCAGTTCCCTTCCGCAAAGCGACGCCCGCCCGCGCCGCAACAGAGAGCCGACGGCTGCGGGGAGACCCAACCCCAAACTGAAAGCTCACCTTCTTCCTCTCCCTGTGGTGAAACGTCTGCATGTGCCTCTCCACCACCCTGCCGATTTATCATTGCATCAGAGACCTTACTTGCTCACTGTATCTGCTTAATTTACTACTAGTAGAAAGGAAACTGAAGGCAGAATAACATGGCGCACTTGACGGCCTGAGTGATGGTGTCGAAGGGGTTGGTCCCGGCGTGCATGTACACCATGTACGTCCCCTGCGCCGTCTGCACAGCCTTGTCCCCTGCTCGCATCGCCACGCGCCCACATGAACACCGTCCATCGATCAGGTACACAAAAACCTTGAGGCTTGTAATGCAAACGGTACATGAACTTACCGCTCTCGATGCAAATCTCGAGCTCGTCGCGCTCGTTGCCCTGCAGCGCCGCCCGGAACTGGCCCTCCAGGAGAGGGAGCATCACGAGGTACACCGGCTCGCCGCCTTCGTAGTCGTCGTCGTCGCTGCTGCCCGGCCGGCTCTCGAGGAGCAGGAACTGTGTCTCCAGCGGGACGTCGCGGCCGGACGTGCCCATGCGCTCGGTCATCCACCACAGCTTGAACCGGAAGCAGCACATGAACCGCAGGTCCCTGAACACAAATGCAAATGTACGCGCCGTCAGTTCAACCCCACAGTTCAAAAAAAAGAGCAACCGTCCTGCAAAAAATAGCCTCTTTTATAGACTTTACAGAGCAATTGGAGTAGGTAAGGAGAAAAAATCTAAGGAATTGAGGAATTGGAAAGAGGACTTGAAAGCCAAGTGTCCTGAGAGTTCCAGAAATCTGGGGATTTTGTTGTCTTTCCCGAGAATTCTTGTCACTATTATCTCCTCCAAAAAAAACAAACAAAATTCTGTGTAGTACTACATTCTTGACTACACAAACGCCCATGCATCAACCACTCACAATCGAGCAAAAATTTCTGGGACTTTAGCAGATTAAGAGCTGGTGCTCGCTCACCGGAGGGTGCCGAAGGTGAAGACGTGCAGGCTCTTGGCGTCGCCGGCCGTCGCGCCGACGAAGGCGCCGTCGACGAGCCCCGCGCCGGACGCGTGCGTGAGCACGATGTTGTCCGGCACGCCGGTGAGGATGGTCCGCCCGTGCGCCACCAGCCTCCCCTCCCCCACCGTTATCCTCGGCGTCACCGTCATCTTCGAAATTAGCTTACCCTCTCCTTCATGCAAGAATCAACTATTGGCACCAGATGATTTTCTTAAAACAAGTTTTTTTTTTTTGAAACGTGAAAAGGAACTTAAAACAAGAATTGGCAAGCACAATTGAGTGATTAGTTAAAGAACTGGACACGGAAATGTTACCTGTTTTATTGCACGCTAATTAGTAATTAGCGTGGTAATATAAACTGGTACTACTAGCTAGTAGTGGTTAATCACAAACTATTATTTGCCCTCTCAATCAAGATTGGGGGGAGAACGAGTGTGCCCGGGAGGCGCTTTATAACCGGGCTGGGCCGTGAGGTGCTGAGCTGGAGTGACACGTGGCATACTGGAAATGGTAAAAACTGAGACGTTTCTTGTCTGGTCTTGAATTTTTTTATTATTAATTAACTTTTTTAAAATTTATTTTTATTGTTAACCCCGTAAACTCTATTTTTAATTCTGACCCTTTTGATTATGCCACCACCCGTGACATGACAAAACAATATTGTCACGCTATAGTATAAGTCCGCTAAATAGCACTTTTTGTCACGCCGCTGGTAGTGGTGGCATGACAAGAGCTTAATAAGATACGGACTGACGTGACAGTGTTGTTTTGTCACGCCACGAGTAGTGACATGACCAAATGGTCATAATTAAAAATAAAGTTTACGGGATTAACAATAAAATAAATTAATAAAAGTTAATTAATAAAAAAAATTCTCTAGTCTTTACTCTTCACTACTCCCTTTCTTTCTGTAGGAAAATATCTCCTCTCCTCCTGCTGTCCAGCCTTGATGGGTGATGAAGACAGGATTTCCGGAGATGGTTGGAGAATATTTTGTTGGAGGTTGTGTGGCTGACTTGTGGGCCATGGAGAAAAGTGGGGTCACATGCTCGATCTTCTGGGGATAAATTTTCTTTCTAAAATTGTCACGAAGGATCCAGATGTGTGAATGTTCCAGCCTCAGACCATGATCTGTCGAAAGGGATCCTAGCGCAGAGAAGCACAGTTACGTGTATCAGGGTATTGGCTCCCCATCCAAAATCAACGGTCTAGATTGAGCTCCACGGCATCAAAGGGCACAGCAAAATCATTACAATATTTTTGCTACAGTAAATACGCTTTATTTTTACAGTATTTTGCTACAGTACCACTGCGAGTACTGCTCGCCAGCCTCAAAGCATTGTTGTCATAGTGTTATTTGCGGTAACAACAATTTGGAGTATTGTATGTCTTGTCAACTCACTATGCATGAGTCGTTTTGGATTTGATTCTGTGGAAGATTTGGAGTGCTTTATTTTTTTGAGACAATAGTCTTTTTATATATATATATATGGTAATTTCCTTCGTCTGATTGTAGGCAATGAAAACAAGCTATTCTCGAGAGGGGGGCGTGGGGGATGAAGGAAACAAGGGTTCATGTGTTGGTTAATGGCTTGGAGAATAATGGTTCCCGGTAGAACATTTCATTTGTTACTACCTGAACCAGGGTCGTACCTACGATTTGGAGGACCCTGAACGAAACACGCAATGTGACCCTAAAATTCAAGAAAATAATATAACAAAAGCATATTTTTACTTAATTATAAAGCTTCAAAATATATGTTGTTCTTACACTACTAAGAACATATCAAATCTTAATGCTAAAACAATAAAAGTAGTACTCAAGCAACAAACTGACCTTATGTCCTACTGAAAAGCATCATTCTTTTAATATTCTTTGAAATGAAATCTTCAATTATATCTTCATACTTGATCATCTCCAAGATATCATTTTCAAGTGCTATTGTCGCCAACCCATTGAGTCTTTCTTGTGTCATTGTACATCGCACGTAGGACTTCAATAGCTTGAGTTTAGAAAAGCTCCTTTCCATGAGATGCAACAGTAACCGAATGGTTAACAAAATTCTATATGCAATAATGGCATTTGGGAAAGAACCATGCTGTTTCAAATACTTGAATATCAAGAGGGCCTATAGATTTGCCAATATGATCTTGGATGAACTTTAACTCCACATATAATTCTCTTCCATCAATATCTCGAATGTTATCCACTCTTAAGTGCAACTTCTAGAGTGACACAAGAAGAAAGCAAACTTTTATCATCCAAGGAGCACAACTTATCTCAAGTAAACAGAAACCAAAAGTATTTTGGAATTCCGATATTGTTCAAATCTCCTAGAAAGTGAAGATATGGCTTGATCAACAACGGTATAAAATAATTAACCCAAAATGACTCTTGTGCAGATTGCAAAGCAAAAGATGCATCATCGGGCTCTCATCAAATTGTTTTTTCTTTTGATTTTACGTTTGGTGCGGAAATTTGGATCAATATCCATCTCTAGTGCAATTTCTTTTGCAACTTCCAATGCTTTTGAAAAGCCTGTTTCTCTGTGCTTATTGAAAAAGGATATTAGCTCTTGTACATTCTCAATGGCGTATCAATAACCATATCCTTTGCTTGTAGCTGCTTGCTAACCAAATTAACATCGGATAATAGTTCATACCGGATAAGTATTGCCACTAAAAATTCAAAGCTACCAAGCTCATTGTGCGCTAAGGATTTAGCTTCACTACTTGTCAATGGATCATCATCACTTTCACCACTTGCAGAAGGCGCCCTTATTTCTTGCATCCGGAACCTTATAGCCTTAACACTATCAACACGACTCTCCCAACGAGTAGACGACAATGGCTTGAGTGTCAATCCAGAATGTTATCCAAAAGAATCGCCATTTCTTAGTGGATTTACCAAATGTTGTATAGATGCGTTGTATAACTCCAAAAATCTTTTGCTTTACCACAAGACTTGACCATATCACATAATGTTAGATTGATCATGTGACAGCCACAAGATGAATAAAAGCTCTAGGATTTATATCCAAAAGTTTCTTTTGTACCCCTTGATGTTTTCCTTTCATATTTGACCCATTGTCATATCCCTGTCCTCTCACATTGTCTATATCAAGGTCAAGATTCTTCAATTCATTCTGTAAGACATCAAACAATCCTTGCCCAGTTGTATCATTTACCTCCAAGAATCCTAAAAAGGATTCTTCAACGCAAACAGAATCTGAGGACATATCAACATACCTTATGATCAAAGACATTTGTTCCTGGTGGCTTGTATCAGGAGTACAATCAAGTATAACCGAAAAGTACTTTGCTTGTTTTACCTTTCTAATGATTTCACTCCTAATTGTAGCAACGAGCAAATTTATTAACTCATTCTGGATGCCATGACCAAGATAATGCTTATGAATTTCATCATTGGTGATGCGTCGAACATGCTCTTGGATAACAGGATCAAATTCAGCAAGCATCCGAACCATTCCTAAGAAATTTCCATTGTTGTCTTGGTACAATCTGCTATTATCGCCACGAAATGCTAGATTATGTGCTGCAAGAAATTTTACAATCAAGATAATTCTGAACAAAACTTTTCTCCAATGCTCCCTTTCTTTTTGGATTTCTCTTTGAGCAACGTTGTCAATTGTTTGATCATTCTGCAACCTGAGGCGCAACTCATACCAAGAAGCCATATTCAAAACATGCTCTGAACTAGTTTCATGCTCTTTAAGTCTAATGCCAAGATGATTCCAATCACTAAATCCATCGTTTGCTAATTGTCCTTTTGCATGCCCCTTTCTCAATAATTTGCAACAAAAGCAAAATACTCTATCTAGAGGTTTGCAATATACAAGCCATTCTCTGTCACAAGTTTCGCCATTTGCGAGAACTCTAGTGTAAAATTTTGCAGAAAATCTTCTAGAAAATCTATCTTTAGGACCTTTAAGAATAGATAAATCTCTTTAGGACCCTTCAAAGACCAATATATCAATCATTTAAGAATCAAGTGAATCCCAATATCTTGGATCATATATATCAGTGGAAAGAATTATTGTTGTCGTTGTTACTTTCGATTGCTGGTGATCCATCCAAACTAGCATGGGCTTCATCAACATGTCCGTGCCTTCATTGTTAATTTCTGCAGTATGAGCCCCAACTTCTCTGTGTTTCTAGCATCTTCACATGACCTCGCCAACATTAGCATTGGGGTTTGATTTTGAGAAGTAAACCGAGATTCTTTCACAACATATCTATCAAGAGCACCCTTTGAGTTTGAGCTGCAGCTTCTAATCTTTGTTTCTTCTTACGCTTTTCATGGCGTAATCATACCTCCTATTTCTAGAAGACATGATGAAGATCAATGAAATAAACAAATCTCCTCTCCGATTCCCGATTATAACACGAATTTTCAGATTATCTAATCGACTAATCTCATCTATCCAAGATACAACAATAAACAATTGGGGATGATTGAAAGTCGTATCGTACCTTGCCCGAGATGCGATTGCGATCGTAAATTATTAGCCTCTCGTGCTCTCGTCGGCGTCGTGGCGTGTGTCAGAAGCGTAGTGCGATCCTAGCACTACTATACAAAGACAAGATTTTTGTTTTAGCTAAATTCTCTGTTCTACCAAGAAATGTACGACCAATGACTTGATTTTTCGCTTGCGCGCGGAAACAAAACGTCGCCATTTTTCGCTGCGCGCGGAAACAAAACGTCGCGGTCAATTCTCTGTGACGCATGGGAATGGGAAGCCAAGAGTCAAGGACCCAAGCAGGTGTTGGGCATGGCAGATGGCCATGGGCCTTACGTTGGATTAACTTAAACTATTGCTAATTACTACTTAGTGTAAATTTGGAGGCCCTGTAATTTTGGGGGCCCTGAACAGTTGCTCACCTTGAACAGTTGCTCACCTTGCTCCTGCTAATGTACGGGCCTGACCTGAACAAACATTGTCAGCCACTAATATGTGGCAAACTTCTTGTTTTTCAGTCAAAAAAATATGAAGCATTGTAAAATGTCGGCCGCGAGACTAAACCGTTAGTATTTTTTTTTTATATAAACTCCAAATCATTGATTCAGCAAGTGGTATACTCCTCTACTCAATCATGCACCTTTCACTGAAGTTTTTAAAGCCGTTATCCCTTCTGAAGCAATCAACACATATTTAGACTCTTAACAAGCTAAACCTGTCTCTCCGTTACGTGCACAAAACCGGTACACGTCAACTCCTAAGTAACACTCGTGTCAGTCATGGTTGTTGGAATCTACGTCAACACTCGTGTCAGAAATATGTAAGTCCTGCATGCAATCGAATAATCGACGCTGTGTCTATTCCTCTGAACATCGATCATGTCGGACAGGATAACTAGGGTGTCAGTTAATTTCGACCAACTTTGATTATAATCCAATCCTTTATTTGGTCTCCTGGAATCAAATTCCATGCATGCATGCGACAGTCGCCACATTATTATCAAGAATATGATACTGCACTTTATATCAAAGCAGATGGGTTAAACATTTTTTTGGTGATCGCAATGTTTTTCTTATCATGTTTTCCACAGAATATGATACTGCACTTTATATCAAAGCTTGTTGCGTTGTGATTTTCTCTCTTGGAACGGTGGTATGGCCAATAAATCGATGGTGCTAACGTGAAAATACTTCCTTTTTTAAAAGTACACGTGGGATGTACTCATACACATCGCATGCACACACGCGTGGATGTGTTCTTAACACACGTTTAATCTAATCTAGAGCGAAAGCTAAATTTTACGAAACACGAACATACATTTTGATCACTGAACCCTTGTGTTCACGTGAAAATACTTACTTTACCTATAGCTTCACTAGCTCTGTGCTTCGGACAAAAAACAGCAGCCCACGGCTCCTCGGCGTGAATCGCTGGGGCCGGCGCTCCGCTCGGCAGCTGAGCTAGGTTCGGAGGCCATGCCGCCGGTGCCCAACGTTCTACTGGCCCGCGCGGCGGATGGTAGTAGGCGAAGGACGGCCGCGCCTGAGGAAACAGGCAAACGGCGCGTGGGGAAACTGGGCCAGGCGCAGGCCGGACGAACCGCGCGCGGCCGAATGGCCGAGGCCGATTGTGCTGGGCCGCGCGTCGCGTACAGGCGCGGCTTGCTGGCACGGGCGGGCGAAAGGCCATCGCCGTCACCTGAGAAACCAGGCCGCGCGGGGTCCGGCACGGCAGGGAAGCAATCGAACCGATACACCTCAGGACGCAGGCACCCTCTGAAGAGAGGGCTTCTTCGTCGGAGAATAGTACGGGCTTCGTGCAGAAATTCGTGGGCAGTCGACGGCAAACCATGGGCAGCAAGAACCCCGAGGTACGGAGTAACAAGTACTGATATACAGAACCATGACTAAGCATTTCACGACACCCTTCTATATTACACTACAGACAATTTTACTTACAAGCTAGTAAACATAGCTTATGATCCTCCTTGCCGCCCTCATTTCGGTACACGCTGCTGAATCGCTGATACATACCCCAACACAAACACTATCTTCACAGAGCCAAGAATTGTAGCTGATTTACCGTGCAAAAAAAACAGAGTCGAAAAATCTGACGACCAAACCAGCACAGCAAAGCAAAGCAAAGCAAAGGAAAGAACACTCAATAGTCAATACCTACCCACACTAAAGATATCAGCACCATCCATTTTTCTGTTCAGTCTATTGCGTTCCGTCACCGATGGATCCATCCTTTTGAAGCTTCAGGCTCAGGTTGCTGAATCTCTGCCTTGAGTACTGCCTAGATGCCTTCCTCCAGTCCGTTCCGGCCTTCATCATGGCGGCAAACTCCTCGTAACTTATTTTCCCGTCCTGAGAAATCCAAATAACACATCACACCTTGTTGTTAGGATTGACCCTATCGATTAGTCTCGTATCAAGGGGAATTTGAACAAGTCATACGTTGCTGCTTTCAACTACTATTTGCATTATGTCATATTATTCAACTAAGCTATCCTTTTCTGTCTGGTATGCCATTTATTCTATAACATTACAGGTGCAATGGTAACAATCGCGAATCCTTTAGTTAAATAAAACCATGCCTTGCAACTAGCAACATTTGAACCCTGACCGTCGCGTGGTCATGCATGTGGCACTATTCCAGAAACTTATAATCAAAGCAGTTTTGACCAGTACTTTGCTTCCAATTTCGTTTCTGATAGTTCAGACATTGGCATACGTTCTAAGAAAGATGTTCCGAAATTTAGTAGGTTGTGAAGTAAGATTGAGCTGACCTTATCTGTATCTACATCACGAATGATGCTGTTGATAATGTCTTCATCATTTCCCTCCAATTCATCAGTCAAAGCCTCTCTAAGCTCTTCAATTTCTATGTACCCACTCCTATTTTGGTCGAAGTAGTAGAAAGCTTTTTGGATATGTTCATCATTGCCTATTTTTCTCACATGGATAGACACTGCAACGAATTCTCCATAGTCTAGGGTCCCATTTTTATCAACATCAGCCTGCAAAGCAGTGAAAATAACATAAACATGTCTCTCCAAGAACCAGATTCCCCCCCCCCCCCTCTTTTATAGACCATTTTTTTATAACTCACAGCATCCACAAGTATCTGAAGATCTGAATCAGACATTTTGTTTCCAAATTTACGGAGGCCGGCCTTGAACTCCTCAAAGGTAAGTTTGCCATTCTTGTTCACATCCATGCTATCAAACATTTGCTTTATGTCAGCTACTTCCTCTGCAGATAAATGCTCAGCAATCACCTGAAAAGGTTTAAGCATAAAATAAGTTAATCTAACTAGAGAAATCCATCTACTCGTCTAGTATTTGGAATGCACCTTTTATGTCATCAATTATATATAGAGTTTTTTTTTCAATAATGATATCGGTGTATTTTGGTACCACTGTGTAATAGGCCTTACCCTCAGGGCTTTCTTCTTTAACTTGTTCATTGCAGCAAATTGCTGCAATCTCGCTCGGACAGTATCACCAAGAGGAATGTCAGGCATCTTTTTGGAATCGTGTAACCATGGATGTTCTGCCCATGCAGATGACATTGTCAGAAAAGCAATAGGAAAATTATTTGAGACGTGCAATTAACAGAATGACGATGAACTTCGAACAACATTTTGGATGAACAATACACAGCGGTAAATGGAAATAACCCTAAATTAATTCTTTTGCACAGAGAACTAAATTTTTTGTGGCTAGTAATTTAGACCTTATGTGGTGCTCCCTGAATTAGAATTAGCCCTTAGATAATTGTAAAGTGCTTATAATCATGTATGTTTATTATTCATACATAATACAGGCTAAGATCCAATTCACTATCAAGTGAGAGTGACAACTGAGAAGCATTCTGTATGTTGTTATGCATTAGGACAAGTGATTGGTGATGCTTACCAAGTACTTGTGCTGCAGTAACCCGTGTGATTGGATTTGGATCCAGCATCCGTCTGACAAGATCTTTAGCAGCCTCCGAGACCCTGGGCCATGGGTCTCTTTTGAAATCTACCACAGAGCGTATAATTGCCTGTGCTACTCCCTGTTCAGTTTCTGCACAGCATCACAGGAATGAGATCACCATGGTGCTCTACAACTTCCCCATGGCATACATGCATTCTAGTCAAGGGAAAGAAAGCACCTGCCCAAAATGGTGGCACACCACAAAGAAGTATGTAAAGAATCACTCCTGCACTCCAGACATCAACTTCGGGGCCATAGTTTCGCTTTAAAACCTCTGGGGCCATGTAGTATGGACTGCCTACAATTTCAGAAATCCGCTCACCTGCACATAGAAGACAACATTAGTAATGAACAAGCATTCAAGTTTGCAGGGAAATGAAGCATAGTACAATGGGCAATTATATTTACACTTTACTTGCTTATTTTATGCAGGTACAACAAATTCCATTTATTCCAAAGTTATGCACTTGAGCATCAGTTGGCTGCAGAGCATACCAGGCCTGAAGAACACGGATAGCCCAAAATCAATAGCCTTTAGAGGAGAATTCTCCTTCTTGTCCGCATATAAGAAGTTTTCTGGTTTAAGGTCCCGGTGTATGACACCATGCCTGTGGCACATCTGTCACGGTAGAAAGGACAAAAAATACATGTCAAATGTCACAAAACAATCCAACAATCCAGTAATGCAAGAAACTATGATGCAGAATTGCCAATGTACATCCTAGAACTGGGGTAAACATATGCTTAGGAATTGGGATGCTGCCATATTTGCAGTACACGCTGCGCTTGATTAATATATAAACTCCTTATTCCTTAAAGCCAAGTCATTGCCGGTCTGGTTAAACATTTCACACCGACACAAACAAACACCAAGGTTTAACAGATTGTCGAACCCTAATAACTCAACCATTAAATTTCGTTCAGAAGCTTATCCGAAGCTCAGCTGAAAGCTACTAACAACAATTCCTCTTCTTCGCTAATCTAAGACACCAGCTCATGGCCAAATTCATGACAATAACAGCTACTGCTAGCAGCTAACACAAATTGAGCAATAACCAAAAAATCTTCTCACCTGGACCAATCTATGAACATAACAACCAGTACTAGCAATTGTACAACTGTACTTGTAAGCAGTAAGTAACACGGTCAATAAGCTAAGAAAAACAAAGAAACAAAAGAAGCCTTTATCTTTTCCTCGCTCACCTGGACCACCTCCACGATGGTGCGCGTGACGGCGGCGGCGGCGCGCTCGGTGTAGTGCCCACGCGCGACGATCCTGTCGAAGAGCTCGCCGCCCTCGCAGAGCTCCATGACGAGGTGCACGGCGTCATCGTCCTCGTAGACGGCGCGGAGGCTGACGATGTTCGGGTGCGGCGGCATGTGGCGCATGATCTCCACCTCCCGGCGCACGTCCTCCACGTCCACCGGCGTCCGCAGCTTCCGCTTCGATATCGACTTGCACGCGAACCGCGACCCCGTGGCCGCCTCCGTGCACAGATACGTGATGCCGAACTCGCCGCGCCCCAGCTCCCCTCCCAGCTCGTACCGCGCACCCAGGTCCTGCCCCGTCGGGTCCCGCAGCACCACCAGCCCCGGCCGCGCCGGCGGCGGCGCCGACCCGCGGTTGTACGCGACGGTGAAGGGGTTCGACTTCTGCTTCCTCCTGTTCTTGCTGCCCTGCGACGCCGGCGTGCCGCAGCAGTTGCCCATGGCGAGAGCCTAGCTTGGAGCGGATTGGGGAATCGGGAGTCCGACGCGAGCGAAATAGCGAGTTGGATTCAACTGCTGGAGGCGATTGAAAATAGAGAAACAAACAAATGGAATTGGGAAGATTTCTGTGTGCTTTGTACTGGGGACTAGTGTAGCGTGTGAGTTGGGTTGGGGACTCCCACGAATTCTGGACGCGTTCTAGAAGCGGGCAATAGAAACCAGCACACGCTCAGGCTGAAGTACAAAGATGCAATCTTTTTTCGGAGTTTTATGGGAAAGTTTGGGTGATTTCGTATAAAGATGTTTGAAATTTTGGCTAATATAGCATTGTTTGATCTCGAAATAACAAATCTAGCCTCTTCCGGAGATCAAAGTCATAAATAGCACCGCGGACTCACTGCTAGACGATATGTGTCAAGTCCGTGTCTTTGGAGGAGGGCTTCTCTCATCCACATGATTTAGTTGTAACCACCGACTTGGACGCTTTTATTGTAATTGATTAGTCGTTATTAAGTAGTTGTAATTTTTATAATTAATTAGTTATAGTTAAATATTCTTAATTAATTAGTCATAATTAATTTAGTTGTAATTAATTAGTTGTAGTTAGTTTGTCCAAATAAATTAGTCGTAATTATCAATTCTAAATTAATAATTAATTATGACTAAATTAATAATACAATCTGATTTCATGCGCCTTGATTTCAGCAGTAACTAATTTATAGTGCATGTGATAATACAATGCATGATTTCATGTGTTAATAATTTTTTGGTACGTGTGATAATACATAGAAAGTCAGGCATACAAAGAAAGTGCATGATTTCATGTGCCCGAGGCTAAGCTTCCTGGTGCTTGGGGTGTTGGAGAATCGCTCCTCACGCACCAAGGTGACCCCACTACTATCTCTACCGGAATTTGGAGAGATAAGAAGAAGAGCACCGGATGTTTTCATGGAAGAAGAAGCTCCAAGACCTAGAGGTTGAAGACAAGCGATATTGGGCCAAATTCATCTCATAGCAAGGCCAGGCCCAATTCCACTTGATTGAGTTAAACTAGGTCCAAGAGGACTAAGACTGGTCACTCCATCCCCATTCTGATTCGGCCATTCCCCAATCCCTAATTTCTCGATAACCAATTCTGGTATAGGGCAAGGTGCTGGCGGCACGGCGTGGCAAGGCCCGGGCACGACGAGGCAAGGCGCAGACGTGGTGAGTCAGGGCCCAAGCGCAACGAAGAAGAAACAGGTAAGGGGGAGCTCTCTCTGATTCGATCTGGATTAGGACTTGAGGCGTTTTCGATTGGATGCGGTGGCGTACTGATATGTAGGTTTGGGTGGTGGTGGTGATCTATAGAGGAACCGGTCGGTGAAGTTGAAGCAGAGCAAGCTCGACCTCGACGTGCACCAAGAGCAATGCCGCAGTGGCTGTCACTAGGTTTGATCTCGCACCCGATTGTTCAATCTTTTTTATTATCTTGTTGGTTTGATCGGTTTTTGGCTGATTGAGTTGATCTGGTGTAAAAGTAGGGATCTTGGTTTGAAGTATTTTTAATATTTATAATTTTTAATAATTTAATGTTGTATCACTAATTCTGGTAATTTGAATCTACAGACTACTAATGGCTACTCGTGTATATTTATAGGCATTTGGGACATACAATCCACTAGCAAGGTACTATCTTCAGTGTAATTTGCATTTTTTTTCCTAGTTATGTATGAGTTTGGATTGAACAAGACAATTCAATGTATGTCTATCTAATGTTAGCATCAACCTTAGCACCCTCTCTATTTTCCTCTTGGCTTCGCCACTGATGCGCCCTATTTGGATGTGAGTTTTTGGCTTTTTCAAAATGTTAATTTATTGGTGCAAACTGTTAAAAATTATGGCATGTTGTTTAAGCAAACACTGATTAGGCATCATGACATGTCCAACCCACCCAATCCGCTCTGTACGAGACCGTCGCCAAAAAACACAAGCAAGTTTTGCATGTTCGACATTACCTAAAGCTACAACAAACCAATGCATATGTTAGGAGCAATTCACCGTTCTTTACTATACACAATCAAATAAATAGGCCATGCTATTTAGTCTGCATTTCTCTACCTCTCCAAAATAACTATACTTTGATAATCCTTATATACAAATTTAACCTAATTAGTGTATCATAGAAAACTACTAAATTTCTGGAAAAAAAAAACTAGTAGTCCTTACGAATAATTAACTATGACTGGTTATGTACAACTAATTTATTTGGACTAACTAACTATGACTAATTAATTATGACTAAATTAATTACAACTAATAAATTATGACTAAATTAATTACAACTAATAAATTATGACTAATTAATTAAGAATGTGTAACTACGAATAATTAATTATAAAAATTAGTACTACTTAATTACAACTAATCAATTGAATAAATTAATTACTACTAATTAATTACGAATAAATTAATTACAACAAGAGTCGTCCGGACCAGGGGTTACAACTAAATCGTGTGGAAGAGGATACTAAATCGTGTGGAAGAGGAAAGTCCCCTCTACTGGGGCACGGACTTGACATATGTCGTCCGCCGATGAGTCCGCAGTATTATTTTTGGCTTTGATCTCCAGAGAAGAATAGATTTGTTATTTCACATGTAAACAGTGCTATATTAGGGGGGAAACTTGAAGTACTGGTGATTTTTTGCAGAATCAGTATGTAGGATAATCCCGCAAGAAACGCTGTAGTTGATGTGTGTTTCTAGAAATGCGTCGAGTCAGTGAGCGAATGACGTCAGGCAGTTATTGTCCAAGAAATAATAATATTATTCCCTCTTATTCCAAATTTAAATCCACATGAAATTCATATACATGATTTTATTGGAATTATATTTTGATACTGCTATCATATAATTTCGGCGATCTATAACAACAAATTTTAATAGAAGTTGTGGTTAAAAAAACCCTATTAGACTGTTAATAACTCTTTTTTTCCATGGACTGCGAATTACATTCGGAATTGGATGAGTACTTGGAATGGGACGGGGATATAGAATTAATGGAAGGGATTTTTAATTTGATTTTTATTAGATTGAGATCTTTTGGGATATAAAGACTGAAATGAGTGTGAAGAAGACTTTGAGGTTTGAAAACTCGGAAGGGCGACTTCCGGAGTGGAACGCGACGGCGAAAAGTGGCGAAGAAAACGAGCTTGGAAGGAGGGTTTGGTAAGCAAGAAAGTGAAGTTCCTTAAGCCCCAATTAATGACAGAAAAGGAGTGGATGCCCCTAACGCCCTGTGTTGGAATTTAGTAGTATGGCCATGGAGTCGTTGATTATTTTAACCTCCAGTCGTTCATTGACTTGTGGCATGCTTGGCAGAATCAACAACGATGGGAAAACAGAAGCCTCAGTTCAGACTTCACTTGACAAGATCAGCTAATAGGGGGAAACAGCAGCTTCAGTTCAGACTTCAGAGTTCACTTACTCTTCAAAGAAAAGAAAAGATTCAGAATTCAGAGCTTCACCTTTCAGATTATGCAGTAGTTAATTGCTAGTAAGAACAGTGTTGCTGTCGTTGAAATTGCTGTCTCTAGTCTCTCTCAAAGTTGCGTGTGTGTGTGTGTGTGTAATTTGGGTTCTACCTTAAATCCTAAGCACATGCATAAACACAGTACCGATGTCTGCCTTTTCTAAGAGGATCCACTGCACTGAAACATCCATGTTCCTTTTCTGACGGCAAATTGGCCGCATATTCCTCTTCCAGAAAGAAACATGCAGGCATATACATCAACATGCTTTGCTGCTCTTCAAGTTTCTAGACACGAGATGTCAAGAATGAGACGGCTCGGTCAGGTATACAAGCCACCGAGGTACGTCAAATGGCCAAATGGGTCCTGAACATAAATGGGTCCTGAACACATGGTGGAATGAACCTGCCATCAATTTGCTCTAGAAGATAGAAAGCCCACGGGAGTCTCTGAAGAAACTGTGAGATACAGACAGTTTATGCGCCATGTCCGTGTGTGTTCTTGTCCTGATGGCTGTGGCTGGTTGATCGACGACACTAGGCTACTGTTGCTAAGCATTCGATTTCGACGTGTCTGATCGCTTGTATAACCAACTAGTGGCTATTGCGCGCACATAGCTTGTTATGTAACATATGAGCATATGGTCTGGCTTTCAGCTGGAACTTATTGGTCATTGAAGCACACAGCAATATATCCTGGTGTGTCAATCATACATGGGGCCATCAAATTTAATATATTTCAGTACATTTTGTGAGATCACAAAAGTAGCTACATTAGCTTTCTGTTAGACTGGTCAGAATATTACTTAGTTAGGAAACATTCTAAGCAAACATGCACTTGTAAACTGACGAGAGAAATTTTAATCCTTGGAATTGTACAAAGCGAAGCGGAGAAGAATCGCTGTTGTCTTTATCCGGAAGACTGGCTGTTGTGGCCACAGACCAAATAGTAGAAAGAGGAGAGCCTCATGCCGCTATCCGCTAAGGGTCACAAGGTCCCCGACACATGAAAGAATATTATTTTATTTATATGTCCAAACAATATCCTCATCATATTTGATGCACATGAGTGTCTACTTATATCATTATAAGTTGGGAGGTAGGAGATTACGTGTGAGAGCCGCCGGGCAATTTAACTTGTAATGTTTAACCTTCCCATTGGTCCTAGCATCACAAATTAAACTTCCCCGCTCTCGGTGTATTGTGTACCTCCTAGGAGCGGTACACATACACCCTCACAAAATCAAAACATCAATGTCATACACAATAAGAATTCAATACCGAAGTCTTAATAGATTACAACACCAAAGTCATACACAGTTTAGATTAAAAAAAAAAGGGCTAACCGGCCAAATAACATGATAAAGTACCAAAATCGCAGTGGAAGCACAAGCCATAAGATGACAGCGAAGAAAAGCCAATCGGCTGCCCTTACCCACAAGGCAACTGACTGAAAACGCCGAGCTAGTCGTCCAAGTCGCACTCAATCTCACATTGGCCGATCCCTTAGGGATCAACCTTCTCTGAACAAATAGACAATCCGGTGAAGTACAAAGTTGTACTCGCAAGTCTTACAAACAACAGAATAATTATATGCATTCAAGTATCAAAGAAAGGCTACTACATTAAGCAGATTTTAACATAAAGCGGTTTTCTTTGCAATAGAGTAATAGGTTGTAAAGCAGTTGATCAAATATGTTTTTATTTGTTTAAATAACAGCGAGACAATATTTTAGAGGCATAATTAACATCCTATAGGTGACTACCCACAACCACCACCACAATAGCACGAATGCCCATTCGTACCACCTAATTTCAAGTTTTATCGAAATGTTGAGTCTAATTCTTACAGGGCGTAACCAAGAGTGGTCATAACCAAGGACGTGGCTACTCAAGTAGATTAAACCCTGCAGGGATGTACAACTTTACCCACATGCCAGGCCGCTCCTTTGCCATGCGATTAAGCACACTTTCGAAGGTATACCGACAGAGCTAAGTCATATGAGACGCTTTCCAATAGTATGTATTAACTAAGAGCTACACATATGGGGGGTTAACCCTCCGAGAACCGCCCATCCTGGGCTCCCACGGAGGATCCATACGTTGTGTCGGAGTCATCGGTCCAGCCTCAGCAATTGTCGATGCTCCTTAGACGAGGGAACCTACCCGATCCCACCCTGCAATTCCCAACAACAACAAAACATTTTTCTCCTAACAACTACCACCTGCAGCTCAGAGCTAATGCAACCCCCAAAGTACTAAGTCAAGAGGGGTCTCATATCCCCCTCATGTGGTTGCACGCACAAATGCTTCAAATGGTGGCGCAAGTAATTCGGTTCTTGTTGACTCAGGCACCAACCACACACCCAACATCACACCAACAACCCATGTGCCCAAGTCTAAATCTTTTTATTTTCAGTTTTAGTTTTCCAAGTACAATACATACATGGGTACCTTGACCTAAGTAATTAAAATGATGATATAATGATCATCGCCGAAACGATGATCCCTATTCTACCGTTCTAAGCATTGATAAGCAACATCAACTCGTTATATATATATATATATATATATATATATATATATATATATATATATATATATATATATAGGGAACGTATCCAAAGGTAAACGGAATTTTCAAGCTAACATGCAAACGCCGCTCGGGCCATCGGATCTGGAACATGTGGCTAGGATGGAGGAGGGGGAAACCCCCCAAATCACTTATGCAATTTTTCGAAAATCCCCCCGAGCGGCTGCTCGAATTTGCAAAACCCCCCATCGCTGGCGCCTGGCTCCCGTCTGTTTGTCTTCATCTTCTCCCGATCGCAAGCGCCCCTGGCCTCCCACGCCTCCTCGCCGCTGTGTTGCCACCCCCTCCAATCCGACTCCACCCCCGAGCAACCACCTCCTCCTCCCCTTCTCTATGTGCTGCTGCAGTGCCGCCTCCTCGCCACGCACGGATGTGCACGAGCCGACGGATGACCCATCGCCTTCCCTGACCGGGAGAGGTTGAACCACCGCCACTGTAGCCGCTCACATTCGCCGCCGCTGCCGCCGCTCCAATTCGCCGCCTTCCCCGTCCACCAAATCTGGCTGACCTCCGCCATTCAGATGGAAGGTAAGCGTCCGCTCCCGTACTGACTGATCATTGATGTTAGATTAAAACATGTTGTTTAAAGCTTGATGCAATGATGACTGACTGATGTTTGATGTTAGACTAAAACTTGTTGTTTAGGTTTGAAATTGGATCGCATTACAGAAGGCGATTAAGAAGTCCGTCGGTTTAGGGTTTCAGTCTGTCTGTTTTCGTTTTGGATACTGTAGGTTGTCTAGTTGATGTCCGATTTGGATCACACCGAAGTTGTACACGTCACATTTCTCGTTGGATGGCTCGCCACGGAGAAACTTTGGCGCCATCCATTTTGGCTGCAGTTTAACATAATTCGGTGATAAGAAACCAAAAAATTGTACTGGCAGATTAATTGAGCTAGGATTGTCTTATGAAACTTACTGTTCCATCTACTGATTTGGACGATATGAAGGTGTTCGCTTTAACTGACAAGCCAAAGTCACCTACCAAGTCGATTATGACAAGAAAGAGACAAAAGTAGAACAATGGTTTTCGATCTTGAAATACTATTTAGTTGTTGAACTCGACTAACCTTCACGGACCAGTTCTTATCCACCAACATGTTTGGTGTCTTGCATCCCAATGTACAATAGGTGGATTCAGCAATGGAGATAGTTGATGCCTTTTTCCCGCATTGTGAATGCGAACGGAGACATCAAACCAAGTCGTATCTTATTTCTAATCCATTTTGATGTTAGTTAGAACAGATAACTTAATGATCATAGCAATTGAGGACATGATAAAACCATGCCAGAGAACCAACCAAACATTAGAAAGTACATTAGCGTGTTTCCTTTTATCCTCTTAGTTCAAAGTACATCAGCGTGTTTCCTGACATTCATTAGAACTGCATATCTTCATCACCAAAATGATTAAAGCCAAACATATTAGGTTCCACTTTATTGAAATCACTTGCTTCTTGCTTTGTGTGTTTGGCACAATATTGCAGGCATGGAGTCTGTGGCCAATGAGAGCATAACATTGGATTTGCCAAGACAAGAAAGCCTCGATGCACACTCTGTTGCTCAAATTAGTTCACCTCCCCAACAATTTATTCATTTTGGTACCCCGAAAAAGAGTGGAAGCACCCCATTTGTAGTAAGTATCGTGTTGTGCGCATGTCTTTGATTCTATCGGTCCTTTCATCATACTTGACACTTAATCATTTGCATTGTAGGGTTCTTCTTATACACCTTATGTTGACCCAACTATCAAGCCATTTGAAGGGATGGTTTTTGATGACTTGGATGCTGCCGAGGAATTCTACAAGACGTATGCACATTCAGCTGGGTTTGGAGTTCGTATTGGCCTGCAAACGGTTATCAATGGTTTTACGAGATGGAAGCGATGGATGTGTGCAAGAGAAGGCTTCCGGTCTGAACAAGGTAAAGACAACGTGGAGTTAAAGAAAAGGAAATATGTCCGGAAGTTAACTAGGTGTGGCTGTGAGGCAATTTTAGTTGTAAAACGCACTTGCGACAATAAGTTTAGGGTGGAGACATTCGTTGAGTCACATACACATGAATTGGTATCACCTAGCAAACAACAGTTGATAAGGTCTAATAGGAAAGTAAATGAGAAGGCCAAGCGTGCATTAATCACATGTCATAAAGGAGGCATTGGCACAAGCGGGGCATATAGATATCTCCGTATTAGTGAGGGTGGATTTGAGAATGTAGGATGCACGGGGAGAGATTTGCAGAATTATCATAAAGAGCTGAGAAGTTGTATTAAGTCATCGGATGCTCAGATGTTTGTTGACAATCTTTGTAGAAAGAATGACATAAATCCTTCATTTTACTTTGACAATCGTATGCTCAGAGGTCTTCACGTTCGCTGTCTTCACTGAGTTTCAGAAAGAAGTGTTTGCTGCCCGCGAGCATTGCAATGTGGAGAACATGGAAAGCGGAGGAGAGTACAAAATCTCAATAGTTAGCGATAACTCAAACAAGGTGAGAGAGGTACGCTGCAACCTTACAACAAAAGATGCCAAATACTCCTGCATGTTCTTTGAGTCATTTGGAATTCCTTGCCGTCATATCGTCTGTGTGTTACAGAGTCTATCACTTAAGGAGCTACCAATCCCATTTGTGTTAAAGAGGTGGACCAAAATGGTAACTAAGGACAACGTCTTCGATGGAGAGGGCAATTTGTTGCAAGAAAAACCAAGGAGTGCAATACAAACATCTAAAGACAAGTTGGCATCAAATACGCAAAGAAGATGGAGGAATTAATTCACCGTGTCGGAGGAACATGCAAAGGCTTGAAATTTCTTAGGATCGGTTTGCCACATTTGGGGAAGAAGTGACTCCTCCGATTCCCGAGAATGTGGTAAGTAGAGTCAAGAGATTGAAGCATTTGCCGGTTGTCCCATCCCTAAGGAAGTCGAGATAAAAGCACCAAACGATGTTAACTCCAAGGGTAGGTGTAAGAGAATAAAGCCGTGATGTAAGGTAAAGACAGATTCAAGAAAGATGAGAATGTGGAGAACAAAACAAAGGTGCCACGCATGTGTAGGTCATGCAAGGAGATGGCATACCATGATAGCCGCAATTGCCCTTTGAGGACGACAATGAATTGAGCAAGGTATGTGAATGAAATTGTTCTCAGATTTGTCAATTTATTTTGTTACAAACTATGTTGATTGTTTCATTTGTCGCTTCATTGTCACGAATCAAAGGAGTTGGTTGCAAGGATGCGATAGGGATGCCGCATCGTCTCCACAAAAAGAGAACCAAGAAATTGACACCTGAATGTCGCTTTAAATGTCAAATGAAATCGCTTTAGGAGTCTTTCTATAATTTCGAACCTAATGTGTGTGTAACAAAACAATGGATGTTACTAGTAAGAGTGTTTATGGTCTCGTGGTTGTTATGGTATTAGCTATTATGTTGGGAACCTAATGTCATCACAACTTTGACAAAGAGATATATTTTGCTTGTGGAATGCACGAATATTGTTATTCTTGACTCTTGATGTGAATATCATATTTAATGTTTGAGTTCTAACCTTGCAAAAGTTCTGTTCATGGTCTGTTGAGTTTCACTTGGCAAACCATGTGCATACTTGCTCACCTAGTCCAGAAATTTGGAGTCCATCAAAAGCACATAGCAGATTTCTTGATAAGCATGTTGTTTGTTTTTTGACCCCAATCTATGGTCATAAAAGCACATAGCAGATTTCCAGATTTTGATGTGTTACTCAATTTGGAGTCCATCAAAAGCACATAGCAGATTTCCAGATGTTGTCATGCTTCAGTAGTTCAGTTTATGAATATATGAATAGTATTAGTTTTCTAAATGAGTGAGTGCATCCTGTTGACCAATGAGATGTGCCCAGTTACATTGAACAACCTGACACTATTCATTTTCAATTTACAACCTGATAATTTGAGAGACCAACTGCTTAGTCATTCCATTATGACCATAATAAGCCTTTTGACCAATGAGATGTGCCCAGTCATTCATTACAGAACACTGCTTAGTCATCTCATTCTCATACATAACCAAGCCATAAATCAATACTCAGCTCAGCCAACAAGAACACTGCTTCATCAATAATAACTCATTCACAATTCAAAAACTTAGTACTTTACAACTGAAGCATCAATATTCGCCACAAGATTAGTACAACCTGAGACACTTGGTTTAGTTACATAACACTAATACATCAATACTCATCTCCAAAGCACATAATTTGGATTCGGCTAGTGAGTACTTATGTTCCTTGCTCAAGAGTTTTTCGGTCCTCTGCCTTTACCCAATCAGTATGTATTCATGGTGGGTGACATTTCTCGACGCAGAGTTGCAAAGACTGAAGTTTCATTGCCTTCCCCTCCACAAAGACTTCATCCTATCAACCATGGGAAGGCCCATGGAGTTCCAGTTGCAGCACCTTCAAAAGGAAGGCTTCACCATTATATGACTGATCATAATACACATAACGAATCTGGGGTGCTGAAAATGGTAGATGATAATGCTTCTGCAAAAATGAATGCAAGATTGCAACAAATAACTTCTAGATGAACTCACAGCATGAATCAAACTTTGAATCAAACTCACAGCCGGGAGGGGAACCGAAGTCGCAGGGTCATGCGGCAAGAACAGAGCAGATGGCGCCGTCAGCGGCACGGGAGGGGGAAGGAAACCGAGTCGGGGCAGCGAGGGCCGAGAGGTGGGCGCCGAGCGGCAGGCGGCGGCGCAAGGGGAGCAGTCGGAGGCGACGCAGGAACCGAGTCGGAGCAGTTGGGGCGGCGCTGGCCTTGAAGGGTGGTGGAGGGCTTCCCCGCCGCCGGAGCGCGCCGAGGAAACACTCGTGCGCCGCGCCGCGTGGCCGGGTTGTGGAGGCGGGCGAGCCGGCCGAAGGGCGCGGAGGGAAGGCGGCACGGGGAGACGCGGCGCGAGGAGGGCAGCAGCGGGAGACGAGGCCGCGCGCGCGCACGGAAGTAGGGCGGCTCCAGGGGCGAGGGCTCTGAAATTTGGGAACGAACAGGGAGGAGGGAGCCCTACTGTGCCGAGCGGGGGGGTTTGCAAATTCGAGCAGCCGCTCGGGGGGATATTTGAAAAATTGCATAAGTGATTTGGGGGGTTTCCCCCTCCTCCATCCTAGCCACATGTTCCAGATCCGATGGCCCAGGGCAGCGTTTGCATGTTAGCACTGAAAAGTCCGTTTGCACTGGATACGTTCCCATATATATATATGTGTGTGTGTGTGTGTGTGTGTGTGTGTGTGTGTGTGTGTGTGTGTGACCACAAAGACATCCATCTGCTCTAAGCCACTAGCAAAGAACTAACCTAGGCTTAGTGCCAATGGTAAACATTTACCTACAGCTCATGCATCTATTTGGATTAACCACCTCTAACGAGAATTAATCATCAAAATAGCACATGCATACATAAATTTGAAATCAAGGTAATTATAGTAGACTTAATAGGAGTAATATGATCAAAAGGGGGGATTTCTTGCCATGCTGGAGATAGTCCACTTGTTGCTGAGGATCACTCTCGTAGATATTCGAATCTTCGAACCTACCGACGGAACACGAAAGCGAATAAGAATGAATAACGTCGAAAATAACCAAAAATTCAAAATCATCCAAAATGCATGAAATTTACACAGTAGGTAGAGTATGATTTTATATGAATTTATAAATAAAAATCATTTTATTTGGAATTTGTATGTGAAAGTTATAGCCTAATCAATTTCTATCGGGAGAGAAAATCCAAACAAATAGGTTTTGGCTACTGTAGTTGAAATTAAATGTTTTGGCAAAAAAATTCTAGAAAGGTGGTGAATATGATATTTACATGGTAGACAGAGCATAACATGTTATGAAAAATAAAAATCGTTTCACCTCATTTGGAGTTATTAAGAATTTTCTATGCATTTTCAAAGTTATGCTATTAGTGTACCATTAATTTGAATAGGAAGATTTTCAATGGCAGTAACATGTTTGAAACCTATTCCAGGCTAAAGTACAATAAAAATGGAAACTAAAAAAAATTTATTTCACTCAATTTAGAGTTATAATGAAATACTTATAGATTTTTGAAGTTAAATGAAATTTCAGTGTAAAAATAACTCATTCCAGCAATAATTTGAACTTTGAAATTTTTGGGGTAGCAACATGTTTCAAATCCATTTTAAGTTAAAGTGCATTAAACATGGAAACCAACAAAATTGATTTCACCTAATTTGAAGTTAAAACGAAATACGTATGAATTTTTTTGAAGTTAACATCATTTCTCGTGCAACAATGATCCATTTCAGAAATTCTAAAAGCATTAAATACCTTTTCTACTCAGGCTAACATAGCCACGGTCATTGATCAGTGGGACCTACGTGCATAGTGTTCTTTTTCATTTAATTTCTGAAATTAAATCGCCACTGACACGTGGGTCCCAAATGTCATACTCATGGCTCACTCAATAGTGTGTGGACCTTCGGTCCACAGCACAGTCCAACGGTCCATAGACCATGATGTGGTTTACTGTGTAACCTGACCCACATGTCATCGACTCATAGCTAAACTTAGCCATTTAATCACACGATTTTCCGTTCCCAGACCCGCTTGCCATAGACACATAGCCGAAACTAAACGATCATTAACACAACTAAGCATTAATTAACCCTAATAGACAGAGATTTGGTCATTTAATGACCGAACAACAGTGTTGTCAGTTTTTTGAACAACAGAGAGCTCCCAGGCGCGAGGTCCTCCAGCCAATCACCAGCGATCCTGTGCATGGTGACGCCTACTAAGGACAAAAATGGGAATCTAAGACCTAGGCGAACCCAAGGGTGGCCGGAGCATCGCTGGAGATGGGCTAGAGTGGCAGTGCGACGAGCTATGGCGGCAGCGGCGTTCGGCCCAAGTGCCATCTCGCTAAGCAAAGGCGCCTGTGGCAAAATATCCCGCGCAGTAGCATGGGTAATGTTCAGGGACCTCACCGGATGCACGAGGGTGGTCGGGGACCGTCGGAGTCAAGCCGGCAGCGGAGACCAGTGGTGGAGATGGAGCTTCACTGAGGAGAAGAAAACCTGAGCAAGAAAAGGGAAAATTAATGGTAGAGAAAGCTCAAGTGACGCCATGAGATGGTGCTAGAGCGAGGAATTGCTCAATGATTCACCTTACTGGAGTTGAGCATGAAGATGAAGCTTGTGGCCGAAAAGAAGAAAAACTCAAATTTCGATGATCCCTGTACATGCAAACCAAAATTGGGTTAGGGGAATAGAAGGTGGTGCTCTGAAACGCTAAGTGACGCAAAGAGAAAGGGGAGAGCTCCACGGGTGCGACGGCGACGGCTCAGCTGTGAATGGAGCTTGTGCTCTTGCGCTTGATCTCGACGAAATAGAGGAAGGTAGGAAGGAATGGTGAGAGCAGGAGGATGGCGAGGGGAAAAGAGGTCAAGGAGCTCCTTGGTGGCTTTAAATAGGCCATGGACGGAGAAATGCGAGGAGAGCCGAGCGATGCTGAGCTCGGTGTATGGCGATGGTGCACTGAGTGACGCCGAGCGAACGTGAGGTGATGGGGGCATGGGTGAGCATGGATGACGCGGTAAAACCAGTGGCGCACGTCGAAGATTGGGGACGGGGCTGTTGGCGCCGAGGCGAGCGTGAGCGGAGCCACGGCGACGCGCTCGGGCGCTGGTGAGGTGCATTGGCCACATGGAGACGAAGGGCTGTCCAACGGGGCCCACAAATCAGCTGCATAGGTAAGGTGTGGTCGAGTCACGGGGTCGGGTTGGACCGAGTCAAAACAGTGTTGACTGATGTTTTTGCAAAAAGGCTGATAGTTTAAGGAATTTTTAGACATAGTAGCTTAACTCCAAAATTTATGATAATTTTATGGGAGGTTCCTGATACTAAATATATCATGGTGTAATTTTTTTACAGAGTTTTTCATGTAATACATATTTCTCTAGAATTGTTTTAAGCCTCTGTTTTTCCTGTTTGGCTTTTGTTTTTCTAGTTTGACTGGCTGTTTTAAAATAGCAAATAAATTCTATAAATTATGAAATTTTCTAGGTAAGTCACTTAGATGTTCCAAAACCTAGAAAAATTATTTCCAGAGGTTGTTCACATTATTTGTTTTGTATATCCTTTAGGGTTATGTTTTCTAGAAATTAATGCTTTAGGTTTTCAAAATGCCCAAAACCTTTGATTCCAGAAAATTCAAATGACAACAAGATGCAACAAAAGTTTTAAATTTTCATATTTTAATATATTTGAAACACAAATCCATACCAGGGATGTTACATTACAATAATGCACCTATAAAGTGTGGGAAACCGTACAGATGAAAGAATATTATAAGCTTCGGTGCACGTTGGACTTACGTAGCCAGTGTCCACCATGCCACCTCACTTGGTCCATGCGCGGCCTCGACCTCCCCCTTCGTCCTATCCGAAGACTCCCTTTGGGTCGGGGACCCCTTCGGGTGAGGGCCAAGGTGATGGATGGATTGTCCGAGGCATCAAGGTGGCGTCTCTCTTGTAACCCTTCACACAATGCGAAGGGCTAATTTCTGACTCATTGCCCAGCCGTTGGGGACGATGGGTCGTCCCTATGATAGGAGCATCTCGCGGTCGAGGGCTTGCTTCGCCTTGGCCAAAACCATGCTGACGAGGATTAAAACCTCTATATATTATCTTTAATATATAAAAGACCATACGTCTTCGTGGTTGTAATCCTGAGGTGCACGACCTCACTGGTCGTAGAGATTCCAGAGGTTACCTAATGGGTACCCTGGTCGAACGAAGGCCTAAACCAAGCTTCCGACCAGGAGAACTGCTCGTAGAAGGTATGAACTGATACTCGAAAAAAATCCCAAGGTATATTCTCTACCGTATGATGAATGGAGCACGTATATATTCCATGCCATACGACGTATCTTATCCAAACACACCAGCGAACAACCTCCATGCAGTTGTAAGTTTCATAAACATACAACCGCCGAACGGTTGATTCCGTATCAACCGTCACTTGACTCCGACCAGACGCAACGCTTCGCATCAGATGCCTTCTCCAGAAGTAACTGTCGCCTCTTCAAAGGATATTTAAAGATGAAACCTGGACGGAGGAGAGAAGAAGAAGAGAGAGTCATTAGACTAAAGCACAAGCCATAGATTCGTGTAATAGGTCTGAGATAGCAAGAGAGCAAGCAGAGTTCTTAGCAAATACCTTGCAATTTCCAGTTCATATTAATAAAGAGCAGCCCCTTCATTTCCTGAGATTTCCCACGTCACTTTCTCCTTTTTATTTTCGTAAGATCAACGTCTTGATCGTCGACACATGCCTTTTTCGATTCTGAAGGATTTAGGCATTCTGTCCCCTTCGATCGGGTGAAGCTCCATAAATGTCGTAGGTGAAGGGTGTCCCTACTCGATTTTTGGTGTGGCATTTCAAAAATTGAAGGGGTGCGACTGTTTTCACACTTGTCTTTTTCGAATTTTGAAAGGACATTAATGTGCTCCTCGTCCTGCGTGCTTTAGACGGTCGTGGATAGGGTCATGTCGGTTCGTGTGCCGTAGTGGGGGCATGTGTCACGCTAAGATTGGCTCGACTTCCTTCGATTGGTGTACCCACTCGGCATCGTTGCCTTATATAAGGGGCCAACGATGCATTTTTCCCTTTTGCTCACGAGTTCACGGTGTTATTACCCCTCTTGCTTTCTTGCTGGCTTGGGGGGGGTGTGTGTGTGCACACACGCACAGCTTTTGCTTCGCCTCCGGGGTGCAGTTGCAGCAAGCTTGCTATTGCCCGGGTTGCTTCGTTTGGGTCGTCATAACCAAGTGGAACAAGGGCACAACGAAAGCCATGAAGGAGGTCACATTCTAGCGAGCTTGGGCGGTCAGAGGAGACGAATAGGATTCTCGCGACCCTCGTCGTCGACGGACAGCTTCCAATCATGGAGGTCATCCGGTCTCCTGGCTCAGAGATAACGCCAACCACGCGCGACGCTGAGCCTATAGCTTTATCTGCGTTCTTCGACGCGGGGCTTCGCATCCCTTCGATGCCTCTCTTGGTGGAGGTGTTGGGGATATACTGGGCGGAGCTTGCCTAGCTGACACCAGACTCCATTGCCCTCTTGAGTATCTTTGAGTAGGCGATGTAGTCGCTCGACGCAGAGGAAAGTGGGAGGTTGTTTACGAATCTTCACAATGTACGCCATCAATTGAAGAAGAAGAAGAAGGGCATCAATATCGTGGTGAACTTTGAGAGTGTAAACTTCCAACCAAGCCCTCACGAAGAATAAGATATGCTCGGCGCCTCCAAGAATCGATGGGAGACCGATTGGTTTAAGAAGTGGTTTTAATATACCACTCGCGCTTCGGAGGGGCTTCACTCATCGGGTGGCATCATCGATGTTATCATGTCTATCAAGGTCAAGCTGACTAGTGGGGAGGAGGCACGACTGTTGTTGTTGAGGGGGGTGACAACGTGCATGAGTATGCGAGACTGGGCTGTGGAGTTTTGCATGATGCGCATCTGGCCCCTATCGACGGGTTGGGGTTTAGAACTTGCTGAGCCGGTTGACGACCTTCGTCTGATCAAGATAGATGGAGTGGAAGGTGAGGCATCTATTGTTTATGGTGGCTGCTTGTTAGTGTTTTTTTGACTTATAGATCTTTTTGATGATGCAATTTTGTCGACAGATGAAGCTACATGAGTGGCGAAGGAATTCTTGGGGCCTTACACTGTGGAGGAGCACGCGGGGGGGGATATAACGTCTCCTGCGAAGCAAGGTGTGCATTCGATGACTCCCCCTTCGTCTGGTTGTACTTCAGCCTTGAAGACAACACTCTCAGGAGTAGCTAGATGTGGGCGATTTCCTGGTCATCGACATTTGTTCGAAGGAGGAATCGGATAATAGAAGTAGCACCCCCTCAGAAGCCTATGTTCTAGGGGATGCTTCTGAGCCTTCAGACTCAGGACGGGTTCCTTTGATATTCCACTGACCCCATCGGTTTTCGCTGTGCAATTCTGACTTTGCTTGTCTTGCTTGTAGCGTTTGGCAGGGAAGACGTTGTTGAGGCAAGCGACAGGGAGCTGGCACAAGGGGCACTGATACCTCGTCGGCCCGTGTCTGCGAGGGGGTGGAGGGGAATTCTACTACCCTAACCTTGCCTCCATCAGTGGACATCGGGCCCTTATGTCCTGTGGACTTTAAGGTCTACCAGGAGACTCATGATGTCTTTGGAGAGGTAACTCGATTTGCTGCTCCGACGCATGTTGGGCTACTTTTCTAGAACATGTCACTTCAGTCGATGTTCCGATCACTGGAGGGTATCCTTATGGTATGCTGTTTCGGGTAGGGTGTCGCTTCAGTTGATGTTCCTATCGTAGGAGGCGAATGCCATGTGGGTAGGGTGTTCCTGTCTAGGGGTGGATAACGAGCCGGCTCGGCTTGGTTCGGTAAAGCATGTTAAGAAAACAAGTTTGGCTCAGCTCGGCTTGTTAAGCTAACAAGCAGAACACCAGGCTCAGCTCGGCTCATTAAAAAGACTGAACTCGGCTTGTTAGGCTCGTTAAGAAAGCCAAGAGATCACAGCTTGGGGCTCGTTAGATTCGTTAGGCTCGCTAAAAAGTAAAATCAGCCTAATGAAATTTTCAGAAAGTCAAGAGATCATAGCTTGGGGCTTGGGGCTTGGGCCTCCCTGGACCGCCTAAGGGTTGCTGGATTGGGCTGGCCTGGTGCTACTGCTCAACTGTGCTGGTTTTTTAACGAGCTTAACGAGCAACTCACGAGCCAACTCGAACTCAGCTCGTTAAGAAAACGAGCTAAATTGCTGGCTCGGCTCGGCTCGTTAAGGGATCGAGTTCAAGCCGAGCCCTTAACTAATCGAGCTGGCTTGCGAGTTTTGAGTTTTTTTCCACCCTTATTTTTGTCGCCTTCTTTCAACCATTGAACTCTTGATCATTGGCGCATCATAACCTCCTTCCGAGCCAGCAATTCGGTGATACAACAAACAATCGCTTTCTCTTCTCGACGGACCGCATGCGCGATTGCCCCTTACATATTCAAGCTCCTTTCTTAGTTTTTTCAATTCATCAACCAAAACTTCGACTCTAACTGAGAGATTCCTCTGTACTACTTTCAACGTTTCTGCAACATCTCTCAAGGACCCTTGTTCACTGTTTGATTTCCACACACGAGAGCACAACATTCTCGTAATCCTCGTGACGTCTCCACATGTTTTCATACCGAAACGACTTAGGAAAACTTTTGCGATATTCACAAACACACTTCCCTTCACCTCCGCTAGTAAGGCACAATGATCCGACACAGTAGTTTGTACATGTCTCACATGAGTGCCTCCAAACAGTGACAAGTAATCATCATCACCAAGAGCATGGTGAAGGCTAACCTTGACATTTCGGTCTCCTTCCCCACCGTCCCAAATAGGGAATGTACAATGCAGGATGCTTATATACGACTGCTTAAAGAAAGAGAATATAACATCTATGTAAAAGTCATTTACTCCTATGCAAGTATCTCTTTTGTAGGTATTTAGATAATTGTATTATCTATTAATTATATATATTTATATACATAAGTACCTCTTAAACATCAGTGTTGACGAGGATTAAAACCTCTATGTATTATTTTTAATACATAGTAGACCATACATCTTCATGGTCGTAACCCCTGAGGTGCACGACCTCACTGGTCGTAGAGATTCCAGAGGTTACATAACGGGTACCCTGGTTGGACGAAGGTCTAAGCCAAGCTCCCGACCAGGAGAACTGCTCGTAAAAGGTATGAGCTGATACTTGGAACTGATTCTAAGTATATTCTTTATCGTATGATGAATGGAGCACGTGCATATTCCATACCATACGACGTTTCTTATCCGTAGCGCATTTGATAACCACCATGCGGTTATATGTCTCATAGACATATAACCGCGAACGGTTGATTCTTTATCAACCGTCACTTGACTCGACCGCACGCAACGCTTCACATCAGACGTCTTCTCCGGAAGTAACTGCCACCTCTTCGAGGGCTATTTAAAGATGGAGCCTGGACGGATCAAGGGAGACGAGAACAAGATAGAGCCATCAGACTAAAGCACAAGCCTTATATTCGTGTTGTAGGTTTGACATTGTAAAGGAACAAGCAGTGTTATGAGAGCATACCCTGTAAAACCCAGTTCATATTAATAAAAGAGCAGTCCCATTATTTCCCTAGATTTCCCACGTCACTTTCTCCTTTTCTTTTCGTAAGATCGACGTCTTGATCGTCGACAAGTGTCTAATCAAGCATCGATGCTACCAAATAAGCATCTTATCTGTCATACGTGACACGAAAATCATTTTTTTCTTTGCTAAGCATCTTTCTAAGCACCTACATCGTACATGCTTATACAAGACAGGCCAGCAAAACCAAGATCAGTGAAATTGCAGAAATCCACCACCTCTCTGAAATATGCCATCTTCCACTCTTCTGTTTCACATCCTCTGAATTGCTATGAATCTGATAGCGTTTCATTGAAATCACCTACACACAACCAGGGTATTTTCAATTGATTTCGGGGGAATTTGAACATGTACCAACCCTCGAGTCGAAACTCTCGACAGGGCTCACCATAAAACCCTATCAGCCACCGACTTCCACTTCTTGTACTCTAACTCTTTATCAACACATCAATGTGAGACTTTGAGAAGTTTTGCAAGTCCACATCGATCTGTTGTTTCCAAAATAAAGCCAACCCACTGCTTCTTCCCTCACTTTTTACGCTAAAACCGTGAGGAAATCCTAGCTGCCACCTCAACTGCTCTGCCTTCGCCTTACTCATCTCGGTCTCCATCAAGAAAACCACTGCAGGATTTAAAGTCCCCACAAGATTGTGGAGTTCCGGAACCCCCACGGCCTTCCCGCGGCCCTAGCAGTTCAAACTTAATAGATTCATTTGGAAATAAATTTATGACATCGGTGTTATATGGCACCGGATCTGGATCCACGACACGTAACAAGTGTTATATAGCATATGTGGATTTAGTTAGAGACTTCAAATATATCTAGATCTGATGCATTTTTTTCCAATTCATTATGCCGGGCAAAGCCGCTCCACGACTCCCAACCATAGCGCATTCGAGCTTGAGATCGGGGCAGCAACCAATTGTCAATTGTCATGCATTCATCAGGGCAACAACAAGCTGGTCCAATTCCCATAGTAACTGTGCTCTGTAAAAAAGGACAAGACGTCAAAAAGAAACACAACCTACATGGCAACCGATGACCCTAACACTTCAACTAATATTTGTGTATTGTACGGGCGCGGTCCGAGTCAAACATGTAACTGGGATGTAAATATATATCGTTGATCTCTTGTAACCCTAATTGAAAAAAAGAAAGAAACTTCTTATATGGACGGAGCCATCGCGATTCGGCTCCCGGAGACGTAGATTTTGCCGAACCTAGTAAACAAATATATTGTTGGGGCTAAACATTGCAATTAACAAAAGTTCAACACCTCTACTTGTAGTGAACCAATGATGATAGCTTCAACCAACAAATAAGCAGTGGAATTAACAACAAGAACATGCACAAAGTGACACGGTGATTTAGGTGGAAAATATCCTCGATGTGAGGAGTAAAAACCACGGGGCTAGCACAACTCACTCTCAAATCTTCCACTATAATCAACAATGGGTACAAAGAGTCTTCTCTAGAACATCTACAGGTACATCATATAAGCAACAACATCATAAAGATATAATCTTAGTATCATCATCAACAACCATACACAATTAACCAGACGTACACTAACAGCCAAGCAGAGAAGACACAATTTCTGTCCCCTTCGGTTATCAGCTCATATCTCACAAACCACAGATCCAAACTGCATAAAACTTGGCAGAAATGTAGATCCATGAGTTCCTAATAGAATATCCAAATTTTAGCCAAATTAGACAAAGTTTCACCACTCAAATAGTACTTCTATCAAATCTGCTCGGTACTGAATCTGCTGCTACCCAAACCGACAAAACCCCTCTCAAATAAGGTGCTCCTCTCAACCAATCCTCAATTGAATGGTACAAATCGAAGAGCATCAAGTCAAGAACACATTGACCAAGTTTGACTAGGATTGGATGACGTTTGATGCTCCGATTGACGTCTTGATGAAGACTGCGTAGGATCACCCGAGCTGGAATAGAGCTCTTCTTCTTCTTCTTCTTTTCCCTCTCCTCTCTTCTTTTGCTGTGTGCGTATGTGCTTCTCACATCTTGAGCCCCAAACCCCCCTTCCAGTAGTAGCTCAAGGAAAGGGCTAGGGTTTTTCTTCCCCTCACCAAGGAGGAGGCATCTCAGCCGTTGGTCAAGAGTGCAATCAACGGTTCATAAGTTTCCAAGTTTATGGGCTGAATTTGGGCTTGTTCTCCATGTGGAGGGACTCCAGCCCAACATATATGTGTGTATGGTGTGTTTGTTGTGATTATTCTCTCGTGTTGTTGCCGCCTGTTCCAACACGTTGGATGGATGGATGAGTGACGCGTGATATAAGAAGTGAGAAAGGGAGAACTACTGCCGCGTAGGGACGTGCGAACGGGCCTGGGCAAAAGGTCAGGATGCTCCTAGAATTGGAAGCAAATCCTCTGGCATTACATGGCAATGTCACAGTGAACAGTGTTGTGACATTGTTTTGTAGCCGTCGGGTCGAAAAACAACGGATAAGATCGAGATCTGACACTGTAGCAAAATACTCTAGGGGGCCTACCCTACTGGAGGATGCAATCCCAAGAATTGGGTTGGTCTTAACGAGCTGTCTGGGCCAGATAATCGGCTTTTCAGACCGTCCTTGCTGAGAATCAGATCAATCAGATCATCACAATAACCAACAAGACTTTGTTTTTTTTACGAGAAACAGTAGGGGCCCTACCCTATTGGATATATATTACTATATATATACAACAAAGAAAAGGTTTTATGTACAGAAAAATAAAAACAAAAAAGTTACAACCCTCTAGGGATAAAGAACATTAAACAATTGTTTCTAGCTAATCAAAAATAAGTTGTTTATGGTCTTCTTTGACTCGGTGCACATGCAACAATGCAACATGATTTCACTCTTAAAAGTATGCCAGTCTGAGTAGACTAAGGGTCTGTTTGGTATAGCTCCAACTTCTAGCTTCGTAGTTAGAGTGGGTGGAGCTGTGCCAAACGGAGTTACTTCACAAAATTTTTGGAGTTGGAGCAACCGGGAGCGGAGTAGTCTGTCGTGCAATTTTCGAGAGCAGGTGGAACCTTGCTCCAAGTGCGAAGCTGTGGGCCAAGAAAGCAAAATACCACTAGGAGTTGAGGTAAATTACCGGCAATATGCCACTGGAGTGCCCCCTTTGGTTTTTGCACCCACACCCCATCCCCATCCCCCTCGCACCTTTCGTCCTCCTGATTCACAAATCTCCACAGCCCACAGAAACCCTAGAGGGCGGCGGCGACCAGGTTTCCCCTCCTTCTTTGCTTCTCCTAGCACCCCGATTCTTCCCCCTCGTCACCGCCTACCCCACACACCGCCATGCTTCCTCCTCCTCCTCCACTTCTCCTACTCCTACCCCCGCTCGCCAATGCGGCAATGTCATCCTTGGACGTGCGCACCTCACTGTCGTGGTCCCTTGCCACCTCCACGTCGGCTCTACTACCTGCCGGCCATCCCCGCTTCGTCTCCTCTCCCACCTCTGCCATTGTGGCCACCCATCGCCTCCACCATCCACCCCCTCTCTCCTAACATCTACTAATCAACTCCTGCCCCTGCTGTAGTCAGGGGCAATTCCAGTGGGGAGTTTCATCGGGCTTCAGCCTACCCTCCCCGTCGCTAGCCTCCCCCCAAACCCAAGCTTCGACCGGCTGACGGCCATAGCCGATTTGTGTAAGCCGTTTTCTCAGTTAATTGTGATGCCAGTTTTGGTTGTCTCGTTGAATTTGGTGTCTGAAGTGACTACTTAGAGTTGCCGTGATCAATTTGGTGAACTTGTATCTCCTGAAAAATGATAATTTTGGGTTAGAAAGAATTGTTTACTTCCTGAGATGATATGACATGGATACTGTTCTCCATGGAAGGTGTAATTGATGCAGTTGATGGCAGAGTTGGGTTTCTGTGCTTCACTTCAATAATTCCCATAATGATATCTAGAAAGAGATATTTAAGTTCCATTACACAAAAAGTAACAAGCGCTGCAAGTAGCTAAAAATCAGAGGAATAGATAAATGCCATGATGGTCATGTTATTGTTTGGTAATCATTAATAAATGATTTCTAGATATACTAGGCATTTTTCTTAACATGCATTGTTCTTTATCCAATCAATCTAGCTTTTTTTTTTCCTTTGTGTACACTGCAGAGCACTAAAAATTTGCATCGTGGTGCAAAAGTGATGTTTTCATAGTAAAATCATTATACAACATTAAAACATATTCTCCATGAAATATTTTGCAGTTTTAATTCTCAGGTTAATTCTAGATCTTATAGCACAAAAGGTTGTGTAAAATTCATATTCTCGTCTTATACTTGTTTTAGGATCTCGTAATTTTTAGGTTTATTTGAATCGTCTTTGTACATGTCATGTTCTGAGAGCTGGTTATTGCTTAGGTCCTGTAGCTAGGTACTTAGGCCCTGTTTGGAGCCAATCTACCCGCCAAACATTTTCTTGAGATAGCTCCAAATTCTCAGAGAAGTGGATTCTCAAATAATCTGAAGCAGAATCTGAAAAATAAAAATCTGGAGTTCTACCAAACAGGGCCTTAATACTTTGTTTCCCTTTTTTCATATGTTTAATGTTACCCAGTACTAGTGCCGTTGACAACAATAGTTCTTTTGCCTATGTATGCTCAAGGATGGAGTTATAGGGTTCATTCTCAACTGCCCTCTAGCTATACGCAATGTTAGTGTTGTCTACAGTGATTGTTTTGCTTTGTGCAGACCGATGAAATTTTGTGAGTTGAACAACACCATGTTACTGTTTATAGGATGAGTTTACTTGTCAAAGTGCAGTTGTCATCTGTTAGGAACCTGCAAGACTTTCTGTCAAGGTGGAGCTGTGGTCATGTAGAAACATGCGTGCTTTTTGGGTTGTATATAGTTTTCAGTTGGCATAGTCTACCTTTGAAATGTTCTATAGAGGTTCAAATGAAGCTTCTTTGCCAAGTCAGTTATTCAGAAGATCTGCAACCCAAGGGATTTAGTAAAGGTTTGGATATAGACTGTAATTTTCTTCAAGTTGAGAAGATAAATGATTATTGATAAGTCATAAGGTAAATATTTGATGACAACTTTGTAGCGTGAAGAATGGAGAATGATGCAGATTGAATGCATTCCAAGACAAATTTAGACATCTATTAGATTTTAGTTTTGTTTCCTAAGGATATGATGTTATCAACTAGATTGTTTTGTTACAAAGCATGTCAATCAACATTTTTCTTAGTAATGGAGTTTTTCGTAACATGTTTATTTTATTTTGAGTGAAATTTTGCACTGTTGAAGCATATTTTGAGTGGAATTTGTACTTTTGGATTACCTTATGGCTTCGTCATCGTTCGTTTAGTGTTCGTGCGGTCGTGTGATATCAATTCGCGTCGTTCGTACCGTCATTTTCGTTCGTGCGTCGGGATTAGTTCGTTCGTCCATGCGATTAGTGATTTCTTTGGTTGTTTTAGGATTAGTTTACCGTTTTATCCCAAAACAAGGGTAGTACAGTCTTTTTACAAAGATCTTTTTTATTCATAGAGTTGGAACCAACTTTTTAACCAAACACCACTACTCTAACTTCTCATAAGAGTGAATCCAAAAGTGAAACTGGAGTTTAGAACAGAGCCATACCAAACAAGCCCTAAGTAGCTACTCTTGGTTTGCCATGAGCTAAGCTCATGTAGGCTCAGATTTGTAACTAAGCCGACAAAATTGTCAGTGCATGTTTTGGGCATTGATATATGTCGAAGTTTTTCTCTGCTCGTTAACAAATTAGAAGTTTTTCTCTGCTCAGTGGTAACCTCGTTTTGGCAATCATGTAAGAATGTCTATGAATTATCACACATGAGATGAAGACTACACGTGCGATGAAATACAGACATTTGGTAGTATTATTCAAACTTGAATTCGACCAAATACGAAAGACAAATCAATTTGTCCGATTATGTCACCCGCGCGTGTGCACACCATCATGCATGTTCTGTCGCCACTTACGGTATCCTGCCATAAAGCAATCATAAACATGCAAATGCACCATTAGAGCTTGGAGAGAGTACGAATGACGAATCGATGAGCATTTTACTTGGTGTACGTACGTAATGTAAATGCCTAATGAATTGAGCGCTTACTTGTCGCAGTCGGTGTCGGTGCCGATGGGGATGGCGAGTCCAAGCTTGCAGCGCGCGGGGAGCTGCCGCGCGCGCTCCGGCAGCACGCCGAACGACGGCCCGGACTGCTCCAGGCACCTGCAGAGCGCGCGCCGCGCGTCCGCCGTGTCTGCCATCCTGCGCAGCTGCATCGCGCTACGGCAGCAGCTCTCGCTCGGCCGCGCCGCGCCGGCGCCCACCAGGAACGACCCGCACGGTATCAGCGCGCTCACCGCGTCCCCGCACGTCACCACCGCCTCGGCTTCCCACACGGCGGCCGCCGCCGGCACCACCAACAAGGCCGCGAGGACCATCCCTACGACAACGGCATTGCCCATGCGAGTGCTGGCCATCGTGCTCTTGCCTTGAACAATTCGTGTGCTCGAGCTCGTGTCTATATATAAGGGGAGGTGGTCAAGAAGGTTGGTGATGCAACTGAATGCGGCCTGCAACTGCACCGTGCTCGTTGCCGCTTTGGGCACTCTTATCGTAACCACTCAGAGTGAACGCCTACTCACCAGTCATCACTGAATGCACCGACCGTGCTGACATTCAGGTGCATCACTATCCTGTGATTTAATTCTCCAATCCCAATTCTATTAAAAAATTTGGGATGTAGTAAAATTCGACTTCATGGCTTTGTTTTGTGACTATAGTTATGGTAAACTTGGCATCTATAGGTTAAATTTTGCAATGCTCACTCTCATTCTTAAAGAGCAAAATGCTAAAACTATTCTGAAATTCAGGCCCATTGTTGTTTGAAAATCTTTACTAAGGCCATGACTAGCAGCCTTGCTCCTGTTGCTGATAGACTAGTTTCTCCTAATCAAACTGCTTTCTTAAAGGGAGATACATCTTGGAAAGTGTTGTCTTAGCTCATGAAATAATTCACAAAGTATGAAAAAGTGGGGAAGGTGGTATAGTTCTAAAATTACATTATGAGAAGGTTTATGATAAAGTCAATTGGATTTTTTTTGACATTCTAAAACTTAGGGGTTTTGGGCCTAAATGGGTCTTCTGTATTAAAAATATTCTTTATCAGGCTCTGTTGGAGTTAGGATCAATGATGTGGATAGTAAATATTTCATTTTAGGTAAAGATCCGAGGCAAGGAGACCCATTGTCTCCTATCCTTTCAACCTGGTCGCCGATGTTTTTAATAAGATGCTTTATAAGGCTACAACAAAAGATCTCATTCATTGTTACTGGATTCGCTATAAAACCCCGTGAATCGTGAATCAGATTTGTCGAATCTGAACCGGTTTAGGGTACAGAGTTCGTGTTAGCAGTGGAAACTGGAAGAAAAAGTGGCAAACTACGAATCGGATCTCGTACCATGACTCAAACAAACCGCGTTTCTGGTTGCTATGATCTCATTAGAGGGCTATTACACGATTTTTGTGATGGAGGAGTGGTTAGCCTTCAATATGCTGATGACACCCTGCTGTTTTTGGAAAATTCAGTTGCTTATGCTAGAAACCTTAAGTGGGTGTTGTCCTGTTTTTAGCAAGTTTCAGGAATGAGGATTAATTCCATAAGTGACCTTATACCTATTAATTTGTCTTCTGATGAATTTAATTTGGTTGGGCAGGCTCTGGGTTGCGGTATTGGTCAGTTTCCTATCAAAAAACACCTAGGAGTTCCTCTGCATTTTAATAAACTTAGAAAGGAGAGGAACGAGCAACGCTCATTTGGCTTACTGGAGTTGATTCCAGGGGCAGGTTGAGGGTTCGAACCCCCAGCTCCTCACGCGGCTGTGCTTGCACAGTGAAGTGGGGGCTGTGCATGGGGCATAGTGGCGGGGGCTTTAGGGCTCCCGGCCCGTCACGGTTGAAGCGCTGCTCCCGTGGGCGCCTCGCAGAGTAGAGTGCTCTTTTTCTTTACGGCTGTCTAGATGGGGAAATCCTAGACCTTAAAAAAAATAAACTTAGAAAGGAAGATCTACAACCTGTGGTGGATAAAATCCTAAAAAGAGCCTCAGGATGGAAATGAACATTATTATCTCCTAGCGGCAGATTGATTTTAGTCCAGTCTTGTTGAGCAAGTATCCCAATTTATTTACTTTCAGTCATTAAATTCCCTAATTGGACCATAAATGGTATTGATACACATATGGCTGCTTGTTTGTGTAATAGTGCAGGAGACCATCATCATTATCATTTGGCCAATTGGCAAAGTGTTTGCATGAAGAAATAATATGGAGGGATGGGTGTGCCAAATTTGAGAGATATTAATATTTGTTTGTTAGCTTCCTGGATAAAAGATACCACATGGATGATAATAAAATTTGGAAACAAATTGTAGATTTTAAGTACAACACTAGAGACCCTAATATATTAACTTGCCCTAGTGAAAATCGCTCCCCCTTCTGGAAAGGTGTGATTTGGGCTTGTCAAGCTGCCAAAATGGGGTATATGTGGAAAATTCGTAAGGGTAGTAAGGTGAGGTTTTGGGAAGACACTTGGTTTGGTAGCTCTAGCTTAGCCATTCAATTCTGGGAGCTCTATGTGTTAATTAATGAAAAGGGTTTAACTATTGATAAGGCGTGGGATGGGGAGAATCTTGAGTTCACTTTTAGGCGTTGTGTTGATGAGAGATTGATATTATTATGGCATGATGTGGTTAGTGTAGCTCAGTCGATTGTTTTTACTGAAGAGGAGCATGCTACTATCTGGGAATATCATTCCTCGGGTTTGTATAATGTGCAATCTCTTTATACCATTTTAAATTTCAGGGGTGTTATCCCTGTTCACTGAAGGCGTTAGGGGGGCACGTGCCCCTGGTGCACAGGCACCCCAAAAAAACTGCAAAAAAATTACCTAGGTATCATTAGTAATTTAGTATGGTAGCATAGACTAATACACATTAATAAGAGTCAAAAACTCATCAAATTCGTTGCTTGAGCTGGCCAAAATTAAGCCCACCAACCAACCAGGCCAAGCCCATCCCTAGCAAATTTATCTAGTTTCCATCTCAACTCTCTAATATTTTAGTTTAGCGATTTACATTTAAATTTAGGGATTGAAAAAATGAATATTTTCTGTTATTTGTATATGCAAGGCAAGTTGAATTCTTGAAATGAAAAAGAATAAAGATATCATTTCTTTCTTTTGAGATGGCAAGGCAGTCAACCAAAATCCATTAAAGTGGAAACTACTCAAACTCAAGAAGGAAGAGGAACTGAAGCAAGTAGAATTAGAAATGAAATCGCTTTAGTTGTGGCTTCTTCAATTCCATTTGTGAATGCACCATCTCAATCTCAACCCCAACCGCAAAGTGAAGCACAAACAACCGGCAATGACAGTGATGAATTGGGTTATGATGTTGAGTTTCTTCCACATGATCCCAGCAAAAGGATACCCATCACGAGCTATGCTATCAATGATCAAAATGCAGCTCGGAGAAGATTTATTCTTTTATTCATATAAGATTTTATTTGATCTATTTGTATTGCACTATTAACTAATTTCGAACTCTTTTGTGCAATTGTGTTGGACCTGTGAAATTATTTATGTATCGTACAAGATTTTTTTTTCAATTATTGAAGTGTGCACCACTATTGCTAAATTCCTAGCTCCACCAATGTCCCTGTTTGTACTCCTATGGTTTGGAATCTTAATATACCTCCTAGAATTCATGTGTTTTTATGGCTAATGTCTAACAACAAGATATTGGTTAGAAACAATTTAGCTAAGAGACAACATGTCAATGATAAAACATGTTTGTTATGTGGAGAAGATGAAACTGTGGCTCATTTATTTTTTGAGTGTGTAGTGGCTCAAAGAGTGTGGTCTGAGGTGTCAGATTTCTTGGGTTTAGATATAGGAGAGAATTTTGAGTTAGTGGCTAAGCTTCTTTTTTTAGCAATAGTTAGTGGCTAAGCTTTGGATTTGCAATAAAAGACATAAAGTGCTTAATATGTTGACTTGTTCTATTATTTGGTGTTTATGGAAAGAAAGAAACTATATGTGTTTTCACAATAAAAAGTGGTTGGAATGCATGTACTTTGGAAGAGAATGCTTGCGACTATGAGAAACTGGAGGATCTTATGTCAGGAAACACATTGGCACCAGATGGATCTTTATATTGTACACTAGGAGAACAAGAGTTTGGAGTCTGAGAGGATCTCATGGAATGGAGATGACGAGGTGGCCTGAAGAAAACAGTGGACCAAAGAGTTTGGTTGGGAAGATGCACAGGAGCTAAGACGATGGAGATGAACAATGGCAAGGGCAGAAGCTGGTTGACAAGGTGCTCTAAGGAAGAAGAGGAGAATGTGAAGCCTGGAGGTAGCAACGTCTGCGTGGAGCTGGTTACCTACGAAGAGATGGCGATGGAATGCTGACAAGTTGTCGAAAGTGTAATAGGAATAGAGTAACAAACTCTAACTATGATTCAATATTTTGCTAGGGTATGTTAATGTTTGAATAATGCCTCTTGTCTATTCTAATGGGCCAAAGGCCAATATATAACATGTACAAGGTTGGATAATAGCAAATAACACCCTACACAATATACATATCTAACACCCCCCTCAAACTCATGGTGGATCAACAACACTGAGTTTGGAGAGGTAGAAACTATGCTGAGCTCGAGTCTGTGCCTTGGTGAAGAAATCTGCTAACTGAAGCTCCGAAGGTACATACTGAAGAGCAATAACTTGGTCTTGCACCTGCGATCGCATATACGAAGCATCCACACCAATGTGCTTGGTAAGTTCATGCTTCGCGGGATCTCGAGCAACGCTGATCGCTCCAGTACTATCTGATAAGAACGGAGTCGGTGCAGAAAACAGACACACCAAAATCCGCAAGAAGCCACCGAAGCCAGGTGATCTCAGCTGTCAATAGTGCCATGGCTCTCAACTCACCTCGGCCGAACGAAATCGCAGCCGCTTCTTAGTCTTCCAGGCAATCAAGGAGGAACAAAAAAAACACAATAGGCAGAAAGAGACCGGCGATCAGAATGATCGCTAGCCCATGTCGCATCGTGAGTACGTCAAGTCAGAAAGAATCGAACGAGGAAAGAAAAGACATCGACTGATGGTTCCACGAAGATATCGAAGAACACAAAGAAGGTGACTGTAGTGGAGCTGAGTGGGGGCAGAGACAAACTGGCTCAGGATGTGAACTGGGTGAGAAATGTCAGGTCGAGTAATCCCAAGGTAGACGAGACTCCCGACAATATGGCGTTAGCGAGTGGGATCCTCGAGAGGTTCACCATCAGTAGGCCGAAGGTGAACACCAAGCTCCATAGGAGTATCCACCACGCGCTGATCAATGAGACAAGCGCGAGTAAGAATATCCTGAATGTACTTCTCCTGGGAGAGATAGTAGCCCTCGGGCGTAGAAGTGATCTCAATCCCAAGGAAGTAACGAAGGGGACCCAAATCAGACATCAAGAATTGCTTACTGAGACGCTCCTTCACAAAGGCAATGTACTGAGAGTCATCTCCAGTAATAATCATGTCATCCACATATAGAAGGAGGAGCGTCCGACCACGAGGAGAGGTGTGAACAAAGAGAGCAGGGTCGTGATCACTGGTGGAGAAGCCGGCAGCAGTGACAACAGAGGAGAAGCAGTCAAACCAAGCACGATGGGCTTATTTGAGCCCATAGAGAGAACGACGAAGGCGACGAACCATACCAGTAGGGACAGAATACCCAGGGGCGGCTGCATGTAGACCTCCTCACGCAGCTCACCATTGAGAAAGGTATTCTTAACATCCAACTAAGAGATGGGCCACTGTCGAACAGAGGCCACAGCAAGGAGAGTGCGAATAGTGGTCATGTGAGCGACGGGGGCGAAAGTCTCATCGTAGTCACGACCATGCTCCTGCTGAAAACCACACGCCACAAGACGAGCCTTGTAGCGCTCAAGGGAACCATCCGAGCGGGTCTTGATCTTGTACACCCACTTACACGTGATAGGAGTAACACACGCAGGCAAGGGCACAAGATCCCAAGTGCTAGTACGCTCCAAAGCAGCAATCTCCTCAGATATAGCGAGCTGCCACTGTGGTGGCGCGCCTCACCTGTAGGTCGTAGGCTCGGGAAGAGCAATGCGCGGCCGTGCGCTGAGGTGAACTGACAGTGCGACGATCACGAATATCGTATCTGGGAGGAGAAGGCAGAGCTGGACCCAGCAAGGATGGAGAGGAAGGACTGGGAACAGGGCCCACCAGAGACGGAGGCTCAAGAGGGGAAGTAGTAGGCGGGGGACGGCGAGAGTAGTGCAAGGGAAAAGGTGGAGCCTCAACAAAAGAGCGGGAAGGAAAATCCGGCGGAGGCGAAACAAGTGGAGCCGAAGGAGTCGGAGGAGAGGGAGGCAAAGTAGATGGAGGATGTGGCGAAACAGTGGTGGAAAGCTGAGAGTCAGGAAAAATCAGAAAGGAGATCGACTCAGCAAGAGAATCTGGGCTAACAGTGAGGGAACGAGGGTAGTAAGATCGGGACTCGTCAAAAGTGACATCCCGAGAAATCCTCATCCTGCGAGCAACAGGGTGCTCAAGATCAGAGCAAGGAAAACACACTCAACTGACTGAGCAGTCAGCTTGGTGCGCTCACGAGGTGGAAGAAGAACGAAACAGACACAGCCGAAACTGCGAAGATGATTGTACTCTGGAGCTCGACCAAAGAGATGCTCCACAGGAGTAGAACCCTGAAGAGCAGTGGAAGGTTGTAGGTTGATGAGAAAAGCAGCAGTAAAAATAGCCTCAACCCAGAAGTGAGGCGAAACAGAAGAAGCAAGCATGAGAGCGCGAGCGGTCTCAAGCAAATGACGATGCTTACGCTCAGAGACATCGTTCTGAGCGTGAGCACCAGGACAAGAGTACTGGGGAAGAGTGCCCTGCTCAGCGAGAAAGCGACGCAAAGCAGCAGATAGATACTCACCAGCAGAGTCAGCACGAAAAACACGAATGGTCAATCAAACCGAAAGTAACCATGGTAGCAAACATCCGTAAATAGAGAGAACTCGATCGTGCTCTGACATGAAGTAGATCCAAGTATAACGAGAATAATCATCAATAAAGATCACATAATAGCGATGACCCCCTTTCGAAACGAAGGGAGCCGGACCCCAAACATCAGAGTGAACAAGATCAAAAGGACAAGTAGAGATAGAATCACTAGAGGGATAGGGGAGCTGCAGCTGCTTGCCAAGCTTGCAACCCATACAATGTAATGAGGTGTCCCAGAAACAGACCCAAGAACACCACGACCAACTAAAGACGATAGACGCGAGCCACAGAGATGACCGAGACGATGGTGCCACTGAGCGAAGGAGGTAGTGGAGGACGCAGCAAAACCAATGGTAGTGGTAGTGGCTGACTGGCTGATGGAGACAGCGGAAGGAAGATGAAGCCAGTCGAGCTCCCGGAGACGTTGCGAATCACGGCACCGAGGGCCAGTACCAAGCAGAGTCCCCGTGCGGCGGTCCTGAACACAACAAGAGTTAGACTCAAGAACAACACGACAGTCGTGATCAGTGATCTGACCAGCTGACATAAGCTACATAGTAAGTTGAGGAACATGAGATACTGCAGGAACATGAAAAGAAGAAGTGGAAAGGGTGCCTCGGCCTGCAACAGGAAGAGAGGTACCATCTGCAGTCTGAACAGTGGAAGGAAAATCTGTGGAACGCACGGAAGTAAGGTGGGTAGAATCTGGTGTCATGTGAAAAAAAAAGCACCAGAGTCTAAGATCCACGGAGACAAGATACCTGACGAGGGAGGAGGCGAAGAAGACTACTGAGAAGCGAGAGCTGGACGAGCAGAACCCAAGGAGTCTGAGGACGAGCCGACACCGAGGCACTGAAGCAGTGAGAGGAGCTGCTGTGTGGCGTCACTGAGAGGAGCATCGCGAGAGCGCCCGGCCCCGAGTGAGAGGAACCTCCGAGCCCTTCGGAGACGCCCACCCGACGACCCCGGTCCCTCCTCCGCTTAGCAATCCCGACACTGCGGCCGCCATGCCGCATGAGGTGCAATGGAGACCCGCAGTAGAAGCAGCAACCACCGGAGGAGCCGGAGGAGGGATCACGGTCGGTGCTGAAGAAACCGGTGAAGGAGCAGGTGCTGAAGCAGACAAGACAGACTGCATCTGAGCCACACCACGATGACGAGTCTCCTCAACACGCACACCTGTGAGGGCCTCCACCAAGCTCAGGCGCGGGTGGCGAGTCAGGAGCTGAGCACGCACAGTCTCGAACTTAGGCCGGAGACGCGTCAGGAAGTCGTAGAGACGGTGAGTCTCCTGGTGAGCGCGAAGCCGCACACAGCAGGGACATGTCCGGCAGACATCCGGCCCCAGAGAGTCAAGCTGACGCCACACCTCAGACAGCTTCTGGTAAAAGTCATCCACAGTGGCATCGAGTTGCTGAAGAGAATACGCCTGGTGCACGACTGAGAGATACATAGCATCACTCGTCGGCTGGTAGTGAGCTCGGAGGCGCTCCCACATAAGCTGTGTCGTCGGTAGCTCCGCCACATCCATGGAGATGGTCACGGGCATGCTACCCACCAGAATGGCGGTAGCACGAGCCTCGGCCTCCTGCCAGCGCTCGTAGGCGTACAACTCAGACTAGTAAAGCTCCAAGTCCTCCTTCAGTGCAACATTGGCGGCCTCCTGAGCCGCCTGATCCGCACCAGTAGAGAGAGCGGCCAGAACTGGCAGTATAGGGCGAGGCGGACAGGGATGCTCGCCGGTGAGATGACCCCAGAGACGCTGGCTGTTGAGGTGGATCCTCAGGTGAACAGCCCACTCCCGGAAGTTCGTCCCCATCGCATCAATCGGGGAGCGGGATGGCGGCGAGCCTCCGTAGAAGACATCATCCTCTCTTTTTTTTTTTACCAGAGAAGCCGAAGCAGGAAGAAGCCGGAACTAAAAGCCGTCGGCTCCGAGTAGATCGGTGGAGCCAGTGAGGAGGAACCGGAGCCGGGGCTAGAAGCCAGAGCCGTCGGCTCCACCAAACCAAAATAAAACAGAGCGAAGCTCTATGCTTCGGTTCGGCGTAGAGAGGAAGCCGGCGCGAGAAGCTCGGGCGCGTGAGCCGATGGAGAAGACGCCGGCGTAGGAGAAGGCCGGCGTGGATCCGGCGCCGAAGGCTGGCGTGGAGGCAGCGCTCGGGTGGAGGCGCCGCACGGCCTCAACTCGGATGGAGGCGTAGAGGCACCGAGGCGGTGCTCGGGTGGAGGCGCCGCATGGCCTCAGCTCTGCTGGAGGCGACGCTCAGAGGCCGGCGTGGAGGCGGCGCTCGGGTGGAGGCGACGCTCGGAGGCCGGCGTGGAGGCGGCGCTCGGATGCTCTTGCACGGGTGGGAAGAGAAGAGCAGCGGGAAGAAAAGGCTTGGCCCGAGGACAGCGGCTGCGGCGGCAGCGACAGTGACGGCGGCTGTTGTTCAAGAGCTAGGGTTTCTATGGCTAGGGTTTCCATGGTTGTGATACCATGTTTGAATAATGCCTCTTGTCTATTCCAATGGGCCAAAGGCAAATATATAACATGTACAAGGTTGGATAATAGCAAATAACACCCTACACAATATACATATCTAACAGTCAACAGCCCTGCAGTGGAACCGTAGCAAAAATACAGCATCATTGAAACATGCACCGTGGCCGTTGTTACTGTGGTGTAGCTATTGATATGGAGATTTGTTTTTTAATTAGACGGTTAAGATCACTCCTAATACCATGCACTGTATATCCTCTGCATTGCATTGAATACTTCAATGCAAAGGATCCTAATTTAGAGGATAACCTGCGTTTCAAAAAAAAAAAAAAACTGGAAATGGTCCCATGTAAAATCGCAATCCTAGCATCTACATTTTCTCCATAAACTATATAGGGCATGAGCGCCTATCCCACACTATCAGGCTGTTGTTGGGCCGGGCCAGGATCTCACAATAGCTCAGTTCACATGATTCCATCTTCTCATGGGCTTTCACGGCCCTATTTTGTACATCTTACGCGCTCAACCAACGGCCCAGATCCTCCAACGCCTTGCTGGAGCTGGAGCCGGAGCCGTCCAATCCAAACTGCGGAGACAGACGGCCGGAGAAAATACTTTCCTTCACGTTGCCGCCCCAAGTCATCATAGATCAAACCGCTTTATTCCCTCGCAACCATCATGCTGTGCATACCAGCCAAACCCTTCGTGTTCGTGCGCATCCCACTCCCATCCGATTGATCTGTCTCCATTATTTTTCTCCAAAGTCCAAACCTCTCCTTCACTCGGACGCGTCGTTGCCGCATGAAATCTGTCGCACCGTTCGCCAAGCTTTCGTGAATCCGATCGGACAGACAATGAGGATCATGGTGCGGATGCTGCGCGGGGACCGGGTGGCGCTGGACGTGGACGGCGCCACGCTGGTGGCGCAGGTCAAGAGCATGGTCATGGCCCGGGAGCGCATCCCGGTGGCCATGCAGCGGCTCTTCTTCGCCGGCCAGCACCTCGACGACGACGGCCAGGCGCTCGCCCACTACGGTGTGCAGCACGACTCCGTCGTCTTCCTCAGCCTCCGCCTCCGCGCCGACACCACCGCCCATGATCAGTACGTACGCGTTGCTCTGTCAATGTTTTTTTCCTTAGCTATATGTTATACGATCGATTCTCACACGTTCAACTGATCGATCTACACGGCAGACAGGAGACGCGTAACTTGCAATTGATGCAGTCAGAATCGGTGACCATGAAGCAAGAATTGCATCAGCAGCATGTCCATGACCATGAGGATGTGAACGACGGCGACGACAAGAAGATCAAGAGGAAGCCGGTATCGCGGCGCTCGCTCCGCAAGATCCTCTCGAGGCTGCACGTGGACGCGTGGACGAGCCAGCACGACGCCAAGTTCCTCGACCTGCTGCTGCGCCACACGGGCAGCGGCGAGCGGAACGTGGGCGACCTGACCGGCGAGGACTGGTCGGCCATCCGCGCCGAGCTGAACGCGGCCACGGGGTCCGGGTTCCCCGTCGAGGAGCTGCAGCGGCGGCTGGGCGAGTTCCGGCGCGAGTTCGAGGCCGTGAGCCGGATCAAGAACCACCCCCGGTTCAGCTACAACCTACGGCGCCGGGTCGTCGTCGCCAAGGAAGCTGACTGGAAGCGCTACATACTGGTACGTGCTGCACTGATCGTGACGTCTCTTCCCGACCGGTGATCTGATCGGAATGCGTGTAGATTCTTATATATCTTTATATTTTCCCGGGGGTTTCAGGAGAATCCGGAGGCGGTGGCGTACGAGGGGAGGAGCCCGCATTTCGGTCGCCTCCGAGCAATCTTCTCCGGAGACGGCGGCGGCGGCGCGAAATGCCGCGAGTCGCGAGGGAAGAGGTGCCTGAACAAGTTGCTGCGGAATTTTGGGCTGCGATGTAAACTGTAAAGCCATTAGCCATGGCCCATGTATGATACCTGCAAAGCGGATTGATATGCGAGACAGTGAGAGAATGAAAATCCTTAGCGTTTTGTCCATGAACAACCGCGCTTAGTTTCTCCCGTTTCTCTCGTGTTTTCGGTGGGTTTTTTTTGGGGGTGTTCTTCATTCGTTTGATGTCCGTTTATTATCCCCAAAACTAATTGAGATGGACTTACGACTTTGTACTGAAGCAATGCATCTTGGATTGCTTGTGGCCTCAAACCGGAGCGGTAGCCGGCACTGGCAGGCAGGTAGGTTCCACGGCGACATGTTAACGAGAGACATGCCGTGCGGGAGCATAAACACATAAAAAAAAAAAAGAATACCGAAGTGGTCTATCCGTGATCCGTCCATGATCCATCTCTATCGCTCGACTGCTTGCGAAAATACAAGTCAGACTCAGACATGCTAGTGTCTTGGGCCAATTCTACTCCAGATACAAATGCCATAATCCCGAGTTTCCTTGGGCCAGCTCTGCACAGCCTAGTCCAGCCCGGCCTGGATAGTCTTGCCGCCTTTTTCACAATCTGGCATGTCTGTCTGATGAGTAACTGATGCAGCTTATGTTACGTTACCTTATCTTAACTAATAAAAGAAAGAGTTTACCTTCGCGCGCATCAGAATGACGTCCTTTCTCATATACACATGGTTGGTCTCTCCCATCCCTCTCAAATTTCTTATCAAAATGCACCAACATGTGGATCCAATCTGACAGGGATAAGGTCTCGCCTTACCACCCTTGTGACTCATGAATGTATTTATGCTCTCACTTCTTCTGCAACTACCCAAACTGTCGCCACCCCACTTCTTCACATGCACACACCGAAATTCGTCGTCGTCCCAATCCTTCCTATCTCGCACCGCGACTCGCCACCTGCGCCTACCCGACATTTGCTTCGTGCCTCGGATATCCTGACCTCCTCTGACATTCGGTCCACGGGTTGCAACGGTGGCATGCATGAAGATTAGAGGATTCGATAGCGTGGATGGCGGTGGCACATGGAGGCAGGGCTGGTGGCAGGAGGAGGTAGCAGGGAGGGGAGGCGGCGTAGGGGATGAGAGAAGGCATTGGGAGGGAAGAGAGGGAAGGAGGAGGCGGTACCTTGGAGGAGAAGCGGCGCCGCCGGGGAAGGGAGGAGAAGCAACGACGATGCACGAGGAAGTGACAGGGATGAAGACATCCTTCCCTTGTCGCGCTGCCGTCTCGAGTTCACCGCCTGTGTCCTCTTCATTCTAATCCTCCCCTACGGTGCCGTCGCCTCCTGCTCTGCGCCGGTCGAGCAAGCATCGTCGCCGCCGTCGCCTCGCTTACCACCACGCCGTCACCACCTCCTTGCCGCAATATGCCTGGCGAGGACTACAGAAGCCAATGGACATGAAAACCGAGTCGTGGCTTGGGTTTAGGGTGGAAGATGGTGGCTATCGACGCGTAGCCTTCTTCCTTGTTAGCTGGCAATGATTGGAAATGGGCAACACACCGGAGCGGAAAGTTGGCATCAACTTCAACTTCCAAAGGTAAACAATCTACAAGCTTAAAATTTTAATTTTCGGATAGTAAGAGCAGTAGGTGATGCGATAGGCTGAGTTAATTTATGTGTGTGAAAGAAAATTGATATTTATTATACGGTTTAGGAATATCGTGTCTGTTGATATGTATCACTGCCTTTTAGGGTTCCCTTGCAATGCACGGTCACCCTACTAGTTACACGATTACACGACGATCTGATCCCTGTACCCCGTACTACTGTTCATATTTTCCTGCACACGAAAGCAAATGTAGCAGGGTGGAGTTCTTCGTCTGGTTTATACTTTTTTTAACGCAATAGCAAAACTAGCCCTATCTGTCCGAAATGGCAAAAATATCTCTACCGTGCAAAGTCGTTGTGGCAAGACACATGTCGAGCTCGAGCCCGCGGCAGCTGGCTTGCCGCACACCTAATACGCGATAGGCCACTTGCCGCTCGCCCTGTCCGCCACAGGTCGACAGGCAGGTGTGGCAGGGTAGGTCGGCAAGCAGGCGCAGTAGGTGGTCTGCCACTGTTTGGATGAGCGGCATATGACTTGTCACGGCAATTTTGTATCGTATAGATACCATTTTCTTCATCTTATTCGTGGATAGTAGTTTTACTATTTTATTTTAAAAACATTTAAGCCCCAGAATTGTAGGGGGTGATGTATGCCCAACCACCGGCCGACCGACGGCGGCAGAGCAATCGAGCACCGAGCACCGGATAAGTACAATCATGGCCGCGATGAAGTGATTGTTGATGCAAACGTTTTCACCATCGGCAATTAAGGCGTAGTACCACGTAACGTATGGTGATTGTCTGACGACGGGGGCAGTGATCCGTAATCGGAGGGGGCACCTCATGATTCATCATCCACCCGTGGTTAAAAATCAAGCTAGGTTAATTAGCTACATGTTTTCGATGGCTCTGTCGCCCAGAGGCGAAGGCTTTGCCTAGAACAGATGTACATGTCTTGAGAATAATGACGCAGCTCACGATAAATTACACCATCGGTTGGAGACTTGGAGTTAATGGTACAAGAATGGAGGTCTTGCTACTCTCCCCTTCCGTTTCAAAAAACAAAACAAAAAATAGAGGGTTTTTTTTTAAGTACACATCGGACACACTCACGCACGTCTATATACATGTAGGTACGTTCTTCGCACACGTTTAATCTAAAGCGGGAGTTAGACCCCACGGAGTATGAACACGCACTTTGACCACTGAACGTATCCACGTATACGTATACTATATCCAACAAAATGGAGAGGCAAACTGGATTCTAACCCAGCCAGTCAACACGCTCGACGGTGTTGCTCGCCAACCGAGCTTTAAAAATGGAGGGCCTGTTACACTCCCAATCATGTCAGGACGTGAACAATATTCTGTCAATTGGAAAACTTATTTCAGAGGAGAATGAAAAAGGTTAGAATAATGGAAGCGGAAAAGGAGGGGCTAGGATTCCGCACATCCACTTATTTCAGGCTTTCAGCGATTGTGGAGTGCTTAAATAACTATTGCTTTTAGTAGGTAGCAAGAATTGATTGTAGTGCTAAAATCCGGAAAAGCTACAAAGTACTAGTACTAAAGTGCCAGCAGCCTAGCACTAACGGGAGCATGATTTGTCATGCATGCACTTCAAATGGCCATGCGTCTTCTTCATCTTCGTCTTCTTTTCTTTTATTCTCCTCTGGGTGGCTCTCCCTAATCGGCCACTATCATGAACCATACATACAAAGATAACTAATTTATCAACCAACGTGTGTTCCAGCTTCCAGAACAAATCAACTAATTTAGTGTGTGTATATATCATCAGGTCGGTATACAATAATTCGTTTGGTTCTAAAGATGCTAGCTCCAGGACAGAGTTAAAGTGAGCCGGTATCACTTTGCACAAAGGTTCGATTCGTTTGGCTACTCCATTCGTTCATGATATACTCGTGTCATGCCTTGTACGTTGGAAAGGGCTAGCTAGCTTGAGTATCATCACTGTATGGGAGCTGATTCATAAGCCCACGTATGCTAGAAAAGGGTAATTTCAGTTTCGCGACGCATGCGGTGTAAACTTATCTGACACGTGTAAACTTACCTGACACGGTCACTCCCACTGACAGTCTAACATTTTTTTGATAGAGCTCGATTACTTTTTAAAAAAAACTCAAGTATCCTCCCAAACAATCTAATTTTAAATACTACTTTGGGATTAGATTAACAGCATTTGGTTGGTGCGATATAATTAAGTTCAGTAGTCTGAGTGAAAACTCAAGAGAGCTAGCTCATCTACCTGCAAAGCCTTCGTAACAAACAAGCAATTCTAAAAAGATTAACCTCTAGCTGTTAAATCGATGGCGGTAGCCGGTAGGTCACTTTCTGCGAATACAAACATCTCTACAAATCAATTGTTACTTACCGCCGTTCTCCACTCCCAGCCTCCTCGCGTACATTTTTCACCGTCGCAAATGTTTGCCATGGCATGAGCTGTGAGGTCGACATGAGCACGACAGCGGCTGGCCCACGCAACTTGTACCCATCTAAACCGTGAATCAGAGTTTTTTTTTTTTGGAAATAAATCATTTAAAAATACAAAAATAAATCATGGTTTTAAATATATATTTTACAAAATAACCCAAAATCGCCGAAGCTACTGCTGGACCCAATAGCTCGGTGGCCAATTTAGTAGGCCAAGTTGCACGACAAAACGCGACGGAGATCATCACGGCAGCAGCGCAGCTAAGGCTTGTGACGGACATAGTCGCCGCCTAGAATACGATCGAGGTCGATCGAAGATCAAGTCTGATGAACCCAATCGTGTTCTCGTGAGGCTAATTTGTTTTAAGAAATAATTTAAATAAACTTAGGGAGTATTAAATGGTTGGAAGAGTTGTTTGTGAATAATGGTTAGTGGTAAAACAAACTGGAGTTTACTGACTACAATTGTTTTGTGAATAAATCATGTTTTACTCATTTTACGTCGATGAACCCCCTTTTAAGTTTTTACACAAATAACCCAATATTTGGCCAAATATTTTGTAAAGTTCGGTTTGAGCAAGACGAGAATGGAGCAATGAAAATAAGATTGCAAGTCTGACATAACACTTAATCATAAAGATTTAAATTACATGACACATAGGGTTTGGTTATGTGCATATGTTTGTCTAGCTATTCCTACGGTACAAATGACTACATGCACGAACCATCGCCTGAACTACAAGTACGATACAACACATATCTTTTGGAAGAAAAATACTTGACGGATGAAAATCAAGTCAGCCTTGCGGACATACGTCTTACTCCCACTTGCGGGTGCAAGCCTTCGCGCGGGCCTCTCAGTACTTGGCCCAAAGGTCTTTTTAGGGTCTGTTCTTGTCCAGAATAATCTTTGGTGCAACATGGGTGTCAGGGATCATTAGTGTCTTTCCCTTGTCTTCCCTGCTTCCGGTTGAGTAAGGTTTCCAACGGGGTAAAGGCCTTGGGTGCGACTGCGTAGGTCAGTATGTATTTATACTTAATGAATGTCTTATCGTACTTCTCCGGTCCATCGATCCATTGTAAGAAGTAGCAACGCTCCGACATCATCCACAATTTGACAACCTTAAATTGCATATACATGACATCATCCACAATTTGATAGCATCCTGCGGAGCTGACATATCTACATACATGGCATTAATACGCACCACATGTCATCACTCACAACTAGGCCCCCTTGGTCATGTCTATTCCAAGCATCAGGCACCGCGCGCATCAGGAACATCATCATCATCTGAACATTCATCATCCTCTTTGTCATCTTCCAATGCTTGTTCTTCGGCCTTAACCCTCTGACCTTCCCACTCTAAGTCATCTACTATGAATTCAATGTCTTCCCTTTCGTCCGTGTGTCCACTGGGATCAACATGCATGTCTGCCGCCACAGCTGCATCTGTACCACCATCCTCAACTTCTACCTACACTACTCTCCCACACTTCACGGACACTGCCAAGTGTTCTCGAACACGCCTGCACACCCTGCCATAACTTTGTTCGCTACATCGGCCTCAACTCCTAATGGACCACTTCTGGTGAACAACTCCACAAGCACCTCAGGGTGACACCATACAATGTTGGGTCCAGCAAGAAGTTACATGTCAGCCAAATGCAACACCTCCTAGATTTTAAGATTATCCGGATTCGGGTGATACATTGTGGATTGTGGAAAACTACTTAAATCAAACCCACATGGCCCCTCACGAACTTCTCCCTACTCGTAAAACACTCTGAAAAATATTGACATGACCTACTTGCCATACGACCAAATCCTATCACACTTTGAAACAGCGACCGACCCACAATCGTTGGGCCACCGCAAGAGTAAAGCGTGGTTTATTGTTGAAAAATAAAAAAAGTTGTTTATTTGTGCAAAATGATTAAATCAAATGGTTTATTTAAAAATAAATTTGTGAATCACACGTCGTGTACACGTCCCACGATTTTTTTTGAAATAATATATTTTTTAAAACAAATTACAAAACTAGGTTATCATCTCAAAAAATTGCAAAAATAGGTTCCTGTCGCCAGTTCAGGTTCCTATCGCCAGTTGAACTGGCGACAGGAATATATGAATTTTTAAATATAGCAAATTAACTCAAAAAATTACAAAAGTTTTTGTGGAGCATTCTGATAGAGTGTTATTTCTTTTGTAAGTTTTTCATAATTTTATCCATTATGAATTTGTCTCTAAAATTCATTTAATTATACTATTTGTAGAATTATTAAATATACCAGATAAGGTCAAAAAATTATGATTTTTTTTAACACTCCTTACATAGTATAATTGTTTATGTAATTTGTTTAGAATTTTATATGTTCTGAAATTATCTCTAAAAATAAGGGTATACAATCAAGTACACTGTATCGGAAACCTAAATTCAGAATTTTAGAGACAATTTCAGAGCATATAAATTCTGAAAAAATTACATAAACAATTAAACTATGTAAGGAGCGTTCAAAAAAATATTCATAATTTTTGGATCTCATCTGGTATATTTAAAAATTCTACAAATACTATACTTAAATGAATTTTATCAACAAATTTATAATGGATAAAATTATGCAAAAATTACGCAAGCACTAATACTCTATCAGGATACTCCACAAAAACTTTTGTAATTTTTTTAGTTTATTTGCTATATTTAAAAATTCGTAGTGGCGACATATTCCTATCGCCAGATGAACTGACGACAGAAACCTATTTTTACAATTTTTTAGAGCGATGACCTAGTTTTGTAAATATTTTTTTAAAATATATTATTTCTAAAAAAAATTCCACGTCCCACGGCCCCGGCGAAAATAGCGAATAAAAGTAATCGAACCCCCACGTACACGTGCCGGCCGATGGACGGAGCGCGAGCGCGGGCAAGAAACCAAGGCACGTCGCGTCGTCCGCGCGCCTGTGCGTACGTGAGCCCGTCCGTCCGCGCGGGGAAAAAACACATTCGCGAAAGCTCCCGCCGAGCGACCGCGGAGCCGATTGGCTGCGACGCGCGTACACAAGCTTTAGGTAAAGCGGTAGCAGGAGGAGCGTGTCTTGACTGCTTATCCTAGAGAAAGCGACGCCTCGCCACGACCACTCTTATCTTAGCTGTCCGTCCCAATCCCGCTCTTCCACATCATGCAGGAGCATACTTGCACACGAATTAAACTGGTATTATGATTTCAAAGACTAGTTAATCCCGTCCACTTTTTGATAATTGTCCTGTAGTAACCCGTTCGATCGATATATATATTGGGAGTGTCTATACAACACGCGATCGATTTTTTTCGCAATCGATCACCACTTTTGGCCATCGGATGGATCCAATGCTCCAGATATCACCCCACCCTTATATCCCTAATCTAATCTCACTTCTCACCCCCTCTCTCTCTCACCAATCACAGAGCACTAAAATTGAAAGATGTATAGCAGTTCTCTATATATTAGTAAACAATAAGGACGTGGGAAGATTGGTCTTTTCTTTTGGTGCTTGCTCTGCAGTGATTTTGCGATTGAAGGAACACCCGTGATTAATTGGCACACTAACTACTGCTTTTGGTAGGGGTTTTGTAGAAAAGTATACATGAAATTGTGTTGTTCACTCTTCCCGTGTTAGTTGCTACTCCTAAAAATGTACACAAAGTTCCATGTACATGAGAGAATATGTTCTAAGGTCATGCACATGGCTCAGACTCTACTGAACTTTCAAGCTCCAAACAGATAAAGGGCATATTTTTTTTTTTTATCAGATTCTGTTACTACTAGACAAGCAAGCTGCAACTCCTTTTAACCCTAGCTACACGACAACAAGCTGAGAACTATCTCGACTGAGCTAATTCTATTCTCCCCCATGACTTTCTTGTTAAAAAAGCTCTTATCCTCCCAAAAGAAACTGATCAGCTGTCGCACCACTACTAGCTCCTACCAGCATTTACGTACTAATATACAGTCCACTCCTAATTAATTACCCACACGGCTACACTGTCCATCCATCAAGAAACATTCCCCTATTATCCATCTTTGAATTAAAGAAGCACCCAGTTGCGATATCACCAATCTCCAGGCAGTGCGCCGAAGCACACGCCTCTCACCGAGACAAAAGAAAACTGTGTATGCAATAGCTTTGAAACGAATCCTCTCTGAAGTTGCAAAGCAATACTGAGCTGGCAATCATGACAGCCGTAATATTACATTATGTAACATCCATCGAATAGAAAAACAACAGATTAGATCAAAATACTGTAACAAACTACTATTTACGAACATCGCCCATGAATATGGTTCACAAATATTGTAGCATTACACTGTTTATAAACATTGTAGCAGTTGAACTGGCCCATTTTTTCGAATCAGATGGATTAAATCTGAGAAATATTATAACACTGTTCACCCCGTGCCATTCCCGTAGGAACGGCCGCCGATGCGCATCCACTAGATTTGGCCATTACCACGCCCGACGACTACGTGTCATCCCTGCGCGCCAATGGACAAGCTCGACGCGGCCCCATCAGCCATCGCCTTCGCTTGACCCGCGCATATTGATATACCTCACCGCACCAAGCGCACACAATTTAACAACACGTACACCGCAAGAACACGGCGGCTCTTCTCATGCATGGTGGCGCCCTCCCGCCGGCGACGACCACACGCGCGGCTAGCACATGTTGCATGAGCAGCAGGCACCACCATCGGCGCCAACGTCCGAAGATGCCGCCGCCGAGGACGACGAGGTCACCACGTTCCGCGACATCCACCCTCTGACGCCCACGCCTACACACCCCACGCGCGCGGGATCCGCGTCCTGGGACACCGCCAGCCACCGGTCCTTCTCATCCGAGGAGCAGTTCATGACGATGAGCCGCGAGTTCACGGCCATGGTCGACGCCGGGGCGACCATTCAGACCAACACCAACGGCAGCAACCCCGGCAGCAACAACGGCGGCAGCTACGACGTCGGAGCTAGCAACAATGGCATCGACCAGCTCACCAGCATCGGCGAGGACGAGCTGGAGGAGACCAACCCGCTCGCCATCGTGCCGGACAGCCACCCGATCGCGACGCCGGCCAGGAGCAGGGCGTCCCTGGAGGTGGTCCCGCGGGCCTGCGCCGCCGCCGGTGGAGGCGGCGCAGGTGAAGAAGGAGGAGGTGGAGACGAAGGTGACGGCGTGGCAGACGGCGGAGATGGCCAAGCTCAACAACCGGTTCAAGAGGGAGGAGGTCGTCATCAATGGTTGGGAGACAGAGCAGGTGGAGAAAGCCTCCGCATGGCTCAAGAAGATTGAGGTAACTACAGCAGAGACACAAGGAAAAAAAATTCTTTTTTCTTTGCAGTCTTTCTAATGAAAATTCCACTATGCAATAGTTGCTTTTGAGTCTTAATTTGCATGTTCTCATGAGTACATGCAGTCTATCATCTTTGCTTGTTGCATTTTGTGCATCAAGTATTAAATATCAACAACAGCAGAGCTTGACAATCCTTTCAATTAGCATGGTTTTAAGTAGATTCTCCATGCAATTAGCATATGTCTGATTTGTGATGAACAAACCAAAACAAATCAGAGGGTTATAAGTATCTCCAGAACTCATAAAACATTCAGGCCTCTTCCCCTAAAAAAACTTCAGCTTAGCAACGCTAGAGTAGCAGTTAGCTGTTCTTGCTTTGACAAAAGTTATAGAAGTTAGTAATATCCATAAGGAAACAGGAACTTGAGGTTAGAGGTATGTAACATCAGAGTTTCTCCATTGCCCCCTTTTCCGGGTGCAGGCATGTAACATCAGATGAGTTAGTTACAACTCAATCATGCAACGTTCTGTTGCCCTCCTCAGCAAAAGGAGACTATTCTGACCATCATGGATCGTTAACACGTTTATTTCAGTGTTAGGAGAATGGTCGTTGTCCGGGAGAACTATGCATTTGGCTTTTGACATTTGCTTTCTTCTCTTCTGCAAATCAGGCTTTAGATATGCTCCAGTTCTGTTCTCCTAAATGTCCCTTGTAGGTCTTGATCACCGTATAAACAGTGCTTATCTACAGCATCCTCCATGCCTCCTTGTTCCAAATGTGACTTACTTACAGATGTAGTGTTTACTCCATTACACAGAGAAAGCTGGATGAACAGCGTGCCAAGGCGCTCGAGAAGACGCAGAACGACATCGCAAAGGCGCGGCGCAAGGCGGAGGAGAAGAGGGCGTCGGCGGAGGCCAAGAGAGGGCTGAAGCTGGCCAAGGTGCTGGAGCTGGCCAACTTCATGAAGGCAGTCGGAAGGGTGCCCACAAAACGCTCCTTCTTCTAGCCTCCTGTCGCCCTGTCCCTTCTGATCTGTTCCTGAATGCTTGTGTGCTAAATCTGTTTTTGCCTATGGTCATAGCTAGTTCTTTGTATGGTGTATGCTGCATCCGAGAACCTAATTGTAAAAAGATTTAAAAGTTGTATATGTACTGTTGCCATGCTTGTGATCACAGAGTGGCCCTGTTTTTTTTTTCTTGGCTTGTATCAATATGATATAAATGATTTGTTTGCGTAATCCTGCAAACATTCAGAACACAACACTGTAAAAAGCTACATATTGTACTTTTTACCCTCTGGAGGACTACAAGATGTGAAACATATATCCATCTATTTCCATGACTAGCTGCTTCTGCTCTCCATGTATCTAGCTCAAAGTATTCAGAATCTAATATGTTTGCTGTCTTCAAGAACTATCACAGATGTTCTTGAGATTTTTTTTAAAAAATAACCTAGTTTTTATTCCGAAATACAGTAATATTATTATTTTTATTTTACAAAAATAATCATCTGTCGTTCAACCGTTGGACGACTAGGATACAACTCAATTGTTGAGCGACTTATACACTTGTCGCTTAACGGTTAGTCCAAGTGTACAAGCCGCTCAGTTAGCAGAGCATACATTGTACACTGTTGGGCATTAAGTGTATAAGTCACTCAATGGCTAGTCGTCCAACGGTTAAGTGACAGATAATTATTTTTGTAAAATCAAAAAAGTAACATTATTACTGTATTTCAGAATAAAAACTGAGTTATTTAATAAAATAATTCGATGTTCTTGCGTGTATACATATATGTGAGTACTGTATTTCCGGCCATAAACCGATCATCATGACTGATGTACAAGGGCAGATCAGCCTCATGAGACAGAGAGCCCTCACTACCCTGAGCTGCACGTCAGTACATTTGCCCTCTTCCTCATGATAACGCCGTTTTAATTCGGGGAATTATTCTACGATGTGAATCATGAAAATGACCGGTGTGATTGATAGACTGACTGTCGTAACCGAACTAAAGAAGGGATGGGCTTGGCGTCGACAAGGAAAGGGAGATGGCATCATTCTTTTTCGTGGCTGTAAACATCGGCAATGGCGAGATGCTACCCGGATCTCGCTGGCACTTACCGGAGTCCAGGCGGAACGGATGGAGACGGTCACCGTGGACGGCGAATCCTTTCTTAATATAACTTGCGACGTGCTAGCTAGTCAAGATGACGATCACTGCAGATACGTGTACCAGGAGAACGTGTGGCGCCTTCTGCCGGTCATTTTTAAGAGTGGGATGACTAGGCCAGAGCACGAGAAGGGTCTCGTTTGGAACGCAGGAATTCTACAGTGATTTTGCAGAATTTTCAGAGGTGACAAGGATCTAATAAATCCTTAATTAATTAATTAATTGTAATATTTATTATAGGTGATAATGTCTCTTATACAATCTTTAAAGGTACTTTTCAATATCAACAGTAGAGAAAATTATAAACACATGATGGTTGCAAGTTATTCTAAGACCACTCTATACAGTCGTAAGTTCTTCACGACCACCTTATACGGTCGTAAGCTATTCCATGATTCCTTTGTAGTCGTAAGTTCTTCTACGACCACATATTGATTGTAAGTTCTACTACGACTAGGTCAACTACGACTATTCTATGGTCGATAAAGTCTACATATATGTTGGTTCAATCGACTAGAAACATTTGCACACTGTGTTTAATACACACATTAGTTAATATGTGCCGTTATTTCTGAGATAACTGCACGTATTAAACCCCTGTTTCTGACATAACTGCAAGGCGACGTGAGGGGATATGTCTCTGACAATAACCGACATTAAACGTGTGTATTACATCAAACGTTGAGACGCCTCTTGACATTGACAACTATCACCCCGTCATGCAAAATATAAGGAGTAAAGTCGGTGAACAAAGAAAGAAAAAAAAGGGAATCGAATGATCAAGCGACCAAGAGATTCGACGGCTACAATGGAAGACAGAAGTCATTAAATCCTAGTTTTAGTGACTTTCTTCTTATTGTAAATACAATCAATACAACAACACAGGAGTATAATTATTATTCTCATAGGAGAATGCATGAACCTATAAAAAAAATTTGGTGCCATTTTCTGTGGGGTTTCACTCTAAAAGAGCTCCTGCATTCATTCATAAGATTGACACTAATCCATCGACAAAAGGGAAACAGTTCAATTCCCTTATGACTTATGAGTCGGGAAAAAAATCTCACTTTCCAAACGGGGCCTAACCGTGCAACTTGGGCGAAACATGAGATGGGTGGATCAGATGGTTGGAGCACCTGACTGAAGAGGTGAGGAGACGGTGCTTGCAGAAATCGTCTGCACTATCCGGGCCACAAGCCCACAAAAACTGGGCCATACTGTTGTCATGTAGGCAGTCATACCATGGACGGGCCATGTAAACGCCTCATTTTCCGACCCAGATTTTCTTATCCGGGACGAGAACGGAGGCCCAGGAGGCCAGGACTTGCCAATTGGTCGGGCCAAGAGCCTGAGACAAATCCACCGCGGGCTTACAATCGCGAGCAGCACGAGGCAAATCCACCATCCACGAGCGACTCCGGCGGCCCACAGCCCAAACGGCGGCACCACCATCCGCACCCGTGCGATGCGACAAAACCACCCCCTCTCTCCAGTCTAGTCTCCACACAGACCACACTGCCCGGCTCCGCCGCGCCGGGGAGGAGGAGGAGACCACGTCCGCGGCCATCTGCACGCGCGAATCCGAGGTCCCGCGTCTCGAGCCCCGGCGGTGACATGCTCCTCCAACCGCAAGAGGTGATCACTCACACAGTCACATCGACCATTTACTTCTGCTCGCCAGCCCGGCCCTCTCTCTTTTTCTCTGCTGTTTTTGGTGAGGATTTTAGTAGTAACGGTTTATCTTACCAAGCTTGCTTCTTTGTAATCTGGACTGTCTTGTGCTTGGAACCCTGTGCTATTGCACCGGCAGGTTGGGTGGTTTGGTGGGAATTAAGTGGAATTTTTTTTAGATTGCTGGAATTAGTTGTCTGGCCAGGTCCCTGCTCGTTGTAGCTGTTCTGGATGGGATTACCAGTGGCTAGTTACTAGGGTTTAGGAACAAGTGCTTGGTGGTGTATTCTTTATAGGTAAGCCTTTCTCGTTGCTGCAAGGGACTGCTCTTGGTTAAAATGTTTGGGTGTGGTTTTGGAATGCGCGGTTCCTTTACTTAGCATTTGAGCAATTTGGCTGGTGAATTACCATCGACTAGTTTGCCTGTGCGCGCCGTTGGCGCGCCGTGAAAACCCGTGTCCGGTGGGGCCCGCGGCATGGGACGGAAGGGAGAAACGGCCGTGCGTGGAGAGGCTGCGCGCGAACGCGCGGCGTGAGAAAGTCTCGGCCGTGGGGCCGCGCACGGAAAAGGCTGACGAGCTGCGTGCGTGGGGCCCGCGCGTGGAAAAGCCGCCCGAGCGCGTGTGGAGGAGGTGACGGTGGATAACAAAGGAGAAAGAGCATCGAACGGCCGTGAAGTCGCGCGATTCTCAGGCAACGAAAACTCGCCGATCGGACGGACGGGAACGAAAGCAGCCCGAAATCGGACGGATGAAAAAATTCGAACGACGTGGCCAGTCTCTTCTCGTCTCAAACTGCTCTCCATTTATACCGGAGGATTCTATGATTTTATTTTTGTTACAGTTGATTCTTCGGGCCACGCCCAGAATCCAGCCGCTCCAGTTTTGAAACTAAAATTGCTGGTCGCTTATATCTTCTAATCGGGTGATTATGGAATAGGAAAAAATTTATTTGACACCTAAGCTCTTTCCAAAGTTTGGAAATCAACCTGGATCGTTAAACTAGACACCGACCTCCTCAACTATTAGAGCATCTACAATAAATTGTTTCTTAGTTTGTTACTAAGAAAAGAGAGAGTACTCAATCTAATAAAAAGAAATAAATATTCCAATAAATTGTTTCTTGAGCTTGTGTCTAAGACTTTAATTGCTACAAATGTATACGATTCTTGATGATCAATAATGAAGTACAACTTTGTGGTCTATATATTTTAGTTCATTTATCATATCAATAATAAAGTCTAACTAAACAAATAATCATGTGGATATTTTGTTTTAAGACAGTGTGATCCATAAAACGCGTTTTTAGGTAACAAGTAAGTCTTCAATAGAGTATTTAGTTGTTTTTTCTGTCTTGGTATTAACAATTTGATAGTTTATTCACCTAGAAACAACTTTACTCTCTCTCCTCACATTCTCTCATCCACATCACCTAAATGCTGATGTGGCATCCCCTTAGTAACAGCTGACGTGGACTTTTGTAGATGCTCTTAATACTGTTTATGTTACTCCTTTAGTCTATTCCACTATGGTTTTAAACTGATGTGACGGTGGTTTTGACATGTAGACTAGTTTTGACCGACGTGGCATCCTAGTATGCAATAGTGAGTCGGGAGGGGTCCACATGTTAGTCGGTAAGCCCTTCTTCTACATCTCTCTTTTTCTTCCTCCTTTCTTTGTCTATGTCCACCTCTCTCTAGCCTGAGCTAACCGAGCCTCATCGTCGACTGCCTCCTCCATCCCTTGGACATGGATGCTAACCTAGAGCTTGGGGCAATGACCGATGTTGTGGGGATGTGTGCACTAGAGCAGGGCACTACGTGGAGCGGCAGCGCGTCGAAGGGGTGGCAAGCGACGGGAGCGGGCTAAGAGAACGGTTATCCGGCGAGTGGAGGAAGTGGCCGGCAACTGACGCTCTCGAATCTAGATCCGACGAGCAGGGGAGGTGGTCAACGACCTTGGCGCATCCACCGGCGATCTCGTCTTCGTCTTCGTCTACGGTGGTGGGATCCGGACACCATCATTGTCAGCATCGTAGGATCTTGCCACGCGGGGAGGACGATGAAGGATGCAATTCCCCCAACTTGCCACTCGCTGATAAGGAGGATATGAGGCGCACCGACTCCAACGGCACAGGCGGCAGTCACCGGGGAGTAAGTTGAAGAGCACTGCATGGAGGTGAGCACTAGCGGCTTCCTCTGCACCTGCCTCTCCCATCTCACTTCGCCGACCATGACGTTGGCCTAATATGCATCCTCGTCGGCACGACAACATGAGGTTGGCCCTAGAGATGCTGCAAGGCGACGAAGAGGCGCGCCTCCTAGGAGCTAGCGAGCGCGTAGGACTTGACCTCGGCATGAGGACCCACACCTCGTCCCGATTGAGGCCAACGATGCGGAAAATCTAGGGAGCCAGGAGATGGAGGGAGAAAGAGGTGAGGAGGAAGAAGTGGAATTAAAGAGGGGCTGACGGGTGGGTTCTATTTTTTTTAATTTATTGGCGGACTAAGATTGCTTGTGTCAAAACCCGAACCCAAAACTGATGCGACAATTGGTGTCTCGATCTTTTGTTAATATGGATAACTCGATTTGGGTGGAGACGACTCTCACGATTCAGCTACCAATCGCACACGACCAATATGCCCGGCAATCGCTGAACCAAATCCAACATTGTTATCGACCTTGCTAGAAGCACGATCGACCTGATCACGAAGGTCTATTACTGCGTGCAATCGAAGAACACACAAGAATAAGATAAATAAGCAATTTGAAATTGCGAATAGGAAAAGTTTCGTATTGAAAAGTGGGGTTTCAAAAACAATGTCGCTGGTGATCTCGTCGAACAAGAGAACAAAACATAAAGTAGCAAAGCTAAACTTCAATCTAACAAAACCCAAAAAACTAAAGGGGTGACGGCCACTATGTATAGGAGAAGGGAGGGCAGTCGCGAATACTGTTCATACATAAATAGTACCACGTGAACAGTACCAAAAACCATAGGTGGCCGGCCATATAGGCCAAATCAGTCAATTTATTACAAAGCCCATGGGTCAATAATTGGTGACGTAGCACTATGACATGTAGACAAAGCTCGACTCGTATGAGTAGAAGTAGCTCGGTCCAACTGGGAAATATGGTAGTGCAGTAGTCGAAAGTTCTATTGGAGAAGATGTGGTTGAAGTAAATAATACAAAGGCAAATGGTCGAAATAATGGTTGCGCATTTAGGTTGATGTCCTTATAAAAACTAACTCACATGTGTCGGGACCGGATTTTTGAATCTAGAACCCTCTATATATATCTGCACTAGTTCATAGATCAGTAGTTAGTGCACACAGTTACATTATTGAATATCAACATATATCATGCAAACGTCAAACTATTATATAACTAGTAGGATGCCCGTGCGTTGCAACAGAATCACAAAAGAAAGTAATACATATTAGCAAACGAGATCCTAAACCGCTTAATAAACATCAATTTTCTTTCACACAGATAAACAAAAACATTAACTCCGCTATTGTATCACCTACTACTTTGTATCCTGTAAAAAAACTACTAAATATGCAGTGTACAATACGCATAGCCTGACGAAAAAATATTATCTATAAAACCATAGAAATTCGTGATACCTGAAATTGAGCGAAGGCCAACCAAACTTTTTCGTCATGAGGACATTCTCGAGACATCTAATTGAATTCTCTTGTCCTCCGAAGTACTTCATCGTCCCATGATTCCTCAAGCTCGTGTTGCGTAGTTGTGCTTTTGGCAGAAAGGGATGGTGTCTTTAAGAGGATAAAATCTTCAGGGAGCATTGCAGACATATCTCTCTTCAGTACTTTCAGGTGTTTGAAACCCTTATTTCTTTCTAAAACTGCATGTTTTGCCGAGTAGTAGCGGCCTCCAGCTCTTACTTCGCTATCCAGTCCATCTAAATCTGAATCTAGATCCATATGTGACGAAGCAAGTCCCCAGTTATAAAAAAACACAAGCCGATTCAGACTGCGTGCCTCCAGCATGCTTTGAGGCTTGTAGCGTGCGATATCCATTCTGCATATTTCCTTGTGGTGTTAAACTTAAGCAAACAGAACAAAATCTGATATCTGAAGTTCAACTGAACAAAAATGAAGTCTATGCACTGGGCAAAAAAGGAAAACTGCAACATCATATTAAGCATTGACATTCTGACAAAAGCATGACTGCACAAAACTTTTCCAGCTTGATGATATTCTAATTTTATATATTGTTGACAATGTTACATCAACCACATCAGTCGAATTGCACTCAAGTACAAGCTTTACTTAGTACTCTACATTTTCCCTCTTTGACTGCCACATTCAAATTGGACAATACAATCATATTCCACAGTTCACACCCCGATAAGGGTTTTCCATTGATAGTTTGATTTTGAGATAGCAACTCCAAGTTTGGTTGTAAACAGACTTTAAATGGATAACTTGATAAAAGAAACAGAAAACAAAAAAGCTAAACAAGAATCTGGTGTATCGTTTGCAGATAGCAGCCACAAGCCCAATTCCTTCATGTACACAAACACAAGTGCTAATACTATTTGCACACATTTATACAAGTAACTGAAATACTACCGCAAAATAGTTAGCTACAGAATAATGTTGCAGTTGATCAAATGGATTGTTACAGTAATTGCAAAGGTTTATTAGATTTATACAACAACCTTTTAAAATAGCCTTATTCCAGTCATTTCTAGATGCAAAAAAAAAAAACGCAGAAGATTAATGGATACTTATTCTAATTCTGGAGGGTACATGTGCCGGGTCCATGCCGAAGTTAGATTTTTCCAGAATACTCATGAGGGGATAATGAGAGAGAACATAATCCTAAGTGCAAAACGTGCTTACTAACCTAGCAACAAACTGGGTCTGAGTAGGATGGGTCAAGTGAAGGCTAGTCGCAATTGTTTAGATGCAAAAGATGCCGAGAGGCAAAAACGCCAGCCTTTTATCAGTCACCTGCAAAGGGAAAAGATTTTATTAGTGTGCATAAAGGACTTCCAGGAACAACACGCATCAACAGTAAATTCATCAACATCAGAGGCCACAAAGGTGCAACTCTAATTGAAAATTGTGAGGTTACAACTTACATACAACTCAGCCAAAAAATTTAGCAATTTTGTGGATCCAGCCAGCAGTATGTGATTCACAGTACACACTAATCAACATTGATGGATCTAGATTCTAGAGGGGCAATGTTAGGCAATAGCAGATTTAAATAGCAATTAAGTGGAAGGCAAAGCTATGCACCTTTATTGTGGCCAGCACGATGCTCAGAACCCATAAGAAAGATAGCAAAATCATCATCACTGCTAGACGCACAGAATGTATAGTCCTGGTGTCCACCCTCCAGTGCTCCCAGTCACATTTGCTTCCTATTGAACTCTTCTCCTTGATGCATTTCAGAATCAAGCTTTGTAGGCGCTCACCCGTTTCGGCACCCACCGTGATGGACTCAGTGACAATGAACATTCCTGGGTAGGTTAAGTGTTGTTATCCATCAAAAGAATAATTTCTAGTTTGGTTTTCATCTAACAGTAACTAATTTAGGACCAATAGCACTTCACAAAAAATGATGATGAGGTACCTAGTACTATGCCAGCTACAGCATATACCCAGTGGCCTTTGGAAGACAAGCTAACCATTTTTTGCTTCCACCCACTGAAGGTAGCAAGGCTTCCCATGTATCCTGTTGTGATTCCAACAATAAGATGATCAGATATGTGCCGTATATCAGCCTTGAATATGACACCGAACCAACCCATCAGGAAAGATCCCAACTGGTGCATGACATTTAGCCATTAGCATGATTTATTGTAGTGCAAATCCCAAGTGGTTACTCTAGAAAACAATTTCTTATATTTGTATTATTTGACATTGTATAGAATATTAGAACAGCACATACCATGTTAGATGGAAGATCAAGGTACAGTGGGCTTTGGTCTGAGGTGAGTGCCAGGCAGCCTGGGCCAAACAGCTTTTGGAGCCCATACCTTGTAAATACCTGATTCGGATATCGAAAAGGAAATTACTCGAAGGAAATAGTACAAGCGAGGCACAAATGCTTCAAGGTACTCGTCCCAGATCTTCAGTCTAAAGAACGAAACATAGGAACTTGATAGACACCTAAGCAGGACCTGCATGTGCTAAAATATATCAAGTAAATTCCCCTGAACTTCACTAATCCAGGCCCCCCAGGAGCAGTATCATGAAGCAGCAAGCGTAGAATTCCTTGCTGCAATTCTTTAGACCAACACAGATTACTTAATAGTTGCTAAAAAAAACTGCAGACAAGGTGTTGGAGAATTACCCCAAAAACTCCAAAGATGGCTAAATGTATCAGGTAAGAAGCATAATCTAGCCTCCAAGAAAGCTTACATGGTTCAACCTGCGGACAAGCAGAGGCATGTTCATGTCAGCATACCATAAAGTACACCTTTCAACAATGCATAACCAGAGTAATCATTGGTTTGAGAATTACAAGTGACCACTGAACTCTAATATTATTTTTACCTTGATAGATGAATTTATCTCCTTTGACTCCACTGAAGATACAGATGCTATCACACTTGTGCCCTGAGAGTTGCTGCCAGGATGTGCATCATTGTATCATCTCAGAGAGGGCCAACCTTATGATACTCCAAGGTATCTGCTGCATCCTCATCAGCATCTCCTTCAATTGCCTATCACTCGGTCACCATTGTCAATGACCTGAGCCAGAGCCGAGCTATCGACGTCACCTAGCAATTGGTCTGTCGATTGAAGGGAACGCCTCATTGAGTTCAGTATCGAGTCCCCCATCTTGCGGGAACCCCAGGCAATCCAGCACGACGTCCCTCTCCCCATCCTCTGCACCCCGTCCCCAACCCCTCCACTACCACCCTCCCTGGCCACCGCCGCCGCTGCAGAGGCGCCCTTCATCCTCTCCGTCTCTAGCGCCACCGACGCGCACAGCATATCGAAGTCCAGCACTGTCATTGCTTCGTCCTCCCCCTCTCGCGCGCCGACTACCGCTCTCACGCTCTACCAGATCTCCATCCCCTCCCCACTCCAAATAAATCTCAAGCATTTCTTATATGGCTAATGCGCCGCGCCGAAGAAGAAGCGGCAGAGGAGGGGAGATGCGTGTGCGCAACGACAGCGTCGGTGGGAGGGGAGGGGATTAATGGATTAGAGGGAGGCCGGTGGCGTCAGGCGCGGGGAGGAGGGAGGCTGCCGGCGTCTGGCGCGGGGTAGAGGGAGGACGGTGGCGTCGGCCGAGGGAAGAGGGAGGACGGCGAGGTGAGAGGGTCGAAGTGGGGGTGTGTCGCGGGTGGGGGAGTGGGGGAGGGGAGAGGAGCGCGAGCGGTTGAGAGTTGAGACGGACGTGGGGTGGAGCGGTGCGGGAGGGGACGAAGGCGCGGGTGTGTGCGAAGAGGAGAGAAGGGTGGGACGATCGTCGGGCGCGGGGTAAACTTCAAATTACAGTAGTTAAGATATTGAATAAAAGAGTAATGACTTTATTATTGAAGCTTACAATTACTGCTGCTCTTTTAGGCTAAATAACTCGAATAAACGGGGGGGGGGGGCTCGTGACCTAGTACTCCGGTGTCCTTCGTTGTAGTCACATGCATAGAAGTTGTAAACCTCATCGGCAACTTGGAAGGCTTTTGAGATTTATTTTGAGTGTAGCATGTGAGTACATAAAGTATTCCGCAAATTTTGGGGAAAAAAATGCAATATGAAAGGCTTAACAATGGGGCTTATATGATTTTTTGCACAAAGCAATGTTTTAAATTTTAACAGTTTTCATAAAGCAATATTTGTCAAAAGTTGTAGTACGCAGTACAGTTCCAGCTCTGTTATGGCATGTGTGTTTCATGTTTCGCAATCTGCGTGCTGTTCCCTGCCTGTCGCGTCGAGGACGCAGACAGGAACAGGATGCCCCATGAACGGAACGGAGTTCGTTGGCACGTCGAGGATGCCAAGAAACTACGGGAACGCCCCTCCGGCCTTTCAGCCGAGCCCATGGCGTCGGTGGCCGGAGACGGCGATGGTTCATTCCGTTCATCCACCGAGGTCGCTGAGGCACCACACATTTTTACCTGTGGGCTCTGCATCAACGTGTCGCTCGGTAAGTTTTGCTAGGATCACCCACAACTGTAGTTTTTTCTTCCTTGCAAAAAAAAAAATGTAGTTTTCTTTGTACAGGTAAGAGCATGTCTTTACCTTTTTTTTGGTTTTTTAATAGCGTTTCTTGACTTAGCCAGTCATAAAGTGTTCTATCTTATATGTCGTGATGTCATTGTCGCTACGAAGTTCAAACCGTAAAAGTTGGTGCAAGAGTATAATTTCACTAGTGCCATTTTTTTTACTACGGCCATGAAGTTTTCAAATAAGAAAAACAGAGAAACTCCTCGCAAAAAAATAGAGAACCGTTGTATATGATTTGTGCGTTATAACTTGAAATAACACTTTGTGTTGTTTTATCAAATACTTTGTATTAGTTTATCCCCAATGAAATATACTTTGTAGTAGTTTATCCCCAATGAAGTAGCCGGTCGTCTTGTCCATTAACAGTTTATCACACGGAAAGTTTTGATATCTGGAAATGCTCTACGTACGACGACGAAGCCCGTCCGTGCCGGCCCCACGCACCGCCTCACTCTTCCCCGGATGTGTTGTACGAGTATCGGGCGTGAAAACATCGTATGTATAGCAATGCTCTTCGAAATCTTTATCCTCGAATCTCATTTGAACACAGATCGAGGTCGGTTGATACTGAATTTGAATGGTTGGGTTGAATCTCGAATGCATCCACTTTCCACACAGCTTGTATGCACGCAGGTGCAGTGCAGGTGGCCGAAGGCCCCAACATGTCTGTCCTTTGCTCAGCTGCAGCCGTGCAGTCCTCCATTCCGTAGCCTCCTGTGACTCCTAACTAGCCCCAGCTGTCATGCATTCCTGCAGTCACTGACACCCGGTCCCACACCCCCGTCCCGGTCACACTTCCTGTCGGTACGCGACCACGAGCCAGCGCACGCGCACTCCCGCTGTCACTGTCCGGTGGGCCCCACCCCGGCTCAGCTCATGCCATCACCTCACTCCGCACTCCAAAGTCCAAAGTCCAAAGTCCAAGTCCCCACTAAAACTAATCAAACCCTGAACAAATCCAAATTAAACATCAAATTAATTTCGAAAATATTTAAGCACCAAATTAGGGGATTAGTATTACTTACTAACGCCGGGTTTTAATACTTACTAAAGCTGGGCTTGGTTGGGCTGAAAGGGATTAAAACTAATCTTTTTGGATTGGAATGGATTTTAGTTCAAATTTTGAGTCGGTTCTTCGAACTTGTTTGAATAGAGGGAATTTAAAACCAATCTATTTAGATGGGAAAAAAATTTTTGTTTAAATTCCCAAGCAGTCGAAGGATCTAGTCGGATGACACAGTGTATAAGTCAGAGTGATACGCGAACCGATACACGCTGCCGCCTGCGCTCCTCGCCATCGCCGTCGGTCTCACTGGTTGCCGCGTCCTTTTCTTCTCCCCTCTCGCGCTCCCCATTTAATCCTTGCTGCGAGTTGATTGCTACCTCCTGCTACTGCTGCTTCCTCTCCTGGTGCGCCTCGTAGGCTGGCCCCCTCCGGCGCCGGCGCCGGCGCGCGCCCAAACCCGGGGCGATTTGGGGCTGATTCGAGGGAGTTCGGCCGGTTTCTTGATCAGGTCCCGGGAGGCCGCGGGATGCGGTGAATTGGTGGCGGCCCGTTCGTGGATTCTTGCTCTGGATTGGTGAGTTCTTGGTGCGGGCGCCATGGACGGCGGCGGCGGCGACGCTGCGGTGAGTGCCATTTTGGGGGAAAATGTTGGCGCCTTGGTGTGCGTTGATCTTTCGGGGATTGGTCTGAAGCTCTTGTCCCTTTGTTGTTTTCTTGTGCGTGCGTGCAGAAATCGGGGAAGCATGGCGGCGGGCAGGTGTGCCAGATCTGCGGCGACGGCGTGGGCACGACGGCGGACGGCGAGCTGTTCACCGCCTGCGACGTCTGCGGGTTCCCGGTGTGCCGGCCCTGCTACGAGTACGAGCGCAAGGACGGCACCCAGGCGTGCCCGCAGTGCAAGACCAAGTACAAGCGCCACAAAGGTATGCCACTGTTCGTCCGTCCTCCTCACCATTTCCATGGATTTCACTGTGATTACTGTTAAGAACAACAAGTTAGGCTGAACATTTTAGTCAATACGAGTAGAGAAGATTTACTGTTTGGTGAATTTTACTGATTTCTTAGCAGAAAGGCTTGCTCTTTTAGTGAAATTGTACTCAAATCTGTGGTAATAGCAAATTAACAACATAAATCCAGCCTTTTGTTGAGTTGTTGTCATTGAGAGCGGCAAAGGGGAGTGAATTTATTGAGTTCAACAAGAAATTGAATCTTTGCTCAATTGTGTCTTGTTGTTTAGGGAGCCCACCAATACGTGGGGAGGAAAACGAGGATGTTGATGCGGACGATGCTAGTGACTTCAACTACCCAGCATCCGGCAACCAGGATCAGAAGCACAAGATTGCTGAGAGGATGCTCACCTGGCACATGAACTCAGGAGCTAGTGATGATGTTGGCCACGCAAAGTATGACAGCGGTGAGATTGGGCATCCCAAGTATGACAGTGGCGAAATCCCTCGTGGATACATCCCATCACTCACTCATAGCCAGGTTTGAATTGGAACTTTAGTGGATTGCATTAACAGTATTTGGGAGGATGAAACTAATATTTGGTTTCTTCATCTGGATTCAATCTACAGATCTCAGGAGAAATTCCTGGAGCGTCCCCTGATCATTTGATGTCCCCTGTTGGGAACATTGGCAAACGTGGACATCCGTTTCCCTATATGAATCATTCTCGTACGTTTATATACCACCACGATCCCGTGTTTGGTTTCAACTCTTTTATCAGCTGTGAAAATGTAATTGGTGTTTCTTGCTTCTTACCAGCAAATCCATCAAGGGAGTTCTCTGGTAGCCTTGGAAATGTTGCGTGGAAAGAGAGGGTTGATGGCTGGAAAATGAAGCAAGACAAGGGTGCAATTCCCATGACTAATGGGACAAGCATTGCTCCTTCTGAAGGCCGTGGAATTGGTGATATCGATGCATCTACTGACTATAACATGGAAGACGCCTTACTGTGAGTTCTGATATGCTCTTGTCCACCATTAGTCATCTTCAAATTCTAACAGTAATTAGCGCTACCTGTTTTATCTGAGGTACTAACACTGTTACACTTGTTTGCACTTGGGGTGAACTCGGGAGGGTTTCTGCTATATTTGAAAATCTAATAGCTTTGTGTTTATAATACTATGTCTTGTTTTCAATCAAGATATTTTACCCATACCTTAGATCATATTCTAAATGGGTGTGCATGTCTCACTGAAACTGTAAAAACGGACTTTGCATATGACTTGCGGCAATAACTTTTGTGCCATCTAAATTGCAGGAATGATGAAACTCGCCAGCCTCTATCTAGAAAAGTGTCAATTCCTTCATCCAGAATAAATCCCTACAGAATGGTCATCGTGCTACGTTTGATTGTCCTATGCATCTTCCTGCACTACCGTATCACAAACCCTGTGCGTAATGCATATCCACTATGGCTGTTGTCTGTTATATGTGAGATTTGGTTTGCTCTATCCTGGATTTTGGATCAGTTCCCCAAGTGGTCTCCAATCAATCGTGAAACCTACCTTGATAGGCTGGCTTTAAGGTGATGTACAGTACTTAGTGCCAATAAATAGTTTCTGTAGTGCTAGTACTGACAGTATCACCATGTCACTTCCACTATCAGGTATGACCGGGAAGGTGAACCGTCTCAGTTGGCTGCTGTTGATATTTTTGTCAGTACCGTGGATCCTATGAAGGAGCCTCCTCTTGTCACTGCAAATACTGTGCTTTCCATCCTTGCTGTGGACTACCCCGTTGACAAGGTATCTTGCTATGTGTCTGATGATGGAGCTTCAATGCTAACCTTTGATGCACTTGCTGAGACTTCAGAGTTTGCTAGAAAATGGGTACCGTTCTGTAAAAAGTACAGCATAGAGCCCAGGGCCCCAGAGTGGTACTTCGCTCAGAAAATTGATTACTTGAAAGACAAAGTGCTCCCTTCATTTGTTAAAGATCGTCGGGCCATGAAGGTACATTTGGTTTGTAAGCATGTGCTTTTTTTGGGTTGTTGAAGATGCTGTTTCTGACATTAATGTCTATTGAAAACTAAACTTCACAGAGAGAATATGAAGAATTCAAAGTTCGTGTTAATGGCCTTGTAGCGAACGCTCAGAAAGTTCCCGAGGAAGGATGGATCATGCAAGATGGCACACCTTGGCCTGGGAACAATACCAGGGACCATCCTGGAATGATTCAGGTCAAGTTCACCTTTTAGCAAAGACCACTTGATTAACAGCTAGATATGCCAACACAGACTTGTTATTACTCTAACCAGTTTCTAACTCAAATTTCTGGTCATGCTCAGGTTTTCCTTGGTCATAGTGGAGGCCTTGATACTGAGGGTAATGAGCTTCCTCGTTTGGTTTATGTGTCTCGTGAGAAACGTCCTGGATTCCAACACCACAAGAAGGCTGGTGCTATGAATGCACTTGTGAGTAGCTAAATGTTACTGAAATCAAAATGTATCTTGTATACTTCAATTACTCAGAGGTTATGGAAGTCGAATGCTTTCTGCAGGTTCGTGTATCAGCTGTCCTTACTAATGGGCAATACTTATTGAATCTTGATTGTGATCACTACATCAACAATAGCAAGGCCCTCCGGGAGGCTATGTGCTTCCTTATGGACCCAAATCTAGGAAGGAGTGTCTGTTATGTCCAATTCCCTCAGAGGTTTGATGGTATTGATAGGAATGATCGATATGCAAACAGGAACACTGTGTTTTTCGATGTAAGCTATAGCAATATCCTTTTAGATTGTTGTGTATATCACTTTCATATTTTCACGAGCATCAAGTAGTTTTGATCGTGATTAAAACCCGATCGACCAAATCTCGCCAGGGTCGGGACGGTAATCGCACTTACACTGAAATACCGGAAATTTTTCGGCTGAAATTCGCTTGAATTTGATTAAAAACCATTCAAAAATAAAAAAATCAGAATTTGAATTTTAAAAACCTGAGAAAACCGACCGGGATTTCATTTCCCGGTACCCATCGGTAAATCCGGTTACCACCGGTTTTTGTTTCCATGGTTTTGATGAATCACTAATGTTAATACTGTTATTTGATGAACTTTGTTCGAAATCCAATTGACTATGATCAGTAACTCTTCTGCATCTGTTTGCTGCAGATTAACTTGAGAGGTCTCGATGGCATCCAAGGACCAGTTTATGTGGGAACTGGTTGTGTGTTCAACAGAACGGCTCTATATGGCTATGAACCACCAATTAAGAAGAAGAAGTCGGGCTTCTTCTCTTCGCTTTGTGGGGGAAAGAAGAAGACAACGAAATCAAAGAAGAAGAGCTCGGAAAAGAAGAAGTCACACAAGCATGTAGACAGTTCTGTGCCAGTATTTAATCTTGAAGATATAGAGGAAGGGGTTGAAGGTATCGTCAAGCTGTGATTTTTTGTTCAAGTAGATAACAATTAACAAACATTGCTCTGCCATTATTTGTTTTCTTTGTAGTCAATATGAAAAAAAATTCTTTGACTCAGAATAGCTAGGCATGCATTTATTTTTTGACCTGACTGCCATTCCCATGATAGGTGCTGGATTTGATGACGAGAAATCACTTCTTATGTCCCAAATGAGCCTGGAGAAGAGATTTGGCCAGTCCAGTGTTTTTGTAGCTTCCACTCTGATGGAATATGGTGGTGTTCCTCAATCTGCAACTCCAGAGTCTCTTCTGAAAGAAGCTATTCATGTCATCAGCTGTGGTTATGAGGACAAATCTGATTGGGGAACTGAGGTAACTAAGTTATACATTCAATAATGTCAGCATTGTTAAGATACCAACTGATCTTCTACAAAATTGAGGATGCACTAGAGTTTTTTTTTGTTGATCTGATTTACATACAAACTTAAACTAAATTCACATCTGTGCTCTGTTGCCATTGTTGCAAATGGTCCATTTATTGTTGACTTGAAAGAAAACAGTTGATTCACTGTATATCTGTTGTGGTTTGCAGATTGGATGGATCTATGGTTCTGTTACAGAAGATATTCTCACTGGTTCAAGATGCATGCACGAGGTCGGTCAATCCATCGCATGCCTAAGCGACCAGCTTTCAAGGGTCTGCCCAATTAACCTTTCAGATCGCCCAACCAAGTGCTTCGGTGGGCTCTTGGTTCTGTGGAAATTCTTTTTAGTAGGCATTGTCCCATATGGTATGGCTATGGAGGACGGCTTAAATTCCTGGAGAGATTTGCTTACATCAACACCACTATTTATCCACTCACGTCTCTCCCACTCCTGTTGTACTGCATATTGCCGGCCATTTGTCTTCTCACTGGGAAGTTCATCATCCCAGAGGTAAAACACAGCTCGTCTGTTCTTGTGCGGATAAAATTGCGAAAGAACTTATATTGACTAGCTTTATTTTGGAATGCAGATTAGCAACTTTGCAAGTATTTGGTTTATCTCTCTCTTTCTGTCAATCTTTGCCACTGGTATCCTTGAGATGAGGTGGAGTGGTGTTGGCATCGATGAGTGGTGGAGGAATGAACAGTTCTGGGTTATTGGAGGTATTTCTGCGCATCTATTTGCTGTCTTCCAGGGTCTCCTGAAGGTGCTTGCTGGTATCGACACAAGCTTCACTGTCACCTCAAAGGCCTCTGATGAAGAAGGCGATTTTACTGAGCTCTACATGTTCAAGTGGACAACTCTTCTGATCCCACCGACCACTATTTTGATCATCAACCTGGTCGGTGTTGTTGCTGGTATCTCCTACGCGATCAACAGTGGTTACCAGTCATGGGGGCCGCTCTTTGGGAAGCTCTTCTTCGCCTTCTGGGTGATTGTCCACTTGTACCCCTTCCTTAAGGGTCTCATGGGCCGGCAGAACCGCACGCCCACCATTGTTGTCGTCTGGGCCATCCTCCTCGCATCTATCTTCTCCTTGCTGTGGGTTCGTATTGATCCATTCACCACCCGGGTCACTGGCCCAGATACCCAAAAGTGTGGCATCAACTGCTAGGAGAAAGTGGAAGATATTAGGAACAGAATTGCCACCCATTCTGTTGTAAGTTATTAGCGGGTGACTCTATTTGTAGTTTACCAGTTGATCTTGGTTGTCAGAAGGTTATTTATGTATTAATGTGTAGTACCTTGGTGTTCCTTTGTTGATAAGTTAGTAGTACTATTTTGCTGAAAAGTGCCTGACAATATCTAGGAATCTTGTACTTTAAGGAGAGGGATAAGCTGATTAGTACATTCACTCAAGCCTCATCTGGGAATATCAAATCAACATTAAGCCTGAAGTATCAACTGCTGTTGCTTTGTATAAAAGAGTTTACAAGAATGTAACTTGAAACAACTGACAAATGCACTGGTAGGCACACTGCATTGCAGGTTCCTGGTAGAAACCCAAAGTGTGTTTGAGCTATGTATGCATAAGTATGACTAGTTCTTTCTAACTCTCTTTACAACCTTTATACATGCTAATAAACTTGTCAGTTCCAATTCGCCCCTTAGTTCTTGGCAGTGCAGGGCTGTGGAACAACTGTTCCAGATTTTCTCCATCTTGCATTCTGGCAGGTGCTCTCTGTGTCGCCCTTGCCACCCTCCATTTTTAGGTTGATGTTCTGCAAGACGATGTCATTGCATGGGACATTCTTGCTGCAGTTCAGCTTAATGGCATCCTTGGAAATGGTTGTCCCTCTGATATTCTTGAATACCACATTGCTAACCTCCACTGCTGATCCCTGAGAGCAGGATAATTTTCATACAATGTGTTATACGCAACTTGCTGATTGGCGAGCACACACTCGTGTCAAATAAAAGATTGATAAGTGAGATTGACAGTGTTCTCATACCTGTGTCTTGCATGGCTTAGCCGAGTCGCAGTAGTTCTGATCAATGATTATTGGGTTCTTGACATTATCCATGATCATGTTTTGGAATATGATATCCTTTGCGTACCCACTTCCTCCTGCATGGATATTTTTAGTTAAAAAAAGTGAGACAGGAGAAAATATGTAAAAATTAGAATTGCATTTTCCCCTATACCAATTTAGGATTCATTGCACAACTGAAACTTGCACTCACCGGCCATGTCTTGATGCGGGCTCCATTGGTGGTGCCGTACAACCGCACCGTGTCTATGTAAATGCCAGAGACCTCGGCTCTGGAGTTGTCATCTCCCAAGCTCCCAATGCTGATCCCATGCCCCGGGCCACACACAACTCTGGTCACATGCAGATCGTGAGTCCCATTCTCGATCGACATGCAGTCGTCTCCTGCAAAACAAAATCCGGCAAAAACGACCCAAAACTTCACTGAATTTTCAAACATGCAACAGCGTTTCGTACAGATTTGACATTTGGACTCGTCATTTTTACCGGTCTTGATCATGCAGTCTGTGACTTGCACGCCTTTGCTGCGGGTGATGTGGATGCCGTCGGTGTTCGGGCTCGTGCCGGGCGCCGTGATCGACAGGCGGGCCAGCTGCACGCCGGCGCAGTCCTCGACCGACATGTGGATCTGCTGGCTGTTCACTATCTTCAGATCCTCCACTCTCAAATTTGTGCACAAGTGGAACGTCAAAGCCTGTCAAATTCATAGCGAACACGCTCATATGTAAGTTACGTTTACGTCAAAAAAAAAATGTAAGTTACATTGAAATTTGAACGGGAGAGAAAAACATCTGCTTGTATGTAGCACACGTACCGTTGGAGCCCCCTTGCATGGCTGAAAGAGAAAAAAGAAAAGGGTCAATTGAACTAGGTTAGAACGCTTTCCAATTGGCGATTAGCGTAACAAAATTGTTGAAGATATTAGAGTTTAGGTAAGAATCCAAGTCATGTGCGAGTTAGATTTAAATTGTGTTAAAGTCGGATTATAATATTTGACACTATAAATAAAGAGATGAGATCTCAAAAGGGACACATAATTATTCCTCGAAATTCTACTAAAATTAACGTACATAACAAAAAGTCAAGGTCCATGCCACGTGCAAACATATGAATGGTAGCCATCACATCATCGCATTAAGGAAGCGGCGCCGATTAATTAGTTAATTAACCACTCCTTAAGCTCATCGTACAATCATCGAATTAAGCGCCACACTTACCAGAGCTCTGTTGATCTTGCACGAGTTCTGCCACCAGATCTCGCCGTTGCCGCTGATGGTGCCGCCGCCGCTGACGGTGAGGTGGCTGACGGCTCGGAGCACGATCCAGTGCCTCCTGTTCTTCTCGCTCCAGTCCGACCGGTTTGGAGAAGCCACCAGGGCGCCCTTCACCTGAATACACATAGGTTTGATTTCAGCAAGTAGGAGACACATTGCATTAGGTAACTTCCGTGAAGAAATGCAATCCGTAGTGGGCAATGTCACGGTTAATGGAGTGATTTATCTATCTCACCATGAAGACGATGCTGGATTTGCATGGGCCGGAGAGAGAGAGAAACTTGAGCAGGTAGCTCTTGCCCTTGGGAACGAGCAGAACGGCCGGCCGTGAAGAGGAGCAGGCTGCATTCCATGCCTTCGCCAATGCCTGCATGCATGCAGAAGGTAGCGCAAACTTAGCAACATTTGTAGACTATGAATAATGATGATCAGTGCAAAGCATAACTAGACACGACATTCAGAGAGGCAATGGGATTTTGCCTGTGTGTCATCGTGCTTTCCATCGCCATGGGCGCCGTAGCTGTCGAGGCTGAACACAGTCTGCGTCGACGCCAGGACCTGCCCTAAGTGCAGCAGCTGATGCATCGTCAGAGCTGTGCAACGAGCTCCCATTGTACATAGCAGGCGTGCTCTCGATCCCATTGGCCGAGCTACCATTGCTGCTCATGGCTGCAGCCTCCAGCACATGAGCACTGAGTAGCACGAGCAGGAGAGGCTCCATGAACAGCACGAGCTTAGTCGCACTCGCAGAGGCCATTATGTTTGCAAAGGAAATGGATGCTTATGATCAGTTATCACAAGTCAGAACAAAGACAAGAGCAGGAGGGGGACTGTGCTGCAGTTCTTGGTCGGTGTTTAATTGGACGGATCGAATGATCGATGGATGTGAGTGATGGAGACGAAGGAGTGCTCATGAGGCGTATTTATAGACATGTGCTAGCTAGCTAAGAGGACATAGATTTGGCCACTCGGGAGGCCGGGGTTGCGTTGCTTGTGAAGCAGGAGGCAGAGTTTGGTGTCGGCAGATATGTTTTGGAGTGTGCAAAACTGCAACGCATCATCACCGTCAACACGCAGGCTGCTAGCTAGATCCCAAAGATTCTTCAGGTATGGCAAGGAGATAAATGTGCCTGAATCTTATCGTCGTTCAATTCCTTGCAGGTTTTGCACGGCAAAAATCAGGTTCAAATGGAGTACCAATTATTCCATGTTTATTTTCCTTCTCGATCTGTTGATTCGTTGATCTACAACGTACCTACGTATCACTACGCGCACTAGCTAGGAACTAACTTAACTTGTGCGTTAATACGGTACTTAGGCACAGGGGCGGACTCAGAACAAAAGCTCAGCGAAGTAACATATATACAAACAAGTTAAGTTACACAGTTGAAAATCTAAATAACATCACATGCCGATGAACTGATTTTAGACCGGTGGAGACAACAACAATGAGAATTAATGCAAGACCATTGTAGACCAAACTTGCGTCCTCCCCTGCTTAGCCATGCGATTAATCACCTCCTTCAATTTCTATTGGCTATCGGCAATCCATCGATCACTTCTTCCAGAACACGAAAAGTGAAAGTAATTAAGCACGGACCAAGCTATCCAACGTTACTGCCGCCGCCGTACCGCCGTACCAGCGGCGCAAGGGAGGCTGACCTGTGGGGGCCCACAGTCGACAAAACCCATCGAATAATCTACAGTTAGCGACACGTGGCACGCGAAGGCATGATTAAAAGATCGATGGACGAGTTGGCGATCGAACTAGGCCAGCGGCCAATAAGTGAAGCCGATCGATGCATGCACCATTAGCTTGTAGTATACCGCTCCATTAATTACGAGCTAGTTCGACTAATTTATCGGAGAGACACTGAGGAACTGTCTGGTTTATATACGGTATTGCCAGAGTTTGTCATATTTTTTTGCCAAACCACCGCATTTTTTAGTCATTGACACGTAAGACCCAAGTGACGAAAAGGAATCTTACCATAAGCATGGCTACAAACCAAATAGAGACTAACTTAGTCAAATTTGGCTAACTAGAATTATAGCAAAGTATAATAACATTGGGCTACGAACTAAACATGCCCTGGATAACCGCCTCAGGGAAATAATGGCGCAAGGATGCGAATCGTAAAACTAAAACGTGCCATATAGTACTACATTGATACTTGCATGCATCATCGTGCCCATGCAACGCAGAAGAGCCTTCCAGTACAACGTTTTGCCAACAAGGGCAAGCCTTGGCCCGGCAAGAGACCCAGAGTTCGGCGAAACAGTCTCCGTTAATCGATCGACATTAAGATGCGTGCGCGATAGATAATGAAAAGAGGCTAGCTAGCTAGCTAGCAGCTAGTGGTACGTAGTGGTACAAATATCGCTTAATTAATCGTGCATGCACACGTAGTACGTTTATTTCATCAGTTCAGGCCTAACAGGCAAACACTTTAGCTAGATTCAGGGACTTTGTACGTGTACGTGCCGTGTCGATGCCAATGCTAACATTTTCCTTGACTAATAGGTGTGATAAGAAGCATCACCTACGGAGAAATTGGTCTGGTCAGTGAGCAACCGGCCAGATGTAATTAGGTGATATGTAGTACAAGAGTCAAGAGTGGGTACGTTGGTTAGCACCGTGGATGACGGCTAGTCAATCTAGATTCGAATCATTTCGTCTTAAATACATTGTGCGAGAAGAATTAGTCTTATTCCTTCGCATCAGCGTTTTTAGTTAAATAAATAAAAAGAGAGTCCAGAGTGAGTGCTTGATTGAGAAGGTATCTACAGTAACTAACTGTGTGCATGTGAATCCAAACTAGGGTAGGCAACGAAGAAATTGGTTTTGTTGCTTTCTTGTCTGCGTAGAAGTTCGTGTGCAGCACATTTATAACGGGGTCGAATCCTCTACGTAAGATGTATATATGCAGTACACACAGGCTTGCCACCCAACTGACTCAAACCATACATGTTTCTGGAAGATTGATTCATTGATTAATTAATTGTTTACATTCTTAAACTTTGGAAAATGCCTGTGGTTCAGTTAATATGGAAGATGCTTCAAGTGCTCCTGCTCTAAAACTAAAATGCACAAATAATATAAATCACATCAAGGTTTAGTTTGCAGCTACACCTAATGATCCATGGTGCTTCAAGATTTATCCAGTTTATCTTTTTTAGGAGATCATGCAAGTACTACTGCACTACTAGTCTACTATTAATTTGTTTTCTTTTAGGAAATGGCCAGAATGCTACTATTGCATTAAAGGAGTAGTGAACAAAATACAATGACAAGTTTGCCTAGCACAGCCAGGCGAAAGCAAAGACAACAGGAAAGAACGTAGCCTGGTGACTTGGTGAGGCAGGGGAGTAGTAATGCCAGTGACGCTCTACAGGTACAGGGTCAGGCAACCGACAGAAGACCCAAGACGAAAACCGAGACCTGAAATGATGTCAGCATAGCGCCATTCGAACCCCCCAGCAGTGGCCGTCACCTTATAACAGCCGCGACGACTGATGTCAGAAGACTGCCCTTTGATAATACTAGAGTCTCCAGCATTTTAAACTTTTAATTTGTCAAACAATTAACATCATTGTGGTACAGTTCAACTTGAACCTCACGCATTTTAATTGCACACATATACAGCTAAACATCATTCTCAATACCACTGATCATTGTCATGAGGAGAAGATTTCAAACGAATCAAGACAATCTGAAATGAACCAAAGCTTCACTTATGCATACGAATTACAAAGTACAAGTATATATTTGCTCCCTAAATTAACTCTAGAGAGAACACATCAGAATTGTAACTCCTCGGATACACTCAGGGGCGGAGCTGGGCCTTAGGCCTCCTAGTCAATGGCCCGAGACCCAGCGAAAAACTGTCAGTTAAAAGTCAAAATTTCAACGTGTACAATCTGATTTTAGGCCAACACACGTTGGGCCGGCCCAAGACCTGGGCCGACGTTGGCTCTGCCCCTAGATACACTATTGTTAGACCATATGCCTAGATCTATAATATTTTAGTTGATGAATAATTATCAATATTTGTCACTGATGTTATTTAAGGCGTATGGTGTGTATGTAGTCTTATGTCGGTTAAGTTGGGAAGAACTTGTGCTGAGAAAGATGGTGTTGTGGTTTTTGCATGTGCAGGGTAATTCGGAGGCGATCGTGGTCTACAGTGAGGATCAGGAGATGACTTGGTGTCCAGAGGGTCGAAGATACTGGAGGAGACGATCGAGCTCGAGTTGAAGCGCGTGGAGATCAAAGATGGATGATACGTATTGGAACTACGGAGATGCGGTTCGAAGACTATGATACGTAATAATTTTAGGGTTTCCAAAATTGAAAAGCTGAGAGAAATTGGATTGAATTTTGTAATGGAGTGTTAAGCTCATGTATTGAGTCCTAAGACTATTAGACCATACATGAGTGTTTAGATGCCAACGTTAGAAGGTATAAAGTGCCGGTGGCTCGAGAGATTAGGGTACACGGTCTTGCAGAAGGAGCAGGCGGCGGCTGGGGTTTGTGTACGCGGGACTTGCATGCTGTTTAGGCCGGGCGAGACGTGAAGCAAGATGTGTTCCTGTTGGAGTTAATGAAAAGAGATTGCCGTGAGGTTTCTGACCGCTGTGCTTTTGTTCTTGCGTGTGATCTCTAGAAGAAAATAGCGGTGGCCGTGGTTTTTGATGGTGCGTGAGTTAATCCTATAACTGTGCTACTCGTCGATTGCTGTCCCATCCATAGCTGTCTACTGCGCCAAGCGACCTCAAGAGCGATTTCTTCCTTCTCGGCATCAACAGCAGCGACTAGTGTGTCATTCATCCACGCCGGTGTTTTTGTTCACGCGCGTGTGCTAGTGTCTTGGCCGAAGAACTCACGTCGCATGTCACGGCCGCAAGCACAGCCCAAAAATCTCACAGCCGCATCAAAAGCAAGCCGCCGCTAGCAGGACAGCCGCGTTCAGAAAAACAAGCTGCCGCTAAAAACACTGCCGTGGATGGATGACTCACACTGGTCGCTACTGTTGATGCCGAGAAAGAAGAAATCGCTCTTAACGAGCAGTAGACAGCAATCAACGAGCAGCACAGTTATGATTAACTAACGCACCGTCAAAAACCACGGCCGCCCCTTGTTTCTTCTAGAGATCACACGCAAGAACAAAAGCACAGCAGTCAAAAAACCTCACGGCAATATCTTTTCATTAATTCCAACAGGAACACATCTTGCTTCACGTCTCGCCCGGCCTAAACAGCATGAAGTCCCGCATACACAAAAGCCCCCGCCGCCGCCTGCTCCTTCTGTAAGACCGTGTATCCTAGTCCCTCAAAATTCTGGATATTTTTGGCCCCTTTAAGCCATTCAAATTCCTAAACTAGCCCTCTCACCCACGAAATTCCCGATTTAGCCCCCTCTGACTACCTACTGCCATCCCCCACCGCAGCACCGAGGTGCTGCCCTCCCCTACAGCATGAGGTACAAGGAGAGAGAAAGAAGGAGAGAGAAAGTGAAAAAAAAATTCCAAAAAAATTCAAAAAAATCAGAAAATTCCAAAAAAAAACTAGGAACATGAAAATATTTAATAAAAAAATTAAATTGAATTGAATTGAATTTTATTCATTTAATTTTTTGGAGGAATTTCTAAATATAAAAAAATTATGAATTTTTTTGTGGAGCCTCCCGACACATCATACTTGCTGATCACTTTGAAAATTTTGAATTTAATTAAAGTTTATTTTATTCATTCTACGTCGATCACTTTGGACTCTAAAGAATTAACGACATCGAATAAACACCGAGAAATACCATAAAATTTAAATTGCTCAAAAATGTATGAATTTTCTACAGTAGCTAAGTTAAGATTTTAGATGAATTTATGTGAAATAATTATTCTATTTGAATTTAATGTGAGAGTTATAACAATTTGAAAATCAGTTTTTTTAGAAAATACTCAAAACAGTGTTTCAGTTACTATTCATTAAATTTTAATTATTTTACAAATTTGTAGAATAGTAGAGAATAAAATTATAAGACCAAAATAACTTAGTTCAACTCATTTGGAGTCTAGAAACATTTTCTATGGATTTTCAAAGTTAAAAGCATTTTCTAGTGTGAAAATAATTCGATTAAGCATCAATTTTCAAAGACAATATTTTCTGGGCTAGAGACAAGTTTTAAACCTATTTTGAAATAATGTTCATTTAAAATAAAAAATATCAAAATTGGTTTCAATTGATTTGGAGTTGAGTTGAATTAGATATGAATTTTTGAAGTCAAATGAATTTTCAGTGGATAATTAATGTTTGGACGGTCCGATCAGAGCCAGGTCTGGTCGGATTGTCCGATCAGCCCAAAAGAGATGTTCGGACGGTCCGAACGTTCCAAAAGTGTTATTCGTACGGTCCGAACGTTACTAGGATAACTATTTTAACTTCAAACCCCCTAAGTTTGACCGAGCTAAAAAATAGCAAATAAATTCTAAAATTATATAAATTTTTAGAGGTGTTTCTGGGATGATCTAGTACCTAGATAAAATTTCTAACATTGCTTTTGAAGATTTATTCTTCTTACTTTAATTCATTAACATCAAGGGCTTTACAACTTGGTTTGAATTTTTACAAGGTTGCATTAAGCTCTAAAATTTTGGAAAAAAAAATTATATTTATTCATGATAAATATTATAGTATTTAAATAAATTATTTTCAAGTTTTTTTTTTGAAATTGTCTGATTTTTTTTTAAAAAAAAATGATTTTTTTCACTTTTCTTTTCTTTCTCTCTCCTTGTACCTCATGCTGTAGGGGAGGGCAGCACCTCGGTGCTGCGGTGGGGGATGGCAGTAACTTTGTTGTTGCTGTACCCGACGGCAGCAGGTGGTCAGAGAGGGCTAAATTCGGAATTTCGTGAGTGAGGGGTCTAGTTTAGGAATTTGGATGATGTAGGGGGCCAATAGTGTCCAGAATTTTAGCCGGCACTTTATACCTTCTAGCGTTGGCATCTAAACACCCATATATGACTCAATAGTCTCAGGACCTAATACGTGAGCTTAACATCCTATTACAAAATTCAATCCAATTTCTTTCAGCTTTTCAATTTTTGACACCCTAAAATTGTTACGTGTTATAGCCTACGAATCGCACCTCTATAGCTTCAACACACATCAATGTCATGTGTCATAATCTCCAAACCGCACTATTTTCACTTATTACTGAATTGGCACATTATACACCGTCGAGGTAATGCAAAGGACCAAGGACGAAACAGTTTGCAGTGTCTTCACCAAAAGACCAAATTAAGTGTACGTGCTCTCCGCTAGATCTTGATTTAATTTTCTCTGTGTTTGTGTCGTCTGTTGGCCAAATGACAGTCTCCATGAGCCGCTCTCGCATCAGCGCCAGGTTCTTGTCAGAGATATCTTCTCATACATCTTTGCATGGTCACATTTCTGATGATTAAATAGGAGCAGGTTTCAGTTCAGAGCTTAGGTAATCTCATCAGCAGGTTGCCCAATAGAGTAGTAGTAGACGACCACAGTCGAAACTGATGCCAATTACCTTGATCCATTCCCCGTACAAGTGAAGCCTAGTTATCACCACTCTCTGCAAGCTCCTGCCTCTCCTGTAACGAAAGAGGAAAAAAGACATTTTTTTGGTAAGCTTTGCCGCGGTAGATCGAGTAAGATCTTAATATTGAGTTCGTTCCAAAATCACATCCACTGTGGATGCATTTGTTGTTTCTAAGGGCCCTTTTGGTAATTTCTAAATTAGAGAAAAGAAGAAAGTGGCAAATGGAAAAGAAAATCAATTTGGCTGGGCCTCTTCTCTCGGCTGTTGGTGCGAGTAGAGGCGGAAGACCCGGGTGGCGTCAGTTCTGGAGGCGCAAGCGGCACGGCGATTTGTTCGCAAGCCGTTCGTAGCAGCCGAGCAGTGGACCACCGGGGGGCTTCTCGACTTAAGATGGGCAGTCTCATGAGCTTTTTCCAGAGCAGGAACAATTTGTGTGTATGATCCCCAATCTCTGATTTGGCTTCTTCCCGGTTTTGATCTTCTGTTGTGGGCTTCTCGGAGCTCTTGCGACGCAGCAAGTAACTCGAGGCCGTCGGTGGGAGGTTAGGGATTTTTCCCCTTGCGCATTCCATAGTTTTTCATTTTAAATGACTCGGAGAAATTGCATGTATATGTTAATTTGGTCATTTAAATATTACTGGAATTATGCTATAATGTGTATTACATTTGCTGGAATTAATTTTGAATGTTCGCTAAATCTGTTTTATTTACTACAGCATTTACCTTTCAAAGAGCACAAAGGATCGATTTGCCATCAGTACGCTTGTTCACAGCAACAAAGCTGACAGGGAAACAAGAGCAGACTTAGGTCACGTTTGATAGAGCTCTAGATTTTTATTTTTTAGATTTTGCTAATCTGAAGCTGTCTATTAAAAGTGTTTGACTAGTAGGTTGGCTCTAAAAACCATATAAAGAAGGATTAAAGGCAAATAGACCAAGTTACCCATGTACAAATACTTCAATTGTGTCTTGTAATGCTTGCTACGTAGATCACTAGACAGGGAAATCAGCCCAGACAATGTCGACTAGTTTCTCTAGAAAAAGATTCGTACTATACTATTGTTAGGAAAAGAAACTTGTGCAAAATCAGCCCGAACAATGTCGACTCTTTTCTCTCTGGAAACGTACTCAAACTTATTCAATTTTTTTGGAATAACAAGGTACTTTCATATCGTATAAGTGTTCAAATGATAATTAAATGTTATTACGTACAAGTATTAAAATAATAAATGAGTGATAACAAAAGACCACAAAATATCACAAGTAGTGTGTCCATCATTCTGATTGAGCAATTGCACTTGCAAAAGTTATCATGGAAACTATATATAGATGTAGCACTCGTTTGCGACATTGAAGCATCCGATGCATCCTGGGAAATGGCAATGTAAACAAATGGTACAAATTTTTGCCAATTCAAGTGTGGTGAATTGGTCGCAAAACTTCAGTTCCTAGTATGATCGATACAAAAGAGGAGTGTAAGAGACAATGTAGTGATGGCCATGGCTGCATTTGAGACATGGTCATACCAAGTATGTGACCTAAAATACATCAAAAATTGTCTACCAGTATCTGAAACCTAAAGGACATCACAAGCATTACAACTACATTGGCCAAGCAGAATTGTGACTTGTGAGCATATTGTCTACCAGTATGCTACAGTGATCAGAAACCGAAGAAACCAAGCTCGGTTGCCCTTTCCTTCTCAAATGTCTCAAAGTACTGGTAAATGATTATGACTGCAAGCAATATACCAGTTCCTGATCCAATGGCACCCATGAAGTCGGCTAGGACAGTCAAAGCGCCAATGCACACACCACCAAAGGCTGCGGCAGTGGGAATGTATCTATTCAACTCCCTCTGCAGGTTTGACTTGTGGTGGCCTGGCATCACCATCTGTTGCTCCTATGGAATTACCCAAGTCAGAATGATTTTACAGATACTACATGGAAAATCATTATACATATTCTAACTTTTCCTAATAATCATAAGTATTAGGAGATCACAATGGGAGTTTCATTAAATAGCATGTAAACATGTCTAAACCTATGACAGTTTCAGAACATACCCTGTGAACAACTGATTTTTTTTTGGCCAAAATGGAATGAACTACTTTAGACAGCTACACTACAAACTATCAAACCTGAGAAAAACTGACATTTGATGGTACAAGGCTACAAGCTATTAAATGTCAGTGAAGCTTTTATCATTACTTAAACATCTCCTTAAATAAAACATGTTACACCTGTCTGTTGACAACCGATTTGCTCCAAATAGTAGGAAAAAAAGTCTGGAAACAAAATGAACGTTCATACTAAAGTTGAGGCATGCTTTGCAACCATACAGGCTTGTGTAAAAAAAACATCTATGCATTTATGTAGTTATCTAAACAGAGAGCAATGACTATCAAGGTTTTGTTAATATTACCTCTAGCATGGCACATCCTTATAGGAATATAAAATAGTAATTAGCTAGGAGAAAAACAGATAATTCATACAAATCAATTTTTACCTTGAGCTGCTTGGCAACATCCTTCGCTGATGAACCAGATACTTCAATCCATGTCTTTGAGAAGAGTGCACAGGCTGACAGCATGAAAATCACATAGAACAATGTGTGGAATGGATTTGCAAGAACATCAGCCAGGCTGCATGATTGGAAATAAGCAATCAATAAGTATTTAGCAATTGATGATGGAAGATGAACATGAGATTTTTTAAAAAAACAATTATTTGTCAGAAAGAGAGCTAGACTTGACATCCCTGTTAATAAGAGGAGGGAAAATAGCCAATCATCTAAAGAGTAATGCTTCCAATGCATGAACAGCGAAAATTAAAGACTTGCCTTGCTCGCAGCGGCCTTGCCGGAGGTGCTTGGCCTGGACTTCCTGGCCTTCTGCGACTGATCACTCAATCGATCGGGCTCAGCCGTCTCCTCGACCGGCGCAGTCTTATTCTTGCCCTGCACCTTGCCGGCGACCGAGAAGGCCTTGAACTCCTGCTCCACCACGATCCCCATGGGCCATGGCCCGTAATGAGAGCTCTGTGAGAGACCTGTCCCCAAGGATCCCTGCCGAACACAAGCCGCCCATGGTAGCCAATGCCCACAATGCGTCAACAAGTAAAATTGCCCAGCCGAACAACTGCAAGATGCAAAATTGAGGAGGAATCCGCTCAATTCCAACACCGGCGATGACAAAGAAGTAAATAAATGCCGCGAGCGAAGATCAACGAGGGGGCAAGCCAACACGGATGGGGGGATCTGGTGCGGAGTGGGGATGCCGAGGGGAGAGGCCGGCGCGGGGGAGGGGAGGCCGGCACAGAGGGGGGAATCTGCGCGGATGGGGGAGGCGGAGGCGGAGGCGGGGGAAGCCGACGCGGAGGAGGGGAGGCGGAGGTGGAGGTGGAAGCGGGGGAAGCTAGCACGGAGGGGGAGGGGGAGGGGGAGGCAGGGGAAGCCGAAGCCGACGTGGAGGAGGGGAGGCCCGTGCGGAGGTGGGAGTAGGAGGTGGGGAGGCGTGGAGGAGGCCGGCGCAGGGGGGCGGTGTCGCGCAGTCGGATGAGACGGGGTAGTTCGATGGTATTTGCGGATAATAACTATGAATTTTAAAGGGTAATTTTGTTTCTGTAAGGTTGGATTTTCAGAAGAACCTACGGAAAAGTTGCTTTTCCGTACTAATTCGATGGTATTGGAATGCGCAGCTCGATGTCTTATTCCCACGATATGGTCCAGGAGTTGATTTCTTGGTCGATCAGAGTCGTCTCCGTCTTGTTGATAACATTGGGGCTCCGGGGTTTGCTTGTGCTTATATTAATCAGATATGAGGAAGCATATTCTAAAATAGCACTCAACTTTTTTGATAGGCTGGCTACCAATCGCAGGAAGCCAATTCACCAGAGAGAGACACGTAAGGAATAGTAGATGTAGGCTGTAGTTCCCATCAAGGCCACTGTTTCATTCATCAAAGTAGTCGCAATATGGGATGTTTACTAAATGCTAACAAGAATTGTGATGAGATATGGTAGTGTTACTCCTTGCATCCTTGCGGAGACCATTCATATTGTAGAGTAGCAGCATATTGATTATTTCATCGATCATGTCACCAGGTTGATGGCCCTCTTTTAATATGTTAAAGAGCGGAAGCTCAGATCATCAGGTTAACAACATGACTTTTCCAGGTTCTATGTGTACTTCCATCTACTAACTGCTACTACTTTGCAGGTTGTAATGTGCAATGAATACAAGAGAATAGTTGAACTCTGCTCCCCACGAGTATGGAAACCAGAAATCCTTCTGAAGTTGCTCTACTGACCAAAGCCTTGCGGCAAACTGATTGAATGCATTCGACTGGCTGTGGAAGGACAAATTTGGTCAGAGATTTTTATCTGTAGATGACAGCGATGATCGAAGTAGCTTTCAAACATATTCTGAAGGATTTGACCTGCCAAAAGTCGGCCAGAAAAGAATAGTTCCCATATTATGAAGGCCAAAACTCTATGGTGGGAGTTGGGGATGAATTTTTTATTAAGGCCACGATGAAACAAAATATGCAGCCATTGAACTGAAGTCATTGACCTCGCTTATCTTTACTTGTAAAGTGTATATCCTGATTTGTTGGTTCTTCATTCATTCTTTGTGGGTTGTATTTGGTCTAAACAAATTTGGGGGGAAATTCTATAATTTGTGTACAAATACATAGGAGAAAGACACAAATACAATTGAAGTATTACAATCAGGGGTAATATGGTCTTTTAGTCTCTAATCCGCCCTCATATGGTTTTTGGAGCCAACTTACCAGCCAAACGCTTTCAACAGATAGCTTCAGATTCTCAGAGAAGTGGATTCTCAGAGAATCAGGAGCTGAATCTGAAAAATGAGAATATGAAGCTCTACCAAACAGGGCCTTATTTTCAAAACAGCTTCTCGCGAGAAGCAAAATCTAGTGGTTTTGAGAAGCTAAGTGTTTGGTACTGCTCCACAAAATACAAACGAGAAGTTAGGATTAGAAGCTGTACCAAACAGGGTCTTATACAACTGTTAGAAAGAGAAGTTAATTTCACTAGAATTACATATGTATAGATCGGATGATGGATGTCTTACTTGTAGAACCAGCGGTAGCTGGTTGGATTCATTTCGTAGAGCTGGTTAAGCACGGTCCTCACGGCTTTGTAGGTGAATAAATTCATCAATTGCTGCATAAACATGACCAGGAAATGCTCTTCATTCACCTTGATTCAGAAAAGTCAACCAATACAGGCTACCCTGTTTGTTGGTTTCAATGATTTTTTAGCCAAGAACGCATCTGAAACCAAGAAAATCGTCTTAGTTAGGAGATGTTGCAATAAGTTGAAGGACAAGAGGATTCCCCCAGAAACAGCAGTAAATTCTTCAACTTTATGCATGTTTATTTCCACATCTACTAGTACTAACTAACAAGCATAATACATCATCATAGCAAAAGCAAGATCGACCTGGTTAAGAACACATGTACACAAGAAGTCCAAGATCCAAGGATCAAAGGGAAGACGAAATTAATGAGCTTAATTACCACGTGGACGTCCTCAAAGCCATCCTCGTACTGGCCCCCGAGGTTGCTGACGATGCCGAGGCCCCTCTTGCTCCTGCTCCGGTACTGCCTGAGCCTGACCGAGCACGCCGGCCGGCGAGGCCTCCTCCTCCGGTCCCCGACGAACAGGCTAGTACTGCTCACCTCTCCTGGCCCCGAGGCAACCCCCACACGCTTCTTCCTTAACCCTGCCGCCATCCGCCCTCACGTCGACGGTGGTGACCGCGCCGACCGCCGGCAACACCTGAACTCCGGCCATGCTCATGCTACTGTTCTTCTTCAAGGCAACTAATGAACAGCAGCGGCTAGTGTCTTCATGACCAAGTGGCAGAAGAGGGAAGAGGAGAAGGTGGTGTTGAAGTGCTGTTTCGCCTTTCTTCTTCTTCTTGCTGCAACTCTCACCAGCCAAATTTTCTGAGGCCCAGGGCGCAGGCAGTTTTCAGCCTAGCAGCAGGAAAAATTCACGTTTGCACGCCCCGTTTTGGTATTTTAGCTCCGTGCTCGACACGCGGCGGCGAGCGGTTGGACGCGATGGTCCAGGCGAAGATTCTGAAAGGCCCGTTTGGCACTGCCGGGAGAGAGATTCTCGTGCGGCCCCACCTGTCATTGCCACGTTCAAATGGTGAAGACTCGAAAGAAGTAAGCGGCTCACCCGTTTCTGCAGGTTCGGTGAACCAGAAACAGAAAGTTGGAACGGCAACTTGTGAGTTTCAGAACCAGGCCACGGCGTTCAGGTTGCTGCACACCATCTCCCAACTCGTCTCGTCTTGCAGGAACAAGAGCACGTAACCTCATGTTCCAGAAAGGAAAAGGAACTGGCAGATCAAATGGTCAGCATACGAGCACATGGCTTGCGTTTTCCTTGTCGTCGACTGAAAATAGATACAGTTCAAGAGCAGAAATGCTTCCTAGAATTTCAGATAGAGGCGACCACCGCCAAGGGACAGTACCGACCGAGTTCCAACAAATGTCAGTAACCACTGCAGTTCAGTGACTTGACCAATAAACCCCCGAGTTCCAAACATCTGCAGTACCACCTACCATCTTCACAAATTTGAAATCAAGAGAAGTACTGACAGGTAAAAAGAAAAACAAAGGATATCATCTCCGGCAAGCTGAGGACCAGATTGCCCAGGAGGTTAGTATAAAATGCATGACGACCGGTGACCGCTGGGAACCCAACACGCAGCCAATCAGCCAGGTTCAAAATCAGGTTAAGTTTTGCAGCAGAGCAATTGACAGTAAAGAAAACAGTAAGACAGCAGTAGGTAGCGCAGATCATCAACACATCGAAAACATGGTTTTGAAAAAGAAACCACATCAAAAACAAATACACACAGTTAACTGAGAAGCTGCCAACTAAACATTATCTATAGGTGTCTGTGGTCGTCACCAAAAACTATCACCACAAAAATAAATTGATCCAAGACAAAATTATGTAGCATTCATTCATAAAAGAGTAGCATGGCACCATAATCCAAAACTTGACAGCAAATAGAGACATCCAGTAGCAGCATAATCCAAATGACACCCAGTTCTTAACTATAATAAAGCAAAGTGCATTAGACAACTCCCAGGCCCAGCTAGTAAAACTCTTTACTCCAACAACATCCTAAGCCTCTATCTTCTCAACAGGTGCCTCAAGCATAAGACCCTTTGTCGGCTTTGCCAAGAAGTCAGTGAACTCCTGGAATGGCACCTTGACGAACTTGGTCTCCCTCCAGAAGTCAGGAGTGAGGAATCCATAGGTCTTCATCAGGCAGTCAAAGGTTGCCTGAAAAAAAACAAATTTATCAGCTTGTAATTTGCAACAAGTCATTGTACACCAGAAAAAACAAACTGAACAACACTGAACCTGAAAAGTAAACATCAATATGTTTACAGACAAAGCAAATCAAAACAATTAGGGTAGAATTGCAGGATTAAACATAGTTCATTTGACCACCACTGATTTACAAAGTAAATAAAAGCTTCGCGTCATTTACCAGACAACAAAGCTAGATATCCAAAAAGTTGCCACAAACAACACAATGCCATTGAGCAGCCTCTCCTAGGAAAGCAGCTCAAACAGAAATGTTAAACCTCTTTGAACTTACAAGATGCCTTACACATGGACAGGATCAAAACATGATGAATATTATGATAGCAAATACGCTTCAAAAGATTAAAACCAAACAAATGTAACAGCAGTAGAAAGTATTGCAATCGAGTCTAAAGAGAGAGAATATTGCAACATGTATAAAGCAGAACTGACATATCACAGATTGGTGAGCATCCGTGTGTGTAACACAACAAATACTATGCAAATCACTAGGAAAGCAGACTAGAATTCGGCAATGACTAGCTGGTGTTTCAAAAGATTAAAACCAAACAAATGTAACAGGAGTATAAAGTATTGTAATCCAGTCTAAAAAAATAAAGTATTGCAATCATGTATAAAGCAGAAGTGAGATATCACAGATGGTGAGCATCCACATCGTGTAGCACTACAAATACTACGCAAATCACTTCTGAACCAGCCAGTTTACAGACACCAAATGCCATCTGCCAATCCGCTAAGAATCCTCCCCGAATACATGCATATATCTACTAAGCATGATAGGCAATATTGCATAAAGCGATTACTTCCAACGTAGTATACAAGATGCAACACAACATAACATTCCACACCGACCACACATCAATAATTCTATGCCTAATTGCCTACTAGTCATCCATAAATCCACCAAATGAAATAGTATAATAGAAGAAGAGCAAAATATGAGCAAGATCAGGGCAAAGTTTATTATACCTTGACAAAGTTGCCAAGGGTCTTTGTGGATCCACGCGAGGAGGTGAAGACGTCCTCGATGCCAGCAAACTGCAGCACCTTCTTGGGCACGCGGGCGGCGACGATGCCGGAACCCCTGGGGGCGGGCACCATGCGCACGGTGACAGACCCGCACTTGCCGGTGACCTTGCAGGGCACAGTGTGCGGCTTCCCGATCTTGTTACCCCAGTAGCCCCTCCTGACCGGCACGACGGAGAGCTTGGCCAGTATGATGGCGCCGCGGATGGCGGTGGCCACCTCCTTGGCGCACTTGACCCCCAGTCCGACGTGGCCGTCGCCGTCGCCGACGACGACGAAGGCCTTGAAGCGCGTGCGCTGCCCGGCGCGGGTCTGCTTCTGCACGGGGGTGATCTTCATCACCTCGTCCTTGAGCCCCGGCACGAGCAACTCCACGATCTGGTGCTCCTTGACGGGGAGCGAGTGGAGATAGATCTCCTCCATCTTGCGGAACTTGCCCTCCTTCACGAGGCGGCCGAGCTTGGTAACGGGAACCCACTTCTCCTCCTCCTGGCGCGGGCCGCCGCGGCGGCCACCGCGGCGCCCGCCACGGTCGCCACGCCCGCCGCGCCCGCCGCGGTCGCCGCGCCCGAAGCCTCGCCCGAAGCCGCCGCGCTCGCCGCCGCGCTCCGCCATGGCTGGGTGGGGTGGGGATTAGGGGCCTCGAGGGTGCGACGATGAGGGTTTGGAGGCTGTGGCGGCGCGAAGAGTGGGAGAGCAAGACTGGAGGAGGTATTTATACGGGGCGGTGTCTGAGGTCGAGGGTTAGAGCTAGGGTTTTTAGGAGAGGATGCGGCGGAGGAAGTGGGCTGGGCCATGGTCTGGTATATATAGTTGGATAGGCCCAGTATGATGCTGGAAAAGCCCATCAAATCAAGTGTATTATTGTCTCTCTCTTTTTTAGTATTTTATGGCCCATGCAAAAGCCTCTTCTCGTTTTTTTTTTGGATCCTCCTGGCACCATTGTTTGAGAAGTACTATGTATACTTCACGTATTAGCTGAATGCTCGTATCTTAACTTGAAGAGAGACCGAGCTTTGCCTCGTTGGTTTGCTCAGTCGGGCGTGCGAGCAGTCGCCTAGGCTCGATCCCAGGACACCTCACCAAACCATTTCGGTGGAATAGTATAAGCTGTGTGTGGGTGTGTTCAATAATTAAAGTATGTGCCTATGCTCTATGAGGTCTAGATCTTCACTTTACATTAGACGTATGTTATGGATGTACTCATGTGTGTGTGAGAGTGAGTGTGTTCAGTGTGTACTCTAAAAAACTAATAAAGAAAGAAATTTACTCCGCGCAGCGAAAGGATCATCCCACCCCTATATACGTAAAAAAAATCAACAAAACCTCCGTGCGCATTGAGACCACCGTGTCAGCCACGACGCGTCCTTAACGTGGCCGCTCCTCGCATCTGCACCACCGTAGCCCGCTCTTCTTCCTTCGATTCCCCATCCCGCCCGCCTCGCACCCACATCAGCACCAGCGCCCTTGATTTGCGCGGCTTCGACCTCACTGTTGTCAAAACCACCCTCGCCATCGGATGGGTCGTCCACATGCGTCTCAAGTCCCTCGACGCTTGTAGAGACTCACACGTTGCAGTCCCCTTCTCCCTCCCGCTCTGAACCTAGGCTCTGTCGCCGTCACTCCACCTACTCCCCCGTCCCCTATCTCCTTTCTCACCCTCTCATCTCATGTAAAACTTGTGTTTTCGTTGTAAGGTATGGATATTCTGCTAGTTTCTCAAAAGAAAGGAGAAAAAAAGGATGCTCATGTTACATATTCTAAAACTCTTCTATAAGACTGACAAACTAAAGTGATTCTCTTTATTATATAAAAAATGTAAAACTCAAATTAAATTTGAGTGTCCGTCAGTTGCAATGCGACGAGGACCCAAACTGGAGGACTAACCCGGAGCACTTGCGCGGTGGCCAGAGCGCAGAAACTAAGCAAAAGCCACATATACATTCTGTAACAAAACGAACTCATATTCTACGCCTGATCTCCATGCAAACATGGGCATACATATGCAATGCAAGCACACGCGCTGTTCTTTTCAAGAAAGAAACAAATGCTGTGCCGTTCAGTTGTTCACACAATTTATAAGCAGTCAACTGAGACAAGAAGCAAGAACTTCTCTGAAGAATGAATCCTTACTTGTGTTGCGAAGATAGACTTTTGCAGAAGGAAATTGGTTTCAGCAGGTGGTGCTACTGTGCGAAGAAGCATGGTGCTATGGAAAAGCAGCTTATCCTTTGTATCTTGCAACCACCAAATGCACAACTGGATCTTAGCACATTCAACATGTAAGTCAGACGAGATCTCCACCAAAATATTCAACATGGAAGTCAGATGATACACTCCTACCACCATCTGTGAGGTGCTATGATAAAATCTGCTGTCTGGATTCTTTACATCCCAATTCAAATTACACAAATCTAACCTATACTAGCACCATCAAGAGCTGTTGGCCCTGTTTGGGCTTTGGGGGAGCTTAAAGCCAGCTTCTTCTTCCAAAAACCTACAAGCCTCTCCAAACAGGCGAACTTCATAAGTGTTTTTGGTGTAAGCCAAAGCCAAAGCCAAAGCTGAGGAGTAGTGCTTTTCTGGCTTTTGCGGACAGGAGTTAGACATATGTTCCTAAAGTTGCATTGAAACTACCCACCTTTGCCACCATATATAAGACCCCAACTCGGCACTCCCGCCCTCATTTCTTCCTCCTCTAGCCTCCTAACCCGATGCGCTCCCTCGGATCTAGTCGGCTCGCCATCGTTCCCCCTCAGCTGGCTCCTCCCCCAACTGTGCGCCCCTCTGTCGGTTGCTCCCAACCACTCTCCCCTCCGTCAGCTACTCCCAACCGTCCTCCCCTCCGCCAGCCCCCTCGGTTTCGACTGGCCCTCGCCGCCCTTCTCCTCGGCTCTAGTCGGACCGTCGCCGCCCCCAACCGCCTCCCTTCGCGGATGCTCCTCCGCCTCCGCCCCGACCCCCACCGCCTCCTCAAATCTAGATGGCCTTGCTGCTCCTCCCAACCGCCTCCTCCGCTAGCCGCCCCCTCTGTTCCCTGTGGTGGCCGACCGCCACCACTCCCTCCGGGGCCCCCGCCACCCTCAACTCCCTTTTCTTTCTTTTTACATATTTTAATGTGATTTTGATGAACACAAATGAAATTGTTTCCATGCTTAGTGCTCAACCATTTTGCGCATTTGTGTAGTTGCCCTCTGATTCCAATAATCTTCCTTTTTTCATTGATTTGATGCCTCCATTTCATTGGGGATGCATCCAATACATGTACATTTCATTGGGGATGCAAAGAACTAGGAGTTGTGATGAGGACCTTAGGTCAAAACCACACTGAAGATGAACTACAAGATATGGTCAATGAGTTTGATGCTGATGGGAATGTAACCATTGTTTTTTCCTGAATTATTGAACATGATGTAATCAATGTACGAGAGCATTTGTATCAGTTTATCACTCATTTGTATGAATTGAATGATGTTTGAATGGAATAATCTTGTATCAGTTTGTACTCGATATATTATTTGTAATAGTATGAGGTTCTGTCACATTGGAGGCATGATCCTTTTGCATTCATCGGGTTCTAAAATCTTTTATAGTTGGTGATGGGTATAAGTAGGTTCAATTTGCTCATTTGTTCGCAACTTAGTGCAATTAAGTCGTTTCATCAATATTTTTGCAAAAAGAATAAAAACAATCATACTTACGCTAAATCAGCACACAAATATGCCTTCAGAACCCTCTGGGGTATTTCAGACAATTCAACATCCATCCACAGCTGAAGCAAACAGCCAGCCTAACAAAAAACCAGACTGTCAAATGGCCTATCAGAAAAGCTACAGCCGCCAGCTCCCTCAAACAGGACCGTTTAATCCCCAAGAAAGCATAACAGGAATCTTAATTAGCTACACTGTATGACCCGGTTAAACTGAAAATCATTAAACGAAACAGGCAACAAGATATTTGCCCAATATTTGGAGCGCATGCCGAAATTTGCATATAGTGATTTTGGCAATAAAACAACCCTAGCATCAGACACTCCATTAAGCAACATCATAGTACAGAGATAGCAAATTGCAACAACCCACAAATTAAAACCACAGGGTGTTTAACTCGTAACCCAAGTGTGGTAGGTAGATAACATAACCACAGAAGAACAGAAGCTGGCTTGTTAGCAACTTAACGTAGAGAAGGAGAAGATAGGGGACCCCTTTATAGAAAAATACTTACCCCCAGGGCTGAAAAGACTCGATCTGCTCTTTGCTTCTTCCCCTGTTAAGAAGCAACAACATGCATGTAGTGTTCAATTAATCACAATGCATGTGAATATGTAATTTGTGCAGCGCAAATCAATGGCATGTTAGATCAAAGCATTTTTTTTAGAAACAACCGCTGAAGGAGGCAGAAGAGTTCTACAACATTGACCAAAACTTTGCAAGAATGCGTCCATGTTTTAATACCATGTCTTTGCCCTTCAGCACCGCGATATATAGCATCTAATTCGACAATGTTGTCGCAGTGCGTATGTATGTTCAAGATGCTACAATCCAGCAAAAAAGGATCTCGTTCGCACAAGCATCTTCGTTCATCTGGTGCATCTCATGGAATCTGTTGTTTTTACTTTGCATGTAAATATATTTGAACACGACCATTAACCTTCGTAATATAATTCTTGAAATTAACACTGTTAACGGGGTCTAGTACCATCAAAATCTTTCCAAGTTGAGATTCAGTTATCTACTCACAGTCACAGATCGTTAGCCTCTTCAATTTTCTGTTAAATAGAATTAGCAGTTGGTTGACAACTTGACATGTACTAATACATCAACAAACCAGCGATCATGAATGCTACAAAACTATTTCAGTTTTGCGAACTGGTAATGGTGGATAAACCACGCAAAAAAAAAATGGTAGATAAACAAAATCTTACTTGCACGGAATCTGCACATGTAACATCAGGTATGTATATGAGCAGTAGCAGGTTCAGCTTATCATTACGAGTCTATGACGCCTTCACTCAGTCTCTGAGAATTTCAGATTTCATCTTCTGCTGTAGCACCTTAGCCTCAGTGTGGTATGCACAGAACTCGGCACCCAAGAGTATAGGAACGTCAGGATAGAAATAGAATCCTTTGAGGTGTGGAGCTCTTTCCGACACGAGCAAGCCATCGATCTTTGAGAGAGCTATGGCTGCAGGGAATGCCTTTTTATTTTGGCCCCCTAACGCCACTCAATTGCAAATCTAACCTCTTTCCTGTTTTTTTTGCAAATCTAACCCCCCTCCCTCTCCTTCCGCGCTCGGTGACCGCGGAAGGTATCCACGGCGCGTGTCCCTGCCGCTTTCCGCGCCCGGTGACTGCGGGATGTGGCGGCCACCCTTCCGCGCCCGCCCCGCTTCTTCGCCCGCCACCGCGGAGCGGCCTCCCACCTTTCCCGCGCTCGCCATCGCGGAAGGTGGCCTCCCCAGCCCCTTCCGCGCCCGCGGCTTCGGTCCACTTCCCGCGCTCGGTGACCGCGGAAGGAGCCACGTGTCCGCCCCACGGTGGTTCCGCGCTCGTTTGGGGGCTAGTTTTGCAAAAAAAAAAAAAACAAACAGAAAGAGGACTAGATTTGCAATTGAGTGGCGTCAGGGGGCCAAAATAAAAAAGAAATCTGGCTGCAGGACAGTAGAGTCTTGTTGCACATGTCGACGCGGATGGCGGATCACAAACTCCACTCTGCATAGCTTGTGCCTTTTCTTCTTATCGATAAAGTACATCCCCCCAACAAGTAGAGGATGCCATCTTCGCTAATGCTCAGGACGGGTCTCATCGGCACACACCGCTTGCTAGTTGATGAGTCTAGGGATGTGGCTTGCAAAGAGCAAATGGATGTGGTCTTGAGATATGTTGATAAATATGAAATTGTTAAAGAGAGGTTTGTTGGTTTTGTTCATGTAAAAGAGACAACGTCTTTATACCTCAAGTCCTCTATTGATTCTTTATTTGCGGAATATAACCTAAGCTTGAAGCAAGTTAGAGGCTAAGGATATGATGGTGCTAGCAATATGCGAGGTGAGTTCAATGGCTTGCAATCATTGATTATGAGAGAAAATAGCTCAGCATATTATATCCATTGTTTTGCTCACCAGCTTCAATTAGTTATCGTGGTTGTTGTAAGAAAGCATAAAGGCATTGGTAACTTTTTTTGATATGATTTCTGTTTTGCTAAATGTGGTTGGTGGATCTTCCAAGAGAAGGGATAAGATTCGAGATATCAATCAAGAACATGTGCGTGAGGCCTTAGGTTGTGGGTTACTTAAAACTGGGACAGGGTTAAATCAAGAGCTATGTCTTCAAAGACCCGGAGACACTCGTTGGAGTTCTCACTATAAGACTCTTAAGAGTTTGGTTGATTTGTTCCCAACGGTTGCTAAAGTGTTAGAATATGTGGAACAAGAAGATAAGGATGACAAAAATATAAGGCAAGCATGAGAACTTTTAGTTTATTTTCAGTCATTTGATTTTGTGTTTTATTTGCATCTTATGTTGACTATCTTAATAATCACAAACACATTATCATTAACTCTACAAATGAAGGATCAAGACATTGTGAATGCTATTGATTGTGTGAAATCAACCAAAAGCCATTTGGATGAGCTTAGGAGGCATGGATGGGATTCTGTCTTAGATGAAGTGTATGCCTTCTGTGAGAAGCATGATATTTCCAAATTAGAAATGGGAGAAGCATACGTGAATCCAAAGAAGCCACACCAAAATTCTGGAATTACCAACAAGCATCATTATGAGGTGGATTGTTTTAATGATGTTCTTGATTGGTTACTTCAGGAACTCGATGGTCGCTTCAACGAGAAAAACTCTAAATTGCTTGTTTGTTCGGCCGCTTGGAGTCCAAGAGAATCATTTCGTGATTTCAATTTGGAGCATTTGATGGATCTAGCTAAACTTTATCCGCATGATTTTGATGAAGGGGAATTGAGGGACCTTAAACATCACCTTCGTCTCTATATTGCCGATGTGTGTGCGGATGATAGATTCTCAAACATAAAGACTATTAGCGACCTTTCTAAAAAATTGGTGGAGACAAGGAAACATATTTGCTATCCTTTAGTTTATCGACTTTTGAAGCTAACACTAGTGTTGCCTGTTGCCACTGCTACAGTTGAGAGATGTTTTTCAGCCATGGAAATTGTGAAAACATATTTGCGCAATCGCATTAGCAATGACTTCTTGAGAGATAGTCTTATTTGCTATGTGGAGAAATACGAAATGGGGAAAGTTGCCAATGATGCTGTAATTCATCGCTTCCAGAACTTAAGGGAGCGCAAACATAAAATATAAAATGTAATGTACATATCTTTGTTCCGATAAATTCATGATTCTTTTACTTAAAATTTTACTAAATGATTTATTCTACTTTTTGTAGGCTATCAAGGCCGGATGTTATTTTTTTGCCGATGCCGACCATCATTTATGTCACTTTGCTACAGTTAACCAAAACTACTACTAGGAGTGTAGGACTCTTTGTTTTGGTAAACACTTTGATGGTTATTTCTTTATCCATCATGTAGAATTGTTTAACGTATTACTATTCTAATTTTTATATAATATTATTTTATAATTAGATATATATGATATGTATGGAATACCCGGTTATTTTTGTTCTGAATCCGCCGTGCGCAGATCACAAACTCCACTCTGCATAGCTTGTGCCTTTTCTTCTTATCGATAAAGTACGTGCCCCCGACAAGTAGAGGATGCCATCTTCGCTAATGCTAAGGACGGGTCTCATCGGCACACACCGCGGCAACCTCTCATTCTCCAAGGCCTCCGACTCGAAGAGTCTTGGCAAAGGGAGCGTCATGTCGTCGTCTCTCCTCCATTCCCGGATGTCCGGCGTCAGAGTCCAGCTCCTCACGACAATGTCGCTAGGGTGTGTGTCGTCGTCAGGGTTGCTGCCATCGACTGTGAGAAGGGAGATGAACCTGATGGAGTCTCCGACGCGCCCCATGGTCCGGTAGTCCTTGGGATGACTCTCCGTGAAGTCACTCCCTTGGCATTCCGGAGGCAGATTGACAAAGTCCAATGCCGCACAATCGCCGGCGGAGAGCATGTCGCAGACAATGGCACCGACACCGAGCAGGAGGTCGACCCAGAAAGCCTTGCCTTTGAATTGAACGTGAAGATCTCGTCGGCTTCGTAGAACACCCGCTTGGCGCTTGGGGTGGCGCGTTGGCCGGGGCGTCTGCGGGTTGAAGCACGCCTCCTTGCGCGTTCACTCAGCAGGGTTCGACGACGATGACCAACGGAAGAGAACAGCCGACGGCGCCAACACTTCATAACTGACATGATCAAATCCAGACCCTACGTCGGCCACGAGTCCACGACGTAGGACCCGTCGTCGTGTGGCAGGACGGCAGGTCGGGACAGGAAGATGAAGGGTGGAACATCCTGCCGGTAGACATCGGGGTCGAAGCAGTGCGTCTCGACGGCGGGAACCAGCAGGGAGAGCGAGTTCCTGGCGGCATCGTAGATGAGCATGTACACGTGCCGCGAACAGGCGATGTGCACCTTGATGACGACGAGGTTCTTCACCGCGGACTCGGCGAAGCAGTATATGTCGCGCTCCAGCTCGCCGTAGTTGTGACGCAGACAGAGGGTGGAGAGCTACGGGCCCTCGACGAGGTGGGCGTCGATCGTGACGCCGCGCAGTATCCAGGAGCCCTCGACGTCGATCAACTCCTTGCTCGCGCGGCCCATGGTCGCGTCTTCTTGCTCTTTCTCGTCGTCGGCGAAGACCGGAACGTAGCGCCTAAGCACGACCCAGGAAGGCCATCTCGCCATGACCGGGGCGGAGCTTGATGCAGACATGGCAGAAGATGGCTGGAGATGTGACGTGCGATTGCGTGGATATTGGTGTTGGGAAAGGGCTGGCCCAAATTGTGGAATGACAGGGGATTATTATTATAAAAAAATAGGGTATTATTTCTGTAATTCGAAATAAGAATAGATTATTAAAAAAATCTACAGAAAAGACCCACGCGAATTCAGATGCGCACATTGATCCTCCTGCTTCAGGACCAATTGCGCCATAGAAAACATCCACGCGAATTCAGAATCACAGAGATAGCTAAGCAAACTCCACAAGTTAGATCACAGCCCATGACAACTTCAATCAACCTCCCTCAAGCATTGTTTCACAATTCACACTACATGATCAGAGATTCAGAGTTCTCGCAAATCCACCATTACCAATACAGAACCGATAGCAAATCATCATCACACAATCCATCTGATCTAAGGACCAGATCCCAATCATTACGGCTTGATGGGCTGGACCTTGACTTGATCCAGCACGGGGCCGCAGAGCGAGACGCCATCGCTCACCTTGGTGTGGTAGTAGGAGCTGTAGAAGGTGACCCTGGTCCTAATGCCGCTGGCCACGAACCGGAAGCTCGCCGGCTTGAACCCGCCCTTGCCCGCAGACTCGAACGGCACCTTCTGTGTCACGTTCCCGGCGAAGGCCTCCACCAACATCGACCCGTGGCGGCAGCCGTTCTTGGCGTCGCCGACAACGAACGACAGGTTGTAGGCGCGGTTGGCGACCGTGCGGATGACCTGCGCGATCGCGCTCTCGTGCCCCGCCACGAGCTCCACGGCGTACTGGCCGGAGGGGACCGAGAAGTGGGCCGCGTCGATGAAGCGCACGGCCTTAAGGGACTCGATGATCCAGCCGGGGAGGGGCGACGTCGTGTCCTTCTGCTTCGGAGGCAGGAGCACGCCGACCGTGGAGTTCTTGAACACCCGCGGCCCGATCTCGAAGCCGTCGTTCTTTATCAGATTATCTGCAGCGATGCATCATTCTTTATCGGATTATCTGCGGCGGCGTTCTTGAAAGGTGTTACGTTTCGTGCAGGGATCCTCACCTTTCGTCGGGTACGGCGTCGGGAGCTCCTTGATGGCGACGGCGTCGAGCAGCGGCCCGCACGCCGCGTCCTCCTGCACGCCGGGGTTGCTGAACGTCACCTGCGCGACGGGGGAGGAGGCACGGAAGCCCCACGCCCAGGTGTCGGCGGTGTCGCCGCTGTAGAGCGTGCGGACGGGCACGTCGGCGGGCGCGGAGAGCGACGGCGCCACGGCGACGCGCAGCGCCTCGTCCTGCGCGCACGTGCGCGTGGCCGCGAACGTGAGCGCGTAGAGGGAGCCCGGTCGCACGGACACGTTCTGCGCCGCGGACGCGCGGCTGCCGAGACGCAGTGCGTGCACGCCGTGCGGCACTGCGAAGAACATGCCGCCGGGCTGCGGCCCGGCGGAGACGTACTCGACGTGCCCGAGCAGCGTCCACCCCGGCAGCGAGTGGCGGCCCACGATGAGGGTCTTGTTCAGCTTCCTCGGCGCCGTCTCGAAGTTGCCATTGATGAGCAGACCTGGGTCACCGTGCAAACATCAAAAGATCACTTCTTTTCTTGCGTGGTCTACTGATTCGTGCACTAGATAGTTTGAAATGTCCCCAAGATTGTTGCAGTTCTTGTATTGTTGCTAACTTGCTACTCTTCACCACTCACCAACTAGAAAAATACGACAACCGTTCGTTCTAATCTTGCAAAAGAATCACACCATTTTTGGAAGAACGCAGCAATAAAAAGGCCAAATCCCAAATGTAAACCGGATGATGGATAAAGAAAGGTAAAAGAACGTGATGCCAAAAAATATAGAGAACGGCGTGCGCATTCCTGTCTTGGCACAGACAGTTCTACAGCTTGATGTGTCTTGCTAGCAAGAATGTAGTATCAGCAAAAAAAAAAAAAAACTAAAAATAATAATGGAGCAACAAATTTTGTCCATTATCTTCTTCTTCTTCTTTTTTTGGAGTATCAAACCTAGACCATTCTGGGTGTACTGCACTTGCATTTGCAAGAAAAGGAGATCCCAAAAACCAAGAAAATGGAGGCGACAAGACACACAAGATTGTGGGAGAGAACGTAGTAAGATGAGAGACAAGGAGTGTTGCTACCTTCAGCATCTTGGGTTTGGTGAGGTGCAGGGGCAGGCGCCGGGGCAGTGACGGCAAGTGTAGCAACCGCGGAGGAGGAGATGGAGAGGAACACCAGCAGCAGCACACCCCATGGAAGCTCCATTGCTAGGCTCACTGAGTTCAGCTCTCTTTGCTCTCTCTCTGGCTCCTTGCAAGATGCAAGGAGAGGGTGCTCTGCCCACATTTTTTACTGAAGAGTGGGACAACTGCATAGAGAACCTCCATAGTTTGGATATTGCAAATCCTCCCCGAGTTCATAAACCACAGGAAGTCAGTAGTATAATCATAAACCATAGGAAACTAGTTAGGACTTTCTAGGCGTTGTTGAACAGAACTGGGGAAAAGTACCCATGAATGATGAATCCTAAGGAACATGTGGTTACTGTAGTCTGATGGAGTTTGTACAAATGCAGTACGTACTTGTCTAGAAATGTTCAAAAGAAGGGTTAGTTTGTAAATCTGAAGAAGTAGGGTGGCCAGAACGTAATTATGAATGACTAATTCACTTCATTTTGACCTTCGCTACTAAAGGGAATGAATGTACGAGACCCACACTAATGGCTCCCGCGTTTTTTAAGTAGTTCCCGCGCCTCGTCTCTGGCGTATGTGCAAACGACATGTACCCCATCCTACTCGACAGTGTCGACACTGTCCTCCAATTAAAAATCTCCACCGCTCCGTTGCAGCTTCGCCATAAATGAGTGAAACCAAACACAACACCTCGCAAGATAATTTTGATCTTGAAATGTCCCCAAGAGTGTTGCAACTACTACCATACTGTATGTACTTGATCTGAGATAATTTGCTTGAAGAGACTCACTCGACTTCCGTTCTTGTGATTTATTTCACTTGCTCGATCGATTCGGTTAGCGGTGACCGGTGAGACTCGAGCAATGGCACTTCATTTAGCAAGACAATTCAGATATCATGTCGAACCCATGGCCATGCTTGCAGGCTGATCGTTGGATACTTACCGAGCGCGAAATTAAAGATGAGACCTGTATTCCAGTATAAGATGGATACATCGACGAAAATAAATGTGATTCAAGTGGTGTAGCAGAGACTTGAATCTACATGGATTCGTATCCACTGCATTGACGGAGCAGTTAATCGCACCAACAAGACGACGAGTAGTACACGGTACAGTAGAACGGTGCTGCTGCGACTCCACTACTGTGTCACGCGCTTTGGATGCTAAGGTGGTGGTGGTGGCATCGGGAAGATAGAAAGGACGACGCGCAGGCGCAGCAGGAACAGGGCAGGGGTCGTCGGTCACGCTGCCGCGGCAGGGTGGTGTCGGCATCTCTCTCTCTCTCCATCTCTGCACGCTCAGCTCGACTGCTGGTTTCTCTGTGCTGCCGCGGCAACGCAGGCCGGTGACCCCCACACATCGGCACCCTGGCGTCACGGCCACCGCTCATGTTATTGTGGCCTGCCTGCCCCTCCATCCTCAGTTCGTCACCTTTCATCCGAGGCCAAGGCCAAGTCCGTTTGTTTACTCGTTCCACCCGACACTTGCCAAACCCTATCCAATGCTAGGGCTTTACTCTATTCGTTCTACACATACAGTAATTTATATATTTTAAAAATCCGTACTCTAGCTTTTATTGGGAATGTCTACTTTGTTGTGTTCGGTAAAGGATTAGTGGCAGGTTAGTCGGTTAGACCATGCTCTTTTTAGAAATCGACACGATCTCCGATTTCTATCAAAAATATGTTATTTCAAATAAAAGTAATTGTACACCATGAAAATATATTTCATGATAGATCTAGTAAGGATATCGCTAGCGCTTGTACGTCCAGATACATCGGACGAACCCACTAGTCATTCACTCCCCGACTGCAACTAGCACACACCCCCCCCCCCCCCCAAACCTTATCCATCATTGCCGCACGAGAGCATCTCGTCCCCAACCATCCGTTCCTCTAACTCCCCTGCTGTTGCTGCTCCCCCCACCAATGCATCGGACCGGTTTCGGCCGAGTTGCTGTGTAACATCCCCATTTTGGCTTGTGTTTCAAATGTAATAAAATGAGGGTAAATTAAAACTTTTCCTTCATCCTTTTACTTTTGAAACTTTTCTGAAATTATTGTAAAAGAATTTTGGAAAATTAAAAATCAAAGGCCTCATTTATCAAGTCAACTACCTCCTTGGTCAAATCTTTTGTCAAACCCTTGGAAATAATTTTCTCTGGTTCTAAGGTTGCTTGGTAACACCTCTGAATTATTTCATAATTTTTGGAAATTATTTGAAATATTTTAGAGGCAAGTCAAACCTTGGTCAAACCTCTGTCTTAACCTTCGAAATTTTTGGGAAAATTCCAGTGCACAAAAATCTCTGGAAATTTTATGGAAGGTTAACCCTAAGGTCAGGAAGCTCAAGTTAAAATTTCATAAATTTTGAAGTTGATTTGATGCCTCAATCAAATCCCCAAAAGTTTCACTCAAAAATCAAATTCTAATGGGTTTGCACTGTTCCTCGGCGCGGTCGACTTTGCTCGAGCCAACCGACTTTCGGCCGAGTCAACTAATGTACCGGCGCGCGATCGATCGGTAGCGCGCTCGACCGTTGGATCTCAATCGGACGGCTCGCGTTCGTGTATGCATTCGGACAACTCCGCTGCCTTTGGTTCTCGACCGTTGGATTTACCGGACGGTGGACGCCAGGCGCGCCGTTTAACGCGATCGCGTGATAGCCGTTGGATGCGAATCGGACGGCCGCTATCGCCGCCTTCCTCTCGCCGCGCGGCAGCAGCAGAGCTCGCGCCAGCCGCCATGGCGGGGTGGTTGGAGCGCGTACCGGGTCACCGCAACGTCTCGCAGTGCATTTAATGCACGCCGAGGCACGGCCTCGCAAGTCCATGGCTCAATCGCCCCGTCGCTCGTCACGACCGTGAGAGGCGCCGCATCCGAGGCGCCAACGGTGCCCCTTGCTCCTCGCTACTTAAGCCCCCTTGCTCCCTCCTTGACCTCCCTTTCACCTTTGCGCAACTCGAGCTAGTACTCTATGTGTGTGTTTGAGCTCTAAAACCCGAAACCGCTTCTACGCCATTGCCGAGCTTCAAGCTCACGGTGAAGGCGGTATCACATGATGGTTCCCCGGCTCCTCCTTGCTCCTGTTGCATCCTCTTACCTCTGTGGTGCTTAACCTCACTGCTTTGGGTTTCTTCTTGAGGCAATGAGATTGGAGTTTTGGAGCTCATGCCAAACACCCCTTTTCTTCTCCGGTCAGTAAGACCCCATTTCCCAATCCTCGCCTCCGGAGCTTCTCTGGTATTGCGGCTCATGGTACCACCCTGTTGCTAGCTTGGCCTGTGTTGACCCTCCACGGTGAAGCTCTTCGCACGCTGGCCGACTTCGCCGCCGGCCGCCTGCTCATCCTCCGCCCACCGCAACCCCGTCATCATCTTCGATGAACCCCGTGAGCGTAAGCTCTTCCCGCTTAGTTTTGCCGCACCCAGCCATGGTTTCTCGCTTTCGCGCGCGCCGCCGTTAGCCTCTCGCCGCCGTCGCTACCATATGGGCTCGGTTGGTCGCATTAAGTCCGTAGGACCCGCTAGTTTTTGCACTGTCCCTTTGTGCGTAGCTTAGCCTTGTCGCTGTTTTCGCCGCCGTAGCACTCTCTCCGCTCCGTCGCATCGCACCACCGCCTCGCCCACCTCCGCAGCCATCCCACCGCCTTTAGGTGCGCAATAGTGCTAGGGTCCCATTTGGCCTTGGCAGCCGCCATGGCGATCTCGCCGGCGACGAGCCGAGCAAGTTCGCGGCGGGACTCCTCTGTTGTCGGACGAGCAGCAGCCGGCGTGGCGACGTGGCTCATTAGTGATCGTCCGATCTGAAATCAATGGCTCTCATTCACCCACGCTCTCGGGTGTTAGTGAAGTCCCAAAGTGCTAAGTCCGAAATCAAGATCACATTAGGGTCTTGTCATTTTCATATCTTTGTTATCTTAACTCCAAATTAGATGATTCTAATTTTGTTAGCTTCCTTATAACTTGAACTTAAATATAAAAATAATTGTAGACCATGATCAAACCTGGAAAACCATTTTCAAAAATAGTAAACAAGTGAACATAATACTGCTTTTTCGAACTTTTAGCAAACTTGGAAAATGCATAACTTTTAATCTATAGATCATTTTGTATGAATACAATTGGATTAACTTCCCTGATAGTGTATTTGCTAAGAAAATTGGTTTCACAAATTTTACTGTTTTTAGAAATCATAAGGATCATATTTTAGTTTAATACCTAAACAATTTAGACAAATCATAACTCTTTCATTATAACTCCAAATGACCTGAAATTTTATATGGGTTATCACTATACCAGTAGGAAGCCACCATAAAAATTTCAGCTTCAAATCTTTCTAGAAAATATTTTTGCTACAAAGTGCTAATTATGGTAAAAATAGGTTTTTAGAAAATATCTTTTGCACCACAAATCCAAATTAGGTTTTTCCAGTTCCTATGTCTAGGTATATTCCTATTATACCTTGTGTATAATTTTCGTCGCATTTGGATAATTTTTGCTTGCTCTTTCATTTAAGCGTTACTCGTCTTATTGGTTGTTTTCGCTCTTTCGCTTAGGATTCGATATTTGCGGTAACCCCGAGAACGACCCTCCGCAACAATTTGAGCCACAACAAGCGAAAAGCAGTTTGATCATTTCCCATTGATCCCATTACTTTTAAAGTCTAATATTTTGTTTAACTTCTATGTATGCATTGCTATTTTGTTGTTAAATTGATTAGTTAGACCTCTAGTTGCATAATCTGTAGGTAAATGGGCATCCTCTACTACCGAGCCTAGGTTATTTCTTGTGGTTAGAGTTCGATGGATGAACTCTTATCACTTAGTAGATTACGAATGAATATTGCTTAGCCATGCCTAGTTATCGGTAGTATTGGACGATCATCGACTTAGTCGGTGATCTTGATCACACAACTACTTATACTACTCCATTATGTCCAACCCTTGTGTTTTATTGATTTACAAATCAAAACCGAAAACAAAACTATATCTTGACTTGGGCACAATGGTATGTTGATGTGATCTGCTGGGTGTGTTGAATGGTGCCTAAGTCCCCAAGGACCGAGTTACTTGTGTCACTAAGCCAGCGCTTATGCGTGCTAACCACACGAGGGGATATGGAACCTCTCTTGACTAAGTACTTTGGGAGGTGCTAATTATGAGCCGGGTGGGTGTGTTCTTGTGTGTGTGTTTTGGAGGGGAGCATTAGCAGCACCGGTTAGGGTCGCCTAATGTGTCCTTCTCCGTGGGTTGCGGCTCTTAATTAGCATCGTCCATTGGAAAGCGTCTTGTTAGACTTAGCCATGCCCGCATACCAAAGGAAGTGTGCTAACCGTGGTCATTGGAAAGGTGGTCTATCGTGTGGGTACATTGGTACACCCCCGCAGGTTAAAACTATTCGAATAGCCTCGCCCCAGGTTATGGACATGCTTGGTAAGGTCGTCAAGAACTAGACTACAACCTTTTAAAAACTTAAACTTGACTCGGTGGTATGAAGGGTACTTCATGCTATTGTTGTGGTGACTATGGGTTAGTCACTTCTAGGTTGGTGTTGTCATTTATCTATTGCTATAATCGCTTCTCTTTATTTGAACAATAAAAGTTAATTGCAAACTTGCTTTGAATCTATTACCTTATTGCAAATGAAAACTTGCTTTATGTCAAAATAAGTCCAGAGCCTCATCCACTTAAATAAAGCTTGCATGTAGTTAATTATAGTTCGTTATCTCACACGTCGGTCTTGCGAGTACAAAAACAAGTTTTGTACTCATCCGCTTGCTTAATATTAATTGTTGCAGAGGAAGAAGGTGAGCCCCAAGGGCCTCACTTTTGTGAGTCAGTGTTGTGCTGTTTGGGACGATTAGCTTGGCGGTCCGGTTGGTTGCCTTGTGGGTAAAGGCACACCGATTGGCTTTTGTTTATCGCCATCTTATGGCCATTTTGCTTCCACCGTGTATTTACTTATCTTTATGACTTTTGGGCGGTTGGCCTCTCTTTTGTAATAACTCTCTTTATATTATCTATGTCTTTCGATTGTTGCTTTTGCTTCTCTATGTGTATGAATGGAATTGATGCATGATTTTGTAACAGGGTGTATACTGCACTGGGAAGTATACATATCTCGAGGCTTGGTTTATTTGATTTGTACCGTTAGGACCAAGTAGATGGTTAAACAAAGATGTCTAATAAACCGGGGTCCTCACATGCTGCCACCACCGATGAGTTGCTCCGCTCTTGGTTCAGCCTCAACATCCCAAGCTCCCCCCGCAATCCAACGGCCTAAGCTCGATGCCACTCGTGCTCGATGAGGTCGTCCACCGCAACCGAATCTCGTGCGGAAGTCTCCCCTTGCGAGGAGCTCGTCGGATCTAGCGGGTCCGAGGGCGGAGGAGGGGGGGGAGGCAGATGGTGAGTCGAGTTGGCGATGAGGCAGCATTGTTGGGCGGAGACACAAAGATCGCCGCAGTTGTTGTTGCTCCTCCTCAAGATCGACCATCGTGCGTCACCGCATGCCATCCCTACCCCCAGTAGGCTTGTTGTGGATATTTCTCGACTGTTGCGGCACTTTTTTATCAATTGTTGCACGAAGTGTATAATTTTGTTGCAACATATCTTCTCAAAAATTATCGCAAGAAGTTTTTGTTGTGGTTGTCATTTCGATTTGTTGCACATATATTTTTTTGTTGCGGTTGGGTTATGAATTTGCTGCAAAAGTTTTTTTTGTTGCTATTTGTTGCACCATTTTTTTTGTTTGTGATTGGTTGTTGTAACCGTGTGGATTTTTGTTGCATGTCTCATCGGGTCGATGTTGCGTCTCTTTGTAAAATTGTTGCAACCATCCGGGTCCCTCCTCCCTCCCTCCTACTCCGACGAGCCAGCGGGCGGCCAAAGATCGTCCTCTCTTTCCTTGCGCCTCCTCGTAGAAGCAAACTGCGACCATCGGCGTCATAAGCCCCGCGACTAGCATCCCGAGCTCTAACTGTAGTCGTTCGTCCAAGGTCGTTGCCACTCGTGCTCGAGGGAAGACGTCCACCACAACCTCCTCCTTCGGCAGTCGGAGCTCGCGCGGCGTCGGCTACCGAGATCGAGCATAGGTGAGCTTCTCTGTTATGCCAAATCGAACGGCCGAAATCCATCCAAGTTAGATCTAACCGTAGGGGAAGTGTATGATGGGAAGTTTCTCATCGTACATCTGGACGCTAGTCACTCCCATCTAGTAATACCAATTTTTATGCTGTCAATCTTGGTAATTCTTTTTTATATTGATAGTCAAACCTAAAAATATTTTATCGACACATATTTTTAAATGACTTTCGTTTGGAACCAATGGTAGTACTAGTTTTTTTTAAACCGGACCGGTAAGTGAACGGGTCACTCGACTACGTTAGAGTGTACCACTTGTATGCCAAAACTATTAACGATATATTATAATCAATTAGGATTTGTATCCGATATACCCGGTTGAACGGTTCAAAGATATTATATTTTAATATTTTTTGAATTAAATTCAGTGTTATGTGGTTTTATATGTACTAGTATAACCTTCGTATGGAACTTGAGAACTGGCATTCCATCGATCACAGAACAGACGAGCGACAAAACTCGTAGACTAGGGCCGTGTTTGTTTTGCTTCCTGGGGCCAACTTGACTGGCGAGGATGTAGCCAGGAGATCGTCGTGACGCTGTTTGGTTGGCTTCCTGTGCATCGCTACCAGGCCAGGTGACTTCCCAGGCCCAGGCGCTAAAAACGGAGTCTGGGAGCCAGGCAACTCCATCCACCGTTCGTACCTTTGATCCAACATTCTATTTTTCATTCATCAATTTCAGGCACATGCTTTCAACCAATTAATTCATCTTCAGGTATGCCTGATCAGGTAAAAATCATCTACTTTTCAGACTACCTTCAGGCACCACTTTTTCCCGACATGAAATTCAGAGCACCAACCAAACAAGCCCTAGTTGTACCGCATCGATCTTTGTCGCGGCGTCGCACGCGCACGCCGCGTCGCAGACGCACGCCAGGCCGTGCGGCGTGAAGAAAATGCACGGCAAAGAAAGACATTCACGGAGTACTCGAGCGGCCGAGCGGCGTTAGGACATCTTCAATAGTGTATTTATTGTTGTTTCTTAGCTATGTCACGTCAATAAAATCCTACGTGGAGGAGAGGGGGGGAGGAAAGAGAGCACATATCGTCTATTCCTGAAGAGACTATCGTACACACGAAACAAGATATGATACATTAATATACTCTAGTTAACATGTAAGCCTGTTTCAAAGTAAAATTGTAAAATATAAATGTTGGAGGGTGTGCTGGAGACTATCTATTATGTTGCTCCCAGTGCTTCACCCTAGTCAGTATCTTAAGAGTGCCATGTAGGCAAAGTGTTGAGATGACAGTAGATTAAATAAGGTGAGAGATTGTTGCAATATCTAAATAAGAGATTGCTTTGGCTCGAAGTCATATACAAGAAAATTAACTCATTTCTATCTTGTACACACCATCTCTTTGAAATTCTAAATCTAATTAATTAAAAAGACCTAAGATACTACACCATAAGAAATCATGCATTGGGAAGATAGTATCCTAACACTCCTTATGTACTAAGAAACTGCACTAAAATACTGCATATTTAGAGCAGCCTTAGAGATATTATCTCTTAAAATAATATATTAAAGATAATATTATCTCTGACTATTAGAGATGCGTTATTTTTCAGCTTCCTCGGCCTACCACGAGGTATTGTGCGGCTTCCTCGGCTCACGATACTCCTCTTACCCATCTCCAACTGCACAAGAGCCCATTTCCAAAGCAACGACGTCATAATGACCCAACCGAAAGGGATTCCGGAAGACCAAAGCGCTAGAAGCCAGCCGTGGAGCTTGGCCCTAAAATCAAAGGGGGGCCAACGCACCAATTCCAAGCCTAAGCACTAAAAGCTGCCTAAATACTGCTACTTTTACTATAAAAGTGCGATGCATGCTTCTCTCTATTGCATCTTATCTCTCTATCTTTGTGTTTTCTGTGTGTAAAAGTTTTGACCCACCCCCCCAAAAAAATGGAGATGTAAGGGCATGTACAATGGTACAGACAGCTGCTGTCTATAGCAACTATCCATGTCACCTATAGACAGCACTAAAACCAGCTCATACAATGGGTTGTGATGATACAGCCGGCTATATGATTGTAGACAACACACAATCTTTAATGCTTTTTCTTGGTTTTGGTGCTACAGTCGGCTGCAGGATTATAGACATCAATATTCTCTCTCTTCATTCTCTTTCATCCACGTCACAAAAAATCCTATGTGGCAAATGCTATAGACGGCTGACATAAGCCCATTGTACATGCTCTAAGGGAGGGCATACTCTACAGCTGTATAAATTTTCAAGATCAAACTTGCGTATGTAATATTCTCTTTTTTCATTTTTTCCACTGGTGTTTTGCAGGAGTTTTTGAGGAGGGCATATGCAAATGCTGAAGTTGCCCCAAATGAGTTTTAGGCTATAAATAGGAGTCTTTATTGTAAAGAGAGATTTGATGATGAATAGAAAGAGCTCCACCTTTTCTCTCTTATATACTTGTGAATCATCTTGTCCCCATTGTGTTGATGTGATTGCTAAAGTTATGGATCGATCTACGAGTCAGTAGTGTGATGACTACCAAAATGTTAACAGAAATCGCACAATTATTGTGTGTGCGTGTGGGGGGTGGGTTTAGGGTGTGCAAGGCCCACCTTGGCCCTAATGATGCCCCGCCCTGCTAGAAACAATCTTACGAAACCGCCCAAATGTGATCTCACTGCCTCACGCGACCCAAATGCACAACTATGGTCTAGCTAGGTGACATCTTATCTCTCTAGCTAATGATCAACTACGACTTGGGTGTATTATTAGTGTAGATTTAAACCCATAACCAATGGGCAAAAGGTGCACGATGCACGCATATCTCTATCTCCACGCTTCTCGTGTTTAAAAGCTTTTTTTTAATATAAAAAACGGAGACGCAAGAAATGATATATCCTATAGCTGTAAAATTTTAAGATCAAATTCACCGAATTTGAAAAATATGAAATCGACAAGCGAAAAAAAATGTACGTGAAAAATCATTATTCACGTAGAAGGAAAATTTGATCATATACCCTCCTCTTAGATGGAAATTCAGGATTTACCCTCCTGGCCCACATGTCATTGACCTATGATGACCCACATGTCATTGAGGTGGGAGGTAAATCCGAAATCTGAAATTCAAAGAGGGTATATGATCCAATCCCCACGTGAATTGTTTTCCCCATAAACCCTTCTCGCCAGATCGCTGTCCGCCGCCCACCGGGTTGCCACCTGCTGAACCGTCGCCTGGACGTCCGCCCTCATCGGCCATCATGGACGGCGGCCGCTGCGAAGAAGCCGAGCCGCTGCCCATGACAAGGCCGCCGCCTGACCTCCCTCGCTCCGACCACTGCTTTCCTTTTCACTTTGCCCCACTCTAATTGGACATCTCGTGTGATGGGCTGTGGCGATGGGCTAGGCTAACAATTAGTCCTTGGGCTTCAATGGGTTTCAAGAAAGGGCTATGGGCTTCTTTTTCTTCGAAACCTAGGCAGGATTAAGAAGAAAAGAAGTTTTTTTACAAAAGGCCCAGCCAAGAAGAAAAGGCCGGGAAGGACACACCGACAAATGCCTATGGGCTTAGATGTACAGCGAAGCCCAGTATGGATGGGGTCTCATTGAAGAAAGCTACACACCGCCCGTTAACCCGTTAGCCTCCGAGGCCCCTATCCGGATCACACCCGCGAACCAAATGACCCTCCGCTCTCTGCCCCCACCCCATCTCTGGCTCTGTCTTGTTTCTCTAGCCTCCTTCCGCACTGTGCCTAGGGCTCGCAGGAGGCGACCGGACCGCGGCCTCCGCCCGCTCGCCGCTGCCGGGGACGGTCTCTTCCGGCCACGCGGGCGCTGCCGAGGCGACCTCCGCCGTTGGTATGCTTCTGCGCCGCCACCGCCGAATCGCGCGTGGACTCGCCGACTAGGAGGTGGCTCTCTCACACCCTTCTTTCCTTGCCACAAAGTACGGGCCGTATTCTGCTGCTTTTCGCCTCCGTGTTACAGACTTTGCGGATCCCTAAACCAGATTGGTAGATTTGTGCTTGTTGATTCGTCCAACTGCGTGCAGAAGATGTAGTAATTCCGGTTCTGGCAAACGTGGCTAGTGTTTTAGAGCTCCGATTTGTAGAGAGTTGCGACGAATTTAGCGGGTTTTACCGCTAGGGTTGAAGAATTGTGTGCTTATCTGGGTTTTCCATGTGAATCTGTGATAACTGTGGGAGCTTTGGTGGACGTACATGATTGAGTGGTTCGAAAATTGGATCTGCTTGTGTTTGGAATTCTACTAGGGTAAAGTGTTGCCAAGACTAAATGTTTGCAAAAAAAATAAAAATAAAATAAAATAATTCATTGTGTTACATGTGAGGAGCAGGTGTGAATACTTTGCATGAATGGATCAGTTTGTGAAGCTGGGTGCCTCAAAATATAGGGTGAATATATGTATTGGATAGTTTCACTTTTGGATCCCTGCATCTAGGGTTTAAGGGTGGCTGAGCAGAAGAGGTTGATAGTAATTAGCAAGTACCTCTGCAATGTGCCTTAGATAAATAGATAGAGATGCTTGCATGGGCTGATTATTTTGTGAAACGAGATTTATGAAAGGCTAGATGGTTGTGTTTATGCGGTGTTGGTGATTGTGTGGTCCAGTTTTATATCTCATATGCTTTACAGTGTAGTGAATTCTTTGTTTTCTGTGTTTGACTAGCTATAGCAGTACTGACTTGGTTTGTTTACTCTGTGAACTTCAAACATGGGATAGATGCCTGTATGGATGAGTTAGTTTGTAAAATCTACTACCGTATATCTGCTGGTGATGAAATCGTAGCATGCGGACTTTGGCTTAGCTGCAACAGATATCCATCTTGACCAAGGACGAAAAGAATCTATGCGGAATTCTGGATAGCTTCATCACACACTTCAATTTTATTTTATACAGAGTAAAACTTCATTTGTAGTATACAACTTGCATGTGTTGATAGAGTTTCTATTTGTTGTTTCAACGATGTTAGTGTTTAGGGAATCAAGTGGTGCGATGTGTATTGGTTGATGGGGGGAGTCTAGGTTCTTGATGGCTTCATTGATTAGCTAGTTGTTGTCTGCATTAGATTTTCAAATTTTACTTGTATTTATGGCTGTTCTGCCTTTATAGTGCCACACATCATTCTACATTTATGTAACGGTTGTGAAGAGGTATGCCCCCAGACAAACCTATTGTGAAGTGGCGTACCACATATCACAAACCAGATGTACCGTGATTCTGTTAAGTGTTAACTATGTTTCAACCATATCACTTCACTAGAAAATGTTTACTCCAATATTTTTTTTCTGTGAGTATGTTTTATGTGTGTACTTTTAATATGTATCTTCATTACTTTTGAGGAAGTCTAATATCCTCCACATTTCATGTCCTCATTCAATATTTGACTTCTCTACCAACTTTTGCATTACCTCTTTGGCTTTCTGTTTCTTAAGCTCCTGTCTGCGATCCAGAACTCAATACCTCTTTTATTAATATTAGTTTGTGGACTTATGCTTTATTGTTTTTAACTCCAGGTGGTGTTGTAGACATGGCTTTTAGAAAGCACCAACCTTCTGGTAATGCAGCCTCTATTAGTATGGTGCCCCTGGATTTTCAAAGCCAGGCACATGAGAAGGTTAATTCTGTGAATCCAGTCATATCAGCAGATGTTCCATCCGAGGCTGATGTTGATATTGAAATGAGGGAAATTTACTTTCTCATTATGCATTTTTTATCACATGGTCCATTTAAGCGGACCTTTGGAGAACTGTGCAATGAACTCCTGGAGCATCAGCTGCTACCCAGAAGATACCATGCTTGGTATTCACATGGTGGTTTTCATAGTGGTGAAGAAAATGATGATGGCATATCACTCCCTTTGGGTTACCTAAAGTTAGTTGAGAGGTACAAATTCATTACTCTATTGTCTGATCAATTTGGTTCTGTTATAATTCATTATCAATCATAATAATTTTCTCTGCTACTAAGCATTTATGAAAGTGAGAAACTCTCTCCAGTGGATTCTGCAAGTAGTGGAGAACTGGAGGTGCTTCCTAGTTGCTAATAATAGAATTGGAAAACAACTGAAAATATCCTGTATATACTGGAGATAAGTCCATTTGTTTTCTCTTGTGGAGCCCAACGTTTTTCAGTGTTTGTGTGACTAATATAGAACTGATAAAACTTTATCATTCTGAAACCACAGTTATTTTTGTAAAGGTGGCAGCATATAATATCTAGCATAATGGGTAAACAGACAGATATAAAAGGATTAATTCCTTACATGCCACTGGAATTTAGCGAAATCCTTGATTGTGTCACCAACATGTGGGGTCAGGGCCCACATGTCGGTGACACAATGAGTGGCATATAAGGGACGAGGCAAACTTTCGGTGGCATATAAGGAATTCACCCGATATAAAATGACCCCTTGATTTGGCAGAACAGATGTCTTCTATCTGCTTTTATTTTTCTTAATGCTCACATGAGATTGAGGATTTGGCTTACTAGTTTTATGCTACTTATTTTGCAGATACCCCCACATTGGTAAAGACCACTTGGTAAAGCTTTTAAAGCAACTGATTGTTAGTTCCTGCCACCCACACAGCTTGATTGGAGGGTTTCTCCAAATGCTGCTGATGTCCCAACGCTTCTTGGCGCCAACTCCTTTTCCTTCTTGCATGTATGTATATTATGTTCTTCTAGGTTTTAAAGTATTTTCTTTTTCCCCCATTTCTTGAGCTATTTATAATATCATTTGTATATGCAACTTTGTATTTCCAGTTTTGATAGTCCGATTTATGTTATGTCTATTCTTCCGGGTTATTATTGCAATGTGCTGATGCAATTTTGGATCTTTCAGCTGATAGGGGCAGGCAAGATAACGAAACTCCCAGGCTGTCGAGTTATCTCCGTTGGCCGCATATACAGGCTGATCAAGTTCATGGTTTAAGTTTGAGAGAGATTGGTGGTTTTACTAAGCATCGTCGAGCTCCATCTGTGCGTGCATCATGCTATGCCATCGCGAAGCCATCTACCCTTGTTGAAAAGATGCAGATTATAAAGAGATTGAGGGGACATCAAAATGCTGTGTACTGTGGTCCGTTGAACTTTCTCATTTTCTTAATTAAATCATGCTTAAGAAAACTAATTGAATATTTGGAGTTCTGTGGGTATACCTGTCCATGCTTGTTGTTCCAACTCAACGTTAAGGCCTGTGTAATGTTTTGAGAAGTTTCTATAGGGGATTTGAGAAGTTCCTATAGGGGATTTACACACGTTAGGGTTCATTCAGCAAATATTTAGTGATATCAGCTTGACAATTTACTAAATGTGTCCCACTTATTCTGTTCCTAAAGACCTTGTTTTTGTCCCTATCTTCAACAAATGTAGCTGCTGCCTTGTTGTCCTTTGGTTGATTTTGTCCAAATTATCATAGTCCGTCATCTGTGCATTTTTCTTTTATCTGATGTATTGTTTTTCACATTGTCCCTGTTTCTGCAGCTACTTTTGATCGCACAGGACGATATGTTATTACTGGTTCTGATGATCGCCTCGTTAAAATTTGGGCGATGGAAACAGCTTTTGTCTGGCTAGTTGCGAGGTCATGAAGTAAGTTTTTCTTACTGTAACATATAAATATTTAACCTTTTATTAATTAACTTAACCCCCTTGTTTCTTTTTCATTTTCCAATTTAAGGGTGACATTTGTTTCTTTTTCATTTTCCAATTTAAGGGTGACATTACTGACCTTGCGGTGAGTTCCAATAATGCTGTGGTGGCATCTTCATCCAATGATTTCATTATTAGAGTGGTAAGTTCACTAGTTTTGTATTTTCTCAGAAACTATGATAACTATATTTCTTCCTTTTACTGTTAATGACTGCGGTTACTAATGCAGTGGCGTATACCTGATGGCCTGCCAATCTCAGTGCTGAAGGGCATACAGGGGCTGTAACCGCTATTGCATTTAGTCCAAGGCCAGGTGCTGCTTTCCAGCTGTTGTCGTGAGTGATCTTTTCTTTTCTTATGTTTCCCAATAGTATAGTATTTAGTCTTTACCATTATTTTGGTTCGTGATTCTACATAAAAACTGGAAAGCAGCTTCTGTACAAACGGAAAACAGCATGAACTTGGTACCAGCCTATGGTATAACAATTGTGTTTGATCTGCTTTGGTTTCACTGAAGCTGATGCTTGTCTGGAGATATTTTAAAGCTAGGCTCATCCAAGTTAGAGGAACTGAACCAGCCTGGGGAAAATGTCTGATGTTTTTGTTTATTTTCACTATATTCTCTATAAGCACTAAACTACTAAAGTACACACTAGAAGGGAAGTGATCAAACATGTTCCTTATGAGCCATTTACTATATTGTATGCGACATATAAAGTAAAGCAACATCTGGTATGAGGAGGCTGGTCAATTTATTTCAAAGCATGTAAGCTTTGAATTATCAATTATGCGATCCTACATTCTTTATGCTCTTAGAGCAACTAAAGTTACTAAACTTATGTGAGTTATGTCACTGCTTCAGTGGATACTTTTGCCATTTCCTCCAATAAAAGAATGGTACACTGGTGAGTGGTGACATAACATGTATTTTTTGTACAACCTTTTGTTTGACGTTGTAGATCCTCGCAATGTGTACTGATTTTCATATCATGTTTAATTGTTTGTGCATGTCAGGTATATGACAATGTGTTAGTTTCTTTTATATTCTTGTTATACCTCACCATTGGTTTGCTGTATGTACTTTTACATTTATTATAGGGTTTTGCCTGCTATTTTCAGTCCTGTGCTGTCCCTAACTTGTCACATAATATTGATGAGCAGATCATCCGATGATGGGACATGCAGGATTTGGGATGCCAGACACTCTCAACAATCTCCACGAATATATATACCAAAACCTCCAGATGTTGCCCCTGGTTAGTTCATTGAAGCATGTCTATTGCATTTGTGTGGGGAATGCCTACATTTATTTATCCCATCCACGTGGTGTTGATTCCAGGGAAGAGTGGTGATGCATCTTCCAGTGCTGTTCAAGTTCAACCAACAAATGACCATATCTTATGTTGTGCATTCAATGCTAATGGTACTGTGTTTGTTACTGGCAGCTCAGACACCTTTGCAAGGGTATGTTTTTCATGTTATCTACTTTCACTTGTGAACTTCTGATTTTACAATCAAAAGGTGAATTGCCGTTTTTCATCAGAAATGCTGATTTCAGGTATGGAATGCTTGCAAGAGTTCTTCTGAGGAGCATGACCAACCGAATCATGAGATGGATCTGTTATCTGGTCATGAAAATGATGTAAACTATGTGCAGTTTAGTGGATGTGCAGTAGCTTCTAGATCCTTTTCATCTGACACCAGTCACACCACTAAGGAAGAAAATAACCTTAAGCTAAGAAATTCCTGGTCAGTATTTTGTTTGTATTTATGGTTTGGTTACACCATTTACATGTTCTTATGTAGTTTCTTTAGCTCCTTCAATTGTTGTTGTTGTTGTTGTTATTCATCATCATCGCCGCTGCCGTCGCCATTTGTCCATCTGTCCTACTGGTGGTTATTTTTGGCTTCAACTGTTCTACATTAGCTAAGTTTTCCTCTTTTTGCTAGGTTGATGCATAATATTGTTACCTGCTCCCGTGATGGCAGTGCAATTATATGGGTTCCACGATCTCGGAGATCACATGTAAGCTAATGGGACCTAGAGCTCTTATGATTTTGCTCCTGAAAAACATTGTTTGAATAATTATATTGTGATCTTTAGATCATAGGGGTAAATATCACCGGGAGGATAGCCTGGTGGCGTGGGCTGCTAGGGGAAGGGAAGACTATAGATTGAGGAGACGAAGGGGATTGTGACTTAGACTACTGTATTCTCATTGCTTAATGCCAACGATTACAATATGCCTCCTTATATAGAGGGCTCTTCTAACAATTATAGATAAAACCAATCTAAATGATGATCTTCCTAACTAATAGATAATCTTTTCAATTACCCAATCCCTATATAAGGAAACTAATAAACTATTTAGGAAATAGATATTCTTAGTGGGGAAGGTAATCTCTTCCTAATCCTGGTGCCACAGTACTCATGTCACTGTTCATGTGCGTGAACAGTACCGCCCCTGACAAATTATTTATATGCCGTTTTGCATAACTGCCCATTTTATTTACTGCCACATTACTATGTATTGCCTTCTGAATAGTTTCCCATCTTATGTTCTGATTCAATCACAGTATTTTTTCCATTGTGCTGCGTGTTGAATTACTAGAGGGTATTTAGTAAGGGCTGGTATATAAACTACATGCCACAGCAGCCAGCTGTAATCATGTACCCTATATAATGGTTAAGGCAGGTTTACTGGCTGGTCAGCAGTACAAGCACGTGCACCGGTAGAATTGTAGCTGATCTTTAGTGTTCTAGTTTTATGTTATAGTTCCATTCAGATAACTTTCTGCATAACATATTCCTGCATTGACCCAGGAAAGGTTGGGCGCTGGACACGTGCATACCATCTTAAGGTTCCTCCACCTCCAATGGCTCCGCAAATCGCCTCGCGGTGGACCACGTCAAAGATACCAGCCAACTCCTCGTGGTGTCAATATGATTGTTTGGAGTTTGGACAACCGCTTTGTGCTTGCTGCTATCATGGGTATTTTTGGTCTATTGCTTCATATATTTTCATTGTAATCATATTGATATGACCTCTTGCTAATTTTTATTTCATACATATTTGCATGTATTCCCATTTGAGTTGTTTGGTTGCCATCTTAGGATTCCTAGCGTTCAGAAAGTCATTCTATATCGTCAAGTTAATTATTTCATAATTGCTTAATTAAAAATAGGAAGGTCCAACTTTCTTGTGGAAGCTAATAACTAGGTGCAATCATGAAAACCATTTCGATCTAGGCACTTAATCAACATGAAGAATTTTCATGTTGATTTTATGCCCAAACCAAAGTGGTTTGCATGATTGCATTTGCACGTTGCTATTAAGAAAATGAAGATTTAAGATGTTTACGTATCAGTAAGGCCCTTTTAACTAGTTCGATCGTTGACTGTTTGCCCAACAATGTTAGAGTGGATTGATCTTCGTGCTTGCAGTTGTTCAAGAATCATTAGTTACATATGGTGATTAGATTTACCCTGCATCCCATCTAGGGGCAAGACAAATTTGTCTGGAACCTTCATGATAGCTATTACTGATGGAATTGTTTCCACCATATTCAACTTTAGCTTTTCCTAAGGTTAGAATTTTGTGATTGCTGTATTTATTACTCAGTTGGAGCATTGAGTCATGCTTACGAATAACCTACATCTCTTTGTTGCTGTTGTTGATCAATATTGTTATAGTAAGCCTCTACCAAGTTTAGAGCATCCTCCTACAGATAGTTTAGGAGCAGCAGTCATTCTTGTTGTTACATAATCTATTTATCTTTCTTTGTAGTTTGTTCTCATTTGTATTCATCCCCCTTAAATATGTCTTATGTTCTGCAGATTGCAGAATTTGTGTTTGGAATGCTTCTGATGGGAGCTTGGTACATTCATTGATTGGCCATAAGGAATCAGTAAGCATATGCCTTGCACTCTATGCATTATATTTTCTTTTTTGGTTAATGAGTTATTGTTGCAGATTGACACTTAATAGAGTTTCTGTGCATGGTATTTTCATAACGGATAGGTACATATGTGCGAACTTCGTCGCTGATAACTCATTAGTTAGCATGCATCATGTTACTAATGAAAGCACAATGAAGTAACTCTTTTATATTTTCTTCATAAGTATGTTGGTCAAATGCTTGGATTAAAGATGGTAAAACATAAATGGAACATAAAAACTTGGAAATGGTAGCTTTGGAGATGTTAAGCTTAAAGGTGTTTTTTTAAAGATTGTGACAGTAAGAGTTGCAACTTGCAAATTCTTTGGTTTTTGCAATTGAAGACTTGAATCCTTTTTCTCTTAATTCTTAAATAACTGAAATCACTATTTTGCTGTTTTATGTGCATGGTCTTCCATTGAGTATTATCAACAGTATCGGTCTTGAGCTTAATGGTGTTTTGATTTACATTTAACAAGTGCATTTCACATCCATTTCGTTGTCCACTCATGGCACCAATTTTTGCTTTTAGCAGCCAAGTATGTTCCTACAGATTGATCTGTGTTATACTTTTATTATCTCACACCAGTAAACCAATTTTCTCTTGCTATCAGTGTTTTAAAAATAGGTCTACTAGGCCGTATACAAGTAACGGGTGACCTACCTATTAGTTGGTTATACCACATAATCGGGCCGGTTATGCCGCATAATAGGCTAATTATGCCATATAATCACTACTAGGTGGGGTGACCTGTCGAGTACCTGTTACCGATTTTTAGAACCTTGCTTGCCATGATCTAATAATGTGAAGTTTGTTGTTTTAAATGAGCATTTTATTTTTAGGTCTAGAAACGGGTCCGCCGGTGTAGTCCCACCAAAGTTGCATAAATTCCATGTCCATCTTTAATTTTTGTATGTATTAAACTACTTTAATGGATCAAACACCTGTCACGCTGTTTGATTGCAATGTCATGATCTCTATAATTCATCTGCACTTTGTTATTCAACTTCTGTTTTCTCAAAATCTATGACCCTTGCATAAAGAAACGGTCTCCTATTAAATTCCATCAACTTCATTCTCAACAGACATTTGTTCTTGATGTGCATCCATTCAACCCCCGTATAGCTATGAGTGCTGGGTATGATGGAAAGACGATCATCTGGGATGTAAGTTCCTAACTAGATATCTGTAGTTTTTTCTCTCACTACCTTCAGTCCTGAAAATATGTTGTTTCTGTGTCCAGATATGGGAAGGAAAACCTGTACAGATCTATGAAACTGGTCGTTTTAAGCTGGTTGATGGGAAGTTCTCTCCGTAAGTGTCACTATAGAATTTCTTCACAATACCATTTTCTTCTTTTCAAATCCTTTATACCCATTGAACTCGTTTGTATTTACTAGGTAGCTTTAGCATCTTATTATGTTAGGAAGATCTTGAGATCCAGTATAAATCTCTAGTTGATTGCTGTTCAATCTTATCAAGTTTTTTAACACTCAGAAATATCTCTTCTGAAGGCTGTGATCCTTTAGCCATCATATATGCCTTTTTTAATGATCTGGTTAAAAATCAAGATCGTCTTCTCGTGAAATGTTAACTTGTAATCAACCCGTGTACATCCGGCCCATGACAACACTTAGGGTGTGTTTGGTTGCCTGCATGGGGTTGGCTCGCATGAGTAGATGCAAGTTTTAGGGTGTTTGGTTGCCTCGTCGGGTGGGTGAGCCTGGCTGAGCGCATGCAAGATTCCCTCTTGGGCCTAGCTTGAGGGAAACGCTCGATTCGAACTTCGCTCCTCAGCCAGGCTCAGTGCATGCAGGCTGGCCAAGCGCGTGATTATGCTCACCTTCTCCGCAGATCGTGCCCCCGCCGCGCTGCAGCGTCGAGCCGCCACCGGCCAGCCGCACCGTGTGCCCTCGCCCCGCGCCGCCTGGAGCACCATCACCACTGCAAGGAGCTTTTTCCCCGTCGTCGGCCGCATCCCCTGTCTCCCCGCTCCGGTGAGTTTCTTGCACTTTTGAAAGTGTGATATCGTGCTCTATACTTCCTTGAGTCGTTCCCCTAAAATCAATTTCTTGATTTCCGCAGCACATCGCCGGATTTCGTCATCTTCTTCCATTCTAGCCGCCGCACCATCCTCGCTCGATCTCCTTCTCCGTGAGTTCCGAGCCGAGTAGACCATATCATCACGTGTTCCCGACCTTTCTCTACCGATTCCCCCTCTCGATTCGATCAATGCGCCGCTGTGGAGTCCCGATGCCGCCACCCCCTTTTCTGACGCTGGCGCCGTCGTCCCGCCACCTTGGTCACCCTCTGGCTTCCCCGAAGGACCCGTCGTGATCCCCGTGTTGCCGCAGTGCCCATGCTTGTGCTACTTCCCTTGGAGCACCACTGAGTCGCCGTCGCTGCCCGCCCATGCACCCTTGCTGCTGCCGTTCCATTTTGGCCGCCGCCGGGATGCTACCCCTGTTCTTTCTCTTTGTCCCATTGACCACTGGACCCCACCTGTCATTCTCCTTCTTTCTTCCTCTCTTTGTCCAACTCAAACTCAAACTACAAGGGGTATTCACACCACTCACTAGAAGAGGTGAGCACACTTTGCAAGATGTAAGCAACCAAACAACATCTCAGCACAGCCTGATCCAATAGAAACAGACAACTAAACAACCCATCGTTGCATTTACTAAGCCTGGCTAGGTTCAGTCTGGATGACCCATACGGACCAGGTTAGGGATATGCAGACAACCAAAGTACCAAACACACCCTTAGGTTTTTTGGTTGGTATGATTGGTTCCCCAAGGTTTATATGCATTTGAGCATCTCTAATGAAACTTGGGACTAAAACCACCACTAGCAGCCTGAACATGGCCAAATTGGGCCAAGGTGTTATGTTTATGTAACTTGAGTTGTTTCTTTTCTTTCCGCACCTATCTACTAACATTTGACCCTGAACTAACCTTTTACCTTGTCATGTTTTAGTCATGTACTTTTAGTTCTTAAAAGAGCATGATCTCATACTCAAGTTCAATCTGAGGTGGGCCTGTAGCTTGACTTGGTGCCCATGTTTTGTGGACGACGTACTCATGTTGAGAACAAGAGAACTAGAAGAGAATAGAAATGCAATCTTGATCCCCCCTCTAGAATGCAATTTCCGGTGGACTCTAAATCTGGAATCCTGACCATTTTACCTGGTTCTCTGTTGTTTGGGTTCTTTCAAAAGAATCAAGCAACTGTCATTCTTGTCACTGTTAAAACTCTACGACCATGGTTGTCACAGTGGACTAGGCGACCACCGCGCTTGGGCGCCTTGTCGACTAGGCGGGCACCCAGGTGTCGCCCAGGAGACATAAGGCGAACAAAATATCATGAATTAAACAGGCAATCAGAGAGGTAGATCAGAGGGCAGCAATGCAGAATAGAAGAGAATAAGCAGAGCAGAGAGAAGAGAAGATAGCAGAAGCAGAGAGAAGCGGAGAAGAGAAGAGCAGAGCAGATAGTAGGAGCCAAGGCCCAAGGACAAGAGAGAGGAGCAGAGCAGAGAGGAGTAGCTGAGCAGAGAGCTGAAGCTGAGAGAAGTGGAGTAGATCAGAAAGGAGAGAACAAGTGCATACCTTGTCCTGGATGGCTTGATCCGGAGAGGAAGGAGTGGTGGATGACGACGGTGAGTTGGAGACGGCGAGCTTTGGCTGTGGCGGCCGGCCCGATGAACGGCAGCGGCAGCTAGGGTTCCATCGCATCTATCAATCTCTGCCACGGTCTCACTCTCACAAACTCAAAAGTCACACTCACTTGACCTAGTTAACATCCAACCATGGCAGGCACCCAGAATCTCGCCGTGGATGCCCATGATTTCTGGGTGCTCGCCTAATTCACCAAGGCGAGGCAAGCTTCCATGGCATCCACTCTTAGGCACCTTTCCACTTAGGTGATGATTTAGGTGATGCCATAACAACTATGCTGGTAGAAATGTAGCTGATCTTCAGTGTTCTAGTTTTATGTTATAGTTCCATTCAAACTAATACTGCTACAGCCTACAACTGCCGACTTTGGTTATGTTAACATAGAAGCATCAAGATCATGTTTACACCATTGATCAATTACCATTCCAACACTCTGACTATGCTCTGCTTATTCTTTAGTCTTCAGTGTTGAAATGTTAACATAGAAACATCAAGATCATGTTTACACCATTGATCAATTACAGTTAGATTGCTGATGAATCTGAATTAGTTATGTATCTGTCATGTAATCTTGATGTTATGCTGGATGGACATTCAGGGATGGGACATCACTTATTCTCTCCGACGAAATTGGGCAAATATTCATTATTGGTACAGGGCAGGGAGAGTCCCAGAAGGATGCGAAATATGATCAGGTACACAAATTGTTACTGAACTATCAAGTTATTGGGGGAATACCTTGTGCAAACCAATGGTTGGGTGCAATCATGCAAACTGCCACTGTCCCAGTGATGATGTAAACTGTTGGATCAGGCACAGTTAGATTTGATATTCCAATTCAGTTTGATCATTTATAATTTCCTAATCTGTTAGGGCCTTAGAGGTTGTTCGCAGAATTATCCATCCATGTGGCTCTTTAGCCCGCCCCACCCACCCACACAAAAAGTCTATTGAAAGCTCCTCCACCAGCTCACGTTGAGAGTTTGCATGACTGTACCCACATATGTTTGCAATAGATACTCCCCATGTTTGGGGAAATATCCCACCTTTTATGCACTCAGTGATGTTCACTACCTGTTTTTTTTTCCAATAGTTCTTCCTTGGAGACTATCGGCCCCTTACCCAAGATACAAATGGAAATGTTATTGATCAGGTTCGTTCAAAGTTACGAGTAATCTGCTCTTTGCTTTTGCACTAGCTGATTGAGCTTTTTAAAAATGTATAAGGGTTTGTTCAGTTTGTGTGACTAACCGCTATTCAGAGTTATCATGTAATCTTAATCTGTTTCAACGATCTGTTTCTAAAATGGAAAATTGTATCTATTATGTTCTGAAGATCTGATAGACGAATGGAGTTGTCATCAATATCATGTATTGCTTTCAAGAAAATTCCTAGACTTATGCTTTCTTCATAGTATACATTTTACCAGTTATTGAAGTAGTATTATGTCAGATGATTTGCAATCCTTTCTAATTATTAGTCTGTTTGTGAGTGCAAACTAACTTATAAAGAATACCACATCCTACCACCATTACAATCTACTTCTGAAGTGTTGCTATCTCAGCAGTTAAGCGCAACATAGATTTTGAAGCCAGAAAATATTTTTTCTTGGGAAGTTGAACAAACACATGTAGAAGTTGAGGACCGCACTGCTGATTGGAGGAAAGTTTGACCTTGATGGCAATCTTGGAATTTTACAACATTGAAGTTTTGTTGTTGTCTACTAGGATACATTTACAAATTGAAAGTATCCCGTATCATTATCATCTCATACTTAAACAATGTGTTTTCCGAGTAGCTGTAATGTATCGATATATTTTATTATATCAAGCAAGGATCAAGAAACCGGTAACGGGCAAAATCCCGCCCGGAGGCCTTATCCCGTTACTGTCCGGTAACTGGAAATCCCGAGAAAAACTCAGTCAGAATTCATCTGAATAAATTTGAATTTGGGATCTAACCGCCGGGATTTTGAATTTGAATCTAAATTTAAAAGATTCCGTTGGGATTTTGGATCTGGTACCCATCGTAAAATCGGTAACCGGCGGTTACCGATCGATTTTGATCCCTGATATCAAGCACTTGTGTGGTGCAACTATTTCAGTAGGAGGGTCATACAAAGGGTTCAATTTACCGTTGGTAACAGGCCAGTTTTAAGATTTTAGATTTTAGTGCTCTTTTGAAATGAAACATGATAAAATACAAAGAATACATAGTTGCCCAGAGCCCCAGAGGCTACTGGACACCGTGTTGGGTCTGTATTTCCCAAAAATGGGAAATTGAACCCTGTTCATACTTACCTGTGTGGAGCTGCTTTTTCTCTGTTCACAAATTGCATCATGAGCTACGCAGGTTTTATTTATGCTGCTTGTGCTACATGTATCCAGGAAACACAGCTTACACCTTATAGGAGAAATATTCAAGACCTTTTGTGCGACTCTGGTACGTAACTTCTCTGTCAATTCTTCTAGTCTAGTAATTTTACTAGTCACCTGCAAGCTTATAATTGTTATTTGCTATTTGCAGGTATGATACCATATCCAGAGCCCTTTCAGAGCATGTACCAGAAACGCCGGTTAGGTACCCTGGGTATTGAGTGGCGACCTCCTGCTGTGAATTTTGCTGTTGGCCCCACTTACAATGCAACCACTGGTGAATACCAAATCATCCCAGTTATTGATCCGGATAGGTGGGAACCATTTCCAGAGATTACAGACTTCATTGAGCTTGAACCAGAAAATGACGTTATATCTGATGATACTGATTCTGAGTACAACGGCATGGATGAGTGTTCTAGTGAAGGAGAAAGGGGGATTTTGAGTGCTGATTCCTCTGGTGCTTCATACTCAAGTGGAGAGATTGATGGCGATAACCTTAATAATGCTGCTCATCTCCGCAGATCGAGAAGAAAGAAGAAAATATGTGATGTAAGGGGCAACAGTCTGATCATCCTCTCCCTTTATGTTGCCTTGTAACCTTTTGACTTATTTTTCCTTTTATTACGTCTTCTACAGGCTGATCTTGTTACTTCATCTGGTCGGCGAGTTAAGAAAAGAATTTTGGATGAGCATGATGTGGCTACTGTGTCAAGGCCACATAGAGGTAGGAAGTCTAGGAACGGTCGTTCAAGCAAAAGGAAAAGATCCCCTAAATCTAGGGGATTGCGACCTCAAAGACGTGCTGCTCGGAATGCACTCAGTTTCCTCTCGAAGATAGGTGCTTCGACAGAAGAGGATGAAGATGACTCAGGGAGCAGTTTATCAGACAGTGAATTCAACACGGAAAGCACTGAAGATGAACAGTCAGCACGGAATGGCCAGCTAAGACTTGGTAGAGAGAGTAACCAATATGACTCTGAAGATGTTACGCAACCTCAGTTCACTGAAACTCAGGGAAATTCTGGAAATAATAGAAAATTGGTTCTGAGGATACCACGCCGTGATTTAAAAATTCAGTTTCCTTCAGAAAGTGGAAAAGCAGAATGTTCTACTCAGGATAAAGCAGCGGTGTCACTTCCTCCAGCCAATCATGAAGTAGTTGGGCTGGAACTAACTTTTGAGCCTGGGCGTTCCTCTGCTTGCAAGGCTGAACTAACAACAGGCGGAGTGCAAACCGAGACGTCTCATCTACATGATGTTTCTGCTGTTCACAGTAACAACACAATCAAGTGGGGTGAGGTTAAGGTTCGATCTTCAAAGCGTTGCAAGTTCGGTGACTCTTCAGCTGGAGACATGTGGCCCACTTCAAATAATGCTGTTTCACAGGATGTTGAGTCAGGTAGTCAGAAGTTGCCTCATGAATATGGCAATGGCATCCAGCAAATGGTTGAGCAGAATGTACAAGAAAATCCACCTGCAATAAATCTGGATAACATCCAGGAAAACCATAATACTGATGATTATAGTGGAGATAATTTGCTGGATAAAGAAAGGGTAACTAGCAACAATAATACTCATGCAGACGAAGAAAATAACAGTGAACGCAGCCAACAAGTCCACAGCACTTCTCAGCCTATATCCTTTAAACTGAAGTTCAGGTCAAGAGGCTTTGCAGATGGAGCAAGTTCATCAGACAAATCAAGAACTACTGCAGTAGGGAATAACATGAACTCTGAGCATGATAAAGTTTCCATGCAGCATGATGAGGATTCTGCCATCAATGAACATAGGAGCAGTGACTTCCTTAATGTGTCTAGAAGTTTTCAGGAATGCACAGATAGAAGCACTGGTTTGCATGATTCAAAAAGTTGCACTTGGATTCTGCAAAGACATATAGTGCAGTGTACAAAAGGTCAAAGCCAAATAAGCACAGGAAAAAATTGGATTCAGATGCATATGGAAATGAGGATAGCACTTCCATTTCCAATGATGATGGTGGGTATCAATCTCCAGACTACAGTCCTGTTACACCTGGTAGTGGTAGTTTGCGAAGAAGCGCAAGGAGGTCATATGCTTACACTGATGATGGTAGAACAAGGGATGATATCTCTCAAGTGAAAAATTGTTATAGTTCCCATGAAGCATCAACTAGTGGGAGACGAATTGTTACAGATGTGCGTGAAGTAATGTGGGGATCACCATTGAAGACTGTTGGTTTAAGGTCTGCTAGGAACAAAAGAGAGAATTGCAACTTTCCTGATACACATCTATTGCAGAAAAGGCACCATGGATCCTTGAAGTATTCATGGCTGATGTTGCTAGAGCATGAAGATAGCTATCGTTATATTCCTCAACTTGGCGATGAGGTTATGTACTTGCGGCAGGTAATGTTAATTTTCGTATTTGTTTGATTTTGTATAGGAAGTATGGGGATGACCATGGTACAAACAATTTTTAGCTGCAAAAAATTTGTCATTTTTTTTTCTTTTCCCACATTTATGGTGAAAGAAGCGTATGTAAAGTGAATGAAATACAAATACATTTACCATAGTCACTCCTAAAAATGTATTTATGAACTATTTCTTACGATTCTTCTTTGTGTGCTTGCTATTTTTGCAGGGCCACGAAGAATATCTTGGAGCGCGATCATCAGATAATTGCCCATGGAATCGGATCAAAGGCCTTAAAGCTGTAGAGCTTTGCAAAATTCGGGGTCTTGATTACACTACTTTCAGAGGCTCTGGTGAAAGCTGTTGTAAATTAACTATTGAATTCATTCATGGCACTTCAAGCGGATTTGGCGAAACGTTTATAATCACATTGCCTGAGCTAGTTAATTTCCCAGATTTTCTTGTAGAAAGAACACGGTTTGAAGCTGCTATTGAGCGGAACTGGACCACCAGAGATAAGTGCAAAGTTTGGTGGAGGAATGAGGGAGAGGAAGGAGGAAGTTGGTGGGAGGGACGGGTATTGGCGGTAAAACCTAAATCGCCTGAGTTTCCTGAGAGTCCATGGGAAAAATATGTCATACAGTATAAGAATGATGGTTCTGACCACCCGCATAGCCCCTGGGAACTCCATGATGCTGGTAACCCATGGGTTCCGTGGGAACATCCACATATTGATATCAAGATCAGGGATAAATTGTTATCAGCAGTGGCTAACTTACAGGAAATGTCTCTCAGAAATCAGGTGAAGTTAATTTATTTTCAATTTTTACACTCCTTTGATACCCTTTTGTTGTTGTTGTTTTCACCTTTTACGATCTTTCCTTTTGGTCTTCAGGATCGCTATGGTGTTTTGAAGTTGAATAACGTTGCAGAAAAATCAGATTTCATAAACAGGTAATTCTTGTATCAACTTTTGCATTCGCTGCTGATATTTGTGTGTGTGTGTTATTTATCAACAAAAGTGAGAATGGTTACTATTGTGAAATAATCCTTGTTCGTAAGGACAAAACTGTATCGTGGAGTATAGAATATATAGATAATAAATTGCACTACATATTGTGGAAAATATGAACAATCAGTTGTTAAAAAGCCATCTTTTTAGGTTGGCAAGTCTGATAGCATCAAACATAAATTCGGTGATTGATATCTTACTATCATAAGAGTCAAATTGATGCTGGTTTGACATCAGAAGGTGCTGGCTGTACCTCTACAAGGCCCATTTTTCGATTTGAATTTATGAGGCAATACAAATTCAATGTTTTTTTTTGGGGGGGGGGGGGGGTGATGGGGTTGGTAAGTATCCAACCAATGTCTGCATACTCTGTTTTCTTGAGATGGTGTCTTTGCATCTAATTGTTTTGTTATTTTTCCATTCATATATGTTTATAGGAGTGAATATCTAAAATAGGAGACCATGTATATATATGTTTATTTTATATCTAACCTTAATAGTACCTGTCCTGGAAGTTTTGGTTGCATTGTACCCCCTCTGTTTCGCAATACCCATTTTGTTGGGATGTGTCTTTTAACAATGTTTGTCCATTAGGGAAATTAAGAGTAGTTATTGCAACATGTCCACTTTCTACCTCTATTTTAATGTTGTAAAAGGGATTGAGTAGTTGTAGTATGTCATTTAATAGGGGTATGCATGATTCAATGTCATTAACTATATATCTTAGATTTTGTGCCTCCTTGCCTATGCGCATGTTTGGCTTCGACAAATATTGCGAAGTGGGGTATATCGGGTGCTTTACATTTATGATCTATAGTAGTCAGATCCATCTTAAAGGATTTTTTCTCTGCCAACTGTTGCTCTAGGTTTCCTGCCCAGTTTTCCATTGAGGTGATCAGGAGAAGACTAGAGAACAATTACTACAGAACTCTGGAGGCTGTCCAACATGATGCCACTGTGATGCTTGCAAATGCCCAGTCTTATTTTTCAAAGAGCGCTGAAATGACCAAAAAGATCCGCAAGCTATCCGAGTGGATCGAACGCACCTTTTCATCAGTGTAGGCCGGGACGGTGCTCTGTGCCCAGTTGGCATGCTTCCTTTTGTGTTAGCAGAATTTACCTCAGCCACTGGGATGATTCTACGTGGTGTTACTGAAGCATAATTTTGTTAGAGGAATGAACCAAAGTAGTTCTCAGGTTGGAGAGAATTTCTGGTGTAGCCTAACAGCTTAAAACTATTTGATGCCTCGTTTGCTGATACGAATCGATTTTAACTAACCCTCTGATCGGCCATTTGATCCTTTGTCGTCGTCAAGGCAAATCGATTTATCCTATTGGACAAAAAGAGTTCTTGAGGGCCTTGTTAGAGAAGAAGCTAGTGTGTAAAGCTGGTAGAGGAAATGCCCTACCAGATTATTGGTTGTGTATAGACCACAGTACATCGTTATCAATAAAAAGAAGGGGGGAAAATGTGTCTCACCGTCAGTGTGCAGTCCAATTCGATATGACACCTTGAATTGAATCCTGATCAAAAGTTAGCTAGTGCTAATTTTTTTCTGCGTGTTTGCGGGGATTTTTCGAGTATAGCGCAAATGCTGTGGCACTTTCGCTTAGAAGCGTACTTGAGCAATTCGTTCTACCCGACGCTTGAGCTGCACTCCATTCTACACGGAAAATAGTTTTCTCAGAGATGTGCAATGTCGTTGTGAGGACCATGTCGATTACGTGGTAAACTCGTCGGTAGTGAGAGATCACTCAAAAGACGCGACGGGGGAGGATGTCAAGACGGCTGAAGGTCGGCAAATCCTCGGACAGAGGAGTGAGGACACTGTTGATCAAACAGTGTTCTTCTGCCGCATCCGTCAACATACGGGCAGAGATGTGCTCGTATAGTATGGCTAGGTAGGCGATCAATGCCGGCGATAAGGAAACAGAAGAGAGCTATTTCTGCTAGCTTTAGAAGAGTAGAGTTTATATGTAGGGGGGGAGGGGGTTGATCATCTTCGATGGCAGATGCCCAGATCGTCTACGATGACGATCCGTCTTCTATGGATATGATCAAGACACGTCATCCGTCTTCTACCTCTCCTTCCTTTTCAGAACACATCGTCGTTTCTCTCAGTCATGCCCATATTTTCCTTTCCATCTGGTTGAGTACAGAACAAAGATGCGCTACGTCGTAGTCTTCGGCTGAAACGATAGTTTTTTTATATGAAATAGTAAAATTAACTCTCTCTTCTTATGTGAACAAAATAATAAAAATAACACTTTAGTATGCTTTTTCGCCGCGGAAGGCACCTCTGCGAACCACTAGGTGAATTTGTGAAGCAGATCTAGGCGTTCTACACCCCGTGAAGATGTATGGTTGTTTCAAAGATTATAAAGGTCCAGATATATTACATGGAACATTTTGTAGTGGTTTTTATAATCTATGCATTTATGAATAATTGACTATGTTCATTACACGATCATGGCTACATCTATATTGATCTGGATCGTAGTCTTGACTGCAAACGAATCTTTCTTTTTGCAAGAGACGTACAGTTGAACTCATTTCGTGTTTGTGAATGTACGGTTCATATCAGTTGAACTCTCCGATCTAGTATTCCCTACTCCATGCCTATCTACCAACTGATGGTGGCAGACCTGCCTACATGGGTGCGTAAACGAATCGACAAGCGCCGAAGGGCATGATTACGGAGCGAGCGATTCATGCACGGGAAAATTCGAGTAAATTGGAATACGCTTTGGCGCCCCAAACCCTTTCGAGGGCTCGAGTCCTACAATTAGACTTCTTTGGCGTGCGGCTGCGACTCCGGCTATGACACCAATGGAAGATGCCGGAGAAGCAATGGAATACGATCGCGACTGCCAATCGGCGAGGTAGACTATACCTTGTTTCGAGCCTCCACGACGATCTCGCTAGGCGATGGAAGCATGGCAAACTTCTGGAAAGATGCTTGGCTATACCCCAAGCTGTTGCGAGAGGTTGCGCCGAGCTTATACCAAATAGTGGTTAGGAAGAACAGAACGTTCGGGAGGTGTTAAACAATGGGAAATGGATTGCTGATCTTAGAAAGAAGATAACGAAACTTCATCTGGTGGACTTCGTGAACCTCTTTATAAAGTTGGACCAAGTTGTTCTAACACCACATATTCCGGATGATATAACCTGGAAGTGGACATCCTTGGGTAATACTTTGCGAAATCGGCATACTTGGCCTAGTTCACGGGTTCGATCAAAAGACCGTTTGAACGCTTCATGTGGGCGCCACAAAAATACAAGATCTTTGCATGGCTTCCTATTCAACATAGACTATCAACGACAGACGTCCTAGCAGCCCGTCATATACCCAACGACTATTGTGTCCACTTTGTAACAACCATCAAGAGACATCAGTCCACCTGTTCACTAGTTGTACCTATGCCAAAAGAATTTGGACCTTGACGGCAACCTGGGTACAACAGAGCAACCTAAACCCTGCACAGTGGAACACGCATGAAAGTCTAATTGATTGGTGGTCATAGAGAGTGCAAACTGAACAACTAAAAAGAATAGGAGAATATTCCAACACCAAAGGAGCGAGTCCATTGAGACGATGGTAATCATAAAATAAGAATATCAGGCCTGGATCCTAAGCCGAGCGACTAAGCTAGTAATGTATCCGTCGAAGGCGCGCACGCCCGATACCTCTGCCCTTGATTGATTACCGAGCCTGCGTGCAACGTTTTGCCATGGTAGGAGAAGGCAAAATGGCACACTTACTCTGTTGTTTTTGTTCTCCTATAGTTTTCTAGTTTTCTGATTCTCTGTATGGGCTTTTGGTTACATCTCCTTTAATGAAATACCAGCAGTTCCCCTGCTGTTCTTAAAAAGAAGAAGCTTTGCATCTCTTTACTACTCCATTTACTAACAAAACAGATGTTTTGGTATCAAGACAGCAGGTAAAACCACCAGATTGTGCATCCTTCTTTCTCAATGCATTCGAAGGAAACAGAAGTTGTATTGGTGGCGCAGGCTATTCTTGGGACGAGATTGCAGGACAACGGTACAGCCTCAATGTTCTTTAGTCTACTGTTTATGTATTGTTGGCAAATATTTACGGACAGTGTTCATACAGGCATAGAGCTTACCAGGACACTATTTGAACAAGTTCATTTAACCCTCTAAACTTTTGCGAAAGTTTCAACTTTCAACTGTAAAACCCGGTGTTTGACCTACTCAAGTTTTAATACCGTTTATTTTACCATACAAAAGTTGCAGCCATGTCCTTTGTACTAGCTTGTCAAAATGAGAATTCAGACGGTGTGCATGTTAGGAGCAGAATTCAAGTCACCCGCTGCTCAAACCGGTGGAAGAACACGCGCCCTTTCATTGCCAGCTGCCTACCTGTCTGCATGACTCTTCACCAAATACTGACAGCACTCCTACAACAGTATGTTAGTATTCATCCATTATGCATTCACACAAAAATACGGGGCTGCCGTAAGCCCGTAACTACGGAGAGAGAGATTGTTTTGCCTCTCATTTCACTTCTGGTACAAAAACGTGGTACTTTGTACTAATCTAATAGGAAGGTTTAAGATGACATGAGTTGCTCCATACGTGCGTGGCCATCTAAGGTACGGCCGTACGGCGGAGCTTGTACCTATGCCCCCGGGAACTGTTCATTTTTTTAAGGGAACAACCAGGAGCTCTGCCATTGCATTCAAAAGTAGGAGTAGGGCATTGGATCGCCAAGACGACCCTTACATCTAGGAATTTGTCATAGTCCGGGTTACGTAAATAGTACCATGGTTACTATGGCACCAAGACTAGAAAGGGATTACCTTCTCCAATAAGAATATCTATTTCCTTAAATAGGTGATTAGTTTCCTTGTATAAGGATTAAGTAATTGGAAATGTTATCTATTCGTTAGGAAGGTCATCGTTTAGATTGATTTTATTCATAATTGTTAGAAGATCCATCTATATAATCAGGTCTATTGTAATCGTTGGCATGAAGCAATGAGAATACAATAGTCTAAGTCTCAATCTCATTCGTCTCCCCAATCTAAAGTCTTTCCTCTTCCCTAGCAGCTGACGCCATCCGGCTATCCTCTCGGTGATGTTTACTCCTATAATCTAAAGATCATAACAGAATTGAAGAAGAATGCTGCTATTACAATAATTAGAACAACGTTAATCGGCTGAGTCACCTTCCCCTGGATAAGCATCATGCAGTCGTTGGAGATTGTTAGAGATGGAGTCCTGGCGTGCCGGATGGGGAATAGTACACGACAATTGATCTATTGCATGATTTCTCATTTGTATTGACTACTCATTGTATTCGTTACAAACTCTTGCATTGTAATCTATAAATGTCAATGAAATAGATCAACCGAGGCACTACGATTTGCATCCTCACTTTCATGGTATCAGAGCTTCACGTTTGTTGAAACACATTCGCTCGATCCGGCACTTCTGTTTGGCTCGCTTCGATCACATCACGCATCATCAACCTGATCGCGCATCTTCGACTGCCTCTCAACACGTCATCAACCCGATCACACCGTGCATCGGTCTTCGACTGCCTCTCGACGCGTCATCAACCCGATTTGGTCTCATTGTCCTCACCCGACTTGGTCTTGATTCGAAGTGCGACACGATATACACCCGGCGCACTCTCGACTGCCCAGCCCGGAACCAGAACCCAGCGCAACGCGACATCAACCCAACGCGCTCTCGACCTAATGTGACTATGATTTGATGCATCAGTCTTCGACTGCCCAGCGCGACATCAACCAGATGCTCTCAACCACGACTCATCTTCCTCGTGCCATGAGTGACCTCTCCAACACTAGCGCCACGGCCTCCGCCACAGCCGCCGCTGTTGCTCATCCTGATGATGTCGCTGCCGTTCTTGCCGTCGTAGAAGCGGCCATCATCGCCAACATCGCAATCGAAACCGCTGCGACCTCGGCCACCGAGCTGCTGCCGCGTGCAACCGGGCGCCTCATCGTCTTTTCCGCCTCACTCTCCACACAAGCGGCATCAAGACTCATGTCACGATCGTCCTCGATCTCCAAGCCTCGAACTATGCCAAGTGGTGGGAACTATGCCAAGCAGCGTCGGCTTGGTGAGATGAGAGATTAGACTATAAACTGTGATGATAGAACCTTAGAAAGGAGACTAGATTAATTCATATTTCTTGCTTTCTTGATAATGGATACATGCTATCCCTTTTATAGGGACGACCCGACTTGACCCTTAAGAAACAATCTCTGTCTAAGGAAACATAACTCTATTAGATGGAATACATCTCTAAATAAGTAAACCCAACTAACAAGGAAACTATTCTTATATCTATTTCCAACTACTAATGCACCCATGTCCATCAGCATAAATAGTGCGTGGTGCTACAGATACCATGTGTACTGTTCACGTATGTGAATAGTACCCACCCATGACACTACTCCTCTCCTTTCGCGACAATTTATCCTCGAGCTGTGGTGGCGGCCATGGCTGAAGCCCTAGGAGACCCCATGTTGATGAGAGGCTGTGGCGTCGGCGAAATATTGCATAGAAGAGGATCAACAACGCTCCAATAGATAGCAGTGAAGATTGTGGTCCCTTAGCGTGGCTCGACAATGTAGGAGACGCCAACGGCATTGACAAGCAGCGTGGGGCAGCAGCAACACTCATCTCGTTGAGGGTGACCCTCGTAGCCTTGAAATTTTCGGCAGCTGAAGCCATGATGTTGGCTGTGATACCCAATGTAATGAACTTTAGTTCATAGGGGTAAACACGGTCATGAAGAAGGTCGGACGGCGTCGGCTTGGTGGGATGAGAGATTAGACTATAGACTGGGATGATAGAACCTTGGGAAAGAGACAAGATTAATTCATTTTTCTTGCTTTCTTGATAATGGATACATGCTATCCCTTTCATAGGGACGACCCGACTTAACCCCTAGGAAACAATCTCTATGTCTATGGAAACTTATCTCTATTGGATGGAATACAACTCTAAATAAGTAAACCCAACTAACACGGAAACTAATTATTCTTATCTCTATTTCTAACTATTAATGCACCTGTGGGTCCAACATGAATAGTGCGAGGTGCTACAGTACCATGTGTACTGTTCACACATGTGAACAGTGCACGCCCATGACAGTGTTGGGGCTAAACATTGCAATTAACAAAAGTTCAGCACCTCTACTTGTAGTGAACCAATAAGGATAGCTTCAACCAACAAATAAGCAAATGGAATTAACAACAAGAACATGCACAAAGTGACATAGCTATTTACGTGAAAAACCTCCTCAATGTGAGGAGTAAAAACCACGGGGCTTGCACAGTCCATTTCCAAATCTTCTACTATAATCAAAAATGGGTACAAGAAGTCTTCTCTAGAACATCTAGAGGTACATCACAGAAGCAACAACATCATCAAGATATAATCTTGGTATCATCATCAACAACCATACACAACTAACAAGAGGTACACTAACAGCCAAGCAGAGAAGACACAATTTCTGTCCCCTTTGGTTATCAACTCATATCTCACAAACCACAGATCCAAACTGCATAAAACTTGGTAAGAATGTAGATCCACGAGTCCCTAACATACTGTCCAAATTTCAGCCAAATCGAACAAGGTTTCACAACTCAAACAGAACTTCTACCAAATCTGCTCAGTGCTGAATCTGCTGCTACCCGAACTGACAAAACCCCTCTCAAATCAGGTGCTCCTCTAAACCAATAAGCAATCCAACCGTAAAAATAGAATATCATCAAGTCAAGAACATACTGACCAATTTTGAATCAGATCGGATGACGTTTGATGCTCCGATCGACGTCTTGATGAAGACTGCACAGGATCACCCGAGATGGAACAGAGCTCCTCTTCTTCTTTTCCTCTTGTCTCTTGTTTGTTGTGTGCATATGCTTCTAACTCCCTAAGCCTCACCTTCCAGGCAGCTCAAGGAAAGAGCTAGGTTTTTCTTCCTCACCAAGGAGGAGGCATCTCAACCGTTGGTCAATAAAGCAATCAACGGTTCACAAGCTTCCAAGTTTATGGGCTGATTTTGGGCTTCTTCTCCATGTGGAGGACTCACCCACCAGACGACCTCTCCTCTCCTCCAACACGGCACCATCAACCGTGGCACGGATCACTCTGATCGAGCCGACGGAAACCACGACACCCCTCTCAGCGGACAGGAGTGCGATGACAGTGGTAACCGCGGCAACAACAACGGTGGACATGGTCGAAACAACCGCAATAGAGGATGCAATGACGACAACGGCAACAACGGCTTCAACAATTGCTCCTCGGTGGACACAACAATGGAACTCCGGCTACCCAACCGTGGGCATTCAACCCTTGGACCGGCGCCATACACAGTGTCAATGGCACTCCCCTGCCGCACCACGATAGCCATTGACCCCGTCACACACCTACCCCGCTCCATGCTACATCCTCGCTTCGAGATCTTCGATGATCGGGACTACCACGACGCACTTGTCGCCGGATGTTTGGTCAAATGTTCTTCTATTGCGCTCTTTCCATAGATTCCAACATGCATAGGTCGATCTTGGGGCGTGTTGAAGATCGATATCCGCAGCGTCGGTCATTGCGGAGATGGACAACAATCGCCAAACCATCTTCGCGAACGAACGCTGCGGCATGAGGTGGGTCGCGGTTTCATCGTTCTGGTCACATAGCGTGCGGTGGTGCTGTTAGGTCACCCTTGCCTGAGAGCTTGCGGCCCCTACGCACACATGGATTCGTCCATCCTGCTCCCATTCTTTGCATCTTTGAAGTGTTGATCGCTCTCATATGGCGTGCGCGCAGTGAGACGAGAGGCGGATAACAATTGCAGCAATGTTAATGTAACAAAAGGAACTGCAACAATTGATCTCGACTTTTATTTTTTTGACCGGACGATGAAGATCGCTCGTAATGCCTAGCACCGTGGATCCAAAGCGATTCTATGATTTCTATCTTCCCACGCTGCGGGCAGGACCCGGCGCTGTGATGTGGCACGTCGTGACCCCGCCCCTGCTGCGCCCGCTTGTGTGGATGCGCAGCCTCCCGACCCGGCGTATCAAAATCCGCAGTCCCCATTGGCCGGCTTCATATCCCTTATCCACTTCCCGACCCAAACCCGTTACCTCTTAGACAGCTAGCTCTACTACTCTACTCATCACTCGTCGCGCCACACCACTCCTGCTCGATTTTGCACGCCTCTCTCCTCGATCTCCTTGCAGCCAAGAAGCCATGGCCATGGCCACCCAAGCCTCCGCCGCCACCTGCCACCTCCTGGCCGCCTGGTCGCCGTCCATGCCCCGCCAGCCCGGCTCCTCCCTCTCCCTCCCCTCCAGCTCCCGCGGCCCCGCCGCCCTCAGGGCCACCGCCGCCGAGGAGCCCGCCGCGCCGGCCGCCGAGGCGCCCAAGGGGTTCGTGCTGCCGCAGCTGGACCCCAACACGCCGTCGCCAATCTTCGGCGGCAGCACCGGCGGGCTGCTCCGGAAGGCGCAGGTGGAGGAGTTCTACGTGATCACGTGGACGTCCCCCAAGGAGCAGGTGTTCGAGATGCCCACCGGCGGCGCCGCCATCATGCGGGAGGGGCCCAACCTGCTGAAGCTGGCGCGCAAGGAGCAGTGCCTCGCGCTCGGCACGCGGCTGCGCTCCAAGTACAAGATCAACTACCAGTTCTACCGCGTCTTCCCCAACGGCGAGGTTCAGTACCTCCACCCCAAGGACGGCGTCTACCCGGAGAAGGTCAACGCCGGCAGGCAGGGCGTCGGTCTGAACTTCCGCAGCATCGGAAAGAACGCCAGCCCCATCGAGGTCAAGTTCACCGGCAAAAACGTCTTCGACATCTAATAGGTGATCATTATATGTGTTAGTTCATCGATCGATCGGTAGCTATTGGTGGGTGGCGATGACGACGATGGACATGATGTAATTTTAATTGTCGAGTTTTAATGATGATGGTGCATGGGATTGATTATATGTACATGTGTTTGGTGGTGTTGTTGCTGTGTATTTCTAAAGTTGTTTGCATCATCGAATTCGATGTTGCTACACGTTTGTTAAGTTTTGGGCAGATATATATGATCTTCAAAAATAACACGTGTTAGTGGACACGGCCAGATGTAGCTAAATGGGTCATGCCTGTCAGATCGTTCAGCGGCACGGAACTATCGGTTCGATTCGGTCTAGACACGGCATGGCTCGGCTAGCAAAGAACTGAAGAGATGATAGTAAGCAAACAACCAGAAAACAAACTTTATTATTTTCCGTTGTGATCAATCATCTCAGGTTCCTCATTTAAGTGCCAGAAACAAAATTAGGATTGAAGTTTGTTTGACATGCTTCCGAAATTTGTTGTATGCTAACTGTAGTAATCAAGACGGGTTAGGTCCGTCGGCTACAATAAGAAGAGCGAAGCCTACCAGATGGAGATCAAGAATCCACATTGGCGTTCCTTACCACCCTACCTTTTGTGAGCCACCGTTGAAGAGGCTTGGTTTCTATCAAATTGCTCAGATGGTTGGAATGAGCGTGGACAGATCTATAATAAGAGTATTAGTAGAGCGGTGACGGTCCGAGACACACACCTTCCACCTACCGGTTGAAGAGATGATAGTTACCCTATAGGATGTGAGCTGTTTATGGGGTATACCCATCCAAGGTGATCCTATTATTGGTAAATCAGATGGGTCGTGGATCGACACAATTGAGAGATTATTAGGAATTACTGCAGGAAAGCAAGTGATGAAGTGAAAAAAGCGAAAGGCAGATGGTGACTTGGAAGGAGAACCAAAGATGCCATCAGCTTGAAGAAATTACGAGATCAGTTCACGGTGATGCCACAGGACCCAACACAGGAACAAGTTGAATGTTACACCCGGGCGTTCATTTTGGATGTGCTTGGCTCATTGATTTTCCCGGATACATCTGGAGATGGAGTGCCTGCGATGTACCTGCAATTTCTGGATAATTTGAATGAGCCAAAGGAGGACACAACTGGGGGGCTGCAGCTATTGCTGTGCTATATAGACAATTATGCCTTGCTGCAGAGCGAGAAGGATTGGAGATAGCTGATCCATTGGTGCTTTTGCAGCAGTGGTGCTGGTCACGGTTGAGTCCAGGACAGGCAGTGGATCAGGATAGCAACACCCCAAATTGGGGGGAGACAGACCTTGAGTGTTGTCCTGAATTTGGGGCACAATGGTGTAGCCGACAGTTGTTTCCTCTCCCACATAATGCAGGTGTGGCATTCTATCGAAACTTGCTAGATCAAGTTCAAGAGAGTGAGGTCTATTGGGAACCTTATAATGGACTCATAATGTCCATGCCTAGACGAGGTCGAGTTGAAAATGCCTTCTGGTGTGCTCGAGTACCTCTCATCCATTTTTGGATCATCGAATTTCATTACCCAGATAGAGTGATGCGACAGTGAGGGAGAATGCAAACCATTCCACCTCCTCCGCATGATGAGAGCAAGCTCATCGACTTCATGAAATAAATCATACAGGGAAGCCACGTGATTGGACGAAGTTCCATGCAGAATACATTAGTCAATGCCATAGAATCTGGCGTAACATGGTTGATGAGGAGCAACGTTTTGATCGGACAAGTTTATCAGAGTATCTTCGTTGGTTTCAGCAGAATGGCATGTACACTATTTACTAGGATGCTCAATCGGCGCGAGGTTTGCGGGATCCCATCCCATCCCATCCCTTACCCACAGGATGACTTCGACTGGACTGGTTAGATGCCAAGCGGTCCACCTCTCTCCCGATTGGTACATTAACATTTCCTCTGCTGCACCTTTTGAATTCTGCAAAATTTCTTTACTAATGGTTCTTTTTTGTTCATCAACACCAATGTAGGCTCTCCGTTTATATCAAGCAAGTTGCATGGGGTATTAAATGTGCTTTGAGCAGAGGATGGAGAAAGATGGGCAAGATTCTTATATGTACATGTTACAATAACATCCATGACTTCAATGTGGAGGCCAAGTTGAAAAGCATGCTACAGGAGGCTGGTCTTCCTTTACGTGTAGATGACATTCCATCCTATGATAGCATATCACCATTTTCCACCCCAAACCAGCTGGACCTGAGGAGATCAACATGGATGTGATGGATGACTGGCTGTACTCGAATAGGGGATTCGCAGCATACATTCACCAGGGATGCCATCTAATGGTATGCTGGAATCGCAGGACGACGAACATCGGCCACAGGGGCGGACCCACCATTCTAGTGAGAGCTACCGCCGGCCAGGAACCTCCCCCTCCCCCGAGCGCCAGCCGCTATCTCCCATCGGCCGTTGTCTGAGAAGACGAGACACGGCGTGCTTCAGTGCTTGCGTAGGCTGCGTGGAGCTGGGCTTCTTGAATGAAGATGTGGGGCAACCGGGAAGGTAGGCTGATCCGTCGAGGCCCAATTTGGTAAGGCCCATGAGGCCCTGACGTCTGACGATGTGAGCTGTGAGGTGTGCGTGCGTGAGCCGTAGCCGAATCGAGCGACCTCCCCAATCCCCATTCTATTTCCCTAATTGCGCGTGTGCTCTGTGCTCTCTAACCCTAGCGAGCGGCGCGGCAAGCGGTCAAGTGGGCGCGGGGAGAAGTCATGAGTGTGGCGGTGTGCTGCTCCCTCGAGGCGAGGATGGCTAGAGGAGCTGTACCCCTGCTCGCGTGCGGCACGCATAACCATAGCGGCGGGAAGGAGGGCAGCGGCGTGGTGCATTCGAGCAAGTGGGCAGGCACCTTCGAGCAAGTGGGCAGGCACCAGGCAGTGCAGGCGGCGAGGCTCTGAGCAAGGCAAGCGAGTGAGCGTACAGCAAGTCGGTGACCGGCGAGTGCGTGGCGACACGCTGTCCCACGCTATCGGCGACTGGCCAGTGGGCAGTGGCACGTTGAGATGGAGGTGAACACTAACGGTAAGTGATTAAATGTTCCTCTCAAATCTCCATGGCCACATCAAATTGATTATTTGGGCATGGATGGTCCGATCGTAGAAATTTCTTGAGTGAGATTATATCACCCTTGAATTGTCATGTAGTTTGTAGTTAATGCGAATATTATGTATTGTACTTAATTACTTATGGATTAAGTTCTCGCATGGTGTTCCCTTCCCTTGATTTGTTCTTTTAGAATTTCTACTAAGCAATCATCCTAAATCATGAGCACAACTGCACAAGTTCATAGGAACCTTGAAAAGATGTATATAGAGTAATACGAGTGCTTAATGCGTCTAGATCTCTACTCTCTAGGATGTTTATATATTCCAAAAGGAATTATCTAATTAGTTCATTGAGCACTTGTTTTTTTAAAAAAAGAGTTCTGTTGAAAAAACAAGCAATTAAAACGTGAGAACTTGAACCTATTATTAGTTCGTTGAGCGACGCAATGCGTTGGGCCATCGAGCGAGGACCGAGCGACCAGACCCTAGCGATGCGTGGCAAGACAGTGTCCAGCGAGGAAACAACACCACCATACCTAAGATGTAATTTTGGGTCTGCCACTGGTCCAAGGTTCTTGTGATGTCAGACATTGCTATTGTTTGGTTGATGTAAAGCTGGTAATATTTTGTGTTTAGCAAGTATTGCTATGAATTAAGTTCTATTTAGCGTTGCTATGAACCAAATTAAGTATCTCATATATATATATATCTTTCTACTCCCAGGTGTAGTTACTCCCACCTCTGATATATCACCTAAAAGAACTTAATATACTCCTTTATCACTTTGGGTATACTTATATACTAATTATAAGATACTCCAATGCGAACTACACTAAAAATTTGTAAGAGAGTCCATAGTTTTTAGCATATTTTGTAAATATCTTCATATTCGCACATAAAAAGGAGTATGTCGAAAAAAATGTACATACCACCCATAAAAAGGTGTAAATATCATCTAAGTGGTCTTATATACTACACATACATACTCTTGGTGCGTAAGATACTCTATACATTGTGAGATACGAAATAGGAAGCAACTACTCCTAGAAGTAGAAAAAAGCTTCATATATATATATATATATATATATATATATATATATATATATATATATATATATATATATATATGAAAATGGTATGGTACTTCTAGTGATGTACATGTAGTGCGAACTTTTGACATATAGTAGAATCATCTTGTTAGAAAATATATAGAAAAAAACAGTACCAGTGGCGTGGTCTTCTGTTGTTTCCTTGTTGTCGACAATGAATAGACACAGAGTGGATTTTAAATTGTTTGTTTGCCATTGAAAACAAATTATGTGCAACTTTTCATGACTCAATTCTTTAAGAAACATAGATAATAACACATCTTTCTTGGTGCTTCCAAGGTCTGAACATGTAAAACCCAAATTTCGTAAATATATTCTTACATAATAATGAAGTGGTAAGACAAAAACAACTGGGGATACAAATTTGCAATTTAGATGTCCTACAAAAGTGATAAGACTAATTACGAGAACATCGTTAAGCAAAAGTACTACCAAAATGTTTAGAGAGTATTTGATTCCGTGCTGCCAACACCATCCTACGAATTGATTGAACCTCACTGATTGGATCATGGTATCACCATTGATGTCGGCTCTATGACGCTCCTGCTAGGTTAAATCAATATTAGCATTTTCTTATTATAACTGAGAAAATTATCATAGAAGAAGTCACAGTAACAAACCAGCTCAATTTTTATCTTGGGTTATTGAACGATGTGCTTGATGTCCTAATCGTCGACCTTGCATTTCATCCATATACATTGGAACTCTATTATATCTTCGTCTCCCTGTTGGATCAACCTAGGCTCGGGCACAATGATTGGACCAATATATTGTGGCCACTCATTCTGATTTCCATATGGATGGAGTCGATCAGTCCAAGTGTTTGCGAGTGTCGTTGTAGAGGAGTAATATGGATAGACAAACCGATTTTCAGTCCGACTTCAACCATGAGCAGACTAGAAATTAAAAAAAAAAACATGCCATAACTATGAAACATATATAAGTACAATGTGTAAGCCGCGTACTTGGAACAAACGGACTTTAATCATGAGCAAATTGGGAACCACCTCTTGGCGAGTGGTGGAATTGTGGGTGTACAACTCCACCCACTAAGATTTAAATTTTGGTGTCCACCTTTATGCACATACGGGTATGCTTTCAGTAGGAATTTTGTAAGATCACGGGTTTATCTTCGGTCTCCATCTTTTTAGACATGTGCTAAGGGGGCACACTCACGTGTGTACGTGCGTGTGTGCGCACGCGTATGTGTCTTCTTTGTAATCGCAAAAAAAATCATTTTTTTCAAGGATGTGCAAAAGGTTTACACATCATTCCATTAGACGATAGAAACCGGAAGAATTCGAAAAGCACAATACAGGAAGATACAAGCTAATCAAGCGAGAACTCGCCTAAGAACCCCGCTCGACAGCCGAAAGGAAGGAGAAACGACCACAAACAAACAACGGGAGACGAAAAAGAGAAAGAAAGGAACAGGAACAGTGAATGAAAGAAACCAAAAGCCGGTGAACAGGAATGCGATCGACAAACCAACTACTACTACTCCTCTGAGGCCGCGACCAAACGACGCGCGGCAGCCATGCCCCAATGCTGATGCTCTTGCAGAGCAAGCTGTAGAATCTGATTGCTAGGGCTAACGATGTTGTTGAAGATCATTTGATTGCGTTCCTTGCAAAGCATCTAAGAGACGGGAATGATGCACACATCTGTTTGCTTTCTTCGACTCTTAGGTTAGAAATTCTGAGTAGCCAACCAATGGTCTTGAAGGGTGTGCTGACCGCTAGGAACTGGGCAAGGAGAGCCTGTCTGTACTATGAAGCGAGCCCAAATCTGCGCAGTGGCCATGCAACCAACCAACAAATGGCCTATGGACTCTTTTTGGAGCCTGCAAAAAACGCATATGCCCTGGTTTTGCAGACCGCGATGCCTTAGGCGATCGGCTGTCTAACACCTCTGCCTAACCGCCAACCACATGAAAACTTTGCATTTTAGAGGCACCTGAGCTTTCCGTATGGCCTCAGCACATGGAAACCTTATCCATCCTGCGAAGAAAGCCCTATAAGCCGACTGAGCAGAGTAGTGACTTGAGGGTTCCCAACGCCAACAAACTGAATCGACCTCATCCTGAGCTAGACGAATTTGTTGCAACCTATTCCCTAGCTGTAGAACCTCCTCAACAGCATGGGCGCTTGGATGCCCCTGGATGTCCAAAATCCAATCATTATTGGTGAGAGCTTGAGCCATTGTTCTTTTCCCCCGGATCGAAGGAGTGATCTGGACGATTGATGGCGCGAAGCTTTGAATTGAACATCCATCGCAAAAAAATCATGAGAAAACTAGAAATAAAAAAGCATGTCCTAATTAACTACGAAACATAGGCATCCGTCTTTCTAGACATGTGCTAAAGAGTCGCACTCGCGTGTGCGCGCGCGTGCGTGTTCCTTGTAATCGCAAACAAAAAAATCATGAGCAAACTAGAAATAAAAAAGAATGCCCTAATTAACTAAACATATAACATATACAAGTATAATGTGTAATTGACTTACTTGGAACAAGGCCTATTGCCTTACCTGTAATTGATTACAGGATAGAGCTTGGAAATAGCGAGGGAGAAGAAGAATGAAGTAAGATATACGAGTCCGAGGGCTAGAGGACTCGCACGTAGTGCTTTTTGTGCGGTTAAGCGTGAGGAAGCTGACAAATTTGAGCGTTCAGGTTCTAACAGGACGCTGTAAATAGCACACGCAGAGGGTAGTCTGGCCGGGGTAAAAAATAGCACCAGTGCCACCTATGTCTCTAGGACGGAAACACGTGGCAAACACAAATTTTTATACATCTCACCCTCTATTTTTTTTTTCCATATCCTAGCGGTTGGCATGGAGGGTTGTTGGTTTGTGTCGCGTGTAATGTATTGTGTGCAAATCTACACAATGATCAGCTCATCTATCTAGCACTAGCACTAGCATACAAACAAGTTGACTGAAAACGGACCATGATACACAAAAGCAAACCAAAGCAGATTTCTTTTTTTTAAAAAAAAAATCGGGGTGCTTGGGTTTCTATTTTCTGCTCACCCCTAATTGAACGCAATAACAAAGCAGTTCATCTTGCAACTTACAAATAGCAAATCGTCCGATAAACAAAACAGGTATATAGTCGTACACAATGTCAATGAACCCATGTGAAGCATGCATGCTTCCTGAAACCCGTAATCTTCCTGTTCTGGCGAGCCCAACAGTTAGATCGGAGGAGGGGGTTGGAGCGGTGGCCTCCCGATGATCCCATCCGGATGGAGAGAAAAAGGCCCTAGCTTTGTACAGGGATAAGCAAATTTATTGTGAGTTTTAATGATGGTTTGATTACCCTGATGTGTTAATCATGCCTTGTAATGTATATGCACGTTTGGTGATGGTGCGTTGTAGCGTGCTGTTTACACTTGCATGCGTGCTGTATGTTGTTGCTAGTTTCCAATAACCTTGTATAGCCTCTGACGTCTGACGACACCCATAATTGTGATTAAAATACTATCGATTGTAATCTTGTAAAGCAAAGAAGTACATATCTATGTCACTTTGGATCATTTCCATGCATAAACTAAAATTTAATCGTACGTACGTACGTACGTGCAGGGGCCATTATCCCATTTTCTCCAAATAAATATATACATCACCTCTGAAAGGAAAAGAAGAAGATGATGAAAAGGATCTGCCTACACCAACAGATGCATCAACTACAGCGCATATATGCATGCTTGCTTGCTTCCCTAAAAAGAAAAAGATCTCCAAAGAACTGGAAAGCACGTACCGGCCGGGTACCGGCAGAGCCCACTCACTCATGGCATCACAAACCTAACGAACAACCTCATGATCAAGACTTGGATTCACGGCCAGCTTTTGAGTTTTCTTTACTCAAGGAGCAAGAGATCAGCAAAAAACAACAAAAGTTCAGAACCCTGCCATCTCCAAGAAAGAATAATAACAGATAGATCAAACATCTACAGGGGCAAAATGGTCAATACAGAGAATGAGTGAGGCACTATAAATGATGCTCCTCGGCACCACATTGGTGGAAGCAAAGCGAGCGCCTACTAAATTCTTTTCGTCCTCTCTGCTCTTAGCATCTCTTCCTCCCTTCTCATTTTGCCAGCTTTCAGACAATCAGAGGGTGTGAGCCAGGACAAGAGAGGCAGTGCAGCAATGGCCATGAGCATGAAGAGCGTGCTGGTGCTGACGCTTGGGCTCGCAATGGCGGCGACGTCGTCGGCGGTCGTCTACAAGGTCGGCGACACCTCGGGGTGGACCATCCTCGGCAATGTCAACTACACTGACTGGGTTGTGAATAAGACTTTCCATGTTGGAGACATCGTAGGCAAGTTCTGTCTTCTCACTCCAATTTTAAGTACTGAAAGTCTTGGTTGCGGTTTACTAGCTAGTAATAAAAACAGTCGTTTCTTGCTGAAATCCATCCTTCATATGCTTGGAACAAATCCAAAACAAATGAAGTTTTTGTTTGGCTAGATATGTAGAATGTTTGTGAGGCTAGTTAATTTTCCTGGTGTAGAGCTTTCAGTAGTAGATCCAGTACTGGTCACCACTCCCCTTTTGGCTTTTGTTCATTGTCAGTATGTACTATAGGAAGATGTTAGTATTTTATTGGTGTTAGCGAAATGCGTGAGCTAGCATTGTTCAAGCAAAAAAAAAAAAAGTGACATCTACATATGTTGAACAGGCATTATCTGTCTTCCCTTTCTTACTAGTGCAAAGATGGAGTGCTAATGACTTGTCACCTTCGCAGAGTACTTTACAACGCATCTTCCATCTCTTTTGTCTTGCGTTTAGATAACGACTCTTACTTTAACCATGCCATGGACAACGAAATTTGGGTAAAAATAGGTCATTTTATCTTCATTTTCTTGATTTTACTGCACACTGTGTAGTACATATCTGCAAGTTTTATGTAGTCTTAAAGGCGTTCACGGAGGTTTCCTGGCTTCGTGCTGCTTGTGCACAGTACTAAGTTATTGACTACTAACATGATCCATACATTTTTCTCATGGACCACCAGAGTTCTGAATCACAAAAGCCAACCATGAATTCAAGCAATGGTAGGGTCGGTGTCCACAACTACTAGACCATGGCATATGATGCTGCCCCATTTATTGTGCTCATTGGCTGCTAGATCTATCAGTGTACTGCCTGAACTTCTAGCAGAGAAGAGAAAGAAATGGTTTCTGTACTGCATTGTGCTGTGCCTGATCCAGCATGTCAACTGCATTTCAGTCTTAAAAAATGCTGGTGTGGAGGGATAAGAATTGTTCCCCTCACACAACGCATTTAAGAAGGGATGATCCGAACCCGAACCCAGGTTGGCTAGTCCACCACACGTGGTGCTAACCAACTGACCTCGGGAGACTCCTCTTCATTTCAGTCTTTAATTTGAGGTTGTTTTTTTCCGTTGTTGCAAATCTGATATACTGATGTAATTTTTTTTCGAAAACATGTTCTTGAAAAATAATTAGGGGCTATGTTTATATGATTGCTCTAAAACTCCTGTCCTGGGAAATGATTATATTGTCACACTATTATCAAAGGACTAGCTGCATTTAGCATATGCCAGTATACCATTGTCAACTTCTGATTAGTTGTAAAGTGATGCACTATGGCACTTTCTATCATGAGTAGTATAGAAGCATGTTTTGTTCACAACTTGCTTTGGTGTCAAAAGTGAGTGTTCTATATACTTCATCCTTTTACAGGTAGATATACCTTATGTTGCACGTTTTGTTTTCATTCCTGCCACTTTGTCTCGGTGCTTTGCGTGATCATTTCATTTGATGAGAAAAGATGATGAAGAAAAGTACTGCTTCTGTTCTTGTGGTGACCATGGCGCCAATTTGCACGGTCTGCTTGCAGCGTTCCGGTACCGCAGGGCATCCACAACGTGCTGGAGGTGAAGAAGGCGGACTACGACAGCTGCACCAACTCGTCGCCGATCGCCACGCACACCTCAGGCGACGACAAGATCACCATCAAGAGCCCCGGCCACCGCTTCTTCATCTGCGGCGTGCCCGGCCACTGCGCCGCCGGCCAGAAGGTCAACATCCGCGTGCTCAAGCAGCGGACGCCGTCCTCTGACGCCCCTTCCACGGCGCCCACCGCGTCCGCGCCCGCCACAGCGTCCCCCGGCGGCAGCGCCTCGACGCCGTCTGCCGCGGCGTCGACGGACAGCTCGTCCGCCGGGACGACCGCACCCGCGCCGAACGCCAATGGTGCCGGCGTTTACGTGGGCTACCCCGCCGTCGTCGCCGTGGCATTGGCCGTGGTCGCGTCCATGGCAACGCTACAGTAGATCACAACTTTCTAGCGGTCGTGTGCATGCATCTATCCGTGATCGATTCTTTTGCCATGATGATGTGTGGAGTGTTAATTTTTTGTTCTTATCTTCTTGATTTCTGATGTGGATTGTTCAGACAATGTACTCTCCTCCGGCGTGTTTTAACCTCGTCTCTGTTTTTTCCCTTTCGTTCTTGACTTTGCTGCGTCCAGGAACATTTTGTATTTGAATTGGTAGCCGCTGAGTTGAAGCGCTTACTGTTTGTGATTTCTATCAACTAAGCTATGATTCAACTTACGAAGTTAATGAGCCCATTATGCAAAAATGGCACCAGGGTTGTGATTTTTTATAACAGTAAACATGTGAACCAAGATGATTTCAAGCCAGGTAGAATCAAGTGTGCCAAGTATATATTAATAACTACAGCTCCTGACAGGGTGGAGCCAGGAATTAGAAATAGGGGCACAAGTAAACACAAGTGCCAAAAAATATAACAATGTATGCTTGTTGCTTGGCAATACAATTTTTTTTTTGTTTTTTCCTCTTTACGATTGAATTATTGAAGTATATATATATAGAGAGAGAAATTGGTACTAGAAAGGAAAAAAATTAGATCCTGACAATTTCTATAACTAGTAGGTATAACTAGTAGGGTGTCCGTGCATTGCAACAGAACCCCAAAATAGAGTGATATATATCAGCAGACGAGATCCTAAGTCGCATAATAAATATCATTTTTCTTTCACATAAATATAAACAGAAACATTAATTTTGCCTATTGCATCACCTACTACTACCCGAAAATTAAAATTTTAACCTCGTAGATTGTTTACATTTGGAAGTTGAAGTTGCCACCAACTTCCCTCTCCGATGTGCAAGGGAAGGACATTTTTGTCTCTGCCTCTTTCTCATGCGCCGTCGCTGCTTCCCCTCTCTTCCCCGCTGCCGCCGCTTCTCCTCCAAGGCATCGTCTCCTCCTCTCCTCTTGGTGCCTTCTCTCGTCCCCAACACCGCCTCTCTTCCCCGCTGCCTCCTCCCATCACCGGCGTTACCTCAGGTCATTACTGACCTATAAGCTCAGACTGCTCACAAAACCGTCTGTGATGACGTTTTTGAACCGTCTATGATGATCTTTTTTTGCAGTAGTGGGATCTGCACCTATGTTCATGTGTAATGCATTCAAAGATAGCCCTATTGCTGCAAATAGGGGTCATTGCAAATTTGCAGTGCAAGCGCACTTGCGTTTTCTACACAAGAAAACATTAGAATTTTTTTCATAACATAATTATGGCAAGGTTAGCTATTTCCACGGGAAAAGGCTCATGCCAACATCCACCTAGGGCGCCAAAGCCAAATCGGAGATAAAAAATACAAGTTTTTGGCTTAAATAACATTGTTTGCACGCAAAATAGTAAATCTAACATCCTCCGAAGATCAAAGCAAAAAATAGCACCGCGTACTCGCTGGCAGGCAACATGTGTCCGCATCCGCGCCACGAGTGCTCAGACCCCCTCCTCCCCTCTCTTGGAGAAAGGACTTCCCTCGTTCGCGCTCCTTAGGATGGGACTTCTCTTATCCACTCACCAGGTGAGGGGACTTCCCTCGTGCTGCTAATTAATTACGAGTAAATTGATTATGACTAAATAATTAGGACTAACTAATCACAGCTAATTAATTACGACTAACTAACTATGACTAATCAATTATGAATAATTAGTTATGACTAAATTAATTACAACTAATTAACCACGACTAAATTGATTAGAATTAATTAATTACAACTTAAGAAGTACGACCAATTAATTAAAATTAATTAATTAATACTAAATAATCATGATTAATTAATTACATAGGTTAATTAATTAACCCACTGTGTAATTATTTAGTCGTAATTAATTAATCTCCATCGTGTAATTATTTAGTTGTGTAATTAGCCCCCATCGTGTAATTAATTACACGGATTTATTTATTTAATTAATCCTTTTTTGCGCCACGGGTTACTTAATCCTGTCCGCGCCACAGTGGGGACTTCCCTTGTACTGCTAGTTAAGTAATTAATTACACGTGTTTAATTAATCCTTGCTAGTCATAATTAAACCAATGATTAATTAAATCCATATAATTAATTAATTAACTAGCAGTACGAAGGAGTTCCCACCGTAGCGCGAAATGGGGATTAATTAACCCGTGGAGCAGATGAGGATTAATTAATTAAACCCATATAATTAATTACATAGTAGGGTTAATTACACGACTAAATAATTGCACGGTAGGGGTTAATTAATTAACATGTGTAATTAATTACTCAATTGGGCATAATTCTTTAGTTGTAATCAATTAGTCAAAATTAATTTAGTCATAATCAATTCAATTGTGATTAATTTAGTCATAATTAATTAGTCGTAGTTAGTTAGCCGTTATTAATTAGTTGTAATTAGTTAGTCATAATCAATTTAATCGTAATTAATTAGCTGTACGAGGGAAGTTCTCTCGTCTAGCGAGTGGACGAAGGAAGTCCCATCCCCAGGAGCACGGACAAGGGAAGTCCCCTATCGAGGAGAGGGACGAGGACACGTGTCGCAAGTCCTATCTCCAGGAGAGGAGACGAGGGGTCCCGAGCACCCGTGGCGTGGACGATGACACATGTCGCTTGCCGGCGAGTCTACGGTGTTATTTTTTGTTTTGATCTCCGAAGAGAGGTAGATTTGTTATTTTGTGTGCAACAGTGTTATTTAAGTCAAAAACTCATTTTTTTAAAAAAACCTCTTGTCCTTCTGAACCGTGCATATCCAATCTTACGGCTGAGACCTTCCCGAGGCCAAGAGCAGCCATACATAATTCCTTGGGGGAGACTGTAGTGGTTGCCGGTTTGGTTCTCTCCAAGAAAATGCAGCCCAGGAAGTAACAGCGTAATCCCCCAAGAACTACTGCACTCCAAACTCTAGTGGTTGTCCTCCCAATTTCTAGGAGATTTCTTGGAGTAAATCAGCGGTGGAGCAGCAAATCTGTAAGCATTCCCTTCCTCCTTTCCACCCTTCTGTTTTTTTTTTTTTTTTGTGTGTGTGTGGATTTTTGGTGTCTTCTGGACTCAGATGGAGTTCGTTCCTCCTATATATCTGGATCCTAGTGCTAAATCGTGTAGGTATATTCGAAGGATGTAGCTTTGAGTGCTCCCTTTAGGGATTTGTTTTCCGATCTGGTTTTGATCAGGGCGGTAGGTCCCCCCTGTTCGATTTTTTTTTTCTGTTGTAAGAGGCGCTTGGCACCGCATGTTTAGGTGAAGAAGCGGAAAGGAGCCATTTTGTCTAGTTTTTATGTAACTTTGTAACTTCGTGGCAATATGTGGGAGTTTAGATATTTGTTTTCATGTGCGTCTGATTTACTTGTAGCATTATCTTCGGAGAAAATATTAGATTAGGGGGTTAAAATGGAGTAGTTTTCCAGTTGCTAGTTCTACTGGATGTTTTGTTTCCCTTACTAGATCGATGGAAACTGTAGGATTTTGCCCATATTCGGAGTTTTTAGGCGAAGTAGATGCGTTAGATTAGGGTTTCTCTTTTGATTCTTCCCTTACAAGCTGGTAAGAGGACGAGAGATGTTTGGATGGACAGGAAGAGCCTTTGTTTTGTGTTTTGGGGCAAGATTTGCTCTCATGAGTGTTTGAGTGCTTGCCCTGCGCTTTTCATTAAAATCAGGGGACTAGAACTTTTCAAAGTCTTATTTTGTCCTCGTTACTTTCAATTTCTGCTTTGTACCCAACCATCCTTGTAGTACTAGGTAGAGAGTATTAAGGATATAAGGGTATTTATGGTATTTTCTATTGTACTAGGGTTTAGACTTATGTCCCCTTGTACCCTATATATATTGCTCATTTATATATATTGCTCATTGGGTCTCCTCAATATGCACACAACATTCATAATATGGTATTAGAGTTAAGGTTAGGTTTACTGTAGCCACCGTCGGCTTCTAGCCTCCGCTCGTCCTCGATTCTTGCTGGCGCCACGGGAGGACCGATCTTCTCTCTCGGGGGCGGCCTCGTGCTCGACTTCGCCGTCTTTCTCCTCAGCAGCAGGGTGCTCAAGGAGCAGGGCGATGTACTCGACCTCTCTCCGCTGTCCAGATCCGATCTGGCTCTTGGAGCTCGCGAATCGCGCTCCTTCTGCCTCTCGGGGTGGGGTGGGGTCAAGGTCTCCATGGACATTTGCTCGCTGACCCCGCCACCGGCGCGTGCGTCGCCCTCGGGTTCTCTCGCTCGAGCTTTGGCCGTCTTTGCCTCGGCTTCGCGTAGCGCTTATTCGCGGGATCCGCGCCCGCGCCGGATTCGCGCTCAGCCAACGGACGACGTCGCCAAGCCATAAGAGCCACACGCCGCCTCTGCTCCGAGTGCCTCGCCTGGATCTGCGCTGGATCGGGCTGCCGCCGCCTCGTCTCCTCCGTGCGACGACGCGGAGATCGGGAGACCTCAGGCGCTTGTGCGGACAACCTCGGATGGCCGGATCGCGAGCTGCTGCTCCCGCGGCTCCATCCCGGCGTCCCTCCCTAGTTTGATCTAGTCATGCAGGCCATGTCGAATAGGCTTCGCTTCTACTCTGATGCAGGCGCTCCCTCTTCATCTGTTGTGACGCAGGTGAGAAGAGGGGGATGGCTCGGTTGTAGCTTGAGGAGAGGTTGCTCGCTTCGAGCTTGTTGGGAGTTGGTTGTCTTTGTTGCTATGCGATGAGCAATGTGGTCGCCGGTCTATTTGCTTGCTGTCGGAGGATAGTGCTTGAGTCTGTTTTGCTACTAGCTAGTTATCCTTTCAGGCGTCGGTGTATTCCTACTGCTAGCTAGTTATCCTTTCAGTTTTTTTCTTCCTTTTGTGTCAGTTTTTCTTCCTCTACGTCCATCCAAGTCCGTAAAACTCTATCCTTAGAGTTCGTCTATGCTATGCGAGTCCACAAATTTATTATCAGTCATAGAAACATAGGAATTTCTTTTGCATGGCAGCAGCAGCTGTTCTTTTCTTCGATCCACTGCATATCCGTCGCCCCAAGTTTTTAAGGTCGCCGCGCTTCTGTGCACCGCGTCTCTATTGCGCTTTCTGTGCACTGCGTCGCCGTCGTCTTGGACTTCGATCTGCACCACTATGCTTCTATCTATTCCTATTCGGCTTGATTTGACAGTTTTCTCTTTTTGTCGGTTTCATCATCTTCTCCGTCATGTTGCCGCGGTCGACTTTGCTCCCGCACCATATGCTTTATGGGCTGTCGCACGACCCTAGATGGGAGGAGATCTTTTATCGACATATTTTCCAAGAGATGCATGCTACGCCGACATTATCAAGACTCAGACTTATGATTTTTTCATATTTTAGTGTCAACCCTTTCCAAATGCAATGCTATTGTATACACTTTGCATTTGAGGAGGAGGGGGGGGGTTTTGTTAAGGATATAAGGGTATTTATGGTATTTCTTATTGTATTAGGGTTTAAACTTATGTCCCTTTGTACCCTATATATATTGTCCATTAGGCATCTTCAATACGCACACAATATTCATAACAGAGAGGATTTATTCGAAGACGAAGAATCTCCAATTAGCCTATCTTTTTCTGCTGCTAGCTCTTTTTCATAAGTACACTCTGATCTGCAGTCTAGGAGTTAGTTGCTGACGGCTTTCAGCTCTTTCGGGATACAGATGGACCAGGAGGTTAAGGACTCAAGACCCTCAAGGTCTCCCAGCGAGCCAAACCTGTTCCTGCAATGGGGTAGCCGGAAGCGGCTTCGCTGTGTTAAGACACATGACGATGGCTCGCCATCACCAGCACGGTCTGAAGTTGTTAGACGTGCCATACCCCGAGTCAGTCGGCCCCTTCTTGGAGGTGATGTCGCACCAGTTCGTTCACCATGCCGCCCTAGCACTCTTCACCGAAGGTAATTTCAGTATTCACAGACCCCATTCTCATTGCAGTGGAAAATATCAACAAATGCTCTAATAGGGTGACTCAACATAATGTTTGTCAGCAGGAAATCTGAGCCACTGGTGAGTGAGAACAGGCAGTCATTATCACTCTCACCAGAGAAGGACCGGTATTACTCCACTAGGGGTTCCCCGTTTCCTTTTGAGGGGAATGGGTTTGATTTTGGTGGTGGAATGGAAGAGAGGGGCACCACCGTGCTGCCAAGGTTCTTCATCTCATTGTCAAATAAGGAGAAGGAGGAGGACTTTATGGCGATGAAGGGCTGCAAGCTCCCACAGAGGCCAAAGAAGAGGCCGAAGTTGATGCAGAAGTGCTTGCTTGTAATGTCTGCATTCTTAAAATCAACTTCAAAGTTCTGTTCTTTTCATAGATGTGATCATGTTTGTTTTTTTAACCCTAGTTCTGTTCTTTTCATAGATTTGATCATGTTTGTTTTTTAACCCTCATGTTTTCTGTGTCATCGTTGTGTATGTCTATAGATGGTGAGCCCAGGAGCATGGCTGTCAGATTTGTCGCATGAGAGGTATGAAGTTAGAGAGAAGAAGAGTTCCAGAAAGGTAACCTAATTTTTCATTTGTTTTCCTTTGGTTGCAAGTAATATATATTGTAGTCGGTTGCTAATATGAGCGAAACAATCTGCAGAGGGCTAGAGGCTTGAAGGCTCTGTGCACGGAGAGTGATTCAGAATAGAGAGGTGGAAGGGGATCATTTTTTTTTTTTACTTTTCCTAAAGGCATAAATCTCTAGTTTGGTAGGAATGCTTGTTCTCTAACTAGGCAAAACCTCAGCAGCTAATTTAGTGGGGGATCAATGGCTGTTCCCAGTCCCCTTATTCACCCTTGTTGTATCTCCACCCCTTTTCTGTTTGTTGTTCTAAAGAAATTGTCATCTGGAACCATGCACATTAACCAAAAGAGTATATTAGATCATTCCTGATCTAGCGAGTTTGTAGTTCAAACCTTGGGGGCGCCTGCTTGGCTACTTGGTTAGTTCTGAAAGGTACTGAAAACAATATACAGCTTGAGAGTTGAGACCCCAATGAGCGGAAGGAACAGTCCGCTTTTGAAGAACGATGAAGTTTGGAGGTTGAGTATGATTTTCATCTGTTGTAACAGTAAGATCAACTTGGAGGAAAAATCTGTTGTCATTTAATTGATTGCTGATTTTGCAATACTGCGGTCGAGGTGAATCAGTTGAGGCTGCGACGTGAGCGCGCGCGAGCCATCCCAGGTCAGAGCCTACGGTGTGCCCAGACGGGCCGCATCACCACCGTTTCTCGGCCCCGCGCGGATCGTGGTGTCGGTGCCGCCGGTCGCGCCCGCAGGCAAGGCACACAGCTCGTGCGGCCGAAAACGCCGTGCGCCGTGCGGGGGAAAAAAAAAAAGGGCCGTCTCGCCGTAACCGTGTGCCGTGCGCGCGTGGAGACGTCTCAAGCGCTCAGTTCTCGTGCCAGCCCTAGTACGCCCGCCGCGCCACACCGCACCGCACCGCCACGAAAGGCGGTTCTTGTGTGCCCTGCCCTGCCCTGTTCCAGTTCCAGTTCCACTCCCCCTCCCCGCGCGGGTGCCGACCTTGAACTTGCAGCTGTTGTTTCACACATTCCTCTACAGTTCCCGGGCCGCTTCCCAGACCTCCAACTCCACGGCCGCGCGAGCCATCCCATCCCATCCCCTCCCCGTCTGGTTTTGACCTGTTGTGAGCACATTCCCATCCCCAACGCCACGGTCATCGTGTGCGCAACGGTACCACATGGCGTTGCGGGAGCTTTGACACACGGTCATTTATGCAAATAAGCCAACTCGGTGATCATTTCTGCAAATACGGGTTAAAAACAACCCGTACCATGTATCTGCCGATTCGTCGTTGGCCAAGATCTGCCGATTCGTCGTTGGCCAAGACGGGCACTGTTGTCTGTTGGGCATGTGAGCATCTCCGGTCTGTGTCTGCGACTGCGAGTGCATCATCTCAAATCTGACTACCTGACCCTGAGTCGACGGTGACTCATCACTTCTTCCCGTGTTTCTTCTCTCTGGGGAACTTCCCAAGATTGCATATTTATGGAGCACAACAAATGAGTTGATATATACTTCCCAAAGTATATGCACGTTCAGGAGTTGGCAATCGTCATACAGCCTGAACACTCGCCAGTCACCACAATTTGTCAGTGCTGCTGGTTAGTTTGGTTGGCCGCCGTGGGGGGAGCATGCACATTTGACCTGTGTGGTTGTTCTGCCAAAACTGTCTCCAAATCTGATCCGGGCCTGTCAAAACAGTATGGGTTCCCTCTCCACACCACCAAACCATACGGAAGAGATGGACAGGGAAAAACAATCCAAATTTCTAATAGTCGTGGGGTCATTGGTTATACACAGGGCAGTCACTGATGTTAAGTATGCCTAGTTGCCAACCCTAATAAGATTGACCGTAACAAATTTGTCCATCAGGTGGTAGTAAATACTAAATACAAGGACCAACGATGTTAATCTCATTGCCCAGGGCATTGACACAAGTTAGCTTCAGGGCAGGTCTGTTGATGACATTGAGATGATCAGTGGAGCTGGGGCACCCGTTGCAGTGTCCTGTTAAGTCTAAAAAAAGATGATCAATGGAGTATGGACTACACATCCTTCATCTCTGCAATTTACAAAACTATAGCTGAAACATTCATACTCCCCATGAAAATGCCTCCAATATTCAAGCTATTCGCTGATACTTCGATGGTTGGCCTACACAAGATTTTTTTTTCTGAGAGGAAATACGAGAATCTTGGATGTTCCAGCGAGAACAATATCGTAGATAACTTTGTACATTACTACCTTACCATTTACCCATGGATGGCAGTTCATGGCACACAAGCTACTGAACCACACCCATCCCTCCTTTCAATACGCCACGAGAAAAAGGTGACAAGAAAAGGAAAGCATGGCTCCATGACCCTTTTAAGCCCAAGAGAGAAACTCCGTAACCAGAAAGACAAGTGAATCTACCATATAGGAAAAGGAGGTACGCCACAGGTAGGGATGGCAATGGGGCTATTCTCCGTCGGGGAGTGGTGGAACATCTCCATCCCCAAGAGACGAAAAATTCTCCGTCCTCATCCCCATCCCCGTCCTCAGGTGCTATTCTCCCCCGTCCCCGTCCCCATCGGGTTATCGGGGCCCCACAGGGACCCATACCCGCAAGTTGGATCCCGAAAGAAAAGAAAATAAGATTCATAATTTTATAAAATGAGTATGAACATTCACATACAATACTAAAATAACAATATTTTTTGATTAATTAGCATCTGAAAAGTAAAGAATGCAAATAAGATTATCTGGCTATCGACTTATCAGGTTGTGCGGTACTGGACTAGTGGCCTACATATCTTATCGGGGCCCCAAGCGGGTAACAGGGATGGGAGTAGGGGAATATCCCCATCCCCGTTTCACCCGATGGGGAATTGTATTTGCGTATTAGCATCCCCGTGGGGGAAGAAATAGCCCCATCCCCGTCCCCTAATAGAAGAATTCCCCGTCGGGGAATGGGGCCCATTGCCATCCCTAACCACAGGTCCACCATGCTTCTCTTCAGAAGCCTGACATAGAGAAGAAAAAAAAGATCAAGCAAAAAATTAGAAAGCAACACTGGGAGCCATTCACATGAGACACTATCTAGAGCTAAAAAACTGATGCAGAAGGTGTATTACACTTGAATGGTTACACTTGCTCAGGGTGTTTTAGTTATGGGCAATTTGAGCTCCTGCCAGGGCCTCCATAGTAGAAGTACGTGCCCCAGTCACCATTGTTACCATTCTGAACATCATAGCAGTTTGATTGTTCAGTGAATGTGCCCACCCCCTTCGGGGCTTTCAGGTTGTTGGTGCTGTCCACCACCTGTATGTTCTTGAAGTAGCTCGCCTTGCTGAACCCTTCCTCAGGGAAGTGCCCGCTGCCCATCTGTGTCAATGTGTGCACGCCGTCGGGCTGCGAGTTCACCACCTCCCCACCCCACTCAATCATCGATGCGCTGTTGGCAAGGTAGGAGAAAAGGAAGGACGGCCAGTAGCCGAGAACATAATCCTTGCCAAACTGCATCCACCAATTCCCTCTTTCGGATCCTGCTCACATAACATATACAGTAGAAATCGTTAGAAGCCATGCATCAGAGAATGTGATGTATCAATAATACAAAAACATTAACATTGACATATCACGTATCTAGACTTCAGTAAAGGGGAACAGTAGCCGTTTAGCATCGAAGTACCATGCATACATGTTGTACTAAGCAAACCCATGCACTCATTACCCGTGCTCAATGGAAATGAAAAACACTTCCCTTTCTATCTCGCACATTGAATACCACCACTTGCTTGTTGACGTAAAAAAGTAGCAATGGTTCTTCCTTTTGAAAAAACACAGCTAGAGTAATCATTAGAGGTAAGAAAGGTGGTTGTTGAGAAAAAAGTATTACAACCACAGGGTGAGGAAACTAATTTTCAAAGGCCCAGGGTGCAGTCGAGGAAACGAGTAAGAGCACAGCAGCAGCAAGTGGGCAAAGATTCTCTGGCCTGCATGTTTGTGACAATCCTGATCGTACTAGGCATGGCATGTGGTGAGTAAGTTACTAGTATTATTACTTGCTCACCTTCCAGATCAGTATGCTGATATCGTATTGGGAGCCAGAGTAGCTTGAGGTGGGGAAGATGCTGGCTCCCATAGCAATCTCACTGTTAATCTGAACGAACCCCGCGCACAGTATGTTGTAGCACCCCGTTGCTTGGTATGCATCACTCTGCACAACGCCGGATAGCGAGACAATGAAGCAAACATCAATACAAAGCACACTTCGTAAGCTGCAAGGTTGATTCTATACGGGAATGCGCAAGCAAAACTTACAGTCCAGTACGTGAACAGCCTTGTGTTGTTGTCCCCGTAGAGGTCCGGGCTAACCTGACGAATGAATCAGAGAGAAAAGCGCATAAGCGATTCAGAGCTCGTGACACCACGCGCTGCGTCGCAACCGCAGAAACAGAGCTATCAACCGCAAAAACGTTGCTGCATTTACTCGGCATTGACTGTGAATGTGATGTTCAGCTCGTGAGCTGTGTGGTTCTTTCCCTACCTGCCATCCAGCCTCGATGCTGTTGAGATCCTCGCCGAAGGATCCCCCCAAGATCCACAGCTGGGACAAGCTGAACTCGTTCGGCTGCTCGATCCTGGGCTCCCAGACATTGATGGTCGCCTTCGCACCGTAGTACTTGTCGCCTTGAACGTACGCTATCGCATGCTGAAATTCACAACAACAGTTATGAGCTATGACTGGTAGCACGGCACATCATAACACATTAGCAGCATTTTTCTTCCTTCCACCGCAACACGATATAGATAATGCGTGCACGTACTTGATGGCCGCCCTCGTTGAGCATGTTAGGATCGATGGACATCGGGTTGGCCACCGTGTGCCGCTTCTTGCCGTACCGCCGCATCGAGCTCGCCCGGAGCAGGTCGTCCTTCTTCGTTCTCCGGATTGGGACGGTGTCCTCCGGGCACCTGCCGTTCTGATGCCAGAGCTGAAGCATGGGCTTCTCGCCGCCGCTGCTGGAGGCCACATCGCTCTTGGATTCGTCGTACAGGCCATCAGGGTGATAGTTCGGCCTCATCTGCAGAAGTAAAAAATAAATGTAAAATGCCTCGTGTCCAACTGTACAGAAATCCAGCTGGAAGGTGGGGAGCAAATAAATCTTACCTGGATAGTGTGGTTCTTGAGGAAAGGGTGATCAAATGCTGGCTGGTGTGAGATGTGCACGCAGTCTATGATGTCCCCGTCTGGGCTCTGCTCGATTTGCAATTTGCAAACAACAAAAAAAGTTGTATCTGGGTAAGAATCGGAAGAGAACACTATCGCAAAAGAACATCAAATTTTGCCCAAAGTTAAGCAAGAAAGAACTTCACACACAAGAACAAGCACAAAGTGCCCATTAGAAGGAAAGTCACCATCGTCCCTACAAAAATTGCATGTGTTTGCCTAATGTTGCCAAGAGAAAGATGAGAACTTTTACGTAAATTGTAAAGCGAGAAAGCGAATTGCCCCCAAGAACCATCACAAAAGAAGCCCAAAAGACCGTCTTTTTTGAATCAGATTACAACTTTCAACGATTAGCCAAGAACGACACCTACCACCTTGCTCAAATCCTCCCAAATGCAGCTAAAAACGCTAACTTTGAGCAGGAAGAACCCCCCATAAGAAGCCTTTTTTATACAAGCAATTCAAATCTCCACAAGGACAGCACCAAAGCAACCAGCTCGACGCACCTCGATGCTCTTCACCGCCGGCTTGTTGAGACGCTTCAGGTGCCGGTGCATCCTCGCCGCCGGCGACCTCGCCGCGGCCGCCGCGGCGCACGAGAGGCAAATCACCGCCACCAGCAGGCACGCAACGCCGCGTGCGGTGGCCATGGGCGGCGCCTCGTCACACCTCCACCGCTCCTCCGCCTCCCTCCCCTCCTCCGGAGAAATCGCAAGAAAGCCCCTCTTTACCAGAGAAGCCCCTCGCCGGTGACCGCGCGGTCGGCTCCGAGGGCCGATTTGAGAATTTTGAAACAATGCGTGCGCGGGGTGGGAGTAATGGCTCGCTCACCAGTTCTTCTGGGGCGCCTCGTCGTCTCGGACTGGACTGCTATTGCTACGACGCTACAAGTGGGCAGTGAAGCGAGACCGGCTACTACTACTTACTGGGAAGAGAGAGAGCGCGCACTCTCTGCAACTTTGCCGTTTCCGAGCTTTACTTTTGGATTTCTGGACCAAATGTCCCTGCGTGATTCGAAAATTATTAGGGACACCGGGCGTACAACGTCCAGCCGGGGACCAACGGCCACTGAATCACTGATATGTGGGCTCAAAGAGATGGTTAGAGAGTTTTATGTATAGAGTAGTCTGTTTGGTTTCTTGAAAATATGATATAATTTTTGCGAGGCATAAAGTAGTTCTGCTCGATTTGGTGAAAAACATGTTGTATAATTTTTGTGAAGCATCGATATGTATACAAATGAAATATTTTTACAGAATGAACGATAAAAGAGTGGTTTTTAATCTCTCTACGGAATAATACGTGGCTATTTTAACTTTGCACAAAAATTGAGGAAGTGTAAACGGATAAAGCTACGATAACAAATGGCTTAAGTACCCTTTCATAATTGCTTTGAAAAGATGGAAGACGATAAGTAAATGACAACGAATAAATGCATACGAGAGATAGAATAAATAAAAATATGATAGCAAAAATGTCTATACATCATATATTTATAAAAATACTTCAAAGATTATGTCTTCAGTGTATAAAAATGATTAAACAAACTAGCAGGATTTAATTATCCTTAAGATATTACTTAATTAATAATGCCGTCGACCTAATGGTTGATCAAAATGTACGACCTTGCAAAAACGATTGACAAACACATTTGAATAGCACGATTAAATAATTAAGTCAGATCAACACGACTGTTTGTCCACTACCCCATACGATATGAACCTGATGATAAACCCTAATTGAGACGATTGAAACTTCTCACGTGATCTTTTGTAATTCTATCTTTACCTCAAAGTTGCAATGTGAGACGTTGCAAACCACACCTCACTGTTGATGTTTTTGACGTGTGCGTGCCGCCACTCCAAACGGCTAACCCATTTTTTCTCCGGGGGCTGAAGCGCGCGTACGGTTGGTAATTTCCTTCATCTGGGTAGGAGGTGGGCCCCGCCAGCTCTGCCCACTGCGGCGCCGCATCGGGCCGGGCCCCGGAGACACGTCCCGTTCGCTCCCGTCCCCACCCCCACCCGCGGCCACGTGGGAGCAGCCTCGCGCGCGTGCTCTTGGATCCGACCGCGCTCACTGGTCTGTGGGGCCGAACACGGCGGGACCCACCCGCCATTGGCGCGGGCGTATTAGGACGCGTGACCTTTTCGCTAGCTTTTGCTTTTGGTGCGTGTGAGACGAGGAGGAGCGTGTCGCGGTGCGGGCGTAGCATTTGGATCCGGCCGGGCGTGCGCGATCTTCCGCGACCGAACGCATGCACCGCCTAACGACAGGGTCCAACTTCAGGGCACGTCGCACCGCCTAGCAACGGGTTGTAGGGCAGGTACGATGCACGATAGACTAGATAAGTGGTCTTAACAGACAGCGCCTCACGTAAGCTGAGAGTTTTTTTTTTTCTACCTAAAATGGTACTGCTGTGCGATGAAATAGCACAGATAGCTCGCCCGCAAATAAATAGTACGCTAGGAGTTTTTTTTCTGTTCTAAAATGGTACTATTGTGTGATGAAATAGTACAAATAGCTCGTCCGCAAATGAATAGCAAGAATAGTATCCATATCGTGCTTAAAAAGCCACGGGAGGGAGCCTATTGTATGCCCACCGCATGATAGACATCTAAGTCTTGATGAGCGCGCAATAGACCACTTGCCGCTCGGTAGACATGTGACAAGACACTTGTCGCTAGATGGGCGTGCGATAAACTCTCTGTCATGGCTTTTAAACGCGACACGAGTGTTATTTTTACTAATTCGTTTGTAGATGTACTATTTTTTTTTTTTTTGTTGTTATTTGGCCTACGGAACAATGTCATTTAAGAAAGAAAGAAACTGAGCCGAAGACACCACGCAAAAAAAAAAAAAAACATACGTTGCGATGGGTCCACGGTCATATTTGTCTTTCAGCCCTTTTTCATAGCATCCCTTATATTTTTTAATTCAAAATTTTGTCCACAATTTTACTCAAAGAACCCTGGAAGAATAAAACAAATTACAACCAACAGACCTAGCCCACCCGCCAAACAACTGTTCTTCTTCTTCCTCTACCAAATCAGCATATCTCCTCTATCTCTCTCTCTCTCTCTCTCAATGCCGTCGCCGCTCGGCTCGCCGGAGAAACCCACCGATTTAACCGGATCTCACTGCCTGCACACTGCTCGCCGACCACCGCGGCCCTTGCCGCTCGCCGTCCGCCGCCGCCCACACTGTCGTCGAGCAAAGGAAGGGAGAGGGAGGGGGAGATGGGAAGGAGTGGCACATGGGTGGGGCCCACAACTGTCACACAAGCTCCTGCTCCCTCCGCAAGCTAGTCTGACACACTGCAAGCGTCTACTCCAGGTGTTGAGGCTAGTGTCCAGCGTGTAGAGTTGTACATGCCCTTCGCGTGAAAAAGCTAGCTCAGGACATGTACAACATGGGGACGTGTCTGAACCGATATCTCACCGGTGCTAAATTTTTTTTAACAACATATAGCACCTTCTATCTCTAAAATAGAATTCATAACCAAATAAAATATCATATATTTTTCTTTTACAGTGCTTTCTCTCTCTATCTCTCGCGTCATTTACAAATAGACCCACGATATACTCGTGCTAGAAATATTTATGCTAGCACCCGATGGCTTCACTGGCTTGGCTTGCTCCAAGGACTAGCACTGTGCCACAAGTCCAGAACGCTAGCTAACACCGTGGTCTTAGTAAAGTCATTAACTACAGACCATGCTTAATTCTTTTGCAGCACTAGGAGTACTTTTTTCTATAATGACCTGCATGCAAAAACATTTACCGGTCAATAATGTGGAGCGTGTTTGGATGCATACATGAAAAAAACTTACCTGGACGGAGAGCATCCCTAGGTGCTGCCGAACACCTAGTTGGTTGGAGCATGGATGCGTATGCCTGGTAGGCTAGATGCCAGGCCCAGGCGCTAAATTTGGTCGCTTGGCTCCCAGGCTTGTGCTGCGTTGTCAGCTAAGTGAGATTAGACGTTAATGAACCGTTTTCATACTATTTATTTTCAAACTATCTCAAGACGTTATTTTTAAACCTTATATTTTCTCTAGGTCTTCAACCAAACACCACATCTCTAAACTTGACTGGCCAAGCAAAAATTATCTACTTTCTAGGCCACCTCTGACACTCGATTTTTTTTGGGTATAGAACTTAGGTCTCAATCCAAACAAACCCATAAAGACTAACAACTTATATATATGTTTACTGGTTTAAAAAAAAACTTATATATAGATTTTGGGGGGAAACTGGTTGATCTTGCATGATAGTTCTTGCCGGACACGCTCTCGATTTTGTATCGAGTTACTTTAGACATCAACATTGTAAAAACTAGAGATTTATTTTTCTAGACAGACTAAAAAGTACGTTTACGAGCGACACAAATTATTTTGGATGTTGTAATGGAAATCGTTACCAGATGGTGTCTTTGAATGACACTCGACGGTAGGATCCACTTACCGGCGGATGTTCGTGCGACCCCATAAAACAAACTTTGTCCGTACAGTCGGCACTCCATATTCAAACCGTGCTTGTTCCGGACATTGTTCGGATGTTTTTCGCTTTATTACTGTGTCGATGGCTGAGAAACCACCCATTTTTAATTCAATCGTCAGCAACAAACTCTACTTTCTAAACTAAATCAGCCCACTTACATCCCTTATAATTTAACCCAAACCAATCCACACGACATTTCAAAACAAACCAACTCACATGACATTTCAACTCAAGCGAGCCTAACCCATTCCTCTATTATGGTTTGAACTCATTTTTCCAACCCGTTTCAACCCAAACCACACCGACGAGGACAGAAGGAGAAAGGGGTGGAGGAGCCAACGAGCGAGATGCATCTTGGATCTAGCCTACCTAGGGCGGGGGAGACCGGCATCGGTGCCACGGGTGACCGGCATCAACTTCGGCGACGTTAGCTTGGGCATCGTCGTCCAGCTTCTTCCCCGTTGACGCCTAGGGTGACCGGCATCGGTGGCGCTAGCTTGGGCAGCCTAGGTTCGCGTGGCAAGTAGAAATAAGAGGTTAGTCAATACTAACAAGGCGGTTATCCCCACCGGTACTAACAAGGCGGTTATCCCCATCGGCCGCCGAGCTTGCATGTTTTATGGCAGCGTGGCATGTAGAAATCAGAGGTTAGTCAGTACTAACAAGGCGGTTATTGTAGGTAAAACACGAGCACACGTTAATTGTAATGCTCGTGGGGCACTGCCCGCCACCGTGCCACGGGGTTTGTTGGTTGGTGCGTTGTGGAGGCAGTAACAAGCAGCACATGGTTAGGGATAGAAATGGAGCCCCATTCCTCATTCCCTGACGGTGAATTCACCCATTAGGAGATGGGGATGGAGTTATTTCTTCTCCCACGAGGATGCTCATATAAAAATACAATTCTCCATCGGGTGAAGAGGGGATGAGGCCATTCCTCTGCTATCCATATGGGCCCCCGATATGACATGTAGACCACTAGTTCACTACCGCACAACCCGATAAGGCGATAGTCTGATAATCTTTTTTTGCATCATTTACTTTCCAGATGCTAATTAATCAAAAAATATTATCATTTTAGGATTACATGTGAATATTCATACTCATTTTATAGCATTATGGATCTTATTTCCTCTTCTTTCGGGATCCAACTTTCGGGTATGGGTCCCCGTGAGGCCCCGATAACCCGATAAGAACGGGGAGCGAGGTGAGAATAGCACCCGAGAACGAGAATGAAGACGGAAACAAAAAAAATTCTATCTCTCAAAGATGAAAATGTTCCACCACTCCCAACGAAAAATACCCCGTTGCCATCCCTACACACGGTGAATGCAGCCCGGTAAAGCTACGATCGGTCGCCCCACGACCGGATCTTAACAGTCTTGGTACGGGGTAAAAATAACATGCTAAACAGAAGCCTACAAAATTTATTTAGGAGTAGTAGTACCACGTGCGGTCCTCGTCTCATGCGGGCCCCACCTGTCAATAGACCCCCGCTTTAGGACAAGCTTGGATGTTTCAGGCCCCTAGCCTGATTGATCCAGCAAGAATGGCGCAGCACGGTAAACCAGTAAAAAAGAGTTTTCACTCTCAGGCCGCGGCAACACGGCGGGGCGGGGCGGTGCTGGAGAAGAGGGGCGGCGCCGTGGTGGAGAGAGGGGGCCGGATAGGGAGGGGGGCGGCGCCGTGGTGGAGAGAGTGGGCCGGCTGCAACAAGCACATCTGCCCCACCTTAATACCAGATGTGTATTAAGTATTGCAGATATCCTTAACCTTAGCTCAAGCTTCAGACCACAGTAATAAACTCACTTCGCTCAGATATTATTTCGATATATATATAGTGGCATTCGCTTGATCTGCAAGCTGAAGCGCTATGTAAAATAAAAGCATAGCCACGGCAACAAAGGGAATCAATCCTGTCCTGGCGAGGAAGACATCCATTGCTCTTTTGCTCCTCGCTTTCCATGCACAAGCACTCGAAAGAAACCATTCTTTCCTACTTACTTTCATGCTTCTATTATTTCCAAACAAGACAAGGGGGTTACCAAAAGCTAGTGATGCTCTGTACAGATGGTCACTTCCCAACTATGAGAACCGAATCATTGCCCTACCTCACCACTACCGCACCAAGGGCACAAGCTTGTGTGGCACAAAAGTGGAGGTCACTAGTAACACAAGCACCAAGATCAAATTGGATGGATACACATGGATGTACTTCATTTCTTTGTTAACATCAGGGCTTGGAGACAAAGCAGCCTACATACAAGTTGGAGCTAAGGGACTCATTCACACGTCAGCTTAGGCTGTGACATGCCTGGCATAGCATTTGGCAATGACACCCCAAGTGAGAACAGGGGAGAAGTCATGGGCACAATTCAAAGACGTTCACGTAGGGTGTGTTTGGTTCCTGTATCATGTTGGCTCGCACCCGTGTATACAACCGCGCGCGTGTTTGGTTCCTTGTATCGCACATCTGGCCAGGCCACGCTCGTGCAAAAGAGAGCCCCAAGCCAGGCCCGACACAAACGCGCTTTCCGAGCTTCGCTCGCGAGCCAGGCCGAGCGCGTGCAGCGAATAGCCCTGCTTGGCCCTCCGCGACTCATCCGCCTGCATCCGCGCGTGCATCCATCCAGCGCCAGGTTACCTCCAGCGTCTTGCCGCCTCCGCCTCCGGTTGCTCGCTTCGCCGCCTCCACCTCCGCCTCCGGTTGCATCCGCGCGTGCATCCATCCAGCCTGGAGTTATTGCGGCGCCTCGCCGCCTCGCCTCCGCCGCGCCGCCGCCTTTTTAACACAGCCGCATGGTGCGGGGGGTGGGTAGTAGATCGCAGCGCAGCGGAGATGGGCAGAGGAGAGACCGATCGATGGCGCTCACGCCGACGTGGGTGGTGGCCGCCGTGTGCCTCGTCATCGTCGCCATCTCCCTCGGCGCCGAGCGCCGCCTCCACCGCCTCGGCAAGGCACGGCTTCCAAACTGCTCCCTTAGCTTAATTGCTTTCCCTTCCTTTGCAGGAATTGATCTCGAATTTGCTAATTTATTGCTACTAGTTTCTGCTGCCAATGTGGTTTGCTTCCTCTGTTACCAAGTATACTAAGTAGATGTTCATGCCAACATCGACACGGTATTGTTTTTTAGTTATATGCTAGTGAAAATTGTATAAAAAAATGTTAAGGAAGCACCTTGATACCGGATATATTAGTATTTTCATGTAATGGAGTAGCTTTCAGGAGACTTTTTTTAATTGAATTAGCGGTGTTTGGTACTAAGACATGGGTTTCTAGACTTTCACTAGTGTGTGGCTTAAGTTCATCTAATCATGTCATTTCGGCACCGTTTTTTGTATGGCTTTACTGTTGTATGGACATGAGTGAGACACTTGGAGGCTTGTAAAGCTAATTTCAAAGATTAATGACCTAAATGAGACAACTGGATAAGGGCCTTTGGTGCAATTTACTCTGTAGAAAATAGCGTTTGAGCCTTGCAAATGTCCAAAGTAGTAATAGCTATTTGGGTTTGCCTTCTACTGAAGTTTTCTTCTATCCTTGGGCAGCTGCTGAAATACAATGGGCAAGAAGCAATGTTTTCAGCCCTGCAGAGAGTCAAAGAAGGTACCATCTATCATTATCCAAGTACTTAATTAGATTGCTGTGGAACTTTTTATCTGTTGGATATCACGGCCAATTTTCACCTCATTTCTTGTGCGCATTATTGCTACCACAACCTGAAGACACCGATCTTGTTCATCACCTGTATATGTGTTAATTTTCCCCTCAGAAACTTGAATGTACGTAATTAATCTGAAAAGAAGCATCAGATATCAACTGAAAAAATGTTTCATGACATAGGGAACAAAATACTTCATGCTAGTTACTCTTGTTGAATAGTACATTAGTACTGTTTCGTCACTGCCTGATCTTTGTTGGTTACTTGTGCAGAGCTGATGCTTCTGGGTTTCATTCCTTCCTCCTAAGCGTCTTTCAAAATTTTATCAATCACATTATTGTATGAGTTGCTTGAACCTGCTCTTGATTTTGAGCTTTGATATGGTGATCTATATGTTGAACTGATGACCACTTTTGTTTTGTAGGATCTCTCATGCCACAATGCTTCAGATGTTCTTAAATATGCCTTTGCCTTGACATGTTAGGTGCTCCTTGGCTTTCGGATGCTGCTGCATTTGAATAAGTTGACTTATGGACACCATTATGTCACTGTCTTTTTTGTCGGAGTATCAAACAAAATGAGTTTTTTTTTTCTATTAGAAACGGCATATCCCGCATTGAGAGTTACCATTATGTCCGAATTTCTGGTGGTGTTGGTTCCCTGCCTGTAACTAAGTCAGAATTAGTCTAACTTTGTACATGGTCAGTTTTGTTTCCCTTTGTACATGGAGATTGGACTACTATGAATAAGCGTTCTATCTTGATTTTGTACATGGAGCTTGGACTACGACCGGTTTCTCTATTTCTCTAGTGGTTCTGGTTCTGTCAATTGTAAGTCAAGGTTAATTAGTCTAATACTTCAATGATCTAATCTGAATCTAAGTTGCCTTCCCAAAAAAATACAATCCAAACCCAAATTCGTAAAACTTACTACTACCTTGTATGCTCTATTTGGAACAAAGGTCTTCTTGTCTCCTATGAAATTTCTGCGAATCCAATCCAAATTCAAAAAATGTTACCTTGTAATTGAAAACCCACCAAATCATCGATGAACACAGTCTTTAGCCAGTTTTTCATCCTAATAACACATACTACTACAGGGGTATTTTTACCTCCGAATACAAGAGGTGATCACACACTCCCACATGCAGGCAACCAAATAACCCAAATTTGCATCCAGTCATGCGTCCGCTTCCTAATGCAGCTGACCAAACAACGTCTCAGTACAGCCTGATCTAACAGAAACAGCCAACCAAACAACCTCTCTTACATCCACTCAGCCTGGCTAGCCCTAGCCTGGATGACCCGTACGGGACAGGCTAGGGATATGCAGGCAACCAAACACACTCATAGTTTCCCCCCAGTGAGCAAAGCTGGCAGGTTTGTCCAGTTATGCCAAAGCAGCTAAACAGTAAACACAGGGGCAGGCATCCTTTTTCAGTCTTCGTACCATCATTAATTTATGCCAAAGCAGCTAAACAGTAAATACACAGGGCAGGCATCCTTTTTCAGTCTTCCTATCATCATTAATTTATGCTTTAGATCAAAGCTTCCTGCAGCACACTTGAATAAGTCAGCATGCATGCTCGGATGCTCCTACTCCACAGGAATAGATTTTGCTTCGCAAGCAAAGATTCATGTACACATATGGTCATGCTTTGAATTGTTCACAGTTTCTAACCTAGCTTGTCCGGATACCCGATACGGATACTGGATATGTCATTTTTTCTAAAACACCGATACGGTGATATACGTGTGTATATAATAAAAATAAAAAATTACAGAAATTAATGAATTATTATAAGGAAATGCGAATCTAAGAATACATTAATAATGATGTAGCCAAGTGCTTTTTTTTCTCTAGTTCTCCCTCCTTATTGTTAGCCTTACACAAGTTCTCGCTCCCAGGGAGGGGGTCGGGAGTGGGAGCGGTGGCCAGGCGCAGGGGCGCAAGGGAGGTGGCCGGGAGTGGGGCGACGGCCTAGCGCGGGGGCAGTGGCCGGCAACTAGACGCGGGGTTGGGGTCAAGCAGAATAGAGAGTGAGAGGAGAGTGAGAGAGTATCAGGGTCAAGAGTAAGGTGCCGTGTGTTTAAATTGGGTTAGGGTTCAAAGGTATTGGGGAAAGGTATCAATGAGTATCCGAATTATTTTTTTTATTTGAAAAAAGAAAAACCAGTCAATATGTCTCCGATGCCTAACCGAACGTATCGAAGCGGTATCCATATCCGAGGCAGTATCTAATATGGTACGCGAGTTTTCGGAAGTTTCCGCGCAACGCAGTTTCTAACAGCTGCTAAGTGCTACCATTGCGTTGCTAACAGCTGCTAAGTGCTACCCAGCTATAGTCTGCTTGTCCTGACAGAGATGTATTCCATACAAATCACTCATTGCATTTATTATGATATTATGCCATCCAAATCATATTCTCCACCACCGGCCATTATTGAAAAAACAAACCACCAACCAAGAACATGCATTGATCTACAACTCTATAAACTCTACGGCCACAGTTTTAAACTTTAAATAAGCACCTTTCTTCTGAGCAGCAGCATCCAGGGGATTGCATGGCCTATGGGCTATAATCTCATTTAATTGAGAGCTTTCCTGTGTGTGGTTGAGTTGCCAAATCAATTGTCTCACCAAAATGATAGCCCGTGCTTTGTACCAGGCACAAGCATATATAATTGGTGGTACGTGTTGGACATGGGTCCATTCTATCTATCAGAATGTGTCCCATGCATCAGTGTGGCGGAGCCAGGATTTTTGGGACAGGTGCGGATTTAGAAAATTCTTGTTTGATTGAACAATTCAATGTACACACTAATAAAAGTCACATAAACTTGAATAACAAATTGTGGTCTGAAATGCTAATTAGGGATGCAAATATGATTCTCAACGTGTAGATCGAATTTATATTTTAAATTTTGTGGCATGATATATTATATTATAACCTATCTATACAAAAATTTTCATCATCATTTGAATCGTTTTTTGGCGGATAAGCACCGGTAGCACGGAATATGGCGGGAGCACTATATATGTTCTCCCTTGTCCACCAGTGTCACCACTGGACCTTGCAACCTCAGCAATTATTTTTTTCTCCCAAAATTGCACCAAATAGGTCTCCATTTCATGAGTTCCAAGCTCTAAGGCAAGGTTAACTCTCATGCACGATACCCACAAATTTAACAAAAAGCTTTAAGCTTGAACACAATGAGATCCCTAGACCCTAGTTCCTCTTCTCATTTCTCTTCAGGCTTCAAACAGAGAACTGAAAGAGGTATAAGATCACCATTGAATCATAAATTGTAAATTGACCTAAGGCCAGAACGGCAGAGCCCCTATTGGACAGATATATCGCTTGCCCGTGAAGCAATTAGCTGCCTAGGAGATCTCTAGGTTCCAAAGCAGAGATTAATGGCTGTTGTCCACAAGACCGGAAGTGGCCAAGTCTTAGCAGGCACACGCAATAAAGGAGCCATGGCTAAAGGCTGGTGTTACTATGGTACTACGACTAGCCTTCCCATGGTAAGCAGAGGTCCATGGGACCACACGTGTTCACGGTCCATGAGGACACATGTGCCGAGATTGGTCACACTTCCACACGCTCACAACAAGGGCCTCTCTTAGTCTCTTCCTCTAATCGGTTTGAGCTTGAGCAGCTAATGAAAAATGTGAAGGCTACATTTCAACAGCAGCAAATCAATTGTGGATAAATGGAAGAGAAGGACTTGTCGTCTAACACTCTAACCTGCTAATACAATCCAAAAAGATATAAACTAGACCGATTATGGATAATGGAAAGAGGGAAAGCCAGTCTTTAACAGCCTATGATTTTTTTTTGTGACTGTTAGATACTCCTATTTAGATAGTGATAGATGTACACACACTATTGTGGAATATTGGGAGTAATCGAAACAGAACAATATAAAGAAGCTGCGTCATACACCTTAGTATAGAGATGGAAGCATGTGTACCTTTATGGAGTCTGGAGTAAATTCAATCTCTTGCCTCTTCAAGGCTTGAAGACGATAAAGCTGGTATATCCGACGACAGTAGAGCTGAAAAGGGGAAATGAGATAAAATTTCAGTGACCTTGATAATTGCTCACAACAACAAGGGTGAAACGTTTTCACTGTACCAGAACAGAAGCACAGAACTCACATGCAATGGCACAGGATAAGATCCCCCACCTCTCTCCCTCTCTCTCTCCAGCTCAGCTGCACCACCTTGCCCATACATATTCTCTGACTAGGGGAGACAAAATTCCATAACAACAACCAAACAGGTCATTAGATGCGTCATAAAATTTTGACTAAACATGATAACTGCCAAAAATACAATGTCGAATCATCACAGAATAAGTGCTTCTGACTAAAACCCACTTCCCTGAAGGAAGCACGATAAAAGGTTTCTGTTCTGAGAGATTCTCCTTGTCTTCACAAAAACATGGAATTCCTGAAGAAAAAGTTTTGAGAGTTTTACAAGCACATCACCTGTTTTCTTACCAACATTGATGGCGACCGGATAAGGAGTAACAGATCGTAGTATAGAAAGCATGGAACATGCCTTTACTTAGAAATCGACATGGCAGAGAGCACAGCTGTAATCCATCACACAGCAGAAGGTTTCCTTTATAGCTGAAAAATGACAAGATGATAGATCCATTTCCTTGTACTGTCCTGGGAGAGAAAGAGGTCCTAAATACCAGTGTACTTCCCTACAAAGAAAGGAGGGAGGAAACTTCACACTTGCTGTGTCGTCACTCATCAAGTAACAACAGTGAGACCTTATTGTTTCCATATAGGAAGACAACCGTCTTCAATTCAAATATGGAATTGCATTTCAACTTTCATCTACAAAGGTGGCATTTCATCACCACTACTTGGTGATGAGTTGCACCATATAATACAATGCAATTGTCAATATCGACAATTTCAACCAAATTTTCATCTATCAGCTATCCTTTTTATAGAGCCTCCGACCCGTGGGTTATTAACACTGATCATCCTCCTCAGAATGCTAGCTCCTGAGAACCACGAGATTGAAGGGCGAGTGGCTCTGCGTGAAATACCACAGGCAAGTGTTCAATCTTTTGCACCTGAAGACCCAAGTACTCTCTTCCAGAGCCTTATTCCTAAGCAACCTGAAACAGACAGGAATCAGAGATGGATGGAGGAACCTACAAGTTTAAGATTTTTCAATCCTGGGGCGCTTATTCTAAGAAATGTGTCGTAGTGAGAAGACTAGACAGTAAGAAGTGGGGACCCCTCGTACAGATGAGACGAGGGGGCTAAACAGTGGTTCGGCTTTTTTATTGATCTCTCTCTCAAGTTACAAAGTAGAGAGCTATTTATAGCTTCCCAACATGATACATGGAAATACATACATACCTCTACAAAAGTACATTAGCCTTAGGGGTAGCAGTGGTCTTTTCCGTGTCCTACGCTGTAGCCTCCGTGCACGATGCACCCTTGTGGACATGGTCTATCTTTAGGGGTGCGTCTGTCTCATCGCTCTTGTGGACCCCGTATTCACCGACGGTCCTTTGTCGATTTCCTCGCGAGGCACCTTCGGCCTCGCCGAGGGTTCGGATCCTCCGGGGTCTTCGGTCCTCCGAGGCTTCGGATCCTCCGAGGGGTCTTTGGGATGCCTCCGAGGGGTCTTCTGATGCCTCAGGGCCCTGGCCTTCTCCGAGTATATCTTTGGAAGGCCCTTCGGCAACCGCAGTCACGGTCGTGGGCCGATGGGCGCCCCACGGCTGCCCTCGCGGCCGAGGTATGCTTCGCCATGGTTGAAACCGCGCCGCTCTCCTCTGTAAGGTCCAGCACATCGCCCTCTGCCGCGGCGGCGGTGTTGATTGCGGCGGGTCCTTCTTCCTTCTGGCGTGTTACCCGCAGGTGGTTGGGTTCGGGCGCCGTGCGCGCTAATAACGCTGGCACGCTGGGCTGCGGTGGATGGCGGCCGCGACGACACGCGGCAACGGGCGCCGGGGCGCGCCGTTATTGGTGCGCCATAATGGCATTGTTACGCGCACGGCCGCGCTTATCGCTAACGACGGCGCTTGGGGCGCCGCGGCGCCGTTACTAATGACGCGTGGTGCCCGCTGAGCTCCCCGGATGGCTATAAGTAGCCACCACCCCCTTTTGCGGGCTTATGTCGCTTGCTTACACCGCTTTTTCAAACGCTTGCGCCGCTTGTCGTTGTAGTTTTCGCGAGATGACGGCGAGGCAAGGATGCCGCGAGAAACGCCTTATGCGAGTGACCTAGGAGGTCGACGCTGATTTGAGGCATTGCTCCGACGCCGTGGAAGAGGCAAGTCGAGAGCGCGAGAAGGTTCGAGTTCCTAACGAAGACGGCGGCCGCCCCGCCGACGAGGCGGTAGTTTTCGCTGCTTTTCGGACGGCGATAATCCCGTGTGTGAACTCGCAGAGATGTTCGCACTGATGGCGTGGAATCAGGCACAACTTACCCCAACTCGATTGTAAAGTTGGGGTCTTCGAGCGATGCTTCGAGCCGCCGGCACTGCACGAGGCTCGCCTCTTCGCGTTTGCACGCACGCGCTGCACCAAGAAGAATAGCGACGATGAGACGATGAACTTGGCGTCACAATTTCACCGAGGTCGCTACGCTAATGTACCTACCGCCGGCGGCGCGGAACAGCGGGAGACGGCCCGACGCGAAGATGGTTCTACCACACCGCGCCGGGGATGGCTCGCCGCGAGGTGGTTCGATATGCCTTATCGCCACGGACATCGAGCCAACGAGAGAGAGGAGCCCATTTGCGCCTCCTTCCGATGTGACGAGGCGATTCTCCACACGAGATTTGGGCGAGGAGTTTTGCGCTTCGGCCTTTGGCCGCTGGCGCGGATCGAAGTTGAACGGCATCACGGCTCGGGCACCCCACCCATACGCGGTGGAGCACGAAGGTATAACTTTTGGTCGGGCGCCGGATTTTGGGCGTGGCCGACGCTTCGTGGCTAATGTTTTGTTTGTCGCAGTGTTGATTGCCGAGGCAAGCCGCGGCGCGAGGTGCTTCTACCATACCGCGAGGAGCATGCGAGGCGTGTCCGTTGCGCGAGGGTTTCGCTGAACCGGCGATCCTTCCTGCTCGACTTGTTGAACGGCCGACCGGAGGCCAAGAAGAAGAAGCGCGTCTTGCCGGCCGAGGTTGAGGGGTCGCCGCTTTTTGTGGCCCTTCGCGGTTGCCGCGCCGCGACGTTGTCACGATCCGCTGGCCGAGGATCGCAGCGATGCTCAAGAGGCCGGCGGGACCTCTGCCGGCCGGAGCTCGGTTCCAGATCGAACGCCGATCCTCCTGCCACGACGCTGCCGAGCGCGAGGAGTCCGGCCAGGTGGCCGAGCGAACCGCCGCAGCGCGCGCGGCGCGTTGGCTCGCTTAATGTTGCTCGCCAGACATCGACGCAGTCGTCCGCCGAGCACGCCGTCGAATGTCTACGGGGCCGATGTCATGACGAGGTGCCACCTACCCGGTGCCGCGACGGTGAGTTGTTACCCAACGAAGTTGTTTTGGCGATTTTTCTTGATGCCGATGTTTTTAAAGGCTTCGTTATTCGCAAATGGATGATGTCATGCCGGAGACGGGTCGGGCGGGAAGGTTCTCGCCCGCGGTGTCCGGCGAGGGCGGTGTCGTGGCGGCTTGCCAAAGCGAGCGTGGCGCCGCCACTTTTCGCACGGCGGACGGGTCCCATGTGCCGTAGGCCGACAAGCATGCAGGAAGCCGCCGCAGTTTGCGGGTCGTGGCGGATTTTGCCGCCGCCATCGCTTCGCGAGCTCTTTGCGCGATGACTTTGCCCGACATGCTTTGAGGCATCGAGGCGAACGCCGCAAGGTATGTTTTTTGCACCCGCTAAGCCGCCTGCTTGCGCAGTAACCTCATGCTAGCGAGGCCCTAAACGGTGACATCGCGCCAAAGCCGCCGAGATCCAAAAGCAGTCGAGGATGGGCACGGCGCCGTCGAGGTGCTTACCGCGAGCGGACGCTGGTCCTTCGCATGCAAGCCTTGGAGGAGCAAGTAAAGGGTCCGCGGCGAAGGCGCGCTACCGAAGAGGAGGTTCGCACCGAGCGCGAAATGCCGACCGCTGGACTTGCCGCTGGCGCAGCCATGGAGGCCGCCGAGGGTGCCGTGGCCGACGCTGGTGCCGCCCCGCCGAGGTGCCATCGCCCGGAGATGGACATCACCTTCCAGCCGCCTTGAGCGCGGCCGGCGGCGTTTGTCCGCCGCCGCGCGCGATGGTGACCATTGTGCGGCGGTCGCTTGGTCCGCGACACTCGCCTCCTCGACAAGGCCGGCCGCACCCATATCGATGGCCTTGCGGCGCCGTCGCGCGGCGACTCCCGAGGAAATCGCGCCGCGAGGAACCGCACGAGGAAGGCCGAGGTCCTGCTCCTGTGACCATCGTCCTTGCACCGGCCATGACGACGCAGCAGAGTCCTCGCGGCGCCCGACGCAGCCGAGGAGGCGGGCTGCCTCGCGGCGCTTCGCTAAGATGCATCGCGAATCGACAAGCTGGGTCCACCCCACACGATAAGGTGTGACCCCGCTTTAGGTTCTAGTTAGCATAGTGCCTTCGTAGTGTTTTTTTTGTTTTGGTCGCCCACTTTTGCTTTGCCGTAGGAGCGCTTGTACGAGGAAACCTCTTTTGTGTAAGACCTCGCTTTAAATGAAATATTTGGACAATGGCGTGATTTTTTTTGTTTGGAATCGCGCTCGTATGCTAAGGGCGAAGGGTTGCTGGTCAAGCGAGCGACCGGACGGGGTCCCCCTCCGTCCGAGGCTCGAAGCATTAAGAGGGGCGCCGGCCGCCGAGGCACCAAGAATGAGCGGGCGTGTTGTCCGCTTGGCCTTTGCGATTGTGCTATCGGGAGCCGCTTATCATGGCGCTGGCGGCAAGTTGAAACTAGCGAACCTCGCTGGTTCCATGCGGAGTTCCATCGCGTTCGTAAGAGGAAGCGCGCCGAGGCGCCGAGATTCGCATTTCGAGGCGCCGCAGGCGACGATCGCGCAAGCCGTGCCGATCCTTGCGTCGGTGCCGAGTCGCCTCCGCCGCTGCTGAGTGACAAATTTCGAGTCCTCCTGATGAGCTTGAAGCAACGCAAAGGGAACTAGCGAGGCCGCCGCATCCGGCGCTTGACGAGGAGCCGCTGGAGCGGGCTACGACAGGAGGAGCGGGACTTTGTCCCGTAAGTGTACCGATATTGTAATAATTTTGTTTTTCTTTTTTCACGGACTTTGTTGTGTGGTTGAGATATGCTAAATAAAGATCGAGTATAACTTATCCTCCAAATGTAGTAAAATGATGGCAGGGGCGTAATTACCGCGTGTAGTGCGTGGATTGCGCTTTGTGGATAGGGCTTCACTGCCTTGTTTTATAGGACCGGCCCGTGGAACCTCGTGTGCACCGGGCCAAGGCCATGCGCGGTGTCTTATTTTTATACACCGGTCCTCTGGGACATCACAGCACCGGCCAAGGCCATGCGCGGTGTCTTATTTTTATACACCGGTCCCCTGGGACATCGCAGCACCGGCCGAAGGCCATGCGTGGTGTCTTATTTTTATACACCGGTCCTCTGGGACATTTGCACCGGCCAAGGCCATGCGCGTGTCTTATTTTTTTATACACCCGGCCCTCTGGGGGCCTCGGTGTGCACCACTGCGATTTTTTTTATATTGCATTGGCACAAAATGCGCAAAAGAGATTTACACATGATCTTACAAAACCACCCCCTTCGATTCTTTTATGGGGTTGGTTTTTGTCCTGGCACGCAATGGGATTGTTACAATGTTGTGCTGTGGGGTAGAACTTTCTGAGACTCTTGCGCTCCATGTGTGGTCGAGCCGCCCTTCGAGTGTAGCTATGTGGTAGGATCCTGCCCTTGTGCTTTGTGTGATAATGTAGGGTCCTTCCCATTTAGACTGCAGCTTGCCGACTGTCGTTGGGTTCGCCACCCGCTTCAGGACCATGTCTCCTTGTGCGAGGGGGCGAGCCCGAACTTTCTTGTTGTATGCCCTCGCGACGCTTGCTGTGTACCTTGCCATGTTTGATATGGCCTGCACGCGGTGTTCTTCGATCAGATCTAGGAAACTTCGCGCCTTCCTGATTGCTCGCCATTTGCTCGAGGACTTGGTGGTGAGTTCTAGCAGGGTCATTGCTTCGCCAAGACGAGCTTGAACGGGAAAACCAGCTGCCCTAGTTGGCGGCACGGCGCCCACAAGGCTTTTTGTAGCTCTTCTGCCATAGACCTTTGGCGCACTCCACCAGCGCTTGTTGAGACCCGCCGATATGTTGCCGTTTGCCCTTTCGACTGCTCCATTTGACTCCGGGTGTCCGACGGATGCGAAACATATGGTGACCCCCAATCCTTCGCAAAACGACCTAAAGGTCGCGGAGTCGAACTGTCTGCCGTTGTCAGTGACTAAATCGCGAGGTACTCCGTACCTGCAGATGATGTTCTTCCGCACGGCTACCGGGTCGCCGTCGTTATTTTTGGTACTGGCTCAACTTCTATCCACCTTGAGAAGTATTCGATGGCTACGAAGGCAAAGCGCAGGTTGCCTTTTGCCGCTGGGAAGGGGCTGATGATGTCGAGGCCCCATCTTGCGGCGGCCATACAGCGTAACGGCCGCGGAAGCGGGGCGCCGGTTGTTGCCGCCCATTGGCACCCTTGGCAAAGGCCGACGGCGTTGTGCGTCGCGCAGCGCCGCTGCAGAGAAGCCTTGTTCGAAAGCTTTGGCGACGATGCTCGTGGGGCTCGTGTTCCGCAGCCCTCGTATTTCTTTGAGGAGGTGTCGCCTTCCTCCCGTGGAAATGCATCGCAGAGCGGGTGCAAACGCCTTTGTATAGGTCGCCGTTGATGAGGTGGTAATTCTGGCCTCAGATTTGAGGCGCTTTGCTTCTATCGGTCATCCGGCTCGCCGCTTGTCGTAAGCGACGGCGATGGTGCGTCAACTGCGGTGTCGATGTGTGCCACGTGGCATGCTTTTTCCGGTGATACCTTGGCAGTTCAAGACCGCCGCTTTATGGCACCTAGTGCCGCGAGCCCCCGGTGCTCCGATTGAGGCGTAGCCGCTTCTTCCGAGGCTGGTTTGTTGAGTATCTCATAGAAGACTTCCGCAGGGGGGTCGTTGAATCGCCATTTTTGCGTAGTCGCTTACCGCTTGCTTGCGCTTCCGGTATCGCTCAGATGTAGATACCGAGAACCTCTGGCGATGGCTCGATCGCCGCGAGGTACCGAGCCATTTCGGGTCCCTTGTTTCAATGTCTTGTCGGCGTCCCACCACGAGGCGCGAGTCACTTTTCACGACCACCGCTGGCTCCTAGTTGCTTCGCCACGGAGCTCTCAGAGAGAGCCTCGTATTCCGAGGCGTTGTTTGTTGTGGCGGTTGAGTCGCTACGCGCGCAGACACGCTCCGCCATCCGTGCGATGAGGATGGCGCCGCCCGCGCCTCGTGGCGCACTGTGAGCCGCGCATACGCACCCATGGTGTGTCGACGCAATGGTCGGTTGTTCCGCTTGGGGTCCATTTGGCTACGGTCGCCAATGATTGGGATTTGATTGTGCGCGGGCAAATGTGATGTCGAAGGCGCGAGCCCCGTGGCCCATTTGCCGACGCTACCGAGGCATCTTTGTTCCGCAACATCGAGCTAAGGGGTACGGCGTAGGTATTGTGATTGCATGTGCGAGGAAATAATGGCGAGCTTGCGCGAGGCCATCGGCGGGCGTATGCTAGCTTTTCCAGCCCGTATCTTATCTTCGCCTTGGAGTGCTTCGAGACGTAGTAGACGGTCGCCGTCCGCCTTCTTCTTGACGAGGACCGCATCGACCGCGAAGTGGATGCAATGAGATATAACAGAGCCGCGGCGCCGCCGGCCGCGAGGCTAGGTAGCCGGGCAAGGTATTCCTTGAGTTCTCGAATGCGTGTTGGCACTCTCCGCCCATCGAACGGTTCCGCGCCTCGAGGTCTTGAAGAATGGCGGGGCCCGCCCGCCGAGCGACAGAATCTACCGAGCCGTGAGGCGCCTCGTGAGCTTTTGTACTTCACGCGCGCATGGGTGGTTGCATTTCTTGTATGGCTCGATTTTCTCTGGTTTGCTTTGATTCTCTATTGAGACGAGGAATCCTAACACCTTTCCCGCTCGACACCAAGGCACATTTCTCGATTGAGCTTGATTCCTCCGCTCAAGGTCGCGCGAAGTTTCTTGTAGATCCCCGGGTGGAATTCGCGAGCTTGCTTTTACCACGATATCATCGACGATGCCTTGACGCCTCGCTGAGTCTGCTCGGCGAGGACCTTGTGATAAGGCGCGTAAATGTTGCCCCGCGGCTTCAACCCGGCGGCATGCGGGTAGCAGATGATGCCACGGGGTGATGAAGGCGCTTTGCTTCATCTTCTTTGGCCATGAAGATCCGGTGGTATCCGCAATATGCGTCGAGGAAGCTCATAAGCTCACACCCCGAGGCGGCGCCGACTAATTGGTCGATGCGCGGCAGGGAAAGTCGCCCTTAGGCACGCCTTGTTGAGGTCGGTGAAATCGACGCACACGCGCCATCGCCCGTGCTTTTTGGACGAGGACGGGTTGGCGAGCCATTCGAGTGTTTGATTTCGCGAATCATACCGCCGCGAGGAGGTTGGCTATCTCTTTTGCCGCTTCAGGCTCGTGTCATGCGCGAGAGCCGCTTTGGTGTTGCGTTTGGTCGATGGCCACCGGTGCTCGACATTATTCCGCCACGCCGGATGTCTTTGGGCTCCACGCGAAGATGTCGGCGTTGTCGCGTAGCACCCGAGGATGCCATCGTGTTCTTCCTTCGTGAGTTCTCGCCCGAGGCCACCATTTTCTCCGAGCATCGCCTCGAGGGGCACCCTTGAAGTCGCCCTTCCGCTTGCCTTCGGCCCATTTGCCGACCGAGTTCGCTGTGGCTCTCGCCGTTGTCTCGATCGCGTGGACGCGCCGAGCATGCGGCCCGGCCCATTTCGGTCCCATGAGCGAGATGTTGGTTGGCTCAGATTGTAATGACGCCTTCATGCGCGGGATCTTCGCATAAGTAGTTGTGATGCGCTATGGCGCCGAAGGTGTTGAGGTGGCCTTCCGAGGATGGCGTTGTATCGATATGGCATCTCGACAACGCCGAAGGTTATTGTTTCCGCGGCGGCGCTCGCCGCCGCCGAACGTGACGGTAGGCACCGCCCCAAAGCCGCGATGTGCCTTCCGCCGGCCCACCAGCCGGGATGCCCGACGGTGATAAGCGATCTGGGATCATCATTTTGTCGGGCTTCTACGGCAGAGGAGGTCCGCCAAGCTCCCGCCATCCACGAGGACCCGCCTTACTTCGCAGCTGGCGATGTCGGGCGAGATAACGGCGGGTCCTCGATGTGAAGTGTATACCCCGCGCCTCGCCCGAATGTTAGCGGGCACCTCGGAGTAGCGAGGTGGCAGGAGGCGGGCTGGTGGCCACATGGTGGATTTGCCGCACGTAGGCGCGCGTTGTCTCTTCGATGCTATGCCCACGAGGATCCGCCATGATCATGTTGATGATCCTTCCGGTTGGCCCGCCGTGGCCGCTTTCTATGCGCGCGGCGGTAGTAGGGTCGGGCGATTCCCGCTTCCTTTCGATCTTCGTGCTCGGCCAGATGTTGACTGCGATGCATGTATTCGTTCATTGCTGCAATGGTGCGACACTCTGCTGTTGTATGCGACCTTCGCCGCGGAGGTCACAAGATGACGGAGCCGTTGTCGCCGCCTCGCGCGCCCCCGCGACGCCACCGCATCGCCGCGCCCCCGCCGCCACGCTTGCTCGCCGCCTCTTCTTCCCGCCGGGGTTCCTTCGCTTAGGTGATAGACGCTTTACCTTTTTGCCGATAGTTAATGCGCGCTTGTCGGTAGTCGGGGCGCGGCCGCGCCTCCTTGATCGGTCCGTCTGCCGCGAGCCGCTCGCGTGGCACCGCTTTCCCGGTGTCGTCCTCCTCCGCCCGCATACTTTTCTATTTTGTCAAAGAGTTCGCGACCGCGCGGCCGCTTGCGTGCAATTTCTCCGGCTGGGCCCTTTCGCAAAACCGCAGTTGCGCGTTTATAATGGTAGTCTCGTTGACGCTTTGACTGGCATTTTACTTATGCGAACTTCAAGAAGCTGAGTGACTCGCCGGGCTCGCTTGACCGCGAACAGTGTCTCGCTTATAGGCTCTGTAGCTTCTTGCAAATTGTTGCGTATGTGGTCGCAAGAACCGCTCTCAGCGATGAGCGGGGATGGTGAAGAACCATGTTAGGGCAACGCTCGAGGGCGAGCGTGATTTTCGCTTTGTTGTGTCATCTCTCCCGCCGCCATCGCCAAGCTGCACACGCCGTAGGAATTCGAGGGTTCGTGCACCTTCGGGGGTGTGACCTTCGCATTTTGAAGTTCTCGCCGCGGCCGCTTCAAGTCCTTCGCTCAACGGTGAGTTCGGATCTCCCGAGCTACGTTCATATTTGGTTCCTCCGGTGGTTTGGGCTCTTACGGTGTTGGGCGCAAGTCGCGTCCAGCGGTCGCTACGGTGCCTCCCGCCGCTCGTCGAGGTTGAGCATCTCGCCGGAGGTTCGCCACTCACTGAGTGCCTCGTATGACTCTCGGGCGATGCCTCGCCGCTTGGCAAGGATGCTTTGGGTGGGGCATCGCCTCCTATGATGCCCCCATGGTGGAGTTGTTGGCTTCTTCTTCGCGCGGCCGGCCGCGGCACGGCAGACGCGAGCCGACCCCGCTTTGCTTTAGGGGTGTTTGTGCCGCAGCCGCCGCCACGCTTCTGGCTATGAGACTTTAAAATGCTCCTTCAGGGCCATGAGCTTTTCGGTGACTTTCTTGCCGAACCCCACGGACGGCGCCAACTATCGAGCGAGAAGACTAGACAAGAAGAAGTGGGACCTCGCATGTGATGAGACGAGGCGCTAAATGTTGGTTCGGCTTTTTTATTGATCTCTCTCTCAAGTTACAAAGTAGAGAGCTATTTATAGCTTCCCAACATGATACATGGAAATACATACATACCCCTACAAAAGTACATTAGCCTTAGGGGTAGCAGGGTCTTTTCCGTGCCCTACGCGTAGCCTCTGGTGCACGATGCACCCTTGTGGACATGGTCTATCTTTAGGGGGTGCGCCTGGTCTACCGCCCTTGTGGACCCCGTATTCACTGACGGTCCTTTGTCAACTTCCCTGCGAGGCACCTTCGGTCTCGCCGAGGGGTCTTCGGGATCCCTCCGAGGGGGCTTCGGGATGCCTCCGGGGGGGTCTTCGAGATGCCCCCGAGGAGCCCTCGGGGTCTTCTCCGAGTATATCTTTGGAAGGCCCTTCTGCAACCAGCAGCCTCGGGTCGTAATGGATGAAGGGCCCCTACGACAAAATGCAATACAATTCTTGAGCATCAGGCATGCATGCCACCAATGCCAGGGTGAAGGAAAATTAATCAAAAGGTTAGTGGAAAATGATCGACTGGCATAGAGAAATTGTCACTCATCCTTTTAGTATTCTTTTGCGTGTTTCAGTTAAGAAGAATTGTTTTAGTAGGTTAGTTTCACTAAAAAACGATAGTAGCTTATTGGGACTACAGCTTAACTTAAAGATGAACAGAACACTCCCCCAAAATATCTCCTTGAGACATGAAAGTAACATAAACGCCCAACAAATCTAGGATCAATGGCACAGAAGGCCTTATATGTCACCACTATCTATCATTTAGAAGTTAGAAAATCACTGAAGTCGTTACAATCACATGATATCAACCGGTCAATAGGGTAACCCATCCTATGTTCTGAAAGCATCAAAAATATTCTGCTTCCAGTTAAATTGTAAGAACTTATGTTGCATTTGTTATAAATAATGTGTTCAACTATTCAAGAGGCCCAATGGGCAATATATATACATGGAGTACAAAGGGGGTTACCATATACAGATACAGATAAGGAAACCATATACAAGAGTCCTTATTCTAACACCCCCCCCCCTCAAACTCATGGTGGATCACACACACTGAGTTTGGAGAGAAAATACAAATGTTGTGCCCTAGTCTGTGGCTTCGTGAAGAAGTCAAGAACTGTAACTCGATGGCACAAATCAGCAAGTACTCCTCCCGCACTGTGAGCGAGTGTATGAAGCATCCACACCAATATGCTTGGTGAGCTCATGCTTCATCGATCCCGGCAATACCGATCGCGCCTGCATCGCCGTGACAAAAGAGTCGAGGTCCCGCCACAGCACTCCAAAATCGCAAGCAGCCACCACCCTAAGCACCTGGCACACCGCCGCCAGCTCTCAACTCACCGTCCGCGACTCGAACGGAATCGCAGCGCGCTTAGTCTTCCGTGCAATCGTGGAGGAGCCAAGAAAAACACAAGAAGCGTAAAGAGAACGACGATCGGAAGGATCACTAGCCCCCGTGTCGCGATCGGAGTACGCTCAAGTCAGAGCGAGGTGGAGCTAGGAAAAACAAACGACGAGAGATGGTCCCGCGCAAGTAGCGAAGAACACGAAGAAGGTGATCGAGTGAAGATGGGTAGGACGAGCCATGAACCACTCAAGATATGAACAACATAAGCAATATCGTGACGAGTGCTCACAAGGTACACCAAACTCCCAACAAGATGACGATATCGAGTAGGATCCTCAAGAGGATCGCCATCAGTGACACGAAGCTGGAGGGATAGCTCCATGGGAGTCTCAATGCCAGCGAGTGTCGGACTGCACTGCACTGGCCAAGAAGATCCCGACATACTTGCTGGGAGAGGTAGTAGCCCTCAGGCATGGAAGAGACCTCAATCCCAAGGAAGTATGTAAGAGAACCAAGATCAGTCATCAAAAATTGCTCACTGAGGTGCTTCTTCACATATGTGATGAAAGAGGAATCATCACCAGTGATGAGCATGTCATCAACATACAGAAGAAGCATGGTCCTACCCCGAGATGAGGTGTGAACAAAAAGAGCAGGATCGTGGGAACTGACAGTGAAACCAACAGCAGTAATCACTGAGGTAAAACGCGCAAACCAGGCACGAGGAGCCTGTTTGAGGCCATAAAGAGCACGACGAAGACGACAAACATGCCCATCAGGAACAGAATACCCAGGTGGTGGCTGCATGTAAACCTCCTCATGCAAAACACCATTAAGAAAAGCATTCTTAACATCAAGCTGAGAGATAGACCACCGGCGAACAGAAGCAACCGCAACAAGAGTGCGAACAGTGGTCATATGGGCAACAGGGGCAAAAGTCTCGTCGTAGTCACGACCGTACTTCTGCTGAAAACCGCGAGCCACAAGACGAGCCTTGTAGCGTTAAGCTTGATTCGCATCTTGCAGCTATAGTCCAAGTGCTTGACTGCTCTCATCAAAAGAAAGTATGTTATTTTGGCCACATGGTACTCCAGAAACATCATCAAGGCAGATTGAGGATAGTGCATCTAAAAGTTCCAGCAGATTGAGCACGCAAGACACCACTTATCATTATCAAGGCAGGTGACAGAAACAATCAATTATGCAGATGTGTACAATAGTTTTAGAACTACTGTCCTTCTCATCATCACCTTCTTCATCTCGGTTAAGTGTTAACAAACTCATTCCTCTATCTATCATTGTCAGCAATTTGCTCTGTCAGAACTCAGAAGTAAAAACCTCAACCAGCATTTGAATATCATTATCAGGCTAATCCTTCGATTCCGCCGGTGTTGTTTTTTTTCTTTGCATCAGAAATTCAGGATATGCAAAGGATCTGAAGCGTCAAAAGCATGATATGCACTACTATCTATAGACACAAACATAGCTCTAATAACAACATAGCAAGAAGCTGTAGCTAAGGGAATAATGAAAGAACAAAACATAGCATGCATCGTATGCATGAGTTCTCTCAGGATCAACAATCTCACGGCATTAAGTTTATGATCACTGATAAGTCAACACGCTAAGCTACCAGGTTATAGACTACAGAATCACCTTCTGCCCTCAGAGTGCAAGGTTTGGATGGAAACCTACTCATAAACTCAACTCCAAAATCGGCAACTAAACTACCAGGTTCGTTTCACGGGTATCAATGACACCTTTGATAATATAAACTGACTAAAACAGGTGTGCAACTCAATTACACCCACGTTCTACTCTGAAATATGATCAATGCTGGTAGAACATTGAAAATGGACAATAATATTAAAATTCAAGGATTTTCTAAGCCAAGCAAGTATCACCAGAATGTCAACATATGATGCTCTACATTATCCGTCTCCTCCATATATACTAATGATTAACATCATCTAATTTCAGCAGCTTACAAGTTACACTGTTTAATGACCACATACCCAAAATTGAGTCATCAGATTCAGATCACACTTGAACTGATCCTGAATTTATGTTCATTGCTAAGGGAGCTACAGCCTACAGATTATCCAGAGTTAAGACAGTGCAAAATCCATTTCCACACACTAGGATCACAAAGCTACGCCAGGCTAATTTACTATGTAATGAGCAATCGGATATGAAATCGACAACGGTCAGTGAGCAGCCGCATACCTCAATCGATGTGAGGGTGGATGTGATCCCCGTCCTCGATGTCGCCGTAGTCATCGTCAACCCCGTCGGACGATGACGAGGAAGAGGAGGAAAGGGAAGGGGAGTAAAGAGGTAGCACTAGCTCCGGAGGCGGCAGGAGGATGCGGCGTGGGTGGTGGTAGCGGCTAGGGGAGGGGAAGCGGAGGGAGGCACGGGCGGGGAGGAAGGGGACGCAGAGGAAGGCGGCGAGGCGCGCGAGGAGGTGGAGTGGCGCGCAGCAGAGGAGAGCTAGGACGCGATCGGCGGGGAGCGTCTCCGGGTTGCACGCCACGCGCTGCCACGCTGCCGCCGACGCCCGCGCCACCGCCACCACCCACCCCGCCCGCACCGCCATTCCCCAATCGACCAACCAACTCGAAGCCCCAATTCGCCTTCCCCGTCCGTCGGGTGGCGTGCTCGCGGGGGAAGACGATGCTGGCACGCCACGAGCGCGCGCGCGCGCTATCGATCTCGACTCCGCTCCGCTCCGCCGGCCGCTACTTGTATCTCGCCGGCGGGTTTGGATTTGCTGCCGCTGTTTTCGCTTCTGTTGTTCGATTGATCGCGGTTGGGTTAGCGAACCCGTGGGATTTATAGCTAGCTCTATCTACTCGGATGCTACGTCGGTACGTGGACCGGAGATGTCTTGCTAACGTGAGCCAATTTGCCACGAAATTTGTATCCGGAACTGATTTACTGGTCTATTATTGTTCAGATGACTTAGAGTCAACTACGGTTAACGGTGAGAATGATTAAAACTAGACTATAAGAGCTGAGGTTTAGAACGATCGAAGATGTCAGGTGAATCGATTGAGCTCAAGCATGACGCAAGATGGAAAAGAACAAACGAATCAGAAAGCATGACGCAAGATGTACAAAAAACAAATGAACCAGATATTCAGTGCAACGGGTTATGTCAAGTAGCTTGTGGGGTCAGTGTAGGTGTCATGGTGACTCTGGTGGGAATCAAATAGGAGAGACTTGCCGACATAAAAAGAATCATTATTTAACTTACGTGTGGTGAAGTATGGATTACTTCATGTTAATTGGATTCAGTCTTGGAAGAAGGATTAAGAAAAATGTATTTTGGTATCTTCACTAAAATATCAGGTTAGTGATCTTAGAGAAACTATGGCGCAAGACGGTACAAAGAGAGATAGTTTAGGTTATGAGAAAATGAAGACCACGAAGAAACAGATTTATGATACCAAGTTCGTTATCTGGTTTGAGAAGCGTGTGTGAGTGTAAACTCATTTATGTGTGGGTTTAACGGTTGCCTGATAAAGTTTTCTCTCTAGATCTAGCCTCTATTATAAAAGGAAGAAGTGCAGGATTTGCAATTAACCAACTCAAGCTTAGAAAATTCTAATTTATGATTTAGGGAAAGTGGAGATAGGAGAGGCTATGGTTTAAGAGAGATTGATTGATTGATTGAGTGCTCAAGTATTGAGATTTTGTCCTCCATAGTGGAGTGACTATAAATCAACAACCTCTTAAATCAATACAAGCAAGATTTGCCTCAAAATAGGTTATAACTTATTCTTGCTCTTTCTTTGATGCGTTTGGATTTTTGTGTTCTTAGGGTTTTGATGTAGTCTTTTATTGTAATCTAGTTTGCTAGAACTTGTGGGAATTGATTTAGGGTCATCTTGATTATCTTCCACCCACGAGCACACTTTTGGATCAAAGTTTATTTTTTTTCAATTTTCGTGCTGTCTTGACCCTATCAAGAAATTTGTGAACATTGGCTTCGATCGTCCCAATCATCGATTGGAATATGTTCTTGATCTTCTTGATGAGGAGATTTGGATTTCAAAATCAAAAGTTGGATCGATTTAAGATCACTTCGGACTGCTGACCCTGCAGTCGGTGGTCAGACTGTGTGTCGAGCATGATGTACGCAACGTTTCAAGTAATTTGTAGTTGTGGATTGAAAGTTATATCGATTTTTAGATTTAAAATTATGTTGATTTTCATATCTGTCCTGAGGGAGAGGTTTGACCTCCAACTAAAGAGATGTCAAACCGCCAATTAGTCGGAGGTGAGACCGCCCGGGTGTGTGAATGCTTGTTTTGCTCAATTTTTTGTGGAGATTTCATTATGAGGCTTTAAGCTTTGATTTTTATAGCTTCGCCTAGCTATTGGAGAGAAAGAATTGTGGAATTCTTAAGGAAAAAATATACAAGAGGCAGTTATTTGTGTGACGCCTATTCAACCCCTTCTAGTTGCCTTCTCGGTCCTACCAAAGGCACACGCTTGGCCGCTTGGGCAACCCCTCCTTCCTGAAGCCCTCTGACTCTAAGAGGTGTTGTAGGGGGGAACATCATGTCGTCGTCACTCCTCCACTCCAGGAGGTCCAACGTTAGGGTCCAACTCCACAAACCTGAAGGACCCCCAACTTGACCCTGTTAGTGATATGCTCTAAGAGGCAATCATGAAGATGATTGTATCACGTCTATATTTATGAGTTATAGAATAATGTTATTATGTTCCTTGGATGAATTATCATTTATAAAGATTAGCAAATATATGACTTGTTGGTGAAGCTCTTTAATAGTTGTATGATATCATTCTAAAAGGATCCCTAGTCGGGACACTAGTGATTTATAGATCAACATATGTATTCATTGATGATCATATTTCATCAGACATAGATATGGGGATATCAAATCAATAGTGTGAGCAAATGTTGGGAAACATGATGTTATATTGACCCCACCTTAAGATGCTATTGATATTGTTATGATTCTATGTGTCATTTGTTGATCTCAAGCAATCATGATGTATGATCCTTAGACTTGAGATCAACATAGTTTTCTATATGTGTAACAATATACTTAAGGGTTACCAAATGCTACTCCGTAATTGGTTAGTTAGAAAGGTACCTTTCGGGTATATTATAAACATGCAGAGGGATGTGTTTGGTTGAATATGAGATTTGTCTTCCTTGCATAACATGAGAGATATCTCCAGGCCCTTAGATGTGGTCAGATAAAGAAAGTGCATGATCATGCCACAAATGGTCGAAGAGTTGACCTCACAAAGTTATATGTTACTAGATCGAGAAAAGATTGAACAGTTCATGGATAACATATATCTCACCGAGTTCGACCAGATATCGTAAGGCAAAATGATAATATACAAGCAGGTCACTTAGTCCAACTAAATACGAACTGGTCGTATGGGGATACATATTAGTCGTAAACTGGTCATACATGATCACAAACTAGTTGATGAACTGGTGTAAGGATTTATGAATTGGTAGTGGTCAGATACGAATTGGTCGTGAATGATGAGGATCTGATCGCAAATCATATTGCATAAGGTTCGTCCGATTTGATCTTTATGTGTTTTTCGAAGTCGCTATCCTACTAGGAACTGCTACCGACTAGTGATCAGAAAGGAGTTTTCGAGTCATGGCCGATTACGCATGAAACTACAGGGTTACAAACTTAACAGGTTAAAACAAACTAGTTCAAATTGGATCCGTTATGAACTCTTTATAAGGTGAGGCGTAGGTCTTTTGGGAGTACGAGTTGTACCACCCACTGAAACCCTAGTCGTCACCCCCCGAAGACCATGCTGTGTGTGCTGGTGCTAGCACACTGGCGTACGATGTTTCACCTCTGGATATGTGAATAACGTAGAGACACTGCTGCAATCGTTATTGCGTTGATCGAGGACGATTCGCGACCTACGTAGAAAACACGAGAGACTGCTAGAGGAAACGGTCGATAACCAAGAACGTTGGACGATCGACTACGACTACTGTAGCGACACGTGCAACAATGGATCAGGCTACTCCAATTTTTCTTTCGCTGCACTGCGCGTCTAGTAGTAATAATTTATATCTCTTATTCGCATGACTTCTTGGTTTATACGGTAAAATTTTGAATTGTAATACTAGTGTAATCTACCCGTATCCTAACAGGCCCATGGTTCGGAACTCCGTCGGTCGATACCGGTTGTCGTCCAACTCCACCCGACACCCCGGGGCAGGTTGATGTAGCGGAACTCCGCACAGCCACCGTCGCGCGATGGAGAGCAGGACATCGCATACCAAAGCGTCACGCAGGAGTTCTACCGAGAAAGGCAGGCTTTTGAACGAGAATGTGAAGTCTGCGAAGCAGTAGCCAGGGAACTCGTGCTCACGCTCGCAATCGTGGAAGTACTCCGGGGGAAGCGCACGTCCATGAACCACAACGGCTCAGACGACGATGACCATAGGATGAGAGCAGCTGGCGGCGGCGACGTTGACGCGTTCTGGATAGACTCAAACGCCATGCCGGCCAGGACGTCGCGCGACAGGATGATAGGGTTGCGCGGGGAGAGTTCGTGCGTGTTGGCATCGAGCAAGGTGAGTGAGTTCTTGATGGCGTCGTAGACGAGGTAGTACTTCTCGCTTCCGCAGTAGACGTCGACCTGTAGCGTTAGGACAGTGAGGTTCTCGTGCGCGGCATCGACGCACCAGTCGACCATGTCCCAGCCCAGCTCAACGTATCTCATCATCCGGAGGGAGATGGCGGAGAGCTCTGGGGTCGACGAGGTGGGTGTCCAACGTCATGGCCCTGTTGGCTCAAACCAAAGACGAACACACACGAACACAAAAACGAAAAAATATTGTGCCACTAGAACATCTTTTTTGATTTTCTTCTTCTCTATTTCTCTTGTTCACAAAATCTTATTACAGAGATGTCCTTTTATTGAGAACAAACAACAATTCGTATCCGAAAAGAATTCTATGTATCCTGAAGGGATACCAAACAAACTCTAGGATCCATAATGAATATTGTCTAAATACTGTAGGACCACGTAAATAAGCTCTACGTAAAATCTAGATATATCTTATGCACAAATATTACTAACAAATCACTCGCTAATATTTGTGCACTTATTTATTGAGTCAGTCGGTCCCAACTACGATTTTCCCAACTGTTACTTAATACAGGACGACAAACACATCTCCTCAACGTTCCAAAGTCAACTCCACATATTCGACTCAAGACAGCGAATACATCTCCTCAACGCCCCGGACTCAACTCCACGGACACACACACACACACACACACACAAATACGACACTACAACCGTCTAATACCAATACAACGCTTCACCTTGACAACGCGCAACTCATCTTGCATTCCACCGAAGTGCATCCCAATCTATTCCACATACACGCATACATGCAAACAATTAACTCAATGTACTAACATGCACACACATGACTTGACACTACTACTCCTACATGCATGGACTCAACTACATACATGCACTCACCGACAAGATTGTGCCGCGCGGTCGCCGCTAGCTCCACTATGCCTAGCGTCCGCCGATCCATCGAGATCGCTCGCCAAGCCACGCCGCCTCCGATCGCCTATGCCCATCTGGTAGCTCGCCATGCCGGCCGCGTCTTGCGTCGACACGTCGTATATATCACCTTCATCTTGATTGCACATACTGTATAATTGCTCTTCATTAGCATAGGATAATGCAGTGAGACGGCGGAACTCTCCTTCACCATCGCACCCAACGTCACTTTGTCACCGGTGACACAACTTTCCAGAGAACGCGATATGATCTTGGGTATACACGGATTAAGAACTCAGCTCTGATACCAATTGTTGGCCCAAACAAAAAATGAACACACACAAGAACGGAAAAAAAAATGTATCGCCAGAACAACAACTTTTCTGATTTTCTTCTTCTTCTTCTCTATTGCTCTTGTTCACAAAATCTGATTACAATGGTTCTATTTTATTAAGAGCAAATGATTATTCGATCCGAAAGGATTCGACGATCCCCGGGGATACCAAACAAACTCTAAGATCTATAATGAATACTGTCTAGATATTGTAGGACTATACAAACAAACTCTACATAAAATCTAGATACGTGTACCATTACCGCATCTTGATCTTCTTGCGTGTTCACGTCGTAGTACAAGACATGGACATCGCGCCTAAGCAAGAGCCAGGATGGCTTCGTTGTTGAAGCCCTAGCCATGGCGGCCTCCCGTCCCGTCCCGCGCGATCAGATTGTGTAACAAACGGGGACGAGTCACGAGACCTTGTATAAGTCCATTAGTAGAAGGCACTATTTGCCTAGGTTTCTCCCCAAAAAAAGGGATAGAAAGCCTACGTACATATACGGACTGGTATCTTTGGTATAAAAGATTGTTACAATTTGCGACAGCAACACTTGTAGAAGGCACTAGCAATTTCTGAAAGGCAGAGACATGTTTGAGTTTTACTGTGCACAATTTATGTACTCAATATGTACAATACGTTGTGCAGAATCAAATTGGAGAATGCAGACCGAGTGTGTAGGTAAAAGTTGCAAATGCAGACAACGGGTAGGCATAGAAGCTCGGATCAGCAGTTCAGCACAGCATAGCAGAGCCCATATATAGCAACGCAGCTTTGTAAACATGGATGGATAACATGAAAGACGTCCAAATTGTATACAAAACCAAGAGCAAACAACAAACAGTTGCTCAGACGAAGCAGAAGAGTACATGGCTTCATAACAACGAACAGAAAAAGTTGTTACCGTTAGTTAGAAAAGAACAAGAAGAACTTCAGGAGGTGATGGTCAATGCACCACTACATGAACATGAAACTGGAACTTTCGATAAGGAAACAGTATCATCCACTGCATTTTATTTCATGCATTGTGATGTGATAAGGAGAAACACAGCGACGCATATCAAGAAAAGGCTTCAAGGAATGGTCCTCTGGTAAAGGGGAAGGGCTCCCAGTGCTTCCCGCTCCGCTCTCTCCTTTTTCACCTGCAGCAAAGGTGGTGTCAAACAACTCAGCAAAGATTTGAACAAGATCCAAAAGGATAATAGCTTCACAGCATAAAACCAAATCATCAGCTTGAAGCCCAGAATTTTCTTAGGTAGTGGCATCAGCTTTGCTTATATGTAGATGTAATTTAGTTGCAATAAGTATCACATTAAGTTATCAAAGACGTACACAATTCCCGATGGAGTTAAAAACGATGCTAGACAGTATCAGTTACACCCCTTGCATAAGTTGACCATGAATTTGCAAATTTTAGGACCAGACTATCTTGAACTCAGTTGTCAAAACAATAATAATGACAATGCTCAACAAGATAATGGCCAAGAAAAGTAAGGTGAGATTGATATTCATGCTGTCATGCACCCTTTGAAGGTTAAGATCAAATAAGTAGGGCAATTTGCTATATGCCACTGAATAATTTCGAATCTTCGCAATATACCACTGGTGTCTCACTGACATATAAGCTCTGGACCTATATGTCAGCCTCACAATGAGTGGTATATTATAAATTATGTAGCTATTCAGTGGCATATTGTGAATTTTCCCATTAAGTAAAGGCTATACATCCACACAAGAAAACTTCCAGATAGCATCGGTTCAAGAGGAACTTGATCAATGGAACTGTTTTACACGAAATTAATGGATTACAACTTGAAGCTAACCTATACGTTTCACCTAACACCAGTGATCCAGAAAATGACAAGGGCTGTAGTGTACATCCTGACATGCTAATGGATAACCAGAAGTAGCGTGGCCTAATACTTAGAAGTGGATAAGGATGAAAAAAGGCATAATGTAGACTATAGCTTTCTTACACATGAAAAATATAAAGTGGCTGTATATGCAATGATCAAGTGAAATGACACAAAGACAAACATCAGAAAATACACTTACTAGAGCCAACATGTCACTCAAATAGCCTCTGAATGGCGTCTGCAGAGCCTGTTCAAAAGAAAGTAAATGTTTCTTAAGATATGTGTAAAGTTAGATTAAAGAATAACAAATGAAATGGTAAGCATTGCTGAAGATGAAAGATGCCCCAATTACAAATTCAGTCTCCATGGTGAGAAGATAATTTCAAGAATGCATAGTTAATAACGAGCTACAACAACAACAACAAAGCCTTTGGTCCCCAAAAAGTTAGGGTAGACTAGGAATAAAACATCATCAAAGTCAAAGAGACGAGAGCCTTGTAATAATAATAAAGCTAAAACCCTAAGCTGTATAACCCGTCATTTGAGCTGAGAGCCTAAAACACCGCCCCTAAACCTTCTTACGGTTCCGGTACATAGATTGCTAACTTCCATACGCTCCTATTCCAAGCTAATTCTTTAGCTACATTCCAATCCCTCAAATCTTTCTTAACTGCTTCCTCCCACATCAGTCTTAATCGACCTCTGTCTCTTCTTACGTTTTCAGTACGTCTTAAAATTCCACTATGTACCAGTGCCTCAGAAGACCTCCGTTGGAGATGTCCAAACCATCTCAAGCGATGTTGGACAAGCTTCTCTTCAATTGGTGCTACCCCCACCCTATCACGTATATCATCATTGCGGATTCAATCCTGTCTTGTGCGGCCACATATCTACACTCATCTTCTGTATATATTATCTTTTAGTCGCCCAACATTCTGCTCCATATAACTTCACAAGTCTAATCGGCGTCCTATAGAACTTACCCTTTAACATAGTTAATAACGAGCTATTTTCACATATCACCAATTCATAGGTTTAATGTTTTATTAACGGCTTCAGGTAAATTACTCTGGAACATCTTCAAGGCTGAAGAAAAAAATGTAGGTTGAGCATCCATCTAAACATATCTAAACTAAAGGTACGTGGAAAGCAGGGAAAAGAACTTTGCAATTCAAAATATTAAACTACATATGAAAAGGATTATGAACATTTGAAACAATCTAACCAACTCTTCCTAACTGATGTAAACTAGAAATGGAAAATGACATGTGGAAAATACTAATAGGCTTGTCAGCAAGAGCGCCTGAAATAATCTGACCCACCAGTGTGATAACCTATCCTGCAAGAAACTTCTACAGGCATTTCAAAAGGTTTATCAAACCTAACCAACATTGCTCTCATTCTAATGCAGTAATGTGCATTGCCAATTTCCTGGATACCACTTCTCTCATCCAAACTTAATTGAAATCCCCCACCCTCTTCAGCACAGTTCACCTCCTATGTCGGCCGGTTTCTCAGCAACCAACAACAATACAACATTGCATTGTAACATAGATCAACCGGACGGAAAATCCACAAACTTAAGCCTAGATCACAGGTGCAGCTCAAATGCGTACACACAATCATCGACCACATTACACAGAAATTGCGCCATTGCAGAGGCTCTCAAGAACACAGCCTAGAAAATCCGTACACAACAACCACGCATCCACAAGCCGCACGCATACGAACCGAGAGATCCAGAGGAGGGCAGGGGGGAAAGGAAAGGAGCGGACCTGGAGGTCGTCGGGGAGGTACTGGTGCTTCATGGAGAGGTCCATGGCGCGCTTGAGGCGCTGGATGCGGGCGTCGATCACGTCCCTGGGCAGCCTCGCGAGCGCCTCCTTGATGTCCAGATCATGGTACGGGTCGTACAGATCGTCGTACCTCAGGCCTTGAATCATCACGCACACAAAAAGAACAGACAAGCACATCGTATTCAGATGATTCATTCACACAAACACCAGATCAATCAAGAAGACGAGAGAGATGCAATTATGCAAAGGTGATCGAACCCCAGGCTGGGGACCGGATCCAAGATCGTTTGATTGGTCACCGTATTTCCGGAGGCGCGCGGAGACGGCGTGCATGTGGAGGCGGGCGAGCGGGTTGCGGCGCGGGTTCACCAGCCATTGCGACAGCGCGGACAGCATCGACGACATCGTGGGGCGGCGCGGCGATCCTCTTCGTTCTGCGGCGGCCGGCGCTTCCTCTTCGCCTCCTCGCTTTTGTGGGAGAGAAGCGGTGGTGGGTTGTGGTTTCGGCCTTGGGCCGGCGTCGCAGGGAAGCTTCAGAAAATGGGCCGATGCAGCAGAAGGGCCCATTAGTTCCTAGTTTAGTTTTTATTTCCCTAAAAAAGTTCAAGTCTTATCAGAGATAACCAGTTAGATGCCCGTACGATTGCAACTAATAAAAAGAATTATGCATACAATGGTATTGTGAATTAAAACTGTTATCTCAGCTGATGTATCTAAACCTATGATTCAAGAACTATGTTAAGAAATAGCTCATTTCCTAACATACATGAGTGAATAATAGTATTAGATAGGTGTACAATGTTGCTCATAAAGACACGTGCCAACTGTTCGGAATTACCAGATGGATATATTAATTTCATACGTTTTGGATTAGTAGTCAAATTTACAAGGACAAAAAAACACTTGTACAAGTAGACCAGGCACTAACATATAGTGCTTAACACACTTTCTTCAATTCTTCTTATGTAACAAGTCAGTAATTTTTTTTAAAAAAAATCATATCTGAGAAGTCTAGCTGTCGGTTCTGATATGCACACGCCTCAACCTAAGATGCATGCATGTAAGTTTGTCCCGATCTTTTGTCGTAGGAGAAATCCAATAACTTGAATTGCGACGTTGACGAAAGTGTGGCTAACCACGATCCATTCGAGACTAGCAAACCTCGCAATCGCTACACAGCTCCTCGAATGGTTTACAATCGTGTCAAACACAATTGGCTTGTTCACAAAGAACCGCCCAAGCAAATTCAAATCCATAAAAACATAAGAGCAACAGCGAAAGATGAATCACTCAAAATTGAATGATTAAGTTGAGACTTTGATTATTAATTTAGCTATTGCTAACAATATCAATAGTAGCTACCCCTTTATCTCCTTACATAGAGGTTCTTAACAACTCCTATAAGGCTTCTATACCACCAGCATTTTAAACCAACATTTGTAACACCTGCATGTAGAAGTACTATGAACCAGAACCATCAATCACACGCCAGGATAATATACAAGTACCGATGAACCGATATCAATCTTGATGCAATTGCAATATGATCCAATTAACATAACGAGGAAATAGTATCTACTTGATCATGAAGCTTCGGTTTACATGATGAATTGACAAAATCAAAGAGTGAAACTACAATCTACAGAAAAAAAGAAGACCATAGCTATAACATCTGGTTTAAATATGTTTCATCAAAAAGATAAACCAAAACGAAGCTTCATCAACATTCTCTTTGTACGAGAGCATTGAGACGGAAAATAAGCATCCTTTCTTATCGGATTGACAGGAAGCAACAAATTTATACACCAAATTACATGCAATTAGCTCATCCTAGATCAAACAACAAGATAAATATGGGAAGTAATAAATTTGTGTAGCCTAAAAACCAAGAAATCGAAGCGCTGGCTCAAAATGGCAAATGGGTTGTATTATCTCGAGTAAGCGTTTCATCAAGAACCTTCATCACATTGGGCACATGGGCATGGAGAGCACAAGAAGCACATGGGGAGGACAAAGAGGGAGGAGCTGTGCTGTCGGACCTGACCTTGTAGAGCTGTTCGATGAGGCATGGGCGATAGCATCGGTGGAGGTGGAAGGGGTGAAGGTTGCACCCAGCTCGCATGCGAATCCAAGGCCAGATGTCTGAGACCTCGCCGCCACCTTGTGCGAGCTGCAACTGCCATGTCATCACCAAGATCTTCTCTTTCATGTCCTCATCCCGCCACCGCGCACTACGTTTCCTCTTCTCCTCACCGGTCTTCTCCGTCGCCAACCTCAACATTGGATTTGTTAGCCTTCTCCACGTGTGGCCACTGGTCCGACTCCTCACGCCTACTTTCCGTCTTCGTCGATTGGGACCAACACGACCGGAGATGCCACGAATGCAATCATTGCACTCCCAGCCCCACTCACCATGGGATCTCATGGAACGAGAGGGATAGAAACACCGCTTCTTCGATTGGAAGCCATTTGCTCGACTGTGGGAGAGTGGAGAGGTGGGAAGTAGTTGCGGAGAACGTAGGGAGGTGGTTTTCAATAGGTGCATGTTTTCTTAGTGTGGATGGCGCGGATACGGAGGGATGTGTGGGACGATCATCCTACTACGCAGGGGTAAACTCTGTCTTTTATTAGTAGAGATATAACACCAGTTCTAAGTTAGAGGCAAGAGTTGAGTAGGATTTTTTATATTCTTATTTTTAATCATGAATTATTGACTTTCAAGAATTTGGAGGATTACAGTTGGTTATTTGGTCTAGCATCTAAAAGAGAGAGCAATTTTGCAATGGGTTGTGGAGGTCCTTAAACTTGTCTTTGCTGTTCAGTTTAGGTTTTATAAACTTTAACACTTCTGTTTTGTAACTTTTAAGGTTCTTTATTAGGACACTTAGGTCCATTAGTTAGTTAGAAATTAGAATTGCTCCTTTGATAATACCTACTACATTAATTTACTAATTTTGACATTCATGAATAGTATTTTATTGTACAAATTAGTTCTTAGTTTTTTTAATGGATGTTCATCATTTCTTATTTTAGTAGTAATAGCTGCATTCCGAGTTCTTTTTAACGGGCACCAAGCCGTTAACAACACGTGTGTGAAAGACTATGAAATTGACAGGACATAATACAACCAGAAATACACAAATCAACCTATTAATTGAGTCGTTCATTCTTTCTGATCCAATGGATTGGATTGGTTAGTATTTCGTTATACTTCTCCTGATAGCATCGGTAGTAGGAATCCCTCAAAGGGTAAAATGGTAATTGCCCATCGGGGTTATTAAAGAGGGGAACGTATTGTGTGCACGCGTGTAATCACCGTCAGATCAAGGAATGTATGGTCCAGATCGAGGCAGTGGGACAAAAACCCACTTAATCGAGCATTTTGCGAAAATCCCCCGCGCACGATGCTCTTCTTTCACCCAGTCCCTTCCTCGTTCCTTCCCTATCCCTAAGCCTCCACCCTCCTAAACCCTAATACCCCTCTTCTTTCTCACGCACCAGCGACGATGTTGACAGCCATGGCTCCGCGACCTCCTCCTACGCATCGACGCAGCGACTCCCCCTCCGCCTCGGTGTGGTGACCCTAATCCCCCGCCATGTGCCGACCACCCGTGGGCATGACCCCACTGCAACAACCCCTAAATCAGCGGTTTCCTCGCTGTCGACCCCCCGATTTCGATGACTTGTGTTGCATTTTTTATGCAGGCATACTGTGGCTTCAATGTTTTTCACATGGCAAGATGGTTTTTGTGAAGGCTGCCAAGGTGCAAGATGAGAAGATTAACATGTTGTGTGCTGTCATTTAGGTGTGCTCATATCAATTTTTTTGGGGGAATATTGGCTAATGTAGTTGTGATTTAAATTGTTTCTCTAAAGTCTGAATGTTGTATCACGCAAGTGAATTAAAGAATGCTATTATGAGTTAATGAAGTATTTTGGTAATTAATGGCAATCATTTTGTGGACTAATATTTTTCATGAGTTGGTCAAATAGGTTAAGTCCTGTGATGATGGAGACTTTAGATAACATTATGTGTTGGAAGTCATCAAGTCAAGTGATCAACATCATATGTTGATACTCAAGTCAAGAACTCAATCTTAGAGAAGAGATGTGTGTCATCAACCAAAAGCTCCAAGCGAATGTGCAAGACAAAGGTATAACTAGCATAGGCTAAGGATGTGTTCTTAGTTATTTTACCGGTCACGGTGTTTAGTTGAGTGACCGGATTGCTAATGTAGATTGTCGTACTATTAAGAAGGGTCTTGACTAGTAGGTTGAGTGTGTCATGTGTTTATAGCTTATTATGCTTGCTCTAGCTCTCCTTGGTATGTTGCTGGTATTTGCAAATATATTTTGCAAATAGTTGAGTCTCATGCATAATCCTTGCGGCATGTGACTTTAGTTTACGAATGTGCTTTGCAAACGGTTTGAGTTCATATTCCTAATGCTTGTGACATGATTCTAAAGTTGAAAAATGTGTTTTGTAACTTGCTGAGGATCATGTTTTCACTTTTGTTTGCATGGTACTGCAATTTGAAAATGTGTTTTGCAAATTTGTTGAAGTCCATGTATCTCTATTCCGCTGGAATTTTGGAGCCGGTCTAACTGTCATGTGTTGGCCTGTATGGCCGGTCCTTGTGGTCTGACCGGGCATTGGTTGTCGGTTTGACCGGACCATGGTCTTATTGCCCTAGTCAGACTTTTACATAACCATTTTTCTGGAGGTCGCTTCTAGTTCTTTGCTCCGTAGACTGACTGTAGTTGTTCGTGGGATTGATCGGACCTCAGTCTGACCACCGCAGTCAATCTTTCAGTAATGTTTTCAGCTGTATGTTTGAGCTCCTACGTGGAGCGGTTTGACTGGTCCCTGTGTGGGTGGTCTAACCGACTGGGCCTGTAATGGCTAGTTTTGTAGCCATTGTAGTGGAGGCCGATCTGACTGGCCACTCCTTGGTTTTTCTGGCATCTCACGTCCAAATGGCTAGTTTCTTGGTGTGGCGTGTAAATACCCCCTTATGGTTGGTTGGGCAAGTGTGCTGGTGCCCTATTCTTCTTCCTTGAGCTAAGAGCAAACCCCCTCTCCTCTCATGTGTATGTGTTGCACTTAGTGAGTTTGGAGAGGTAAATCCTTGTGCATGTGTTGCACTTGGTGGTAGATTGTGTATCCATTGATTTGTTACTCTTGGAGGTTGTTGCCTTCTAGACGGTTTAGAGGAGTTGTGCTGGTGATCTTCTCAAGAAGTTAGGAGAAGGCCCGGGTGTTGTGAGTGGTTCGATGCTCATCATCTCCGGAGTAGAGGAAGAGCAACCCTAGTGGATTCAATGTGTTGGCTTAATTCGTGGGGCAGATCAAATTTGTTTTTGGCTTACCTCAACGTGGATTAGAGGAAATCGACAAGTCTCCGAACACTACGAGAAAAAACTGGTGTGTCATTGTGGTTTGTTTTCTTGTACTTTATATTCTTGCAATTTACATTTATAGAATTGATTACTTGATTGTCATCCTAGGATTACAATTCTTGACATAGACTTAGGTTGTTGGTGCACTTAGTTGAAACTAATTGATTTAGGATTTAATTGTGTAAAACCATTTTGATTTACGCTTTCGCATATAAAACCGGTATTAGCCAAAGAGAATTTTAAATCTCTTATTCATCATGCTCTAGTCGGCCTCCTCGACCTTACAACTACATATGTAGGTTTTGTTGGTGTAAGTGAATGGAACCGGTGTGAATTGTAAGTGAATGGGTGCATCTTCACAAATTGTATGTTAATGGAACCGGTTTGGATTTGCAAGAAATTGTGTGCACTCAATCTACTTGGTTTGTATCTCAACTGTCAATAGATATGGTCCAAAGTGGATAAAAATGTGAGCTAATTGAATTAAGCTACAACAAATATGGATGCAGGTGTTTGAATAGTTCGAGGTGCTAAAATTGTCAAATATATGGCTGATGCTTGTAAAGTTGTACCATGTGTCATGAACCAAACTAAGTGCCAGGACTTAGTACACGATAAATTAGTACAGTATCTGGCATGCCCATTTACAGTCATGTCTATCTTGTCTGCAAACATCTTACCGGTCTTTGGCATGATATGCCTGTGCATTGTCAAGTTGAAATCCATGCCTTTTAGATTGCTTCCCTGTATCTAGATAAAAACGGGACATGGATGCAATTTCAGAAGAATAATGTTTGGTGCAATTTCAGAAGAATAATGTGTGGCATTACAGAATAATTTGATAAATTGGTTGACACTTACAACATGTATGCAATGAACCAAGAACAGAACATGACATAGTTGTCGAAAATTAGAAGGGGTATTTTTTTTCAACTTAAAGATTGCATGTGCATTACACTAGCAAGATTAATGTAGTTAAGGGATATCAGAAGTGCCACTATACATGACTCTTGAAAGTAAGTAGCAGTGTTGTCTGAACATGTCGTAGCATTTGGAGAATTTAGCAATCTGGAGCTCTGCAACCTGAAATCACAATATCAGAACAGAGAGATTATCGTTTCTGCAAATGGACAAAACAATAAAAGTAAACGGAAATTATATATATAATGGTGTAGTTTTCCTCATCTTACCATAAAAAAGAATAAATAATCAGCACGAAAGGCAAAAACTTCTACTGGCCCAAGATCAAATAGCACAATAACCTGTTTCTAAACTCTCAGCATATGAAAAGTAAACACCTTCATATTAAGCGATAAACTTGCTTGAACGTCACCTCCCCCACCTAAATTACTCAAACAACTAACACCTGCTACCACCATAATTTTTTAATAACACAGTACATGCAATCACTTGATTGAGCAAGTACTACAAAATGGTAAAGGCGAGATATAGTCATAAAAAAAGGAGAGAGAAGTTACCTGGAGAAAATAAGATCCACAGTCCATTCCTACTGAACCTTACTGCTAACATGTCTTTTGTCGAATTTTTTTTGGAAATAATATATTTTTAAAAAATATTTACAAAACTAGGTTACCATCTCAAAAAATTGCAAAAATAGGCTCATGTCGCCAGTTCATCTGGCGACAGGAATCTATAAATTTTTAAATATAGAAAATAAACTTAAAAAATTACAAATTTTTTTGTGGAGCATCCTGACAGAGTTTTCTTGCTTCTGTATTTTTTTCATAATTTTATCCATTATGAATTGGTCTCTAAAATTCATTTAAGTATACTATTTGTATAATTTTTAAATATACCATATGAGGTCAAAAATTATGAATTTTTTTGTGAACTCTCCTTACATATTCTAATTGCTTATGTAATTTTTTCAGAATTTTATATGCTTTTGAATTGTCTCAAAAAATAAGGGTATACAATCAAGTATACTGTATCGGAAACCTCAATTCAGAATTTTAGAGACAATTGCAAAGCCTATAAAATTCTGAAAAAATTACATAAATAATTAAACGGTGTAAAGAGCGTTCACAAAATAATTCACAATTTTTGGAGCTCATCTGTTATATTTAAAAATTCTACAAATAGTATACTTAAATGAATTTTAGAGACAAATTTATAATGTATAAAATTATGAAAAAATTACAGAAGAAATAACAGTCTATCAGGATGCTCCACAAAAAATTTTATAATTTTTTAACTTTATTTGCTATATTTAAAAATTCATAGATTTTGTCGCTATTGAATCAAGCGACAGAACTCGCCCTCACAGACATGGGTTCCTGCCGCCAGTTCAATCAAGATAGGAACTCGTCGCTGATGAACTGGCGACAGGAGCCTATTTTTGCAATTTTTTGAGATGGTAACCTAGTTTTGTAAATATTTTTTTAAAATATATTATTTTAAAAAAAATTCGTCTTTTGTCTGCCAAAGAAACACAAACTAATTAAAGCGTTATTTTTGTAAAAGATAGCATTCATCATATTAGGAGATAACATAAATCAACATGGATACTGAAAACAACCCAGATTAGGATTTCAAGGAAAGATTGGACATATTCGACTGACCAATATGATTAATTATTGGAAATAGGATTAGGGGATGTTCATCAGATAAACTTTTCAATGAAGTTTTTAGCCAATCATGTTTACTCCCATAAGCCCGTCACAATTCTCAATTTGGGTTGAGAAAACAAATTTATACTGCTGCATATTGAACAATCGAACAACAAATTGCTTGTCTTGCAAACTAAAATGAACTTGGATTACTAATCTCATACCTTGGTATTATCCGAACCTTCTTGTTGCATCTTTTTCCAGCACAGGCGGGATGCAGTGGAACAAGAGGGGCAGACGATAAGAGGAAAACAAACGGTGGGCAGAGAAAGATGAAAGCCGGCCACCGGGTGGCGATGGATTGGACCAGCTGTGGAAGTCATGCAACTGCTGCAGTACTTCGTCAAGGAGAAATCCACAAACAACTGTAGTGCACGAGGAGGACCAACTGCAACTGGTGGCAATGGCGGCAGAGGAAGCAGATGAGGATGTTCCGTGGCGGAGGCAACAGACGTGCAACGGCGACCGCCGAAGCGTCGCGTTCCACGAGGGCAACCGCCGGCGGTATCTCCTACGAGCTCGATGCTTCCTCGACGGCCTCGTACGACCGAATGGGATATTAGGTTTAGGATAAAAAGTTGTTAATGAATAAAAAGAGAGAAAGATTTACAGTGAAAAGTCTGTAACAGCCCTAAGAAATCAATGGCTAGATCTAATTTCTACTACCACTCCATACTACCAGTAAAATGTAAGGGAAAGAAAATACGTAGTACCAAACTTCATACCATTAGGTGAGGCACAAGAGCATCTATATACAAATACATTAGCTCAACCTCACTCACATCAAGCAAAGGTGACATTTCAACCTCACAAAGTCACAAGACTCAAACACATCAACACACAAGGAAAGCATATACTCATCTGCCTCTTTTTTCCCCTCCTTTTTCTTGATGCCATTGCACTTATGTAGTTCTATGCAAAGATAATGGCCGATTAGACGGCAAAATCACACACACCATGGCTGCCATCCTTGCCCTGCCTTGCAAGAACCCTAGAGCTTCAGCTTCATCAGAGCCGGATGACGGTGCGAGTTGACCAGGATGGACCATAGGACATGCACATCCTCATCCTGGCAAGACTGGACATCCTTGTACAGGATGTGCATTCCCCTCCCTGCCAAGAAAGCATCAAGCACAACAATGTCAGTGCCTAACAATGCTACAAGGGAAACAAGTCCATTGCCACTGTCTACAGTACTCAAAAAAGGTTTTGCGACAACACCAAGAAGAATGATGTATGCTGAAAGAAGAGTTGGGGGAAAGAACTTACTGTTTTTACGTGCGGAATGCGCGCGAACCCAGAGCTTCCTCAGAGGGGAGAAGAGGGAGTGGAGCCACCCCATGAGGAAGCCTTGCTGAGACCTTTGGCTATGGCCTCATGGGGAGGGCGAAAGGAGGAAAAGAAATAAAAAGGGTGGGTTAGAGAGGAAGTAACCATCAGGTTTGCTTTCGGCACGAGGTGAAGTTTAGTGCACTGTATCCTTCTCCTGCCACATTGTGCTTCCTTGCAAACCAATCATAGTGCTTTCAGCAATTTATTCTGGTATCTTGTCGCTTTCCACCTCTTTACTCTTCCTACCGTCTTTCTCCATTTGAAGAGGCCATGTCTTACCCCCAAACCTAACCATAAAAAATAATGCAAGGTACATGACAACAATAACGTCTATAGCATTCTCTTATTGATATCTGAGTGCTACCAATTCTGAAATCTGCACAAAATTTGAGGGTCGTTTGGACAATTTTATTTTACTCGAAGTTGCATTCATACATGTGTTTTGTTTTGTACAATAATATACTGCTCCGGAGCTCTCCTTTTTTCAAAGAAAACAAAATAAACTTGATTACAGCCTTTGGATCCGACTCGATACATAATGCACATAAATTAACATTTCAATAGAAGAAACTGCAAATTGACTCATCCCTGTTGTAAAATCAGCAATATCTGTATGAACAACAAAATAGAGCACTAAATTCTACTATCATATACCATAATACTACAGGTTGTGGAAGTAAACCCCACCACAAACAATAGAGCGCATCCAAACCCTATACCATAATAGTTCAGAATATTAATTTCCTGTACTACAGGAACTTGATTACCTGGATGCATATATTGAGATAGCAGGGGGACTTAACTGCAGGCTTAGATGTAGACATGCAACACATGAACTAATTCTGATAAACTTATAGTACAAGGGTTCACCTTGCAGATTTTTGTATAGCATAGTAGTTCAATGTTCTTAGTATTTAGCACAAGAAAACGATTGCTGATTTTGGATGGTACAAGACTACAGGTAGTCAAACATTATTTTGCCTACTTTTAGGAGTATCGTACCTAGTTGTGGGGTTTATTCACATTAATACCATAGTATATAAGTAACTTGAAATAATAACAAAGCACTTTTGTATTAATAGGTGATCCTGGATTAAAGTAATCATTGAGTTTTTGAATAGGTTATATGCTATGACTAGTAGCCAATCATGGTTCCAGTAACCGGTCCCGGGGTGGATCCCGCCAGCCGGTACCGTAACCGCCGTTACCGTCCGTTACCGGTCAAATCGATTTTTTCCGGATGAAATTCGTTCAAATTTGATTAAAAATTATTCAAATTTGAATTTGAATTTGAACAGCCTGGGATTACCGGCCGGGATCCCGTATCCCGGCCCCCCTCCGGTAAGCGGTAACCGGCCGGTAACCGGCCGGGATTTCAATCCATACTAGCCATACCTTTTCGCTACTGTCTGATCTGTTGCTGGTATGCCGCCCTTGTCACCTTGACTAAGACTCTGGCTTCTTCCAGATGCAAAAGGGGAAGATTGTATTCGAAATATGACATGTACAACTTACAAGTCATTGACTAGAAGAGTGGGCAAAAACATGTGAAAAATAGGAAGTGTGACGAGGCAAATTTATTCATCAGCTAAAATAGTGGATGCACAAAGAGCAAGGGTCGGTGCTCCTTGTGGGCTAATCCCTCCATTGCCATGTAACAGGAAATAAAAGCAGCCTATACTCTTATGATACTTCACATAAATTTGCCTGTTCAGTACAATGTAGTAAACCTGTTGATACTAGATATACTGTGTTACTCTTACGAGCTCGAACCATCATTCGTTCCCCATGTACTAGATGAAGCTTAGAAAGAAAATATTGTGATCTGAACACTGCATGCATATGGACATCGTAATGGTACGAGCATCCAACTCCAAGATCTACTCATTATACCGCAGCAATACGATATATCCAAATTCAAAGTTCCACCATTATCTCTAAACCCCAACATTTACCATATAGCTTGTTTTCATCTACTAGTTACAACTTACAAGTATTATATATTTTGCTAGTTTGCTCCACATGAACATGCGCAGCCTGGCCTAATTGGCCTGATGATCAACTACTAAAGCTTGAGGACAGTGTGAAACCCTGGTGATGACTAGTTGAGGAGTAAGGCAAATACCAATCCTGGCCCAGCCCATTTTGCACTCAACCAAATATTTGCAACTTTGGTAATTAGTACTGTTCGATGTATGACTTCAACAAATGCAGTAGTCTCAAGAACATGGAATAGAAAAAGTTCAGTTGAGACAGCAAACAACATGTGTACAAAATTAGCAAGTTTCTAAACACAAACAGTATCGTGGCAAAGTGCAAAGGTAATGTTGGATTGAGTTAATCCAATGGCTTGTGAACAGATTTAACCATTTTCCTTCGAGATCGTTCCAGAAGGGACACAACACAACTATAATAGTTGATGATAAGCTTTGCCATAGGACACAAGCGGAATGCAGGACATACATAATTTTTTTTCATAATATATAAACATTTTTTAGTTATATAAGGAAAGAGAGCAATATAATTTAGAAAACTTGCCATTAAAGGTACTATTTCATATTCTCTTCTCCCCAACTTATGGACGAAAATATGCAGAACTCAAGCAATCAACTTCAAAATGAATAACTGAGTACTATTCACAAAACTTTAACCTCAGTACTGATGTGTTTGTATGCAGAATCACAATAAGCTAGAGATATGGAAGGGATTTGGTTCACATACAAGTTATGTCAGTATACAAACCTCTCTTTTAACACAGTGAAACCAGAGATGTTTGGCTCTTGTTACCATCACAGTCAATGGCCTCATTGGTTTTTTGACCGGGATGGCCTTGTTGGTTTATGACATGCTTGTGCAAAATCCGAAATTTGAAGCAGCAGCAAGAGTTGTAAACCATGAATCAATGACAATCAACATAATTCCATACTTTTTTTTTAATATAAACTCCTATGAAGCAAGCCATCTTTTCACAGTACAACTCAATTGATTTGATGAAAATGTCATTTATATAAACTGCTCCTTACTTCTCACCTGGCATGGTAGTGTTTAAAGCAAAAAAATTATTGAAATATTCTGTAATCTGTACGAAAGCATAGATATATAGAGTTCTCTACAACATTTCAGAGACACTTTAAAAAAAACTTCATTTGTCCAGCAAGTCACCAGCCAAGAGGGAGATATATATTACAAACACTGAATTAGTATTACCAAGTGCTAGTGACATTTAAAAATGGATAGTTTTTGCTTTGGTATCAAATGCAATTTCTTTTTCCCTTTTAGGTATTTCAGCTTCCTTCTCTTTCCTTTCCATTCCTTTTCTAGAGGCGACAAGATATCAATTATTCAGCTACGTCACTGTACCTTGCTCCACATGATCACTTTTCTAATATCTGTATCTGGCCACGGTAAGATTCCTGCAGTACTTCATGTTAAGTATATCAAGGCCCATATACTATAGGCCCATGTGGCCCATATAGTCATCTATATATTGGCATCTCAACTATTGGAGTTATCATCTTCTGAAATCATAAAGTAAGTTACATGGTATCAGAGCTAATGGATTAGGGTTAGGTCAGGATTATTCTAATCCTCCTCCCACGATCCATATTCTCCGTCTTCGCGCTGGCACCGCTCGCCGCGGCCGTCGCGTCCTGCCGTCCTGCCTCCCGCCTCGCACGGCCGCCTCGCACCGCCTGCCGCGCTTCTTCCTCGGTCCTGCCCCGCCGCTCTCGCCGCGCCGTTACCAATCGCCTCGCCCGCCTGCCGCCTGCTCGCCTGCCGCAGCTCGGCGACCACCGCCTCCGCCGGGCCGCTGCCGCCGGCCGCCCGCCTCCGGATCTTTCGCCGGTCGCGCGCCGGCGACCACCGCCTTCCGCCGGTTGCCGCTTGCCGGGGCCGCCGCTGAGGCCTCGCCGCCGCCTCCTGCGCCGCACGCCGGATCGCTGCCGGGAGCCGCTTCGGGGCGAGTCGCCCGCCGCGCCGCCTGGGAGCCCGCCGCCAGGAGCGCTCGCTTCCGCTGAGTCGCCGGGAGCCGCCCGCCCGCTGCCGCCCGCCGCCGGGAGCGACGCTGTGATTCTTATCCGCCGCCGGGAGCCGACGCTGTGGATTCTTCATCGCCGTGGACCACCGTGGTAATTGCTATTCGCCCTCTGCTTCATTGCTTTTTGCCATCGTTGGTCAAGCTCTAGCACGCCTCAACATGTCTCATATCAATGCAATAGTTATCAATCTCACCCTAGATGGTCAGAATTATCCAGAGTGGGCTTTCTGTGTAGAGACTGCATTGAGGGGCTATGGTTTTCTTTTTCACTTAACTGAAACTCCACCTGTGCTTAAGGATGATGGTAGTAATGCTGCTGCAGTAAAAGAATGACATATTAATGATGGGAAAGTAATGGCTGCCATGGTGAATAGTACTAAGCAATCAATGATTATGAGTCTTTCTAAGTTCAAAACAGCCAAAGGCATATGGGACAACTTGAAGAAGCGTTATGTTCAGGAAAGTGGTGCTCTTTTGCATACTCTTATGCAACAAACTCATGAAATTGAGCAGAATGATATGTCTATTGATGAGTACTACTCTGCTTTTGATCGTCTGATGGGATCATTGACTTCCATGATACCTGAGTGTACAGCTGTTCCGTGCCCAGCACATACGTTCATTGAAAAGTTTTTTACTTACAAATTTGTCATGGGAGTCCAGGCTGAGTATGATTCTATTCGTACACGATTGCTTCACAATTCTTCTGCTCTCACCATGGCACAGGCATTGTCTGATTTACTTGCAGAAGAAACACGTCTTAAGTCTATGTCTTCTTCTGCATCTGTTCATAGTGTGTTGGCAGCTTCTCGCAGGATCTGCACCAAAAGTTCCTCCGCAGCCACCGTAAGCATTGTGGCAAGTCCGGTCATCTTCCGCAGAATTGTTTCTCTCATTATCCGTAAAAGTTGGTCGACTATCGTGCACGCCGTGCGCGCTTCGTGGTCGTGGTAACGTTCCACTCCTAGAGGTTCGTTGTTCGCTGCGCCGCTACCGTTAATGCTTCTTCGCCGCCTTGGGTGCTTGATTCGTGCTTCTTTTCATGTGACATCCGATCACCCCAGCTTGGTTGCTTGCAAGCCTGCCATCGATGGTGCTTCGCTCGCATACCGATGGTACATCTTGTCATATCACTCACCAGGGTTCTCTTTGCAATCCTCATTTTTCTTATTCTGATGTTTCTTTTGTACCTCAGTTGTCCATGAATCTTCTTTCGGTTGGTCAAGTTACCGACCAACATTGTTTTGTTGGATTTGATGACTCATCATGTTTTATTCAGGACCGTCGAAGCGGGAAAGTGATTGGGACTGGCCATCGCCGTAAAGGTGCTCCTAGCCTCTACATCCTCGACACCTTGCGTCTTCCTTCTTCCATTGAGTCTCCAGCTCGTGTGTCATCCGCTGCTTCGTCTTCCGCCTCTTCCTTCGCCCAGTGGCATCATCGTCTTGGTCATCTTTGTGGGTCCCGGTTGTCCACATTAATAAATAAAGGTTGTTTAGGTCATACACCTATTGAGTCTAGTTTTCATTGTAAGGGTTGCAAACTTGGAAAACAAATACAACTACCATATTCATCCAGTGTTTCTCATTCAGCTAGACCTTTTGATCTTATTCATTCAGATGTATGGGGTCCTGCACCTTTTGCTACAAAGGGTGGTCATAAACATTATGTCATTTTTATTGATGATCATTCTCGATATACATGGATTTATTTCATGAAACATCGCTCTCAGTTGTGTTCCATTTACCGGTCTTTTGTTCGCATGGTTCACACACGCTTTCTACTCCTATTAGAGTTTTTCGCTCGACTGTGGTGAGTATTTGTCCGATGCTTTCCGCCGCTTTTGTCCTCTCGAGGGCACACTTGCTCACTCTCATGTCCGGCGCCATGCTCAAAATGGTGTTGTTGAACGCAAACATCGCCATCTTATAGAGACCGCCGCACACTTTTGATTTCTTCTTTGTTCCTTCTCATTTTTGGGGTGAAGTCGTTTACCGCTGCTTATCTCATCAATAGACAACCCTCATCCAAGCCGTCCGGTCAATGCCCCGTGAAGTTCTTTTTGTAACTCTCTCGCTATGATCATCTTCGAGTTTTGGATGTACTTGCTATGTTTTACTTGCACCTCGTGAGCGAACTAAGTTGACTGCACAATCTGTTGAGTGTGTTTTTTTGGGGTATAGTCCTGAGCATAAAGGATATCGGTGTTATGATCCTTCTTCTCGTCGCATACGTATTTCTCGTGATGTGACCTTTGTTGAGGACCGTCCTTTCTTTTATAATCCCTCTACTCACCACATATTCTCCCACGTAACCCACATCGCCTGCTTTCTTCCTCCTATTTCACCCATTAATGATGTCACTACACCCATTCCTCGCTCCTTCTATTTCCATCACGCCACCTTCACAAGAGACTACTCCTCCTGCACCACCTCTATTTCATTCTAAACCACCTATCACACGTGTTTTCCATCGTCGTCCCACAAACCCCACAGCTCCTCTATCTAGCTCTACCACCACGGCCAGTCCTGATACAACCGCTGTTGATGCTTCTAATGATGAGTCTCATACTGTTCCTGATGAGTTACAGGTTGGTCCTCGGTATAATCTACGAGATCGTACTGCTATTGGTCCGGCTGACAAGTATGGTTTTCCACGTGTGAATGCTGTTGTTGATGAGCCATCCACTTACCAGGAAGCTTCTAATATTCCGGAATGGCAGCTTGCTATGTCTGAGGAGCTTGCTGCCCTTGATCATACAGGTACTTGGGATCTTGTTCCATTACCGTCACATGCAGTGCCTATTACATCTAAATGGGTTTTCAAAATTAAGACCAAGTCTGATGGTTCTGTCGAGAGATATAAAGCTCGTCTTGTTGCTAGAGGTTTTCAGCAAACTCATGGTCGAGATTATGATGAGACCTTTGCACCAGTTGCTCATATGACTACTGCTCAGACTCTTATTGCGTGGTCGCTACTTCTTCCGGACCATCTCTCAAATGGATGTTAAAAATGCTTTCTTCATGGTGATTTGCATGAAGAAGTTTATATGCAACCACCCCGTGTTGATGCTCCTCCCGGTCATGTTTGTCGCCTTCGTCGGCTCTATATGGTCTTAAACAGCTCCTCGTGCTTGGTTTGAGCGCTTTGTATCCGTGATACGGCCTGGTTTTCACCTAGTGATCATGACCGCTCGCTTATTCATCTCTACACGTGGACGCATTTGCTTCTTCTCGTATGTTGATGATATGTCGATTACGCGATGATATGGAACACATTTCTCATCCAAGAAGCAACTTGGTGAGCAATTTCGATGTCCGATTTGGGTCCTCTCGCTATTTCTTAGAATTGAGGTGTTGCATTCGCAAAAGGCTATTATCTCTCTCCCAAATACATACAAGACCTCATTGCTCGCTCGCATTACAGATAGTCGAACGTCGCGACGCCTATGGATCTTCATTTACAACTTCGCCTCTACCGATGGTACACCTCTTGAGGATCCTCTCGATATCGGCATATTGTCGGCACCTTGTTTATCTTATCACATTAGACTCGATATTGCTCATGCGGTTCATATTCGAGTCGGCTTGTGAATGCTCCTACTTCCATTCATTTTGGACATTTGCTTCGTGTACTACTGCATTTAAGGGACATCTTCTCGTTGTTTGTTCTATGCTCGTGAGAGTTCGCTCACTTCATGCTTACTCTGACTCCACTGGCGAGCGATGCAACAGATCGGCGCTCACACAAAGTTATTGCATTCTTCTTGGATCTTCTCCGATTGCATGGAAGTCTAAGAAGCAAAGCGGTCAGATCTCGGTCTAGTCATGAGGCGAACTCGAGCACTTGCCACTACCACTTCGAGATTGTATGGCTTCGATGGTTGTTAGCGATTTTGGTATTTCTGTGATGCTCCTACACCTCTTCTATGTGACAACACCGAGCCATACAGATTGCTAATGATCCCGTGAAGCATGAACTTACAAAGCATATTGGTGTTGATGCCTTCTTTACTCTGGCCTCATTGTCATCGAAAACAATTGCTCTTCAAGATGTGCCCTCGTAATCGCAAGTGGCGATTTTTCACTAAAGCACAAACTCGAGAGCAACATCGGCTTCACTTGCTCAAACTCAATGCTCGTAACCTCCGCTCCACCTTGAGTTTGAAGGTGTTAAGTATATCAAGGCCCATATACTATAGGCCCATGTGGCCCATATAGTCATCTATATATTGGCATCTCAACTATTGGAGTTATCATCTTCTGAAATCATAAAGTAAGTTACACTTCAGTCCTCCTCCATACCTCACTGACTAAGAAAACTTGGAATAGTTGTTAAAACTAGCACTGCAATCAGGTTGTCCTGACAGAAAAAAACAAACAAAACATCCCGTAAGGTAGCAGTCAATAGACAAATCACTACCAGCAGCTGTGAGGTTCTTCTCAAATGTCAACATCCAAGGAAGCCATATACTTTGTCTACATTGACCAGAAATGCAAGCTTGCATAAAGCTCCAAATATTAGGCAACTAACCAAGTTATAGATACAATAAATGACTGAATGAATAGACAGGCACTAACACACAGCACACTGTGTCTGAAAGAAAAAAAACTGTCAGCAAGATGAATATGACACCCAAAACTTTCTATATGAATGGTTTCAGTGCTGGTTAGATAATTTTTGGTAGGAAGGTTCTATTTGAATTTTAAAGACTAAATTGATGAATTTAAGCTTGATTCAGACAAGTAAAGCAAGGGACCCAAAACAAGGCAGCTTTGCAACCCAATTCCTTCATGTTAAGCAACACAACAAGCTCCACTCAGGTAGGTCTAGGTTGGGCTGCACATGGAGTAGGGACCAAGATAGCAAGGCCCAAAGAAGTACTTTAGAATCTCAAAAAAAGTACAAGGAAAAAAATCAAGCTCCACTCGTTGCAGGTCAAGAGTTCTCTGGTTTAAGCAATAGGTCAGGTTTTTCCTTTATTTTTCCTTTATAGTATTCATATAAAACAAGTCAATGAACAAAACTGCCCACCTACAGCATAGTTAACCCATGTTTTGCTTGGTTTAATATTACCCAGCCCATTTCGGAGGCCCATGACTTGATCAGCGGTATCAACAAATTCTAGTATAGAGCCAACGATGAGTTTTCATGATATTCTGTTGAAAGGGAAGCATCAACTGAATTAGATCCACTCATTAAAATTAGGGGGAAAACAACACAAAAGAAGATATAAAGTAGTGTCCCTATCATTAAAGAAAAAAATTCAGGCTAAGAGATTTTAATTTATTATTGATGGCTCAGGATAGTGCCTTATTTAATATTTCAAACATCAGAGCTGAAGTGGTCCAGCAGTTGGAAAAGCTTTTTTTTAATTCCATTGTTCATCATTGCCAATGTCAATGCAATCTCCTCATCTAAAACATACTAGAGCTACACCCATCTTACTGGTTGGCCATACACTACAAATGTTTAAAAATACCAAGAAAAATACTGCAAGAGAACACTAAAAAATTACACAAAGGAAGTCACAAAATGATCACTTTTGAAGATCTATAAAATGGTATCAACCAAACTGCACAGAATTTGACATCTCTTCATTAAGTCATAGCACTAGAACTTCAGGATTCTCATTAGCGTGATCTGTCTCCTGCAAAAGATAGGCATATTAAGATGTCTACAGATAATCACAAAAAGGACTGTCATCTGGGTAACAAACCTTGATGCTCAAGTATTCCATGTGTCTTGATTCCTCGAAACCTCCCCTTTCCACAGGGATCAAAATTATATTGTGGTGTACTTTAAGTTTGTTATTCTCTGGGTAGCAACGGTGACTGATCACAAGACAATACAGGGGGAGAACAACAAGTAGCAACTCAAAAAAAAATTGTTAAGACATTATTATCATTAACAAGTACTCAGTATCCAAACTTTGATATATACTTTACAATAGGACAACGTTCTTTCTTAGAGCATTGCCATGGTTATACTATTTAGAGCATTAGAACCAATCTCACTTAAGGCACAAGGGAGGGAAAGAGGGTGACAAAAATCACTGAAATATCACATAATCTTGCCAAACTATTCAAACACAGCGTTTATAAAAGATGGCAAAACAACCCCAAAAAAAAATGAAAGAACATATATTGGAGCCTCCATAACATTCCAAAGAACAGACACTCAATAAAACATCTTGTTAGCACTAAAAAGGAGGCAGATGCAGAAGCAAATTATGATCCTGCAAACACCTACTCAACCTTCCATGCATATAGGATCAGCGAGAAACCAAGACCTTGCAACTGAGACTCCCTAAAAATCTGCGAGTACGACCACGGCATCGACTTCTCAGGTGCTTGGCATGTCTGAAACATGAACACTGCATTGCTTGTCGTTGATCCAAAGAGCCAATTGTGGACATCCCAGAACACCTCCACAGGCAAGCCATCAACAAGAATTGTCTGGTTTCCCCTAAACTTCCACGTCAACCTCTTCACCTGCATGACAGGCTTCTTATCAACACGTATCTCAAGACATGGATCCTTGAGGCCGACAGTATCACACTCTATCACAACATCATGGAACTGGCCATTGTTGCAGAACTGTGCCTTGGCAGAGTAAATCTTCTTGCCGTATATGTGCTCCCTCCGCGCCACAAACGCAGCATTCAACATGGGCCGGTTGACACCCGTCTTCCGGTAAGCGTCCTTTTTCATGTCGCCGAGCAAGAGCACCAGCTCAAGGTCGAACACTACTGCAACATAGAACCCCTCCAGTGGCTCTGGACCTGCACCAAACTTGGCGCCCGACAGGTCCCAGAAGATCTCAATCTTGCCGTCCTCGACGTCAAGGCTCTTGGACCCTTCTTCTTGGAGAAGAGCCATGGCTTGATGTCTGCCTTGCACAGGCACTGGTTGGACAAGTCGTCCACGCCAATGCTGAGGCCCTGCCCCATGAGGCTCTTGCTCCATGTGACCGAGATCACGCAGGGCCGGCCCGAGAACTGCGTCTGGTAGAGGCAGGTCACCAGGTTCTGCGCCGCACCCTTGCCAGCGCTCAACGACGACGACGACGCGGCCGCGATCTGGACGCCGCTCTCCCGAAGCAGGAAGGGAAGTCCCTCATGCTCGCGCTTTTCAGTGAACACCTGGCGTGCAGCCCACTCAGCGAGCACAGCGCAAAGCTCCGCTCCTCCACTCACAGCATCAATCAGAAACCGGCGAGCTCGCCCCCGCAATGCTGGCCAAGAGGAGCAGCCGCGCACAGATCGCTCGTGCAGATATACAGATAGCGGCAGAAGATTTCTCGATCCAGCAATGCCACCGCAAGTGGCCGCAAGATCCCACCTTTACTGCAAAAAGCGGCACCAAGAGCAACCCAAAAAACAAGGGGAACACAGCGATCGATCCCGCAGCAAGATTTCTTCACGAAGCCGCCCTCTTCCAATGCAATCAAGCACGCGGGTGCGGCAAGATGCCCCCGGCTTTGCCGCGAATCCGCGGCAGAGGGAGCAATCTTCCACCCAGATTTCTTCAGAAGAGGTCACAAGGCGCCACCTTTACCACAGAAGGAGCACCAAGAACAGCAAAGCAAAATGGAAGCTTTTCCCCAGGTAAGGCTTCAGGCCAAAAGAACCAGGCAACCATGAGAAGATGAAGAGAGATGCAGAGACATGGGAGAGGAGCAAGTTGGAGAGAGAGCACTAGCAAGCAGTGTACTATGTGTCACAAGAAGCAAGGAGAGGAGGGGAGAAGCAAGCAAGCAAGCAGCAAAGAAGTGAAGTAGTAGTGAGGTGAGGGGGTGAGGGAGCGAGGGGCATAGTTATTGAAACCAGACCGGTGACTGGGCCGGCGAGCTGCCGGTTCACCGGTCGAACTACCGGCTCTCCGGTCGAACCGCCGGCTCTGTAAATATTAGTATGTTTTACATTTCATAATTATTTTTCATCGGAAATGATTCACTCTTTAACACTCGTACACAAAAATAATTTGCATGGCTGAACATTACAGGCATTGAACATGGCTATGGATGCTATGCAATCAAAGAAGAGATAGGTGAGTAGGTGCGGAGCAGGTATACAATCTATCGGTGCATAGTAAAGCAAATCGAGCAAAATGTTTACAATACAGAAACATTATCTCCCTTCTCGAGAACCAAATTACCAAACCCAAACGGGCAACGAAATCTGATAGACCTGAAACCACAGGAAGGGAATCAAAGACAAACAAAAATCAGAATCGCTAAGCTAGCTTGCCTTGCCGCTGGACATTCTCCAGATGGTCACGCTCACGGGGCCGACCAATCAACGCCCGCCTAGTGTGATGCTCTCGACGGCCTTCGACTCCGAGAAGCTGACTTCGCGAGGCCACCGCTGCTGTGAGGACTGAGGAGTCGAGGATGCACGAAGGCCGCCGCGAGCCGCCGAGGACGCCGCATCTGGGGACGCCGGTAGGCCATCGCGAGCGCAACCGCCGACTACGGGGACCTTTTGAGTAGCGGCGGCATGGACGGGAGGCAAAGGCCTAAGCAAATAACCCTAGGTCCCATTTACTTTCCATGACTGCAGAATCCGACCGGTTCGTCCGATCTTCTCCGGTCCAATTGCTCGGAGGTTCTTTGAAGGCAGCTAACAAGACCCGTAGACTCATCGATTTCGGTTTTTTTGGGTTCAACCGACGGACGAATCCGATTTTAATAACTACAGGGAGGTGGTGGTGGTGGTAAGTGAAAAAGGAGAGAAAAGGTTTGTGAGATCAATACGACCATACAAGATACGACACACTCGTGGTGGGCAGCAGGGGCAGGAGGAGCAGTTGCTGGCTGCTCTCTCCTTTCTTTTTGCAACTGCTGCCATTGCCCATTGCCACTGTTACCACTCGCTGTTTTTCAATGCTAGGATAGGAAGGGAGTGGTTTGTAGTTGTACTACTATTTTTGCAAGCTTCTTGAGAATTTGCTTTTGAAAATAGCTTCTTGAAGATTGAAATCATAACTATTAAGACAAAAGCAGGAAAGATTCGGTTAAAGCACCATCTTGGGATAAAAATTATGATTTTTTTAAATCTTTTTACTATCATTGGCTCAACAAACTCAAAGAGAGGTGAATAATTTCTATGTTAAGAGACAACTGTCACACATGGAGTACGTTTCCTGCTGCCTGTAACTGTTGCAGTTGTGTGTAGATGTTGCATAGAATTTGTGCCTTGGGACTCGGATACAGATCCTATATATTACTGCAGAGGTTTATTGTGTGAACAGTGTTATGTGAGTGTGTGAACAAGATTCTCAAATGACACAAAGAAGAATAGCTAAATATACACAGTAGCAAAACTGTTGTATCAAAAATATTGTAGCTATTGATCCCGATCTTTTATTTTTAATCGAACGGTGAAGATCGAATGCTATTCCCTGTAGATCACATGCATTGAATCCGGAGAGGATCCAGTTCCTGGGTGTCTGGCTGGTAGTGGTACTTCCTCTCTATTGAGCCTTGGTCTACTACTCTACTGCCTTTGCCATGAGAATACCAGCTCTTGTTATGTTTTATCTTGCTTGGGAGGACCAGTTCACATGCATTACAGTGGAAAATGACTGGAGTATGCGCTGCTACAGGTACTCCAGTGCTGACTCCAGGGTCAGGATCCGGAACACTGCGGGAGCAGTGGTTTGTTAGTGATGAACGGTAGTAAAACATAGCTGCACTAGTCAAACTGTGTCAATTGATCTGACCTTCATCGTTTTAAATGTCATAACACTGTAAATTCTCTGTATTAAATACTGAGACGTGAAAAAGATTGTAGTTGTTCACTTGAATGCAATTATTATAAAATGGGTATATGGCGGCTCTAAATTTTTTATAGGTGATGATGTCCTAAAAAAAATTAGGAAAAGACAAAGGCGAATTGATCGTCGCTAGCTCACTAGTTCTTTCTTTATTTGCTATGTTTAGCTTTGTTGCAAGTTCAAGTGGATATGGAGGTTTTTTATTTAAAAAAATGGATGGCGCATGCTTTCTTAATTATTGCCTTCATGTATCAATTGTCTACACAACATTCAATTGTTTATATTGCATGATTGAGAATGCACAAATACAAAATTCTATATACCTTTTTCATGAGGAGCAAGCGTTGCTCGCTTGGTCGACTTGCGTTGAGGCTAGCGGCTGGTCTGGGGTTTGACCCCAGGCCTCACAAAGGACTGTGCGGGGGCACAGTTGGCATAGGGGAGCTTTAGGTTTTCAATCCGTCACGGTTTGAGCGCTGCTCTTATGAGCATCTCACGGGGTAGGATGTTTTTTCTTCTTTAATGTGAACCGGATGGAAAAAATCACGGCCATCAATATATATATACACACACATACATACCTTTTTCGTATATAAAAGAAGTATATACACATATTTCGCTATAAAGAGTGGACTTTAATAAAAAAAATATCATAGAACTCACTTTAGGGTATCTTAAAATCATTATTAGAGTATGCTCAAATTGATAAAGAGATATCATCATACAATTTTAGTAACATATGAGAAGTAGGAGTACATACACCCAGGAGCACCATACTATTTTCCTATATACATCTTTACTACTTAAAAGAACTCTAGTGGTGGTGAGTGATGAGTTCTTGCTCTCCCACCTCTAATCCTCTTTGCGCCGACAGGTGGGGCCAACACCTAGAAATCTAGCGCTTCGCGCAGCTGTCCTCCCTCCTCCTCCTCTCTCTCCCCGCCGCGCCGCCTCCTCCCTTCTCTATCTCATGCCTCCCGCCCACGCCGCCTCCCCCGCTCTCTCACACCTCCCGCCGACACTTCTCTCCCTCCCACCTCGCGCCACCCTCCTCTCTCCCAACCCAACTCGCGGCGCCCGCCTTTGCCCACCCTCACCCCGCCTCCTCCCTCCCCACCCCAGGCCCCTACCTCTCCCTTAATGACGGAGCTTGAGCCAAATCTCAAGGGGGGTCGAAGGCCAATGCTAAATCACATTACTACGACATGATAGAATTTATAACTATTAGAAATTTTTAGGTAGATCTTGTCCGTATTTTGGTTATAAACTATCTTGTCTCAAAGAAGATATATGTATATATTTACCCTAAAAATGGAAGAGGAAGAGACGCATGGCGCGTAAAGCAAAGAACCACTTCTTAGGTTGATGTCCATATTACTTGACCACTCCAAACTTTAGTTGTGGGGATGTTTCGTGCTTCATCGATCATTGCAATGCCTCATCTAGTTATCTTGTGGCTTTGCCGCCACGCTTGCCACAACATGAGCTGAAGGAGACGAGCAAGAAGCAAAAGGTAAAGCAATGGTGATGGATGTTAGCTACTGACTAAACTAAGCTACCAAAATGAGTGAATGACTAAAACTATTTGGCAAACTTGTTGAAGAGTAGGAAAATAAAACTGGATCAGTGATTCATGGCCTAGTGAGGAAGAAGCTGAAGCAGATTGGTTCGAATTTAATGGGATTTTTGGAGGTGTAGGCAGCAGGTGGCTATTTGAAGGGTTAAATAATGGATGGACCTAAATGCTACCGCATACTTAGTGGTACTCTATTTTTTAAAATTGTTGGGGGGGGGGCTATAGCCCATCTTGGCCCTAAGTATCCTCTCGTCCCTCGCTCTCCCACCCCGGTGCTCCTCCGCCACCTTCTCCCACACCCACCACCCACCGTTGCACCTCCTCACCGCTCCCTCCCCCTCCTCCTCTCTCTCTCTCTCTCTCTCTCTCTCCGATGCCGACGACAAGGAGGAGGAAGGGCCGACAAGCCGCCCCCGATGGCCATGGCACACCAATGGCCCCATCCTTCTCCTCTAATGGATTGAAACCCACGGATCTAAAGGACCTCATCGCCGACCTCTACAGATCTCGCCTCCTCCACCCCCGACGCGTAGAGGTGGGCTCTATTCTCGTCGAGGATCGTCGCGGTGACAAGCCCATTCTGGTAAGTGACGAGGCATTTTCGATCAGTGAGATCTCCGTGTAGCGGTTACTTTGATTCGATGGAAGTAACAAGGAGCTTCACAGGTGCGCGACTTCGTGAGGTTAGCATTGTATGACCCCATCCACGGCTACTTCTCCAAGCGGTCGGGCCTATGGGTGTGCTCGACTCGAGCATCCGCTTCCACCAACTCGAGGGTACTTTCGGTTTCTTGGACTCCTCCTTTTGTCCCTTCTCCTACTCCTTTGCTCAATTCGTTTCTTGGAGTGGACTTTATGTGTGAAGTTTTTTCCTGTGTTCCAACATTGTGTGAATCAGATAGGACCAGTTCTTTGCTTGTTTGTCAAGGCGGCATTTCCACGAACATGTTGTGTGCGTGTTCCAAATGGAACAATTGTTACTCAAGCTTGTAGAGCCATTTGGGACTTGGTTGTTCTTTTCTAGGTGCTAAATTCCATTGATGTTTGCTCTATGCTAATTATGTTTCATGCTATGTTAACATCTCGTACATTTGCTTACCGATGCTAATTGGATTTTACATCACGCAGGGAGGAGTGCATACCTGCAGATCTTGATAAGCTATATAAGAAGAATGATATCACTTGGTTTACTCCGTGGAGCTTTTAAGGTACTCGTTTTGTGCTTTAGCTCATAAAGAGAATGAGGTGCCCTTTTTCTTTCCATTTAGCCATTGATGCATGTTTGTATTCTCTGCTGCACCATGGTATGCGATGCAATAGTTTATTCCATTCTACGTACAACTAATCTTTTAGTCTTGTTGAAGGTACATTCTTAACATTTTCATGTCACATAGTTTCGCACCCTAATTCATTTACTTGGTCTTAGAAGCTCCAGTTTCACTTATATGTGTATTATAATATCATGGCACATTATCATATCTATTTTCGTTATTCACCCAACCATATGAAATAGATTCTTGTACTGATCAAATATATAAAATCGGTGGTGGTTCCTAACATGTGCAAAGTGCATACTGACACACGATGTTAAATGCTCCACCAAAAGTCTACAATAATATGAAATACATGTAAGCAGCTCTGTTTCCATTTTACATATCGTACTTAGAGTTGCTCAGGGAGATTACTAAGTCCTATTTGTTTGGGAAGGGCATAACAATATGGTGCATGCATATGTCTTATCGAATTTCATAATACTGGCTACTCTTCATGCAGCCTTGCATTCACCATTCTTGTGTTTTTATTTTATGCGATCAAATATGCTTTGAACTTCCTTTTATCTTCATTTGCTAGCTCAGTAGAGATTAGCTCCTCTCTTGCTTAGAAGCAGTTAGAAACTGTTAGTGAAGTGCAGAGCCATTTGTCAAAGTTTACGATGGAGCGTCATGATACAACTAACAGAGCTGGATAGGGTAAGCTGGCTTTTTGTGCCCAGCTGGGAATTTTCCCTACAATGATCCTTGTTTCAAATCAGTTACCTGAGATTTGATAAGCCATCTTGCCTTATTTCCATCCTGCACTAGATATTATCTATATAAGTATTTTGGTGCAACGCTGATATGTCTAAATCTAACATAGGTGGATTACACTGGCCCCCTACCTATAACTCCATGCCAAAATCACATTTATATCCAACTTTAGTACCATGATCTCAACTTTTATTATACCTTTGAAATGATTGGATTTCAATTCTTCCTGTTCTTTTTTTGTAGGCCGCAAGGATCCTTAGCCATGTTGGGTGCTAATGCTTGAGGTATGTACTATTTGGACTTGCTCCTGAGTTTCATCAATGACTTATTATATGAATCAAAGAAACAAAATGCCATCGTCATATGTTATATTCCCCCATTATGAAATGAAGTTTATCCGCAGTTGGTTCATAGTCGTTAGAAGCCTACAGGTCTAGCATGTACTGGCATATAAATCACTATGATGCAGCAGAATACGTAGCAATATTTCTAATTTACGTGCTCTATAGATGTGGCAATTTAAACTCCAAATGAACTTTTTAGTATCATATTTGGCTTAATAAGTTATTTTATGTTTTAGGACAATGGAGAAGTTTGTAAGACTACAGTAAACAGATCTCAATTCATATACCATCACTATTATATCTATTTGCACATGATATTGCAAAAGAAACATTGCATTGACATTGTTCCTTTTTTATGTTTCCTTGCTATTTCTGTAAGTTAACAGCTGAAAATAGAGTCTTATTAAACCCTAGCGCCGCGCACCGCCTCCTCCTCCTCCTCTCTCTCCCTCCCACTCACGCCACCCTTACTCCCACTCACGCCGCCCTCCCTTCCTCTCTCTCTCTCTCTCTCTCCCACGCCAACGCCTTGTTACCTCCCACCCGCGACGCCCTTCCTTCCTCCTCTCTCACGCATTCTTTGATATATTTTTTTGTGAACACATTCTTTGATATTTTTTTACTGAACACATTATTTGATATATATTCTTTATATAAAAAACTTTCTTTGACCAAAAGTTTATATTCTGCAATGTGTTCTTAAGTTTCATTTTCAGTAAGCTGATGTCCTGAGTTAGTTTTAATTAGTGTTGTTGCATGTTTTTGCACTTTGTGCGGTTCATTGGATTTCAAATAGTTATGTGAAGAAGATGGGTGTAGATTGACTATTTACTTTTAGCTCCATCCATGCTTCTTTTGGTTTCCATTTTACCATCTGATTTCTCACTAGCTTTCTGATATCATTTGCAGCATAGTTCAAAGGCAGTTATGCTGATTACTTGTCTCGTCTATGGTTGATCTTATAGCAGTTACATTGTAATCAATTATCCTACATTTTCAGGTTGGTTCATTCTGTCTTCCTTACCCCCTCTCCCCTTTTTAAATTGATCCATATTTCAAATGCTAAGAATTAAATTGATCCGTTTCTCCTTTGCTCGAACAAAACAAAAATCTTTATTCCTTTAAAAGAACCCACTGTCGTGAATGATGCTCTTCGCACCCCCTCCACTCTCTCAAGCGCCGGCCGCCACCGATGGGCCTCTTCCCACTATTTGGTTTTCTCCCACGCCTCCTCACCACTTCGCCATCCCCTCTCACCTATTGATACTCTTTCAATATTGTGATTTAGATTTCAAATTATGTTGTCTATTCACGAAGAGATGTTTATTTCGTTATTTTGTTACTTCTAGGAGCTTCTGTAAAATGTCACACTTTCCAAGACAACACTCATCAAAAGCAAAAGAAGGTTGTTATTTCGCCAACGTTACCTATTGAACTCTTATAAGATTAGCATCCATAATCTAACAATAATTCATTCACACCGCTATTTTGAATATGTAATTTAACCGTTGTGGGTGAATCAAATGTGCCAAAAGATGTCGACCCATTTATGTGCCACGCACTCTACAGTATCGTTATATGTGAGCCATCCAATATCACAAGTCCGAGTTACTCATGTTAGGATGATGAAGATTTTCCCACACAACCGACTATGGCATTTCCTTCACAAAGCACTCACGAAGATGTGTTTCTAGCATGGCGAAGACTCGTTGGGTAACGCACAAAATGCTATAATCATCATGGTTATATAAAATGAATATGAATTCTTTCAACATCTATATAACTATTATTTGTGTCATTTAGAATAAAACGTCGTCGTGTAGAATTTCTTATGCACGAGCAGTACAATCAAGGGTGTGACCAACAAAATGCTAGGAATTCAAGCCTTACACTGAACAAAGGAAACACAACGAAATCGTGATATAGCAAGTAGGCAAAATTTAACACTATAGTAGAAACAAGCAATCAATGACCGCCAAAGAGCGCATATACAAAATTTAACACAAAAGCAGAGACAAACAATCGTTGACCGCCAAAGAGCCCACGGACAAAGTGCAACACCCAACGAGAGGCAAGAGAGGAATGTTCGTCGAATAGTAGCCAGCAAAGTTTACCACCCGAGGAGAGGCAGCACTCCTAGATCAATGTAATGCAAGCTATGCGAGATAGACGAGCCACCCTTGCACTAAATCCATCACTATGCCATGCCTAGAAGCTTGTGCTTCATCGGCGGATAATTCATCATCGAGCTCGACTACTTCTTGTGGATCCCCAACACAATCATTTGTTACGGATAATAGTAACGTTCATATGTCATTCACTATAGTTTGACAAACAAAAAATGAACCGTTTTGTACCTATACTCACCCAGATGGGTTGACAGGTGATCTAGAAACCATCATTGAGGAGGACATGGTAGATGAGTACTACATGTTCGTTGGTGGAGGTATTTCCTACACGGTTCGTTTCTCCTTTCAATGACACACAAGAAATTCTGTGATGAGCCACATAGCAACGCAGACATAGACGAGATCAAGCAGTACAGGGACGCTAGGTGGGTTACCCCACCACAAGCTCTTTGGAGGATATACAGCTTCGAACTAAGCAAGATCTTACCATCCGTGAAGTGACTGCAGTTGCATCTCCCTAACATGCACATGGTCTCGTTCCACATGGGATAGGATCTCCATGATGTCATCGACCGGCATGGCGCTCAGAGGACCATGTTGACCGCATACTTCAAAGTGAGCAGATTACACGAGTGGGCACGAGACATCCTCTACAGAGATTTTCCGTCGAGATTTACTTAGCAAACAAGTGGAAAGTTCTGGAATCCAAGGAAAAGAAGCACACAGGTTGGCAGGAGCGTGTCAGCAAGTCCAGCTGAGGGAGAGCAATACTACCTGAGGGTTCTCCTAAACCATGTTGCCGGTACCACCTCCTTTGAAGACCTCAGGACAGTGGACGACGTAGTATGCCCGTCCTTCCATGAAGCTGTAGAAAGGAGGGGCATAATTGAGGCCAACAACACCATAGACGAGTGTCTAACTGAAGCCGAGGTGTTTCAGATGCCATCGTTGCTTCGGAGGCTATTTGCCACTATATTGGTCTTCTCAGGAGCCCAATGACGCGTGGCTCGAACAAGCACTGGACGGAATGTTAAAGGACTACTATCATTCCCACTCATCCCCATATGCGTCGAGCATATGGTGCTACCGATATCGTAAATATGTCGCAATCGATGAGTAAGGAGATATCATCGCTTCTCTCCCGAAATCGACGAGTCGCATGACTCGCAGTGGTGAGCCCAGGGAGATCGTTGAGGAGTCCAACATCGAGGTAGAACACGAGCACATAGTTCTTTCGAGTCCTCAACCCCAAACAGAGGTCCACGATAATCGGATACTAGTTGCGGTTGACATCGCGAGGGAGGCATCTTCTTCGTGGATGGCCCAGAGGCATGGGAAAACTTTCCTGCACAAGGCACTACTCACGATGGTCGTGCCCATGAAAAGATAGCCGCCGCAACCGCAACATCGTGTGTCGCCTCCATCATGCTTGGAGGCGGATCGCGCACTCGAGGTTCAAGATCCCGCTGAACATGGAAGATGGGGTAGTATGTAGCTTCACGGCGAGTGGGACGACTAAGCTTCTCTAGACAAGATCCTCATCATATAGGATGAAGCCTCGATGATGAACCGAGGGCGGTCAAGGCCCTTGACAACAAAGATGCGGGACATCATGGGTCGCCAGACCCGCTGTTCGGTGGGAAGACCGTCGTGTTCGAAGGAGACAAGGCTTCAGATAACCAACACGACGATGCGTAAGTCCTACCTCTGGGAATGCATGCGCCAGATCAGGCTCGTCCGTAACATGAGGGCCTAGAGCGATCCTGAGTTTGCAGAGTACCTACTGTGGGTCGAGAATGGCACAGAGGAGGTCAATGAGGATGGTTGCGCATGCCTTCCGATGATATATGTGTGTCGATACCGAGGAGGACACCGACTCGACAAACTCATAAACATCATCTTCAATATCGGATGAGAATCTATCGGATCCCAACTACATCACGTTTAGGGCCATCCCGCGACTCGAATGAGTACATCGACAGGATCAATATGAACCCCCTCCCGAATTCCCAAATACCCTGACCCCTAATGGGCTCCCTCTGCATATGCTCAAGCTCAAGGTTAACTGCCCCCATGATACTTTTGCGAAACATCAACCCGGCTAACGGACTATGCAACGAAACGGCCGTGGTCCAAGGGTTCCAAAGAAACGTTGTCGACGCCGAGATTCTGCTGGGGCAGCATATTGGAAAAAGGGTATTCTTGCCTTGTATACCCCTGTGGCCGTCTGACGACGAGATGTTCCCGCTTCGATTGAAGAGTAAGCAATTCCTGGTCAGGCTCAGCTTCACCATGACAATCAACAAGGCCCAGGGGAAGACCATCCCGAATGTCGATGTCTACCTACCTGAGCCAGCATTTTCTCATGGTCAGCTTTACGGCGTGCTGTCTAGAGCTACCACCAGAAGCAACATCAAGATCCCCGCCATCGCGGATAAGGACAAGAACAAGCATCCAAAGTCTAGGAAGACCTGTGGGACCTTCACGAAAAACATCGTCTCACGAGAAGTCCTCACGACATAGACGAGAGAGTGACGACGGGTTGTAAATTAATGCCTGGTAATTATTTGATTCATTTATTAGTCTCGTTTTGTGTGGTAGTATGTTCATGTCATTTTAGATGCTTTCATGTTCATGTCCGTTTAAATATTGTCATAGTTTTTTTTCTGAATAAGCAATATCATTGTTTCATAACTTACTCAGACTTTTTAGGTTGGATTTTGTTTAAGGAGCTATATTGGCAAACATTACTGCCATTTTCTTATGCTATTGTGTCTGGTGCTATTGGGTATTGCTGCTATTGGGTCTTGCTATGTCTTGTTTGCAAAATCACTGTAAGTACAATTATAGTAGATAAAAGTCCCTGTGCACTTGCCATCTTAATATTTTTTTTGATATTTGTGCTTCGACACCATATGCTCATTTTGACCTTTTTATTATCATTCAGGTCTAACATGCTAAGGCTGACTATGAGTAGCAGATACCACCTCCATAGCTGGTTTACAAATTTTGTGCTTATGCTATTCCTAAGCACAATAGGATTTTGGGCAATCAAACTAATGGCAAACATGAACTAACCCAATTTGAGTCCACCCTATGTCCTAAGCAGTCTTGTCTGATTAAACATCTTTCTCTTTCAGATGGTCAGGTTGAATGAAGGGCTATCTCTATTCGATGCAATATTAATCATTCCAATGTTCCAAATGGCATGGACTTTCTTCTCGATGTGTACAAGGTTTGTGTACTTTTGAGAATATCAAGTGAGTTTCAATCTGTTATGGTTTGTGGTAGTATTTGAATGATGTGTTCTGATTGAAACTAAGGATTTTTATTTCTCCATGTTAGGTGTTCAATACACTTAGGATAACTATGTTCCTCTTGGGATGGCATTTGTCTTCATTGGCATCTCCTTGCTAGCACTGATGACAATAAAGGTTGGAAAATCCCTTTATCGTGCTTTTAGATCATCAAATGGTATGTAACTTCATGAAAAAAAAATCAGCAATTGATACCAAGGAGCGTTTTTTGCACAAGTTATTTTAGAGGGTTATTCATACACTATTTTACGTAATGATAATTACAATAGAGAAAACAAATCATGCCTACTTTTATTATAGTTGCCATCCTTAATTCTCTTGTATACAAACAATGTGATTCTCATTCAAGCCAACAGAAATCTTCTTTCCAACAATTAATAACTAACTTTGTTTGCCCAAATGCACAATGCAATAGTATTAACCAATGTCAGTGGGCAATGATTTCTATCTTTTTGGTACTCTCCCTGTTTCAAAATATAAAACTCAGAGGCCTTGTGTACACGACTAAGAAAGTGTGTGATAAAAGAAAGTGGAAACTAATTGGACCAACGATGTTTCTCCTATTTATGAAGGCAATTGACCTCTAGCCTTGGGTATGGCATCACCTGACGCCATTGGTGATTGTTCTCAAGAATTTTTTTGGTGTCTACGGTGTTGTAGCAAAGAGGACTAGACAGTATAGAAAAGAGATCCCCAATTGCTACAAGGGGAACCAAGGAATTCTTGAGGGGGGGACCGGTGCCAAGAGAAGTAAATGTGCATTAATTGTCTCGAGAAAAAGGCTTCCTTTATTACGTGGGGGAGGCAACTATTTATAGCCTTTAGACAGGGTACATAAGATTACAGATACAACAACAACAACAACAACAAATCATTTGATCCCAAACAAGTTGGAGTAGGCTAGGAATAAACCTCCTCAAAGTCAAAGAGACGAGGCCTTGCAAATAAAAATATAATATAACATAACATAACAACAACAACAACAACAACAATAATAATAAAACCTACTGTGCTCAAAATCTATCCCTAAAATACCCTATGCCTATAGGGTCGCAAGGGCTTTTCCTTCCCTACACGTAGCCTTCGACTTATGGTGGACCTCCCCGCCATGGTCCATCCACTGTACGCTTGGTCCATCGGTGCTCTCCGCCTTCGCATCGCAAGGGGTATCCCCGCCGAGGTGGCCCTAGGGATCTCCTAGCTCCCGGATCCGTGGTGATCGGTAGTCCTTCAACGCATTCGCACCTCCTCCGGCCTCTCCAAGGTATGCCCGTACTCGAGGAGGCCCCGGCCGTGGCTCCGCCGCCGGCCTCTGGTGACCATCGTGTGCCCTTCAAGGCCCACCCGGCGCATTTGGTACCTCAGACCTCGGCCGCGCTATGGCTCATGGCCCTTAGGGGCTTATGCGCTGTCAGGTCTGGGCTGGTGGGCGACCCTACGACACATGGTTTTTTTAATCAAATGAATTATTAACCATTTAAATCTGAATTTGTTCTGTGCCGATATGTAAGGAAGATGTCTTGAAATTTGAACAATCGTGAAGATTTAATTGTCTTGTGCGCATGGGCGCATACTATCATAGATATGTAGTAATGACATCTCCATCTAACTCCTAAGTCCTAACAAACTCCTCTATTATCTCTTAGTTACCATTTCAAGATGCCATGAATAAGATGTGCCAAACAAGTCTCCATTGGTCCAGATTAAGCCAATAATAGCACCAAAGGTTTAGTCGCTCAAATTACTACCGCTCGTATTTAATTCTTGTTGGGTGCTTCCAATTCATTATATACGCATTTCCAAGTAAAACTGTGCTATGGGCAGGCATACATGTAAATACTAAACCACTAATGGACCAACAAAATTATTTAGCTAAGTCACATTGGTGGTTAATAATTAATCTTGTAGATTTTACACTAGCCTGTAGCGTAGGCTTCGCTCTAGCCGCCCATGTGCTTGTGGTGCTTCTCTTCCTTGCGGTGATCGATCACCTTGGAATTGGATGGCTCAGCCTCCGCCTTGTGGTGCACCATTTCAATGATCCGTAGCTAGCTAGGAAGCAATCAAGGAGCTGGTGCCGTAGTTCGTGCACAAACAACATGTCTTATATGGATTTAATTAGTTAATTAGAGGATGCACAAACAGCATGCATGTCTTGTGTGGATTTAATTACATGATGTATGTCACTGGAGATGTCTACGTACTTCAATGTTGGTCATTTATTAGTTAACATTATTATCTAACTAATGCTGTTGTGAGTATTTAGCGATATCTATCTAATAACTAATGTTGTTGTGAGCCTCGTCGAACTGGCGCTAATTATTTGGGTAATGAACCGAATACTGTTTGGCCGGGTGAGTTTGTTTGTGTCTGGCCAAACTGGCGTAGGACTAATGCTGTTGTGAGTAGTTAGCGTTATCTATCTAATAACTAATGCTATTGTGGGCCTCACCGAATCGGAGCTAATTATTTGAGTAATGAACCGACATCGCTTAGGCATGTACAATAAGGTGACATCAGCCGTCTGTAATACTTGCCACGTAAGATTTTTTGTGACATGAATGAGAGAGAAGGAAGAGAGAGGTAGAAGCCGTCTGGCATGCAACAGATGGTCTATAAGGTCCTTATAGACATCATTTTTGTTGTTGTATCTATGCCGTCTGTAACTCACATATTTTGTAACCTCATTTTATGAGGGATATTTATAGACAACTCATTGTATGAGTTGTGTTTAGTTTTGTCTACAGATGACATGAAAGGTATTACAGACAACCACTATCTATACCACTATACATGCCCTTAGCCAGATGAGTTTGTTTGTGTCCGCCAAATCGGCGCATCATTGGATGGGTGGCGAACGGAATATTGTTTGTGTCGGATTAAGATGGCCCAAATTTTGAATTTCAATACCTATAATTAGCCGTCATTTTTTCGAGCTTCAATTCTATATATAACACACACGTGCGCATCATTTGCAGCTCATAACAACTCTACCACAGCACAATCTCTCCCTCACATTTTCTTCATCAACGTGCCACCAAGAAACCGAGATGGTGACCGACTACAAATGTGCAAGCATCCAAGAGGATAATGGTCATGCCTCCATCATCAGGTTGGAGTGGCACAATTGTCAGCAGTAGATGTTCATTTCTCTCCTCGATTCCCTTGTGATTACTACTTGTAGTTTTGTTCTCATCCTTCTTGTCTTACAATGTAAATCGGTGCTATTCCACGAGGTTGAGATGGAACATGTGTACCATACCTGTTGGATGATCTGAGCGTATGGAAATCATAGATACGAGAGGACTCTCTTGAATCTCACTACTTGCGAGTACTTTTACTAGATCACGCTGTGAGTAGAAGATCATATGAGTTATACATTATACTTTTTTTAGTGCAGAATACAGAATAAGCTGTGTTGATATTCTTTTTCCCCTTTCCATTGACATAAAACTTTTCTAAACCTTTTCTAGAGCCAACAATTAAGATAACAACTCTATGTTAGCATCGTTTTGACCTACTCGAGATGCTATCCAGATGTTACATCGGTGATAGCTGCTTGTCATTTATTAGCTTAGTTTTGCATTATCCATTTCGGTCTACTACTTTCCTCGCCACACGCCTCCTCTTTGAATTTCAGCGCTGATAGATGGGCCGCCCTATATTGCATCTCTATAATAATTACTTCTACGTAACCATCTAAATCTTGTATTACTTTTTATTGGTTTATCTATAGGCCTTTGTGCACCCTTAATGATTGTCTCTGCGGCTGTATGTGACTACGTCATTTTCGTTGTCCAGATGAGGATGAACGCGATTGCTAATCCTCATTATCAATGATTGAACGAGTAGGAAGGCAGATGAGAAATGATCTCCAAAGTTGATGGACTTATTTATTTTATGCTCTTGGTTACATTAGTTTAAATTCTATATTTTTAAGTATACTTTCAATGGTATGTTATTTCATTTGTAATTGTTTCAATATCGCGTTGTAGAAAAGTATCTCTTAAGTTCGTTGTATTGTTGCTTATTTGAAGGACTCAATTTATGAATGCAACATTTTATTATACATGGTTTGGAGTACATTCGGTGATAGAATGCTCACTGAATTTTCATCTGGATGTAAATGACTCTAAGTCAATCTTATTTACTTATGTTTTATCCTTCATCTATGTTATCAAAATGGCTTCAAAATAATTCTATAATTTATGTTTTTTTCGTAACGCACAAGCACTTGACTAGTATGTATTATATATATATATATGTAATGTTCTTGATCAATAAGAGAAGAAAGGAATTGACTTTAGGTGCGTTGAAGCAAGTAGTGCAGGTAGTTCCACTAGTAGTTTTGTATGCCATGTCTGCATGTGGAAGTAAAGAATGTATGGGAAAACAAACAAATAAAAAAACTCATATACAAGAAGGACAACGGTTTTCTGATCCTAACCCCCTCATCTCAATCATTAACTACACGCCCACGAGGCCGCTTTATTCACCCCGAGATCCATAAATCTCTCTTCCATTCTCGCTCGCTCTCAAGCAAAGGTACCTGAACTTTGACACGTTTTTTAAAGATGAACCATGAAACCTTTTATCTAATTCAGAAATAATAATATTATCGCTTTCCCTATATTAGAGCCGATGTGATCATAGGGTATTACTCTAGTGTTTTTAATCTCACTCCTATTTTTCAGAGGATTCATTTGCAGCTTGTTAGAGAACTAGTAGGGTGTCCGTATGCTGCAAACGGAATCCCCAAAGAGAGTGATACATATCGCAAGGTGTTTCTAAACCACATAATAAATATCAATTTTTTTCACACATATAAAGTAAATATTAAATCCGCCTATTGCATCACCTGCTTCTACTACTACTCAGAAATTACAATTTTGAGCTCATAGATTGTTTATCTTTGGAAGTTGAAGTTAATGCCAACTTCCCTCCTCGACGTGCTGCTCATTTCCAACTATTGTAGGCTAACAAGGAAGAGGGCTACGCATCGATCGCCACATTCATTCACCCTAAACCCAAGCCACGACTCATTTCTCGTGGCCATTGCATCCGCAGCTCTTGCCCGTATATCACGCGAGGAGGTGGGACGCCAGGAGGAGACGTGCGGTGGCGCGCAGTGGTAAGAGAGGAGACGGCGATGCTTGCTCGATCGGCATGGAGCAAGAGGCGCGGTGTAGGGGAGGATTAGGATGAAGAGGACGTGGTGTCGTGAACTGTGCAACGGCAGGGAATGACGCTTTGTCTCTCGCTCTTCCTTAGGCGCCGCTTGCCTCCCTCCTTCCCGACACCGCCGCTTCTCCTCCAAGGTACCGCCGCCTCCTCCTCCCTTCCTCCCGGTGCCTTCTCCTATCTCCAACGCCGCCCCTTCCCACTACCTTCTCTTGTCGCCGCACTACCTCCCCATGTCGCCGCCTCCTACGCTTATCGGATCCCCTCATCTTCGTGCTTGCCGCCTGTAACCCGCATCTGAGGCCGGAGGGGTAGTGGAAGCAATGAGAAATGATCCGCAAGTTTGGGTGGTAGCGTGATGCTTGAGTTTGGTTTGCAGTGGTGAAGAGGAGGGTGTTTGATGGAATGGATCGGAGGTACCAGATCATGGGAGAAGTAGGGGATGATACACAAATCACACGTGGAGTGTTTGGGGGAGGAACGAGAGATGGCGTGTGTTTTCTTTGCAACATTGTGGGACTATTCGTCCCACACGGTAAACTCCTTCTTTTATTAGTTAAGATAGTTGAATAACAAACCGTCGACGATCAAGTCGATCTTACAATAAATGGAAAAAGAGAGAATGACGGGAAATCTTGGGATTGCAATGGACCGCTTTATTAGTATGAACCGAGATTTTACAAGGTGTATCCCGCGTAATGACTGATCGCTTAGAGTACAAGACAATGCTTCTTTCTTTCTATCTTCCGATCCTCCTTTGATCCGCCTGAGTTCCATCTTTAAATAGCCCTCAAGAGGTGGCGCTTACTCCGAGAAGGCGCTGGCGCGGCTGCTATGTCCGGTCGAGTCAAGTGACTGCTGATACGATTAACTGCTTGGTGGTTATATGTCTATGAAACATATAATCGCACGGAGGTTGTTCACTAGTGTGTCTTGGATAAGATATGTCGTATGGAATATGCACGTGTTTCATTCATCATACGGAGAGAATATACCTTGGAATCAATTCTTACCTTCACGAGTAGCTCTCCGGTCGGAGCTTGGCTTGGGCCTTCGTCACAGTGGTACCCATTATGTAACCTCCGAATTCTACGACCAAGGAGGTGAGGTCGTGCACTCGTGAGAGTTACGACCATGAAGACGATGGTCTTTTTATGTATTAAAGATAATACATAGAGGTTTTAATCTCGCAACTAGCCCCGAACTTTAAAATGAATAGGTCATGTGAACACCTTTCTTCCGATGAAATCGATCGGATGACGCTTATTAAATACAAAGGCATTTGAAGCGGTTTGTATTCACTTTAAAGTTGAGAACTTTGCCTTGGGATTTGAAGAGTTTCGTGTCCGTTGGACTTTTTGGGTAACTCCTTATTACGCTTAGAAATTCAAGTTTATAAAACCCTTTGAGACTTTGGTTTTTTCACTTCCTCCTTTCCTTCTTCATCTTCGAGTGAAAACTTCTTCCGATCTCCTTTGCTTTCCACACCCAAAAAGAAACTAACCATGTCGGACCAATCACCAACCGGTCTGCTTCCGACTGAGTGAGAAGAAGTTAGAGAATGCGGAGAAGATCGGATGCTCCTCAGCAAGGATGTGATTTCTTGGAGATCCGCCACGGAGAACATTCCCGAGCAAGGAAGATGGAGAAATTCTGCTTCTCTCGCATATATCGAATGCGGATTTCGCTACCAACTCACCCCTTCCTTCCTCAAGTTTTGGAGTATTATGGAGTTGAATTGGTGAATCGGCTCCCAATGCCATCGCCAATCTCATTATTTTTATCTATTCTCTGCAAGCGCATTTGGGGATTCCAGCAGATCTGGATCTATTCAGTACTACTATAGGATGACAAAGTCCGGAAGGCGATTGGGACGCCTGGAGAGTGCACCTTGCGCCTCCATGATGGAAAGCCGATGAGTACATTTTTATGTACTCAAAATCTTCGTGGTCGCCGTGGAAGAAGAGTTGGTTCTATATGAAGATCACGGAAAAAGACACTTTATTATTCGTAAGAAGGCTCGAGAATCCGAGATGGCGCTCCTCTGAGAAAGAGGGAATGTAGGAAATGGGTGAAGCAATCAAGCTTCTTAGTGTCAAAGGTCTAACATCTTGGCATGTGGTGAAAGATTTTTCCACGCCACGTGTTAGTCCTTTGAAGGCCCGAGCACATAAGATGCTCGTACATTGGTCGTGATGATACGCACTGAGACTCTAAAGATGGTAAGCCATTTTAATGATTCCGACTCACATATATATTTCGCTTGATTATTTCTTAACTCTTTCATTTTACCTTTACTGACTCTATCTTCGATGAGATTAGAAGCTGATCAAGATGATTCACGGAGAGCTCCAGCGATAAGGCTAGTTTTCTCGGATCTTAGCGGTTGTTTCCTCCTCAAGAAAGGATTGAAAGACTTAATGTAAAAATATCAATCTGTTGTCTTATTGACGCATATATTATTCTTGATCGGTATACCATAAATCCTCTTTGATGTGTAGTCGGCTGGGTTGAGAGTCAACAAGGTCAGCGAAAGATGTGAGCCAATTGATGATCCGATCTCCCATTCGACCACACAGATGTAAGTCCTCCGAGGTAGATAACCGAACACAAATAATATTTTGGATAAATTATGTTTATCGCCTAACTATCTTTGATGATGAATTTAGGCGGTCGTCGATTTTCCAAAGGTCATCGAGAATCCTCCGGTTCATCGAGGCCATCATTGTGGAGGTAGACGAATCTACATCTACCGACCGGCGATCAAGGACCTCGACCAAATGGTCGCGATATCGCTCCGATTTCCGATTAGTAGATGTGCAAGATCTAGTCAACCTACCGTTTAGAACCGGTGAGATCGATTGACAGAAGAGGAAGGATAGCGCAACGAACTTTAGTTCGATGCGCTATAAGGGTAAATTCAAAAACAACAAGGTATATATATAAAATGAAGAGGTCGTATTTATACATGCCTTGGATCTTCCTTACCTTCTCTCTCTCTTGTTTTAGATCTTTCGGTGTTCCTGGTCGTGTCAGATCAGAGCACCTCTCGTGAAAAAGTTCCGAGGTAGAGGTGGTCGTGGAGGCTCTCACCGTGATACTCCTAAAGCAAAAACTACCGAGGATGAAGTAGCAAAGAAGCCCCCGAGCAGTGTTTCAGATCCGCTCAGATCCTCTAGTAATCCTTACTCCTTCTCCGAGGTAGTCATCCCAGAGACCCTCAACAGTTCCACCTCCTCAGAAATACTTCTCAGTTAACAAATTCCCTTTTTCTCCCGATTTATCGAGGATAAGGAACTTGATGAAGCTCGGGAAAGATATCGACCATCAAGCCAAGATTGGTCCAGATACAATCTTCTCGAATATAATGATATGGCAATTCGGTAAGTATTCTACGACCATCTCACAACTCTTTCTTTTGCTTTCTTTGAAAGCTTGCTAAAGAAAGGAATTTTTGTTTTTGTAGCATTTGGTGAAAACTATGTTGTGATCGAGGATGACCAAATAATAAAAACTTTGGAGCAAAACACTCCGTCGAGAAGTAAGTGCATTTCTCTTTGATCTCCTACGGTTTATTATCTTGATTCTCCTTATAGATTATCCTTCTCTTTCTACCATATTTGATAGATTTAGAGAAAATTAAAGAAGAGATCAAGGCCAAGGAAGCCATAATAATAAAGTCGAGGAAGAAAATCAGAGTAAAGACGGTCGATCGAGCATGCGATGACCAGCAAAAAGAGGTTTTCGACTCTTGTGAGAAGAAAATCAAAGGTAACCTGGTCGGAGACCCAACCAAGATTCCATAACTCCAATTGTAAAGTACATTGATTTTGTTTATCTACTCGTGCGTAAAAACTGCAGCACTTGAACGAGCGGAGAAGACCCTTGATTTTGAGCGTGGCCAAAGGAAGCTCTTGTATTTGGCCTTGATGAGAAGATCAAGGCTCTTAACAAGATGATCTTCGATATGGGATCGGATCAAGCTTACATTCTTTAGGAGATCCAACGGAAAAGATGATCTTTTGGTCAACTTTTGGAAGATCTCAAAGGTCCGCTCAAAACTATGAAGGAAAACCATACCTGCACAATGAAGGAAGCTATTGTAATCGAGTTAGTGTTGCTTTAGCAAAACTAAAGGCTTCCGATCCCTCTATTAACCTTAAAGCTGTGGAAGAGGACTTCGACTGCTCTGAGAGTGAAGCAACAAAACTTCTCGAGGAAGTAAAACCTCTCGGAGAGAAAGTTGCAGGGGAAATGGAAGTCGGATCTCCATCTCATAGCGACCAGTCTGGAGGTCTTAACATGTAAATGAATGTAACTTTAGACGATGTAAAATGAAAACTTACCGTTTATCAAAGAAGATCCTGCTTTGTCTTATTAATGTTGTTAAATACTCATATATCTCCTAGCCCCCGACTGCTTATGTTAGTAGATGAACGTTACTAAAAGAAAGCAGTAGACCAGGTAATTGAGTAATAACGATGACCATGGTAAGAGTGCTGATAATGTGGATGACAATGATCTAGGAAATACTAGGAAATCATGTGGTCGGAACCAACTGACGACTTCTGCTAGTCTAGATTTTGCCCATTATCGAAGTACTATGGAATACCACTTGTAGTCAGAAGACATAACAAAGACTAGATCTTGCTTATAAGAAGATATGCATTAAGAATGTATGCAAGAAATGAAATGAAGAGATAAGTACCGTTGTTTAGGAAATATTTGGATCTGGTCGTATCGAATCTTAAGAACTGAAGATTTGTAAAATATTTCGCGAAACGTGCTCATTCTCAAACCGATCGCGCGAGGATCGTAGGAAAAGGACCGTCACTAGAAGCTCCTTCCAGCGGGGTGGACCACGTCAGAGAGGAGAGACTTCACCAGGAGGCTTTCGTGTCCCACCAATAGCCAAACTTGATTAGAATAGAATGTTGAAATAAAATAACAATCGTCAATTTCAAGAAACGAAAGTCAAGTAAATCGTGCGAGTTGGTACTCCTTATACTCATATGACTCTTTAAGAAAAGAATGTCCGGTCGTGAATGTGTATCATTGAAGCAATGATCACGGCTAAAACCAATGTGATTGGTGACATTTAAGTCAACAACCATGAGTAGTGGAGATCCCAAAGAAGGAATATCGGAGAGAATGAGAGTCTTCTCCACCAACCATGAACGGAATGGCATACGACTGATGCAACAAATAATAAGTATAAACAACCATACTTATCATTTTTAAGGAAAAGCATCTTATTGAAGAAAAAATGAATAAAAATGAAATACATGAAATTAAACATAGAACTTACGCAATTGATCAATATTCCAAAATTAGATAAAACACGCCATCCGACATAGCTAATCAGATGCGATCCTGGTGGGTTACTTCGACCACGTGTATGGACCTTCCCATTTAGGTGAAAGTTTATTGCGATTTGCTTGGTTCTGGATTTTTCTGAGAACCAGATCACCTACAGCTAGGCTGCGAGGTTGTACCTTACAACTGTGATACCGACGCATGGCTTGTTGGTAGATTGCTGATCATATCAAGGCTTGATTTCGTCTTTCTTCAAGGAAATTGATGTCGCAAGTCGTTGCTCGATCGATCACTTCGAAAGTAATCGATTCGGCGAACCAATTTTCGCTTACGGAGGAAGCATAGCCTCGGCCAGTAAACTAAAAAGAATGGTGTTTCCCGTCCGCATGCGACTAGTTATGGTGCGAACGACCCATAATACGAGGAAGTTCTCAACCCAAGCTCCTCGACCGTTGAAGTAATCGGTCGAATACTCGTCGCTTGATCCTTGCATTATGATACCATTGGCTCGCTCAATCGCTCCATTGCTCGTGGATGAGCACATGAAGCGAAATGTATCTTGACACCTAGTTCTTCGAAATTCTGAAACTTGCCGCTTGAGAATCGGCACCGTTATCGATGATTATCATTCTGGTACACCAAACCGTGTAATCACGCTTTTTGTTAGGAACCTCTTGGCGGCTTGTTGTAGTTTTACAACCGGCTCGGCCGATCCACTTAGTGAGCGTGTCAATCATGACGAACAGAACTCAAAGCCCGGTGCCTTTGGGAAAGGTCCCGAATGTCCATCCCAGTGTTGCAAAAGGCCAAGAAAGAGGATTGTTTGCAAAGCTTGAGACGATCGATGTACTTGTCGGCTATGAAGCCCGACATTATACGCGCCGTCCACGAGCTCTTTTGCATCATGAAGGGCGGTTGGCGATGGTATCCTTACCTAAAGGCTTTACCGACACCGTTCAGAGGAATGATGAGCTCCACAGACTCCTCCATGAATTTCGGTTAGCAATTTAATGACATCCGATTGAGATATGCATCTCATCAACACTCCGTGAGATCCTCGCTTATATAAGGTACGTTCAATGAGAGTGTATGATTTGGCTTTTCGTACAATACGATCGGCCTCTACATCATCTTCGGAATTATGTCATGTGAAGATAATTGTAGATCGATGTCATCCAATCTCTACCGTGATCGTGATGGCGCCAACCATCATCGACCTGTGGAGCATCCATGTTTGCAGAATCAAGGTGTGCAACCTCCTTGCTAACATCTATGTCCTCGGAAGGCTCGACTACATCAAGGTGAATCGAGTTTCGAGAAAAACTCCAGGCGGGACGGATGTACTTCCGCGGATATGATGACATCTTGGTACTAGAGCATTGATACTCTTTCCCTACTTGATTCGCTACTAGTTGAGAATCACCTTTCACTAACAATCTGCGAATCTGAGCGAACAGTGCTCGCCAAGTCCGCGCCAAGAAACCTTCAGATATTCGCGCATTATTTGTAGCAGAAAGTTTAAGCGAATGGCGTATTTAAGTTGTTCGCCGAGAGGAAATCAAACGACCCCACCCCGAGCCTTGAAGCATCAAGGAACCATCAAAGTACATTGTCCACTGGTGGTGAAACTCGTACTCGGGTTCTTGGGAGGGTTCAGGGTTTGTCCATTCGGCAATGAATTCTGCTATTGCTTGAGACTTAATCGCTGTTCTAGGGACAAAATGGAGGTCAAACGCCCCAAGCTCAACCGCCCATTTCGCTATTCGTCCTGATGACTCCTGTTACCTAGGACTTGACCAGCGGATATCCGTAGGTCGACCACTTTATGGCTGAAAATAATGTCTAAGTTTCCTTGAAGTCATAAGGAGACCATAGAGCAATTTCTGTATCTGTGGATATCGTTCTTTTGGTCCATGCAAGACTTCGCTTATGTAACATATTGGTCGTTGGATACGATCACGTTCTACGACCAATACACCACTAACTGTCTGTGGCGTTGCAGCGACGTAAACTAGCAATGTCTCTTCCAATCTTGGAGAGACTAAGACTGGAGGATTCGTAAGATACCGTTTAAGCTCCTCAAAAGCGTCGTTTGCCTCTTTAGTCCATTCGAAACTTCCATGTTTCCGGAGAAGCTTGAAGAATGGGAGTCCTTTTTCACCTAACCGTGCTATGAAACGACTTAACACTGCCATACAGCCGGTTAGCTTCTGGACTTCCTTTTTCGTGGTCGGGGAACGCATCTGATCGATAGCGGTTATTTTCACTAGATTCGCTTCAATGCCTCTAGCAGAAACTAGAAACCCGGCGCAGCCGGATGAAACTCGAACGCACACTTTTCGGATTTAATTTAAGGTTATGACGTCTTAAATTATTGAAAGTCTCTTGTAGTGCGGAATGTGGTCACCAATGTTGATACTTTTACGACCAAGTCATCAACATAGGCTTCAAGATTCGACCTATCCGTACTAAAGGTTTTCTACATCAACCTTTGGAACGTCGCACCAACATTTTTAAGACCAAATGGCATCTTTACATAACAGAGGGTACCAAATGGAGTGATGAAGGAAGTTTTCTCTTCATCTTCTTTACTCATATTAATCGGTGGTATCCTGAATATGCATCTAAAAACTTAATAACTCACACGGAGGTAGAGTCTACAAGTTGATCAATGCGAGGAAGGGAAAATCATCCTTTGGACAAGCTTTATTTAAATCAGAAAGTCGATACACATCGCCATTTTCCATTGGCCTTTTAACCATTACAGATTGACAAGCCATTCGGGGTGGTCGACCTCACGAATGAATCCACTTGGGTAGCTTGTCAATCTCCAGACGATTGCTATTTTCGATCAGTGCAAAACGCTTAGCTTCGCGATCGGTCTTTTATCGGTGCAATGCTAGCCTATGCTCGATCACCTCCAGGGACTCGGGCATGTCGGATGCTCGCCAAAGTATACATCTGGTTTGCTCGGAGGAAGGAGACAAGCGACTCTTCCTATTTGGGGTTGAGTCCTTCCCCGACCAGAATCTTGGCACTCTCTGAAGCACTTTCGTCAAGTGGTACCTCTTTCATCTGGTCGGAAGGCTTTGGTGCTATCTTTGGTCTTGAGTGTTTGACCTGCATGGTAGCGGTGTTAGTTCCTCTGGTCGGAAGCTCATCGACCAGTTCTAAACATTTCGATCACATGCGTGGCGATTTTACGATCACCTCGGACCGTGATGACACCTTTGGTCTGGCATTTTCAAACTCGTAACCGTAATGCGTAGCTACCGAGAAATTTTGCTAAGGCCGGACGACCAAGGATTGCATTATATCTTGTTTCAAAATTCACTACATCGAAAAGAAACTTTTTCTTCGGAAATTGTCGAGTTTTCGACGTAACCAATAGGGATAATTGCCTATTGGCTTGGCGATAGATCCGAAACTATACCATGGAAGGCATATTTCACGGGCTTTACCTTAGAATTTGGAATCGATATCTTCTAATGCGCTTGCAAAGAGAATATTTAAAGAACTACCCCATCTATCAAAACCCTATTAACCTTGCGATTATTAATAGTAGGCTCAACGAAAATGGAAACCTACAGTCGAGTTGAAGGAATGGGCAATCTTCTTTGCTAAAGGAGATTATTGTCTCCGACCACCTCGAAGGTTTGGTAATGATCGGAGTTTCAGCAAGGTTGACTTCTCGCTCCATGGCCTTCAGGTGATGTCTGGATTCGTATGAAGAAGATCCCCCGAAAATTACATCGACAGGTATCTTTGAGGTTCTTGATACTCCATCTCCTCGTCACCATCCTTGTCCTTTCTGGAGCTTGTTTCCCCAATTTCTTGAATTGAAGGAAGTGGACCTTTACCTGCATAATAATCATTCAATTTCTTCTACCAAGCGCGACAGTTGCGTAAATCGTGTCCTGCTTGTTTATGGAGAGGACACCATTTTTTGCTTTTCTTATACTCATTGGTGAGAGCTTTTGCTTTGCTATGACGGAGTAATCTTTTCTTCCTTTAGGAAATTTCTCAGGAACAGCCAGAACCTCTTTATCGTTAGTTCTGCCGTGTTTCTTCTTCTTGGGAGCTTTCTTCTGCTTCTTTTCCGATTTATCCAGACCAGGTTGGGGGATCTTGTCTTTTCGATCAACGGCTTTGTTCCACTCGACCGCCGCTAGCCGTTGCGTGCGTCACCATGTCGAAGAGTTCGATGGTTGTTCGTGGGGATGAATTGCTAGATCCTCCGTAAACCTTCGATTTCTTAATCTGCTTTAAAAGCCCGGATAACGGAAGACTCGCAACCTCGGAATCGAGTTGCGAACTTGGCTAAATCTCTTGATGTATTGTCGAAGAGTTTCATTAGGTTTTGCCGTATCTGTGGAGATCATCCTCCTTTCGAGGCGATCGTGCGTACCACGAAAGTTTGCAATTAGAAGATCGCAAAGTTGCTCCCAAGTATACACGATCCGATAGGTAAATTTAGCAACCATGATCGGTGATCCTCTAGTACCGTGGGAAGATAATTAGCCATTACATTTTCGTGCCATGCCGGTCTCGATGGTGGTGGTATAAATCTGAAGAAATTCTAAAGGATTTTGGGTCCCATTGAATTTATCCAGGTTGGCAGGTCGGAACCTGTTTGGCCAACGTACAGCTTGGAGCCCTGCAGAGAAAGCTCGACAACCTGTGATCGTCACACGGTGCCTTCTTTGAAAAGGTGCCGGATTATAATCGGTCGGGGACCGATTCCTGGGACCAGACTGCTGATTTTCTGGTATCCCGATCCGGTCGTGTACGTTTCGAGAATGCCTTTGACCGCTTGCCTGGTTAAGATGATACCGAAGATCATCAGGTCCAAGCGTTTGCTCTTGTTGGCGAGGTGAAGATTCCTGAAACAATCTTCTTCCCTCATGACCTGCTGGTCGGAAGCGTCGAAGTGGTCCTTACGTTAGTTGACCCTCAACACGACCACGCTGGCTTCTGCTCAGGGAAGAATGCTGAGATGAAGTCATGGTCTAACTCTGTGGTTGCCTTCGTTCCCGATATGCTTCCGTGCGCTGCATGGTCTGTTGGATAATCTCCGATACTTGACCTACAAGTCGTGCAAAACACGGAGTTTACGCCAAAAGCAGTCGAAGTATTTAACATATTTCTAACTCGCTGCAGGTTCTGTATTGTTACCGAAGGTCTTACAGGGTTTCTACCAGAAAGAGGTGTTTGATAGCCTGAATTCTCTGTTCTCCCAGTCGGTCTTGCCTGATCTCCTGCATTGGCTAGGGCAGGATCAGGCGAATTAACTGATGGACGTCCACCAGTTCTGTGACCTCTGGCATTTGGTGCCTGACCGCTCGTATCATCTCCATCATTATGTGGAGGACCGTACACGGCATCTTGATTTGAATCTCCGATCGTATTGACTTCGTGTTTCCAACAGTTATCCTCTGATGAGCTTCCATCGTAATCAATGGAGAGCCTTTCAGAGTTTTCACCAAGAGTTTCCACGATGGAGAATAATCGGTGATCAGTACCTCCTGAGGTCCTTGTAATGGTCTTAGCCTGATGCGGCGAACTGCCGATCGTATGCTGAGCCTTATTATCCCCATCTGGTTTATCACCAGCGGGGGTTTCATCGACACTGTCACCAAGTGTCGGTTGGCTCCTGGAATCGCTAGAAGCCGTCGGTGAGTATCTATCAACCATGATCGCATCAAAAGTATATTGGGCTTCGAGTTGATGAGTTGGGTTTTTTTCACCTTTCTTGCGGTCGCGAGTCCGGAGCTTCTTGAACCGGTCGGGGCGTCTCCTCTGAAACACCACTGATCGCAGGGGTGTATCCTCATCCATCCGGTCGATTTCGCTTGTTTCTGCAACAGGCGACCCGATGGAAGAGGAGGATGAGGAGGAGGCTCCATTTTCCTCCATGGCGCGCATGCATGCGTCCATGTCAAGGTTGGCGTAGTCCGCCAGGTCGAACCAATTTTCTTCGTCCCAACCTCCTGACATAACCGCATGAGCGATTACGAGTGGGAAATAGACAAAGAATCGGTGAGCAACACCAGTCTTCCAAGATTCCACGCCGCGCTCCCCACGGACGGCGCCAGCTGTCGACGATCAAGTCGCCGATCTTACAATAAATGGAAAAAAGAGAGAATGACGTGGGAAATCTTGGGATTGCAATGGGACTGCTCTTTATTAGTATGAACGAGATTTTACAAGGGTGTATCTGTGAATGATGATGCTTTCTAGAGTACAAGACAATGCTTCTTTCTTTCTATCTTCTGATCCCCTCCCTTTGATCCGCCCAGGTTCCATCTTTAAATAGCCCTCGAAGAGGTGGCGATTACTTCGGAGAAGGCGCGATGCGGCGTTGCGTGCAGTGGAGTCAAGTGACGGTTGATCTGAGTGCAACCGTTTGGTGGTTATATGTCTATGAAACATATAACCGCATGAGGAGGTTGTTCACTGGTGTGTCTTGGATAAGATATGTCGTATGGAATATGCACGTGTTCCATTCATCATACGATGAGAATATACCTTGGAATCGTTCTTACCTTCTCGACGGTTCTCCGGTGGAAGCTTGGCTTAGGCCTTCGTCCTCACTGAGGTACCCATTATGTAACCTCTGGAATTCCTACGACCAGTGAGGTCATGCACCTCAGGAGTTACGACCATGAAGACGTATGGTCTTTTTATGTATTAAAGATAATACATAGAGGTTTTAATCCTCGTCAAAACCTTCCTCCTCTATTTAATTGATTGGCCAATTTTGCGAATCAATTTTTGGAGAACTCATCGGAAAGTAAGATCCACTGGTACATACTTCAAATTTAAGGAAAATGATTCGCACACGATGATTCCAATACGATGCTCGTACGACCCACGGCAACCGCCTTGCAGCCGCCACACATCACCGGCAAGATCGAGCTCCACCCCACCGGCCAGATCATGATTCATGCCGTCGAACATGAGACGAAGCATGGAGGTTCACTCGTTGCTGGGTTGTGCGGGCTGGACATCGATTCCTACAATACCGGCAAGCAAGTCAAACTCCTAGGACCCTCGCTCGAACATGGAAAAGTGTTGGGGTAATTCACGGCAAGATTAATCGAAGGAGATGATATTCCCCCCGCGGCGTTGTTGGCTGCGATCTGGTTGTATTGGGACTTTGTTGAACCGTAGACTATGGTACTAATCGCTTCAAGGAAGATGACAATCTCGCGGCACATGCAGTAAGGGTGCAAAGGGAGTGGATAATTCCTGATCGACCGAATGCTCGTGGAGCGAATACGGGATTGAGAAATGGGTATTCGACACTATCTGTGTCTAACTCTGACTCCGAGTAAAACATACGGAATATGTGTCCGTATGTCAAGTGGTATGAGAAAAATATGTTGTGATTTCACTTAGAAACACGATAACAGATAGGTGGGGTTGGTGCATCTGAGTAGGTAAGAGGTACTGAGTGTTTTTCCTTCGATATCTCAGCAATTAGTCTCTCCATATTTGCTCTGATTACACTCCTACTGTGCAATGTCCTCTGTAGGGGTGAAAAAAGAAGCAGATAATTTCCATCCAACCGACTGGCCGAAGGTTCACGGAGTCAATACGGGATAGAGAAATGAGTATTCGATGCTATATGTGTCTGACTCTGACTTCAACTTTGATAAAAAAAAAACGAAATATGATACAGGATGAGTGATATCCGACCGTACCCACTCCGATTGCAACCCTAACGGGCGGAGCCGGCGGCCGCCAACTCGTCAAGCATCCCATGACACTTGGCATGGAGGTCGAGCACCTTGGTGGCGCTGTCTCGGCTCAGCGAGCATGGGCGTCGCACCACCACTATTTCACCGGCAACTTGTACAACTCGTAGATGTGACCTCCTCACGGTACTCCCACGCATTGCCGCGACGAAGTAGCCCGGCCATGGAAGGACGACGGCTTTGGGCTTGGATTTTGGACTTCTATGCGTGTGGTGCCATAGCTCGCCAAGAGCGCACAAGCACATGATGCCTAATGTCGTAAAAGTATCGTATGATGGAATCGTCGTATGTACAGCACTGTCAAAATTTTAAACTTCAAATCATAATACATACTTTTTTTAGTCAATTTTGTGTGGTCTTTAAAGTGAAAAGTGCGAGCGCTTCTTTATCTTGCACCCACTTCACTTGAACTAAAGCAATACTGTTACGCATGTGGAGCAGCACACTAACACCTAAGGGTGTATTCTTGGCTATTCATGAAGAAAAACTTTGTTTAGGGCCCCATCTCAATTACTCACCTAGAGCCAACTAATAATGGTAGGTACTGGTGGTGTTCAGTACTTCAGTGGCCAATTTTTTTTTTTCCTGACAGGATGCTAATATGGAGTTACAGACTCAAACCTGAAAGTACTTTTCCATTAGAGTCAAAGGTGAAAGTACATGCAGAGTATTTTGTAAGCTAGCAAATAGATGGAATTTGACCTCCTCTCCATGTATACATATAGAGAGATTCAGTTCCACTCTCCCACTCCATTTTTTAACCTAAAAACTGCCGTGTGCTCCCTCTCCAGTCACAAAAGAATGCCGTTTTAGTTACATACAGTCAAACTTGCTATCGATATCTTTTTCAATATTTAGATTGAATACATGAAAATGATATGTATAAATTTGTCTTGAAATTTTTTTTCATAAAAATATAATTTTGTTAAGTTCTATAAATCTATTGCAATATAAATTAGTTGTAAAAGTTATATTTTTAGGACCGTGTCGATGTTCAAAACAATATTCTTATGCGAATGGAGGGAGTAAATTAAGATCTCTTTCTCTAGGATCCAAGCTCCACCAGGGAGATCTTTACACACACACAACATTGTGGCAGTGTGTGCATTGCTGTTACGAGGTTGTGTTACCTTACCTGAGCATTATAAAATGCAAAGCTTCAGATCATGGCACATGATGTTAATCTAGGAATGTGCTGTTCCAAGTAGAATAATGTCCGTTCTGGTTGTCACTTAGCTTTCTGACCTGCTGGCAATTTTGGCATACTATCATGTCCATGCATGCCAAGCTTTGCGTGCTTGCATAGGCCAGAAAATCTGTGTGCAGCTGGGCATTGCAGATACTGGTATCCAGAAAAGTTAAGGAGGCAGAGGAATACTTTGGTGATGGCAGGAAGATTGTGTGCTTTATGTATGCCCTTTTAATTTTGATATTTGGCCCTTGAAATAATAGAGAGAATGATTGATTTATGACAATATGGCCATCACTGTCTAACAATCTTAATTTTATCCCATAAAGAGAAGGAACAAAAATCATATTGAAATTCTTAGCTATCTCTTTTCCCCTTATTTTTCAAGAGAATCCTTTTTCTTCTTGAGAGGATTATTAGGTATTTTCTGAGGACTGAAGGTCTAAAATAATTGTGCATATTTCTTCTGTCATTTAAAAGTTTTTTTTTCTTTTGTAAGCAAAATAAGCTTTGCTCCCGATTGGGTGACAATAATCCCAATGGCATAGAGCAAAATGTGATATTTGAGGGCAAAATGGTCTTTTTCATGTAGCTTAAAGGAGGGTCATGAACGGACAAGTGACGGCGATAACATATTGTAAAGAAAATTTAGAATCCGACGACATAGTTGAAGAGGGAGTTATTTGATGGTATATCGTGAAGAAATAAGTTATTCGATGGTAAATAATCAATTTTCTCTTTTTCTTCAATGGAAAATTTTCTCCAAACGTATGCTTATGCGCACCTGAATGTTTTTTGAGTGTCACTTCTTCGGTTTTTGCCCAGAGGCCAGAACGCTCACTTGTTCTTCAGGACTGTTTGGAATGAAATAATTCCATTGAAATTTCAGCCAAAAAAATCGCAGGTAACAACACAAACCGTCCAAAACCACTATAGCATCCCTGAATTCTAAACAGGTCCTTAAGCATCACTCATAGTGTGGCTCCCACATGATCAGTGGGAGCAGCACTACTACCACTCACCATGAGAAGGACACCACACTGTCCCTACGGGCACAGATTCAGTCGCACGCACACGGCGTGAAAAGTTTAACTCATTCTGCCACAACACAGTGTCCTGGAGATGGAGGAGCATGCATGGTGTGAAAAGTTTTACTCATTCTGCCACAGCCCACAGCACAGTGTCCTGGAGATGGAGGAGCATGCATGCTGATGCAGGATTGGACCTTGCTTGATCTGCACTTATCCCCCTCACTTTTGTTTGAAGGCTGTGGCTTTTTGTTAGGCTGGAGATTATAGCTGCACATAGAATAGCATAAAGTAGTGAGCACCCAGCTCAGGGGACAAAATGCTTGCTCCTGTCATATCTTGTCAGAATCCCAATGTGAGACACTTGCTTGTGCTAGACTTAACCTCGTAGTGATGCTTAATTAGACGACCAGCCTGTTTGGCCTAGCTTTAGCTCGTGGACTTATATAAGCGAAGTTAAGCAGCTTATTTCAGGCTTAGGTCCAACAAGGTTAAACCCTTAAGCTAAAACATGCGGGAGAGTAAGGCTCTGTTTATTTGGGCTTAAGCTTCTGTTTAAAACTAAAAAAACCGAGAGCCTCATGACTTATAAGCAGAGGCTGAGTAAGTGTGCGTATCGAATGTGTTTTAATTTACGTGCATAGGTGATTTTGCCAGTGCGCATATGTAATCGTTGCAACTAACCACGCATGCAATAGCTTGTGAAAACCAATCGAGTTATGAAAGAAAAAAGATCGCAAAGAAAGAAATGATGCGATTTTGCAACTGTGTCATGGGCACGGGAAAAGCCTGCGCTTTTGAAATATTTTTCTTAAGTACACGTTTGATGCAGGGTGTATTTTTAGCACGCTTCTAATCTAGAGTGGATGTCTACGTCTTACGGAACGCGGATACACGCTTTGATCACTGAACACACCCACGTATGCGTGTCCTATTCCAACTAAAAAAACACTCCTAGAATTATTGATGAGAGACGAGAATTCGATACCCTGTTTGAGCAGCTTGCTCGACGGTAACGCTTGTCTGCACTTCTGAAATCTGAAGCATCTAGATCCAGCAGAGGAGCCTTTCGGCTGCACTGCTTGTGCTTGGTCTCCCCTTTACTCGGCTTCCCTCTTCACTCCAATCATCCTATCAGCATAGAGACGATGGTCTTTCCTTCGCAGGGATGGATGACTCGCATTCAATTGCCAAAATCCGCTCCAATCCGGGTGCATATCGCGGTGCCTTTTCTTCCCTCTTTCACCGTGTTGCATGATTGGGAGGTTGCCTGTTGGGACCTTGGATCGCTTGTGGCGAGATCCACCGGCCGATTCGCCAACGGTGCAGTGCTGTATTTCATACGAATGTTTCGTTTCGATTCAGTGGTGACTGTGATGAGTCCTCGGTTAACTTGGATATATGCCAATTGTAGGAGATCTAGGACCGATTTGCCGATCGTGCAGCACTGTGTTTCATGCGGATGTTTCATCTTGACATGGTAAGGGTTGTTTTTCCTCTCTGGATTAGTTATAGAGCGTTAGGATGGCTGGTTGTTAGTATCTGGTAACCTCTCTAGGTTGCTATGTTATTTTGGTTACTATAACGATTAACGAGCATGATCGATGTCCATATAAATCAAACAGATCCAAAAATAACTGGCTTTGTACATCGTGGTATAACTACTGTGCGTAGTTTTGCTACATAGGATGCAAATCAGGTGCAGTTTTAACTAGTAAAATGTTTAGCGACCTTATGTTGGTTTGTTTAGCTGAACTAGCAGGGTGGTTCGTGCATTTGCACAGCCAGATTTGTTTCGAAATTTGTATATATGTTTGAGAATATATTTATGTATCTTGTATGCTATTTAGACTTTTCAAGATATCATATACATTGGAAATGACGATAGAAACTTGAAGCAAATTTCAACCTGAGGAAAGTAATCGGAGTATGTGCTTTGATGAAAGAAAATTATTGAGCATAATAAGTTATTGGGTTCTTAGAAACTAACCACTCTTCATCATGCATAGATCATGTAGTCGCATACCTTATTCCTATTATATTAGTTATTTTTCCAAATTGTATGCATATACATATACCTCTATTTAATCTGAAGCAATATGTTGATTATATGTGTGGCAAATTATCTTATTAGTTTACATGATATAATGTATTAGAGTATTTTGCTCACGCATATACTGATACACTATGGGCGACCTACCTTGAACTTATCTTTCCTCACACGTCGGTTACCCTACCAAACTGTGTGACTTCTATCTCTTCTCGTTGTCACAGTTTTTTTTTTTTTTTTTTTGCTTTAACCTCCAACAATAAGCCCAAATGTTGATCGATCCCTCTCAACTGTTACCCCTTCCAATGCAATACTTTACCACATAATTATCTTTTACTTCTCTCTAATTATTGTTTAATGTTAACCATTGCGACATCAATGCACATACACATGCAATCGTCGTCGATCCCAGGTGGGGGCATGTGTCACGCTCTCTCCGGTGATCCCGAGCATATTTCCTACGATCGTACCATCTTTACTCTAAGCTTTCTCTCTCCTCTGTTATGCGTCCGCGCTTTTATTCGTATGGATGCATGCATGTACATACGCATGATGTTATATATGCTCAACGTTCTCTTCTCTCGAGTCAGTCGTTCTTCTTCTTCGATGTTGGCCAACTCAACGTTATGGATTCCTTACTAACTGTGGCGATCTTCCATCTTCACTAATGTTGTCATGTATGCTTTAGTTGTTGTCTAAATACGCATGCGTTTTTATTTGTATTGATGCATGATGTTGTACATGGTCGACGTCATATTCTTCGATTGGCCAACACAACGTTGTGGTTTTCTCATTAACCGTGGCAACCTCCCATCTTCACTAAACTCGGCATGTATGCTTTATTCGTTGTCTAACGATACGAAGAATCTTTTCACCATTACCGGCGACAACGTGTCCCTCACCAGTGATAGCACGCTCTTAGCTACCCGATAGCCTCATATCGTTTGTAACTCGTCTTTGATGCAAATATTCATCTGCTCTCTGCTAGGGCTTCCTTATCATCGAGTTTCTTTGGCCACTAACTTCTTCAACAATGCCAACACTCATCACTTGTTATCAAAGCCCTTGCCTCCTTCAACACTGGATTTTCTCTTCAATGGCTAGCGAGTAGCACAACATTGTCACCATCTCCGTCGTCACCACCTCGACTCTTCGCTTTCTTGTGGGCCAATGTCTTCTTGCAAGACAGATCAATGTTATTTCACTCTTTCGTGGTCTTCTCCAACACCATTCGTGTATCCTCGTTATAACTTGTATTTTTTTATCGAAATTTTAGTTATTTTTATTTTTATTCTATAGAAAACAATAATAGAAACAAGTGACCTTGAGAGCAAACGTGGTGACTTCTTTTGTGTCTCCTTCAACACCATTTTGTGTCATCCTGTTACAATTATGTTTATTCAACATTTCAGTTATTTTTATTGAAGTTCATATACAAATCAAATTGCTAATTTTATTTAATTGATGCTGAATTTTATTTATTTTGGGATTCTATTTTGGAATACATATGGAAATCAAATTGTAAATTTTCTTCTATTTTTATTCCAAATTTCAGTTCTTTTTTCTTGGAATTCGTATCCGAATCCAATTGCAAATGTTTATTTAATTTTTATTCTAAATTACAGTTATTTAAGGATTTTACTTTGGAATTCGTATTGAAATTAAATTGCTAACTTGATTTTATTTTTATTCCAAACTTTAGTTATTTTTTGTTGGATTTTGTATACAAATCTAATTGCCAATTATTGTGTAATTTTTATTCTGAATTATAATTGGAATTCGTATCGAAATCAAATTGGTAATTCTAATTTATTTTTATTCTGAATTTTAGTTTTTTTTTTGGATTTTGTATACAAATCTAATTTCTAGTTTTTTTATTCTAAATTATATAATTATTTAGGATTTTACTTAGAAATTCGTATGGAAATCAAATTGCTAATTTTATTTTATTTTTATTCTGAATTTTACTTTTATTGTACTTGACGTGGACTCTTTTACTTATGAATTCATATGGAAATCAAATTGTTTATTTCTTTATTTATTCCGAATCTCAGTTTTATTGTACTTGTCATAAACTATTTATTTTAATATAGACCATTGTAATCAGGATCCACCACGATCAACGGTGTAGATCTTTCTCTTTTTCCACTAATTAATGTGTGAATTTTTGGCTCTTGAAAACGAACGTGGTGGCATCTTTTGAATCTACTTTAGATAGATTATGGTTCGCCAACGAGCACATTCTGTATATAAATAGCGCAAATGCTACCTATGTAACAACCCAACATTGCGTCCAGAACTATTACTCAATTGATCTTCGTTGCATGTGCAGAGGATCCGGATACCATTAGGTGGCCAAATCTTGGACAGCTTTGTGTACCAATTCCAATCCTCATGATGTTAAGACCAGAACAAATGCATGCAGAGAGTGCTGTCTAGGTAAAGCTTAACCAACACATGCAAATCAATTGGACATATGGAACTTCCCTTTCGATTGGATCAATAGAAGAGGATTATAATTTATATATGGACAGGCACACGTGGAGGCTGCCATTGGTCCAATCCTTTTGTTGCTGCACGCTCTGGTTGGATTTGTCTTTCTCCCATGGAAGCGAACGACGCATGGAGGATTCCTCGTTCTTACCTACGTGTCGTGCTGCATGGTGAAAAGGGAAGCCCAGCTAACTGCTGCTGCTTGATGATTTGGTGCGATGAACTCTTGAATTATTAGTGTTTTCCCCCTCTTTTGTGGATGATCTTTTATAACATAAAGTTTGATGTTTGCATTTGTTCTTGTCTTTAGGTGTGATTTAGAACTCCGAAATCCCCATTGATCGCTACCGAAAACAGTGGATTAGCAATTTCTCGTTCGGTTTCGGTTGGGCCCATGATCTAGACAACCTCTAAGGGTTTGAAACTTTGAATTGATTGGGAACATGGACGGTCCAAAACACATGTAGTCTTTCAGATAGGTGGAGTCGTACTAAGACTGGAATTGATACTGTTCCTACATATTTGTGCAAAAGTTGTACTCATTCTAACCGAATTGTAAGGCTACTCCCAATGCTCCACTTTGGCAAGTATCTTAAGGCTCCACATAAGCAAAAATCTGATATGGCACTGTAATTAAAGAAGAGAGAGAGCAACTTAGTATCTTATTTAGATACCACTCATACACAGTATCCTAGGTAGAAATAGTGGTAAAGACATTTATATCAAAGGCATAAGATACAACACTCTAGGATACAATGCATTGGAAAGGTGGTATCTAAATACCTTTCATGCAATAAAAAACTGCAATAAGAAACCACCATTAGAAGCAGCCTAAAGGATTCAAGTAGCATTCATTGCTCGGGCCAGCATGCATGTCAGTAACTCCTGAACTTTGGTTTGGTCTAACGGTTCTTGCATTGAAGGAGCAACGCTGTCAGTTTGTTGAGCCGCCAGGGCAACCGCATGCTGAGCTGAGCTGAAAATGGAGATGCCTTGGATGGAAGCTAGTTGCTCAGCTCAGACCAGACCAGCTGTCTGATCTGATCTGGACTTGGTGGCTTTGGTGAACTGCTGATGATTTGTCGGTTGCCATTTTGGTCCTATTCCGGTTTGCGTCGATTTTGTGTGAATAGTAATAGTTGCATCGGTAATGGTGTGTCGTGCGCTTCTGTTGCAAGTGGGCACAGGGCATTGCTGTCGAGAGAGACTCAAACGCCATCTCCGGCCCGAGGAATGCATCGTGAGCAAGAGATTCGGAATTTGCGAAGATTCAGAAATGTTGCCATCAAATGCTGTGCAGATTCGCACCTTGTGCCCGCTTCTGCTGCTACTGCTGGAAGTTTGTCGCTGTTCAGTCCAATGGACCATCCGAATTTGTCAATTTGGTAGTTGTTCTCTCTTGCCTTCTCTCTCTCTCTCTCTCTCTCTCTCTCTCTCTCTCTCTCTCTTACTTTTACTCTTACCAGGAAGTAGTCTCTGATTACCGACCAGTAGTACCCAGTAGTTTTTTTTTTAAAAAAACTGTAATACCCAGGAGTTGGATTTGCAAATTTGCACCGTAATGCCATTTGCATCTTGTTCTTGGTTTGGAACTTTGGGTACAATGGTACTGGGGCTGGAATGGCAGAGTTAGATGCCATTTGCATCTTGTTCTTGGTTTGGAATTTTGGGTACAATGGTACTGAGGCTGGAATGGCAGAATTGGAAGCCCGCTATGAGTGAGGCTATGGGGATTGGAATCGATCGGAATTGCTTCAGCTTCTGCATCTCTGATCGAACTATGCGATAGAAGTGAAGCCCAATTTGCAAAATGGGCCAACCCAGAGAAGCCCTCCAAATCATCAGCAGACAACGGTGTCAAACTCGTCTTCCAGGATCGGTCCACGGCCATTGCTGTCATTGAACACTGCTCCGAGATGGCCTCTTCTGATCATCTGATATGGATGCAAGATTTTTTCTTTCTTTCCCCCATGGACGATTAATTTGACATTTTCTTGGAATTTGGATTATGGAAAGAAAAAGAAATCACTGTCGGTTTCACGGTGTTGTGCTGTGTAGTACTAATCGACAAATCAATGGTCTCACTCTCACATGCCGACCAGATTCAGTGAACAGTCAGGCACAGCCAAGAGGTGGAATATTCAAGCAAAAATTCTGCATCTAATATCTATTCATTTCTGCATACCAGTTTCCTTATAATTGAGCAACACAAATATTCACATCTAGTAGGGAATGTACAGGAGACAGGTGCAAGATGCTAGTACACATGCAGGCCACTGGGCCTGACAAATATAAAGAAGGAATCTACATGGCAATCGTAGAACATTGCATCTATCTAATACTTTGATCATGCATAGAAGGATTCTAAAAGTTTCTAACGCATCAAAACCCGTCATAGTAGCCACCAAATGATATGCTTGCCCTTGAAGATGCACCCCCCATGACTGACGACATGGCCTGGTTCAATCTGGAGGCCTGCTGCACAACCTGCTGAATTCTCTGCAGATTAAACAAGCACAATAAATCGTCAGAAACTGTGGGCCATTTGCCCCAGTTCTTTAGTGCTTTAGCCTAATCTATTCCAAGATTCCATTATGGAATCCAGTCAACAAATCAAAAAATAAAACATATTTTTTTAAAAAAAATGGACAGGGTGATGTAAAGTTGCCGACCTCATCCACTGGCATATTTTTGCACCCAAGTATAAGTGAAGTTTAAGTAAGCTAGTTGATAGAACATGAACAGTGCACATATTAGAATGATGAATTAAGCCAAAGAAAGAAAAGGAAAGAGCCACTAACCCCATCATCAGCACATATCTGGAACTGGATCTTCTGATTGTGCTGCTTGTTCTGCTGCTGCTGCCTGCCGCCAAGCAGGAAGATGCAGAAGGTGGCAGCTGCTACCCCAAATGAGCACAGTGCCCCAACACCATTCACTCTCAGTTTCCCCACACTAAAACCAATGCATTCCAATCCTCTCCTGTCTTTCTTGACACCTTCTTCCCCTTCACATAGATCAGGCGCAGCTTCAACCATCACCTCGTCCTCATAAACACCCTTTGCACCAGCAGGGCACTTGATCATCTCTTCCTCCTCTTCTGCACCAGAGATCAGTATCTCAGTCACCTTAGGCATGAACTCCCCTCGCTTCAACTCGGTCTGCATGACACTGATGTCCTTGAATTCGATGGCAGGATCCTGCGCGCAGGCATCTTGTAATGGTGGCAGCAGAAGTGGTTTCTTGGCCTCTTCATCTAGGATGCAATCATAGGGAGAAGGGTGAGATGTAGAGGTGAAGTGGTCCATGTTGATCATGACCAACTTGGCGCCAAACAAGAGCTGATCCTTACCACCAACAGTGCCATGGACAGTGCTGCACTCCTCCATGAAGAAGGAGCTCTCGTGGTCAGGCAGGAGCTCCCACTCATCCAGGCTGATTGCATCCATGGAAGTCCCTCTGCTCATGGCAGGCAAACTAGTGCAAGAACAAGCTTGGATCTGGGAGCTATATAATTGCTCACTTGCTGCTTGCAACTATGATACTTATGGAATGGTCAAGAATGGATGCTCCCCAATAATCAATACAAGTGGTGGTTTGGAAGGATACTTTCTTTTTTTTTCTGGAGGGGAACAACTGAAGAAGCTACTGGGAACAACTTAGATGGCCAAGCAATTTAAGGAGTTTGTGTGTGTACTGTGTAGGCTTAGCCTTCCTGCTAAGAGACAAAGGTGAAAATGTTCTGTGGGGCCTACCAGTGGGGACTTCTTCCTTCCTTCCTACCTACTCAATTTCTTTCCACGTTTCTGCAAGATTAGCAGAATGAAAAGATGAATTGTTCGGAGCAATCCATAATTAGAAAGTAATTATGTATGGAGATAGTACAAGTAACAGTGAACAGGCGATACAAATAATAGAGAACAGCTTTAGGATATAGTGTCGGTGCGGAACTGTGGATTAGTCTCGAGTTGGCTGGAGCACTTTGCATAAAATATGTGGAAAGCCCTAAAAGTAAACCCTCCTACCGGTAAACCCCCAATAGTTGTAAAAATAGTCCCATCCAGATGCACCAGCACTACATATTTACAGGGTGGACCAAAGAAGATTTACGTGGAGTAGCTCAATGTTTGATCATTTTCCCCCGCTTAGCCCAATAAAGATACTTTGATAGTTCACTTGTGTCCTCGCTCTTTTTTTTTTTTACCTAGATCTGCTCGTGGATATTTAGTAATCTTACTTGGACGGCATAACAAACTTTTATTAAATCTGTCTTGTCGATTGCTGTCAAGGATTAGGGCGCCACCTAATCCGAAAAGGCTTTCGACGTCCATCCTTTTCAATCGGTTATGCAGAATGTTTCCAGAATATTATATGCAAGTCAAATTCACAGAAACTGCTCAGTAGTGATATAAATAATAGAGAGGGTCAAAGTTATTACATTCTCTTCTTTTTAATCTAATAGATTAGACTGGCTATGATTTTATTCTACTACTTCGTCGAGTATACGGAAGTATCATTCTATGCGGGGCAAGATAGTAATTATCTCCAACCACGTCCTTTTCCCTTAGCCTAAATTTCTAACTTCTCGGATCTCAGATTTACAGCTCGTAAATCCCCATGGGCGAATTCCACCCACAAATCCGACGACCACCGCACAATCTCCGTCCACCTCGAGTGCACTGTGCATGGATCGACGATGGTCTCATCGTTCTTCCGAAGTCATGTATACCCAACGAAACTTTCTTTACCACACATCTACCGATCAATAGTTACTGGAGTAAGATTGACTAGAGACTAACCACTGCCCTAATTTGATCGGACACCAGCGCATGACGCCATGGATGTCGACAATCGAGGTGCTGAAACCACTAGACAATGGCACAGGATTCTTGGTGGTGACCAAGGTGTTATCGGTGATTCGGTGGATTCGCCCTAGAAGGGGCACGTAGGCGTGGGTGGGCGAGCGCGGCAGCGTTGGAGAGCATGGTGGTGCGAGGAGAGGATGCGGCTGCGAGGGTCGCGAGTGCGGCATCGCAAGGAGGCGCGAACGTGAGAGGTGACCACGCAGTAGGGATGACGAACGAGGTGGTGCTGTGGAGAGACGAGTGCAAGGGCATAGTGCATCATCGACTTCGGCGGCGAAGACGAGGGCTTGGGAAGACAAGGGCATGGAGGGTGAGCTCGAGTGGAGTAGACGGGCATCGGGGTGAGGGCGTGATCCCATGTGGGAGATCGATCGAAACCGAGAGAGCAGAGCCGTGGGGGCAAGGTCACTGGTGGTTTCAGGAGAAAAGGCCTAGGCCACAACAATTTTCTTGATGAGTTGCGCAGAGCCGCGGATGATCCTCTTGCGCTCACCCGCTACGGGTAAACTCCGTCTTTTATTAGTAAAATATAGTAACAACCACTTTATGCGACAAAGATATATCTTCTAAGAAAAAATTGAGAGAGAGATGCGATAATGATACGGATGATATTTTTGTTTTGAGAGGAATGCTACGGATGATATTGCACGTGTACTTATCAACCACGTAAACAGGGAAAATGATTTACGGTGCGATGAAATGTAATGCAGAGCTGACTGACCAAAGAGAAATGGGCCACATTTTCTGGGCGTAAATTCAGCCCACGTTATAGGCCCGGTCCATGTTCACAGGCCACCCCTGCGGCAGCGCGGCGATCCACTCTAACCTCCCCGCGCCGCGAAGGCGCAGACGGCGAGCCCCACCCCGACTTCACTCCGCGATGCAGGTCCTCCGGCGGAAACTTCTCGAAGCTTCCCGCCTCCTCCTCCCCTCCTCTCCACCTCCCGCCCACCACCGCCACGCCCATGCCGTCGCCACGCTCGCCGCCGCCCGGTGGGCCCCGCCCGCCGGCTCCCTCGCCGCCGCCCCGTGGGCCGCCACCCAGCGCCGCGGCGCGAAGATGCTCGGCTCCGAGGTAATCCCCTCCTGATGCTCTCTCACCACTCTCGCGTCTGCTCACTTGATCCCTGCCCTCCCAGGGTTTTAGATGGGGTTCTAAGCTAGATGCGGATATCTGTTGTGGCTTTTGCTGTTTTGTTTGATTCGGAACGAATTTGTGGGAGAATTGGTTCGCGAACGGAGTAGTTCATCGCTAATTTGTTTAGTGGTTGGTAATAGACGTCTTAGCGATCGAATAGATGCTGTAAAATGCGCAAATTGTACGTGCTAGTTTGGCATCTTCATGCATGCTGTAAAGCAAATTCATTAGATCGGGGTCATGGATTCACCATGCCTACATATAGTGCTAGTACCGCTGGTGAAGGACTTGGGCGCGAGGATCCTATTGTATCTAGCAGAATTGAGTCTGCAAAATAAAAAAAAAAACAAACAAGAATGAACATACGATGATTGATGAAGATAAACTATGATGAACTCATACAATAACTTCAAGGGAGAGCAATATAGCGCCATGAATTAAAGAGGACAATACAAATCATACAACATAAGTACATAACAACAAATAAATAAGCAATTAGGAAATTAAACATCTAAAACGTCAAGTTCTCAACGACAATAGCGTTCTACACGATAGTTAAGTAACACGACAACAAGTTCCCAAGTCTTAAATAGCAAAAGCAAAGCATAATCATCACAATCCATCAACATGACTTAACACAATAGGCTTGGGACTCCTTGTCGGTTGTTGTCACACTCACATCTTCATCTTCTCCTCCTACATCATCATAATCTAGGAAGAGTGGTCTCCTCCTCCACAAAGCCTCTCGCATCTCTTTCATGATCGTTGTTGTAATTTTGTCACATTTTTTAACATCTCCAGACCCACCCGCAAGATGCTCCTTAAACTTTTTGATTCCCCCCGATAACATTGGACCAAATCTCGGTTGCCAATAACTGGCCAAAAGCCATACTTCCATTCCGGATCATTAGACTTACCTTCCTCTTAGGATCATTAGCCGGATCATACTCTTGATTACTGCCAGCCGGATTTAGAGTTGAAGTTGGAGTTGGAGTTGAAGATTGCTCTGCCATAATGCCTACATATGCATAGAATAGAGAGCTATCTTTAGTTCATAAAATCACAATCACACAAAGATGTTGTTCTGCATATCTCCTTCACGATCCACATCACAATTCACAATCACATATGCACGAGTAGATAAGCACAGAGCATATCTCCTCCAACCCCAAATCCTTCGATCACTCCTCCCTAATCCTCTCCAGCCCCGAGATCCATCGAAAGCACAGAGCATATATCCTCCACCCAAATCCTTCGATCCTCTTCCCCTTAGCCCCAAATCCATCAAAGCACAGAGCAACATATCTCCTCTAGCCTCAAATCCTTCAATCCCTCCTCCTCCCTAGCCCAAATCCATCGAACCTCCAACCCCACGCAGATCCCTCTCCTCCCCTAGCCTCCTCCGGCCTCCTCCGGCCTCGCTGGGCGATAGAACAGAGAAACAGAGAGGAAGAGCTGCGATGACCGACGAAGGGCGAGTGCGACGAAGGGCGAGGGCTAAGGGAGCTGCGACGAAGGGTGAAGGGAGCTGCGAGCCTGCGACGAAGGCGAGGCAATGGTAGCGGCGGCGGCGTAGTGTGAGCGCCTCAGGCGGCGGATCTGGGCTTGTGCATGAGCTCCTTTGATGCCCGCCGCCCGCCCTCGCTCTCCCACTGGACAACTCCTCACTCCTTCCCTCTATCTCTCTATCCACTGCCTCTGACAATTGGACCCCACGTCCCTCCTCCCAAGTCATCTGACTTGCCGCCGCCTGGTCGACTAGTCGACGGGCAAGTCAACGACTAGTCGACTAGTCGTCCGACTTGTCGGCGCACGTTGAGGCGCTAGCTCCAGTCAACTCTTCTCCACGGACTTGTTGACTAGTCGCTGACTTAATAAGCATGGCTTGAAGGTCTCAAATCATTCTTCAAAGATGGATTCAACAAGTCAAAAGGAAGGGAGTTTGGACTCAAAACATGTAAGTCATCAATCCTCTCTTTAATCCAAGCTATAGATATACTTTTCAATCAATACAATACAAGGTATATAATCAGGGGCGGACCCAGGACAAAATGTTAGCTAGGGCGGGTCGCAAGTGCTGATCAAAGACCCCTGGTTGCCTTGCCTCGTCGGCTCACTGCGCACACCGCGCCAAACGGCCCTGGTTGACACTTATCTTGACAAGCCCCCGCCGGTCTTGCCAACTCGCCAACACGAATAGTTGAACAATGAACACTACGATAAACACATTTTCTTCTTACAACGATAGATTGACAGTGCTATTCTCCCCTCAATCCCATCATTCTCCGTCCAGTCTTAACATCCCAATCCCAATCCCAATCCTAATCCCAAGCCCACCACATACTGTGCTACAGCTACCACAGCTCCAGCTCTCCAATTGAAGAATTGATCCCTTAACTGAGTCACCATTTGCTTCAATTGCATGCTCATTTCTACTCTCTCTCCCCTTTGATTCCCAGCCGAAAGCACCTAGGTGCTTCTTCCCCATTCTATTTTCCTATCTCTTTCTTCCGGTGAACTCTCCGGCCGGAGCTTGGTTCCTAGCGCCGCCCCTTGCCCGGCTCCCTGGTGGCCGGCGCTTGGTCGCCGCCTCACTCGCCGCCTTTCTCGGCTCCTGGTGGCCGGCGCGGCAGTCCGCCGCCCATGGCGCCGCCCATGGCTCCTCAGACTCCGGCTGGCGCGCCTCTCGCGCGCCGCGCCGCGCCTCGGTCGCCTCCTCACTCGGTGGCCCGTGCTTCCTCGGCCTTCCATGGCGTCGCCGCTCGGCTCCTGCGCCTCGGCCCACGCGCGTGTGGCTCCCTCTAGCGCCGCCTTCCTCCGGCTCGCGCCCTCGCGCCTCCTCTGTGCCGGAGCCCATGCCTTGCTCTCCCGCAGCCCCGGCTCTAAGCGTCCTCCCCGGAGAGAGCTCGGCGGCTGCCGAGCATGCCCGAATGGAGGGTCCGCCCACATATAATATATACATGTGTACATACATATCACTGCCATATGAACAATATCTTTCGACTAGTCGGTGTCTAGTCGGCAAGTCGGTCACCAGGAGGGTAGTGTCGACTTGCCGACTTAATAACCATGGAATTGACTGACCGTTTTAGGATTAGGTCGATCGGCTTGTCATGGATGTTACATTTTTTTAAAAAAAACTCTCCTATTATCTGCCTTGTTATCGATGTCATTCTGCAATTAGCATTTAGCAGGAAGGCTTCCAGCTTCCCCATGGTCCAAAAATGCATGCAAAAACAACTTGGGTGAACATTTTATAACATGGTGGTTATATCCTTAGCCTGGTTCTCCAAATGCTTTTTTCAATTCTGGATTCTGTTCTCTTTGCTGAAGCACATAACGATGCTTACATTAACTCGGGACTGTCTTCGTATGTTGCAGGTGAAACTTGGAAATGTAATACAGAGAAGAGGTGTGTGTTTACATCTCTTTTGTTTCATTTTCCTTCAAGTATTGTGGATTATTACTTATCCATCCCTTTGGTCAACGCTAAAATGAAGGTCACATTTATCAGGTACGGTCAACTCCTATTAGTGTTCTGCATTCATTGATAATTACGGTTTTGCATTAACTTTATGGTCTATGGTCACCTGTTTTTGTTACAATAACAAGCACTCTATCCATTCCTGATTTGCTTCTGTTTTGTTCAGGTGATAAAAGCACAGCATTCACATCAAGGAAGAGGAGGAGCCACAATACAGGTTATTTATTTTTTGTCATTCTTTTAATCTGCCGCAGCACATGACACCACATATTTCCTTGTATGTATGGCATCAGACTAAATTAATGTCACATTAGACCATTAGAGCACTTTTTTAGCAACAGAACAAGGAAAAGATAACTTCGCAACAAAATGTGGATGGGAAATAACAGGGATAGTAAGATAAACTGCTAGGTGCCCAAGAAATATAGATGAATATTGTAACACCCTGGCCTTTAATACCACATTGTCAGTTTACAATACATTGAGTTCCACTAGCATATAATCCCTGTTGACCCAAATCGTAGTACTTCCGGGTTAACCCTTTTGGCCAAAGCAAGGATGAAAAGACAAGTGAGGTGCTACGCCTGCGTGCCCACCCCGTGGATGAGCTGGGTTATTAGCGAAGTTTGGGCCGCAGGGTGTTACAAATATGGTCCAAGTGGCATCTGGTTGACCCCTAATATTCGCCGGCACCTCATCAGCGAGGCTGCAGGCTCATGGGCACATAGTTTTTTGTTAACCTACTTATGTGCTTGACTTAATTTGGAGCTTAAAGACGTGTTGTTTTTATTCGTCTAATTTTATTGCCAATCTGAATTTTATTCGCGACTCTTGAGTGTTGCAGGTGGAACTGAGGGATGTTGACACTGGAAACAAAATAACAGAAAGATTTCGTACCGATGAAGCTCTTGAGAGTATGAACTTTGTTTTCTACTCCTTGTAGAGAGGACATTTTTAGAACTAAGATATAGGCTTTTATGTTGTAGCCTAACTTTCCTTATACGATCATATATAACATGTCCTTGAAATGTGCTCTTGTGCGATTTTACATGGCAGCTCTTTCTCTTCTTTCTTCTGCTTACAAATCTGGGCAATATATTCTTCTGCTTACAATATATTATTCTAAGGTGTTTCATTAAATTCATGCATCAATCAAGCAAGTTTTAGACAGTCACAACCTGCTAAACAAGATCAAACAAACTAAGTTGAGACGGTGACCATCTAGAATCAACTCAATCATGATGAGGATTCTAGAAACAGGTATGTATTAATCAGCCAGTTGGGACTCTTGGGACCAGCACCTCATATACCAGTCACAACCAAGAGCCTCTCTGAACTGATTTACATTGAATTAATGCTTTGTATAGTTTATTTGCCATGATTTGGGCTATGTTTAACATTATATTTGCACATAAATACATCATACCAATAATATTTGAAGAAAAGGGAAAATAACTTGGCACCAAATCTAACTGGGTTTTGCCAGGAGTTGGTCAAAATAATCTGGTTTCCAAAGGCTCTTGGCTGAGCTGCCAGCTACACAACTTCTTTGCAACAGAGCCTTGGCTGGTGGCCTGGTATTGGACTTACCGTTACTTGTAATTGCGCAGGAAGCAGCACTGGCTGCCCAACAGTATCCAGTCCAATGGCAGTTTCATAAAGAACAGCCATGATAACACTAGTTTGGTTTGGTTGTTTAGAATTTGAACTTATAATAATGTTCATAATGGTAGTCTAATCATTGCATACCTTTTCTTCAATACATTCAGGAGTTTTTGTTGAGGAGAAGTCATTCACATATCTGTATCAGGAAGGAGACACTGTGATGCTTATGGAGTATGTTTATTCCCCTGTTTTCTTGTCATTTAACCATTCACATGATGTGATGTGGTACTCAAGGATCAAAGAACCGTTACCGGGCAAAATCCCGCTCGGGGCCCGGTAACGGTTCCCGGCCGGTTACCGCCCGGTAACCGGAAAAACCGGCTAAAAACCGGACAAAATTTAGCAAACGAAATTTGAATATGAATTTCTCCCGGCCGGTAACCGGAAAAAACCGGTAGAAAAACCGGAAAACAAAGGAAAATTGTTAAATACCAATTGTAGAGTGTTTAATGAAGTAGCAATTGCAAAAAACAGAGAAAACCTTGCTCCGATTTTACCATGACTTGAAATGTTAACTCTCCGATTTTACCATAGCTTGAAATGTTAACTTTTTGATTTTACCATGGCTCTACTCTTCGATTTTACCATGACTTGAAATGTTAACTCTACTCTCCGATTTTACCATGGCTTGAAATGTTAACTCTTCAATACATTTCAAGTCACGGTAAAATCGGAGAGTTAGGTATTTCAAGCATATTTAGCTCATACAATATGTAATCTAGCATAAAAAATGCCTAAACCAACCTAGGAGGTGTATTATGCAATCAAAAATCCAAAATCAAATTTGAAAATTTCCGGCCGGTTACTGTTCACCCGGACCTCAACCGGTAGCCGGTAACCGGCGGTTACCGGCCGGGAATTTTTTCCCTAGTGGTACTGTCCATATTTATTTAATCATGATTTTATCCGGAATCTTTTTTACCAGGCCTGACACGTTTGAGCAACTTGAGGTTTCAAAGGAACTGTTTGGCAAAGCTGCTGCATATCTGAAAGGTTCAACTAAATATTAATTACAACAAGAAGGAACATCAATTGTTATCAATACTAAATTCTAGAAATGCTTACCTTTTGTACAGTGGGATACTTAGTTGTCTTCTGTTTCTCCCTCCCTCATACAGGCAGTTTGTGCTACTACAGTAGTTACTTTTCATAACATCACAACTGACTGAAATTTCAATTCAGATTAATATAAGTGGAACACATGAATTTTGCCTGAAGATTGATAGTTACAAATGATAGTGTTCTGTATAGTTGTCTTGTATTATCGCACTTAACCACATCCAGCATCTGTGCATTCTTCATAGTTTGTAGCCACAATAAAGATGTCAGTGCCTAAGCGGCTCACCAACTTTTGAATTGGCAGTGTCCATGTTTTTTTTCTTTTGCTCATTTTGGAATTGTGATTTATAATGCATTTGTTCATGTCATGTCATCCTACTGATTTTTTTCATTTATAACAGATGAAATGAAGGTGACTCTACAGTACTTTGATGGCCGGCCAATGTCTGCTTCGGTGCCTCCTCGTGTGACTTGCACTGTTGTTGAAGCACAGCCTCATACAAAAGGGCTAACTGCTCAACCTCAGTGAGTTTTATATTATTATTTCATCATTTCATTATCCTTATTTCTGTAATCTTTTTTTATGATGTCGTGAATTATTGGGTTATTCGTTGCTTCTCCTTTTTATGGGTTTGATATTAGTAGGTCAAGTGGATATCCTGGGTGGTTGTTTATTATTTGCGGATCAAAATGAGCATCCTTGTCAAATGTTCAGCAATAAGGTTATTGTAATATAGCAATACGGTCCCATGCTATTAGTGCATATGTTACTTGGAGCAAGTATTGACGGTGATCTAACCATTTAATGTGAGCTTTCCTATGGTTCATGGACATGGATACGTCGACATGACACGACACCGACACGGGGATTCGTCATTTTCCCAAAAATGCCGATACAACGACACGGCTATATATATTTAAATAATAAGAATAATATGCACATATGTATTATTTTTTATTTTTCTACATGCTTGTCAAACTAAAATAATGTAAAGTGTAAAGTAAACTATGAATATGTACCTCTAAAAGATAACCCTCACCTCTTCATTCTTCTTTCAGTCAGTTCATGATACGTTCAATTGTTCATATTAATAACATTAACAGAAATTCAGAATTCCATTAACCTATGAGTCGGTGAGAGGCAGCGCGCTGCTGCCTGTTGGTCGCCGGAGAGGGAGGAAGCGCGGAGAGCCGGCAACGCGGCAAGGGCAAGGGGGCGCGTGAGGGGGTTGAGGCGGCGTGCGAGGAGCGAGGGGGCGGGGTGGGGTTGGGATCGAGAGGAGCTAGGGTTATGCACTGAGGTGGTTGAGGTGGGACAGCTGGGCTGTGTCAGATACGTGTTCAAGCTGTATCCGACACGTGTCGGAAATTTTAAAAATTAAAAATTGTTATTTAATTGACCGACAGCCGCCGACACGTGTCCGTGGCGTGTCCTTGTCGGACACGGTGTCCAACATGGATACGGCAACAAAGGGAAGAGTCCTTGCTTCAGAGGAGCTTTCTAGTCGGCGGTGCAAAAACCAAATGAAATTGTATCTTCTCTGATGCTTGTGGCCTTCAATACTATGTAATTGTATCTATGCACTATTCACAAGCACAACGCAGATTTTACTATAATCAACTCATAATCTTTTATCATCAGATGCTTTAGGCTCAGTGTTATGCGGTAACTAAGCTTGTGTTTGTACTAAATGCAGATATAAAAGGGTCTTGCTGGATAATGGTCTTACAGTGCTGGTAAGTTGATGGGCACCATTTCGTAGAGTTTATTTACCTAGCCTTTAATGAATACTTGAAGTACATCTAGAAATGGTTGTCATATGCACTGTCACTCTGATATCCTTCTCTTTGTGGAATTGTCAATTGTATGTGGAAAAGCTTTCTTTGCAGTATACATGTTTTTGTTTTGTAATGTCTTATATGGTATAATTTATATTACAAGTAGATCCACAAGATCCAAAGGACCACAAGCCCTAACCAAAATTAATTGAAACTAAAACAATTATATAAGCTGGGGACTGATTTACTTAAAATGTTTTTTCTTTGTAATTGTCTTTCTTGTAAATTACTTAGTTAGCAGTCATCAAATCATTTCTGTACAGAACTGATTTGGAGTTACTGAATAAGCACTATTTCGTTCTATATATGATGTACTTGAAAGTTGAGATACATAACTTTTATATTAATTTGCCGTGGCCCACCCCCTTTTGCCTTTCTTTTGGTGACTGGAATTTTAGCCACTGTGTCCATGCTTCATTTCTCCTCTTTAATTCAATTGTTTTATCAATACAACACCTTGATTTTACCTTCAAATAAGTTCCTTCTGTTTTGGAACTTTTCTGATTACACATCCTAATGATGATTATTGAAAATTAGAAATAATGAACTTTGATAGTCCTGCAGCCTTGAAATATTTCTTACTTCAGTTACCCTTTTGCCATTATCTTAGGCACCACCCTTTATTGAAGCGGGTGAGAACATTGTTGTCAGTACTGCGGATGATTCATATATGACAAGGTAAATTATGGAAACCTCAATTACTCAAAGTCTCAAACTATATAGTTTCATTAATGATCTGAAGCAATTCTGCATTTCAGGGCCTAGGGCTGTATCTTGTGCATGATGTTTTGTGCTCCGAATTGGGACTCGACTTGCACTTGCCTTCTTGGATAAGCTGCTTCAGGCAGAAAAAAAGGCGCCCAGCTTTATAAAGAATTCAGAATTCAACAACACATTTTGTACTTATAGGTGTTTCCAACTTGCTTGCCGTTTTGAATTTTATCATAACACAATCCCATGGTAATCGATGAAAATTTTGTGGAAACACTGATGAAGGAGCTCTATCGTGTTGTACACGCTGAGAGTATACGTATTGCCCTTCAATGAGTTGCTGTTTTGTGAAATAATAATAGATTTCCATGCAGATCAATATGAAGTTTGATTTTTGTTCCTTGTATGGTTTCCATATTTTCTAGAAGAATGCTAGCTTATAGTTTCACGGTAAGAACTTCGTTCGTTTGGCGATAGTACGCACTACGTGATATGAAACTCTTAGTTTTCCTTCTGTACCCGCCCTATCGTTCAGTGTGCAGTACACTACCTGATACGAAAATCGGAAGCCAATGTTGAAGAAGAGAGCTAGTTGCTTTATATACAGCTGCTATCAGTATCAGTATCGAATAATTTGCTGTGCTTCCTATACATTTCTAAGCCGTATAAGTTACAAGCTACAAACTCCTAGCAGTAGCAACAAAAAAACACAGGGTTTCCTGTACGCATCACTTGTAAGCATGGACGTAATCCTGGAAGTAGAAGTTCTTGTCGATGAAATTCGCGAGCCAGCGTGACGCGGCGAAGCACAAGACGGCCGCAGACACGACGGCGGTTCTCTGGGCAACCGACGTGACCAACGTCCCCTTGGCGACGGCGAGGAACCCGACGACGGCGACCGACGCGACCTGCAGGGCGACCTCGAGCGCCTTCATGGCTTTCAGCGCCGCGCTGCAGCTCGTGCACTGCGCGACGTGCGACCAGTACCTGTTGATGGCATCAGGAACAATTAAGCGTCACAAAATTCGCGGTGCACTGATGAATCCTCTGGCGTTCGAAGTTTCAGGTTGCCGTGAAGAAGAATGTCGGCTTTACCTTTCCAGGAGCTTATCCTTGGTGGGAGTTGGTGGCAGATGATCAGCTGTAGGTTTAGCCCAGCCAACCTGACACTTGCAGTACTTTCTGAACCAGTTTCTGAAGGCGATGACCATGCTATCCGATGATGTGGGCACATAGCAAGCTTTCTGCCAGTTATCAAGGCCGGCTGCAGCAAAATTGCGCTCCTGGAATGAAGAAAACACATGGCCTGAATCAGAATCAGAATCAGAATCACCAAGCTTGAGCCGAAAAATGTTACCTCGATATGGAGAAGGTAGACATCTGAATCCAAGATGGCATTCTGGCCGATGTGGTAGTACCAGCGTGGTATGATCTTGTCGAGCCAGACGCCGACGTTCCGCGGGAACGCCCAGATCACCCTGCTCCTTCCCGGAGCAACCGGAACGCACATGAACACGAGCAGAACCCGAGGCTTCTTCTTCTGCGCAAACCAAACCAGGCAGCGGTTCTTCTATGAATTCCTACCAGCTGCACTTCCATTGACAAATTAAGGAGAGGGGATTGGTTGGTTCATACCTCTGCGTCTCCGGTAGTCGGCGAGCCATAGAACGTGCACGGCGCGGCGAACTTGAAGTAGCCCCTCTCCTGCGCCGACAGGAACCCGTCGATGCTCGACTCCTCTATCTTCATCTTGATCGGGCCGCCGCCTTCTCGGTCGAACTCAACTGTGAAGAAGAGATGAACATTCCCAACAACGTAAGCTCAATGCACTGGAGTGACGAAACAACAAGTTTTGCAGTAGAAATCACAAGATAAGTGATCATGTCAGAGGAGGGACATATCTTCCGGGGTCTTCTTTCTTGCGGATCCCGCGCATCAACCCCTTGTGCGCGTACGGGACATGGGCAGGGTCCATGAGGTTCTCTACCAAAACATCGTACCTGCAATGCCATGGCACAGTGCTATGACCTATGAATGAATTGTGAATGTGCACTCCAGATAGATCAATGGAAGCATCAAGATTCAGGAAATGGCCGAGCCTTTACCCGTAGAGGAGGTCCCTGATGCCGTACACGGTGACGAAGGAGGGGTCGTCGATCTCCGGGATGTAGGGCGGCCGCTTCCTCTGCAGCACGTCCTTGTGCTCGGGATCGCTCCTCGGGTAGAACCACAGGATGTTGTTCTGCACCACGCTGGGGTACGACGCCACGCACGCCTTGCTGTTCTTGTGCACCTGCAAATGTTGCAAGGATTAATTAGTCGAGAGAAAGGTTTCGATTAGCTTGGCCATGGCGGCAAGTGGAAGATAGGAATGGAGGAGGAAGAAGAAGAGTGGTTGTGAAATGTGATGGATGGGCGTACTGGGGGGCCGAGGGCGGGGGCCTGGGGGATGAACTGGCAGGCGCCGCGGCCGTCGAAGCACCAGCCGTGGTAGACACACTGGAGGCGGCCCTTGTCGTCGATGCGGCCCTCGGAGAGCGGCGCGAGGCGGTGCGAGCATGCGTCGTCGAACACGCGCCACTCTCCGCCGCCGGCGACTGTGCGGTCGAACCAGGCGACGATGCGGAGCCCCAGCACCGTCTTGCCGTGCGGCGCGCGCGGTCAAGGTCGCACACGGGGCCACCGGGTACCACTGGTCCAGCCAGTCGAACCGCTCCTCCTCGCCCGACGGCGACGGGGACGGGGACGGCGGATCCTCCGTCCTCGGCGTCTCGGCCGCCACGGCCGAGACCGACGACAGCCGCCGGGCGGCGCGGCCCCACCGCCCCTGCGGTACGAGGCGAGCGGCGGCTGGCCCGGCGTTTACCGGCGCGGTGGTGGGAGGGCAATCGAAGGGCGGGCCCGGGGCAGGCGGAGGAGGGAGAGGGGATCCATGTCACCGGCAGCGACGGTGGAAGCAGGCGGCGCTGGGAAAGGAAGGCTCGAGAAGTGGGAGGAGAGCTTGTGGTCGTGGAGTGGCGGGAGCTGCGCGCGCGGGGTTGCGGTTGGCCGGTAGAACTTATCGGCAGCTGGACACGTGGACTGCATGTGAGCAAGGCAAAGTTTTTCCTTTTTGGGACAAAAAAAAATAGAGAGAAAATTAGCTTAATAACATCGCGTTGGAGCGAAATCGGAGGAACGACATTCTATTTATGACGTACTGAAAAATAACATCGCAAACACCAAATATTATGTCGAATGACATCGCCGTTAGTTACTTCCATTTGCAGAATTTTTTAAAAATAGCATCTGAGCTCAAAAAAATTATCAAATTTTTTGTGAAACCTCTCAACACAGTTCAATTGTTTGTGTATTTTTTAAAAAAATTTATACATTTTAATTTTATCTCTAAAATTTATTTAAGTATACTATTTGTAGAAATTTTCTAATATAGAAAATAAGGTCCAAACAATATGAAAAACAATCACGCTCCTTACACAATGGACTTGATTGTGTAATTTCTCTAAAATTTTTACAAAATTAATTAATAAAATTTTATAATGTTCACTGTAAGGAGTCTAATATAGAAAATGAGATCCAAACATTATGAAAGATGGCGCGAGCATGGGCTCGACACCAACGAGGGGGTCAGGCTGGATCGCTTGGGGAGACCAGGGAGGGCCCGGGGTGGCGGGGCGGCGACGTTCCACGACAGCGTAGCGGCCGAAAGAAGGTGGGGGAAAGATGAAGGAAGGTCAGGAATACATCGTGACGCGCTCAGGATGGCAAGAAACCACCGGAGAGAGAGAGATCAACGGCTCGAAGCGGCTTGGGCGCGGGTGAGTGTGCACCGGCGCAAGCGCGGGCACGAGTGCAGGCAAACAAGGCGTGGTGCGTGCGCAGGTGAGCGGCTCGTCCGTGCCCTGGGGCACGGACATGGCTGTCCGTGCGCCTGAGGCACGAACACGACCACATCCGTGCCCCTAGGGCACGGACTAGGGGATGTGCCGTGCGGAGGAGAGGTCCGGCCCTCTAGGGCACAAATTCGGTGCTATTTTTGCAATTAGTGTCGAGAGAGGGTTAGATGTGCTATTTAGCGCGTCAATAATGCTATATTAGCCAAAAACTCTCAGACTCGCTGTCGCCGACGCGGGCCCTTCCTCCCCGCGCTCTGCTCCGTCGTTGCCTCGGCAGCTGATGACGCGGCCGCCGTGTGGTCGGCGGCGGGGGTGCTGCGGCCAGAGCACCCGCACTTATCTTCAAGACAAGAAGTCCGTGGCACTATATGAAAAGGGAAAATTGGCTACAGGACACTGCAAATTGACACCATTTGCCAATGGACATCCAAAAAACGTGGTTCAGCCAAAACGCATTGTAAAAACATGTAATTTTGTCGTAGGGCACTAAGACCATTATTTTATTATTTCCAGACTGGAGAGGAGAGATAAAGGCAGTGAAAAGTCCGTTTTACCCTCCATGTGTTCATATTCCCCTTTGTGTTCTCTCCATCTTCTTCATACGCTGCCCGGCTGCCCCCAATCATCTTTCTCCTCCTCCCTCCCCAATGCTCCCCCATGGACTTGCTCCCTGGGCTCTCCCCTCCACCCGGCCGCTCCGGCTCCCCTAATGTTGCCACTGCCACTCGCTTGGCTCCGCCGCTGGCTCCGCCGCCTCCAGCTCCTCTCTCCGGCTCCACCGACCCCGGCCTTGGCCCGGCTTCCTCTCTTGGCTGCCACCGACACCGTCGGCCCCCTGCGCCCTCGCCTCTCTCTCCCGCGCGTCGTCCCCGGCTCCCGTTGCGCGCACCCCCTCTGGCTTGGCCTCGCCCGGGTCCTCCACTGCGCAGGCGGCAGCCGAGGTGGTCCGCCTGATGCGCCTGGCTCGGTCCCCTCCGACGGACGTGCCCCGGGCACTGCAGCTCTGTCGACGTCCTCGGCAGCGGCTTTGTCGCAGCAGATTAGGCTGCGGGTGCCGGCGTGCCCTGCAGCTCCAGCGGTAGGGAGGATGGAGAGGAGGAGGTGGAGAGCTAACCGGAGGTGCGTCATCCATGCCGACGAGCTCGTCGTGCGTGCCGAACTCCACGACGCGGCCCGCCCCGCGCTCCTGGCTCACCTCCCCCACCGTGTCGTCCGCTGCCTCACCGTGCCTCCCCCTCGCGTGGCGCCTCCTGCCAGCCCATGCCTCCTCTGGCCCGGCCATGCTCGCGCCCGCACGCCTCCGGGCTCGGCCGCTGGTTCACTCGGCCCACCCAAGTACCGGCGCAACCGCACCTACCTCACCTTCCTCTCCGCGCCGCTACGGAGGACTTTGGGCTGGAGGGCTTCCAAGAGGTGCCCCTTGAGGTGTTGGACGAAGACGCCGGCGGCATCAGCATCTGGGACCTCACCATCTGCCCGGAGTGTGCCCAGTTAGTTTCAAAGTTTTTTGGTTCATGGTGTGTTAATGAATCTGGAATTGTGCTGATCTTGTGTTAATGAGAGGAGCCGGCTATGATCTTGTGTTAATCAGAGGGACTTGATACGACATATTGTGTTAATGAATGAGACTTGTGTCAATGCAAAGCACAATAAGATACGTCATATTGTGTTAATGAATCTGGAATCATGATTTTGTTATGATGATGAGAACAATTAATATCTTCAAAATGAATTTCAGAACAATCAGCTGGAAGAATCAACCGCAAATTGGATCAAGTACGATTCAATTCCACAGCTCATGCCAGTCCCTCTGATCCAGCTGGTACCGTAAGCATGACCATCGGAGCAGAAAGAAGAGGAGGGCAGAAGGAGAAAGGGCAAAATAGACATTTCTGACATTTTCTCTCTCCCCACTGGCCGGAAATGATAAAATAATTGTCTTAGTGTCTAACAGCAAAATTACACGTTTTTACAGTGTCTATTGGCTGCACCACATTTTTTGGATGTCCGTTGGCAAATGAGGCGAATTTGCAGTGCTTTGTAGCCAGTTCTCCCGAATGAAAAATGATCTCTGCACACACAATTATTCTGGTGGTTTTTGCATACTTAATATGCAAGTGTCCAAAACCGTTGCGCATCATGATTGAAAGACAAAATCGTACTCATATTTTGGTCAAGAAATAGTCGTGCTCTTATTACAAATCAACATCCATACCCTGTTCCTTCTATTATTTTTTTTAAAAAAAGTCCTTCTAAAAAACATCCATACCCTGACTGTATGCGCACCCTGCCTAGAATAATTTCCACTACTAGACGGCTAATTTGACTAGCGTGAAGCTCAGATGACAGAATACAGCAATATGAGCCAAATTTTCCTGCGTGCCAAAGCTGAAGGAGTCAAGCTAGAATCGCCATACACCTCTGTTTTCTTACATAGAACAGCTATTTTCCCGTTCATCTTGGTGTGCTAAACAGAACTAAAAGAACTCCAAATCAGACGCCACATCAATGAGGTCACCACCCAACTACAAAATCAGATGCATATTCTGTTGTATAATATTTCTTATTTTCTTCCAAGTTTAGCGAATGATTTTACCTTAATTATAAGTGAGTCTAGACATATTGAATCCATTTCACGAAATGACAATATTTGGGTGGCAAATAAACGATTTTCCCAATATATTGAGGACATGTTTGTAGCGTAGGAATTTTAAATGAAACAATTTTATTCCTACAGGAATTATGGGAGATTTCCATGTTCCAAACAAGACGGATACAGCATGTAAGCGTTGGGGCCATGTGACCCCAATGACTTTTTGTTAAGTACAAATTCTCTTTAGATATAACAAATGACACTTATAAACGAGCAATGACACCATTATACTTAGAAGAGTGACCCTGGTAATATTTTTACTGGATCCGCCCACTTCCAAACAGTGCCTAAGCCTATTCAATTTACACAAACCCAACCTGTAGTTGTAAGCGATGGCATCAGGTTCTAAGTGCAAGCTAATATGATATTATCCTATTCCATTATGCTTTCTCAATTTCATTGGCATAATCAGCGACGTGGTAATTGAAGAAAGAAAGAAAGAACATTCCAAGTCTTTAGTCACAACTCGGCCATCCATGCTCTCGGTTTTTCCACGCAAATAAAAGAGGAAAAATGAACGGGAAGATGGTACTAAAGTCTGAACAGCCAACTGCTAATTGGCGTGTCATCAGAAGTTTCTTGGTTGACAGTACCACTTCATATCCTTTTAATTATTTTGGGAAGCAACAATGTAGCCTTGATAATTTTGCCTATGAGGCCTTGTTTAAGGAAAATGTTCTCTGTACGACGATTTAATCACGCGCTTACGACAAAAAGGCGAGTCCGCCCGTGCCGTCCCTCGCCGCCCGCGTCACCCCCGGCAGCCCGCACCTCCACCCCCACGCGCTCGCGCGCGCGCGCGCCTCCACCTCCGCCGCGCGCCTCTGCTATCGCCTCCTCCTCTTCCGCCGGCCCGCGCTCGCCTCCTCCTCCGCCGCCCGCGCGCGCCGTCTCCTCCGCCCACGCCATCCCGCGACCCGCTGCGCCTCGCCCGCCACCCACGTGCCTCCTCCGCGCCGGCCTACGCAGCGTCTGACGACAACCTGGCCACCTAGTGCCCGACCGACCACCACGTGCATCGTACATGCGTACAACGATAAATCGTCGTGTGTATAGCACTGTCGCTCGTTTAATGTGGCATGAAAAGATTCCTTTTTTGCGAGGATGCATAAAAGATTCCTGATATGCAAACGTCACTAATTTAATCCTCATTATAAATCCTTCAAAAAAAAACTCTTAATGAATGGGTTAAGCGCATATTAAACTTGTAATTTCCTACCCGGCAAATTTTACGCATCAACTCACTCACATCACGGTATAAGGTCATGTACGATGGACTTACATCAGCTGTCTATAGTCTCTGACACGTAAGATTTGAGCTGATGTGGATGAAAGAAAATAAAGATAGAGAAATATATTGTCTACAATCCTGTAGCCGACTGTATCATCAGAACCAATGAGGAAATTTCTTAGGTCCATGAAAACATTAAAAGATTGTGTCATCTATAAAGACAAATGAAAAGACAATATATTGTATGAACTGTCTACATGTGACATAAAAAATTGCTATCTATTCCATTATACATACGCTAAGGTAGTGTTACCTAGCCTAACTACCGGTAGCGAAACTAGAAATAACTAAACATGGGGATGATAACCTAAGTACAAGAATTTAATATCTACTCTAAATAATCACGTAGAAGGTTCCTCAAACTACGTGAGAAACCAGAACCAGGGGCGAGAATTTGAACCTTCCAAAGTCAAAATCAAGCCTCGGGCGTAAGCAAAACCGAGGAACCCAATATAAAATACGAGAAAGAGAAAACAATTTCCTGAGAGCCGCGTGGTGGTCCGGTCCAGAGCGGGGGGCGGCCGGCAAACCGCAACGAACGAAGCCACCTTCTCCTCCCGTCGCCGTCCCGTCCCGTCCTCCTCCATTACCACCGCCGCCACCACCCGGGCGACCCCGTCCTCCTCGGCCTGCGCCCTCCGGTCCCCTCCACTTATACAAGAATCCCGTGCGCCTGCGCTGCCCTGCGAGTCTCTCTCTCTTTCTCTCTCGTGGGGATCTTGTGTGGTCAAGAACGAGAGGTCAAAGAACTAGGCGGCTGTGCCAGCGGTTGTAAGGATCAGAGGGGAGATGGAGGCGGTTGCGGTTGCTGGTGGCGCCGGGCTGACCAAGTGGCAGGCGGCGGCGCTTTCGGCTGTGGCGGGGTGGGTGTGGGCGTCGTCGTTCTTCGGCCTCACGCGCCGGGCGCGCGCGCTAGTGCAGCCATGGGCCACCCGCCGCGTTCTCGCCGAGACGCCGTCCATCCTCAGGTTCCAGGTTCGTTCTTGTGCCGTTTCACCTTATGGCTGTTTCCAACTAGTAACCAACGAAAACAAAATGTTGAAAGAAAGGAAGGAAGGAAATTTACTGCATTTGCTGTTCTTTTGTTATGAAAGGTGGAATTGTTACCCATCCTAGTACGCAGTTGATGTTCTTTTTGTTGGGATTGATGTTTGTAGGATTTGGTATTTTGTAGAAAGAATCAGGACGTTTATATTCTGAGAGAAAGGGAGGGAAGAAGGTGATTGGATCAAGTAATTTGAGATGAATTTGACTTAGAAATACCTGTAGTGGGTAGGAAAGAAATAAAGATAAATATTGTCTTATAAAAACATTGATATCTTTGTCGTATAGATTTACTTGGCTTCGATTTCTAAGTTGTTCCTCCTTGTATGTTTCTGTTTTTTTTTTGGCTGTTGAATTATTGCAGAGGTTGCATCACAAGTTGCTGGACAATTTCTTCTCTGTGCTGTCATGCGTTGTCTCTGTCCCTTTCTACACAGGATTTCTCCCTCTCCTCTTCTGGGTATGTCTTATGTCTTGTGGCACACTGATCATTTCTTTTTATTCCGTTTCTGTAATTCCAGGTGGGATTAATTGTGAATTGTTCTTGTTTTCATGGATACTGTAGAGTGGACACGGCAAGCTGGCTAGGCAGATGACCCTCCTCATGGCTTTCTGCGATTACCTTGGCAACGCTGTGAAGGTTATCATCTATTTCTCATACAATGGGTGGGGGTAAATTTTTGCGGTCCGATTGGTTTAGCTGTTGACACTTTGGGTATTTGTGGATATAGGATATAGTGTCAGCTCCCCGGCCAAGCTCTCCTCCTGTGAGAAGAGTCACAGCTACCGAAGATGAGAAGGAAAATGCCATGGAATATGGATTGCCTTCATCGCACGCTCTCAATACTGTTTGCTTGATGGGGTATACTCCTATTCTATTTTGAAGATGTGTACTGCAATGTATTTATTGGGTTTGCTTGGACGAGGGAAGTTCAAAAGGATTTTATGGCTAATGCTGCTTCCGGTAAATGCAGGTATTTGTTGCACTATGTCCTAACATATGGACCGCATGACGGTGTTGTGATTGCCATGGGTTTATCTCTAGCTTTCTTGCTTGTTATGCTAGTTGGCACTGGTGAGTCTTTAATTTCTTTATGCGACTGTCTCTTAAGAGTTAACAAAAGATACTGATGATGTGGTTTACTTGAAATTGATAGCAAGGATATACTTGGGCATGCACAGCTTGACGGATGTTATCTCTGGAATCTGTTTTGGCTTTGTGATCCTTGCTTTCTGGTTGGTTGTCCATGATCATGTTGATGCCTTTGTTGTCTCCGGGCAAAACGGTATGTATATATGCCGCAGCACTTGCTACTGTGAGTCTGGTGATACATAAAATGTGATATTCAAAGGCGAAAGAGTATTCTAATATTTCTTTTCTTCTGCAGTTACATCCTTCTGGGCAAGCCTTTCTCTATTGCTGTGCTTTGCATATCCAAAGCCAGAATTCCCAACTCCTAGCTTTGAATACCATACAGCATTCAACGGGGTGGCTTTCGGAATTGTAAGAACTCTCTGTCTTTGACTTATGGTTGCTTAATAATCCAAAATTTTACTGCTTCTAAACTTTGCTTATATGCCATACTGGATTCTGGTCACATTTAAAATATTATCTACAATGGACTTAGACTTGAAAACCAAAATAATTTAAGATGAAGCAATACGGCATGCACTCTTGCTGGTTCTTTACGAGACCTTTCTCGACCTTCTGTTTATAACATCTCTAGTTTTTACTTTAATTTGCCAATGGAATTACAATTATCTCTCGGATCTGAGCTGTAGTTCATAATGTTGGTCGTTTACTAAATATGTGTCCTAAGAATTTCTTAGCACAAAATCTTTCTCCTGTGTTTATTCAGTTATTGATACACCCTGTTCACTGGTGTGAATTTTATGGTCTACATGAAGAAGCCCTGACATTGTTTTTTTAACACACCTGATTCAGGTCTATGGCATCCAACAAACCTACTTCCATTTCCACAACCCTGATGTTCCCCTCATTTTCAGCCCACAACTACCCCTTATTGCATTTGCCGGGAGGGTCCTCGTTGGGATCCCAACCATCCTAGTCGTGAAATTCTGCAGCAAAGCGCTCTCCAAATGGCTCCTGCCGGTCATGTGCAACACCCTGGGCATTCCTATTGTATCATCCTGCTATGTTCCAGTGCTGAAGGCGTCCGACAGCAGCAAGAACAAGTCGGACGCCAAGCAGGCCGGTTATCTCCAGAAGGTCTTCTCCCTCTTCCCCCAGAAGGCTTACGACGTGGACACCGGCATAAGGTTTGTTCAGTACGCCAGCCTTGCATGGTCAGTGGTCGACTTGGTGCCAGCCATATACACCCATTTAAATCTGTAGCCGCTACCCAACAAGACACCATTTTGTTTTTCTCTTTGCGGAGGCACCCAATGGGCTATTCCTACTCATAAGACACCGTCTTGTGAGGCTGTAAATTCAACGATCTCAAGTTTTTTTTTTTTGGTGTGTGTTGTATGTTTTGCTAGCACGCCCTCTATGGATGGTGTTTCTGTAGAGGTGTTTGTCCAAAGTAGCAACGAGGAAGCATTAACGTATTATTACATTTGTTTCGTGAGAACAGTGACCACCAGGGCCAGGAGCACCGTGTGTGCTTTCAACTGCTATTGAACTCTAAAACTTATTAACTGCAAAGTTCTAGAGTCGGATCATCAATGTTGATGCGACTTGCATGTTGCATGTTCCTCTTTAAGGGATACAGGTAGGCTACACTAGCTTACAATTCAAAATTCTACTACGTAAACCAAGAAGCCATGTAAGTAACATATCGTAGATCGTTACCCCTAGACATGCAGTGCAGCGGAAGAAAAGTAGAGTAGCCTGGTCCAATGTCAAGCGCGTTGGTCGTAATCGATCGTCCAACGTCTTCAACACCGATCGTCTCCTCTAGGCTCTAGCAACCTCTCGTGTTCCTTGCGTAGATCGTGGATTGTCATCGATCAGTGCAACAGCAATCATAGCAGTGTTTCTATGGTATCCACATATCCAGAGGTGGAACATCGTACGCCGGTGTACTAGCACCAGCGTGCACAATAGGACCTTCGGGAGGTGGTGGCTAGGGTTTCGGTGATGTAACCCTTACGTCCAAACGCCCTCATGCCTTCCCTTATAAAGAACTCATAACGGATCATATGCGAACTAGTTTATTCCAATCCGTTAGGTGTATGACCTTGTAGGTTCATGTATAATCGATTGTGACTCGGAAACTCCATTCCTATCACAAGTTAGTAGTGGTTCCTAGCAGTATATAGCGACTCTCGAATACACATAAAGATTATATCGGACGGATCTTATGCAATATGATCTGTGATCAGGTCCTTATCACTCACGATCAATTGGCATCTGGTCACAACCAGTTCATAACACCTTACGACCAGATCGTTGACCAGTTTGTGATCATGTATGACAAGCTCACGGCCAGTCTGTATCCCCATACAACTAATTCACATCTGGTCGGACAAAGCGGCCTGATTGCATATTCTCATTTTGCCTCACAATATATGGTAGAAACTATAGGTGAGATATTTTTCATCCATGGACTGTTTGATATTTACTCGATTAAGTGACGAATAACTTCATATGGCCGATTCTTCGACCACTTGTGGTATAGCCATGTACTTCCTTTATCCGACCACATCGAAGGGTTCAGAGATATCTCTTCTGTTATGTTAGGAGGGGAAAATCTCGTATTCGACTAGTCATATCCCTTCGCATGTTTTATAGCATACCCGAAAGCTACCTTTATAACTACCCAGTTATAGAGTAGTGTTTAGTAACCCCTAACTGTACTATTACACATGTTGAAAACCATGTTGATCTCAGGCCTAAGAATTATACATCATCGTATCATTGCTTGAGACCAACTGATGACATATAGAATCATAACAATCTCAATAGTGTCTCAAGGTGTATCAATACAGCACCATGTTCTTCAACATGTGCTCACATTATTGATTCGATATCTCCATATTTATGACCAGCGAAACATGGTTATCAATCAATACATGTGCCAGTTGATAAGTCACTAGTGTCCCGACCAATGACATTCGACCATTATCAAAAAGCTCCACCAATAAGTCACATACCTATTTATTAATCTTTATAAATGATAATTTATCTAAGGATCATAATAACAATTGATCTATAATTCATAAATATAGACGTGGTACAATAATCTCTATAATTATACGTTATGGCATATCACCAACACCCCTTATACGTGTTTATTTGACTCAATTTGCCACCTCTGTACACCATTAAGGCTGAAGTGTCACTAAAAAAGAAAAACAAGTGAAGATGGGCCGGAAAGAAAAGGGGATGCAGTTATTTTTCCCAGTCTTGCCTGACGATGGATATATGCAGTGGCAGACCCAGGATTAAAAACTAGGTATGGCAGAGTTGTAAGCTCAGATCAAAGAATATTAACCAAAAGCAAAAGAACTCATATGCAATATTGCAATCGCACTCATATGAGTATATAACACTAAATGAAATCAACAAGTGAAGATAAAGATAGAACATCGAGAAATACCTCACTGCTTGGCTTAGCTTGTTCTCGGCTGCGGACAATGGTGTACTCTTGAATATACTGAATTTACCATGAAGGAAACCGGTTTTATTTCCTTGATTTGTTCTGATCTTCGGTCCGGAGACGACTTGAAGTCAGACAGAATTCAAACAAGAAACAAAAGAAGGATAAATAAGCAGAATTGTTGGAAACTGGAAAACAATGCATCAGCTTGATCTGGCTTTAGTAGAACACGGAATTGGTCATCTCATCTCCCAAAGAAGAAAAAAAGAAACCGGAGTTGGACTAGTACTGACGCTTATGACAGAAAAACAGAGATTCTGAACTTCTGAAATTCAGTATTTCTGAAAGTTCATACCTGGATCTGAACACTTAATGCTTGGAGGAACAATTTAGAACTGAGATGTGTATTTTGAGCTGCAACAATTGCAGTCTTTTTGTTTCTTTTCTCTGTTATTTATACTCATCAGTTTACTGATGAGTCCTTTTGAATCGCTACGACCTACTGGACTCAAACAAGTCTCTCGAAAAAGCGAATCCGATTCTGACTCAAAACCGAGACAGACTCTGAACCAACAAGCTATACTAGCGAAAGTTTATCAAACATTAACTAACATCGGTATTGCTTAACAAGTTTGCAATCCGATTGAAACCAGAGACTCAAAAACAGAAAAGCTAACTTCGACATAACTAGCTTAAATCAACAGCTTACGCTTACCCACAACTTGCTGATAGTTTCAGCGCATGGTGTCGAACTAATCTTGAGTCCAACCCAAGGGGGCTAGAAAAATTCAACCGGAAACTGGAAGTTTAACCTACGATCTTGATACCAATAGAAACGGGAAGCTTCCGATCCAGCCATCCAAGTGAAGAGCACTTGCGACCAAATTTCCAGAAGACTGGGTGTTCGGAAAGCGGGAGAAGGAAAAAACTTGCCAATGATTGACGCTAAGAGTGGCCGTCGGGCGGCTGCGCTGGCGACGTTCGAAAGTTGGCTGAAAGTAGACCTCGCTGGTGGTTGCGGCCTCGGCTCCTCGCCCCCTACGGCCAATGGCGGACCGGGAGCAGCGCCTATGGCGCCTGCGCCGCCCGCGCTAGGGAACAGAGCTGCACCGCCGCCTGGCGCCACGCCGCACCACCCGCCACTCGGCACTAGCGCCTGCTTCGCCACGCACCGCCCACCTGCGCCCCGGCCCTGCTCCGTCGCTCGCCCCGCCCGTGTCGCCCGCGCTAGGGTTCGCCGTCGCCGCCCAGGGTTAGGAATTGGACGCTCGGCCGACCACTTTCCCGATTGGGAGGCACAGGCACCCTTGAGGCCATGTACTGGGCCAAGGACGAGTGACGACGGAAAACTAGGTGGGCCAGCCCATAACTTGAATTCTTGAAGTCTGTGGCGGAGGGTTACAGAGTTGAAGTTAGCCCACGGCCTATTCGACGCAGGGAGGAAAGACGGGTCTCTTCTCCGACGCCGTAGGAGGCAAGAGGAAGAACGGGGGTAGGGGTTTCCAGATCGACGGGAGCTCTGGCAGACGCCAGAGCATACCATAATGGTAGGTCCGCCCCTGGATATATGACTTTGCACTTTTGACTCCCGAATTTTATTGGCTACTGCATTTTCCTTTGGAACTCATGTTAGCCCAATTGAACACGCTTTAGACTTGTACGCGCCTGTGCAATCCCAGGCAGAGTTTTTGACACAGCGATTTATCATGTGACCGGCAGTGCGTCGTGCAGAATTGACTGCCGCAGCGATCACATGTCGGCGAAAGAGGCGAACGACTGTGGACAGGCAACCAATCGCCATTAGCCAGTGAATCACGGACGTGCCTCCGGCTGTCGCTTGTCACCTGCTTCCAGCTGCTGCCGTGCCCTATATGACACGTTCTGTCGCTTGTCACATAGCCTTCTTGAATCTAGATACTATTCTAGCGACACAAAAATCGAACACCAACCGCTGATGGGAACCAGAGAAACGACACCTGCACGAGCATCACAGCGATAAATCTCTGTTCAAGCCAACGACTCCAGATGGTGACCAAAAAGCCAGGGATTAATTTAGAATTTGACACACTATTCTTTGGTGTTTTCGGATTTACAACCTGATGGTCTCACTTATATATGACATCTGAACTCACACATCAATAAGATATCGAATGACAAATTCTAAAATAACAACAAATGGAGTGATAAATCCTTAATTCCCCTAAAGCCAGGGTATACCAACTACTTCACGTAGCTACACCCCCAAATGGAAAACATCCTCATTCCATAGTTGGTGCTACGAGAAATATATTTGGGTAGAAGCAAAGTTAACCCGAAAAAAAAAAGTAGAGCAAAAAAAAATGTGCTGAGAGCCAGAGAACACTAAAAGTCTAGTCAAGGTTCAACCAGCTGTAGTTCAGGACTCCAAGCTCCGCTTAATAGGCTTTGCAACATTACAGAAAGCACAAGAAAGAAACTAACAATCCACTAACCACAGAGGCTTCATGGGGCAAAAATCATCGCATCTTTATGGAAAACAAAACCGGCGCTGAAATTCTATACGGCAAATCAATGTGTTCAGAAAGACCTAACAGCTAAGGTGTCGACGGATCAAATACAAATTTAATAGTGGTCTTCGTAATCGTATTTGCATTTTTAAACGAATATAAATTCAAATATGCTCGAATACGAATACAAATAAAATATTATAACGAATACAAATCGAATACTTAATTCGGTCGGATCCAAATATCCTACGGCATAATGAAGCTTAACGAGTTGGCACCAATTTTATAGTGATATTTATGCCCCTTTTTATGGTTTATCATGTAATCATTGATCATTGGTGTCATTTTATCACTATCCCTAACCAATTTTAGACAGATCGTAAATAAGTCGGTTATAAACGTGACAAATTTGGCTAAAAAGAGCATGCAAAAAAACTTCATTGGGAGATGTGCCAAAATATAAAAAAAAAATCTGGCAAATTAGAGTGCACCACAACAATGCTCTCGTCGAGAAGATTGAAATGTATATATAATTTGCCCAATTTGGAAGTCAAATGCAAAAAATATGTAATAACTAGCTATTGTTATTGCGTCGAATACGGATATTATCTGCATTCCAAATACGGATATTATCCAATGTTGTAAAAATCGGTCGACCGTTTAATCGGAGTCGACAGGCAAACCGTCATGTATACATGAATCGGAGCACTGTTAATGCTTGTGAATGCCAAATCGGCCGCATTATCCGATTAATCGGTCGCTTTCATATAATCGCCCTGCATAATCCGCATAAACGGACGATTAATCGGCCATCACAACCGTTTTTTACAACAAGAAATCAGCAAAACGTACAAAAAGATTGTCTCACAGAGCATCGTCCTGTCGTGATTTCAAATCTACACTACTAGCAATTGATGAAAGTGAAAGTGACAGAGTTGGTTACCTCTGAAGAGGATTTCCTTGCTTCTGATGAGCCTAAGATCGAAGTGTCTGGTGATGATGTTATGCTTGATAATGATTCAGAGTAACTAATTCTCTCGTGGTTGTGTATTTAAATTTCAAACTTAATTCTTTTGGTGGTCATCTCGCCAGTGTGTTAAGTTAGTCTAGTCTACGTGACAATGCATATTTTTAATCTATTATCTAAATCCGTTGCAAGTCGTACTTTGGTGTAGAACTATAATATTCCCCCGATCAATATTGTTATCTTTTAAGTTAGTAACGAAATTATCATGTACAATTAAAAGGTGATATAAATTTATTTTATAGTATTAACAATATAATGTGTTCAAATATCTCTGAAACTAGCATTATGATCAAATATGTGAGAACACCAAATTGTCCGTATAATTCCGATTAATCATCCATATTCCGATTAATCACTTGACAATACCATATCCGTTCGACAACCGTATTTCGTTTTTTACAACACTGATATTATCTGCATTCGTATTCGAGTTGACACCTATTTTGCATTCCATATTTATATTCGTATTCGACAAAAAAAAAATCCAAATACTATCCGGATTCGTATTCGTTTTGCAATTCAAATGTGTTTTTGCTTACCACATTAGCTACTATCCGAATACGAAAACCGAATGAAACAGATAATCCAGATCCGTTTGACACCCCTACTAACGGCTCAACAGAGAACCATACAACTACATTGTTCATCTCTACAAGAATCACGAAAAATAAAATTAGGTGAAATATGTAAGAAAGAAAGGGGAACAAAATGAATACAGAGGGGATAGTTTCCTCTGTCATAATACAAATTGCTGCTTCATGCTTCAACTCACCACTGCAGCCCCCAAACCAAGCATCAACCAATTAGAGATAAGTGATAACACAATGAATCCTTCCAGCTGTAGGTAGGTATACACTTGAATCACGATGCAGCGAAGCAGCTCGCAATAGCCAAAGGCGCCATGGGCAAAAATAGTAATAACACACAGGAGATTCAAGCAAAAAATATCTGCAACCAGGAAACTTCACCTAGCTATCAAACCTTTGCTGCAGAGATCGTCACCACTTTCGCATCACAGGAAATAGTCCGGCGTTCTACGAGTTACGTCAGGCTCTCCCCTTCTTGGGGCCGGCTCAAACTGCAGAATTACACATCATAATTCATAAGGTACAACAGAAAATAAGCGTGGAACTAGATAGCAAAGGCGTTAACAAAAAAGCGAAACCAACTCGTAGCACGGGTGTTGCAAAAAGCTGAACATAACTCAAACTCATGACAGGCAAGCTGTCCATGATTCAAACTGAAGATCAAGACATATCAAGATGAAAAAATATCCATTTTTTTAGAGCAGTAAGGACAATTAGTCCAGCACTATGGTTAGACTTTATATCAATTCTCAAATTGGTTAGCCTATGTGCACATTATTTTCATATCAATCCAATACTTACAAGCGCTAGTCCAAATAAAGTAACCCTTATATGTTACAGAAATATCAAACATGTGATTTGGAAAATAATTTACTGATCTTGCATCTGGTGATCCATGTCCTCAGTGTGAACCACAGTTCATCAGTTCGATTACTTATGTCACTTGGGGTATGTGAGCAGACATGTTCTTTTTTTTTGCAGCAATCATGAAATATGCGAGAAAAAATGAATGAATGTTACAAAAGAGTAAAAGAGAATGTTACCTGGATGAAAGTATGCTCCCTACAATCATCAACTTCTAAGATGGATGCCATGTTTCCACAGCGATAGCAATAATTAGGTGCACTAAATATGGTGACCACCTTTTGCTCCTGTTCAATGTAGTAAAGTGTTAATAAAATATAGTACGGAACCACAGACAAGTATGGAGTTCAGGAGTAGATACTTACATGAGCCCAATTGAATCCCTCCATGACCAATTGGTGAGCTCTAGCAATAAGTCTCAAATTATTGGTATGGTTGAACTGCTGTGATATATCCTGAAATGATAGAATTGGAATGTCAGTGGAAACAGATAAGTCGCTTAATACGGTGAGAGAGAAAATTAATGTTTTGTACAAAAAAAAATACCTGTCCGAAGGTATATCCAGCACCTCGAGGAGAAATACCCCAACCACATCGATCATCTGGATCAGACCACAGAAGATCACACATGGGCCCTTCATGAGGAACTTCTTGGACTCGGTCAAAGTTACGTATGTTATCAAGTGTCTCAATGGATGGTGATAATCCACCGTGCAAGCAAAATATTTCTGACTCGACCTATGAAAAGAATGAACAGCTTGCATGTAAATTTCACTAGATAAAGTGAAAAGGAACTTCACATATTGTCACCCTACAAATGAAAACGATACAATAGTGCAATACACACCAATGCGGTCAAGGGGAGGTAGTCGAAAAGATCTGTAAAGGTTTTCCACACATTTGCATTTCCGTACCTGCAATAAACGCAGGAAAGTGATTCTCGTAATTCAAATCACCAAAAAATAGCATGGCATGTACAACTTTATTTTGGACAGGACAAGTGGAACAATAAGTTTCATAACCTCTCACAAAAATTAGATCACTGGCACAATACAAGCATGAGAAAAAGTTTAAACTAATAATTGAAATGTCAGAAGATTGCCTACATACTTTTGTATGCATGATTCATCACTATGTTGGATTATCAACATAAAGTAGCAATTCCAAACAACAGAGTACTTATCTAAAATGGCATACCAACTTAAGATGAAATTTTGGCTCATATTAGTTTCATCTTAGGGCTTAGCAATAGCAGTTGCAAGTTGTAACCATACATGTATAGGATGAAGACATCCTTTAATGGTAGTTCGCCAAGCTGAGGTGTAATGCCTAGGCATGTTATAAGCAAATTAAACTAACAATTTTCCAGGATGTACTAGTCTTCAAGGACAAAGGACTGGATTGAAGTAAATTAGTTCCTAGGGCATCTTGCTATTTTATTATTACATGCATTTATCAGAATAAGAATCAAGAAAAGATTGTTTAGACTTTAGAGCAGAACCATATGTACTATATACAAAAAAAAGATACTTACTTCCTTAAGCACTCGTCGTAGAATCCATAAACTTGAGTGATCTGCAAATGATTGACAAATTGTTCAGTCCAATTGTCATTGTGTACAAAAGGATGACCGAGAATGAAGTGATGTAACAAAAAACACTAGAAACTTCACATTATGTATCAGAAAAATAACAAGTAAACTAAAAGAACCTGTGAAAAAATCTACATACCTGTCGGCTTTCGTGGTTTCCTCTGAGAATGGTGATTCGCTGAGGATAACGAACTTTTAAAGCCACCAAAAGCTGTTCGTTTTCAAGGATTACATTAGTACCAAGAGCTACTAAAGTTACAAAATATTAGAAAGTTAAATGTGTCCACCCAAAAAGCAAATTTTCAAGCTACAAACAAATATTGCACATGAACAGCAATAATTTTTTTTCTGTAGTGCAAGCATAAAGCTATGTTGATGCTTATACTACTCTTACCGTGACAGTTTCGACAGAATAGTAGCCACGATCTACATAATCTCCCATAAATAAGTAGTTTGTATCTGGGCACTGGTAAAGGCAGAAAGCGTCAAGATATTGAAGTTAGGGCTTGTTCTTGATGACACAAAAAGATGGCACAAAGGAAGATGAAGAAGAAAAAGCAACTGAAACCTTTCCACCAATTCGGAACAGTTCTGCAAGGTCATGAAACTGCCCGTGAATATCACCACATATTGTAACAGGGCTCTTTACAGGCTGCAAGAATGCCAAAGAAATCACCAAAGTTAAACTACCAACAAAACAAGAACCCAATTCTGAATCTAGCATATGAAAGGCAGATAATCATCTGAAGGAATCATTGTATATTTAAAATTTTCACAATCTGCAGGTCTAACTTCAGTTTGTATGGCCATTTCAAAAACAAAATCCATACCGGTTGCCACAAAAGATACAAAGCAAACAAAAGCAAATTTTGTCATGAATTATGATAGTGTTATATATGTCTATTCAATCCAATACCGTTGAAAGCCTGTAATTCAGGGAAAAGTTTTGAGTGAACTCTGCTAAGATGTCCAACCACCATTACCATCAAAAGACAAAATGTGCAGCTGGATTCATTGGTTCAACATGTCCCTACAGTATGATTGAAAACCTGGTACAGTCCCATACATTATTTTTGTTGTTCCAGAGACATTCTTAGTTTATCTTGAAAAACATTAGACGGATGATTCAAAACTCTTCAGATCTGACAGTAGCCAAGCCAATAGCCAATTGGGTACTTGGTTTGCAATGATGTGGGGATTAAGATTTATATGAGCACAGTAAAATCAATTATAGTTAAGTAGCTAAAATTTAGCATCTAATTAACACATACAAGCTTCAACCAGTCGCAAATCAGTCTAATCCATGAAGTGATGAACTGGTGCTTAAACAGTCTGATCACCATTGAACAATTTGGCTACAACTTACATAGCTATGCATGATGTGTCCTTTGCACAAAAAGGAACATAGTTCCAAACATGTGGTGGATATCTCAAGGGCCTAAAGAAAAAGAAAATAAGTATAATTGCATTAGAACTGTTCATGCACAGCGCAGCCAAGTTTTCCCAGGCTTGGTCAGGCTGGGCTCACTCTGGGCTGAGCCTTTGAGCCTGTTGGAAGTGTCAAGAGTGTTGTACATCCTCATTCTCTCTCTCCCCCTCTAGCCCATGAGGCCCATGTAACAATGTCTATATATATATCTCAATAACTGAATAAGATGCAGAGTTGTGAATAGCAAAAACCCTAGCCTTAAGTTATCTAACATGGTACCAGAGTTGTCTCCAACTCTACCTCCATAGCTGTCGTCGTTCCGCCATCGTTTTGTCGGCGTGCTTGCGCTCGCTCCGCTGTGGGCCAGCGGGCCCGAGACGCCGCCTTGTCTTGACTCGGTCCCGATCTCGACTTGGTCCTGATCCCGCTCGCCTGCGATCTGCGCCTCATCCTCCTCGCACGTTCGGCGCCTCATCCTCGCTCGGCGTTGCCTCCTCGCCCGGCGTTGCCTCCTAGCACGTCGTCGATCTACGCCGAAGCTGGTCGCCCGCATCGTCGATCTGCGCCCGAGCCATCGCCTGGAGGCTGTCGACCTCTGGTTGCACCGGATCTGCGCCGCACCGCGCCTGGAGGCTCTGCTCGCCCGCGCCGGCGGCTCTACTCGCCGCCAGAGCTCCTCTCCTCCGGATCTGGTTAGCTCCGGATCCTGGTATCTCCGCCCGGGCGCTCAGGAGCCTCCGGATCTTCATCGCACCCGAGTCTGAACCGACACATCGCTGGAAACTGGTTTTATACTGCTAGAGGTACTGGTAGTAAGATCTTTTTGATGGCTGTCTACTGTTGATGCTTGGTCCTCTACTGCTAGTGGCACTTGTATCTTTTGATTGCTGTCTACTGCTAGTGTGCTGCTCTCTACTGCTACTGTTAGCTTGTGCTGTCTACTGCTAGTGTGCTGCTCTCTACTGCTACTGTTAGCTTGTGCTGTGGATTATGATCTCTTGCTATTGCCTGTGGTGTTGTTACTGTTGAGATTGTTGCCTGGTGATAGTGTACTTGATCATATCATGACTCTTGATGGCATTCTTGGTTCTGGACCTATTCAAGGTGATACTGTTATTGCTCGTTCTGTTCATGCTAGTGCTATGGAGTCTTATGCAACTCAGTTTGGTCAGATTTAGACTCAAATGAGAAATCTTCAGGCCCAGTTGTGTCGACTGAAGGCATCTTCCCGTGCATCCACCGGCTTGACTACACCATCATGTCCTGTGTTGGGTGCTCCATTCCCATGGATATTGGATTAAGGAGCTTCTTTCCATGTGACATCTGATGCAACTCAGCTCATATCATGTCGTCCTGTTGCACAAGGTATCAAGATTCAGATAGCTGATGGAACGCCATGCACGGTCACTCATCAAGGGACTCTTTCCACCTCTCATTTCGCACTTTCAGATGTCTCACTTGTCCCCACGCACTCCATGAATCTCATCTCTGTTGGGCAGCTTGCAGATATGAACTGTTTTGTTGGGTTCGACGATAACTCCTGCTTTGTGCAAGATCGTCAAACAAGAGTTGTCATTGGTACAGGTCATCGTCAGAGAGGCTCTGCAGGGCTCTATGTTCTTGATCGTCTGAGTCTTCCTTTATCCTCCATTTCTGGTACTGCTCCTGCCCCTATTCCTTCTATTCCTTCACCCTCTATTGTTGGTTCATCTACCCCTTGTCCTTCTGCCTCTACTTCTATTTGTCAATCTTTTCCTCAATGGCATCATCGCTTGGGGTACTTGTGTGGCTCACGCCTCTTTATCTTGATCCATCAAGGTCTTCTTGGTCCTGTTTCTGTTGACAGAAATTTTCAGTGCAAGGGTTGTAGACTTGGCAAGCAAGTACAACTCCCATATCCTTCCAGCATTTCACGCTCTGGTCGTCCTTTTGATTTGGACCATTCGGATGTTTGGGGTCCCTCTCCTTTTGCTTCGAAGGAGGGTCACAGTTACTATGTCATCTTCATTGATGACCATACTCAATACACTTGGATCTACTTCATAAAACACCGTTCGCAGTTGATTTCTATCTATCAATCCTTTGCTCAGATGGTTCGTACTCAATTCTCTTCTACCATCCGTGTTTTTCGTTCTGACTCTGGGGGAGAGTATCTTTCATCAGCCTTTCGTTAGTTCCTTTCTTCTGAGGGTACTCTTCCTCAGCTCTCGTGTCCTGTTGCTCATGCTCAAAATGGTGTTGCTGAGCGTAACCACCATCACATCATTAAGACTGCTCGCACTCTTCTCATTTCCTCCTTTGTTCCCTCCCACTTCTGGGAGGAAGCAGTCAGTACAGCAGTCTATTTTATCAACCGTCAGCCCTCTTCCAAGTTTCAGGGCAAATATTCTAGTGAGGTCCTATACAGAGCACCTGCTCACTATGCTCCTCTTCGTGTTTTTGGTTGTTTGATATGTCCTTCTACCACCTTGTGAGCGCACAAAGCTGAGTCCTCAGTCAGTTGAGTGTGTTTTTCTGGGTTATAGTCCTGAGCATAAGGGCTATCGTTGCTATGATCCCTTAGCACGTCGCGTTCGCATCTCTCGGGATGTGACCTTTGACGAGGGCCGACCTTTCTTTTATCATCCTTCTAAACATCCCACTTCTTCCACAGATTCCACTTCCTTTTTGTGTCTACCCCCCCCCCCCCCCACCCATTCCTTCACCAGACTTGCCTTCTGCAGATACACCTCCCCCACCAGTTTCAACTTTAGTATGCCTTCTCCAGATACACCTTCTCCACCAATTTCTCCACCAGCTCCACCAGTTTCTGACACTTCCACTTTTCCCTTTCACTATAGTCGTCGACAGAGAGTTCCTTCTAATCCTCGATCCTCCTCTTCTCCACTTGACCCTCCGTCCAGTACCACTGACTCTGACGATCGTTCTACTACATCACGATATGCCTTACGTGATCGTTCTTCTATTCAGGCACCAGAGAGATGGGGTTTTTCTCGTGCAGGTGGAGTAGCTGAGCCGAGTACCTATCAGGAGGCTATTAGTGTACCTGAGTGACAGTTGGCTATGACAGAGAAGCTCACAACATTAGAGTGTACAGACACTTGGGATCTTGTTCTGCTACCATCTGGAGTTGTTCCTATCACTTGCAAATGGGTGTATAAAGTAAAGAACAAGTCAGATGGGTCAGTAGAGCGATACAAAGCTTGTCTTGTTGCAAGAGGTTTTCAGCAGGCTTATGGTCGAGATTATGACGAGACTTTTGCTCCAGTTGCTCATATGACCACAGTCCTTACTCTTATTGCAGTTGCAGCGATACACACATGGACTATATCTCAGATGGATGTCAAGAATGCTTTTCTTCATGGTGATCTACATGAGGAGGTCTATATGCACCCACCCCCTGGTGTTGAGGATCCTACAGGCTATGTTTGTCGCCTTAGGCGTGCTCTATATGGTCTCAAGCAGGCTCCTCGTGCTTGGTTCGAGCGTTTCAGTTCTGTGATTTGAGCTACTGGTTTCACTCCGAGTGAGCATGATCCTGCCTTGTTTATTCACACTTCTCAGCGGGGTAGTACTTTGCTTCTACTGTATGTAGATGATATGCTGATCACAGGAGATGACATAGACTACGTGGCTTTTGTCAAGAAGAAATTGAGTGGACAATTTATGATGTCCGATTTGGGACCATTGAGCTATTTTCTAGGGATTGAGGTTCATTCTGATGGTGATGGCTACTATCTCTCTCAACAATTCAACATCGCTATGTTCAGGATCTGCTCGCTTGCTCTGGGATGACTAATACTCGTACTGCTGCCACACCCATGGAGCTTCACTTGCATCTTCGACCTACAGATGGTGTACCCCTGACAGATCCTTCCCGCTATCGTCAGCTCGTTGGGGGCCTTGTCTATCTCATTGTTACCAGGCCAGACATTGCTCATGTTGTTCATGTGCTCAGCCAATTTGTTAGTGCTCCCACATCAGTTCACTATGGCCATGTTCTTCGTGTGTTGATATACTTGAGGGGGATTGCGTCCATGCGTTGTTCTATGCCAGTTCGAGTCAGCTCCAGCTCCACGCTTACTCTGACTCCACTTGGGCAAGTGATCCTGCTGATCGCCGATCTATCACTAGCTATTGTATCTCTCTTGGTACTTCGCTCATTGCCCGAAGTCCAAAAGCGGACTCTGATGTCACGCTCTAGTGCAGAGGCTGAGCTTCGGGCTCTTGCTGCTACCACCTCAAAGATCATTTGGCTTCAATAGCTCTTGATTGATCTCGGTGTCCATTGTGACAATCCTACACCTCTCTTTTGTGACAACACCAATGCCATTCGATTGCCGTGATCCAATTAAGCATGAGTGGCAAAGCATATTGGTGTTGATGCATCCTTCACACGATCTCATTGTCGCAATCGATCATCACTCTCAAGTATGTTCGCCGTAACTTCAAGCCTTCAAATACTGATTTCTTCACTAAAGCTCGGACTGAGAACATCATTGACTTCATCTACTCAAAAATCGGTGCATCGATCCTCCCGATCCACCTTGAGTTTGAAGAGGGTATTAAGAGTGTTGTACATCCTCGTCTCTCTCTCCCATCTAGTCCATAAAACCCATGTAGCCTATGAGGCCCATGTAACAATGTCTATATATATCTCTCAATAACTAAATAAGATGCAGAGTTGTGAATAGCAAAACCCTAGCCTCAAGTTATCTAACAGAAGTTTTGGGCCAGGCCAGGCTTTGCTTAGGACAGCCTTGTAGGCCAGGCCAGGCCCAGTGTATGCTCTATATACAGGATATAAAATCTATAAATGATGCAGCCCAGCAACCTTAGCCCACTATCCTCCATTTTGGTATTCAGGTCTTGTCCTAGCAGCAGGTGCAATATCTATCCCATCCCCATTTCTCATGAACACGCACAAACCTAGGGAGCGGCAAATGCCATGCCCAACCTGGGGCATGTTATCTTTGAGCTGCTGGAGTTGAGGAGTTCAAGATGCTTTCATTCTTCCTAAACTCATGTATTCAGTAAAGGTGTGTACATCGCTATAGTGTGTATATTTTCCCATCTCTATCTCAAAGATTTGGATGCTTGATTCTGATCTTGCCCGATTTATGTAGTTTGTTGTTTTGGGAAACTTCTGGTTACTATAAAGGGTAGAAAATCGATAGTGTATTATTGCTACGTACTGGAACTTTTTCTGGATAGTGTTATTCGAATTTAGCACTTTTAATATTGCTATACAATTTAGTCAGGCTCCATACCTATAGCAATGTTGTTGTGCTGGGCTTCTGGTCTTGAAACTGCTAATATATTGGGCTTATGGCCGAGCTCGTTTTAGCAGGCCAGGCTCGAAGGACGGAAGGAGTCCCAGTTCGGTATGGGGTTTGAACAGGTCAAAATAGCATGTGCCTACTTCTATTTGTGTAAAATATGATTTGTCCGCATGGGGTATTTGTTCTCAACAAAGGTGAAAAACAAGCTACTGAAAAATATTTAACCATTTTCAAGCATATGCGCATGTGTCCAGCAAAACAAGGATAAGAACAAAGTAGCTGGCAAAACTCACCAGTCACTAACACACATTAAAAGGTTTGGACATATATTTTTCCTAGCCAGCACTATTGCTAATCTAACATACACTGCTATAGTGACTTCGTTAAATAAAAGGTATTCTAATGCACCATGACCTATCAAATATTCCACACAGAAAAACGTGCTTTTCAGCATTTACGGTGCACCAGTCATCACTCATCTTCCTCGTGAGTTGCAAGTACATCACCATATTGTTATCCATTAGCAGCAGTCATCTCGGTCCCAGTGTGTTACAACCTATCCTTTTCTCCTTATTCTAAAATGATTATATGTTAGTGATCAAAAGTGATAATGTGCTGCTGTACCAACAGTGATAAGGAGTATGCTTTGCAGTTGTACACTGGGAACAAATAGCTAGACCAACTTCCACAATAGGAGCATATAGGTATTTAGTCCACATGAAGTGCAGATTTTTGCACATCTCCTCAGAAAATTATTGGCACTCTATTCTTTAATTTTATCTTGTCATCAATTTGACCAACCTATTCAAGTTATTTAAAGTTTCCGGTTCTAATAAAATTTGAACTTAGATAAATGTGGGTAGCGATCTCAGCAAAGATCCATGACGACAATAAGGGCCTAACAAGTAATGATTCTTGAAATCTCAACATGAAGCATTTATTCTTGTCAAACCGTATTTCATAGACTCCATTACTTGATACTATAGTTCATACTACCTAAAATGGTTGGTCAAGAAATACCATCACAAAGACTTCCGAGAAAAAAGTTGGGGAGATATAGAAAAAATAAATTCAGGGAGTTTTTCCTGTGAAAGCATTTTAACAAATGAGCTCACCAAGCACCTTAAAAGCCTCTTTTCTATGGGGCAGAATACATCTCAACAGATGGCACCACTACAGTAGTACAGTCTACAATTGGAAAGACCAGTATTGTACAGATAACCTTATCCTGTACATCATAAGTTATTCTTGTATTGATCGTTCAATTAGCATGCAATCGACAAATACCTTGTCGCTTTCTCTTGAACCATTAACACCAAAATGGCTAACATCAATTGTAATGAACAAAACCAGGCCCAAACAAGAGGTTCTGGCTCATCCTAAAAAAATGATTCAAGTCAAGGCTGAATCTTAGAGATACAAAACGGCATACCTGCACGTTGCTCTCCTCCATTAATATCTCCTTAGCCTTCTCGCAGAGTGCTCTAACCTGTACGATAAATACTCCGGACTCAGAACAAATTAATGGCAACCTAACTATTAATTGTACAAGTAATCTAAGAAAGGTATCAAGTAGGCCGAAGGTATCTAACAGTTCGGAGGAGCCATAGGACCCCAAACATTCTCCTGGCGCGACACCTCTATTTTTACCCCAAAACATGGATCGACCAGAGGCCAAAATTCTGCAATTCCCAGCTATCACAGAGAAACCGGATGACGTCGGTGTTTCAGTTCATGCAGACATATTAACAGTATAATGTTGCCAAAGCCGGAGGGACCCTTGAGCAGCAATTAATTATGCGTCTCGTCATCTCGCCGCACCTAAATCTGCGGAACGCAAACCTTATTCCACATCGGAGAGCAACACCCAGCTTCGCTCACAATCACAAGCCCAGCTCGTAACAACCCAACAACCGCAGGACCAACTAAACAACAGCCACTGCAACCCATTTCCGCGTAAGTAACCACGAAATGGCGCCGAGCACAGTCCCAGCCCCGATCTCCCCCGGAACCCCGCCCTTTGCCCCGCAATTCCGCCAGATCTGGCGAAACCCACCCACCCCCAACCGAGACGAGAGAGGGGCGGCGGAGGAGGGGCCGTTACCTCGGGCTCGGGGAGGGGCTTGCACTGCATGAGCCGCTCGATCTGGTCGTCGAGGCCGCCATGGGGCTGCTCATCTTCGCCGGGGCACGTCCAACCCTAGATCTCGCCGCCGCGCGCGTGTGGAGGAGGAGGAGAGAACGAGAGGTGGGGAGGATGAGGGGGGGGCAAAAGGCCTGGAAAGGTGGAAGGGACGGTGGATATATAATCGAGATTTGGAGCCTAGAATAGCGGCGAGCCTGAGAAGAGGAGCGCCCGTGGTGGTGGTGGTGAGGTGAGGTGGTGAACTGGTCGTGCCCAGCGATAGACAGGTGATGGTGAGGTGAGGTGGTGAGGAAAGGAGGTTGCCCCGGTGGGGTCGGGTCGAGTTGGAACAATCGGATTTGGGGCCAAATTTGAAATGGGTCTAAATTTTGCTGAGGTAAATAACTTGTTTTAGGCCTTATTTGGGATGTGGGTAGTGTTTCAACTTTCAAATTCCTACTTATATTTGATTATTTCTTATGAAATTCATGTGACGTTTCTACAAAATTTCCGCAATACAGATTGGCTCTAAGGGCATGCACAATGGTACAGACAGCTGCTGTTTTTTTGCAATTCTCTATATCACCTGTAGACAGCATTATAGACAGCTCATACAATGGATTATTTTTTCACTTGTCGTTATAGATGACACAATCTTTTAATGTTTCCATAGACCTAAGATATTTCCTCCTTTGGTTTTGCTGATACAGTCAATTATAGGATTGTAGACAACACATTTCTCTCTCTTTATTCTCTTTCATCCACAACAGCTTCAATCCTACATGGCAGAGACTATAGACAGCTGATGTAAGCCCATTGTACATGACATAAATGAGTTAGATAAGTACTGACATTATTAACTAACTGTAACATCCCAAGAACGAGTTTGTGTTTCAAATGTATAAAAACATGAACTTCTAAAAAAATTTGATGCATCTTCATGTTATTTGAATTCTCTGGATTTTCTTTCAATGATTTTGTGCATTTTGAAAACCTAAAACAACAATTACTATAAACCTAACGCTAAAAGGATACACAAAACAAATAATGTGAATAGCCTCTGGAAATAATTTTCCTAGGTTATGGAACATCTAAGTGACTCACATGGAAAATTTTATAATTTTTAGAATTTATTTGATATTTTAAGTCAGTCAGTCAAAGTTGAGTTTTGAAAGTCAAACCTTTAAAACAGGAATTTGAAACATTTTTGGAGAAAAATGTAGTCCATGAAAAACCCCAGAAAAATTATGAAATGTTTTTCATAGCGTCAGTAACCTACCATTAAACTTTCATGATTTTTGGAGTTAAACTACTAGGTCTAAAAATTGGTAAACCCTCTCGGCCTTTTGAAATCAACTCGGTCAAACCGACCGAGTTGACTCGGTCTGACTCGACCAAGCCAAACCGATCGAGCCCTCTTACCTCCTGCCGCTGACGGGTGGGGCCCGGCTGCATGCTTCTTCTCCTATGTGCGTAGCGCTGCGCTGCGCCAGCTCGTCGTGAGAACGACGTGGGCGCTCCTCACCTGCGTCAGCGCCAACTGTTGCGTCTCCAGTCTTCGACGCATGCCCGTGGTTTCGCCGCCTCGCCCACGGTTCCACACCCTCACTGCCCCCGTCACCTCAAATCATCCATGCACCGAGCTCACCTCGTCGCGGCCTCCTCACGAATTATCTGCTCTGGTGCTATAAGTAGCCCACCAGGATCACCCTTGTCGCTCTTTTGTCATCACCAAGCACTCCCCTACCTCCCTTCTCCTTTTCTTCCTTAGAGACGAGAGCAAGAGAGCAGCTATGAGAGCACGGCCGCGACGCCGCTACCACGTCGCTGGTGTTCCAGTGCTGTCCTCTCTTCTCTACCCGCGTCAGTTTATGTTCCAGGGCACGAGGACCAATTCCCCTAACTCAATTTTGTTTTTCCTCTTCAGGAGCTATCGTAATTTGCATTTCCCCCGCTCCAGCCGAAAGCATCACCTTTCGTCCCCATCTCTGGCAAGGTACACCATTCTCCAATTCATCGCTCTAGCACCATCGCATGTCCTCACTAAAGCTCCCCCTTACCCTTCTTTGCTCCTGTCCTTCCTCAGGTCAAGCTCCCCTCGTTGAAGCTACTGTTGTCGTCTTGATCTTCACCGCCAACCCAACTCCGACGAGACCATCCTCTTCGGGTCACCCTGGTAGGGTCCTTGACCCCTTCTAGTGCCCGTGCGTGCGCTAATTAGCATGAAGCACCGCCGGGTTGCAAGATCGCGTGATGGCCGTAGCACCCCACCGCCTCTCCTCGTCGCGTCGCCGCGTTGGTCCACCATCGGCAATGTCCTGACCGCCCACAGCTTCGCCTAGCATCAGGGGTTCCGTTTTAGCCTTTAGCCGGCACCACCTTGGCCCCCCTCGCCGCGACACGCTGCGAGCTCGCAAAGAGCTACTCATTGTTGTAAGAGCCGACATGTACTATAGCAAATCATTAGGGCATAATAAATGCTTAGCTTTAATTAATGATCGGTTAGTTGGTTGATTAGTTCCTATGACATGTGGGCTCGGGCGTTTAAGAGCACAGTGCGCTGCGTTGGTTCATGGACCGGCAAAACGCTGTGTTGTGGACCTTGGTCCACGTGCTATTCCCGTGGACCGTGTCTGTGACACATGGGTCCCACCTGTAAGTGGAGTTTCCTTTAGGATTTTAATTGAAAAAGAAAAGAAAATCATAGACCCCATTGTCAGTGACAGAGGCTAGATCCAGCCGAGTATAAAAAGTATTAAATGCTTTTATGAATTCCGAAATAAATTACTTTTGCACTAGAAATAGGTTAAACTTCAAAAATACATAAGTAATTCATATTAACTCCAAATTGGGTGAAACCAATTTTGTTGGGTTCCAATTTTTATGTAATTTAACTTATAATGGATTTGAAACTTGTTACTGCCACATAAAATTTCAAAGTTCAAATGAATTTCTGGAATGAGTTATATTTACACTTAAAATTCATTTACCTTAAAAAATTCATAAGTATTTCTTTGTAACTCCAAATTGAGTGACATCAATTTTGATGGTTTAAATTTTTATTGTACTTTAACATAAAATAGGTTTCAAACATGTTACTGCCACTGAAAATCTTGTTATTCAAATTAATTGTACACTAATGGCATGCCTTTAAAAATGCATAGAAAATTCATAATAACTCCAAAATGAGGTGAAACAATTTTTATTGTTCATATAATGTTATGCTCTGTATGCCATAAAAATTCCATCTCCACCACCTTTCTGAAAATTTTTGACAAAACATTTAATTGCAGCTACAGTAACTTGTTGTATTTTTTCTGGAATTTCTTTTCCGACAGATTTTTATTAGGGCATAACTCTCACATGCAAACTCCAAATGAAATGATTTTTGTTTCTAAATTCATTTAAAATCATAAACTACCTTCTGTTTAAATTTCATGCATTTTTGGATAAATTTGAATTTTGGTTGATTTCGGCGTTATTCGTTCTTATTGGATCTTCTCGTTTGTTTGATAGGTTTCAACGATTCGAATATATACGAGAGTGATTCTCGTCAGCAAGTGAACTATCTCCAGTAAGGCAAGCAATCCCCCCCACTTGATCATGTTGATCCTACTATGTTTTTATACAATTATCTTGTTTTGCAACTATATGTGTGCATGTGCTATTTTGATGATTAATTTCTCGGTTGAGATAGTTAATCCAATAGATGCATGAGCTGTAGGTAAATGTTTACAATGCCACGAAGCCTAGGTTGATATTGTTGCTAGTGATTTAGAGTCCGATGAATGGGCTCTGGTCATTTATATACTGTATACGAGTCATGTGGCTTAGAAATGCTTAGAACGATATTATGGGAATCATCGCTTAGAAATGCTGCTATTTGAACAAATAAAAACATATTTAACAAATTGCTTGACAATCTATTACTCTACTGCAAAGAAAACTGTTTTATGCCTAAATCTGCTTAGTATAGTAGCCTTTCTTTCATACATGAATGCATCTATCTATTTTGTTGTTTGTAAGACTTGTGAGTACATTTGTACTTAACCGGATTGTCCACTTGTTCAGAGGAGGTTCACCCCCAAGGGGTTGGCCAATGTGAGACCGATTTCAACTTCGATGACTAGCTCGGCGTTTCCAGTCGGTTGCCTCGTGGGTAAGGGCAGCCGGTTGGCCTTTGTTGCTGTCGTCTTATGACTTATATTTCTGCTGTGATTTTGGTACTTTGTCATGTTATTTGGCCGGTCAGCCCTATGGATGTAAATTGAACCTTGTATGTCTTTTGCGTTGTAAACTATAATGATATCGGTATTGTAATAATTTGTGTATGGCTTGATGTGTGTGATGCTTGATGTTTTGTGAAGGTGTATGTGTATCGATGTCCTAGGAGATACATAATACACCGAGAGCGGGAGAAATTTAATTTGTGATACTAGGACCAAATAGAGGGTTAAACATTACAAGTAAATCGCCCAGCGGCTCTCACACTAACAAACTTAGCTTTCTGATGAAACTCTCCCCAAATAAGCAATGATCAAGCCACGCTATTCCGGTTTTGAAAAAGATTGCTCTTTTTGAGGCTATTTGATGGTAATAGTCATTGCTCTTGAATGGGATATTGCATTGACTATTCAACCCCAAACTTGGGATAAAACAACATGGGTGTGTATCGTGTGCAAAATGCTCTAAGGACTTGTTTGGGAGGGCCAATCTCGGCCGGGATCTCGGCCCAATCCCAAGAAAAATTTCTCCGATGGTAGATTTTCCTGGTCCGGCCTATAGCTCTATTTGGATGATGTGGGGATAGGGAAGCTTCAGTCTAACCCGGCCTATTCCACGAGGGAGAAAAACCATGTCTGAGGAGGTCGGGAATTTCTCCTCATCTCGCTTCCGAGTTTGGTCCTCCTCCCTGACTGCCTCCCTCCCTCCACATCGGTGCCGCCGCGCGCCTCCCTTCCTCCACATCCGAGGTGAGAAACCACATTTCTCTTCCATCCATGGCTTCTATGATTTCGTCGTTAGCTTCGATTTGCTCACATCTGTTCAGTTTTTTTTAGGGGGGTATGCGCGGTGTCTCAATCGGTGGATTCGATCGGGATGCATCCAGGCTCCTTGGCCTGGGATTTTATGAATTTACTAATTGTTGTTGTGAGTTCAACTAGGGTTTGGATGATTATGTAGTGCATGGTGGTCACTTGAGATTAGGATTTGCGTGGTGCATCTGGATGGGTTGTGGTTTTGGGTTAGATTAGAGATCTTGATACCATAAGAATAGTGTATCAAATGGATTGGACTGCTGCGGGTTAGATATGTGGTTATTTTCTTAGTGATTTGATCTCCTTGGATGTAACAAGGAACGATATAGTATCCATAGAGTATGATTCAAGACGGCAATTTTGAGTATTAACGTGAGATGAGTTTGAACAAAAAATTGTGTCCGCTTCTTTCGTTCTTTTGTTGCCAATCGATATTTGTGTTGTGTTTGTACTGTAGATATTATCATAGTCCATTGTTGATTATTCTATTGGTGAGCTAAATAGCTAATAAAGGTGTGAAACCAAATAGATAAAGTTGATAGTGCCTCTTTGTTTGTCTACTCTAGGCAATTGATTTCTCAACCCGAGTATTACTATCAACATTGTAAATTAAGGGGATGATATTTGTGGTTGGCCATCACAAATTAACAACCATTTGGTTATTTATCAAGGATGGAGTCATGGACATGGATGCGAGCCTATGTTTTCGTGAACATTGTCAAATCCAAATAGATGGTCCTCCCATTGTCGATTGAGGAGCAATCAGGTACCATATGCAATATCAAATACTTCCGGTAATTTGACATTCTCGGCCCCTAGAGCAATGCCTTTCTAGTTCGGCTGGATCGACGTCAAGACCCAAAATAGGCGTGATTGTTTGATGATTCTAACGCTGACTTCGATCTAGGTTTGATTAGTTACATGCAAGATGCTCGCTTTAAGTTTTTGGGTATTAGAAATGGAATTCTTGACCACAATGGTTTTAGCTATGTCTCCAACTTTCATGTAAGTGAGAGCAACAACATTGTGTCAAATGCAAATGAAGTTGTCCAATTCCATATGTTCAACTTCAACTTCAGAGCATCCATTTGAACTGGGCTCAAAGAGCTTGTGTGGCTTTGTCAGTGTATCTTTTGGATGGACTGGAGGAGAAATATTTGACAGAGACAGAGTTGCTTGATAATTCGATATAGGGTTTGCACAGGTTGGATCGCCACTGTGAAATTCATCGCCAAGCTTTTCTAAGTACACATCAGGAATTCTGGATCATCACTCATATACATGTCTAACCCAAAGGACAGTAGCAACATTTTTTTCCCCTGGATGCAAATGAAACTTGTCTGATATCAATGGTGCAATTTTAATATTTTTTCTCGAACTTGTCATATTTTGACGAATGTGTATTATTTGTATTTGTATTTATGAGTTTTTAGAATTATTTATGGTGTTTTGGAACTCTTTGTTTTCCCCTGATTTTTCTCAGAATTTTCTAATTTTTTTAATGTCCGGGATTTTCATCTCTATGTCTTCTAAATGGTGACAAGGAATATTTCCTGATGGAACATTTTCCCAAGGAGTTGGGAGATTCCACATGCCCTTCAAAATCCACCTTAAGGCTTGTTTGGATACATTGTAATAAACTAAATCCCTTCTGATTAGCTCGTAATTTGAACTAAAATTGCTCAAACCGGGGTTAGTTCTAATCCATCCATATCCAAACCGCTAATTGTTGTAAAATTTGCGGTTTTAGCAAATATTCAAATATAATTCCAGAGTAATTATCATAATTAAAGCATATTTTCAAGAGATATAAATGACATATAAGCATGTAATTTCTTCATGACAATTAAACATTATAATATGCTCAAAAGATAGAACTCAAAACATATAAAATCAAGATAATGCTTAAATTTTAAATGTTTAGATTTGCTCTCAGATATCGAGTCGCACAAGATGTAATCTTGACCTTCACAACACTTGTGTCAAAATTCAGTCACAAATTTAATATGACAACCACTCTGAAATAAATTAGGCCTTGAGCTCAAATAAAATCTTGCTAGTCTAATTAGTCACTTGTTGCAAATCATCAATCCTGAATTCACTGGACAACATAAAATTGATTCTAGCACTCAATATATCAATTGATAACAATGTATAACAGTAACCGAAAAATATCATAGTGAACAGAAATTGATCAATGATCACAGTGGTCCGAAATTGAACAAAGATCACAGCGAATAGAGATTGTATATTAATCATAATGAATAGACGAGTATGAATGACACAATAAAAAACAATAAGTAATTTACAAGCTCAAGATCAAATTATATCAAATTGTCGTATTCAATCTCACATTTACATCAATTCATCGTCGAGCATTAATCCGAGCCCACAACATTACTAAACCAAGTCTCCGAGTACTAGTCAAGATCACAGAATGTAAAAACAACTAGCACAACACACTTTAATATAGTAATGTAATTCAAAAGCGTAAAACTCATGAAACAGATGACACTGGCCACCGAGTAGAACCGAAAAGCACGCGAGATGTGTTGTCTCGAAAACCAATCATCTCGCCGCACTACGAATACGAGACGAAATTGACGAAGATACAATGACAACTTCGTAGCCCAGGACACACAGCGATATGCCCAAACGGGCCGGATCAGCGAGAAAGAATACGGGCCGTATCCGACAGGGCCACCGTCATAGAGAGGAAAGGCGAGGAGGCGTGCGGTGTTGCGTCGCGGGCCAAGTCAGAAAAGGGCAGATATTTTCAGTGCCCTCTCGGCTTCTCGTATAACTCCTGCCCTAGTTGCGCTCTTCCTCGTTTCGGCATCTGCAGCTTTTGCTCCGTCCCTTCGTTTCCTCCTCCCTTTTTACCTTGCCTCCCCTCCCTGCTCCCCCGCTTCTCTAGGGTTTCTCGCGACACCCTCCCCTCCCGCTGATTCGACTCCAACCCGCCTCGGCCTCGCCTCCTCCTCTCGCTCGCAGCAGGTCAGCCCCGGCCCCCCCGCCCCGTCTCGATCTGGGCGCTTCGCCTCCTTCTGCTCTCGATACGCTCGATCCAATCCGCAGTTTTTTCCAGGGAAAAAGCTGCCCTCATTTTCTTCTTCTTTTTTTGTGAGTATGCTTGAAGCCGGGCCGTTAGTGCTGCTTGTTATTTTTGTTTTATTTTTCTAATCTTAGTTGTTTCAGTAGGTTCTTGGGTGAGTTGCTGGTGCTGTAGTAGATTTGTTAGATTCGTAGGGCGGTAGGGGTTTTTATGGGGGACAGCGGTGGATTTTGCTCAATTACGGCTAGAGGAAATCTTAGCGAGGGTTTAATGTAAAGGCGCTGCTGCTTAATCCTATCGGAATGGTGTGGTTGGCTTCCTCCTCTAGGTGCTTTGATTTAGAAGTTTATTTGGATTAACCCCCCTTGCATGCTGCTTTTCTCTTCGTGGCTAAGATTGCCGCGGCAATTTGGTGCGATTGCTGCGCTTTGGCCATGTTTTTGGGTTGTATTCCTAGATTTCGTTGTTGTCTTAGATTAGATCTAGTACTGCTTATTAGTGTATGCAGCTCCTTTTGTTCGTCTGTGTAAGTAGATTCATGGTACCACGGTGCTGATTATACTGGTTTAGTTTTGATTCGGGGACTTGCCAGGTTTTGCTGCTAGGTAGTAAGTAGTAACTTGTATATTTGATTAAGTGCTGCTTTTGGCTAGGCATGTTGTAGTTGCCGATGCTCTCGAGCAAATCTGGGAAAGTTGTCTGACACTCGACCAAGCCTAATCAAAATTGCATACATTTCTGTGGCATCGTTGTGTTATTTCTGTTCTGGGTTCTAAGCTTAAATTTAGTTCGTATATGATGTTTCTATATTAATGATTTGATATGCATTATATATTTGTTGGTACGGTCATACTTTGATCCAGTTAAACAATTGGTTCACTTTAATTTGCCCGTTGCTTATCAAAGTGTAAACAATTCTTAACTTATATTGCTTTTGGCTGTGCGATGTGGTGATTGGAAATTTGTGTACAGTCAAATTGAAGTTTTCTTTTGTTTATAGTAAGTTTTGTTAATATTGGATTATCGGTAGAATATTGATATTTCGTTGTGCTGAGAAAAAAGAAAGTAGTTCTTTTCATTGAGATTCTATATCTTTTGCTGCTGAAATACTTGTTGCGCTTCACATTTGTCTTGTACTGACTTGCATTGTATTTCTGACATTTCTAGGTTTTAGCGATCAGCAGTAGAATCTTCATTAAAGGTTTTGTGCAAAATTATGCGATCTTCATGGGCTGATTCAGTTGCGAACGCCGAGGAATCGGCGCCCGCGACTGGTGCTGCTCCTGCCCCTGTTGCTAATCACCAGAACTCAGGCCCCACTCGCAGCGCTTACGTCCCTCCTCATCTCCGTGGTCGTTCACCAGGTCCTCCCTCCGAGAACCAAGCACCAGTTCCAGCTCCAGCTCCAGCTCTAGCTCCAGCTGGCATACAGTCCTCAACTGCTGTTCAGCCTTCTGGTTATGCAGCTATTGTTGGTGGCTCTCGCTGGGCTGGCCCTGCTGGTGGTGGTGGTGGTGGGAGTAGCGGTGTAGGTGGTATCCGTCAGGGCGGGGGCGGTGGCCGTGGTGGTGGTGGTGACGGAGGTGGTTGGAACTCCCGTCCTGGATGGGACCGCAGAGACCGTGAACCTAATCCTTTTGCCAATACTGAGGCCACGGAGGTTGACTTTGAGAGTCAGGCGAACGCAGGCATCAACTTTGATGCCTATGAGGACATTCCTGTGGAGACGAGTGGCCATGACGTGCCTCCACCAGTCAACACCTTTGCAGAGATTGATTTGGGTGATGCGCTGAATGAGAACATACGGAGATGCAAGTATGTGAAGCCTACACCAGTGCAGCGGCATGCCATTCCAATCTCCATTGCAGGGAGGGATCTCATGGCCTGTGCTCAGACAGGGTCTGGAAAGACGGCTGCTTTTTGTTTCCCGATCATTAGTGGGATCTTGAAGTCAAGGCCACCACAGAGGCCAAGAGGTTCGAGGAGTGCAAATCCTCTTGCACTGATATTATCACCTACTCGCGAGCTATCCGTCCAAGTATGTCACCAATCTGGTTTTATTTGGGGTGTTCTTGTTTTTTTTTTGTTTGGGTTTCTTCTGACATTTTTCATGCCTCAGATTCACGAAGAAGCAAGGAAATTTGCGTACCAGACTGGGGTTAGGGTGGTTGTTGCATATGGTGGAGCACCAATACATCAGCAGGTATTTTTTTCTTTTTGCATTATGGTTTTCTTTCGCTATGATGATTAGTGATTACATGGATGGTATTTTAGTTTCCTGAGTATCTTACAGTGTTTAATGTACTGTATTGTGCTTATTTGCCAAATCAAGTTTTCTTTCCACATCTTGTAACCTTGTTTATTTAATGTATAACAATAGGGCATGCGATATTAGCCTTATTTTTAGAGAGGGCACACTATATTAGGTTATAATGATGCACCCATCCATTGGTACTATCAATTCATAGCAATGTATAGTATTCTAAACATGGATGCTAATTTGTTACGATGGTATAGAAATTTAAGTATTTAACAGCGATCTTTGTTGGCTCTCTCTCTCTATGTGTGTGTGTGTGCTCATGTGCTGAAATGTGGGAGATAAATTATTCAATATATGCATTGCGTTATGTGAAGAATCTTGTATAGCATGGAACTTGCCACCTACACTGGACTAGACTGTACCGCAACTGACTCAATACTAATAGCATAAGTTTTTCAGAGAGGAATCTCATGTGTTCAACTTTCTGTAGAAAACATAGATACAACATTACATGGATGCTTCAATTATGTAGGTCCTGAATAATGGTTATGTATCCATGTAGATTGTCAAATAGTGATAAAATGTCTCGAGAACAAAACTTCCTTGCATTTTATCTTGTGTTTTAGCTGTAGTCACATAATACAAATTTGATTACTGTATTACTTATAAGCTTAATTAAGCTCACACAGAACTTAAATGGCCATAGGAAAGGACTTTTCGACACTGAATAATTCAATCAACTTAAATTTATTTTAAATGCAGTTGCTTGTTTTATATCTTCAGGAATTAACGGATAGTGTTGGCCATATCGTGTTTGTCTTTCACAATAACCTTTGCAAGTTGATATGCACAGCTATTGAACATATACTTTTATCTGTTATTGCAGTTGAGGGACTTAGAAAGGGGTGTTGAAATCCTTGTGGCAACTCCAGGTCGCTTGATGGATCTGCTGGAGAGGGCTAGAGTATCACTGCAAATGGTGAAGTACTTAGCTCTTGATGAAGCTGATCGAATGCTCGATATGGGGTTCGAGCCACAGATACGTAAAATTGTTGAGCAGATGGACATGCCCCCTCGTGGTGTAAGACAGACAATGCTGTTTAGTGCTACTTTTCCAAAAGAGATACAGGTATGCCTTTCTTTTCGACTCCCCACTTTAGTAATTTATGTTCAAATGTCATCAGTCTCTTCATTACTGTTTTATTGTCAATCTAGCAATTTAGCTGAGGTAGTGGGGGGTTCGTATCTATGTTATCATGTCGACAAGGCGAGGCGAGGCGCTCCGGAGGCACCAGACGCCTAGGCGATGATTAAACGATGATAGGAAAATAGGAAAATATGATAGTTCATAGTTGACAGTTGACACTTGCAATTTTGTAATGTATAGAGCTATAGACCTCAGCAGGGACACACCATATATAGACAAAAAAAAACCAACCCCGAGGCTAACTCGGTCATTTCGCTCTAACCCAAAAGCCACCGCCGGCCCAGACAAAAGCAAACAAAAACTAAAGCAGCGCGCAAGAGAGCAAGCACTCATCCCCTGCCACGTCACTGATCCGCGTGCTCCCCTCTCGCCTGCTCGTCCGATCAGCGAGCCCATCCATCTCTTCCTCCTTCCCATTTCTTATCTATATTGATATAGTTCCCCCTCTCTCTTCTTATATCCTCCTCCTGGGAAAAATTCCCCACCCCTCCTCTCATTCCCCTTCTCCTGCACCGAGCTCGTCGCCATGGCCACCGACCAAGCCTCCAAGCTTCTGACGGCGCACCTGGCGCGCATGAAGGAGTCCGGCGAGCTCATCTTCCTCAAGAACAGCTACTTCCGCGCTGATGTGTCCGACGTCGCCTCGAGCTCTCTCCCCTTGAGCTGCGCTGATGCGCCGCCGGGCCTCACCTGCTCCTTCTCTGCCCAGCTCTGGCTCCCCGACGTCGCCCCGAGCTCTCTCCCCTCGAGCTGCGCCGTCGCCCGAGCTCTCTTCCTTGAGCTGCTGCCGCCGCCAGCCCGGATCTGGCTCCCCGACGCCGGTTTTCCTCTGCTAGCGACGACGCCCCGAGTCCCTCGCCTAGGCGACCTAGGCGATGGCCCCTGGTGTCCACCCTGGAGCGCCAGGACGCCTAGGCGTCGCCTTGATAACATATGTTCGTATGCAATGTCCATTTACTGTATTTGACACTTGGAGGGGGTATATACCATAAAAAAAGTAGTATACTCCTTTTTTTCTTCTCTAAATGAAAGAGTATAGACGCTTATAATGTACTTTCGAAAGAAAAAGAGTATGACTCATTCAGGCATAGTTAAGTAGTATCATCATTGCATCACACTTGTGTACACAATAATAGGGGAAAATATGCCTAACGGCGAGCAAATCACTATAATCTAATCTTAATTTTATAATATTATTTTGTAGTATTTTCTTTGTCGTCCATAATCCATAGGGCCATCTCCTGAGCTGCTATTTCCAATGTTTAGTAGCATATTGAGAATCATATCGGAGATCCTTCTGATGGTTGTAAAAAGCCTTTTGATCTTAGCACGATCTGCAAGAAAAGATAATATCATTAATCACTATTTAATTAATCATACCACATTTTGCTAATTGACAAATAAGCTATCAAAAACTAATACAAGACAATCATTAGCACTGCCCCAACCTTTAGGGGTTGTGCGTAAGGCAGCAAGGCACAATTAAAGGATGATGGCAGCATGGCCGCTGTCCTGGTACCATATGGGTGTAGGTTAAACATAATTTATCTGATAAGTAACTAATTAACCAGTAAAGTTTACAAAGCCTTAAATATTATATACTACGGAGTATCAAAGAAGCATGTGTTTGATAAAATCAGTATAACTGATAAAAGGTACAGTACACATATTGTCATTCAGTCTAAATTATACTCCTAAAGAGAGGACCAGAGGTTACACATTCAGATGAATATACTCCATTTTCTATGAATACACTCCTATTTCAGAATAGTATTATAGTCCTTCAGATAAGTATGTACTCCTATTTCAGATGAATATACTCCATTTTCTATTAATATACTCCTATTTCAGATGAATATACTCCATTTTCTATTAATATACTCCTATTTCAGAATAGTATTATACTCCTTCAGAACAGATGGCAATTAGAAGCGACCTGTAATAAGTGTTTCAGACAGCAGACATAGTAAAAATAACAGGCAACCATAAGACAGCAGAAGAGGTAAAAGCTAAAACGTTAACCACAAGTAGGAACGAAATTACCTGGAAGAACGATCGTAGCAGATAAAATAAGTGTTTCAGAGGTGGCGGCCCAACTGTAGGACCAACACAATCCGCGACACAACAGAAAGATCAATACGACGAGAAGACCTTAACGACAAGCAGCAAGCAACAGAATTTCCTTGAGGAACGATGGTGGCGTACAAAATAAGGAATTTAGAGTTGGTGCCCCAACCACAGGAACCAAACAATCTGCGACATAGCAGGAAAAGCAGTACGACTAGAAGAACCTAAATCAGAAGAACCTAAATCGAAACCGGTAACGGCAATCAGCAAGGAATGAACTTACAAGCAAACACGAGCGTGACGGACAAAACGAACACGTCGGAGGTGGCGGCTCACTCGGCCGAACAGCACAATCTGTAACATAACATAGAAATTAGCACTATCCGAAGCACAACCTGCAGCATAACATAGAAATAAGCAGAAGCACGTAGAGGTAAAGACAAGGGAATACCTCGGTGTGTCTGGGCGTGTCGGTTTGTTTCGTGGGAACGTCAGGGCACGAAACGAGCCGCGGCCGCAGGCGAAGCACGGAGACAAGAAGAAAGAGGAAGGGAATCGACGAGCCTAGGAAAATCGGAAGAGTTCAACAAGGATTTGAAGATTTACCAAAAGTCTCTGAGGTGGTGAGGTGCGCCACCGAATCCTTTCCTCAGGATCTCCACACAGTCGAAATACTGATGTGAGGAATCGTGTGGCTGCCGATTGGAGTTTTTGCGCCGCCGAAATCGAGTGCAGCTCTTGCGCAGCCAGGGAAATCGGACTACACAGCCACAATGCTGGAGAAAGCGAGGTAAAGAGCACCCAGGAAAATCGGAGGAGCACAACAACCAAATATCTCTGAGAGCCCGATGTGGTGAGGAGCGCAAGATCCATCCCAGGATAGTCGGAAGAACAACGGAAGGCAGATTTACTGGCTAATTTTAGTTAAAGCAAAAAACAAAACGGGTCTCTCTTCGCAACCCGGTAGTGCACGTCCACCGGTCCACGGGCAGGTGCTATGGATATCTACGGTTTATAGAACCAGGAGTACGTACCATGGTTATTAAGGCGGTAAGGCGAGGCGAGGCGACCCACCCCCTTCACACCTTTGAAGCGGTAAGGCGTGAGGCGAGGCGACGCCTTATCAACGTCCTAAGGCGCTAAGGTAGCGAATTAAGTGCTTCTTCACTTGCCTGTGCATTCTTTCTTTTTCGATTGGCCATCTGCCACATTTTGAGATGGGCTTTTGAATTGTAGCCCATCAAACTAGACAGCCCAGAAAGCCCTCCCGTATCGGACGCCATGATTTCCCACCTGCTACAAAGTCCTACTATCCCCAAAAACCTAGCGCTCGCATTCCTTCCCAACTCTCCCCTGCGCCGCCTCCTCCACGACCCCAAAAGCTTCCCAAACCAGTCTCATCACCATGGCCGGCGCAGGAGTCCCTCGTTTGCGGGCGTGATGCGCGACCACAACGATGTGGTGACAGCCATCGCCACGCCCATCGACAACTCGCCCTTCATCGTATCCTCCTCCCGCGACAAGCCGTAGCCGGAGCTGCAAGGGACGGAGCGGCGAGATGGAGGCGCCGCCGCCTAGGGTTCCAGGGTGAGTCTTCGCCCTCTTCTCTTTCCCCTTCTCTCTCGGGTTCCAGGGCTCGGGTCGCTCACGCAGGCCTGGTTTAGTCGCGGGCAAGGCTAGCAACCCAACACTTTCGCGCTCCTCCTCTACCTAAGGCGTCGCCTCAAGCCTTCCTGACGCCATACGCCGCCATAGCAACGCCTTAGTGACGCCTTCGTCCTAAGGCGGGCGCCATAGGCATGCGCGGCAAGGCGAGGCGACGCCTTAACCCTGGGCAGCGCCTTACCGCTTATGCGACGCCTAAGCGACGCCTTAATAACCATGGTACGTACTCCCGGTAGTACTAAGCCATTTTCATATATATATATATATACATATATGTTCTAAACTTGAAAAACCAATATGCGTAAGGTAATTATCTTTACATCTAAAAGTTACATACAAAATTCACATCCGATCAACAAGCCATAAAGAGTCTTATCATAAAACCAAATGTGCATATGATCTAATTGTCCATAAATCATTATAGTAACATATGCATGTATACACATATCTATCCATAAAACACCCCACCAGCTCATAAGGTAGGGATGGTAGATGACAGACTCACCAACGCCACCAAGTCCTTCTTTTATAATAGTAAAGATTAGATTCTTCTATTATACTGTATGAAATGGTCAGAAAAAATGTAGGAATTAAAATTTATGTTTACTAATTGCATTATAAATCTGAATAACAATAAGATGAATTGTTGGCTTGCACAATCAATGCCTTTTGCACGTGATATGAAGATATGATACTGGGTGAATCAACATGCAAATATTTGGTTGGTTTTCTTACGTGACGGTAAAAAAATATTTGATTGGTCGTTGTAGCATGTGATAATGATCTCTACTGTTTCTTGAGCTGAAAATGTCATAATTTTTTTCTGCAGCGTCTGGCTTCAGATTTCCTTGCGGACTACATCTTCCTTGCTGTTGGAAGAGTTGGTTCAAGTACTGATTTGATTGCTCAAAGGGTAGAGTTTGTCCTTGAAGCGGATAAAAGAAGTTACCTCATGGACCTTATTCATGCGCAGAAAGCTAATGGTGCTCATGGGAAGGTACCATGCGTTAAGAGTTTTAAATCTACTTTATTTTTATGCTACCAGTTCATGGACATTTCACTAGACTAAAGCTGCTGTAAGGAAGGTTTATAAATAGTGGGTTTCAGCTTAAAATTTCAATTAATTCTGAACTCGGTGTCATAATTTCGAGGAATATTTTTTTGACCTACTTAAAATCTCAATTAATTTTGAACTCTGTCATAATGTCTACCAATATTGGTCCACCAACTTGTGTTTTTCTCTTGTTTGCAGCAATCTCTTACTTTGGTCTTTGTGGAAACAAAGAGGGGAGCTGATGCTCTGGAGAACTGGCTGTATACAAATGGGTTCCCTGCAACAAGTATTCATGGAGATCGTACCCAACAGGTGCGTCCGAACTGTGGCTTACATTATATGTTAGCTACACTTTTGTAAGCAAATCCTGTAGACTTTTGCTATTGTCTGAAGTATCCATGCATACATTTTTGTTACTGTCTGAACTATCCTCGCATACCATAATTGTATTTTGAAAGGAAGTAGAACTTGGATGCTCCAAAAACAAATGCATTTTTATATGAATGTGGTACTTGGAAGTGACGATTTATCCTTTTCAAAACAATTCAGTGATACCGCTATCTGATATGCTTGCACATGAGCGATCAATATTTTTGTCCCATCCAGGTTGAGGTGATTTTGTCTGTATGCCTTATGGTGCTAGAGATATACATGTCTTCTTGATGTCATATAGGCCTGATTGAATATCACATTGTTGATCTTTCTGCTTGATTGGTCTTATTCAGGAAAGAGAGTATGCACTGCGATCCTTCAAGAGTGGAGCAACTCCCATCCTTGTTGCAACTGATGTGGCTGCTCGTGGGCTTGACATACCGCATGTTGCCCATGTTATCAATTTTGACCTCCCAAATGACATAGATGACTATGTTCATCGAATTGGGAGAACAGGACGAGCGGGGAAGTCTGGTCTGGCGACTGCATTTTTCAACGAGGGCAGTATATCACTGGCAAGGCCATTATGTGAACTAATGCAGGAAGCTAATCAGGAGGTTCCTCAATGGCTTGAGCGTTATGCTGCCCGTTCCTCATTTGGAGGTGGTGGGGGCAGAAACCGCCAATCAGGCGGTGCTCGATTTGGTGGTCGTGACTTTAGGCGGGACCACAGAGGTGGAGGTGGAGGTGGAGGTGGAGGTTACGGTGGTGGGGGTGGTGGGTACGGCGGTGGTGGCTATGGAGGCGGTGGCGGCTATGGTGGTGGCCAAGGCGCAACTAGTTCGTGGGACTGATACTGATTCCCGGTTACCATCAGAATTGAAATGAACGAGCATATTCTATTGACTTCACTGAAAACAGATATGGGATTTGTAGTCACCCTGGTGGGTATGGTGCTGGGAAATGCGCCCTTTTACCTTATTTATGGTTGGTTGTCACTGCACTTCTCTTTCCCCTGTAACGTTTTTTTTCTCTTACTGGCATGAAGTCTGGGTGGGCTAATTCCCTTGTTCTTTTGCCACTGACTGTTTCTTGCTGTAGTTTTGGATGATGTGTATTGATTGGGTGGCTGGATGTTATTGTTGCGTTTCTGAATGGTTTTATAATAGTGATAGCGATGGTCGGAATGGATGTTTTCCTGCTTGTTTCCTTGAGGTTGCCTTGAGACAGATAGATTATGTAATCGGAATACAATATTGAGGTTGCTTTCATATAATGCCGGGCATAGTGTAGAAGTAGTTGCCAGCTGAGGAATTGGAATAAAGATTATGTAATCGGAATACAATACTGAGGTTGATTTCATATAATGCGGGGTATAGTGTAGAAGAAGTTGCCAGCTGAGGAATTGGAATAAAGATTATGTAATCGGAATGGGAATGACTTGCAGTCGGACGTACGGGTGGGAGCTCCCACCCGTACGCCCAGATGCAGCGCGATGTCATCAGCCGCTTGCCGTGTTTTGCTTCGGCTTTGCTTCTTGGCGTCGCCAATGCTGATTTTTGGCAGGACTTTGCAACAACTGGATAACTGGTGCTAGCTCCTGTGTGATCAGACTTGTACTAGTTGGCCATCTACGAACCAATCTTGGGTATCTCGTTCAGCGATAAAGAAAATAAAATGGGTTAAAGTCAACATTTACAACAAATTAGAAAACCATGTAGACTTGAGAAATCACAATATTTTCAAAAACTCAAACAAACAAATTACCATGTTAAAACGCTTGCAAACATTTTTTCCGACGGTCGCAACCTTTTTTTTGTTAGACGCTGCTACGGCTTGTACGTCCGACGCCGAAATTTTCATCGTACGGTTCGACCACCGTTGGATTAAAGTAACCGTTGGATTAAAGTAACGAAGATTAATCAAAATCATTGACTTCCATCTGGTTAATTGATGTCCTCAATAGTGCCCCCACACCTTTCAGTTACTTGATTAATTAGAAGATAGCGTGACCTATAGGAATAGGTCCCACCGTACGGTCCAAAAATGCAACATGTCTAGATAACGGTTGCAACATCCCCGGACAACGGTTGCAACATCTACGAAAAATAGTTGCAACATCCCCGGACAATGGTTGCAATATCGCAAATCAAAAAACAAAGCATATGGAAAAAAACGCGTTGGAAAAAATTGCAACATTGCCGTGAACAGTACGCAACATTTTTTTTTCTACATATGCAACATTTTTTTCTACAGATGCAACATTTTTTTTCTACAAATGCAACACTTGCAACATCCCCGGACAACGGTTGCAATATACTAGAACAACACTTGCAACATCCTAGGACAACGGTTGCACCAACCCCGGACAACGGTTGCACCATCTCCGGATAACGGTTGCAATATCACAAATCAAAACAAAAGCATCTGGAAAAAAACGCGTTGAAAAAAATTGCAACATCGCTGTAAACCGTATACAACATTTTTCTTCTATAGATGCAATATTTTTTTTTCTTCTATAGATGCAACATTGATATTCACGGTGATGTTCTTTAAGATGATGTTAACGCTCATAGTGATGTTCTTTTAAATAATGCATATGAATTTTTGATATGTTGCGCACGTTTTGAATTTTTTATATGTTACGCACGTTCTTAATTTTGTTGCATCTATGACACAACGATGTTGCGCTTGGGCGTAAGACGCTAGCGCTCGGATCGTACGTTCGAGCGCTAGTCTACAATCCATCATACCAGGATCATAGGCTTCTGGTTTTGTTGGTTTCAAACCTTTGTACATAAAACATGTGTTCCTTTTAACTCCTCTCTTATCTTAATCAATTTGGTATGCAAGCCTCGGAGAGAGAACGAAACGAGTGGAGCTGGTGTGCTTGGATAAGGATCAAGTGAGAAGAAGCGTTTGATGCTTTCGTGTCGACACGGCCAACGATGGGGGACAATTCCCTGCCTTTGTTTGCTAAGAGTTAGATTAACCGTACGATACGATCGGATCGGACGTATGCGTGGGATGATTTCCCAATCGGAATACAATACTGAGGTTGCTTTCATATAATGCCGGGCATAGTGTTGCGGTTGCTTTAAGAAATATGGCTCATGGACCTTATTTCAGTTATCGTTGTCGTCGTATTCGCTGCATAGCCTAATCGGTAGTGTTATTATGTGATGGCATAGCAGGAGGTGACAGTGACACGCTGGATTGTGGAATTCTTTTAACGCTGTTTATTTTGTCCCATGGTAAACTGTCTTTCAAGTGTGTCTATTCCATGGTAAACAACAAGAACTAGATTGACTTCTGACAATGATACGATTGAAGCGGTAGTAACAAGAAGTAGATAAACCCTGAGCACATGAAGCCCAACACAACACGGGTACAGTACAAGCAAACCTCGAGCTCCGATATAGTTCATCTGTGACGATTTCCTGGGAGTGGGATGGCAATCTGATCGTCTCAGCCTCGCAGAAACGCTCGTTCGTCGTCACGCATCTTTGTATCGTCTCAGGTGATCAACAAGCTCGTCGATGTACCGCTCCTGCCGCCCCTCATCCGCGACGACCTCTTGTAGCTTCTTGGCGTTGCTCGCGAACAACTTCCCTTCGTCCTCTACCATGACGCGCCGCACTGACGCCGCGACGCCGTCTCTGTCGAACGAGCCGTCGCTCTCGTCCCTCGCCACCTCCACGCCGATCCCCTTCTCCACCATAGCCTGCGCGTTCAGGCCCTGGTCGACCACTAACGGCAGCATCACCAGCGGGTGCCCGAACACGAAGCTCTCGATGGTGGAGCCCCACCCGCAATGCGTCAGGAACGCGCCCACCGCGCCGTGCGCGAGCACCTCCACCTGCGGCACCCACCCCATCCACACCACGCCGCGCCCCCGCGTCCGCTCCTCGAAACCGTCGGGCAGCATGCCGCCGGAGGTGTCGGAGCTGAACATTCCGGCCGGCTTCCGGAGGGCCCACAGGAACCGCGCCCCGGCGAGCTCCAGCCCGAGCGCGAGCTCGTGCAGGTTCTTGGCAGTCAGCGGCGTCTCGCTCCCCAGCGCCACGTAGATGACAGACTTTGGGGACTGGTCGTCGAGCCATTGCAGGACCTCGGAGCGGTCCGCGGTCCCGTCGCGGGCGTGGTCCTGCGGCGGCGGGAGGAGGCCGGCGGGGACGGCGGGCTTCCGGAAGAGGTCGGCGAGGAGGTCGAATAGCCAGGGCTCGACCTCGTGGCAGCTGCGGTGGATGATGAGGCGGCAGTGCTCCTCGGTTTGCCAGAAGCGTTCGGTGTCGGACATGCCGGACGCGTTGGGCCGGAAGGCGGCGGCGATCCACTCGGCCTCGTGGCGGCGGTAGGCAATGGTGGAAGGGAAGGGGATCCACTTGGGTGGGACGGTGAAGTCCTCCGTCGCCGTGCGGGGGTACCTGGCGTTCGCCCACCGCGGCCCGACGAAGGCGTTCATGGCGACCGGGATGATCTGGAACATGGCGCATGGCACCTGCAAGCGCAAGCGCGCGCGCGCTTGGCGTTATTGGTGAATACAAGACAACGCAAAACAAAACTGGGAATACAAGAACATGCATGCATTAGTGTAAACATGCACGTAATTTTTTTCTTCTTATGAGCCATTTGATTTGATTAGTATGGTAATGTCACGTGCTAGAGTGACATGACATAGGTTCACAACGTTGGATTCAAAAGCGAAGGTTAAGATCGTGCGATAAAAAAGCGAAAGTTAAGATCGTGCATGACACAGTTACTTCAGCGAAAACACTACACCAAGTACTGTAGTGACACTGAATTCATTGATAGGAGATCGTCAGGAATCAAACAGCTCAATTTCGTACCTATTGTCTACGATGATGCATCGTTGGTTGAAAAAAAGAAAGGGGTTGCACAGGAAAGATCCAGCGACAAGGATTTTTCGTACCTATTGTGTTTGATCAACTGACAGACCTCATCCAGTGCCCTAGGTCCCAGTGTAATAATTCCTTTGTGCAGCGAAGGACGAAGAAATGAGGATATAAATTTTTGGAATTGTCCATTTGTAAGGTGACTAAAATTTTATTACGTATAAGTCATATATTTTATTCATTGAATCAATATCTAATCATACGACGCATCAATCTTTATACAAATCTAATGATCACAACAATTGATTTAAACTTAAAAAAAATTAGACAATATAGAAATAGCAAATCCGTAAATTTTTATGTCTATTTGGAAGGCTAAAACAATTTAGAATCAAGCGGACACACAACTCAAAGCTAATCCAGAGACCAATAAAATAATCAGACAAACTTCTTTTTTGCGAGAAAATAATCAAACAAACTTATAATAACCCTTTTCTCAAAAAGTCTACCACCCGATGAAAAGAATCGCAACTGGTGGCACCAGTTGGTCGTTTGATCGATCGAGTATGTTATATCTTATCTATTAAGTATCCATGCGTTGCTACGAAATATTTTATTAATGTAATAGTTTATTAATAAAAATAGATATAATGCATCAAGATATGTGGAGCAGAACAGAGTAGAAAAGCAGTGGCGGAAAAAGGAAGTGAGGCCTTCTAGATCTGATCGATGGAAGCGGCGACGAGGGGGGGGGGGCCGGAGAAGCAGAGCAGAAGAGTGGGGGTGGAGGCGAGGGTGGAAAGGAGGAGAAAACGCAGACGACAGAGCATGTGATGCTAGGAAAAGAGGAGTAGAGAGCGCACGATACGAGGAGATATTTTGTTTATAACGTGATCCATATGTCAGTACACAGAAACAACGGTGGGAGGGTGGGGAAGACGGACGACTAGAGAATCTAATTTTTAAGGAGTAGAGATAGTTTGAAAAGTTTGCATTGGCAGGACTAATTAAAAAAAAAACTAGTCCTCCAAAGGGACAATGAAACAACACAAGCACGTCCGGTCCGGCGGTCCGTACGTACCTTGTGCTCGTCGGCGATGGGCGGGAGCCAGTTGTAGCAGAAATCATTGATGATCCAGTCGGGCTTCCTCCCGCCGTCGCAGGTGCCGGCGAGGAAGTCGGCGAAGGGGGCGGCGAGGCCGTCGAAGGCCATCTTGACGAGCTCGATCTTCTCCGGCGGCACGTCGGCCGTGGACTCGGCGTCCTCCTGCAGGCCGTCCATCGTCGGCAGCGGCAGCGACACCAACCGGAGGCGAGCGGACAGCTCTGCCGGCACGGGCGGGAGCCTTGCGAGGTTTCTCGGCGTGGACACGAAGGCGACGGCGTGGCCCCTCGCTGCCAGCCGCTTGGACAGCTCGAGGTACGGGATCATGTGCCCGAACGCTAGCCACGGGAACACCACCACGTTGAGGCTGCCGGCGCCGGCTGCTTCCATGGTGAGGTGATCGGAGACGATGGAGTTTACGTGCTCGGTCGATCGGCTTCAATGGAGCCTGTGAGCTAGCTAGCTAGATCGATGGGGAGTTTAATTGGGTGAAAAAAAGGAGAAGGAAAAGAAAAAAAAACCGATTGGTCAGGAAAACAGGAAGCTCCACACCACATGCTGTCAAATATGCACTGAAGTAGATTGGAATGAGAAAGGAGCAGAAGCTGACGAGTAGGGCCGGCAAAAGAGTGTGTAGAGTAAGAGAGTTGAGTGGTGGTGATGGAGTGTCCATGAATCATAGGTCCACTAGCAGTGTCTTGTGAAGGGGGTTAAATTCGTCAGGACTTGTAACCTGAAAGCTATTGATGAAATAAAAAGATTCTAAAATTCCTCTCTTGTTCTTCTGTGCTCTCACCTCCTTCTCTTCTCTGATTTATCCCATCCCAGTTTTTCTCTGGAGTTTGCGATTCTGGTTGGATTGCTATGTATTGTTATCGATACTAGTATTAGTTCCCTCTCCAATCGACCGGGTTATAACAATTTGGCATCAGAGCCCGTTCCGATCCGTGATTTTTCCTCGATTTGATCTGTAATCCAAGGGAAAGGTTGGTGTTCTCTCTGAGCACCGTGATTCCAGCCCAAGGTTGATCGTGAGGGAGATGAACTACCATGGCAGAGTCATCAGAGCCACCGATTTCGGTGGTACCTCGCAGTGAGACGGCCATGAGCACAGCGGAAGAGGAGCGGTGGAAGGCAATGCTAGACAAGCTACTGGTCAAGATGGACGAGCAAGGGCGGAAGTTGGATGGCATGATCTCATCCTTAGCCACGACCACCTCTTGGCTACGTGGCGCCGCCGCCGACTCGACCCCAAGTTATCCTTCAACCACTGTTGGGCTCGCAACCGTCTCAAGTTGGGCTGTTGCTGCTCAACCCACCGTCAACACCTTCGACATTGATGTCAACTTCGCGATGCCCACCAAGTGCTCGACGTTGTGCTCCGACCAAGACGATGGCAAACTGATGGCTACAACCACCAGAGCTTTAACTTCGGCCATGCCCGTAGCCACCTCTGCAACCGTGGTCTGCTCGCTGATGACCAGCGTCGTCATGTACCCGAGCCACGTTGAGGCCGCCCCACACGTCACCAACCTCATCGCGATCAAACTGCGGTGCCTCGGCGTCAACTCATTCGGGCGCATCATCTGCAAGGCCTCGACTCCGAGGCAAGTGCATGGAGGACGCAGCTTCCGCAAGGCCTTGAGCTCGAGGCAAGTGCGTAGACCTTTGAGCACTGTCAGGGTGCAGAAACTCGCCGCACGCCAAGTGTTCGATGAAATACCTCGCGGGGCTGAGGTACTTGCTTGGAGTCGAGAGGGTTTTAGTCCAGGAGGTGCTGTCATTGCGTTTAAGAAGATACTACAGTTTATACATGGTGAAGGTGTGACATTGATTATCTTGTTTATCACCAGACCATGGGATCTTGGTGTGTTTTATTCAGTTACATCTGAGAAGCAGATTGATCAAGGGATTAGTACCACGAACAAGGGCAGGCAATGGGATCCAGAATTCTTGGACAAAGCTATTATGCTTCCGGTGCATATCACCTCAACAACAAGCTCTTGCACACAGGGAAACTTTCAGGTTACATCTGTGAAAACCCCAACTCAGACTAATGCTCTGAACATCTATGCCATCGGGATTCCGTTAGATTCTCAGGCTTCTATCCTACAAACAGATGACAGTCTGTCACCATCATTGTTGGACTCAGTTGTGGTAGCAGAGCAAAGCATAAAAAACGAGAACTATGGAAATTCGAGTTCTGACAATCTTCTGAATTGTTTGGATAATGACCAGTTAATGAGAGCATAAGCAGTGCAGGCAGATGATTACACCAGAACTCCATATATACCAGTTTATGCCTCTCTGGCTATGGGCATTATCAATAGTCATTGCCAATTGGTTGACGCAGAGGCTGTACGTGCTGAACTAAGGTATCTGAAATCTTTGAATTTTGTCAGTGTTGTTGTCGATTGTTGGTTTTGGAGGCAGAAACTTGTAATGCTATGGTTGCTGTGTTGTTGCCCTTAAGAATCATTTGAAAGTCTTCAATTTTGGGTTTTATTCAGTATGCCTGACAATATGGAATATACAATGGAGAGCATTGGCTCAATGTTTGACAAAATGTTATGGAGGTGCAATACAAGGGAGTTTGCACTCGATGGCTTAGAGATCAAGCAGGTTGTTCAGTCACCTGAGAATGATATTGGATATGCTGTCGGCATTGCTGGTTCCTTAAAGATAGTTTTGTATCATTTGAATGCTAAAACTAGAGAGATTGTAAAGGAAAATGGTGTTGAAAAGGACTTGGAGGCGCCAGATTTTCTCAGTACAAGCAGCCTGGGAAAGGGCTTGAGACCTTCAAGGTGTCACTAGGAGGAGAAAACAGAAGCTACACTTGCAGAGCACCCAACAATCGCGTTCCAAAGGTAGTATTTAGGAGTTTGTGTGTTCAAAGAAGATACATGTACTATCTCTGTCACACACTTGCTTGGGGTCAAGCAAGTTCTTGCAGGGGCCGGTAGTGTCAGATATGCACTTAAGGAGATTGGAATGAGAAAGGAGCAGAAGCTGACGAGTGGGGCCGACATAAGAGTATGTAGAGTAAGAGAGTTGAGTGGTGGTGGAGTGTTCATGGACCATGAGTCCACTGCCAGTGTCTTGTGCAAGGGGGTTAAATTCCCCAGGACTTGTAACCTAAAAACTATCGATGAAGTGAAAAGAATCTGAAATTTCCCTTTTGTTCCTCTGTGCTCTCACCCCCTTCTTGTGCTCTCACTCCCTTCTTTTCTCTGATTTATCCCATCCCAGTTCTTCTATGAAATTTGCGATTCTGATTGGATTGCTATGTATTGTCATCGATACTAGTATTAGTTTCCTCTCCTATCGACCGAGTTATAACACATGCATACTGCAGACCGAGTTATAACACATGCATGCCTGCAGTTGTGCACATTACGCCAATGAAGATCTACGTCAGAAGTACAGCAATCTCCGGACCGTTGTATAGCCACGAAAGTTAATCCTGTGGCCCAGAGTGCGCAACCGAAAATGGTGAAAATCCGGAGCTACGTATGCTTGCTGGAAGCCATGATTTCTCGATTTTTTTTATATATAATTTAATCTATTTTTAAAAATATTTTAAAAATAATCTTTCTAAAACTTTATTTCCAATTCTGATCCTTTTGATCACACCGCAACATGCGACGTGACAAAAACACTCTATCACGTCACGTACCACGACATGGTTAAAGCTGTCACGATAGCCTTCCGAGCCAGCGCACGTCCGTTTTTTGGGTTAAGTTCTGTCACGCCAAGAGATTCGACGTGACAACACTCGTTTGCCACGCTGAAGTCCGTGTCGTCACAACATATTTTTGCTACGCTGCGCGTTGTGGCGTGGTTAAAAATGCCAGAATTAGAAATAAAGTTAGAGATATGTTATCTTTAATATATATATTTTTTAAATGGATTAAATCATAAAAAAGTTATGATTTCTCTGGTCCAGTATACTCTCTCCCGTCACTGGTAATAGCTAGAGATCCCTATCCTATCTCGCGGAGTCAGATGAATCCTCTGTCGTTTTACCAGACGGGAGACATTCTGGCATCTTTTCGCAAAATCTACAGCTGTTTTGATGGAGTGACTGACTGATATGGTCGAAAAGGATGAGAAACTGTAGCATCTGGTTAGATATTGCGAAGTTAGATTCGATGATACGATTCCATGTTTACTTGCCCGGCCGCCCTAGCTAGACATGGATAATTAAAAGTGTGTTTGGTTGCCTGTATGTCTCTAGTTTGGTCTGTATGTATCATCAGGCTGAGTGGATGCAATGATGAGTTGTTTGATTGCCTGTTTCTGTGGGCAAGGCTGTACTGAGATGTTGTTTGGTTGCATGTATCTGACGCAAGAGAAGATGAAAAGACTCACGAGCGCTGGCCAGCCTGCATGCGCTCAGCCTGGTTGAGGAGAGAAGCTCAAATCGAGCGTTTCCTCGGGCCTGGTCCGAGAGAGAATCTTGTATCCACTCAGCCAGACTCACCCACCTAACCAAGCAACCAAACACCCAAAAACTTGCATCTACAGGTGCGAGCGAACCCTATACAGACAACCAAACACACCCTAAATCAATTCTTCAATAGATGTACGCGCGGTTCCTCATCAATCAAAGATCAAAACTGTGCGAACACGAATCTCAAAGCAGGCCGACTCGCGTGGCTTTGGACGGTGGAGTTTTTTTTTCCTTTCTAAAATGGCACTGGCGTCTTAAATAACAAATCTAGTCATCTCTTCACGTCAAATACAAAAATAACATCTTATCCATGCTCTAGAGGATCAGAACTGCCGTATGAAGGACATGTCGGTGAGTCCGACCCCAAGGGAACGTCGCTTGCTTCGGCCGAATTTTTCTGAAACATATTTTTGATACTACTTAAAAATATATAAAATACTATTTAATACAGTTTAAAGAACTATGTAACACTATTTAGCACTTAAAAAATTCAGCCGCTGATAGCACTTTTTTCTTCAAGCTTTTTTTTTTACCTAGGATTCGTGGTGCTAGCACTCAGACTGGCAGCGATGGTGACGGTTGACTTCTAAAGTGTTAAATAGTATTTTCAATAGCACTAAAATTTTAAACAGTATGAAACATACTGTTTATGTATTGGGAAAAGTCCGGCCAAGGCGAGCACCGTGCCATTGGGGCCAGACTCGACGATGAGCCGCTTCAGTCCTCTAGTGCATAGACAAGGTATCGTTTTTAGTTTTGCCGTAGAGGAGACTATATTTGCTACTTAGATAGTAAATAGTGCTATTTTGGTTAAAAACTCTGCACGGTGGCACCTAACGTAACGCGTCAATAGATTGGTCGATCGTATACTCATCGTAGCTAAGCTGAGAGACAGACGTGCAGGCCGTTCACCTTTCCATTCACATGAACCGCGAACGGCTCTCTAATCATTAATGGTCATTGCAGGCGACATGCATCGACAACACTACATATTGATCGATATAACTTGGATAAGCTTCACGTCTCTCGTTAGCTTCCAAAGTCCAAACAGGCATACATGTCGGTGCCTGAAAATTCTGGGTCGACGACGGCCAGTGCATTGCCCGTGCCGAGCCCGGCCGGGCCGTCGTCGGGCGCGCGCGCGCGCGGCGACTAACAAGGAGGGCGTAACACGTTGATAAGATTCCCCCGTGCGTTGTTCGAGAGCGTACGTGCGCTCTACGCTGTGCGGGGGGCAGAGCAGACAGCAGCAGAGCATGCATGTGCCGCCGTTCGTTGAACTTTGGACACTAATAGCCCTCTATACCACCGTAATTCCAAATCTAGCCTCTTTATCTCTAAAATTCCGTTTTTAGCCCCCTAGACGCGCCTGCTGCCGCCCCCGGCCGCAGCAGCAACCTGCTGCCGTCCCCGGCCGCAGCAGCAAGGTGCTGCTGTCCCCTACCGCAGCAGGTCGGGGCACGGTAGCACTGTAGCAGCTTTCCCCCAAAATTCATTTTATTATATTTTTGCAGGAATTTTTAAATATAGAAATTGAGCTCAAAAAATTATGAAATTTTTTGTAGAGCCTCCTGGAACAGTGTAATTTATTGTGTAATTTTTTCGAATTTAATAAGTTACTATTTTTTCTCTAAAATTCATTTAATTATACTGTTTGTAGGAATTTTCTAATATAGAAAATGAGGTCCAAACATTATGATTTTTTTTTCCAGGCTCCTTATACAGTTTAATTTATTGTGTAATTTTTTTCATAATTTTTTGAGCTTAATTTCTATATTTAAAAATTCCTGCAAAAAATATACTAAAATGAATTTTGGGAAAGTCACATGCGCTCACTGACTCATGCAGAGGGGACAGCAGACCTTGTCGCCGCGATCGGGGACGGCAGGTTGTCGCCGCTGGTCGGGGCGGCAAAGAAGGCGGTGGGGCTAAAATGGAATTTTGAAGATAAGGGGGCTAGATTTGGAATTACAGTGGCATAGAGGGCTAGTTGTGTCCGAAACTCCCGCTCGTTTCGCCATTGTTGTTTTCTTGGCGTGTTACAGCTTGCATGCCGTGCGACTTGTGAGTTGGTTCTATCTTCGTGCTCTCCCCTTTCCTCTCTCCTCTATGGGTCCGGGGCATCGCCGCCGCTTCTTTTTTGGCGTGGATGCATGCGTCATGGCCTGTGCTATGAACTATGAGTTTATGACCGGCGTCACTTGATTTGACTCTACTTACTTTCGTAGCGCGCCCATCCGTGACGTTGTAAGTTTGCGTTGTGTTTCACCGAAAAAACTAAGCAAAGCGCCCACACGAGAATTTTACAGGTATAACGTGTTGTCGTATTGATTGTGTTTACAACGAGGAGAAAATTACTAAAACTAGGGCTCGATGACTTCGGTCTCTCGTTGTGCTCGTCGAATCCTTTGATCTTCTTCTCTTTATATAGCGTATGAAGGGATGACAGTTGTCCATGTCAAGAGACACATTGTCGTTTGATGCAACGCGTACGTTTAAGGGCGATTATTTTCATAGACATATCCCTCACATCGTCTTGTGTTTATGTCAGAGACAGATATTTAATACGTGCAATTATCTCAGTAATAATGGCACATATTAACTACAAAGTGTATTAAACACAACACACAAATGTCCCTAGCCGATTAGGCCCACATGTCTGTAGGCTTTATCGACCACCCCAGCCCACGAGCCACTTAGTGTAAGTGACCCAACGAAGTACATTGTCCACTGGTCGTGGGATTCGTACTAGGGTCCCTTTGTGGTCGGAATGCACATTTGTTCAATGGCATTTATCGATTCCTCGCCCAGAGACAAGGAATCCAAGCTACTTTTTTAAAGAGACTCCGAACACACGCTTATCAGGATTAAGTTTCAACTGGTGTTTTCTGATGTTGTCGAATGTTTCCGGCATGTTAGAAATATGATTAAGACGTTGTATACTTTCTATGACCAAGTCATCAACATAGACTTCCATGTTTCGGCCAAGTTGAGAAAGGAAGGTCGTTTGCATCAAGCGTTCGAAGGAAGCACCAATATTTTTTATTGAACCAAATGATATTTTGATATAGCAAAATATTTTAAATGGTGTGATAAATGCGGTTTTTTCTTCATCATCTAAAAACATACTTATCTGATGATAACCAGAGTATGCATATAGCATACTCAATATTTCACAACCAGTAGTGTAATCAACTAACTGATCGATACGAGGAATAGGAAATCATCATTTGGACAAGCTTTATTTAGATCAGTAAAGTCTACACATATACGCCATTTACCATTAAACTTTCTAATCATTACAGGGTTAGCCAACCACTCCGAGTTGTCGACCTCTTTTATAAAACCCGCCTTAAGTAGCTTGTCCAATTCTAATATAATAGCATCTCATCGATCAGGTGCAGATCTCCGTAATTTTTGTTTTTACGGGCTTCTTGTCAGGCCGTAAAGCTAGCCTGTGCTCGATCGCCTCGCTAGGGACTTTGGGCATATCAGATGCTTGCTACGTGAAGACATCTGCGTTTGCTCAGATGAAGGTGACAAGGACGTCTTCCTATGCGGGGTCGACAGTGACTCCGATGCGAACGGTCTTCGAAGGCTCCTCTGTATTTAGTGAAACTTCTTTGATTTGATCGTTCGACTTTGGGACAATTTTAGACTTCGACTGCTTTGTTGAAGGTTGCACTTTTCTTGCTTCTCGAGTTGGTATTTGACCAACCATCTCGAGGGACTGACGGTCGCATGTAAGCACCATCTTTTTATCACAACGGACTGTGATTACTCCTTTGGGACCTAGCATCTTAAGACATCGATAACCATAATAAGCAGCTATTAGGAATTATGCTAGAGTTGGTCGACCAAGAATAGCATTATATGTTGTGTCGAAATCGACCACATCAAAAGAAATTTTCTCTGTTCTGAAATTGTTTGGTGACCCAAACGTAACAGGAAGAGAAACTTGACCAATAGGTTTGGTCGAAGACCCCAGTACGATCTCACGAAGTGAGTATCGTATTGGTTTGATATTTGTCGTGCGAATTTGCATTTCGTCGAGGGCACTCTTAAAGATTATATTTAATGAACTTCCAACATCAACTTCCATACGATTGACTTAACAATTGTTGATGGTGGGCCCGACCACAATCGAAAAATGACCAGGTCGAGTAGAATAGATTGGACAGTCACCTTTGTCAAAGGAGATGATGATTTTTGACCACTTTGGTATTTATTGACAAGAGGAGGGTTGATAGAATTTACCTCACGTTCGACAGCTTTGAGCCGTCGTTTCGACTCATATGCTGAAGATCCCCCATAGATGTGATCGATGGTGTATTCTGGATCTTGAAACGGCATCTCCTCATCATCATCCGACTGTTTTTTATCACTCGTTTGTCCCACCTCTTCAAGTGTAGGAAGCAGTCCCTTACCGGAGTAGTAATCCTCGAGTTTCTGCTGAAAAACACAGCAGTTGCGAAGGTTACGTCCTTCTTTTTTATAAAAAGGACACCACATAGGCTTGTCATTCTTCCATTCGGGGTGTTTACCTTTGCTTTGGTCAGAGTATGGTTTGGAGCTCCGAGGCTCCTTGTCACTTACAGTTAAGACCTCCTTATAGGTTTTGACTTGAGGTTTTTGGTCTTTAGTCTTGCTCTTAGATTTTTCAACATTTTTATCTTTCTTTTTGTTACCTTTGCCCACTCCCTACGTGTCCTTATCGTCACGATCAATTGTGCGATTCCACTTGACCGCTTCTGCTACAGTTGCATAACGGTCGGCCATTTCGAAGAGCGCAATGACGGTAGTTGGAGGATTTAGAGTGATGTCTTCCATGATCCTTCGATTGCGGACTCTCTACTTGAATGCCTTGATGACAAAAGAGTTAGAAACTTCAGGAATTGAATTGCAAACCTAACTGAAACGCTTGATAAATTGGCGTTTCGTGAGAATCTTGTCGCATTCTATGTAGGTCGTCATCCTTTTCAGGGCAGTTGTAAGTGCCTTAGAAGTTGACTAGCAGAAGGTCGCAGAGGTGCTGCCACGAATAGATTGACTATTGTGGTTGATTTAACAGTCACGATTGAGCAGATCCTTCGAGTACAGTAGGAAGGTATCTGGCCAAGACATACTCTCCTCCTCCTCCTGCTCGAATAGCGGTGGTATAGCTTTGAAGAAATTCGATGTGATTTTGTCACCCATCAAACTTGTCCATGTTCATTGGTCGGAACCAGGGCGGTCAGCAAACTGCTCGAAGGTCAGGCGGAAACGTTCGACATCCGGTAATGATATCATAATACATTCTTTGCGAGAAAGAAGGGTTGACATCACCAGGCGATCGTACTCGATGATACCCAGTGGTAAATGGACCTGACCTATCATAGATCTCAGTCCTACGAGGGTAATACTCCTCGTGCTCCATCTGCTGGTGCAGATTTCTTAGAAGAGGAGGTGAATGACTACCTCTCCTAGGAGTTTGTCGATCACCAGTTGTTCGTGGAACTCTTCTTCGACCAGTGTCGTGGTCGGAAGATCGATCAGATCTGTTGTCCTGTCGTTCTCCACGAGGAGAGTCGTTCAAATGACTGGCATTCGATGGAGTTGTCCCGGTATAACTACGGGGATGGTGTTGTCGATTTCGCTCGAGCCTGACCATTGTGCCCCGAAATCTTCTCGCGATCTCTTGAGCGAAGATGTCGTAGCCTGGCGTTTGTCCAAACTCTTGAGCTGGGTTTTCGATCAAGTCATTGATTCGTTAAAGTTCTTGAGCTTCCTCTAACTAGTATTGGGTGTGCCCGCGTAAAGAGCGATCACTTCTACGATTTCAGCCACGCTCATGAATGTGGAGATCCTAGTCGTCACCGAACGTATTCTCGCCATCACCACGAGAGACCGAAGCGAGTGTGCGATGGGAAGCAACCCCAGCCCCGCCTCTTGGAGAGAGATTAGGATCTTAGAGGAGGACAAAGACTTCCTGGGTGCTACTATCCCCACTCGCGTTGATTTCTCGTGACCCGAGGAGTAGTTGAAGGATAACACCTCATGACTTGAAGTAATCCCCTCCAAGAAGGGTAATTCCGGGTTATAACTGTCTCCGGTTAAAGGTGAACCCTGCGGGGGTATGGTCGAATCCGCAGGTGAAGCGGGCTCGACCACACACCTCGTGAGGTAACCGAATGGTGACGGTTATTAGGTGTTGATTGAGTCCCTGAATTATGGATTTCAGGACTTGCTGTGCCAAATTGGATGACCTTAGACGGGCTTGAACGTTTGGAGGATGAACCCTCGCCGTGTTCAACACTCGCCGTAGGGTGATCCTGATGCTGGTCAGTTGGACCCTTGCCCTTTGAGGGTACTGGTTCCTCCTCTGGGCATAACGTTGTGGGGGAGAGGGCTCCCTCATCAACCTTGTATGTGGCATAGTTTCCTGGGTCTGGTGAAAGATCCCTGAAACCGGCATTCCCATCGGACGAAATGATGCCTTGCTCATACTCGTTGCAGACTTCCATGTTGAGTCCTACATAGTCTGCCAAATCAAACCAATTCTCCCCAGTCTACTCTGCTGCCATGAAAACCTAAGAGTTGAAAATGAAAACAATTTGTCGAAAAGGAAAGGAGAAACTGAAGGTTCCCACGACCGACGCTAACTGTCGATGGTTTAGTATCAATCTTATGAATGAATGCTGTGGACTCTCCTAGAATGAAACCACATAGAAAAGGACACATGAATTTTATACAGGTTCATGCCTTATCTTGAGAGAATAATAACCCAACCCCTTTGTTGTTGTATTGATTGTGTTTACAACAGGGATAAAGTCATTAAAACTAGGGCTTGATGACTTATATCTCTCATTGTGCTTGTCGAAACCCTTGATTCTCTTCTCGTTATATAGTGCATGGAGGTGTGGCAGTTATCCACGTTAAGAAGCAGCTTGTCGTTTGATGCAATATGCACATTTAAAGGCGGTTATTGTCAGAGATATATCCCCCATGTCGCCCTGCGGTTATGTCAGAGACAAAAGTTTAATACGTGCAGTTATCTCAGAAAATAACGACACATATTAACTATTGCGTGTATTAAACATATTGCACAAATGCCTCTAGTCGATTAGGCCCACATGTCTGTAGGCTTTATCGACTATAGGGTGGTCATAGCTGACCTGATCGTAGTAAGACTTACAACCATAAAGTAATTTTAGGAGAACTTACGATCAATATGTGGTTGTAAAAGAACTTACGACTATATATAGTAGTCCTAATAGGACTTACAACCACTAGTGATCTCCCTCATTGTGATGAGAATTACTGGATCCTCGTCACAGTGAATGAATGTTTCACGATATGATGTAGTGATGTACTCGTACTACGAATGTATGTTTCCTGCTTTCAAAAGGAGCATGTGAATTAAGTCCGGTTTGGTTAGACCTTTTTTTTTCTGGTTTAAAAAGCTAAGAAGTTTAAGTCCAAATAAAGACATGTCTTTTTCAACTGGTTTATGAAAAGCTTAAACCACTTTAAACATATAAGCCACAAGTCACTTGATGGGTGTTTATTTTCCCTGTTAAAACCTCCGACATCTCCCGGTTGCTACGTTGCCCCTCTTCCTGAGCCGCCGACCCAACCTCCTCCCTCTATCGTCATCCTACTTCCCGCGAGCCTCCACCGCCCCAACCTCCTCAGTCCCTCCAATTCAACATGATAATTTTTAAAAGTAAGCAAACAAGTCATTAGAACCATATGTATTGCAGTCAATTTAACAATATGCCATAGCTCAAAAGCCATGTTATTAAACATCCTGACTTGGTTTAAAAACTAGTTGCTTATAACTGCTTAAGTCAAAAAGCTAGTTTTAAACTATAAACCTAAAAAGCTAAGCCTAAACTAACATGGCCTAAATTGATCGGTAGTTTTCACCACTTTTGTCGATCATGTCAGATCAAACAGAGCGTTTTATTTTCGCTCTTGATTTGAAAGCACGTCGACCTTCTGCTGAATGACAACTACAAGGACGATGATAAGATGTCGTTGACATTGTTTTATTTTTTAAAAAGGAAGAGGTCATTGACAGTACTGATTCCGCAAGTCTTTTCAGCCGTTGAGTTCTAGCATGGTCGAGTTGCCCAATTAACTGCAAACGATTTTTAGCAAAATGTACAATAAACTAGCGTCTGATGGAAAAAAACAGAGAGAATAGTACGCTTCAATAATTTGTAGACCGCACATTATTTTTTATTTTTAAATGAGATTGTCTATTCATAAAATAACTAAATTTTTCTTAAGTATAAATCACTTTTTTTATCCATTAAATCAATATCCGATCATACGACACATCAATATCTACCCAAATCTAATGGTCACAACAAATGATTTAAACTTAAGAAAATTTCAGACGACTTAAAAATAGCAAGATTGTTTTTAAATTATATGCAGAAAACTTACACTGTATTTTCAGCATTCAGTACGAACGAACCATGTCGCCGCCTCGCCAGTAGAATAATTAGTAAAAAAAATTTGCGCAAAGCAGCACGGCAAATGATCTTACATTACATAGATAAGGCACAAATTAACAAAGCCAGATGCAGTTAGCATCATTGTAAAACAAAGTGCCATCATACACGGTGCAACCAATCATGCATGAAACCACTCAAACGCAGTGTGCCAGCTAGCTGCTTGGTAAATAACACAAGTTCATAGGATACATGTTTCAATTTTCTCCTACCTTAAAACAACTTCAAACGACATACCAGACGAGAAAACTAAAGAAGAAAAGAATTGAGATTAGTATGGCATCATGGTAGCATAATATGCAACCATATCCATCCGCAGTCAGTACTTCGGATTGTCGCCCCCACTTGGAGAAACAAAACCTAAATAACCACGAGTTCAATTCGGAACCAGCCTTGGGCAGTAGGGACCTTCTCCCATTTAGAAGTTACAAATGAAATAGATCATTGAAACCGATAGCCATACCGAATGGGCATAGATGCTCTGCATTAAGGACCAAGGACCATGTAGACTGAATCACTTGGCATACAGTACACCCAAAATAATAGCCACCAACAGAAGTGCCAGCATGATCTGAGCAAGTCACATAAGCTGCTTGAGAAAATTATAAAACGGAAGACTTGTAGGATTTTGCACTTTATAGATTACTCACCAGCATAGGGCTGTACTTTGACTTATCCGAATCATATCCCCTGCAGAATCAAGACAATCAGTCAAGAAGAAGATACCAGCAGCAAAGTACAACTCTAAATTATTCAACAAACCTTGTCTTTAACAAACCGGATGACTTGCAGGTTTTCTTTATTGCATCCACACGTTTCCGTGTCAGCGCAGCGCTAGGATCATTATCGTCAATCTGGACATGCAGACCAAACATCGTGTGTGTAAACTCTCAAACAGAAAACAACTAGGGTAGCCTTTAAAGGTCATGACTAACAGCAAACATGTAACAAGGAACGGTAAAAGGTTGCCTGATCCTGGCAGTTTACTCCAAATCTGAATAAACCTGTATCTATTATTTGGAACAAAAATAACAAATTCCAAAATAAATAAATTGCAAGTTTTATACAAAAACATGCATAAAGTTTCAGCTAGATAGACTATCATCGTGAAGTGAAGCTACCTAGTTAAGAATTTCCGAGTTCAAAACTTACATTCTCAATTATCCATAATCAACAGGACTGCTTATGCACAACTAACAAGTTTCAAAAAATGTTTATGTATTAACCAAATGTCCAAAAGCAATGGCATTGATGGATAGAAATCCATGGTACTACAAAAGGAACAAGACAAAATATCGGAATGTTTAATTATCTGTATGGTAGACTCCATGTTTGTTTGGATCAATACTCCACAGCATACCTTCGACTCTAGCAATGAAGAGAACTCATAGAAAGCAGTATAGACATCTGACATTGATTTTGTCTCATCAATTACTCGTGCAGTGAGCCCTGAGAGAGGGGGGGGGGGGGATGTTAAGTTCCCACTCAGGTGAGAAAGTTGATCAATAAAATTAAAGCCACCTAGCAAAAAGAGTATAATAAGATAAACAAACTATATTTTGCCCCTTCTGCTAGGCTGATTGGGAATCTGAGGCTGTTCTACTCAAATATGGACCCGTTTTCCCAAGAACAAGCATGAAACCACCCCTAAAGGTGCACATCTTTCTCAACAAAATCCAGAAAAATTGCATAAGATGCCTTTCTTCATCTTAACGAAAACTCAAGTGAGTAAGCATGCTAGTAATTTAACTACTGTATCATAATTCACAAAGTGGATCTTATGATATACTAATTTTATGAATAAAGAAATTAATACCAAGTGACCAACTAAACCAAAAGATGGCAAATTGTATTTTTGATGACAAGGAACACCGAAGCACTCCATGATGTAATTTGCTGCATCATTGATTAATTCCTAACTGCATAGCAGTAAGCATAAAAAAGCATTTATTCCAAATGTGATGCACAAATGTAGAGCAATACATAACCTGTACGTATTAAATTCCTTAAGCATAGTGTGACAAGGTGATCATGGAGAACAAACGAATATTTTCTGTGAGGTAAAAGGCAGGCTACTACAACTTGAAGCAACTTAACAATAATCTGTCTTCATGAAATGTCTTACCGCGCCTCATCTTAACAACTCCTCTAAAGACATCCACATTATTGTAGCAAAGAGCACAGGTTCCAATTGCCATTATCTGGAAAGAGGAAACAGCTAATAAATATACTGTAAAGGAAGTTGTTTCAAGAATAGATTGAACATCAATACTTGGACAAAAAAGGCAAGTCAAATCATAGCCTCCACCAGTGTATAACTAGGAATGTTATCCAGCTTTCCCAACAAATGAGATGTTGAGGATGATATAGAAACTGGAGCGAATATCAAATATCTTTGCCTCAACATTTAGCAGGTCACTCAGCCATGAAACATGATCAAAGAAAATAGCCTCCTCAAATAGCTAGCTCTTTATCACATAAGTTCTCTTTATTTGCTAAAAAAGACTACGAGCAGCAACTACTTTAAATAGCTAGGGCACAAAGGTTTTGAGTATCTCTAGGAAAAAGAAAGTATGACAGTTCTGAAAGATCATTGTGTGCACTGGAAATAGATAAATCCTAAAATTACGTCCTCACACCCTCAGGTAAAATTTATCGTTACTAATTGCCACAAGATGTAATAATATGTCAGTTCACTAATATGGCATAGTTACCTTGAATCCTTGATACCTTCCAACTCCGATTAAGTCCAATAACCAAACAAAGGAAGGTTCAGTTGCCATAAATCCTAACTAGTAGCTAGTACCAGAAATCCAATCTAGTTCTTTTTGGGGTGACAAAATAGGGCTGCTTTATGGATCTCAAATTAACACCCCCTTTGTTGCCTGAGCTATTCCGAGCTATGAGCTAGTTCCACTGATACCACCAGAGTTTTGCATTATTTCCACCATATACACTATTGAGAAAGGGGGTTGAGGTGAAGAGATTGCTAAATGGCAGTGTTCCATCTGGTATTGGTTTTAAATCGTAAGGCCACTTTACATTATGTCCTAAATAAACAGTAAAAAACTAAAATGCAATTTTAAATTGTAAGGCTGTTATATGATTAACAAGCTCTGCAATGTACCTGGGGTATTGAGCAAAAACGGAAAATGGCATGATCCTTCAACGCTGACATGTATTGAAGGCATTCTTCAGCATGAATCAGAACATTAGTCACCATATCATTCAAGCACTGCACTGCCTTTTCTGAATTTTCCTCATATTTGAGATCCTGATTTCATATTTTAAAAAATGTGTATTCTTATTAAGGGGAAAATAGTACAAGCTACTTTGACTAAACTCATGTATGGAAAGAGGATAATGAATTGATCGGATGATTGTAGACTTTCCAACATAGGTAAATGGATTGGATTTGATTATTGTCAATTCAATTCAATATTTGAATTACTATCTACTACCAAGCACCAGCGATCATGGTCTCCTAAAAGGGTTGGCCTGTTTGGAAAGCAGGAATTTCACAGGAATATTGCATGAATTTTACAGGAAAAAGTATAAATTCTATACGATTCCTGTAAAATTCCTTCAACCTCGCAAGATAGAAAATCCCTGAATGTGTGACCATTTAGTAATTTGGAATATACAGCACCTGAAGCTACTCAGGAGGAAAAATAAAGTAAATGGATTGGTATACCTCAAGTTTATCAGCATATTTACTCCATATTTCACGAGGCCAGAACATACGGCACTTTGGTACCTCATTTATGTCCTCCAAATAATCCCTAATTATATTGGTTTTCTGCAATTGAAGTCCAAATACTAGTTAGCAAGATGAACAGTAAAAAATCTCATTTCATTCTGAGAGTAAAAGATAGCTGATTAAATAACACATATGAACATACCTGCAGAAACAAACCCATTGAATTCGAAAGTTGATCTGAAGCCAGATCTTCCGTGCCAGCAGCATGAAAGAGCCGGGAAAGTCCATAGCCTACTAGCCCTGCTACATAGTGACAGTACTCATCATAGTCATCAACAGTTTCAACCTACATAAAGGAAGTTGTTTTACATTAGGGCAAAACAATACTAAATCAGTATTTGATTAATAGATATACACAAATTCCAGGTCTAAAACCAGTACATGCTTCCTTTTTATTTTTGAAAGCTATCACTACTAATGATTCTTGCAAATAAAATAATCCTTTACTCCCCAATTTTTAATTAGCTGCAATTAAAACATGTAGAAGCACTTTTATGCACAGATGACCATACCCTGTGCAAATACAATAGCAAATAGTTTTTACTTATAAAGTCCGGATCCAGATAATCATGTGCCAAGTTCGCCGATGAAAACAAGTTACCATGGCAAAAGTTTGATTGTACCACAATACAGCAGACATTTCATGGCAGAGTGTGCGTCACTATTGGTGTGACAGCCACATTTTTGTAAGCCACAAGGCCCACAACCATCTTTATTATGGAGAAATGACCAAATAACTACACGTTGCTATGGCAGCCAGAAACTGGAGTTGCAAACCAAATAATAACCAGAGAAGTGTGTCACAACTGCATGACCATGCCTTTTAGCTTAACCTGTGGTCATCAAGTGAATGCCAGTACAACATTTGTATTTATGTTCTTTTAAGTGCGCTACAGTCTACTCACTAGATATGAGGCATATTCTCATTCTTTTCAATCATAAAATTCACAGTGGCTCCCCTAACAAGCATCGAGTTTATAAAATGCTACAGAAATGCAGCATACAGCCATAGACCATACGCCATACCAACATTTCTATTAAGATATGGAACATAGAGTACCCTCTGTTGTTAACCAAAAAAAAGGAGAGAATGCTGTCATAAAGATTGTATTTTTCACACAAAATGATTATATAATCTCTTTATATTAGTTCTGTGACTAGGCTTAGATACTTTGATGTATATATTAACAGACCTCCTTGCATATAAATTTTGCCATTCCTGTTCCCATTCGCCTAGTGATTTCTTCAATTGCCTTCTGATAACTGAAAAACAGAAGACAAATATTTTCCACAGGGTTCAAATGAACAAAATTGCACTTCATTAACAAACTATCACCAACCACCAACAACAAAGCCTTTGGTCCTAAACAAGTTGAGGTAGGCTACGAATGAAACCTCCTCAAGCTCAAAGAGACAAGAGCCTTGCAAATAAATAATAATAATAATAATAAAAAACTACAAGGCTAAAACCCTAAGCCATACATCCTGCCATCTGAGCCGAGAGCCTAAAACACAGCATCTAAACCTTCTTATGGTTCCGGTATATGAATCGCTAACTTAATTAACAAACTATATCTGAGAATAAAAAACTAATGGGGAGAAAGAAGGCTTCAATTGAATTAAAAAAACTAATGAGGGAAAGAAGGCTTCAATTGCGGCATATGCAGTGCTATGGCGCTTTTAACTAGCCTGGTTCTAAAAATGGATGGTGGATGTGTAGCATTGGCCTCTTGCTATTGGGCGATACATCAATGTCCAATGTGTTTAAATGCATCCAATAACATGACCACCCAAAGCAAAATACAATTTCACATTTATAAACTATTGAATGCGCTGTCTCAATTTTTCAAATAGCAGCATGCCCATTGCACAAAGAACATGAAGATAACGAAACATAATTGAGTGTCTATCATTTCTAAGACTTAGTAGAATGGAAGAAATATTCAACACAAAACAAGCAAAAGCCGCCATAGTTCTAATGCTTAGGCTTTCTGAACAAAATAAAGAAAACCCTGCAAACGCACAAGTATTGTCCTATTTTCAATTTTGTAGAGTCCCTTGTTGTTTTGTAGGTTCACTTGTGACAACATCACAAAAGTAATTTAGGAAACTGCATACTTGCTTGTTGAAGGACAAACATTCTCCTCATACAAGTTCTCATCTCGTGTAACTATGAGCATTTTATTTCATCCTTACAACCTGACCGTGACATGATGATATCATAGTCAGGTACAAAACACCAATCTATATGAAGCCTCGCGTCGTCAAAATATAAAGTACTAACTAAAAAAGGTCAGAAAAAGGCGACTAGTCAGAAGAGAAATTACCCTTGACCGAGCTCCAAGAAAGCCGTGGAGACGTAGCGAAACTTATCCATCAGCACTTTGTAGTCCTTTGTACCACCTGAAAAAAAGGCCAAACCATGCCAATCAGCATCAGATTAACAAAACAACAAGGTATGTAGCACAAGAACCGCTTATTCTCAGGAGAGATCCCGTACATGAATAGTGCCATTCGGGGTTGTAGACATGCCGGTAGAATTCCTGAAGGATGGGCACCTTCACCTCGGTAGGGATGCTAGTATCGTCCTCTGCACTTCCATTGATCACGGCAAGCGAGGAGGAAAGCATCAATAAACTTGACAAACAACAGCACAAAACCACACTTTGCAACCACGAGAAGTTAAAACCATTCCAAAAGCATCCTAATTGGCTAATTCTACCAAAACGCGGTACAACCATTTTCATACGCAAAGAGCAGCACGAGAGCACTAACCAACAGTGTCCAGGGCTCGGAGCACGAGGTAGAAGATGCACACCTGCATAACCGCAACAACAGCCACCTTATTAGAAACTTGTCAACAAATCCTGTGCGATCGGCACCAGATCCCGACGTTGCGCCGCTCTAAGCAGCTTGGAATCCGAGCACCAGAAAGGAATTTCGAGAGGGAGGTGTCAGACGGGAAGAGCAGGAGGGCGGCGTTGGCGCTTACGGCATTGCGGAGGTCGGGGCCGAGCTGCTGGATGACGAGCGCGAAGCTCCGGGAGACCTTCTGGAGCATGGAGTATGCGAAGGCCCAGTGCTCCTCCGGCGGGATCTGGCGCTTGATCTGCCCCGCCGCCACCCGCAGCTTCACCAGCGCCACCACCTCCTCCGGCCGCGACAGCGCGCCCATCGCCACCACCGCTCCGATCCAACCCAGTCCAGTCGCCCCCTTGATCCCTTCTCTTCTCCTCACAAATCGCGATCGATCTATCGATCAAGTACCAGCCGGATCTTATCAATGGGGGATATGATGCGGATGCGCTGTTTGTTTATGTGGGTGTCGCCGTCCGCCGCGTCGTCTCCTTCCTGCCCCCTATTTGATTTGATCTGTTCGGCTCGGTGTCCGCTGGTGTTGCCTCTGGTGACCTCGCCCTCGGCGTGGCGTGAGGTGGCTAATCAATGACGTGTGGGGCCAGGTATGTGGGTCCCGCCTGTGGGCGTCATGCGTCAGCCGGTGTGGGCTGGCTAGGACGTGGATCTCGGCAGGGAGGAGGAGGAGCTCGTGACGCCCACGTGGGAGTGGGACGAGAACAGTGGGCCCACGGGGAGGGATCCGCTGGACGCTGGAGCCGGCATCGCATCAGATTTGTCGTTCCATCACCGGCAGCATGACACCGCCTACGTGCACAATAAACGTGAGAATTTTTTAGTTTCTTCCGAAACCATGCTTTTTTTTATATATATGAATTTGGTACGATATTCATGTCTTTCAAAAAGAGCATGCGCGCACAAGAAATCGAACGGGACTCCCAACTACTAACCATCTATGATCTAACTCCACATGCAACCTTTTAATCGATCTCCCAGGGAAACTAACAAGTTTGGGCCATGTCCCACGCCGGTATACTCATCTCCACACCATGGGCCAAGAGGAACCCAAATCGGCCCTAATAAAACATCGGGTTTGCTAATTCACATGCGACCGGAAAATTTCAAAAATCACGATCGATTTCCTTACCGTTGGATCTTGCGCCGCGATTCGTACGGGTCAACCTTCTCTGACGACAGCGGACGGTGGCGACGGCGGATTAGGGCGCAGGTTCACCCGTTTAGGGTTTGTATTCACCAGTGCTCCCTGGGCTTAGAGGGAGGCCGGAGTGGTGGAAGCACGGCGGTGGGCGACGGCGGGCCACGGAGGTTGGCGGGGCGAAAGAACCAGGGTGGTTAGGAGGTACTGGGAGGCGATGGCGAATCCGACATCAGCAGCCGCTGGAGACAAGGAAGAAGGCGGCACAGGGTAATCACAACGGAGAGGTGGAAGAAAGCAGCGGTGGTATCGTGGATTTGGAGGAGGGGCGAAGGAGGAGGAGGAGGCGGACGGCGAGAGAGAAGCTTGCCGGCAACAAGAGGCGGCGTCGTAGGGGTGGCGATGGGCGTGGGGGTGGAGGCGGCAGCTGAGTGGGTTAATGTTAGAGGGGTAGGGATTATTTAGATGAGAGAGGGATAGAATGTGAGCTATAAGATTTTGATTCAACGGTGGGAAAAAGTAACTGTGATTTGATGAATTTTCAGACACAGTGAAATGTGAAATAGATGCCCCATAAAACATTTGGGCCTGTGACCTGCGGGTAGTCCCATACACCACCCTTTCGTTTCTACTTATAGGCCGCACTTCCGCATGCCAAATAGCTTAGGCCGTCCAAATTCCTCCATTCGCGCGCGTTATCTGCTCTGCTGCGCCAGGTAGGACTAGGAACGGCCGTTCTGGCGAATGGAGGGAGCTTCCCAAAGAAATCAGTGTCTTGTCTGACTGAATCGAGCCAAACATGATTAAGTAGGTCACCAAACATATTTTCGATAGGAAGGTTAACAAGCATTTTCATCCCATAAAGCATGTTTAGTATGTCAATGTGGGAGCGACTACCTCCTCCCGCCGTCGGATCTTCCTAAACATATTAAATTTTAGTGAAAGGTACTCAATAATGATACGGGACTTACTGAGTCTAAACTACTAAAAGAACGACCCTACGTTGAAAAATGTTTCATTCACAGTAAAAAGAGAGAAAAAAATGTTTCAAGTGTAATACTAGTTAAAGTTTGTCCAAATGATTGAAAAGTCAAATGAGATTGCTAATCATCGTTGAAATTTAGTATTTCTTTTTTTTTTTTTTGGAAAAACACCCAGTACAACATATAGATGCCCACACACACGTACACACTCACACACACGACGTCTACAGAAGACTAGACGAGCAGAGCTTGACGAAGAAATAACGAAGTCGCCAAGTCTGCAAAAAGTTCTCAATTTTGGAGAAGCCTGCAGAAGGTCAAACATTTGTTTTACAGAGGGGTGTGTTTCCAGATTGGGAATGGACAGATGACCTCTTTTTGGACATACGTGTGGATGGCGGGTTGCCCTTTGAAAATTACGTTCGATAAACTTTATCGAATTTGTCAGTCCCCAGAAATCAGGGTGGCTGAGTGTTGGGCTGAGCAGTTGTGGAAGTTGCCTTTTATCAGAACTTTCGGGGAGGAAGAGAAGATTCAGTGGAACCTTTTGAAAGAAGCTCTGTTCATCACTCATCTCAATGGAGACAGGGACACAATTTCTTGGTGTTTTGAGAAAACTGGTTTGAATTCTGTCAAATCTTTATATAAGCAATTAGTTTTCGGGGGTTTCACTTGCACTAAGTTTCAACGCTTATGGAAAAGTAAAATTCTCCTAAAAGTAAATATATTTCTGTGGCAATGTTACCTCAATAAAGCTCCTTCTGCTGATCAATTGAAAAAGAGGGGGGGTGGAAAGGAGAGGTTTTATGTGTTCTTTGTGGTCAAAGTGAATCCATTAATCATATTTTGTTCTCCTGCGTGATTGCTAAGTTTGCTTGGATTTGCGTGAAAGAAGCGAATAACTGGCATAGAATTCCGCCTCTCTTGATGATTTTCGCTTTAATCGGCTAGAAGGGAAGGGGCTAACCTTTATAATGCTACTTTGTTTAGTTTTGCACTTTAAATGGAATCTCTGGAAAATTAGAAACAAAGATGGCAATTGAGAGGAAATTGCCTAGAAATCCTATGGATGTAATTTTCAAATTCATATCTTGTTTGCGTGATTGGTTGGTCCTTACCAAAGAGCCGAGAGGAGATCTTGGACACTTCCGCAAAACTTGAAGACTGGAATTCTTGGCCGGTAGATCTGCTAGTTGATCTATTTTGGTGGTATTAGTCGATTGTTTCTTCTTATCTCAGAGACCTTGTTCTTTGGTCCGTTTGTCTTTTGTTGTTAGTGTTAATGGTCTCCGCGAGGTTGGTGTGTGTTTTGAGTCAGAAGAACTTGGTAATTGGCTTTATATAAAGCAGGTTTAGTCCTTTTCTAAAAAAAAAAAAGAAATAACGAAGTCACCACAGACGCCTCGCTTGCGACGGGCATGTCGCCTCCCACTGATAGAAAATCCTCTTAAATGAAACACGTATGGCCAAACCTGGGGTTTGAACCCTGGTCGCTTGGGGGTACAATCACCTCTACTAGCCACCCAAGCAAGACTTAACAGTTTGAAGTTAATTTTCAGTAGTATATCCTTGGAGAAATTAATTTCGCAATCTATTATATACTAAAATTCATTGATAGGCCAGCTGCTAAGAAAAAAAGAAGATAAATATGATAGAAATTCTAAAAAAAAAATGAAAATATCCGACACTTAAAATGATGGACACTAATTTTAAGGGCTTAGATTCAATAGTTGTCTTAGAGATATATTAATTTGAAAAAAAAATCTAAAAAACATATAGAACCCTTGATTTGGTGGACCCTAATTTTAAATGCTTAGATTCAATAGTTGGTTTAGAGATATATTAATCTGAAAAATTCACTACGTTTAATTCAAAGTTTGAGGTGTAAATTTGCTCGATAGACCAGACCTCTCGATCCTCTCTTTCACACATAAGGAGAGATCTCAAAATAAATTTTGCTAATAAATATGAAATCAAATATTCCAAATTCAAATTTAGATTGCAAAAATATTAAAATATGGAATTACATAAAGTTATACTATCCTACACCAAACTACGCATATGTGCAGGCCAATCAGCTAATTATATAAAAAAGGATTAATTCCTTATTTGCTATTGGAAGTTGGCTGGCTCCCTGAAATGCCATCACGAAATTGCTCTTCTCTCCATTGCCACTCGATCTCAAGTTCTATCCCCTTTTTTATGATCTCGTCAATTGCCCATGACTTGGCCGTGAACTGGTACGTGGAAAGACGAGTTTGCCCCTACGTGCGTGTGTTCCCAACTTCCCATCTACCTTGAATGCAGAGTGGGGAATGCTGGCGCCATTTGGCCCGCCAAAAAAAAATCGTCTTGAATAAGTAGGGCTCGGGACCAATCCATCCTCTTCCATAGCTCTTTCTCATCTCAATTCATCTCACCTCACCTCACCTCATCTCCTCTCCTCCTGTTGAGTGAAGGCCATGTCTAAGGTGTCGGGCTCAGTAAATCGTAAGACCCTAGCGCTTGCCACTGCCAAGTGGGTGGATTGCCCTAATTGCCGTGTGGAAGCAAATGTGTTCTACGCTAACACTGAGGAAAATTCTGGTCGGGTGTTTTACAAATATCCTTATTTCTCAGTAAGTGAATTTGAGTTAGATTTCTTGTGATTAGGATGTTTCTCCGCTTGAGTTGCTTCTTTCTTTGTGTGTCGAATACCGCTTTCTACATTCCTATAAGATGGAGGATGTCAATATTTCCAGTGGGCAGACACCATGGATAGAGCAAGGGAGCGCCCTAATAGCAATCCAGGGCAGAGGATGGATCTTGGGCTAGAGCAGAGGATGGAGGCTGTGCTGGAGCAGAGGCTAAACATGCTGGAGTTGAAGATGAAGTGCATTATGGACCATATCAATTGACTTGAGAATATTGTGTGTGTGTGTGTGTATCATTGTTGTAATTTATGACATATTTGTGAAGTATTTAGTTTCTTGTAGGTGTATGGAAAAGAGACTATCTCAATCATGATGCCTAAGAAAAATGTATCTCAATCGTGATGCTTAAGAAAGATGTGTCTCGACCATGATGCTTAACAAACTTGATTTAGTCCACATTACAAGTTCATTTCAGTTTGCATGACAAGTAACACCCAAAACCATGTGACAAGTTTATTTTTGCGTGACAAGTAACACCCAAGACCACATGACATTACAGAGCACATGCCAAGTTCATTTCAGTTTGCATGACCACATCACAAACCAACATAACATAGTAAGAAGATGACCACATCACAAACCAACATAATATAGTCCAAATGACAAGTTCAGTACAGTCCACACGACAAGTTAATTACAGTTCACATGACAAGTTCATCATTACAATCCACATAACAAGTTATTTACAGACCACATAAGATGGAATTAATCAAGAAGTCTATGTTTTGCTTCTAGTCCCCATTGCTGGATTGTCAGGTGCAACCTTGTTGGAGTTGTTGTTGGCCTTATGTTTTCCTTTGCGTTTGTCACTTGCAAGTGGTGGTGTCTGTTCCCCTAGAGTTGATAGTGAAATTACCATTGATATAACATCGGATTGGTTTGATCTAGTCATAGACTTGGACTTCACTGACCTGCCAGAACTTGAGCTATTGGATCTGTTCTTACTAGAGGATTTAGTGTGTTGGCAATATGCAAATCACAAACCAACATTACATAGTAACAAGAAAACAACAAATTTTAAAATATTAAAAACAATTGAGAAAATACTGACCTTGGTGGATATGTCATGGTGGGAGCTGAATAGGCAGGTGTTGCAGGCTCTATGCTTGCTGTGCTTGTGACAATTTCATTTGATGCTTTATTTGCTCTTGGTTTCTTCACTGGTTTTAGCCTACATCTACAAATTAGTTGGAAAAATTATCAGCAAGTTGAGCTAATAGCATACATAAGTAGCACCATTGCCCTCCTCTATGTCACTATCATATGTGTACATACCCTCTTCATTTACACCAACATGTTCATTAGCTGGTAATGGGTTAGCTAATTTTGCACCATTATGAGAATCAGGGTTTGCATTGTGTGCTACTGCCGGGTTAGCTAAGACCTGCGAGACATAGGATTGGAAGGGCAATAGTGCATGGTACATCATCAGTGCAAAGAGTGCCATCCGCCTCACTTTGTAAATGCATTTAATAGTACCAAAGAAACTATCATTTGGATCACAGATTCGATAGACACGTCAATGGTTTTGACGAGGATTAATATATATTATTCTTTATATATATATACACCAGGGTACCCATTATGTAACCTCTGGAATCTCTACGACCATTATATATATATATATAAAAGACTATACGTCTTCATGGTCGTAACTCCTGAGGTGCACGACCTTACTGGTCGTAGAGATTCCAGAGGTTACATAATGGGTACCCTGGTCGGACGAAGGCCTAAGCCAAGCTCCCGATCAGGAGAATTGCTCGTAAAAGGTATGAACTGATTCCAAGAATATTCTCCACCGTATGATGAATGGAACACGTGCATATTCCATACCATACGATGTATCTTATGCAAACACAGCAACAAATAACCTCCATGCGGTTATATGTCTCATATACATGTAACCGTCGAACAGTTGGTTGTTTATCAACCATCGCTTGGCTCCACCAGACGTATCGTTTCACATCGCGCCTTCTCTAGAAGTAATCGCCGCCTCTTCAAGGGTTATTTAAAGATGGAACCTGGACGAATCAAGGGAGAGAAGAAAAAGGGATAGAAGACAAGACATAGTCATCAGACTAGAACACAAGTCATAGTTTCGTGTGATAGGTCTGAGATTGTAAGGGGATAAGCAGTATTTTTAGAGGATACCTTATAAAACTCAGTTCATATAAATAAAGAGCAGCCCCATTATTTCCTGAGATTTCCCACGTCACTTTCTCCTTTCTATTTTCGTAAGATCGACGTCTTGATCGTCGACAGGTTTGGCTAACAATAAACTTGTCAAACATTAACTCCAAGTCTTAGTTTTAATTCACTAGGATTAAATTTTTGGTCACGACATCAAAGTAGTGTATTTGTATAGTTTGGTTTCACCCCCATGGATATTTGTCCCCAAGTTCATCAACTAATTTATTGAAGTCGACTGTGAATGAGTCCACTGCTTTGTTGAAGCTAAAGAAACTGAACTTCTCCCTAGTCTTTTTCCCATGTGTAGCATATATGATTTTCAGCAGATATGCTATTCGGGGGTCCATCATGTGGACCAACACAGTAATAACTGGATCTACACTTTAAACGCAATGTTACGACAAAACTCAAAAAAGAGAGAGAAATCCAACCACAAATAAGGCACATTCAAATGTTTTAGTGCACATACCCGTAGGAACCCAAGATTTCTTAGGGGATTGCACCGGTTCCGCCATTGCCTTCTTCTCCCTTCCTGGCCTTCTCCCTCCAGCCTTCACATCTGACTCCTCGTGCTCCTCTTTGCTGCTCAAGCCATGATATTATGCTCCTAGGGCTCCATTTGGGTGGCCTCAAGCTTCGGATCGAGTGGGATTTGGGGCCGACGCCGATTCTAGGGTTTTGCACGAGGAAGAGATAGGACCTTGAGAATGAGAATGGGTTTTCCGTGGCGAATAGCTCGATTATGGCCAGCTGCTCCTTTGATGACTTGGCGTGTGGGCCTGCACGACAACAACTTGTATGGGTAAGATGATAATTTAGGGAAAAAACTTACGGGTTTGCACGTTCGCGCAGCGTTGCCCAAACGACAACTGATGGCAAAAGGGGGATAGAACTTGAGATCAAGCGACAATGGGGGGAAGAGCAATTTCGCGATGGTATTTTAGGGAGCCGACCAACTTCCAATAGCAAATAAGGAATTAATCCTGTAAAAAAAACACTCATGTCTATGTGTCCCTAACTATTTAGTAACTGTAACATATTGATCTATTGAGAGAAAATCTTCCAACATTTGTGCCAAGAGTGATTTGTAAGCAACCATCGGACCAACTCATCGTAGCGTAAGAAATCTTCGCCTCACTACGTCGCCAAAACACCGTGCTATATATCGTACTAGTATGGGAGGTTGCACACCCCTAACCTCAGTGTCATGGACGCATGCATGCATTATTGCATGCCTTCCTCTTTTTTCCTCATGTCGGCAGGCAACGACAAGACCTGGTTGAGGCTCGAGCTGGTTAGCGGTTGTAACATAGTGTGGCTTCTTTGAAACGGTATTCCCAGTAGTCGCACGATGAAAATGAGCCACCGAACGATCGAGCGAGGCGCGCGATGTGACACGTCGACGTCGCCACTCGCCGATGGTGGGGGTGTGGGGTCGGAACTATTCAAGGCTTCAGTCGTTCAACACGAGCTGCGGCTGTGGTAGGCGTAGGGACAGGGAGAAGTCGGGCGATGGCGCTTTCCCTCTCCCTCTTGCATGTGCGCGCGATGTTGCTGATGAGTCACCGCGGAACAACTTGTGTCGGTCGCTGCCTGTGCCCGTGCCTCCCACGGAGCACACTATACCCACAGTTTCTGACTCTATAGTAGTGTAGCCTAAAGATTTTCTTCTTTTATTCTCACATTTCTCACCTTTTACGTACTCAATTGACTGCAAAGTGCAGCCGATTGAGGTTGCTTGCTATGTTTCTATTTCTTTTTTTAGCGATCATGTTATGTTTCTGTTTCTTTGAGGACATACGTTGATACATCCAAATGTTCATTTCGATGACTTAAAAAACTGGATTTGTCGACATCGGTCAGCCGTCTACATAAGTGGTTGAAGAGTACAGAGTTCGTTTTAATGCTAGATCCATACACCCATAATCTTTTGGCTATTTAAGACTGTAGAGTAGCTTGAATTCAGTATAAAAGCACGAAGCTTAGCAACTATTGTTTCGAGAGAGCAGAGAGAGAGAGAGAGAGAGAGAGAGAGAGAGCGCTTCGTTGTGCATCCTTTTCCCCTTTTCAATGTCAAATTATAGAAAGGACGGGGATTAGGAGGCGTCAGCTTGGTGGGTGAATAGATGAGAACGAGACAATTAGTACAATCCGGTGTAATAAATAAATATCATAAGTGCAATAATTAGTTCTTAATATTGCAAGAAATATTTGCTCGGATGCAACAAACATGAAATCAACAAATAAATATGTGCAACAAATTTGAATTATTAGGGCAACAAATACAATAACCTATTGCAACAACATTGTTTCAACAAAAAAATCATTGAAACATCTACAACAATTGATGTCTAGTGATGCAACATTTGAAAAACACTACTACAACAACTCGATTTACTCGTGTCAACATTTGAGATGACCATAGAGAAGGGAGTTTTGGCTTATTTGACACCGCGGCAATAACAAATCTAGCCCCCCCTCCAAAAATCAAAGCCAAAAATAGCATCACAGAATCGCCGGGAGACAACACGTGCACTCGTCTGCACGCGGGGCGCACGGAGCTCGCTCCTCCGCGCACAGAGCGCACGATTTTTGTTCGGCCGCGGGTTGAATTACGGTGAATAGTGATATTTGATACTATTTGTAAATACTATTTATAGCACTATTTAACATTATTTCTTCTTTTTTTAAATCAGTCGAGAGCACTTTTTTCTTTGAATTTTTTCTTCTTATTTTTTTACCACGCACTCGCAGCTTTAAACTTAGGTATCAACTGTTGCCATCGCCACCCCTCGCCACCCTTAGTGGCTCGGTGAGTCAATGGATAGTGGTGGCCTGGTGCCCTTGTTGCTAGGGTTAGGTTGCCACCTACTTGCTCGTGTTGTCGTCGCAGTCTCGCTCTCGCACATTCGCACACGAGTCAAAGGCTATGGTTATAATATTATATGATCTGCATGCAATTATTTTCCTCAGTTGGTTCATAGACAAGCTTATCTAGCCAATGGTAAATTACATTATTAAAGAATGTCATCCACATTAAATCGACAAATTAACAAAGAATGTCCTATTTGATCGGGATACATGTGATAACACCCTTCGGTTGTGCTGCGCCTGCGCTGTGATTTTATGTAAAAAAAATGTGGGTTTTTTAATATGTGAAATACATTTTTGAAATAAAATAACATGATGCTCGGATGATTTTTCAAAAAGGGAGAAATAGTGTTGTAAATAGTGTTTGTAAATGGTATGAAATAGTGTTCAAATATCACTATTCACCGTAATTTACCCAGGCTGAGTGAAAACCGTGCGCTCCGCACACTGACAAGTAGCTCCGTGCATCCCACGTGTGGACGAAGGTACATGTCGCCTCTCAGCAGGTCGGTGGTGCCATTTTTAGCTTTAATTTTTGGAGAGGACTAGATTCGCTATTGTCACGCCAAACAATGCCAAACAAGCCTTAAACTCTAGAGGAGAGAGATGAGGCTGGCCCCCACCACAAACCGATCCATTGGCTGGAGCTTGCTGGAGCAAGGCATGCGGCAACCCCACATTGTTGTACTAGAGATTGATCGGTGCGCCTTGGCTGAAGCTCACTACAGCGCTATGCGGTGCACGCAAGAAAGATAGAGGGGTGTAGAAGATGCAAACTCGTGGTCGAATAAGACGATGAGGTGGTTGAGGAAAGTGGAGCGAGTAAAGTGAAGTGGTTGGAGACGGTCAAAAGCAAGTCATGCGTGTTTTTGAAGCAATGGTCCTAAGTGGGAAGAATTACGCGGATCTGGTGGTTGACATGACGGGTATATTGGTTTCAAGTTAAAAAAAATCGATCACGTAATCATGTACCTCGTCATGCATGTTTTTGAAGCAATGGTCGTAAGTGGGAACAATTACGTACGCGCATTAGGTGGTTGACATGACAGATATATTGGTTTCAAGTAAAAAAGAACGACCTAGCAAAAAAATGGGGTTAAAAAACCGGGAGCAACTAGCAATTGACATACGATGTGGAACTTCTCATCGTACGCTCTGATGTAATATCCATAGACAACGTGTGTAACAATTTTGATCTATGTGTGCAACAAAATGTATAAAAAAACAAATACAATGACAAGAAAAATTTGGAAAAAAAGTATCATATTCTCACCGAAATTGCATGAAACTATCGGTATACAATCTAGCTGCGCTTTTGAAGATTAGTTCAAATATCCCAAATAAATAAATTTCGATGTTATAATATTGCAACATTTGAAAATGATGCAACAATCAAATGGTGAAGGGCTACAACAAAAGGTTTACTCTTGTACAACAAATCAGAAACACCATTACAATAAAAAATACATTTTGCCGTAACATTTGTTGCAACAACATCCAACAATAAAAAACGCTCCAAAACATCATTGCAACAAAAAATACCTCTTACTGCAACATTTGATGTAATAATATTGCAACAATAAAAAACACTTTATGCAACATTTTGAACCAACTATTGCAACAAATTGAGCAAACATCTACAATAAATAGTACCTGAATGGCGACGAGTAGCAATAACACTTCATCGAAGGTGTTGTTGCGGCATCGACGAGGAGCCCGCAAGCATCCTTGGTGCACCCGGGCACCGCGCAGCGCACCTAGGGGGCTGCAGCGCCTCCGCCAAGGAGCTCACAGTGACGAACTCGACTGGCCACGACAGCTCTCACGTAGTTTGTGCTACAGTGCCTACAAAGCTTTTGTTACGAGCAGGTCGACGACCGGTGTTAGTGGAGCTAACAGGGGCCAAGCGTGGCGGAGCTCGAGACTATGCCGCTTTTGGCCAGTGCGCCCGTAATTCCTAACCAGTTCGCAACTCAATTTCCACTTTTGGCCTCGCACCGCTGTCGCGATCGCGATCGCAGCCTTCTCACTTGTTGTGTCCTCGCATCGCAGCACCAAGGTGCTACGCCCCGATTTAAAGCAGAGCAGGTGCCGCTGCCCACACAAAGAATCTCTTCTCTCCTCTTTGCACGCGAATCCAAGGGGAGAGAGAAAATACATTTAAAAATATTTCTTGGAGAAATTTTTAAATATAGAAACTGATCTCCAAAAATTATGAAATTTTTTATAGAGACTCCCAGCATAGTTTAATTTCTTGTCTAAATGTTTCAGAATTTTATGAGTTACGATTATTTCTGTAAAATTCCTACAAATAGTATACTTAAATGAATTTTACAGAAAACATTGTAACTCATAAAATTCTAAAAAAATTACACAAGCAATTAAACTGTGCTGGGAGTCTCCACAAAAAAATTCATAATTTTTGGAGCTCATTTTATATATTTAAAAAGTCCTCCAAAAACATTCTTAAATGTATTTTCTCTCTCCTCTTGGATTTGCGTGCGCCGGGGGAGGAGGGGAGATGCTGCTGTGTGGGACGGCAGCACCTTGCTGCTGCTGTCAAGGGAGTGCAGCACCTTGGTGCTGTGGTGCAGAGGCGCAAGAGTGAGAAGTCGCGTCGTGATCCAAAGACGCGCCAAAGAAAACCAAAAGTGAAAATTCGGAGCTAACAAAGCTAATTTTAGAATTACGAAGCACTATAAGACCAAAAGCGGCGAGAACTCGGAGCTCGAGGTGGCCGCACCCCGGTTACCGCAGAATGCGCGTGGAGGTCGATGGCAGAGGCATCTTGGCCATGGGTCACTATCGTGATGGATCGTTGGAGAGAGAAAGCAAAAAGAGTGAGAGCGAGAGAGGACGTAGTAGGACTGAGAACTCATTATTGGGAGGAACGAGTGGCTGTGGTGTTAGGCGATTTAGATAAGGCGTACGTACGATTCTTTCTCTCGCATCGGCTGTCGGCCGTATTTCCGTGAAAAAACGGGCAGGAGAAGCGAGTTGCGGCTTTGCAGAATAAAATACGCACGCAACGATCGTTACGTCAAGAACCTGCACGGCTGCCTGCACGTACGTTCGTGCCTCGACTTGTACATGTACTAGGCTTGAGGCTTCAATTTTACCTTACACTCGCCCATCTCTCCGTTGCTGATCGATCCGATCACAGTCATGGAAGCCGCCGCCGGCAGCCTCGACGTGGTGATGTTCCCGTGGCTGGCGTTCGGGCACATGCTCCCGTTCCTCGAGCTGTCCAAGCGCCTGGCGGCGAGGGGCCACGCCGTCACCTTCGTCTCCACACCGAGAAACCTCGCCAGGCTCCCGCCGGTGCCGGCGCACCTGTCGTCGCGCGTCAGCTTCGTGTCGCTGCCGCTGCCGAGTGTGGATGGGCTGCCGGAGGGCGCGGAGTCCACGGCCGACGTGCCGCCCGAAAAGATCGAGCTCGTCAAGAAGGCCCTCGACGGCCTCGCCGCCCCGTTCGCAGCCTTTCTTGCGGAGGCTGTCGCTGGCGGGAGGAAGCCGGATTGGATCATCCACGACTTCTGCCACCACTGGCTCCCGCCCATCGCCGGCGAGCACAAGGTACGTAATGCACGCTGGCTTTTCCTTTTCCTTTTTACCGCTATTCGCGTCGCGCTACTTTACCAACGCCAAGCGCATACGTGTGCAGGTGCCATGCGCGGCATTCCTGATCATCCAGGCCGCCGCAGTCGCCTTTATGGGGCCACGGTGGGCGAACACCGCGCACCCGCGCACGGCGGTGGAGGACTTCACCATCCCACCCAAGTGGATCCCCTTCCCTTCCACCATAGCCTACCGCCGCCACGAGGCCGAGTGGATCGCCGGCTCCTTCCAGCCCGACGCGTCAGGCGTGTCCGGCATGGACCGCGTGTGGCAGATCTTCGAGGGCTGCCGCCTTGCCATCTATCGCAGCTGCGACGAGGTCGAGCCCGGATATTCGCCCTCCTCACCGATCTATTCCGGAAGCCCGCCATCCCCGTCGGCATCCTGTTACCGCCCGACATCGCCGACAACGGCCGTGATGAAGATGAGAGCAACTCAGGCGTCGTCCGTTCCGAGGTCCTGCGATGGCTCGACGACCAGCCTCCCAAGTCTGTCATCTATGTTGCGCTGGGGAGCGAGGCGCCGCTAACGGTACAGAACCTGCATGAGCTCGCGCTCGGGCTGGAGCTCGCCGGGGTGCACTTCCTTTGGGCACTCCGGAAGCCCGCCGGCTTGTTCAGCTCCGACGCCGGCTTGGACGAACTGTTACCGGCCGAGTTCAAGGAGCGGACACGGGGGCATGGTGTCGTGTGGACGGGGTGGGTGCCGCAGGTGAAGGTGCTCGCGCACGGCGCGGTGGGCGCGTTCCTGACACACTGTGGGTGGGGCTCCACCATCGAGAGCTTCATGTTCGCTCACCCGCTGGTGATGCTGCCGTTCATCGTCGACCAGGGCCTCATCGCGCGGGCGATGGCGGAGAGGGAGATCGGTGTGGAGGTGGCGAGGAACGAGAGCGACGGCTCATTCCACCGAGATGACGTCGCGACGGCGGTGCGGCGCGTCATGGTGGAGGACAAGGGCAAGGAGTTTGCAAGCAACGCCAAGAAACTAAAGGAAGTTCTCGGGGGTCAACGACAGCAGGAGCAGTACATCGACGAGCTGGTGGAGTGCCTGAGACGCTACAAAGACGGCATCTGTTAGTGTGAAGTTCTGTCAAGTTAATTGAGTGCGATCAGATTGCCAACAATTAATGGAGATGTGGAGGAGCAAGAACGTTCCTGCTACACGAAGATACCGATGTAAGATCAGGCACTTGCAAATACCTAGTTGGATCCCTTCTCTTATCTTATTGTAATTAATAAAATAAGAGGTTTATTCTACGTAGCTGGAGAAATTATCGTACCGTTGATAGGTGACCCCAACCAATTGCTTCTTTAGCTCACGGTATGTTGAATCAATTTTGGTGCCAAAAGTGTATGTCTGCTCACGATCTCCCACCTCCCCATCTTCTAAGTCCTAACTGCAACCTACAGTTTGCACACATGCCTCCTCAAATCCCCTCCCTCCTACATCCCCTGCACAAATGCATCCCCAATGATCCCAATCTCGTTGTCGATGTTGACACCTTGCTCGAGTCACCGTCGTCCTCACTGGTCGTCACGAAGATTTGGTGCTACCGTCCTCGCCTACCGTCGTGCAGATCTGGTGCCACCGACCTCCATGCTTAGGTCCCCGCAATACCTATCGGCGACGCCCGGGGAAAGCGGAGCACGCGAGGGCGAGGGCGACCGAAGGAGCCAAGGGTGAGCGGGGAGGGGGGGGGGGGAGCGGCGGCAGCGCTTGACCAGGCGACGGTAGGAGAATTGGAGTGAGACGCCGCGTGCAACCTCCTACTCAACCCGCTCCGGCTGGGCGTTCCTCTACACGTTAGCCCCGAATGAATCCACGGGCTCAAGGGTACGTGCCCCCTCTCTTCCTCTCTTCATACTGGCTAATTTTGCAAGAGAATTACTCATCTCCTTAAATTGTACAATTGATCTGGGTTAATTTTGATTGATACTGAAAGTGCATGCGCACATCAAAATTGTTCTAGTTTAATTATTCATGCCATATGACCCGTGAGCTTTCAATTGGATTCAATTGTGATGTTCCTAATTGTTGGGATCACTAAAACTGATTAGGAAGTTGATTTGACCATGCAGACACCATGCTGCAAGAGGCGAGCCTCCCTCTCGGTTCCAAAGTCTTCACACTTGTTAAACTCGAGAATGCACAAAGTATTAGCATGAGGTAGTATCCAATTATCATCCAAAGCATAAGAAAACTTATTAAGAAACAAAAGCACCTGCTGGTTTAGAAGTTTGGCTTTTGCCCTAGTCATTGTACCTTTAGGCACATCATGAATAGTATCAGCATTGTCCTGATGCGCACTTGGAGAGTTGGAAGATGTAGTAGTAATAGGGATGTCCTCATCATCACCCCATTCTTCACGCAAAGCCGTTCTCAGCTTTCGATAGACTAAAAATGTGCTAAACAAAGAATACAACATATATGCATGGTATATATACACTTGTCATCCACACTCCTTCTATTTAGCACATTATAATTTCCTGAAAGTGTACTAAATAAAGATAACAACGTATATGTGTGATATATGTATGAATCAATTATTGTGTCATTCTCATTGTTTTGCACAAAATAATTTGCACAGCAGCCGCTATAGGATGTATTTGATATATACATTGTAATACTTTCATTCACATTATTATCCCTTCCATGAGAAAAAGTCGTCCTCGGCTTTTCTAAGTACATGGACAAGATATTAAAGGGACAAATCAGATTAAGTTGTTCCAATACGAGGGAGAAAATTCTTAGCGCCTTCCTTGCTTCAACTGTGTTACTCTGATTATTTGTACATGATTGTTCAGCAAAGGATAAACAAGTAGGCTTAAGAAATCATTTAAAACAACAAGCACTATTACTAAAAACTCATCTCATTGGGTTCATAACATTGCACAAAAGATTATTTATGAAAAACATGTGATTTCAATTCAGCAAGCTTATCACATGTAATGCATATTTGATAAACATAGAACTTGTCATCTACACTATATTCTCCAATCAAATTGAACATATATGTGTAGTCATAAGTACTGACAAGTGATTTTAAACATAAAATTTCAGCAAGGTTCTCAATCATACTAGATAGCTCTTTAGGATCATCAACCCTGATATAGTATAAAGAATCATCAAGAGATATTCTAGTAAGAACTTCCTTACGGTTATTGATCTCCTCAGTTGATGTGGGTGTTGTACGTATCAAATCTTCATGATGAAACCACGGGGCAACAAGCACTCCATCCCCAATCGTGGTTATCTTCTCGTCTTTTACTTCCAACGGTGCCGATTGTTGAACTTTCAACTCCCATTCTTTAATGTCAATCTTCACAATGTGAGAAACAACACTAAAAGTAGAGATTAAATCGTTAATTTCAATAATAACCTCACTTTTACTATCATCTACTTCACTCATTTCTTTTGGAGTATCTCTCAGACTCTCCATTTGAATGCTCTCAACCTTGCATATAGTGAAATTGCACATACTCTCCTCTTCATCAAGAGCACAAATCACAAGTTCTTGCATACCACTAAAGTAATTATGTTTAAGTGCAGCAAGGATCTTAGAATTCAAACCTCCTTTGAAGTATGCCTTCTGTTTAAATATACTAGTAATATCGACACGACGCATTGCACTTTCTAGCTCAAAGTAGTACTCTTGGACAATGCTCGACCCTTGTGTAATGCTCTCCAAATGGTGAAGTAGCTCTTGCTCATAAGAGAATAGTACAAATTCTCTTCTCATGACCATCTTTAAATCTAACCAAGATGTAACGAGTAGTTTCCCAACGAATTGTTGCCACCAACTATAAGCATAGTTTTCAACTTATGTTGTGGGAAGCTTCAAATTTAATCAACTTATCCATTTGTCCTTCCCACTCAAGATACTCCTCTAGATCATTACTTTCATAGAAAGGAAGTTCCACATAGTTGTAATCACAAGGTTAGTAGTGAAAATAGCAAGAAACAAGTGTGTATATATATATATATATATATCTGAAAATATGTTGCTCTCCCTCAACCTCACCCTTTCTTACCATCAAGTTCTTACATACCTGTGTTGAAAAGCGGAATAGCACGCACTTTGGTAGTGTGAAGATAACACAAAGGTGATGGTTAAGCGAGTTCACAGCTTGAGTAATTGTACAAACAACGTATATATGTGGAGCTTAGAGGGTAAAGTGTATATCCTATCAATTTAAAATTCTAGTTATTGTAAAGCTAGGTAGCATCCAAACTAGAATTCAATGCCTAGTTACTGATCCAAAAGATATAAGAGGTGTTTAGGACTGCAACTCATGCACAAGGATGATGTAATTTGATGTAATCAAAGGAATGAGCTAATATGATAATGTAAGTGAATAATAACTAGCACGTATTTCACAAGTTATAGAGAGGCGCTAGCTAATTGCTCAAATTGAAAAATAGGGCACAAGATTGCTCAAATTCAACACTAATGCACAATCTGAAATTTAGAAACTATGGGTGTAATATTGTGCACAGTTTTGGCCGCATTTCTTTTTCTTTTATTTCTGTTTTCACTTCTTTTTATTTGCAATCTTCTTTTCTTTTGTACCATGGCTTTTCACACGGGTTTGCCTTTTTCTTTATTCTTCTACACTTATTTTTTTATACTTATGTGGCCAACAATGTGACAATGAACAACAAAACTTAACCCTAATACTTTGGTTTTCGATTCACAAAATTGTGCACAAGATGTTATAAGAGCAGCCCTAGAGCAATATCAAATAGCTAGTCTCAATAGGATCAAAGTATTCATAAATGATTGATTGGTTCACAAAGGATGTAAGTGAAAAAATTATTTTACAACCAAAGCATATGGCAAAGCATACATCGACAAAGTAATGTGAGTCAGATCAGAGCACGTGTTTCAATTACTCATGAGGAATTGTAGCGCGTGGCTCTTGTAGCTCGCGGTAGTAGATTGATCAATTGCAATCTATTTTTGGTGCTAGTTTTGAGGAGTTCAAGAATCAACGAATTTTAAGGTTCAGATGGAATACAAGGATCAGGGTACTCAAAAGAAACACTAAGATTAGCAAGTTAAACACAAATCTAATGGATAATAACCTAGCAAAACTCACTAAAATTTCGGATTGAACACTAAGGCTAAAAGGAAAAATTTTGGGGTTTTGTGTATAGGACTAAAAACGAAATTTAAAGGTAGCTAGATAAAAATCCTACTGAGTCAATGGAGCTCTGATACCAAAATGATACGGAGATGCCCGATGTTCTCGACGTAGGATCAAGATTACTCGAGTAGTCTGATGAATCGCATGAAGCCAATACGCTGCCAATGCCACAACCTGTAACACATAAACTCGCCCAACCACATGCTTAGATGTTGAATATCCATGAGACCACCAAGTGGATGCAATGCTCCTCTAATCTTCAAAGACTAGCAAGAACAATAGTGAAGAATACCCAATTCCTCTCTCTAGTTTTCAGTTGCAATGGCAAACCCTAGGAGAAGAGCAAGCGCTGAAAGCAATCTTTTATTTTTATTGAATAAATATGGTTTGCTCAAAAAGGCATGAATACATGAGTATATATGACCCCTAGGGTTGGCCACAAGGTCCCCAAATCGACTACAACTCATCCCTACATTGTATTGCACTCAAACTCAAACAAAAAGGAAACCCTGATTTTAAAACCATCACTTTGTTTCAGATATTGCAGTGAGAGCAGGGGGTTCCTGAGGCTGTTACCATATCCATTGTGTGGGTCTTGGAATAAACTTTCCAACAAGCATAAGAGCACCCGAATCAGACTTCGTTTGTGAAAGTTATGACCCTTTTATTACGAACCCTGTGGGCTGTCCTGAATCGAGTCCGAATTGATGCTCTTTCACCGCATGGGCCTTCCCCTCCTTTGCTGCTTGGCCTTTTCTCCTTGGTGCTTGGCCGCATGGACTTCTCCCCATGAGACCGCATGGGCATCTTTCTGTTGGTGATATGCCCTAGAGGCAATCATAGAGATGATTATATCACGTCTGTGTTTATGAGTTATTGAATAAATGTTATTTTGTTCCTTGAATGAATCATTGGTTATAAAGATTAGTAAGTATGTGACTTGTTGAAGAATCTAGACCCGCCATTATGCGTTAATGGGGTTTTGGTTATTAATGACAAATCTATTTATAAGACTAACACTTCTATTGTCATACAAATTGTTTAGTCTCAATCGGATTTAAAGATCAAAGAGGTATGCATTCGACAACATCTTATTATATCTTGCTTGCATTCCTCGGATCCATTATATAGGTTGAACTTCACCAAAAGGAAAACTTGTATATGTGCATATGTCTTAATTACACACTCGTGTATGCACACATTTAGGGGAGTTCAATCTATATCTTGTGGTTTCATTAGTATTGATCCATATTCCTTTGTCCACATATATTAAGGATCTTTACCTTGAATATATGCAACTTGTGTAGTTCAGATATATTCAGTATGGGCATATGAGAGTTGCGTAGTTCATATACTCATATCCTTGAATATATGCAACTTGTGTAGTTCAGATATATTCATATGGGCATATGAGACTTATGGAGTTCATATATGCTCATGTATCTTTTGAGTATACATAACTTATGTAGTTTATATATACTCATACCAATTACATTCAATTACTTGCTATTGAAGTGGTTATCATAAATTACCAAAGAGGAAAGATTGTGGTATCTTGTCCCAACCATTACGAGTTAATGGTATGATGTGGTAATTAATAATTAATGATAATCATATTGTGGAACTAACGTTTCTCCTTGAGATGGATAAATAGGTTATGTTCCGTGTGATTGAAGACTTCGGATGACTTCATGAGTTGATCGTCATCAAGTCAAGTTTATGAAGAAAAAGAATATCGTCATGTGTTGATGATATCAAGAGAAGAACATCATCATGGGTTGATGATATTGAATCAAGAGCTTGGAGTAAAGGAGGTGATCATGAGTTGATCATCAAGACAAGAAGAATCCATCATGTGTTGATGGAAGTCAAGTGTAGAGTGCATCATGAGTTGATGTATGTCAAGACTTGAAGCAAGGATATGCGTCATCAAGCTTCAAGTGGTTGCGCAAGGAAAAGGTATGACTAGCTAGGGTTAAGGATTTGTTCCTAGTCTTTTACCGGTCTCGTGTTTGGTTGAGACCGGATTGCTAGTATATGTTGTCGCACTATTAAGAGGGGTCTTAATTAGTAACTTGAGTTAGTCATGTGTTGATAGCTCATTGTGTTTGCTCTAGCTCAACTTAACATGTTGCCTATATTTGCGAATGCGTTTTGCAAATAGTTGTGGCTCATGGTTATTCCTTGTAGCATGTGACTTTAGTTTGCGAATATGTTTTGCAAACGGTTTAAGTTCATGTACCTTATTCCTTGTGGCGATGATTCTAAAAGTCGGCAAAATGTGTTTTTGTGACTTGTTGAGAATCTAGCTTTCATCTCTTGTGTACATGTTGCATCAATTTGGCAAATATGTTTTGCAAATTGAGTTGAAGCAAATGTGCAAAGTCTTCTCGATCTTGGTATCGTTGGCGATCGACCACTGTGGTAGCGATCGATCGGTGTTTGCGGTCCGACCGCGCTTGTGAGCGGCCGATCGGATCGCGGTTAAACGTCGCGATCGCCTTTTTCCAGAGTGACTTTCTTGGTCGGCGACCGAGCGGTCGATCGATGTGGTTCGGCGGTCGGACCGACTGCGGTAGTACCGCCCTTGGAAAGGTACTACGGCGTGCGGTAATACCGGAGTTTGAAGCGGTACTACCGGAGCGCGGTAGTACCGAATCTTGTATGGCGGTTTGTATTTTCCAGAGATGTTTTCGGTTTTGCTCGGTGCTCCGCTTGAGCGGCCCGACCGCCCTCCGGCGATCGACCACTGCGGAGCGATCCGACCGCCATTGGTTGGCTGGTCGATCCGATTGTGAGTCCAACGACTAGTTTTATAGCCGTTGGCGCTTAGGGTCCGACCGCCATTAGTTAGCGATCGACCGGTTTGTCCAGATTCTCTGGAATCTTTTCTCAACGGCTAGTTTTTGTGTGTGGGCTATAAATACCCACCTTGGCTGTGTGAGAAAGGAGTTGCTGGTGCCCCATTGAGTTTCTTTGAGCTAAGAGCAAGCCTCTCATACTCTTGTGTGCATGTGTTGCATTTAGTGAGTGATTGAGAGCAAACCCTAAGTGCATGTGTTGCATTAGGTTGTGGATTGCTTATCCATAGAGCTTTGGCATGATTGGTTCAAGTGAAAGTTGAGTCTTGTTACTCTTGGTGTTTGCCGACACCTAGAGTAACAAGACCTGAGATCAGCATGGTTCCCTACATGTGTAATAGCACTCTTAGGGGTTGCCAAACGTTACTTGTAACTGGGTAGTTATAAAGGAAGCTTTCGGGTATGCTATAAAACATGTAGAGGGATATGACTGGTCGGATATAGGATTTGCCCCTTCTAACATAATGGAAGAGATATCTCTGGGCCCCTCGAAATGGTCGGATAAAGCAAGTGCATGGCCATGCCACTCTTGGTCGAAGAGTTCGACCACATAAGATTATCCGACACTCCATCAAGAAAGTATTGAATAGTTCATGGATGACAAACATCTCACTTGGAGTTCAAATCAGATATCGTGATGCAAAGGGAGAATACACGAGTAGGTCGCTTAGTTCGATCAGTTACAGATTGGTCGTAGACTAGTCGAACGTAATCACAGAGTGGTCGAAACTTGGTCATAAGGAGTTACGAACTAGTCGAGACTAAATATAAATTGGTCGTATTACGCTACTAACCGTCGATATAGAGATACGAGCTGGTCATAGACTAGTCGTACTTAAGTACTAACTAGTCGTAGGACTTACGAACCGGTCGTACCTAAATACGGACTGGTCGTGACTAGATACGTCTCTGGTCGTAAGTGATGAGGACCTGGTCGTAGATCATATTGCATTAAGGTTCGTCCGATATAATTTGTGTGTATTCGGGAATCGTTATGTCTTGCTAGAAACCGCTAACGACTCGTGGTTGAAAAAGGTTTCCGAGTCACAACTGACTACGCATAAACCTAATGGGTCACACACTTAACGAGTTGGAACAAAACGTGTTCGGATAGGATCCGTCATGGGCACTATATAAGGAGACGCTTGAGGCTATTGGAAAAACGCGAGAGACATGAGTTACTCCACCAGAAACCCTAGCCACCATCTTCCTAAGAGCCCCGCTGAGCGACTTGGTGCTAGCACACCGACGTTCGACTGTTCCTTCCCCAGACGTGTGGATACCGTAGAGGCACTACTGCGGTTGTTATTGCGCTTGAGGACGATCCGCGATCTTCACAAGGAACATTGGAGGTTGCTGGAGGAGACAATCGACTACAACCACTTCACCGACGTGCTCTTCGTTGGACCAGGTTGCTCTAACGTTTCTTCTGCTGCACTGCTCGTCTGGTGGTAATGATCTGTTATCATTTACTTGCTTGGCTTCCTGATTTACATGGTAGAAATTTTGAATTGTTGCTCCCATAGCCTACCCGTATCCCTTCACTTTCCCTTGCTTTTCCACGGCCTTAGTAGCAAGTGTGGCTGCCATATGCTTGTGCCTCTCCATTGCTTCGGCCCTAACCTCCCACTCATCCCTCTCGGTTTCAAAGTCTTCACACTTATTAAACCTGAGAATGCACAAAGTATTGGCATGAGGTAGTATCTAATTCTCATCCAAAGCATAAGAAAACTCATTAAGAAATAAAAACATCTGCTGGTTTAGAAGTTTGGTTCTTGCCCTAGTCATTGGACCTTTAGACACATCATGAACATTATCAACATTACCCTCATGCACATTTGGAAAGTTGGAAGATGTAGTAGTAATAGGGATGTCCTCATGAAGACAACAATGGCATGTCCATGGAGGTGAGGTGCTCCACCAATGGCTGCAGCACTGCATGGTACAATAGCCACTCAAGGCAGCGAGCTACCAGCCAAACCCGGTGACATGGTCACTGTGAAGTGCACGACACGACGATTGTAGCATGTAGTACCACAAGAGCGTCAGATGGTAGTGGTACGAGAAATACAACTATTGGTAGTAGTGTACCTCCATTGTGGCCTTGATTCGCCACTGCTTATGTTGGCCATTTCTTGTTTTGGCAGCATGACCTTGAGGGGGAGAGGGGTTGAGCTAAAATGTAGTTGTTCGTTTTAGCAGGCGACAGTGGAGTTTTTGTGCATGGGTTTCTTGGGATCTAAACATTGGGAGCCTTCTTAGATCATGTCGTTTTCTCCCATTTTGATTGGATCAAAGGAGGTTTCGTCAATATTTTGATCTCAAGCATGTTGTGTTCTGGCATCGATTAATGGAAATGACATGGTGGTACGAGTACTAGACTTCTTCTTTTCACTACTAATAAAAAAGGGGTTTACCTCTGCGTAGTGGGAAATCGTCCCACCCCTTCCTCCCCCGCGACTCATGAGCGTCTCCATGCCAGCAACAGGTGTAACATCCCAAGTTTTGGACTTGTGTTTCAAATGTAAGAAAATGAGTAGAAATTAAAACGTTTTCTTACATCATGTATTTCCTGTTTGTTCCAAACAATTCTTGTACAAGAATTATGGAAATACAAAGTCACAAGCCTGTTGATCCAAAACCTTATCTTCCAAAAACAATCTTGTCAAACCTTTTGATCATCCCCTGGAAATATTTTTCCTAAGTTCTAGGGATGGTTTGTGACCCCTCTGAAAAATTTCACAATTTTTAGAAATTGTTTGAATACTCTTTGAGGGATCAAACTGTTTGACTTTTAGTCAAACCCTAAACTAAACCTTGCAGAATTTTTGGGAAAAAATGCACTACATAAAAACCTCTGAAAATTTTGCATCAGGTTAATATCTAAGTTAGCAAGCTCCAGTAAAAAATTCAGAATTTTTTGAGACGTTGTGCTACCTCAAATAAATCCCCAAATTCTTAGCTCAAATTAAAAATCCCAAAACCTGGTCTCACTGTTCTTTGGGTTCGAGTCAGACTCGGGCTCGAGCGATGGATCGATCGAACCAACTAATCGCACTGGGCTCAGTTATAACGCGCGTCTCTTTTGAGCCGTTAGATTGAAATCGAACAGCCCGTGTTGATTGGGCCGTTCAGAACTCGCGGACGCGCCATCTAATTGAGACCATTGGATTAAGATCTAACTGTCCTGATTCATTGGGCTGTTCAGGTCACTCAAATGTCTAAATTGATCTCAGTCGTTCGTTCTTGATCGGGCCGCCCTGATTGGCTCGAGTGTTAGAAACCCTCAGCCGGCCCCTTTTTAATCGTGACCGTCCATCTCAGATCCGACGGTCATAGTCTCTCTTCTCTGTTCTTCTTCCTCCTCTGGCTCCCGTACCAGCGTGCGAGCCATGGCAGAGAGAGCAGCTTCGCCTTGTCACTTCGAGCTTGTCCTCGTCAACGTCTCTCTGCGGGGCATTAAATGCTCCCTAGGCTTTCTCCTCCGTTGTCGTCTTTCTCACTTGCCCCCGTCATTTCTTTGGTCCATGGCAGCTCCATGAACCGAGCTTACCATTGAGCTAAGTCCTGGCTCAAACCCTAGTTTTCCATCTATAAATAGCCCCTTATTTCCCCTTTGAGTTCCTTTTCACCACCCCCTAGCTCTCTCTCTGTTTTGGAGCTCCAAACCACTAAAATCCCAAAATCGCCATTGACAGCCGTGAAGCTCTATTGGTGGCTTGGGTGCTCCAGTGGTTCATTTTCAAATCTTTTGCACCCTTTCGAGCTCCTTAACCTCCTATGCATTTCCCCTAACTTATTTTGGTTTGACATTCTCAGGAATTGTCAAATTTGGGGTTTGTTCAAATTCGACCGAAATCATCCCCTTTCTTCCTCAGCTCCGGTAAGTGGTTTTTTTGGGAATTAATTGCTCATGGATCTTCTGTGGGCCTTAATGCAGCTATTTTGACCACCAGTGGTGTTCATTTTTGCTCAGGCCGCTAGTTCCACTTCATCTTCTTCAACTCCGGCGAGCTTCTCCTCTGTCAAGCTTCTCCGGTCATCTTTGAAGCTCTCCTTGGCTAAGGTAGCTTCTTATTAGTCCTTAGATGCTGTGGCACACGCTTCTTTGGACAATGCGGAGCTTTTTGGCTATTTTTGTTTTCGGCTGATTGTGTCCCCATTATTGTTTTCCGGCTCGCCGACGTTCTGGGCCACCGCCACCGGCGAGGTCACCACCTTTGGGTCCACAAAACTATTGCGAACCCATTTTGGCACTTTACGAGCGCCGCCGTGGCCGGAGCCGCCGGCGACGAGCCCATCTTTGCCGCTCGTTTTTTTTTTTTGCCGGACAGGAACTCCCTCTGTGCTGTTGTCATTAAGACATCATTCATGGCCTAATCATTATTAATCATTGGGGGTGATTAATTTGTCTTAAGCCGGCCCACTGTGCCACTGACCTTGGGCCCAGCCACTTAAAAACCCCGTCGGCCCTAATCAACACCCTTAGGACATCAATTATTGATAATCATTGATAATTAATGTTAGCATTAAGTGGCTGTCGGTAATGACCCATTGAGTCATCACAAAGCGGGCTGTGAGGCCTAAACCACGATATTAGAGTCATTAGGATAAAGTTTAAGTTAATTTATTGCTAATCATTGTTAGCAATTAATGTGTCTTAAGCTGACCTAATGTGCCGCTGGCATGTGGGCCCTCGTCCACTTAAAACCTCACTATGTGAATACATTAGGACACAATTAATTGCTAATCATCACTAATCTTTGGATTTGCAATTAATGGCTGTCCTAAAATAGCCCTGTGTGTCTCTGACAAGTGGGCCCGCGCAGTTAAACCGCCAGCGCACTTAAAACCCACATGTGTTTTTAGCGCGCCTCGCGGGACGTCAATTTTTAGATCTGCGATCCAGATCTTCGGAGGCTTTCGGGTCCCCTAAATGTTCAAATCACTCTAGACCGTCCATCTCTAGATCTGCGACTGAGATCGCGTGGCCGTTCGGACCACCCGAGCTCCCCACAGCTCTGGATCGTCCGTCTCACGATGAACGGCTGAGATGCGTGTGCTATTCGGGTCCCCCCGAAGAGCTCCGCGCTCTGAGCCGCTCATCTCCAGATCTACGGCCGTGGTTGATCGTGGCAATTGCGTCGCTCGAACGACCCAATCCACGTGGACCATTGGATCTGAATCCAACGGTGCGCTTCTTTGAGATCGCGCGCGTGCGCTATTTTCCGTGCACGTGATCTTCTTCTCTGGTGATCCTCCGACCCTTTTGACCGCGTCATCACGTGTTCCTGGTAATTTACATCTCATCCCCTACCTCAATTTAATTTTTCTCGTTGCCGGAGTATGCCGCCGCCGTCACTCTCTCTTCCCCGCCGTCGGTCGTCATTGTCGTGCCTCCTCAACCAACCTCCAGCCTCCCCGAGAGGCCCAACACCTTCCATGTCAGAACCCAGGATTAATATCCCAGATCCTCTGTGCATTTCTGAACTAGTCTCATGATCAGTAGCTAGTTTACACAAAAACAAATATGGTAACAAGATTCATATCACAATTTTAATAATAAACAATGAGTTGATTACAAAGGAAGCTTACAGCCCACAATAAAATAAACACAATGAAGACGAAGATGTAGTAGGGTCGATTAATCCGCCACAGCAATCGATCGGGAAGCGGCCTAGTCGTCGAGGTCCACATCGGTAGCAAAGTTCTTCTCCTCAAAATGTGTTTGCATAAGCAAGAATGAGCACAACTTCCGTGCTCGCAAGTTACACCGTCAAGTAACAGAATGACATGCATATGGATGTAACAAAGGATGGCTTATGGGTTGATTTGCATAAAGCGACATTTCCTTTAAATACTTGTACTAAGTTCCAGCGCGCTTATTTTATAACTAAAATTTATAAAATTCTCAATTTTATAGTCGATAACATTCACACATGAATGGTGAAGGATACCCTCTATCACATGGCTTCTGCCCAATTCCCATCCGGATAAACCGGTTTGAAGAAGTCTTTTCAAACAAAACCAAAGTCTAACTTTGAGGGTTCTCGCTATCATGTCCATAATCATGACACGGCTATTCGAATAGTTTTACACTCTGCAGAGGTTATGCGACTTTACCCACAAGAGATAATCAACTTTCAATGTCCGTCGACACACTTAGAAGGTGTGCGACTAAGTGATTATCACGAGGCCTTTACAATGATCTGTCTTAATGTATTTATACTCGCTAAGGTTTCTCTACCATTGGACTAGCCATCCTCCTAAGCCCTCTTGCGCCGGATGGGTCTCTTGTCGACCAACACCCATACCAACAACATAGTACAAATGACACTAAGACATCACAAATTATTTAGCTAAGTCCCGCCCACACAGGGACATGTGGTGGTACGGTAAGGCATAGCATCATGCGCTCAAGACCGGTCCTTAATCGACTTGGCGACTTTCCATAAAACCCACGGGCCTTAACCTAACAGATTAAGCGGGTGCATAAACTCCGCACCCACCAATCATCCATTTCGCCAAGTCCAAACCCATTTTATTTTCCAAGTCATTTGTAAAACTCCCATGACACACCAATGCCAAGGGTACAATTTAAACAATAATTGATTGTTGGTTGAAATTCCCAAATCGGACAAGTTTGATCTATAAGCATGGCTAAGCAATACGTTTAAATGATCCTAGTTCATACTATCGTATCAACCGTGTTTTATCTAGGTGTCAATGTGTTTGATTCAATATCAACATGGGTCATACAAAGGATTTAGGTATAACTATGAATTGAAAAAGGAATTTATATTACGAATATAAATAAGCATGCGATAATAATATAAAAAGAATATAAATAATTTAAAATAATGGGATCAATATGATCAAGGGTATAACTTGCCTCGCTTGAGGTGACTTTGTTTTCTTAGCGGATCACCTTATGAGAACGTGCGTGTTGAGGTGGCGTTGTTTTCTTAATGGTCACCTAGTACTCACAAGTACTATCTTCAGGTAGTCCAAGTGTATGATCACGATGATCATACAGTCAAAATCAATCCTCTTATGTTGTTCGTCAATCAATGTAATCGACTCTCGAAGTCGTTAAATCTAATCGTGAAAATACGACAAATTCAACTCAAATTCAAATAAATTCAAAAAGACAGATAAAATTAACTCCAAATATAAATATTTTGTTATAGCTATCTAGATTATGATTTTAGACAAATTTTGCAACTTGAACCACCCAATTTAGAGTTCGGATGCAAAATATATGAATTTTAGAAGTTTGGAATTACATGAAGTAATAAATTAGGATTTAAAGGAATTATTGATCAAATGAACTCAAAATTAAATAATTTTGGTTTAGTTGGCTAGATCTTGATTTTATATGAATTTAGGAATTTGAATCGACGAAATCGGAGTTCGTATGAGGGAGAACGAACCCCGGGAAATTCTAAATATCAAAAATCCTAATTTTCAGATTTTATTGAATTTCTTGAGTTATTTTTCTAAAGGAAATTCGGTTTATTGCGCAAGATGACGTCAGCGAGGGAATTTGATTTTGCCGGCCGAATTATTTTTGTAAAGGAAATCATTTGAGTCTATGACAGGTGGGCCCCAAGGTCAATGGACCTGGTTCACGGGCGGTCAACGGTCTACCGCAAACTCGGTGTACGGGAACAGTGAACGTGGGGGAGGTGGCGGTCGTGCGGCACACGTGGCAGACACGTGGGCGAGCTGTGTCAACATGAGGGTGAGGTGGCGACTACGTGGCGCGTGCGTAGGGATGACGGGGCAATGCCACGTCACGCCGGCGGGTGGTGGCGCACGGGAACCCACGACCCGGCGAACGGCGGCACGGCTGTCGGCGGCGGTGTATAGAAAGGAAGAGGAGGCGATGGGGAGTTCGGGGCTTACCTCGGTGGCGCAAGGGCATGAGGGGTTCGCCGGCGGCGATGGAAATAGCGGCGGCGGTGTTCGGGCGTGCAGTGGCGGCGAGGTACAGCGGTGCTCCGGCGAAGCGGAGGCGGGCATCAAGTAGGCGGCGGCGTCGCGATGCTAATGACGGGGTCGATGTCGACGAGGGCCCCTCGACGGTGCCGGAGAAGACAAAAGAAGAAGCTCGGGCGGCGAGGTTCTAACTCCAAAATCCGACGAGATAGAGGCGAGGGGGAGGAGTGGATGGTGCGGAGGGATCAAGTGAGCTGAGGGGCTCCTCGTGCTCCCTTTTATAGGGGCGGAGGAGGCCGGAGGCGGTAGATCGGGCGCGAAGGTCGCGGCGGCGATTTTTGAATTCCGGTGATTGCGCGCGAAACGGAGGGGGAAACTGGCCGATGATGGGGCGGCGGAACACAGGGAATTTAATGCGCGCATTCACGCGGGCGATGGGGCGATAATCGCGGCGGAGAATGAGCTTGGTGCGGCAAAAATGGCGGCGGCGCGCGGGGGAAGAAGAAAGCGCGAAGAAGAAGGGCGCGGGGAGAAGAAGGGGTTGCGGGCCGTCGGATCCTATTCCAATGGTGTGGAGGGGCGGGGTGACGTGTGGACATGGATGCCGTCCGATGTGGATCGGACGGTGGGAGAAAGAGGGAGAGAGGAGCGGTGCGGCGCGGGCCGAGTTGGGTCGAGCGCGGGGAGATAAGTGGGTTGGGCTGAGGAGATTCGGCCCAACGGGTTTTGGGGTTTTTAATTGATTTTCCAATTGATTTAATTACAGATAATTCCTTTAGGCTTTAGAAAATAGCAAAATAAATCCAAAAATTATGGAAAAATTCACAGAAATTCCCTTATTTATTTTAGACTTAATAAAAAATAGTTTCAACTTATAATTGGCTATAGTTTTTGCACATAAATTGTTTTGGCTTTAAATTACTTAGGAAAAAGCTTTTAAAAACCTCAGAAAATTCTATAAATTAATTAAATTTTATTTTCCAGATCAAACCAACTTAAACTACAAGAAATTCAAATAAATTTTAAATTTTGACTTTGAAAACTTCAGAAATTCAAATAAAGCAATCAAACTCTGGCAAATTCTCAGAAAAACCAGTAAATAATAATTTTATTTATTTTTATTTTGGTAACAACACTTTGGGATGTTACATTCCATACCCTCGAGTGCAGCCCGTGCTCCCATCGCCTTCCTCGCTACACCGCCGTTGCCGCCTGGCCATGTGTTGTCGCCGCCGCCTTGGACCACCACCGGCGCCGTCATCGCCACCCGTGGGTGGAACACCCCCATGGTGTTCCATTTTGCTCCTTCCCACCGGCCACCGCCCCGTCCCTCGCCGGCGTCGCCTTCACTCCCGAGCCGCCAGTGAGCCTACTCTGTTTATCTCTGAGTGTCCTCTCAGTTTTGATTTTTTTTTTGAGTCACTGGCAGTCATGGCCCACATGGCATTGACTCTGTTCTTTTCCTTTCTTTCTCTCTTAGTCTCTCAAGCAAGTGGGCCCAAGATGTCATGTGCTATTGCTTTGCTATGAAAAATCAGAATGGAATATTCCAAGAATATTCCTCTCCTTTGCAGTTTTCAGGAATTTAATTTCTGGAAAAACTTTCGAATGTTCGTTCTCTTCCGTACGAACTCCGAATCAATCGATTCTTGTTTCTAAAATTTTCTAAATTCAAGATCTTTCTATTGGCAGTGGTTTTGTTTAATTTGGAGTTGATTTTATTATCCTTTTATATTTATTTGTTTTGCTCGTTTGTTTGTTCGTTTTCCGGTGCGATCGTCCGAGTAGAGTTCGAAGACGCAGAAGAGCCCCTGTTCGAGTAAGCACAAACTTCCAAGACCAACCTAGTTTTAAGCGAGGTGAGTCAATATTTTGATCATATTGAACCTACATTTGTGCAAATCTATATTTATTTAAATTATCAACTTGCATGCTTAATTCATTATGCAAATGTATGTCAAATCTTTGAGGTAGTTACCTACCTACTTGGTAATTAAATATTATTATACCACCCTTTGACATTTGAATCACACGATCCTTGTCACCCTAGATAACTAAGTGGTAACTTTACTAGCTATAGGTCGTACTAAAGCGCCACGCTAGTCTTGCTTAAGTACCAGGGCACTAATTACCATGATCATCATCTTTTAATTATGAATCTTGTTTTGGGAAATCGTTGAAGGAAAGTGTGAATGTTATATTCGAGATAAACTAGTTTTATGCTTCTCAAAACCAACTTGATGTTACCACATCTGGGTGGACGGTATGATGGTTGGTGCTGATGTAGCACGAGAAATAGTGGTATGTGGTATGCACCGCTCAGATAACTTTAATGACTTAATCCTGTGATGACCTCCTAATGTAAAATAGTATAACCACAAGTTTATAATGGTGTCGGCCTGACTAAATAATTTGTATCTACTAGTGCAAGTTGCACCATTGGAGTGACCCACGAGTCATGTCTCTGGTGTAAGCCGTCGTGGACACGGGTCGTATTGCTGGTGTAAGCTACTGTGTGGCACAAGAGGAGGTTTGGCTATGGTTGACGTAGCCACCCTAAAGTGAAACCATAGCGGGTGTGACTTACACTAGGGGGATGCATTGTAAAGACTTTGTGAGGGTCTCTTTGATTCACATGTCTAAGGAAACATATGAAACACAACAAACTGATTATCTCTTGTGGGTAAAATGTACAGTCTCTGCAAAGTATAAATTGTTCGAACAGTCATGCCCACGGTCAAGAGCGGACATAGGAACTTCTCGAGTTAGTTTCTATTTTATAAACCTTTGTAGGTGGGATGAAAACTCGTCGGGTGGACGTAACCCTGATTTTGGATTTTTCCCTGGGTGGGCGTACCCCAATGTTGTTAAAATTGGTGGATGTAACCCTAGTAATCAAAATTAAGCTTATGGTGGATGTAACCTACACCGCTATAAATATTGTAGTTTACTCTCTTTAATAAAATGTGGTTTGATTAAAATGGTAAGTCATAGGAATTTCTAATTATTGTAATTAAAAATATTACTTTTACTAAATAAAAGAACCTGAGTCATCCTTGTTAAGCCTTACATGCATAACTATTGCATTCTATATGTTGGCTCGTGGAGCACTGTTGCTTGTGCCCACTCTCACTCACCAAAACCCCTTAGAGCCCATAGACCAAGGACACTACACGTATTACGAGGATCTAGAAGTTTATGGCCAAGAAGACGGAGGAGATTAGATTAGTCTCTAGTAGTCTAGGTCTCACCATAGTCTAGCCGGCTAAGTCGGTGCTTGTGCGCACCAATAATATCCAATTCTTTAGATAATATCGGTCGCACACAGGTTACCCCAGTCGTTTGCCGATGTCAAGAACAGAGGAGGGGAAAAAGAAATTAAAAACAAATCATCCCCACCAACATCTAACTACAACTACTTGCCAACCAGCAACACGGAAGCGAGATTATGCATAGACTAGTTAAGGATCTTGAGTTCTCGTCTCTCTAAGAACATTTCTTATTCACACAATGATGTCTTCTTCTCTTTCTCCATTCGTGAGTAGACCACCAACATCATCTTGTCCATCACCTTTTTTTATCATCACCCGTCTTGGCCGCACGCGTTCTTAAGGCTTCTCCCTGCAGCATCTCTGCTCTGCAAGATGTTTTTCTTCTCACCATCTCTTTGAAGACCTGCCCAAAATTTTAGGAATGCGCGAATGTAGCAAACGATCTCAGCTGGAGATATGATCAAATTTTTTTGTCAAAGCATGCTTTATTTCTCAATTTCCAAATTGCCCAACACATAGCATTATGTTACAAGCGAGGTACTGCTGGATCCACCACATATATTGATCCCCACAATAGTGCATTAATTTTTTTAAAAAAAATCATACTTTCAAACAGTTTAAAACACATTCAAATTCTGGGATGTTGCAATTTGTGATGCGGCTGAAAGGCGTCGTGGGCCCGTGGCACCATCTCCACCTTTATGCATATGTCAAACTTTTTTCCTTCCAAACGAGCTAACCCAGATTCCATTACTAGAGAAATAACAGAAATGTAACACACCTAGCGTTCAGTTTCGCCCTTATTACAGATTAATCGGAACGTTTCCACCCCCAATTCCCCCATAACCAGAAGTGCACCTAGCAACCTTTTGAGAGAATAGAGGAGGGGAAAAAAAGGAAATTAAAAACAAAATATTCCCATCAACATCTAACTACTACAACTTGTCAACCAGCAACACGAAAGCAAATATTATGCCTAGACTAGTTAAGGATCTTGAGCTCTCTTGTTGTCTCTGAGAACAATTCTTCTTCACACAACGATGTCTTCTCTTTATCCATTCGTGAGTAGACTTCCAACAACATCTTGTCCACCGCCTTTTTTTGTCATCACTCATCTTGGCCGCATGCATTCTTGAGGCTTTTTCCTGCAGTATCTCTGCTCTGGCAAGATGTTTTCCTTCGCACCATCTCTTTGAAGACCTGCCTAGAATTTTAGGAATGCACAAATGTAGCAAATGATCTCAGCTGGATATTTGATCAAAAAAATTCAAAGCATGATTTATTTCTCAATTTCCAAATTGCCCAATGTTGACACCGATTTTGTCCAGAATTTAGAATATGAATAAATAATTATGTAAAAATAATAATATTAAATGAATAAGCTATATTGACGGCTAAAATCCGTTAAAACATAAAACAATTAAAGTATGTGAATTATTTTTCTTAAATGATAATCACTATGACATATATGGACCAACACATAGTCCGACAGCCAATATTCTGCCGCAATAAAAATGTTGGTGTACCTAAATATTTAAGAATATTTGAAGTACTACATGGGTTGGACTTACGCGATGAATACCCCGGTCATATATGAGCCAAATAGATGCATACATGCATGCACACATGAATTATATGTTTCATATATATCCTAGATCAAACCAACAAAATAAAAGAGGGATAGTAGTTAATCAACTAAGCTTTTGGGCAAGGCCCACACTTGAGCTCACGTCACAAATAAGAGCATGTACAATTGTTTGATGTCAGCTGTCTGTAAGTCTTAACACGTAGGACACAAGATGATATGGAGGAGAGAGAAGGAGCATAGAGACTTGGATCGTCTCTAATGCAATAATCTTCTCTAACACGAGAAACAAGACATATTATACATGAAGGAGCTGTCTATAGAGACATGTAAAAAGATAATCTATTGTAGAAATTATCTTTATTATTGTCCATAGATGACATGTAGAGATACTATAGACAACAATTGTGTATATCATTGTACATGTCCTAAGGCGGCTCACATGCATGAATTAATTACTTCATTAGTTAATTGATTAACTAAAAAAATGGAAAAGTTAATTAATTAAGAATGATCAATGGAGCCACACTTCTGTCATGCATGGACAGCACCTCTCCCATTTCGCAAAGAAATAAGCGGCGTCATGGCTGCATGCTCTGCATGCTTAGAGCATGTACAATACAGGTGCTTAGGGTATGTACAATACGATATGCTTATATACGAGTGGTTAAAGAAAGAGAATATATCATCTATGTAAAAGCCATTTCCTTCAATACAAGTATCTCTTTTGTAAGTACTTAGATGATTGTATTATCTATTAATTATATATAGTTATATACATAAGCATCTATTAAACACCGGTGCCTAATCAAGCATCGATGCTACAAAATAAGCACCTTATCTGTCCTACGTGGTAAGAAAATTCGGTTTTTCTTTGCTAAGCAGAGGATAAAAAACTCTTAGACCGAAACTCTTTTAGGAAAGAAAAATAAATCCATATACGAATGGATGATGCATATATCATAAAGAAGAGATATGGAGCGGGTAGTGGGAATCGAACCCGCAGCCCCAAGATTATGAGCCTTGTGAGCTACCAAACAGCTCTATCCTCTTAAACAAAAGAGTGGGGAACTAGTGGATAAAAGGGGGTTGGATACGCCCCCTCTACCATATCTATACAAATAGAATAGTGCATTTATACAGAATGGTAAAGAGGGGTCTTCTACGATCATCCATTCTAGAAATCCATACAAATATGAAAGAAAGGGTATTTTATCCTTACCAGCTGGATCTTGTTGCACCCGGTAACAAACACGCATAAACTATTTCTCGAAGTATGTGTCCATCTCCGAATATTTTTTATTTTATTTTTCTATGATATGTCTTTCTATATGAAAATTGGTTATTTACGATGTACGATGATCCCTGTTAAGCATCCATGGCTGAATGGTTAAAGCGCCCAACTCATAATTGGTAAATTTGCGGGTTCAATTCCTACTGGATGCACGCAAACGGGAACGTTCAATAAGTCTATTCCCTTGGGAGGGGAACAACAACTAAAAACGGTTGCTAATACCCTGTAGGCTGAGGAGCAAAAGGAGAAATCTGCCCAAGGAGGGGCTCACGTGTGATTAGCTAGTTGGTGAGGCAATAGCTTACCAAGACGATGATCAGTACTTTTTCCCATCTAATGTTTTTTGTTTGTTTTTTGTTTGTTTCACCTCTTTCTTTTCCATCCATATTTGTTGGTGTGTTTCTGTGTATTAGAGGTGATGAGCTACACATACTTGCTAGTAGCTCATTTCCCCCAAATTCTATGTGTTTTTTTTAACTTGAAAAATGTCAAAACAAGAGAGTGTTTGAATCCTAAAGATACTTATTATAGGTGGTATTTAGCAAAAAAAATTTGTTGTAGTTTGTAAAAAATCCTTTTCTTCTTCCGAGTTTTTACACAATACCAACGACAAGCGCAGGTGCCATGCGCCCTATTCGAGATCGTCCAGGCCGACTGGATCGCCTTTCTGGGGCCGCGGTGGACGAACACATTTCCCTCCGATGCTCCAATCAAAGCAAGCGAGTGAATAAATTGGTATACAAGTTCAGAACTTGATGTTTGAGTAATTATGTTGTTGTATATATTGTGTGCTTTCATGTTTGTGCTATAAGCATTCTTAGCATATACTTGATGTTTGAATTAGTATCTATTGCTTTCATATAGCAATATAGCATTAAAAATGAAAGTTACAACTGCAAATCTGCAATTTTCCTTTTTGTATCGGACTGACGGTCTGAGTGCGCCTTCTACTGGACTGGGCAACGGCCGGCCGCGGCCTCATTGGTTTCATATTCGGGCTATTAATTTGCCGAGTTATTTGGGTCGTGTGATTACATGCAATCTACGCAAGTGAGGTGGTGTCATTTCATGCTAATTTCCGTACTTCTCTGCTGGGTGCTGGCTTGAAGCATCTATAATAGTTCATATCATTTGTTACTAAGGAATGGACACGTCAACATTTAGGTGATGTGAAGAAGAGATAGTGATGAGAGAAGATGAACTTGTTAATAGATGAAAAAACAAGCAAGTTGTTGATACCAAGACACAAGAAACAGCAAAATATTACCTAAAAACTCGTTTTGTGGGTTCTACTGTCTCCAAGCACACTTGTAGCAATTAAAGTCTTGGATACAAGCTTACAAAACAATCTATTGGAAGACTTATTTCTTTTTATTAGATTGAGTACTCTCTGTCCTTTTAGTAACAAGTTAAAAAACAAACCATTGTATATGCTCTTACCAAGCTAGGAGGCACTCTTTTTTAGTGTCACTTTCAGCTTCCCCCCCCCCCCAAAACAGCAATACAATTTATCATCGAGTCAATCTTTCCTAAGAAAGAATAGAGATTGTCTATCCGTAAGGTGACTAAAATTTTATTAAACATAAGTCACATGTTTTATTCATTGAATCAATATCACATCATATGACACATCAATCTCTACACAAATCTAATTATCACAATAATTGACTTAAATTTAAGAAAATTTCAGACGACTTACAAATAGCAAATCTTAAAAGAATAATAACGAGCTTAAGACCTTTATTGATGCACAAAATATCAAACGGTAAACAACGCTATTTACTCCTATCAAGCAAGGCAGCTTCAACCATCACGAACGATGTGCCACTGTCATTGCCGAAACTTGGACTTGAGGAGCTTGATGATCCGCCGTCCACTGAAACTCTTGGCCAGACGGCGTCGGGTATCTCGGTCGGCCTCGAGCAGGCCGCGCGCGGCGACACGACCGGCAATGGTCGTTGAACACCGTCATGGCGGGCGCGCCGGTGCGGCGTTATCTTGAAGTGCACCATCCGCGGGATCACGAAGCTCTCCCCCCCGACCACCTTGAGTAGAACTTCCCGCCGTCTTGATGAACCCGACGAGCATCGGCCCGTGACGGCGACGCACGAGCTCGGCGGCGCGGGTGGCTGTGCAGCGGGTTGACGCCGCCGGTCGCGAGGTCCACGCGGTTGATGGACACGCCGAGGGTGTTGAGCCCGGAAGGCCTCCACGCGTGCCCGTCCACGTTGGACCCGAACGGGTTGTCCGTCTTCGCCGCGCGAGCCCGGCGAAGAAGAAGTCGTCGGAGACGACCGCGACGCCGGCTTGCACGGAAGCCGGGTAGGTGGAGGCCTGGTCGGCGCCGCCCGGCCGGACGGCCACGCAGAAGTCCTGGACCGGCTCGGGGTCGGCGCCGCAGGTGGAGGCGAGCATGGCGAGCGCCGTCGCCGATAGGAGGAGGAGGAGCACCGACGGCGATGGCCTCGACATGGCTCTGGAGCAGTCCGTTGGTGATGACGAGCGTGATGATATTGGCGTTTTTGGAGCAATGCTGTGATGGCTATATAACGAAAGTGTGGACGGGGCAAATGTCAAAGCACTTGAAGTGTTCAAAAGTTCCCTAAAGTCTTTTGCGACTTGTACCGAGACATGGACAGGTCGTGACGTCTTGTGCGATATTTCCACGCATTATCATGGTCTCCTTTAATTTGTCAGATGTGGTTGGTGTCTTTGTGACAATTTAGATTCTTTTTGGGTGAACGTTTTCAGATTCTGGTGCCTTTGTGAAGTTGCAATCCTGGCTGTCGGATCCTAATCCAAGGGCTCCATGATCAGTGGAGATTGGTCGTGTAATCATCGCCATCGATGACGGGCTATGGTGTGATGTGTACGGTTTGTGATTTGGTGCAGGAGACCCGGCCAGTCGGGCGAAATCTTGTTCTCCAATGGGAAGGGAAGTAGCAGTGAACTGAAGAAGAAAAGTAAAAGTCAGCACTCGGCAGGTAGCCTCAGAACGCGTGTTCTATCGGTGCATGGGCGAGGCGGCCGCGTGGTTGCATGGCTCGCGCGCGCTTCTGCCGTCGTCTCGTCGACCTTGTCCGAAGGCGTCACGCCGCGCGCTACGTCTACAATTAATGCTCCACGGCTAGCCGTAGTGGAGTAGTACATGACTGCGACACGCTGCCGAGAGGATTTCTCTCGATTTCAGAGCGGAATTAGCTAATCAGGAGGCACTTGTCGTATCTAAACGCAGCACGATGCTTGCCAACCGTGTGGGATTGAATCGCGCGTCGGAGCGCCCACCAGCGCTCGGCTCGCCGAGCCAACAAGACGCCATCGCCGGCCGAGCCGTGCGCTCGGGTACCTCCTGATGGAAGAAGGTTTTTTTTTATTTGGCACGGTTGGCTTGTAAATTAACAAACGTAGCTTTATCTTCAAATCAATTATAAAAATAGCATCACAGACAAGTGGAGACGTAACACGTGGTTTGTCCCCCGCCTGGCCCTAGGGGCACGGAATTATCATCGTCCAACCTACAGGGATGCAAATTCTCTCTCATGCAGAAAAATATTGTTTGTAGAAATTTCTAAATATAGCAAATAAACTCCAAATATTATGATTTTTTTTTGTGTAGGCTTTTAACATAGTGTAGCTAGCTAGGCCTAAGCGCACGTGCATGACATCACACATCTTTCTGGATCCCGCAGCCTCCCAGCGGTGGCCCTCGAGGAAGGCGTGGAGCCGATGCGCCACCATCGTCGTCGTCATGTTGACAAACACGTAGCTCTGATTGCATTTGGACCCTAATTCACAAAACCCTAAAACACCTGATAACTGTTCACATGAAATCATAAAATCCTAATTTCCGAAACCTAAAACTCTAATCTCTCTAAAGCCCTACTTTTTTAGATCTAAAACCCTAATTTTTTAGACAATTTTAGAACATATAAGATTTTGGAAAAATTATATAAGAAAGTATACTGTGTAAGGATCCTTCACAAAAAAAAGTCATAATTTTTAGAGCTCATTTTCTATATTTATAAACTCCTACAAACAGTAGCCTTAAAGAAATTTTCGAGAAAAATGCAAAATATATAAAATTCAGAAAAAATTACACAAACAAATACACTATGTCAGAAGCCTCTACACAAAAATCATAATTTTTAAAGCTTATTTTATATTTAAAAATTGCTACAAACAGTGCTTTTCTAGAGGAGAGAGAATCCACGCCTCTAGGCTAGACGAGAGTAATTTCGTGCCCCTGAAACCGCACAAGGGTATTTCCGCACTCTAAGGGCACGATAGAGACATGTTCGGCCCCTAAAGGCACGGTAAAGGCAAGTCCGACCCCTAAAGATACAGACAATCCACGTGTCACATCCCTACTTATCTATAGTGTTATTTTTGTAATTGATTCGGAGATAGAGTTATTTTTGTTAATTCACGTACTAACGATGCCAAATGAGCCAAAAACTTGATGGAAGAATGGCACAACGCCCGGGTAGCACGTTGCCTTATACTGGCCATGCAATGCTCACCACATACAAACCTTACACTGAACAATGACTCGATTCGAAGGATTTTCGTAGGCTAGATAACGAACCACTCAGCTATACTAGCACAAGTGCACAACGGACTACAGATCGGAAACAGAGCCAGAAGATACAAAGGATAAAATGCAGAAGAAACAAACTATTGCTTACTCCTATACAAAGACCTGTCTACAAAAGGCTACCCTGCACACTAGGAGCTGCCGTGGGATCTGACCGACGACATAGATTGCGCTGAAACGGACGCCGTCGGGCTGTTCACCTCCCTCTCCCCATTGGAAGCTCGAGCCTTCCCACTGATCCTACTGATAGTGTCATAAGCAACGTCGATGAACCAATCGTCGCTTGGAAGCACGCTGCGGAGATTAAGCGAGTACGTTAGCTTCAGTTTAAAGGCCAGCAGCCTTAGCAAGGAACCAGCAAGAATTACTATCCTAGTAAAATAGTCAGATATTCTTTCAAGGAATAGCGCCATAGGTTCCACTTGTACTTCCCTCCCAACCAGGTTTTAGTATGGGAGGAATCTATAATTCAACTACAATTGTAACAAAAATGAAGCAAAACACATGCGGGCATATGCTTGCCTTCACAGTGCAACACTGCATTTCTAACCACTTTCTACTAAATTTAGCTGGATTGAAAAGGATTTACTAACCACTGGAAGTCACATAAATAGTGAAATACCTATCAGGGTTCATTCCAGTAGCAGAAAATGCTGCCATCGCTCTACCAATGATATCCAATATGACTTGATGTACATGCCGAGATAAGAAACGGCCTTGCCCAAAAAGGATGACAAATTGCATGTCCAGGTAGAACTGCAAAGGAAGATAAAAGTAAGAACAATAAATCAGCAATTGGTGGCGTAAAGAGAAAAAGGAGCTCACCTGCTGAAGTCCAAGGGACCCAAAGCCCTTGGTCCCTCTTCAATCTCATCCCAAAAGCTCTGGTCCTCTGAGAGCCACAATATGACTGTTTCTGTAAGTCGCATCATTAACAATGTAGAAAACCTTTCCCTACCAACAAACATATCTGCAGCAATGCTCGCCATCCTGTTTAGTTTTGCATATAATTCCTGCAATGAACTGCAGATCAGATGCTGCAAAAGACAAGAATTTCTAGGGCAAATTTGCAAGGAGCAGCATGAATGCTCTAGTTCCATGACTTGTCATCTAAACTGTAGATTACTGAAACATCTGATTGAAAAAAGACTGGGTCTTCTATCCAATTCCAAACTAGTTCACATGGTTAGCATTTCTCAAAGTGACTAAGTGCACAATTCTTTTCTACAGAAGATACTTTTTAGAACAAAAGGATAAGACAGCCCACTGCCTTAACGTATTCTTGCCAACAAATATTCATCAGAAACCAAAAATAATATCTAGTTTGATAACTATTAAACACGATTGGTTTCACAATTTGGTTGATTATACTAACGTAAGGCTAATCACACAATAACACAAGCAACAGCTAGGAAAATATTTGCAAGCTGGATGCAACTTTTTTACCATATAAGCATAACTAAAATCATGTAAACAAGAAAGAAAGTACAACTAGATCATGGTTTCGTAAAAGCAGATCGGATTATTCACTCTACAGCCATCATTTAGAGCCAGACTGCCATTAAAATCCATTCAAGAATCAACATTTTATAGAACATAGAAGAACCCAACATGATAACACTTGCCATCATGGACCTCATTATTCAAACAAACATTAACAATTAGGTTTATCCAGCAAGTTGTCAAGGGTGAAAAACTTGTACATACCTGAAAGATTAGAGATGGGACCCATTCTGGCTCTTCAACAGTATTATCCATATTAATGTACATTTCTGCGCTCAGATGGGTGTCACCTTCTTCCGTGAATATAAGATCAAGAGCATGCTGCCTGCAGAAGCTATCTCTAAGTTTGTCCACCATACGGTGCAGCTTCCTTTTCCATTCTCGTTGCTCTGCCGCACGGTTTTGCTTATCTGGACCTCTTTTACGAATATCATCCATGCTGGCCTGGTTTACAGATGACAGCTTCATAGCTGCTCTAGGTAGCAACTCTTCAGCTAGTAAGGATGCATTAGCTAACAATGCTAATTGCTGCTCCTCTGTCTCTGCCATTCGAACAATCTTATTTCCTAAACCTTCCAAATTTGTTTCATCATCCATTGAGCCTGGTAGAGCACTTATGAGCAAATTGACATATGAATTGAATATTTTCGGAAGCCCATCCATTGTAGAACCACCTAACTGCAAGCTAAGCAGTGGCCCAACATCCTCAAAGAAATCCTGCATGTCAAAATACCATTAATGGATACTACATGTATCGATCCCGAAAAAAAGAAAAGAAAATACACCACATATATTGCAAAGGAAAATATAGAAAAACCAATCAATAGTATCTCTCAAAGAAAAGAATATAATCAGTTGACATACTTAAAGTGGCCTCTCTAGAAGTTCACACCTTACAGAGTAAAAATAAACCTAGAAATCCTCAAATTAATTGGGAAAAGGAGGGGGAGGAGAGCCCAATTACAATTGGTTGAAACATTTGTCAGAAACAAAGCATTACCTGAACCATTGAATTGAACCTATGAGCACTGCTTGAGAGCTTCGGCTGGAGTGCCAAATGACCAGCAGATGATCTAGCAAATGGCCGCATACCAGTTGGAGGATAGGTGAGTACCCAGTCATCAGCTGCAGCTAAAGCAGCAGTACTCTCTTCAATTCTCCTCAAATTGGAATCTAATGCTTGCTCAACAGAGGGTCGGAATTGTTTCATCAGAATTGCTGAAAGCGACAGACCACGAACTTCCAGCAAGGAAGAATGACCGAGTGCTATCTGAACGCATTCGGCGGCGGCTCTTAAGCCCCCAGCAGCTGCACAAGAGGCTAAAGCATGCCTCTTTACAAGTAGCGCAAATGACATTGCCTGCTTAGTAGCCCATGTAACTAGTTCAGATGCATAAGATGAGTCATCACCAAAGACTTCTACAGAGTCACTGAGAGCCTGAGCTATAACAGAAAAAACTTGCTGTGCAAGAGGCGCGTGTACGCTCCACCATATGATGTGCTAGACGGATGTATAGTTTGCATGTTGCATTGAAGCCTTTGGTTATGTGCGTTGAGCAGCAAACTATGAGCACGAGGTCCATCACCAAGTCTCTTGAGAGCAGAAGCTGCAGCACGAGTTCAATGCCACGAGTAGAAGACTGGCAAGCAGCTTCAGCAAGTTGATCTGCCAACTTTGACGATTATCAGAGATAGCCCTCTTCAAAACCAGAATGTCAGATGCGGTAAGAGTCTGTTTCTGTTTTGCATCAGCAGCAATTCGTTCAGCTTCGTCCAGGGCATCCAATGCTTCATCCACTCTTCTCTCGGCTAGTAAAACATCAAGCATGTCAGGGAAATCTGTACACCATTTATGTATTTCTGAAGGTTCCTGGTCTTCAAGAGTGGATATGTCCTCTTCTCCAGAACCTTCAGGCCCCATAGTCAAGGAATCAATCTGAACCCCTTCGGATAGACCATGAATTAGAGCTGACTGTGTATTTAGCAGATTTCTGATAGATAGAAGCTCCCCTTCAAGGTCTGATATCTCCTTTGATGTTCTGATAACCAGGAGATTAGTTTTCAGACATTGAACTCCAAAGTCATGAATTGGATAGAAGAGCGGAAGAACACAGGAAGTAACAAAAAGAACGCTAATTTGAAAAGGCCCCAATGTGAAAAATATAATTGTGATTTTGCATCTCACAAAATTCACAGTTTGTGCATAGGAAGTCACCGTGAAGGGACAAGAAGCTTAAAACAATGCTACTGTAGCATCCACTCAGAACAATAGAAGAATTGCTACTAAGAAATTTGCTGCCTCCTTTTCGTTCTCAAATATTTGTTCGATTGTGGTTCTTACCAAATACTAATTCAAAATTAGTGACAATAGTTATTCCAAGAAGTGTTGCTACTTGTATGGACTGCGCAGCACTTGAGAGACCGAAGCATTATCAGAGAAACATGCCAGTGCACACACCATTTTAGAGAAACAAAATAAGAAAGGGGGATTTATCAGACACAATACTCTGTGTTAAACAATTGCTTTCACACCTGATGAATGCGGCATAATTCGCATAAACACTTCTACGCATCTCTTCAGCAGAAGCCTTCTTTAGATCTTGCAGATAAGAACACAGGTGTCTTATTTCCTGTCAAACTTTGAATGTCAGTCCTGTTTGATTTTTTCCAAGCATTTCGTGCATTTTATCACAGTAATACTTCAAGTACAATATGCTTCAAAAATATCACGCACAAAGAAAACACCAACATTTGAAAGACTGAGCTTGCACAAAAAGTGCATGTGCATGACATGGTGCAATTGCAAAAATAAGGGGATCCTAAACCATAATATACTCCCAATTTAACGTACTTAAGTATAATTCATATAGAGAATGGAGAACCATCCATACATTAGTCGAACAACAGAGTGCTCAATTAAAAACCTGATGTTTCCTAAAATTCAAGATTGTTCATTAAATTGGTGGGAGTTGATCTCGCTCTGCTAAAAAGTAAACCCAGCTAAGTGAACAGATAATTAAAAACTGCCAGTTGTTTTAAAAGCCTACCCACTAATTGACAAAAATCTCCAACTTCCAAATGAATCAATCAACTTTGCATGTGAGTGTCTATTTATTCAATAGGTCCTGTAATAAGTACCCAAATACACACAGCAAAATGAAATATAGCATCATCTTTCTACCACCAAATTCAACACGGTAACCTATCGATAACCAAGACAATATCTACAAGACTTAAGAATAAGTGCCTCTCAGAAGTCAGAACACACCATCTATTTAAAGGTCTCTGTTTATCTCACACAACAAATGTCAGATTTGTAAAACACAATTCAAAAAAAAACTCTTAGAAAAGTCGCAGGATTCGAAAGTTTCACTTGAACTTGCACATGATCCATTTCATCACCAGGGCCAACATAATTTGGTATGAACTCGCATTTCTTTTCCATTTTTACAAAGACATAATCACAAACATTTCTAAATCTATATGTGCCCGCAGATAACACGGAGGTAACATCTCTCTGCTTCAGTGCTTCCTCCAAGCTCCATCAAATTTCACAATATCCAAACCTATCCTCCGAACTTATTCTATTTCATTTCGTCTGTGCAGTGCAATCATCATTTTGTCATAAACTTGCATCGGGACAGAAAAATATCAGTTTTCTTCACACCACAGTAACAACCTTTTTCCATAACCAGCCCCGGACTATGGAACATATCAAAACTAAACTAAAAGGTGTCAATTTGACATCACCACCATACCATATCTAATCCCATGCTGTAACCATATTTCCGCTAAAATGCAACCAAATCACGCCCAATTTTACGCTTTCGTAGCACAAATGCATTGGAAAACTCCAAACCCCGTATCCCTCACACCTCTCGACCACAAAACGAGACCTTTCCACCACAACCCGAAGCTGAATTTCCGAAGGTATCGATCCCTTACCTTCTCGTTCATGGTCTGGCACTTGGACTGCACGTAGGCGTCAGGGTCAAAGTTGTCGGTCTTGAAGATCTTGAGCTTGTCGGCGAGCTGCATCCCGCCGTCTCCGCCCCCGGCGCCGGCCGCCGCGTTCACCGGGAACACGCCAGAGTGGCCGGCCGGGCGCGACCTCGACGACTTGGCGGACGCCATCGCCGCAGAAAACCCTAGCGGGGACAAACTTCCCCCTCTCCCCTCCTCCCGCGAGATCTAGAAGCTTCTAGAAGTGGATTTGCAGCTCGATTGGGGTAGCTCTGCGCTATCGGTCATTTTGGTGTGACGATTCGGGTGTTTTCGGGGGTTTTGTTCCCCAATTTTTTAGGTGGAAATAATGGAGAGTTGCGTTGGACGGTTGCCAAAGGTGGAAAGGTGCTTATTAGGCAGTTAGCTGTTCTTCGAATGATTTGGAGCATTTTTTTTTTCCTTTACGAGGAGACTAGCAGGATATCCCTGTAGTGATACATATTAACAGACGTGATTTCAAACCGTATAATAAGAGCATCTTCAATAGTATATTTATTGTCGTCTATTAGCTATGCCACGTCAACAAAATCCTATGTGGAGGAGAGAAGAGACGACCGTGCACGCGAAACAAGATATAATATATTAATTTACTCTAATTGACATATAGGCCCGTTTTAAAGAAAAATTATAAAATATAAGTGTTGGAGAGTGTACTAGAGATTATCTATTGTAGATGTTGTCTCTAAAGATGATGTAACATATGTTAGAGACAAGTTTGTTTTTAACTATTGAAGATGCCCTAAATATTAATTTTTTTCACACGCATATAAATTAGCTCCGCCTATCGCATGACCTAATACTACTATAACCCAAAAATTAAAATTTTAAGCTCATGGATTTTTTACCTTTGGAATAAGTGGGGCGACAACGGTTTTGGTGGTTGCAGAAGAAGTGGAGGCATGAATACGTTCACAGGTCACTGGGGGCAGGGCAAGACTTTGTCCCTATCAGATTAGGTTCACATGTTGGTGCGCCTCGATGGGGAATTTGAGAGGGGTAGGAGAGGCAACCACGTGTATAGGAGAAAGAACATCGTCCCACTACGCGAGGTAAATTTCTTCTTTTATTAGTTAAGATAGGAGGATTATATAAAGTCTAAGTTAAGTCTTGGCTGGATTTGCAAGTTATTGTGAATTTTGTTATAGTTATCGTAGTAATTAGCTTTACATGCTTCAAAAAAGTGTTGATTTACCTATGTTTTTCTAGCTCATTGGTTTTTGCCGATTTGCAAGTGTTATTTACTTGGAGTCGTATGTTTTATGTCTCTATGTAAATGATGTTATATGCAATTTATATATGTACACAAGCGTATCATTTGTGCTCTGTTTTTGTTTTCATGCGATATGTTGGATCACGTAGGGTTGCAAAATGTTAGAAGGTTACTGACAGTAATTGTCATTTCTAGCAAAATATTATTGATGTGGGTATTAAATGTGCAACGCTATTAAGTAGTCCATCGTAATTGAACAATGCTAGAATGTGCCAATTCATCGTTGTGGAAAAAGAATGCATTGATTCAACAATCTTCAAGGCATATCGTATACTGCGCGCACGCTCTCTCATTAAACTGACGTCGGTTGATGGACAAGAGTGCTTATAAGTTGTCATCACCCAGATCTAGACCAACAAGCTGATTGCCCTATGCAATTGCACAGTTTGGTGTATTATAGTATAACATTATGTAATGCCAAATTTCAAAATTTATATTTTGCAATCTACATTTGAATTTGGGATATTTGATTTCACATTTAATGAGTAAATTTTATTTTGAGATCTCTCTCCTTATTTGTGAAAGAGAGGAATGAGAGGTGGATCCATTGAGCAAATTTACACTCTTAAGCTTTGAATTATAGTAGTGCTACCTATTTCTTTTTTTAATTAATATATCTCTAAATTAACTATTGAATCTAAGTCTTTAAAATTAAAGTTCATCAAATTAAGGGTTAGATTTTTAAAAATATTTTTCGAATTAATATATCTCTAAGACAACTATCGAATCTAAGTCTTCAAAATTAGGGTCTGCCAATTTAAGTGTTGGATGTCTTTCTTTTTTTTGTGATAATTTCTAGCATATTTTCCTTTTCTTCTTAGCAACTGCAAAAGGCCTGTCATTGACTTTTAATATGTAATAATAGGTATTTTTCATGTCCGGCTGAAGCGCAATGTTCTTTAAATTTTACATACGGTAACCCCTTACCATTCCAAGTAACACTCCAGCTTCGGAACGTTTGCTGACGAACAAAAAACATGGGCTTAAGCACCAAATTGACAAAGATGAAGATTCTTTCCAGCTCTGTAACACAGTATCACGGAAACTTCTACTACATACCCTGCAGGACTGCGGGTTTCTTGCGCAAAAAATTAAGGGAGAAACTAAACCCGAAACCAAACTCGCAACATCAATCGGTGACCAGACACACAACTAAACAGCATTCAATCTCTGCTTCATCGCATTCAAAGCCCAGGCTGGAAAGCAGAGCAGCACAGGGAGGAGGTCGCTGGGAGTAGTACAGGTTGTTGCTGGTGCGCAGTCAGCACTCAGCACAGACATCGCGGAGTTAGACCAGACCAGGCCGAGTACGTACGCTTGTCTTTCGCTGAAAGCTCTTATCTGAATATCTGATACCTCCCTTCCTTGCCTATCTATCATGCAAGGACAGAAACGGAGACGAGCAGCGCCGAGACGAGGTAGAAGGCGACCGTGCAGCGCCGCCTCCCCGCGGCGCCCGTCGCTGCCGCCGCCGCCGCCGCCGTGCTCGCGCTCTTCCCGCCCGCGCTTCCTGCAACACGCCGCCAGCACGTACGTACGTAAGAGGAAAAGCAAGTGCAGTTCCAGTTCCCAAAGATTCAGAGTTTAAAAAAAAAAATACAAAAATTCTTGCAAAGAGTGCGTAGTACTGTGCTCCTACACTGTACATTGCACAAATTTACTTGTCATTGTGTATGAACTATGAAGGGCGTTCGATCTGGGTTGGAACATGTATCTCTAAACTCCCATAATTTCACAGTTACAGTGATTTATACTGGAGTACCACAACAGTAGTAGGTAGTAACAAAACTCAGGTAGCCCAAAAAAAAAGTGCACAAGATCATACCGGTACGTAGCTGTTACTACAGTACTAGCAGTACACCACAGTACTCCTTGAAGCTTCTTAATCCAAATTAACATGCGCACACTTCTTGCTGGTATTATTAACTCACACCTACTGGCTACTGCTCCTGACCTGCAAACACCGACCGTCTGATCTCCAGATGGATTGCTCAGATTCGCTGCGGCCGCTATTGTGCGGTACATCAATGCGAGCGCAGGGTGATCTCAGTGCACCGCGAGTTTGATACGCGTAGCGCGTTGCTCCAGATTTTGGGCACACATACACGCACAGTTGGATGGACCATACATGGCATTGATTTCTCATGTCACTACTAGCTCATGCCTGAATGCACAGTACTATTGGTGCAGCGTTGCCTATAGCTTTCCCAACATAACTGCACGTCAGGATATCGTCCGTGGACGCTCACGCGTTGACACGGTTGAAGTGTAAGGAAATTGTCTGTTTTTTCTCATCAGTTTAAGTTTTTAAGTGAACTGATTAGTACATGAAACTCAATAGACATGTCCCGATCGTACGTGCAAACAGAGAAAGCTGAATACTTTCTCACTCGATTTACTAATTGCTCATGATTCTTAATTTCTCATGTGATTTTTTGTACCGCTGGTGTAACGAAGGTGAATTTCTTATGTGATACAGTATGTAATACACTAACCGAAGAAAATGAGCTTGATAAAAAGTGCTTAATTAGTTACCGGCGGCGGCGGCGGCAGGTGTGGTGCCGTTCTTGTACTCGTGCTGCCTCGCGTAATCCTTGAAGATCTGCGCTTCCTTGGAGTCGGGCGACAGGTTCAGTATCTCTGCAGGGGTGCCATCCAAAACCACGGGCATGTAAGTTGTCAGTCATGCCGGCAACCAAGACAGCGGTGCACGTGATGAGCAACGAGAAGAGGACATGAAATGAAATTCCAGAGTTTAAGGAAGGCTGTGGCAAGTTTCATGGTGGTACTACTAGTAGTCGTAATAGCTTAGAAAAACTATGCCATACTTCTCCCCCACTCTCTGAATTTTCCCACAGATAGTTTTGATAGGCAAACCAATTAAGTACCAAATTAAGGTCAAATTGTCACTACCGCCAGTTCTTCAGACTTCAGTACTGAGCTAGAGCTGCTGTAATTTGTAGAGCAGAGACGACTTAGTTAGTTCACACGCACACACAGTGCAATGCATGCACTGCCTGTAAGCGGGAGGGGACAGTACTTGTTTTCTTGGGCCCTTGACCGTGCATAACGTACGGTGTGCTAACGCAACGCAAGCTAGCCAGCTCCAGGGTTAATTTGGACGCTTCTGCCGGTGCGTGCATACCTGGTCCAGGTCCAGTGCTCAATTCATCCGGGAGAGATGTAGCTATGTACTACCCGACCAACGTACTGATCAGCGATACACGTACGTACATGTCGCGATGTACGCACGGCCAGGCACAGGGCGATCGGGTGAGGTGGGACATGGATATGATATGCATGACACGAACGTACGTTCGTGATTGCCAACACATCGATCGATCGATGTAGCATGTGTTGGTCAATCGATACGCATGCACGGACTGACGAATGGAATCGAGTGAGTTCATCGAGCACGTACGTGGGCAGTCTGAGAAGGTTGCGGGGATGGAGCAGAGGGAGGGGAGGTCCATGGCGCGGGTGACGTTGATCTGGAAGCCCAGCGCGGGCTCGTCGCGGTCCTTGACGAGCACGCAGAGGCACTTCTTGCTGGCGCCCAGCACCTGCTTCAGCCCCGCGCAGCAGTCCGGCGTCGGCGCCCGCGCCGTCGCCTTCTCCTGCACGAACGTCAGGCACGTCGCCAGCCCCATCAGCCGGTCCGCGCAGTCCGCCCGGTCCGCCGCGAAGTCCGCCGCCGCAAACCCAACCACCACCACCACCACCATCGCCGCCGCCGCCGCCGCCCGCGCACCACTACCACTGGTTGTAAACGCCATAGCTAGCTACAACTAATCGATCGCGAGCTATTCCGATCAAGGTTGTGCGCGAGTCACTCGTGTACGTACTTGGGCCTGGATATGTGTGACGGCTGGGAGTTCACTGGAGTAGCTAGTGATCGGTCGGCTTGGGATATATAGTGGTGGATCGATCGGGAAGAGCGGCTGGTAGCCTGGTACGGTGCGATTGAGTGATTAAATGGAATTGGTTGGGAGCTGGCCGGCTAGCTAGATTGCGTGCGCTGCTCCTGGAGTACTGATGTACTGTACGTGCTGGATCGAGAGGGGGTGGCCGGTCTAAGACTTGCAAAGTTGCGAGTTCCAAGCAGATCGAGTGTGTCCAGAAACCCTGGATCAGGGTTGATGGCATTAATACAGTCAATGTACTTCTCAATTATCTATGAAGAATTGAAGATGCTGCTGCTTGTATTACACAAATACAAACGAGTTATGTTAAGAGCAACATCACGAAGCACATTGCACATCACGAAGAACAAATAAATAAAATATGCAGTAAATGGGTTCTAAAAATCCTTGATGATACTCGAAGAACTCAAAATTAACAATAAGAAATGAATAGTTACTTCCTATTCCGTATCTCACAACGTAAGGAGTATCTTACGCAACCGAGAATATGTATGTGTAATATACGAGTATATAAGACCACCTCCTGTAGTAAGAATATTTCCCGAAAGAAAGAGCATCTCCCTGAAGGTAAATTGTCTTACCAGTCGATATCTTAATCACACCAATAATTATATGATCCCTAGAAGTGAACAAGGACTCACTCATCAAGATTCGAAAGAATGAAATGAGACACCTAAAGACCAGAAGTGCACCACACAAGTTCTTATAAAGTATATATTCCACCAAAAATTAGTGGAATGGTAGTTTCCTCTAATATCATGAAAGTACGACATACATTGGTGATATTGACAATTAATTCTCTAAACACCAAAACTAAGACTGGTTATATTTTACTCTGGAGTGGTACAATCATACTTATACTTCTGAAGAATATACTATTTGTTGTAACTTTAACCACCCAGAGATAATTATAAAATATTAATACCCTGAAAGGTTTTGATAAATCGTGTCTGGTAGGCATACGACTTTGCAACTAGTATTACCCCATATCCCCTGCAAAGATAACCTACTTGTGTTGCACAATCAAATAGTGGTATTTGATAAGTTAAGCATGTAACACCTGAACAGTGTTTATCCTAAAATCACCAGATGAGTAATAGGATATCTGTATGTAAGACTCTGCATTGTGGTAATCTAGTTGATTTGTTCACAATATACTTGCATATATTCTTTTTCGAAAAATGTATGAAAGGTATTAGATCAACAAGACTTCAGCGGAAGTTGTCCTCAAGGAGGGCATTTGCTAAACATTGTTCATCATACTTGAGATTTTGAAAATATTAGTCAAGCCTAGAAGGTGTTGATACGATGATTACTGTTTAAATTCACCTTGAAGGTTTTTATCACTTAACATTTTAGATCCAGCTAGTCGACAATGCAAAGATCATGAAGATCGCGCATATATCCTGATGATGATTACTAAATCCTGAAGATATATGTCAAATCCCTATAGTGCAAAATCCCATAATTGATTTATATTACTTTGTGGTAGTGCAGTTATCTCTTAACGATCATCTTAAGCAAACCTTGGTAGCTACTTCTACCAACCACTCAGAAATTATTGCACTATATGATTGAAGCCTCACGTGAATGTGTTTGGCTCAGACGTGTGATTAGCCATATCTAGAAGTCATGTGACATTAACACCGTCAATACTCTCACAATTATCTATGAAGATAATGCTGCTTCTGTTGCACAAATGCAAATGGGTTATGTTAAAAATAATATCACGAAGCATATTGCTCCCAAAATCTTCTATCCTGATGAACTCCATAAGAACGATGAGGTGAAGATCCTGCAAACTAGATCTTGCGAAATTCTGGCTGATTTATTCATTAAGTCCCTGTCTACGTCTAGTTTCCAATGATACGTTCGTGGTATTGGAATGAAGTGGCTTAGAGAGTTGCAAGAATTAGGGAGAGAATCCCCTGAATCACAATCTACTTAAAGTCTTGAAGTTTTACCTTAATCCTGAATATTAACCTAGAAGGTAGATAGGTTGCACTCTTTTTCCCTTAGTGAGTTTTTTCTGAATATTTCTCACATAAAGGTTTTTAAAGAGGCAATGCAACTTGTGGATGCAATGTTCTCTTTTCTCCAATCCATTTTTGTCCAGTGGGTTTTGGGAGGAGTTTTTGAGACACATGCATGACGCCGTATTCGCCCAAGGGGGAATGTTGAGAAACACTGGATTAGGGGGTTGATGTGCATAATACCGAAACTACCTCTTGTGGGTTTTAGTCTATAAATAAAATCTCTGTGTACACACAAAGATGATGATCATCAATAAATAAAGTAGTTCTCCATATTGTGTCTCCATCTATTTGCCTCTCTATTGATTGTCTATTATTTTTGTGATTGGTTGATTGGTTTATACAACTACCGCGTTCTTCAGTAGAGAGGACGGTTGGGGGTTCGTGGAGAATTGTTTGGTTCATTGGGGGCGGCGTGGTCCTCCGTAAAACCAGCAGCAATGCATGTACTCAGGGGCGGAGCTTCATGCAGACCAACATGGACTGTGGCCTTTCGCTTTAACATCTTAAGAAGCTAATAGCATATACTATATATTAAGCTAAAAAAATCAGTAGTTTTACCATTTCTAGTCCATCATTTTTAAAGTTTAAAGCTTAATTTTTCTACGTTAATGCTTCATCTTTATAAGCCGTCATCTCTTGTTTTTTTTTTTTTAATTCAAGCTCTACCACTGCGTGTACTTGCTTCCTCTCTCCCAAAAAAAATGGGGAGAGCACCACTGCACCGGTACGTACGTACTCGGCTGTAGTACACATTGGAGGGTACATGTCATGTATATCACGTACTATGACGATCTACCTAAATCGTGTTGCCATCGACGAACAGAAGAAAGTACACGGTGAAATGATGCCATGTGTAAGTTACGGCGAAAACCCACACAGGTTAAGTTACTCAGAAAAGATTCGCTTCGCTAAGGTAAAATTGACAAACACGCAGGATATACTACTACAGAGTAAAGGCTCGCGTCTTTCATGTGGCATAGTACAAGTAGTGGGAGTATAAACGACTAATTAAGCATTAAAGCTAGCTGCGACATTACTCTACATGTAAGGAGAAACATCAAAACCGTTAGGAGTGCTTGGTTCGGTTCGAGCACCATCTGAATTTCTGGCCAGATCGTCCTCGCTAGCTAATTAACTAGCTAACCTTGCAACAGCTTTCGCAACCCGCAGTGAATGAATGGATCATGCATAACGAGGAAGCTAGTACTGCCGTTAAAACGGAAGGGGGTAAGATAGGATTAACCTTTTTTGAGCCGGATTTGGTTGTTCCAAGTTCGATGTCATTGGAAGAGATTTTAGTTTAAATTCCGAATAAATCCGAATGAATTGAGTCGGATCACAATGTATTTAAACAAACCTTAAACGGAACCATCATCTCGATCAGCTGGTCACTGTACAGAGCGGTTCTGGGACTTCTTGACGAAAGCATGCGTGCAGGACTAGCAATAGGAAGAGATCACTTGAGAAACACGGGACCTTTTAGCGGAGTAGTAGTACAAACTAATAACACTGTAGCCAGCAGTTCGTGTACGTTGTTCATGTCCAACTGAACATCAAAGAACAGGACATGATCGAATGTAATTAAGGACAAATATCTTCTACTCCCCTGCTTAATTTGCTTAGCTAGCTACTACCAGTGCATACTTCTAGTTCTAGAGGTGGCTGAATGGACCATGCTAGCCGGGACGGCACGAAGTATGGGACTGTCGGCACGGTCCGACGAGATATGTTACATTTGGGTCGTGATCTCGGCTCAATAGGCCGGCCCGGCACGCACAGTACCGTGTTGTGCATGACTTGGCCCAGGCATGGCACGACACGACAAGCATGGCCGAGGTGGCGGAGGTGCGGCCGGGCACGGAGGAGGAGGTGGTGGTGGCGGCGGTCGGGCTCGGCAAAGGTGGCAGCTGCGGCTAGGCACGGCGGAGGCGGTGGTGGTGGCGGCGGTCGGGCTCGGCAAAGGTGGCAGCTGCGGCTAGGTGCGGCGGAGGCGGGTTGGGGAGGACCAGAGGAACTGAGGAAGAAATGGGCAGCTGGCTCAAGTGCTCGGCCGCTTCCTTCGTGCTTAACCCAGTCCGTCCGGGTTTATTGTGCCTGGGCTGAGTGGCGTACCCAGGACCAAAATTTTGGGAGTGCTCTCACCTGCTTACGGCTTGCTAAATACCAAGTTACCAGCCAGTGGTAGTCTGCCTAAGCGCAGCTGGGCTATGGTTACACCGTGAGCCGTCCGTCGGGGGGAGCCAACCCTGACTGCCTCCTTAGGTCTGTCCCTGCCCGACACGGCCCAAGAGGCCAGCATGTCGTGCAAATCTATAGACCAGCACGATACGACTCGTTTAGTTAGTTGGACCGACTGTACCGTGTCTAATCGAACCCGTGCCGGGTGGGCCGTACCTCGATACTTCTCGCCGTCAGCTGCTGCTGGTGAATAGTGTTAATTTGACTGCTTAACTGTTTGCTGTCCGTACACGCGCAACCGTGTGGACATGCAGCAATTCTCTCTCGACCAATTAAACCCTGTAGTAGAGTAAGTGTACTAGTACATTACGAGTTTATTAGCTTCCAGCTCCTTAATGGCATCCTCCCATCCGTCCATCCGGCTAGGCTTAATTGGCAGCTGCTCCTACGTTTCAGGAAATGCGTGTGTAGCGTGCAACGTAACGTATACTAGCTGAACATGGCTAGCTAGCGAGCTCACTCCCTACGGGCGTACACGCTTGCTTTCCAACGAATTCAATTCGCTCGTGACGTGAAGCATACGGATCGATTTTCCGGTTGAACTTTCGTGCAAAACTGCAACTTGTTCGAGTCCATTAAATCCTATTCCTCAACACGTGCTAGTACGTACTACCAACGTGAGAGTTTTATATAGTTTGTTGCTTCGAGGAGGATGCTCTAACCTCTATCTGATTCTCACCTTGCTCATCTATCGCCTCTTTGCTGCGCAGCTGCTGTTCGCGTTCGAGCAATCTCTTGATTGGTCTCGAAGTCAGGGCTAGGTGATTTTTAGGCTAACATTTGCATGATAATTTGTTTGTTATTATTGGCTTTTGCCCTTTTTTGTTTTAAGCTTTTAGCTGATGGTAGTGTAATGGTTATGTGCATCTTTAGTTGATGTAGAAGTCGGAAGTTGTACTTTTATTATCTAAACAAGCAACATTACTTAGCCCCTCGGTGGTGTTACAAAGAGTTGATGTCAACGCGTCATGCATGCATGACCGGTCTTTCATTTTGGTTTGGAGAATACTGCAACCTCTGATGATCGAGCTGCATTGCGACTTTGGACCACGAATAGACTCCAAACGAGGGGTGGCCGAATCAGCATATCTCCCCCTCTGCAGACAATTGAAACGGCCTTGCGCATTTTTTTCCGCGTGCAGATAATCTACACGAGTCTGGAAATTAGTGGCTATTTGGCTAGGATGCGCGTCACTAAGGCCATCCCACTGGGCGTTAGCTGAAAACATAGAAGATTGGTGGACAAAGATCAACAGTATGGGAGGCCTTCTAAGAATAGCGACGACCACGGTAATTATTTTTTTCGAGGAAACGACAGAAACATCATTATTGCATTAAAGAGGAAAGAAAGTCACAAACAAAAACAGGTTACGAGAAAAAAAAACGAAAGAAAAAAAAAAGAAGTAAAAAAGAGAAAAAAGAAGAAGAACGAAACGGATACTTCAAGCGAAAAGGCTCGACGGCCACCGGGCAAGTCGAGTCTCATGCTTGAGTATCCACGAGAACACATGCTTACGCCGATCCTCTGATGGGGGTCGCCGCGCCGTCGGGCAAATATCCCTGTAATTTGGTGGCCCCACTCTGTGTCCACGCCCAGGCTTCTTCCTTGACGACTGCAAGGAGGCCTAACGGTGTCTGTCTGAGATGCTGGAAAATCCTTTTATTTCTTTCTTGCCAGATGTGCCATAGTATAAGGATAATCAGTGAGCCTTGTCCCTTCGTACAGACTCCGTGCCCAGAGTGGAAAATGTCAGTCCACCAGTCGACCATTTGTAGACGTGATGTCCAATGAGAGGGGTTCAGATTGGGTCGTTGCACCCAAGAAGCCGCTAAGGACCAAAACTGTCTGGCAAAAGGGCACTCAACGAACACATGCATAGCCGTTTCTGGATTGTTTGTACACAGAGGACACCAATGGTCGTTCTGTATTTGGCGCCGAGACAGGACGTCTGCTGTTGGTAGTCGATGCTGGATAAGAATCCAAGAGAAGATTTTGCACTTTTGTGGCGCCCAGATGTTCCAGATAAGTTTTTGAAACGGAGCCTCCACCGCCCCCAAGAACTGCACAACATAGGCTGATTTGGTTGAGTAGTCGCCCGAGGCTGTCCAATTCCAAGAAATATCGTCCCTATGTTGAGAAAGCGTGACCTGCCTTATCATGGAGTAAATTTTGACGAAGTCCGGCAGAAGATGTATGGTAATTCGTCTTCTCAGGTCAGCTACCCATTTTTGTCCGAGCATTGCGTCCGTCATCGAACGATTTTTCTTGCGCGATACGGAATAATCCCGACGCTTGATTCGGTGAGTGGCCTTGTGCCTAACCACTTGTCTTTCGAAATTTTCCTTGTCACCGTTGCCGATACTTATCGTTGTAGATGCTCGAACAAAGCACCGTCCGTCTCGTTATCGGCAATGGCATCCCATTCCATTGCTTGTCGCGCTTTCCATTGATACCAAAGCCATCGTGGCCGTGAAACACGACTAAAAGGTCAGAGGGCCAAAACCCCAAGCCCGCCGAACCTCTTTGGCCGACACACCTTACTCCAATTAACCCAACATTTCCCGCCAAAGCAAGTGTCTTCTCCAGTCCAGAACCAAGCTCTTCGCCGCTTGTCTATTTGCTTAATAACCCAAGCCGGAAGTTCTGTCGCTGTCAGATGGTATGTTGGTATGGAAGAAATAACAGCATTGAGCACGACTAGCCTCCCTGCACGGGATAGCATGTTCTTCTTATATCCACTTAATCTAGCTTGTACCTTATCCAAAAGAGGCTGGAACTGAAGCTTCCCAGGCTTGCGGCGAGATAGTGGTAGGCCAAGATAGCTACACGGTAGCTGCAAGCGTGTCGCCGGAAAGTGTTCCAGGATGTCATCTAGATGGAGCGACTGACATTGGATCGGTATGACGGCGCTTTTGGAGATGTTTATGATTAGCCCCGTTATTTCGCCAAAAATCCGTAAAATCTCTTTCAGACTGTCAATATCTTCCTTGGTTGGTGACAGGAAGATCATTGCATCATCAGCATACAAGGACAATCTTGCTTTCACTAATCGTCCATCAAGTGGCGTTAACCAACTGTGCTCATCTGCCCTTTCCATAATACAATGCAGGGCATCAATTGCCAAGATAAATAAGTAGGGTGACAGGCAATCCCCCTGCCGCACCCCACACTGGTGCCTAATGCTAGGACCTTGAATGCCATTGAGCACAATCTTTGAAGTTGAGGTGCCAAGTAGCATCTCAATCCATGCCTTCCAACGACTGCCAAAACCCCTACAATGCAGCATGTCCAACATATAGGGCCAAGAGACAGAGTCAAAAGCCATTGGAGTCGTAGACCGGTGGAAGCTCCTGGCAATGTTTTGTACGTAGAGGAAGTTATCTTGAATAGTCCGCTTCTTTATGAAAGCGCTTTGACTAGCGGAGACTAGGGTATCCATGTATTTCGAGAGCCTGATGGACATCATTTTCGAAAGAATCTTGACTATGTTGTGGATCAGGCTAATCGGCCTAAAATCGGAGATCTCAATTGCCCTATCTTTTTTTGGAAGGAGTATTATATTGGCTGTGTTAATTTTCCTGAAGTGCAAGCCATTGAGAGAGTACACCTTCTGAAACACAGATAGAATGTCCTCTTTAATTATTTCCCAGCTTGTTCTAAAAAAGCAGCCAGTGTACCCAATGCTAAAATCTTCTACAACAAATCAAACACCCTCTGGACCTAGTTGCAAAGATGGACGACGAAGGCAGAGCCCGGACCATAGCAGAAGCCAAGTGCTTGGAGTAATTCACAACGTGTAATTAAGTATTGTTTCTTATCTGTTTTTTTACTCAACTTTTTTATACTCTGTGCTCTCTTCTATGTTAATATAATAGGCAGTCCTCCTGGTTGTTCCTTTTTAAAAAGCTACATTGCTCAACGAGACAACGATGTTAGAAAGTGGATCTCAATACATCATGACGTCTTACATTTTGAAAGAGATGAACTTAACGCACGAGATAAATAAAAATATACCAACTATAGCTGGTTAGTTGGGACATGCAAGTAGTTACATACTGTTTTCAACATGCACTGTGTAGGACTAGAAGTATGCCGACATTCAACATGCATGGAAGTTTTCTTGACTCGATGATCGCCCAATGATCGACGTTACCTCAAAGTTGATCTTGACAAACTCATCACGTGCACATGTACAGCGAAATGTAAACCATCGGAATCATGGATCTACACGTTTTGAAAGGGAGAACTCGATCAGGAGCAAGGAGTAGTGGTGATACTTAACTGAGCATATGCATATCAGCATATGCAGTTGGTTATACAGCCCAATCGATCGAACATTCCACACCATCTCTTTCTAGCTGAAAGAGAGATCGACACTAATTAATGCCAGCACTGCTATTAAATGTAGCCCGCAGTTAGCCTCTCACACGCTGGTAATTAATTCAACTCATCATGGCCAAGGTGGTTGCGTAGCGCAATCAAATTAAGCAAGTCGTTAAAAACATGATAGCCCTAGCTAGCTAGCTAGCTATGGGAACCGCACTGAATGTGCAACTGCACTGAAAGTGAGAACCCAAGCCGCCATGAATGTGCAGTAGTTAGCCAGTAAAGCCCGTTGCCTCGCTACACCGGACATGCATCTAGACGCAGAGCTTCCTCGCTGGCGACGAACAGTGGATCGGAGAAGAAGCTTGCATTGGTTGGTGTAAGCCAAGCTAGCTAGCTAGGTGCACGAGGGTTGGGAGTTCTTTCGTCCTACCAATCTGAATTCATTTATTAGTTGTATTACTAGCGCTCGTTACTGTCCTGTGATCTGAGCACCACGTCGCGCTTGTGGCCGGAAGCGGTTCCACGCGGGCGGCGCCGTCGTCGATCGCGTGGGAGATAAGAATGAGATGACGATGAGACGACGATGGGATTGGGTAGATCATTGGGTGCACGCCGCGTCGTTGTAAGGGTGGTTCGTGGTTGGCGCGTGAGGCGCGGCGTTGCAGTAGTGGGGTGTATCCGTGGAGTAGTACATGCCAATTTAATCATCTTGCATCAGCTGGGAGATGGTGATCGATTGGGGTGTTCATGTCTGTGGGCTTCCCCTTCGGGTCAGACACACCGGTACGCGTTCTTTTCTCCTTCAGTGCAGCTAGTGATAGTGCCAAAATGATCGATGCTGGCAATAATGTTGTCTCTTCTTGGATGTCGTTGTAAGAAAAGTTGGCATCAGCGCCTTAAAAGGATTCCTGGTCGATGTTCTCGTGATAACTCAGTATCTTATGAGCGAGTGTGTGTTTGCATGACAGTTTGATCCATCAGGGTCATCTTTGGACAGGTGGATCGGTGATCACACCATTTTTTATTTCTTCAGATGACTGTTTATCTTGAGAGTGGTAGTAAATTAGAGCTCGTGTCACTGGCTGCCGATCGAATGATGACAAATTGTGTGCTTTTATCGTCGATTTTACAGCTTGCCTGCGTTTGCAGGACAGCTGAAGGAGCCAAAAGCTTTGGATTATATGGTCGTGGATGATGCATAGCCATGTTCTTGCATGTCCGTCGATACAAGTACTGTACTTTGCCACAAGTAGATCAAACATAATGTCACTGCAAGTCTGTAACTGCAAGAACGACAGGATATGAAACTTGGAAGGTACCCCGTTTTATCTCAGAAGAATAAAATAAACATGGAACAAACATCTGATGTTCATCGCTGAGCCAATGAAACAGGATTGAAATGAATATATCTAAGCATTAAACTCTAGGGTACAACAATCACCATCAGATGCTTCATAATTGTACCAGCCGCATCTGATAGAAGGAAAAAGAAAAGGAGAGAACAAGATGCATGTACACTAGCCAACTCTGCAAAATTGAACATTCATATCGTGCAGCACATTTCGCCAATCATGAGAGCTTAGCTGCATCAGTATCACTCAATTCTGTAGCCTCGTAGTTAAGTATCTTGTGCAGCGGCAGAAAATGTGGTGCCAATGATGCTAACACAATGCAAAGTAGTGCTGCAATTCCAACCCACCAGGCAAAATGTGGGATCCCAAGCATAAGTTCATCGCAAACTGCACAAAAATAAAAAAATGCAAAGCACTCTTCTAATCAAAAGCGTTATTTAGGTGCTTGCATCAAACAAACAGTAGAAGAGCAGGTGTTGATAACCAGAAGCAAAGAAAAGCCTAATTTGACATATTCAAATAGAGAGAATGGAACTGGTTTAAAGGAAGCTCTTGCTATCCAATCTTCTGAAGTCATTCATAAATAGGGCAGTGAATAATTTATAGAAAGAAATCACTGATCATGTGCAGCTCATTGGTCCACCAGACAGGGGCTGCATAAGCCTACTGAGTGATGCGAATCATACGGCCACTCAGAGTAATTAAGATACCCTTTTCTAATTCATGAATCTGAAAGTTCAGTAGGAACCTACAACCAAGGTCTGTGTACGGTACCACTGAGCAAGAACCTGCCTTAGATATTTTATTTCAGTTGCCACTAATGTGTAAGGGAACATAAGTCATTAAACCAAAAATGAAACAGATGTTTAAACAACTTCAAAGTTTAAACTAAAAGTCGGTACAATCCAAAACACTAGAAGGACAAGCAGCTAAAGAAAAATCGTCACTCAGCTATCCATGATTTCTACTGGGTCCAACTTTCTCAACGTTATGTCCGAATTTTAATCTGTAGTCAATGAAACATCATTCTCTGACTGAAGCAAGTTCACTCCCCTTCTTATTTATAACGGAATGAAAGTATGGAACAAAATCGCCAGTTATGATTGCTTACCAACAAAGCAGAAATTTGTGTAATTGTACCAATGCAATTTGGATGTGACCGGATCTATCAGATCTGACAGTAGCAACTGGAACAAATTTCTCTTATGATTGCTGAACACAAGAAACAACTGAATGCTTTTGTTCTCTTTTCTAAAATGGGAATAGCATAAATTCATACCAAACAAACTAGAACAACGCAATGTTCACTACCATTTTCATTCAAAAAGCTTTGTCGTTGCTTGACCATGGTAACTGCAGCTGACTTATTTTTATATCATTTAAAAGTTTTATCTGTAGATCATCCCCTCACCCAAATCATCAATCGTGGCACATTAGTGTTTTAGGCTAACTAGTACAAATTGGTAAATTATTTTGTTGGATGGAATGTATTTCAAATTTCAAGTGATGCATCAAGCCTATTAGGATTGACCTTTACACCCCCAAAGCTATCCTTCACTTCCTAGATGAACTGGGAAACGACAGGCATTGAGCATTGAGCAGCCAAGGTTCAAATGCACGATGTTGCTAAACGCGAAGATACATTCTATGTGACTGCACCGAAATGACCAAACTACAAACCACATCAACCTAATGGTAGCTCAGAATGGTAAATATATAACTAAAATTTCTGTCCTGGTTCGACTAATCTGATATGAATATCAGAGAAGAAAAGAGAAATGTAAAGAAACACTACTAGCATACCAATGTTGAACAGGGCAAGCTCTCTCTCTGGTACATATGGCTTTGCAACCACACCCTCCGGCTCCACCGTGACAAGAATGTAAACCTAAAATCGATCACATACAGCCATTATAAATCATCCCATCAAGAAGCGCCACTCCGATTCTGCAGCCAAGCTACAATTCTAGCTAAGAAGGTAGTGAATACCAACCGGCTTGCTGCTGTCAGCCTTGAAAATTATCTTCTCCGTGTTGAGCAACCTCCTGTTGTTGGTCCCCCAGTCCTCCGCGGCATCAGGATCGTCCACGAGCCGAATCGAAAAGCTCGACGGTATCTACATCCATAAGCACCGAATTCAAGAACAAGAAGCCGCAATGGTGAAATAACTATTCCTTATTCTCTTTTTTTTTCTCAACCAACGGGGGTCAGGTCGTACGGAGGCCGGGTAGGAGATCTTGACTTCGTACCACGCGGACGGCCGCAGCCCGGCGAGCCTGTAGATCCGCCGGCCGTGGCGCAGCGGCATGGTCTCACCCACCAGCTCCTCGCCCACGCTAAGGGCCCTCGCCTCCTCCAGGCTGCAGGGGGGGAACACACGAAGCTGTTGGCGAACAGTACGGGGAAGCGGTGCGGATCGATACAGCGAAAGGGGCGGACCTGCGCGCGGAGGAGAGCAGCAGCGCGGAGAGCAGCAGCAGGAGGAAGCGGATGCGGTGGCGGCATGGAGAGGGGAGCGGAAGCGGCGGAGATGGCATCCCCGCGGGTTCTGTTCAGCGACGGCGTCGGAGATGCGTCGCGGCCTCGCGGGCTCGCCGCGGCAGAGGCAAAAGGAGTTGGTGCGTTGGTGGACGTTACACGGGCCTGCTAAGGGAGTAAGGGGCCATCCAAACATGGTCTTTTTTTTGCGAGGCCTAATTGGGATTTTTTTGAGACGGTCCTAATTGGGATCGAAGCGGTGGAGTTTTGAGTTTTCACTGCAAGTCTGCAACCAAGCTACCTGCTCATCTTAGCTTATCTTATACTCCCTCTGTTCTTTTTTATTTGACACAGTTAATTTTTTACGGTCTTCGAGATGTGATTTTGACTATAATTTTTATTACTTTTACATTAAGATATACTAATAAAATTATAATATTATAAAAGTATTTTCAACGATAATTCTAATGATATAATTTTTATATAGCCAATCTAGATAGTTTTAAACTTATTGGCGGTCAAACTTCATGAAAGTCAACTACGTCAAATAAAAAAGAACGGAGGTCAAACCGCCGCCAATCATCCCACCCACCCCACCTCACGTACGATTAAAATATGTCAAGCCGCCACCTTGACCCATCCACGCCGTGTCTCTCGCCCACCCGACTAGAGTCCTCGAGGCTCGCGAGCCGCTCGGCTCGTAAGATTCGAGCCGAGCCCCCATCTTCGGCTCGCATGATTTTCGAGCCGAGCTCGTCGTGGAAACAGCCCACCTTTAATCGTTTATGAGCGCGGCCATTGAGCCTCTTCTCGAGCTTGGCCCCTCTCGAGCGGCTGTCGCCTCGCCTATCACCCACTCCACCACTCCGCGCTCCTATCCTCCCGCGACTTCCCACTTCTACAACAACTTCTCCTCCTTCAAGTCCCCCCGTGGGCGCCGCCGTCGCCAAGGTCGACTCGTCCCTCGGCATTATCGGCGCCACCCCGCTCCTGCTCCTCCCGACGTGGAGGCACAGGCTCAAGCTCAAGCGACGGCCAGCATCGCCACACTCGAGCAATTCAAGATCTCTGTTGACCGTGAGTTCCTTGCATCCCTAACCTAACCCCCCTCGCCTCGAATCCTCCGCCGTTGATGCGCTTCCTGTGACCCTGTGATGTGGGATTGCCCTGGTTTGGCTTGTCTTGGCTTGGATATAGTGAGATTTGTTGTTAGTTTTGGTGTGATACAGGTCAATAGGTGGGTACTTGGAGAAGAAAAGGAATAAGTAGGAAAGTTGCATTGTTCTCTTCCAGTTTTGCTTTGACTGGTGTGAGCATAGGTAGGATTTTTTGCATGTTATTGATTAATTATGCTCACTGCCTATCTGGTCATCTGAGTAAGAAATTCGAGAGATAGGAGAGCAATCTTGAGTGAGGTAGGAGTCTGGAAGACTAGGTCTTGTGGCACTAGAGGGGGATTGGTTTTGCGGCACTAGAGAAGAATTGGCCTTGGAGATGCGGCTTCAACGGGCAGCGCTTCGTCAGGGCCGCGTGGGCTCTTCGAGATGCCCCCACCGGCACCCAGCGCGAGCAATTACGAGTTTGGAGGCGGCGGCGGTGGCTCACGGGAGGCGTCCTCCATGTTCAACCCTGCCTCGGTGATGAAGGATGCCAATGCCAAGAAGCGGAAGGCGCTGGCGACCAAAGGCAAAGGCAAGGAGCCTTCCTTGAGCACCTCTTGCCAAGTGAGCTTCGCTTTGTTTATTAATTGGGTCGATTCGCTCTTGCTGCGTGCCACTGACACTAATGGCTGTGTCAATTCTGGTTTTAGGTAGGGGAGTAGAAGGAATCGGATGCCAAGAGGTGCAAGACAGAGGAGGGTGAGAAGAAGGAGAGCCCGGTAAAGCCAAAGCCAAAGGCAGAGCAGGTTGGGAGCGACAACTCCATCGTGGACGACGGGCAGAAGTAGGGTAGGGAGAAGAATACCAAGACAGTGGAGCCCCCAAGGACTACGTCCATGTGCGGACGAGGAGAGGGAAGGCAACTGATACCACAGCCTCATGGAGAGAGTACAATTCTGTTCATGATGTTGCTATGTTTTTTTCCACTTTGTCGAATTTGTTCACGACATATTGAACTGCTTTCTACATTGGTAGGTGAGAAGAGATAGGATCAACCAGAGGATGAAGGTCCTCCAAAACCAGGTTCTAGAATGCAACAAGGTATCAATTAATGATTTCTGAATGAGAAACCGAAAATAACAGGTAGTTGATAGTCTTTATGCACAAGGTTAATAATTTGCTAGGCCAAATGTTGTTTGTAATCGTAGGAGATAGGCAAGGCACTCATGCTTGATGAGATCATAAACTATAAGCAGTTGCTGCAACAACAAGTCAAGGTAAGAGCAAGGTAGTCAGAGTCGAGATCCTGAGTCGGATCGATTTGCCCTCGGTAGGATCGAATCGTAGAATCAAGATTCTACGAATTTGTAAAATACACATATTTACCATCTATACTATAAGTTTTATGATTCTTATAAGGTTTACCACTTACTTATTACCAAAGGGCAAAACACTTTATCACACAATGAAAAGCATAATGGTTCGACATGATGGGTGATATAGTTCAACTCTGAGAGAACAAAGATTACCACATCGATATAATATTTTGCACGCACCTTATTTATTTATAGTTTCATTCTCATAAATTAATATCAACAAATTTTGCTCTAAAACAAAATATCAAGAAAGTCGGCCTCTAAAAAATTGCCCTAAGTCTCTACGAGTAGGATCGATAGTATCGTGGGTTCAGAGAACAGTAAGACTCTAAGAGTAGGATCGCGATCCTAACTACCTTGAGTAGGATCGGATCGAGTTGACTGCAACGACAAGTCAAGGTTCGTAGAATCGTAAGACTCTAAGAGTAGAATCGCGATCCTAACTACCATGGGTAAGCGCACTCGAAATTGTTTAATGCTATGGGGCGTTAGTTCCAATTTCTCTGTTTTGTGGCTTTAGTTCCTGCCTATGAAGCTGGCAACTATGAATCAACTTGACTTCAGTAACCTGCCTACACTCCTACACAAAGATGTGACCTTGAATCACCTCCTGTTTATCATGTCTTGTGATGTATCGAACTTGTTTCTATTCCATCTCTTCAAGCTTTGGCTGGTTACTATGCATGAGTTTCCAGATTAGATGCCTTTCAGAATTGGCTGGTTACTATGCATGAGATTTTAGATTAGATTCATTAGTTCATTTAGTCACAATTCAATGTATGAATGAAGTTTGATGTTCCATGGTATAAAACATTGCATTTATCTTCCCCTAATTGATCTATCCTATCCATCTCAAATGCCAATATTTATCGTTGTTCATAGGCCAAAAGCTGGAATGCTAGCACTGGTGATGATGGTGGACTCTATCTGATATAAAAATCCTAGTTAGTTCAGGTTTTCTAAATAGCCAACAAGGTTACAAAAAGTTCAAATTTTAAATCTCAGTTACTTTTTCACATTTGTAAAACTATAGTCGAAATCGAAAGTTTAGAACATCAAAAATATAAGACAGGAGCGCCAAAATGGAAGAAATATAATCATAAATTCGAGAACTGACAGTAAAAGGATTGGAAGTTTGGAATTGACTATGTATTTTTGTAAATTGTACTTGGCCACGAGTCTTGTCTTAATGTGTTTTACACATTCTATACCTACAAGCATGAATGTATAGCTACAATAAAATATTTATTACTCCAAAGTTTGTTTTTCGTTGCAACGCACGGACACCTAACTCGTCGAAGAAGAAGAAGCGGCAGCTACAGTGACATGCAGCTGGATGATTTTTAAACCATCCAATATTCCTTCGACGGCCTAAATTGATATGAACAGCACGTTCTACGGTACTGAATACCGATATAGTAATTTACAGTGGATATACTGTACTGACAGTAGTAGATTTAGCCGTCCGTTGTTGATCAAATGACCCTAACTGCGTCTGAAAAACAACACCGTACTTCCTGCAGTCAATTAGAGATACGCAAAACTGCGCTGCAGCAGATCAGAAGAACGCTAGTTGCAGTGCAAGTTGCAACGGTGGGAACTGCCACTTGCGGGGGAGTGGACAGTGGAGGAGACTTGGCGACGGGGTGGACTGCAACTGCGTCTCTTTTGCTGCTGAAAGTGAAAAGAGGCGCTTTTGGGTAGTGGCATGGCAGCAGTGCTGGCCCCGTTGGCTACCACCTTCAGGGGTCGGATCGGATACCGTACCACTAGCTTTCTGCAATTCATGACTTGAACGCCCATCACCATTTCCGTCCCATCCAGCGAGTGACCCATGGCCGAAGGGATGGTAGGGCATCTCCAATGTCTCACGCTTGAGGTCGACTAAGTTTTTTCTTTTTTCCTGCTTAGTGCCAATGGCCACAATGTATAGGGCCGACCCTAAATGCTCTCCCTCTCCTCCTTCCTCCTTAGGGTTCTGACCAGCTTAACAAGCAAGTCAAAACTGCTCTCACCATACGACTTAAAACCATCAGACTCCATAGAAACTGCCCGGCTAGTTCTTGATGACGCAGGTCGTCTGGGATTTTTGGCACTGTACACTTGATACTGCACAGATTTTCAGCTCAAGGGAGACTATAGCCCGTCAAAAATCGTAGTTCAGCCCCATAAGTTTGCACCACGTTTTCTCCCCTGCAAGACACATGAATGCCTATTTCCCCAAAATTTTGACTTCTTTACACTGCGGTGGATGACATTCGCAGTGGTTAGTTTTCAAACGATGTTCAGTTCGGTGTTGAAAATGCAAATGGTTTTTGATCTACGAAGATCGAGATTTCCCGTTGGAAACAGAATCCTCTTGCCTCTGTACTTTGGCATCGTCTCGCCTGGGGATGCAGACAAATATGACCTCGACAAGCCCTGGCTGGACCAATTCAAGTTCGCCGGGCCCCGGCCACCACAACACAGCGGCACACAGTCCATGTCGTAACTGCTCCTTCTGCAAGGCCATTTTTGGATTTATTTGTGAAACAAAACATGAAATTCATTGGAAAATTTTGAGTTGTGTGAACTTTTTGTACTCCTTTGAGAAGCACTTGGGGGGCGAGCTCACGGAATAAAGAAACCGTTGGTAGACACGCAGACAAATGTAAGAGGAAGAGTCAATTTACACTTGACGAGTTGATGGCAACAGGAAAAAAACAAGAAAAATAATTCCAAATCGCTCGGCTGGACTAAAACAAAAGACCAAAGAATGAACAGAGTAAACAAATTAATGCAAATCCTTCGGGCCGGCCGGTCAGACCAATAATTTAACCCGAATGGAGCATATTACAATGTCGTTTCCTTATCACACGTGTCTTCTCTTCGATTTAATCATTTAATCTCGATTCCAATTTTAAACGCCTGCCAGCCTCAGGACTTGGTGAACAGAGTGCCCCGACCGCACGGGATCCGTAGCCCACACGGAACAGCAGTCACGGCCGGCACGCGCCGCTTTAATCCACGTGTAACCCTCCATCCCCACACCATCATGTACGCGCGCTGTCCATACACCAACCCTCACAGACACCCCTGCCCGACGCCCACAGCAGAGGACACAAGATATATGGACCGAGTCTATGAGGTTCATGCCCGCCACGCTCACGTCGCCCCCCCAATTCCTCCACTAGTTATTTTACACGCACTGCTTTTTAAATTACAATAAACTATAGCGATTTTTTTGAACAAAACCGTCGATTGGAATTGATTAACTAACACAACACGTCCGACTCCCTCCTAAGTTAACCTTGCCGTTCGTTCGTTCCCTTGGCCGCCTCCGCCTCTGCGTCGCTTCCTCCGCGCCCATAGCCGCAGCTTCCTTCCCACCCCGACCCTCGCTTCCGCGCTCTCTCTCCTCTAGGGTTAGGGTTTGCGTCACCGCCGCATCAGGGGCAATGCGGAGGTCACCGGCGGCCGGCGCGTCCTGCCGCCGCCGCGCGATCCAGGGGTTCGTGGCGCTCTTTGTCGCGTACGCGCTGTTCGTGCTCATCCTCGAGTCGCCCCTCGTGTCCACGTCCATGCCCGACGCGGGGGCGGCCACCGCGGCAGCGTTGTGGTCGCTCCACCTCGACGGCGCGGGCGAGCGCGCGGCGCCGGCGCGGCCATCGAAGCACCCCCACCGAGAGACGCTCTCGGCGGAGGCGGAGCAGATACGGTGGCGCCGGCTGTCGGGGATGGTCTCCGGCCTCGACCTACGGCACCTCAACTCCTCCCGGCCCGGCTGGCTCCGCAAGGTCGCCGCCGAGGCCGCGGTCGTCGGGGCTCGCGTCTTCTCCGACCTGCAGACTCTTGCGGGGACCCTGACGGATTCGCTGGATGCGTCATACGAGGAGAGGAGAAAGTGCCCGCACTCGATCATCCTCAGCGGCGACGAGTTCCGGGAGAGGGGGTGGGCGGTGGAGCTGCCGTGCGGGCTGACGCTGGGGTCGTACATCACGGTGGCCGCGACGCCGCGCGCGGCGCACGCCGAGCGGGATCCTAAGATCACGCTGCTGAAGGAGGGGGACGAGCCGATCATGGTGTCGCAGTTCATGATGGAGCTGCAGGGGCTTAAGACGGTGGACGGCGAGGATCCGCCCAGGATCCTCCACTTCAACCCCCGCCTCCGCGGCGACTGGAGCGGCAAGCCTGTGATCGAGCAGAACACCTGCTACCGCATGCAGTGGGGCACCCCGCTTCGCTGCGAGGGCTGGAGGTCCCGTGCTGACGAGGAGATTGGTATGCGCCCTGCTGTCAGATGAAATACTGTTAACTATTCGATTATTTTGGCTCAAAGATTAAATTTTGATTGAATTGTTATTCAGTGGATGGGATGGTGAAGTGTGAGAGGTGGATTCGAGACGACGAAGAGCGGTCGGACGAGTCAAAGAAGTCATGGTGGCTGAACCGGCTCATTGGGCGGACGAAGGAGGTCGCAGTTGATTGGCCATACCCGTTTGTGGAGGACCGCCTATTTGTTCTCACTCTCACTGCTGGATTGGAGGGTTACCATGTGAATGTTGACGGGCGGCACGTGACGTCATTTCCATACCGCACTGTAAGTGTCACTTCATGCTCATGAAGAGATGGGGAATGGAATGCAATATTATTGGTGGTGTACTGTTGTGTCTAAGTTTGACATTGTGGTTAACTTTTGTCTCTGGTGGTGCGGGCAGGGTTTTGTGCTCGAGGATGCCACTGGCTTATCACTGAATGGGGACCTTGATGTGCAATCAGTGTTCGCGGGGACATTGCCCACTACACACCCTAGCTTTGCACCACAGAAACACCTTGAGATGTTGCCTGTTTGGCAGGCCCCTCCCCTTCCAGACGAATCAGTTGAGATTTTCATTGGCATCCTGTCAGCGGGCAACCATTTTGGTGAGCGTATGGCTGTGAGGAAGACATGGATGTCTGCTGCCCAGCGGTCCTCAAACATTGTGGGCCGATTTTTTGTTGCCCTGGTAAATCTTGAAGACGAAGTTTGATGGCTTAGTAAGTCCAAGTTGTGTATCTGTGTCTATGGACATGAGCTGATGAGTTTTCTTTTCTGCAGCACGCCAGAAAAGAAGTGAATGTGGAGTTGAAAAAGGAGGCAGAGTTTTTTGGTGACATTGTTATTGTGCCATTCATGGACAGCTATGATCTGGTTGTTCTGAAGACTGTTGCAATATGCGAATATGGGGTATGCCTAAGAGACGGTACCTCTTTTCAAACTTCGCTACTTTGAAGCCGCTGTATCAACATTTTCTCACTAATGAACTTTTTTCTCTCAGGTCCGTGTTGTTTCCGCTAGATATATAATGAAGTGTGATGATGATACTTTTGTTAGACTTGAATCAGTAATGGCTGAAGTTAAGAAAATACCAGGCGGTAAAAGTCTCTATATAGGGAACATGAATTATCACCACAAGCCATTGCGCAATGGGAAATGGGCCGTTACTTACGAGGTAAACTTAATATTTGATTTCATAATGACCTCATATGTCCTTTTTCTTTCAGTGATTGAAGTTGCTGCTCCACTACATTGCTGTAGTAAACCGTTCAATAAAAGTTACATGGTCTTACTGTGTATGAAACAACATGAACTATCATACTTGTTTCCCTAAATTGGGACTTGAATTATTCATTTAGTTACATGAGATGCTAGCCTGTTGTTGTTTGCATAGCCCACTCATCTGCATGGTGCAGTTTTTGCTGCACCTTCGGTTGTATTTTCTGTCTGCCACCACGTGATTTCTCGAGAATATTAAAAGAAGAATATAGATTCATGGCATGTTGATGTAGTTTACTGAATCTTTTCACCTGTTTAAAGAAATCTAATAAACAATCACTTACTGTTAATCATGCAACATAATTGAACGTGGCAAACTGGCAATACTATAAGACTTGATGTTGCCCTTTACTGGCCGCATGAACAGTTTAACTACCTGCATAAGTTAAAATGTCTAATCCATGATCATTTTGATCATCTTTTTTTTGGGGGGGGGGGGGTGGGGGGGGGACTATTGTCAAACTGTTCCTACTAATATCTTCATGCTTCTTCTGCCTTTTGGTCTAAATAACCATGTATGCTGGTTCTTAGTTTTATGTGTTTATGTGTACTAAGGAAGTTTTACCCTTGAATCTTTTGACTACTTCATTTACATGTTGAGTTAGCATTTTATTGCTAAGGTAGGCATGCATGTTCCACCATTTTAGCCGGATGCCCCCCTTGCTGTTTGACATTCGTCACAAATATGTGTATGTTTTTCATCTTGGATTGATTGATTTGGAGTTGAATCTAGTCTCTGTTTATATCCACGCAGGTGTTTGGTACCCACTAGATGCAAATTAGTTAGTACAATATGATTATGTAATGTTTTCTTAACGTGGTCATTTCTGCCTTCAATATACTGAAAATGAAATCATTAGTTAGTATGCATTTACATTTTCATATGTTGTGGTAGTTGTTGGGATACGGGTCTGAGGACCAATGGCAGAGTACTCGCCCTTGAACGGTTGGCCATGCCACCGTTAAGGCTTTGAGGCTTAGTTGAAGAGGAAGGGGAGAGACTAAAAACTTTGTTTATTCATTGCTTAACCATACTTGATACAATGTTTTCCCTCTTATAGGGATGACCTGACTTGACCCCTAAGAAACATATCTCTAATATAGGAAATATATGATCATAACAATCCAATCTAATAATAACTTCCCTAACTAACTAATAGATAATACTAAACACTTAATAGATAGATTCCTAAATAATAAATCCTTACTAATAATTGCGGGTGGTGTTGCCCGCGCGCCGCGCGTGGTGCTACAGTGCCCATGGCACTGTTTGCGTGTCTGCTACAGTGCCTTGGGTTTTAATCCATAACGTTACACCCCTCGCGGTGAAGCAACTCTTCCTCTAGCTGCGGTGGTGGCCACGGTTGAAGTTCTTGGTGGCCCCATGTTGATAAGAGGGTACGATGACAATGTTGTGTTGCGTAGAAGGGGATCAACGAAGCCTCGATGAACAACATCGGGGACAACAACCCTCCAACGTCGGTTGACGTCGCAGGAGTCACCGGCGGCAAAGGCAACCGGCGCGGGGCAGCAGTAGCATCCTTCTTGCCCTGAGATGCAACGATTGTAGGAGAGAGGCGACGACGTCGCTGACCTCCACACGACAGTCGTTGCGCACCGCACGTTTGAAAGCACGGCCTCAGCCGACCACGTGGAGAGGACCGCCGCTGGACGACGGTAACCTTCTTCCTCGGCAAAGGCACCAATGGTGTAGCCAAGGGTAGCGAAGCCTGAAGAGAAGTCGTCGATGGTGAGGGTAGTGACAGCGGTGGCGACTGTGCTGCGACACAACTTGCCTCCTTTGCCTTGCCCCTTGCCACTATCATCTCTTGCAATATGTGTCGGATTTCTTGGTAGATTGCAATGGCTCTGTCACACGGTGACTCGACCACGGAAACTAAGGGTATCTCAGCAGCAGAAGCCATGGTGAGTGGCTCTGAGACCAAATGTTATGGTAACTGCTAGGGTACGGGTCCAAGAACCGAGGATAGAGCACTCGCCCTTGAATGTTTGGTCATGCCACCGCCAAGGCTCTGAGGCTTAGTTGAAGAGGAATGTGAGTGTCTGCTACAGTGCCTCCGGAGTTAGTCCATAACATCATAGGAATCAAAAGTTGCTGTAAACGATGCAGTCCTTTGTTTCTGTGGGTGTTGCACGGGGACAGTTAGCTTTGTTGCTTTGTAGAATTAATCTGCAGGAAAAATAGACAGCTTATTGTCAACGTGATTTCGTGCTGCCTAGTCCTAGGAAGAGTAACTTTTACATCATATCACCCTTCCAGTATGCACTTAATCTGAATTTGATTGACAGTTAACACTTCGCAAAGTACTATCTGAATTATGTTCATGTGTTTCTAGAAGTTGGGAACGTATGCTCCTCGGCCTCACATGATTATTATGCATGATTCAATATGTCATAGTGGAAATTGTTGATGTACTAGACATGTCTTTTATGCTTTTGTATTTTATGCTCCAATCAAGTTCTCGCGTTCACCTATATCAACATACGTTAGGCTGCCCCTAAAGTCTGCATTAAATACACATATTTATAATCTTTGCTTGTCTTTTGTACTTTACAGGAGTGGCCAGAAGAGGATTATCCAACATATGCCAATGGTCCTGGATATGTTATATCTTCTGATGTTGCAGATTCCATTGTATCAGAATTTGCAAATCATAAGTTAAGGGTAAGAGCAGATGATTGCTTCTCGCCTGCATTTTATGGCACTAAAAAGGATACATAGCCACATAGGGTAACTTGGAGTCAACAGTTTGCGTATTTCCAAAATAATTGGGAGCCTTATCATCAGAGAGTGTTTTGGCTCCTCGTAGTGTAGTCCTTAAAAAAATCATAAACAAACTGCTGTAGATTTTCCTGTCACAAGATAACTTGAACATTGGTTCAAAAGAAGATAACCTGGACATAATGATGCTGACATAGGTCTGATTTGCATTTGTTTGCTGGGCAGCTTTTCAAAATGGAAGACGTGAGCATGGGCATGTGGGTTGAGCGGTTCAATAACACCAGACCAGTTGAATACGTCCACAGTGTCAAGTTTTGTCAATTTGGCTGCATAGATGATTACTACACTGCGCATTACCAATCACCGAGGCAGATGTTATGTTTGTGGGACAAGCTTCAGGATGGGAAAGCACAATGTTGCAATATGAGATAGCAATAATGGAACTGGTGGTGCTTGACCCTTTTCGTGGTGCTAGTGGCCGTCCTTATTTGTGGAGAAGTGAGCTAATGATCCTGAGCCCCCAAGATTCAAGACTATCTACGATGGTAAATTAAGCACCAAGAAGACTAACAAATGGCCATAATTTATTGAATTTCATTAAAGATGACCGCAAAGTATCAGCTAGGAACAACTCAACAAATGAACAGCAGCTTTTAGCTCTTTCTGGATCAGCTTGTAGTGCTCTTCTTTTTTTCCGCCATATAGACGAAGTTCTGTGGGCATTAATAGAGCTGCTCAAGGACTTCATTTGTAAATGTGAAGGTTAGAAACCTTGGATACGTTCTTGCTGCTTTTGGTATAACTGATTGTGGTTGCAGTCATGAACAACCCATCAGGTACAGAAGAGCAAGTTTAGCAGTTTACACGAATTTTGTCGCACAATCTCTCGTTAAACACTGTCATGAATTAGTATGACTTAGTTTCAGTCAATGCGCTGGAGTACTTGGTGCTATTCTGTCTGCAATGGTTTATCTTGCATCAGTGAACATGGTTATCTGTAGTCTTGGCAAGGTTACATTACATAGAAGTGCTGGAGCAATGTTTTCTATTGGTACCAGTGTATCAAATAGTGGCAGTATAGTGCACGCTATGCTAGTGAGCTAATCGGTCTCGCACTTGTCATAGTTGGTGGCCAATATGTACTCGGAGTCAAGCTGCGGGAAACCGAAGGTTGTTCTGTTACAAGTTAGTACAACTTACATAGGCGAGTGACGAGAAATTAGACTGCTTTTGCCCTAATTTTTTTTATAGAAAAAATTAGGGTTCTAGAAAAATGGTTCTACAAAAAAAAAGAGTGATTTTGAACCTGAAGAAAAGAATGCCCTTGAACCTGAAGAAAGAGGCCCGACTCTACTGCTCGCCTGCTCGGCCCAACCCTGCTGAAGTCCGCATCGTCCAAATTTGGTACAGTAGCCGCGGAGCCGGATGAATTCCATTTCCCAACTTGTACGCGAAGAGGTGAAGCCATATAAAATCCTGCAGAGCCCCAAACACCCGCCCCGCTAATCCGCGACCGCCGCCGTCGCGCGCCTCCACCTCCTCGCCCGATTCGGCGATTCTTTCCACCCTCTCCACTCCAAAGTCCAAACCCACCGCCGCCTCGATGAGCCGCCGCGACCGCCACCAGAGGCCGCATCACGGCTACAACCCCCGCGCCGCCCCCGCCCCCGCCGCCGCGTGGCATGGCGCCGCCTCGACGTCCGCCTCCGCCTCCACCTCCGCGGCGGCGGCGGCAGGGATAAACCCCTACGCCTACGCCCCCAACCCCCATTATGTGCCAAACCCCCTCAATCTCATGCTCCCCCACCTTCTCCTCCAGAACCCCGCCGCCCTCGCCGCCTACCAATACCAGCAGCAGCAGTATCGACCGCCGCTCATCTCCTCCCCCGCCTACACCGGAAACCCTACCCCTAACCTCCAACACCGCTCTTCCGCCGCCTCACCCGCGCCGGCCCCGCCTCAGCAGCCACCGCCACCGCGTAACCAGCACACGGTGCTTGAGAGGGCGCAGGCAGCGGCGAGAAAGGCGCGGGACGAGCTCGCGCAGGCCGGCGAGGGCGTGACCGGGTGGAAGGTGGCACAGGCGGTGCTGGTGGCGCTCAAGGTTGACTCGTGGGGCTCCCTCGGCGTCCAGCTCCACAACGTGCCCCTCCTGCGCGACCTCTTCCTCATCGAGGGCAAGGTCAGTATTTGCTTGGCTGCGAGCGCATCGATTCTCAGTTTATTGTTGCTGCTTTGTAACCGTGCAAAGCGCGTATGTGTTCTGTTTTGAATTTAAGATGGTTTCATCTGCAATTGCTGAAGCTGAGGTTTGGTGAGGAAAAGTTGCTAACGCTGCAAACTTTGCTCTGTTTTGTGCTCCAATTCGTAATCTAACTGTTATGTGATGCATGTATGAAGCAAATTCAGAGATGCACGGTGCTGCCGCGTGCTCTTTATTCTGTTCTCCGTTTTTGAGCTTTGTTGTGCTTGTAAACGCCTTTGTTTTGTGCCGGATATTGCACAGTACTCTGTTATGTTTAAGTGCAGCCGGGGTCGTTGCCCTGTGTTTCTAAAATTGTAAGTTTGCACTGTGCACTGCATTCAGAACTTGCAAATTTCACGTTTCTACTTGTGTGTTCCATGCTGGCTTTGTTTATTTTATTGCATGTTTTCTTTTTATCAGATAATTCAACCTGTCCTAAATTTTGCATTACTTTTGTGTTTTTGTTAAAATGCTATTATGTTAGTCTGTTGTAACAAAAGCAAAAAAAAGAAATATCAAACGAATATACTCCCTTTGCCTAGTACTCTTGGCGCAAGAATTAATTACAGACACTGTTGCAGTTATGTGAAGGGTATTTGATGGAAGGGATAATTGGGTTGGTACCATCAGGAAAACTGCGGTTCAGTTTAATACCACCGTATTCTTCAGTTTCAGTTTAATACCACCGTATTCTTCAGTTTCAGTTTAATACCACCGTATTCTTCAGTTTCAGTTTAATACCACCACCCCTTCGCTCCGTTCCTCGAAATACCATGTCCGTCACCTCTCCTGGCTTTGCCGTTAGCTCCCATACGAAATGACCTAATTACCCCCAAGAAATAGGTTTTGTCAAGGCTAACTCTCCCCTGTTCGTGAAGAATGGAACTCAGGTAAATTCACTGCATTAAACTGGAGCAGCGATTAACAAACACAAGAGTAAAAACATCACAAGTCAACAACTAATAGGAGCAGCAGTTAACAAAGAGTAGTATACATCAACACATCGGCCACAGCGACACAGAGTCGAGCTGAGCACCTCAGCTCCATGCATCAATCCTCATCCATGGCGACGGCGGCCGAAGAGACCACCTTGGCCTTCTTGTGCTGCTGCTTGCCGAGGAAGGCCTCGACGAACAGCTGCTGCGAGTCGAGCAACGTCTGGGTGCGCTTCATCTCGGACTCCATTGGCTCCTTCTCCATCTGGAGCGCCATCTCTAGCTTGCGCTCCTCCATCCTCAGGAACCCCTCCCGGACGGCCCATAGCGCCGACGCCACCTCCGCCATGGCCTTCGCCTCTGCGTCCTCCTTGCTTCTCTCGCCGCCCCGGCCGTGCGCGACGCCCGGGATGGTGAGCGCAGCCCCCCCGCCCCGCCGTTGGAGATGAGGTCATGCGGGCTCTGCTCATGCTGCCTCCTCGGACGAGGAGGACACAGGGGAAGGAGACTCGGGGGTGGTTGCGGCAGGCCCTTGGGCTTGATCTTGACGATGGGGTTGGGGCTGGGGTCGGGGGCCCCGCCGCCGGCGAGGTTGTGGAGGAGCGGGAAGAAGGGTCACTTGGGCTCCTTGGAGTGGCCGACGAAGCGCTCCCGCTCGGCGCGGTACCTCTTCTGGAGCTTCTCGATCTTGTGGTGGCACTGCACGCCGGACTTTGTGGGTGGCAGTGGGGAACCTCTTGCAGCGGGTGGTCACAGAACTGACGATTTTGTCCCAATTCGCCGCCCTGAGGTTGCCCTTGCGCAGCGCCTCCCACTTGTCACGGTACGCCTCGATGAGGGCAAGCGCAACCTCCTCCCGGAGACCCCCCCCCCCACCCCAAACTGGTGGAGCAGCTCGACGAGCGGCCACCATCTACGGAGAAGCTCACATGGGGGAGAAGGACTGGAAAGTAATTTGAAAAGATTTGGAGGGGTGACAAATGAGAACAAAAGGGGATGAGGGAGAGGGGAAACGGAGTTAGATAGGGCAGATAACAGAGAGGTGACGGGCGTGGTATTTCGCGGAATGGAGCGAAGGAGCGGTGGTATTAAACTGAACCTGAAGAATGCGGACATGCGGTGGTATTAAATTGAACTGCAGTTTTCATGATGGTACCAACCCAATTATTCCTTGATGGAAAGGGTTAGGGTGTGTCAAATATATCTCAAAAAGGTAGAGTGACTTATAATTTGAAACAGAATTAGAAATCTAAAGTTACTTGATATAAAATGAAGGGAGTAATAAAAATGTTGTGTAAACATCTGATCAACTATGGTGAATTATTGGATAGGACTAGTTTGATGTTTGCTCATTTTACTATAAGTATGCTAATTATTGCAATTTTGCATCAGCATCAAGCTTGCCGAGCGCTTTTTGTTAATATCAAATCATCTCAATGTGGTACAATTATACTTGGTGATGCTGCCGATTAACTTTAGATGGGCATGGTTTGTTATTTATCAGGTGAATACATTCATCCATTGCTATGTTGCAGCAAGAAAAATTGTATCAATTTATGATCTGGAGGTTGAGATATGCAAGAATGAGGGTGTTGGGCAGTTCAAGAGCTAGGGCTGGGGCCTTTTCTTCAGCACGCACTTGTTGCACATTATTTTTGGTACCTGCTGATTTGTCCATGGTGCCTAAGCTTAGTAGCGAGGAGATTATCAATTGCCTGCAGAAGTTTATGGATAATTCTAAGAAGAAAGTCACAGTGGAAAACTTCTTGGATTATCTTGCAGAGCAGAAGTCAGTCTCTGGAAAGGAAAACTCGGTGTCTTGGGTACAGAGCTTGGAGTATGTATTTTCTTTTAGAATCGGGACATGTACTTATTGACTTTCCTCATATTCTACTTTTGCTGATTTGAGGAGGTTTTGTAGGTTGCATATTTCCTTCCTCCGACAGGCCAGGAGAACTGAAGTGGCTGGTGTTAAACTTCTAGGCAAGACCAGTAGTTCTGGTGATAGCAGTCGTGATAAGGATTTGTCGAAAAATACAAATTTTCATTTGGGCAAGCAGGTGTTGGACAAGAGGTTCGATGCTATAACTAGCAGTATAAAGCAATTACTAGGCATCAATAAACATATTCATTTTGATTCAACCGATGATGAAATTGATGGCGATACTAGTTCTAAGGGCGATGCAGTTGATGACATTGAGAATAAAAATGGTTGTTCTTTTCTTGATAACAAGGATGTTGATAAGCGTGTTAGTAGTTGCCCATATCCTTCGAAAAAAGAAGAAATGGAACGTCTTGGTTTGAGATCTGAAATGAGTAAAAAGCCAGCTTTAGAGAGCAGCAAGGTAAAAGAGAGTGGTAAAAAGGGTTTTTCAAGAGGAAAAAGGAAACATGAAGAAAACGGGAGTTCTAGCTCTTTGTGCAAACAGCCCAAGAAGCGGCAAAAGGTGCAAATGCAAAAGCAGGAATTATCGGCTAATTGCTTCCTAAGTATAGGTAAACTGGAGAAATTCATAACAACCTGGAAGGAAGCATGCCATGAACATCCAGTTCAACAGGTATGCTTATAACTCATGATTAATCCTTGTTTTTTTTTTGGAATTCTAGTTTTCTTTAAATATTTACCTGTAAGAAACTTGTTTGAGGCTTTGAGCGTACATCTTCCCTTTGTCTCTCAACTTATTGTTTTAAAGCATATCATATTATCATTGATTGTTCAGCATAAGATAGGCCATTTTGCCTGTTTGGTCTGGACTTTTCCTATTTTTAGAACTAAATTGTTTTGCACTTGTCATAAATGCAGGTTTTGGAACTGGTAGCAAATTACTATGCGAAAACACCAAAAGAAAAGAGGAAAATAATAAAGTTTTTCTCACAATACCCTGGCATTGGCTTCCTAAATGTTGCTGTGAGTTGATCACCCTACTTTATTGAGTCAACTTATACATTTTACACGTTTATCCCCTATCCAGATATGTTTCTTTTTGTTGACATGAGTATCCAGATATGTTATTTGCAAAATAACTTCTCCTGTGAAGTTTCTATATAATATCTCTTTAATGGGCCAATGCACTCACATTTAGAGTTGGATAGGCTTGATATTGGATCTTCCCTGTAGTTGCAAGTTCTCTCCTTGATTGAGTGAGCCTTCTTATGTGGTTTGGGAGCATATTTAATTGTTGTCTTTGGCGAATCCTATATATGTGCTCATCTGATCTGTCCTATTTTTCTTCTGTTCTACTCTACCATTACACTACCTCTTGAATATATGAAATTGAATGTTCATTTTACATTGAATGATTTAAAATAATGTGTGTTATATGATGTTCCTGTTTGGCTCAGCATAGGAGCACTTAAACAACCAACCTTACATCTCGGGAAAAAAACATATAATTATTTTCCCGTTTACACGACTTGAAACATGGTTGTAGTTATCTGCATGAATTTGAATTCGAATCTGATGCTATAAATAGAACAAATTATAATAATTCTAGTCGTGAAGATATTTTTATGCCATGTTTTTTATGCCATGCATATTTTAATATTTTTTTACCTATTTCTTGTAGCTTCCTGGCTAGTTTGCACATGGCAATGCACTGAGGAAATTCTAACATATAATACATTGAAGCCAAATCTTAACAAGATGGTGCTTATTTTATGTATTCTTATGCATCCATGACTAGCCAGATAATGTGTGTATTTAAATATGTTTTCTCCCTTTGGATTCTTTTTCGTTGTTTGAACAGCTTGCACTTTTTAATAGCATCTTGAATTCTTGATAGAGATATCAGGTCCTTTCTATGTAAATTTGTTTCAAAAGAATATGTGTGTAGTTCTTACTTGACCTGAGTAATTCCAACTGGGCCAACCTGGCCAGTCTGGCCCAGCCCCAGTCATTTGGTTCGGCAGCGTTGAGCAGGCCAAGCCAAACTGGGCTTCACTTGCTTGCATCCCCCCCCCCCTATATTCTGTTATAATGTTCTGGTGCCATTTCAGGATCTTTATTTAATTTACTGTGACATGGACATGCAGGTTAGATCAATGGGATGTGGTTTGCTGGATAGTATTTACGATGTAATCCATGTCTTTAGTGAGAATAAATTGTCATCAAGTCCTGTTCCTAACACCACCACTGAGATTATGGAAGTTGAGTCCCCCAGTAAAGAAAATGCTAAATGTATTGCTAAAGGAACCAGTGATAGCAACGAGGGCAACAATGAGCCTGGACACAGTACTCTCTCTCTCTCTTGTTTGTCTCAATTGTTCTTGGCATTCATTCTGTGATACGGAATTGGAACCAATGCTTCCTTTGTGAATGCCTTCCTTTTCACATTTGTCATTTGTTTGTGCAGGTGTCTCAACAGATGAAGTCATCAGGAGAATTACTGAATATTTTGAGTCCAGCAGTGAATTGTCTGGGGCTTTGCAAGTGGGAAAATCTATATCCCTGGAGACACTTCATGATTGTGAAACATGGGTAACCACTCAATTTTCAGCCAAGCAATTTAGTGCTCTTGGCCATGGGACTTTCCTTGAGTTTTTGGAAAGACATGGTCATCACTTTCCCCCTAAGTTGAGTAGTTTCTTGAAGGGGGGAAACTCTGGTTCTTCGCCTCTGGAAGTTTCTCTACTGCAGCAACAAATTGATGTTTTACTCTGCCAAGCCGAGGATAACTGGCTGGAAGTTGGTGACTTTTCAGAGGATAGTTTCTTTATGCTTCTCCAAAGGCAGTTCCCAACAATTGGCTTTGATATTGTGCAAAACAAATCTGGGGAAGGATTTGTTGGTTCTATTGAGAGGCTGAGAAAAGGCATACAAACAAATAACATCACATTTTCTTTATCTTTGTTGGAGAAACGGTGGTCTGGAGTTTTGCCAGGTACCCATGATAATGTTGATGGGCTGAGGAACGATGTTGTTCAACAATCTTATTATTCTGGAACAGTTTGCTCACAAGCAGCAATCAACTATTTACTGAAGGCTCCAATGTTGTCAGATCTGCTTCTCTGGTCACATTGGGATCTGCTGTTTGCTCCTTCACTGGGCTCCTTCATACACTGGTTACTGAATACATGTCCAATTCACAATCTGGCTTGTATTGTGACAACAGACGGTAGGTTTATTAGAGTAGATCCATCAGCTACGGTTGACCAATTTTTAGAAGCCATTATTCAATGTTCACCATTTCAAGTGGCAGTGAAGCTGCTTTCGTTGCTACACATTTATAAGGGTACTACTAACACCCCAATTTCCTTGCTGAAGTGTTATGCACAACGAGCAATGTATATCATAATGAACAACAACAATGATTTGATCAACACTAATTCTGAAGGCAAAACAGTTATGCCTGAGGAACCTCATAATTCAAGTGCTGAACAGCGTGACTGCTCTACTCATTTTATTGGTTGTTTTCGAGAAAGCTCCCAGCTGTCTTGTGCAAGAAACATTAGGTCTGATATCTTATCGAACATTGATGACACTGTTCATTTGATTGCCAAATTTCTACTTGATTGTCTTGGTCTTCTACCTTCTGAATTTCGGAGTCTTGCAGCAGATATACTATTGGCAGGACTTCAAACTGTTACCAAGAATTGCTATTCAGCCATCTTGCATGAAGCCACTGAAACTTGGCAGCGTTGCATGCTTCATGATATTGGGTTGTCACGTGGAATTGCAGAATGGGTTGAAGATCACCATGGGTTCTGTTTAACTGAAGAAGTTCATGCAAAGACGGAAATGCATTCTTCTTCTAGTTCTAGGTATACATCAGCTGCATCTGAAGGACCTACACATGAAAACTCTAACATGCTTATTGCTAATGACGTTGATACGATGAACGACAGAAGTAAATCATTTCCTGGCATGAAGGATCGAGTTGTTGCTATAAACAATAAAAACCAAAACATGTTAAATCCAGTTGGGACCAAGGCAGATATTGCAGAATTACATACTAACAAATCTTCCATGATGGGAGAAATGAATCTTGAGGAAGCAGCTCTAGTTGTTGAGACTATACGCCGTGAAGAATTTGGTTTGGATCAGGCACTAAGTTATACCGAGAATAGTTTGTTGAAGAAGCAGCATGCTCGACTTGGCAGAGCACTGCATTGTCTTTCACAAGAACTATACTCTCAGGATTCTCACCTACTTCTTGAGCTGGTCAGCTTCACTGTGCGCATTTCCTTTTTACTTCATTTTCTTTTGTGTGGAGAATGGATTTTTTTTCTCTGACATTGGTCTAATCTACATCAGGTACAGAATGCTGACGATAATACTTATCTTGAGGATGTCGAACCAACATTAGCATTTGTTCTTCAGGAGAATGGTATTGTTGTTCTCAACAACGAGAGAGGCTTCTCTGCTGAGAACATTAGAGCACTTTGTGATATTGGTAACTCAACAAAGAAAGGATCAAACAGGGGTTATATTGGAAACAAGGGCATTGGGTTCAAATCAGTATTTCGGGTAGGTGTAAATAGAACCATTTTCCAATTAAATTATCATCTTAATGCTGTAAACTGTGCAATTTTACTACTGCATGCCTTCTCATCTATAGTTTCATGGATTTTTTAATTGTATCTGTCAGTCAGTTCTTTGTTTCTAATTCTTCTACATCATATAGGACTTTTGAATTCTGTGGGGATTAGGGAATGAATACCATTTTAATTTTGTTGATGATATGTTTTACAGGTAACTGATGCTCCGGAGATCCATTCAAATGGTTTCCATGTGAAATTTGACATTACCGAAGGTCAGATTGGTTTTGTATTGCCAACTGTGGTTCCACCTTACAGTACCAGTTCTGTAAGTAGAATGCTATATGTTGAAGATGACAAGGACACCTGTTCCTTCTGGAACACTTGCATTTTACTTCCCTTCAGACCAAAATTCAGGGAGGGCACTGGTATGTGCTCCATTGCATCCATGTTTTCAGATCTCCACCCATCTCTGCTCCTGTTCCTTCACCAACTAAAATGCATTATGTTTAAGAATATGCTGAATGATACACTGCTGATTATGAGAAGGAAGGCTCTTGCTGATGGCATTGTGAGAATCTCACATGGGAATGACATAATGAGTTGGTTGGTAGTTGGTAAGAAGTTACAGGGCACAATTGTACGCCATGATGTGTGCACTACAGAGATAGCTGTGGCATTTACTTTGCAGGAGACTGAGAAAGGAGGGTATGAGCCTTACCTGAATCAACAACCTGTGTTTGCTTTTCTTCCTTTGAGGAACTATGGTCTTAAATTCATTCTTCAAGGAGATTTTGTTTTACCTTCTTCCAGAGAGGAGGTCGATGCAGATAGTGCATGGAATCAGTGGTTGTTGTCTGAATTCCCTTCTTTGTTTGTCAGTGCGCAAGAATCCTTTTGCGCTCTTCCTTGCTTCCACAGGTGCCCTGGAAAGGCTGTCACAGCCTTCATGAGTTTTGTTCCTCTAGTGGGAGAAGTTCATGGATTCTTTTGTCAGCTCCCTCATTTGATCCTTTCCAAGTTGCGTCTAACCCGCTGCATGGTTTTGGAGGCCTCTAGTTTGCAATGGGTCTACCCATGCAACACACTCAGGGGTTGGGATGAACAGACTAGAATGCTATTTTCTGATGACTTACTTCATGAGCATCTTGGTCTTGGGTATCTTTCAAAAGATATCATTATATCCGATACATTATCAAGGGCCCTAGGTATTCATGAATATGGACCAAACATTTTCATTGATATCATATCATCTATTTGCCGAACTGACGGTTGTATTGAGTCACTGGGGCTGGAATGGCTATGTGCTTGGTTCGTTACACTTCATTTAACATGGTTGTCTCATTCTTCTCGAAATCTTCCCTTAACAACTAGCCTCGAAGGTGATCTTTTACGTGCTCTCAGGAAAATACCCTGTGTCCCACTTTCAGATGGTTCGTTTAGCTCTGTAGCAGATGGACCTATATGGTTGCCTTGTGATGTTCTCAATTCCACACCTGACTGTAAAAGTAGCATGCAGAATTTTCCAGTTCTATATAGCAACCTTCGAATTGTAAGTCCTGACCTTCTCTCTGTGTCATGTAAAAATAAATACATCATGGAAGAAATGAGAACAAATGACCTGATGGACATTCTTCTGAAAATAGGGGCGCGAAAGTTGTCTGGACATGACATTATCAAAAATCACATCCTGGTGTCCTTGTCTAATGGTACAGATGCTAATATGGCCAATAAAATGATGATAGAGTACGTGAGTTTTATAATGCTTCATCTTCAGTCTTCTTGTACAAGCTGTAACTTTGAAAAAGAAGAGATAATGTCAGAACTACGGAGGAGGCCTATCTTACTTACAAACCATGGCTACAAGTGCCCAGCTGATGAACCGATTCACTTCAGTAAGGAATACGGAAATTCTGTGGACATAGGCAAGCTACTTCATAATGTAGAAATCAAATGGACTGAACTTGATAGTTGTTATTTGATGAATCATGGTTCAGATTCATTACCATTTGAAATTAAAAAATGGAGGCAATTTTTTGAGGAGATGGGTGTGACTGATTTTGTGCAGGTAGTGAAAGTTGAGAAAAAAATATCACAAGTTGATTCTTTTCTAGCAGGAAGACTTTCTCAAAGTGATATTTCTGCAACAATCTGCACTGTGGATGACTGGGACTCACCAGAATTGGCTAGTATTTTATCGACATTTTCTTCAAAAAGATGTCGAGAAAATTGTGTATATCTTCTGGAGGTTCTTGACAAATTCTGGGATGATTATTATAGTGCAAAAGCTAGTAGTCTCACAAATGTGACACATTGTGGTGAAAACAGAACAGTTCAGTCGTCCTTTATGAACTGTATCCGGAGCTTCAAATGGATAGCATCAAGTATGGATGAGGACCTTCGTTATGCAACAGATTTATTCTATGATTTTGAAGATCTGCGGTCCCTTCTTGGTAGTGTGGCCCCATATGCTGTACCGCAGGTTAGTAGTTTATCTATACCAACCTTCCTGTAAAAGACAGTCTGTCCTTAGCAACTTGTACCACCATTTCCTAAAAAAAAACCTTGAACTGTCATTTACCTTGGACACATCACCCCATTCCTATGTACAGGTATCCAGCAGATCACTTGTGAAGGACATTGGATTCAAAACAAAGGTGTCCCACAGTGATGCTTTGATGATCCTGAATTCCTGGATAGCTTCACAGGTTCCTTTTAGTGCAAGGTACTCATTTTCTCCATCTATATTTGAATCATAGGAAAATTATGTGATCTGCAATTTTAGAGTGCAATCTGCGTAGTAACCATGTAAAGATTACTAATTTAAACATTTCCAGACTCTCCATCTATATTCTATATGTGTGATCTGCAGTCTCAGAACGTGGGATAACTGTATAAAATACTAATTTAAACATTTCCAGATATTCAATCTTTTTCCCCTTTATTTTGCCAATTTGACTTTGCCAATGGGTTGACCTGCCTTTTCTTCAGTATGGACCAGATGCGCAAATTCTATACCTTCATGTCAGAAGGTGTGGCTGATGCAAAGATTGACATTAAACGGGAGTTCCTGTCATGCTCCTCCATATTTACACCATTATGCCGTCCTCGATCTAGTGAGGTCGTTCCTGGGAATTTTTCGTCTCCAAAAGACCTCTATTGGCATGACCCAACAGGCTGTTCTGACATGACAGAGGATTTCATTTCAATAAAGAAGATGAGCATGTTCCCGAGAAGGATGCTGTCTGCAGCATATCCAAGCCTTTGTGAATTCTTTACTGAGACATGTGGTGTACCAAAGATTCCAATGACATCTGATTATGTTGAGATACTGTTACGGCTATCGAATGCTGCATTGCCTTCACAAGTATCCAATCAGGTAGGTTGCTTTTATGCATGATGTACCTAAGATTATGTCTTTTTTTGTTGTCATCGGCAAATTTACCAATGTAGCAACTGACTGTACTTTAGTAGTTGAGTGGTATGTAGGTATTTCCAGCTAATTTTGATTTTAGTCGTTCTGAATTTAAAATACAATAAAGTTTCCTGTTGGGTCTTGTAATTTTATGTCCTTTAAATTATTAACTCTCGTTTTCACATTCTATATAGGTCTTTCGTGTATTTGCGAGATGGGCTAATGATCTCCATTCTGCAAGTGACAAGATGAAATATATATTGTTCTTGAAAGAATCTCTTCAAAAGTTGGAGACAACAATATTGCCAACCTTGGTTGATAAATGGGTCTCTCTCCATCCTTCTTTTGGCCTTGTTTGCTGGGTAGATGATAATGAGTTGAAGCAGCACTTTAAGAACTACAGTGATGTTGACTTCATACAATTTGGTGAACTTTCTTACGAAGACAAGCAAATGCTGTATGGAAGAGTTGCTGTGTTGATGAAAAGCTTAGGTATCCCAGCACTTTCTAAGGTAATAGAAATCTTGTTTTATGTTACCGTTATGGACCTTTTTCTTCTGCTTTGAGCCAAGCTCTCATGCAGGAAAAGTTTTCTATAAAATTATTCAATTTACTATTTATATGTAAAATAACGCAAAGTGATACGGAAAAGGAAATTAATAAAGTTCGGTATGTGATATAGCTTGGATGAAAATCATGCTCCAAATCAATCTCTATTAGAACAAAAAATGCAAAGCCAGCAGAAAATGGAATAATGTAATAAAGGAAATGAAGCGACTGTGGTACAAGCGAGTTTTTCATGCACTTGGTAAATATTTTTTTCTACCACCCACCACTCATCCTACAAGTGGGTAAGTTGTGAGAACTGGAGAAATGTGGAGGCGGTGGAATCTTGAAAAACTCTCTGTAGTTCAAAAAATTCTTCGGATGATGTTGAGTTCAAGGGTCATGTAACCGGTCCCGGGATGGATCCCGGCCAGCCGCCGGTACCAATAACCGGCCAGTTACCGGTCAACCCGATTTTTTCCGGATAAAATTCGTTCAAATTTGATTAAAAACCATTCGAATTTGAATTTGAATTTGAACAGCCCGGGATTACCGGCCGGGATCCCGTATCCCGGCCCCTCTCCGGCAAGCGGTAACCGGCGGTTACCGGCCGGGATTTTAACCCCTGGTTGAGTTTACCATGGTTGTCAAAATTGACTTCAAGCACCACATTTATTAGTTTACTCAGATCTGTTAGTAACTGGCTAATAGCATCTGAATGTTTGCGTTATGACAGAATGCTGTACCATACAAATATAACACATTATATTTGGAGTATATGCTTGTTTTACCAATTACAAATGCATATTTATTAACTATTTAATTAAACCTCAAATGTTGAGCTCTAGCAAGGAAGTAGGGTCTTACATATTGAAGTTGATTGGCAATAACTAATGTTCATCTTCTGTATGGTTCTCATCCACCTTTGTTACCTTTATGTAGGTTGTGTATCGTGAAGCAATATTTTATGGTACTACAGACAACAGAGAAAAGGCTACTCTAATTTGTTGGCTTTTACCATATATGCAACGTTACATCTATAAGATGCACGGACATACTTATGTGAACTTTCAGCAAAATGACATCGTGAAGCTTAGCAATCTTCAGGTTATTGTTGTTGAGAGGTTATTCCACAAGTATATGCTGAAAGGACATGAGAGTTCTTCTAAGAGAAGATTCAAATGCCATTGTCTTCTGCAGGTTAGTGTCTACCTTTCTTCTGTCATTATAGTAACTAGTAAGGAATTACCTGTTTGCCATTAGTCTCTTGTTTCCAAGCTTGTCTGCATTTCTTGTAAGGGAACTAAGATGGAAGTCGGTTTCAAATTCCAGATTTGCAAAAAATCCCAGAACACAGCCGGTGCTGGTTCCCGGTGGAACCGATTTTTTCTTGTCCGGTTTGATTTGTCAAATTTAAGCATGAAAGTGGAATTTGACTGGTTCCTGACCAGTTACCGCCCGGAATTACTATTGATTGATTTGAACTCAAATTATATATAAAAATTTGAATGTTTCCAGGCCGGGATTTGTTCTTCCAGTACCCACGGGTAAAACCTGTCCCCGGTGGTGACTGGTTGGTTATGCTGAGATTTAGAACCCTGCATGGAAGACTTCTTGCTTAGTTAGATGGTTAGTTCTCAGGTCCCTATGGTACTACTGAATATAGTGATATACTTTGCATTTGCATCCAAATAATATAGCATTGCTATAAATTCCAGTTACCAACCATTCTTTGTTTGTATTAAGCCTGTTAAATTCTTTACTTTTAAGTCTGTTTGCTAGCATTATTTATTGACTTTCTTATCTTCTGTGCGTAAGCTTCACACCTCTTCAAGTTTCTGCTACGAACTTTGCTCTGCTAAAGTCATCTCCCATCGGTTTTAAAATTCATCTGATCTCTTGTTGATTTTTCAGGGAAATAATCTATATGCTACGCGAGAAGCTGATTCTCATTCAGTGTTTCTTGAACTTTCTAGACTTTTCTTTGATGGATCCCCTGACCTGCACTTTGCAAACTTTCTACACATGGTCAAAACCATGGCAGATTCTGGCACCACTGTTGAACAAATAGAGTCTTTTATCGTTAACAATCAGAATGTGCCCGAGTTGCCTGAGCGCGAAGCTGTTTGGTCCTTTCCTTCCTTGTTTGCAGCCGACCAAGGTGTGGATTCCCAAACAGTTGAATTCCGATCTGCTTGTGAATTCAATGTTCCCAAGCATCAGAGGACACCGGGAATTGTTTCAAGTTGGCCACCGAATAATTGGAAAACAGCTCCGGATTTTAGAATATCTCACAGAATCCAGAATGGACCCATGCAAGAGACAAAGGTGAATGATGTTGGATCTTTGTTAGACTCAATCAACCCTGTTGAGTTTCGACACACTGAAGATAATTGGGTTCCTGTTGAGCTCGAAGGGGATTGGATTATAAAAGGGGATTTAAGGACAGAAAATATGTTACTAGCAGAAAGTACAGTGGCAAGTGGCGATGAGCCTCAGATGGTGATGTCTGTTGATTCTTCCACTGCGCCTGCTTATTTAGACTTGGAGACCGGAAGTTCAGTGAGCCCAGTTCCTGATGCTGAGCTGACATACTTAAATGATAAACTGGCCAATGTTTCAGAAGAGAGGGATAGGCTCTGTATAGGGGCTCCAGATGCAAGCCAGTTAAAAAGAACCGGCAGGCTTGGTGAAGCATTAGCCCACAAATATTTTGTTGAGCAGCTAGGATCCAATAATGTGAGGTGGGTGAATGAAGAAAACGAAACCGGACTGCCTTATGATCTTGTTATCACTCGCAAAGAGGATTCCACAGAGTATGTAGAGGTGAAGGCAACTGTATCTTCAAAGAAAGATTGGTTCTACATCACATCGAGGGAATGGCAGTTTGCATCGGAGAAAGGGGATTCATTTAGCATCGCCCATGTTGTGTTGTCGGGTTCAAAGACAGCAAGTATTGTAATGTTGAAAAATCCACACAAGCTTTGTCAGCAGAAAGCATTGCAACTTGCTCTCTTGATTTCGAGACAGCATAAAAGCTCTTCAGCGGCAACGTAGACAAAATGCCAGTTTTGTAGAAGCTAACACTGATGACCATCTGCAGATTGAAATGATTGTTTTAACTTGTCAGTAGAAATCACTGAGATCTGCATCTTTGATGAAGCCTTTTCGTCCTCGATAGGAAAGATAAGATGTTTTCTCTGATCCAACCTATGATCTCTCTCTTTTGTTTTGGAAAGGAGATGGGTTAAGCTTACGAGATTATCAGCATAGCATTCGGTTTGCATAGTAAGCACCTCTGTCATAAGACATCATCTCTTGTCTGCAAGACCTATGCATCACTGATTTGTAACTGTAGTATTTTTTATTTTTGAAACGCATGCAACTAGCTGTAAATCTGCAATAGTCGGTATATATCCGACCTTTTTCTCTTTGCCCATTCCTTTGGTTGGTGGTTGTTGAATGTGTTTGATTATAACAATTGTACATAAATGAAATGTCTCTAATTAGATGTTAACATGCGCTATCAGCTAATAGTAAATACCAGAATGATGGGGAAATCTATTTTAGTCGGGTGGACATCCTATCACGCTATCTACCATTGATATTTCATTGAGATCCGTACACATGGGGGAGGTGGGGACACATTCATAGTAAATTCCTAAATACATGGATCTCAATGCAGATTAGACGACGGATGATATGAGAGGATGTCCACCTAAGATAAAAATTCATGTCCAAATGAGAGGACGGATCATGCAACATTGTTGACCACCTAAGAGAAAAATCCATGTCCGAATGACAGGACGGATCGTGCAACATTGTTGAGTGAGACAGGTTAGAACGTCGCATGGATGTATTTACTATCAAGCATCATCACAATCAGCCCAACTGGCTAGTGGCTAGGGCATATCACAAAATGAGCCCCAGTTACAGAACGCAGAGCATCGACTCCTGAATTTTGTGATTCCAATTCGGAGACCGCATTGAACAATTGGCAACCATGATTTATGATTATTCCGTAGCAACCGAGCTGTCGCTCGCGCGCCATATGTGGCGTTCATCATTGGCAACACCGCCCTGTGTGGCGTCGCCCGCGCGTGCGGCGTTGGGGCCAAAGTTAACATAACGAACTCGCGTCCTGCAGTGCACCGACGGCAGCACGCTGTCCCGCAGCGTACGTCTTGGTGTCGAACTGTCCGCTACCGTCAGGATGTGCAGTTGCAGAGTAAGAAACATCATAAACACACTTTCGCTTACAATAAAAACTAAGTTTTTATTACACAAGGATAAGGCTTAACAACCAGTTTTAACACTGACACGGACTTCCAAGCCTAAAGTTAATATAATACATGACAAAAGAACATCCAACCACAGGCAAACTTGAGCGCGGTCGAGACCTAGTAACAGTAATCACTGCCATCTGGGGGTCCGCCAAAATCCTCCTCATTAAGATCTTCAGCATTTTCTCAGGTTTCCTCTGTAGTTGATATTACAACAATGAGTATACAATCGTACTCAACAAGCCACATGGAAAAGCTAATTAACTACATACTCGGAATTCAAAGGTTTGTTTAGGGTTTACCATATCAGGCATATGTGGATGCATTATTTGATATAAAACAGTTTAACTTTAAAACAGTAAAATAATAATAAATATAACATCAGTGGTTTACTTAACAATTACAATTACCATCTTAACATCTGTAAATCTCTACTTATGCCTCATGTATTGGAATCACCCATGAACACAGCTTCATTAACCGGAAGCACGGCGTATTCGAATACCTTTAATTATACTCTGCAGGGTTGCCTAACTTTACCCACAAGATACCTCAAACTCATACTGTCATGCAATATACACGCAACACGATAGCATGCGACTGAGTTGAGATAACAAGACTGTTTCCACCGCTCAACCTTTCTAGCCTCTACCTGGTAAATCCATACCGTTGTGTAGACCAACATGTCCCTTCAGACCCACTTCTGTCCCACCCCTGTGTTGGAAATGTGGACAACATTTTATTTCTAGATTTTAATATGAGACAAAGATCACATATAAACAGAGATGCATAAGACGATATCAACAGCAGACAACTCATTGCACTTCTAAATATACTCAATAACATGATTATAACAGAATATACTGGTCGTACAAACAACTTACAGTAGAGGTCGATGAAGAACAGGAAACAGTGCAGACTTGATGCAGTGCAGATCGTAGACGTCGCAGCGTCGCGTAGATGCACTGCCTAGAAACCTTATTACCGCCCCGTGCAGGTGAATTCTTTGATAATGGTTCGGAGATACCGCTCACCCTCCTTCTCGGTGCACACCGAGGAGAATGGATGACTTGGTTCAAACATCATAACCCTCCAACACAAGAGAACTGAGAGGAAGAAGAAGAATAATTGGAATGAAAAATATTGGCCCTGGTCTGGACGTCTCCAGACCATTTTAAGGGTTGAGTCAATTACTCTCTAGTAAATGCTCAATTAACCGCACATTAGAACACATGTAACTGCTAATTCAAAATCAATTAATGGTAATTAAGCAGTATTTATCATATCCTGAATACACGTTGGTCTTCAGTTTTGACCACTGGTCTACAGCTTTGATCACGTTATTTGGATCACTCTGGTTTGACCACTTTATTTTGACCACAATGTTCTGACTACACTCTCTTGGAGTGATCCTCAAAAGCCTCCAAGGGAGATCCTAGAGGATCTCCAAAGAGGTCCAAGAGAAATCTCCCGAAGAGGTCTAATGGGATCATAGTGTTCCTGACCACACTCTCTTGGAGTGATCCTCAGAAATCTCCGAGGGAGGTCCAAGAGAAATCTCCAGGAGAGGTCCAAGAGGAATATCCAAGAGAGGTGTAAGAGGAATCTCTAAGGGAGGTCCAAGGGTGGTCTAAGAAAAACTCTCACTAGTCTTATGGACCACTTGATCATAATGTTCCGACCACATTGGTCTTATGGACCACTTGATTAAGAGAGAGAAATACACGGTCAACAAAAGAGATTAAACCATGAATGCTTTGAAATTTCAGAAATGAATGGGCCTTTACAAATAAGGGCTCAATTATAACAATCCCCCACCAATTCCAAGGCAAACAGCAAAAAGGAAGATTAAGACTATTGTGCTAAAAAGGTTGTTGATACACCAGCCTTTCGGTGTAAGTCCCGAACGGGTTGAACTTGCACTTAGACTAACAAGATTCATCTTCTCACAACTGATGAATGGACTATGCCTTGAATTTACAGTCTTTCGTGATTATATTTCACTTGAAATCTCAACTGATACTAGGCCGTCAAAGAACCAAGCCTAACCAGAGTTTTATTTGGTCATGCTCCCTTATCTGCACATGAGCTTTCTAGAGAATGTCCATATTCTCGTGAACTGCGACCTCAGTTAAGCTCAAGTAGGTGTATTCATTCTAGCTACCTGTAGGCTAATACATTTTTTCCCCTCATTGGACATTATAATACATTAAGGCTTTAAACCATCCTTTTCCATACAGTTGAGAGCACTTTGTCTATTAGGACACGGGTATATATTTTATTAAAATATACTCTCTTGTTCAAACATCAACTTATTTTTCCCATTGCCCAAGTCACAGGATCTCCGATAAAAAAAAAGATATGGGTTACTGTTGAATTGTAACTCCAATGGACCTCATTCCCATGTCTATTGATGCAATAGAAATCACCTTCCGTGCTAACCCCTTTGTGAAGGGGTCTGTCGGATTTTTCTCAGTGTGTATATAATTTATAGTAATCACTCCGGAGTTCCTCGGTTTTCTGACAGATTTAAGCCTACGCTTCACATGTCTAAAGGACTTCATGTTATCATTAGTACTTGCAACCTTAATCAACATTGTTTGATTATCACACTACGTTAGGATTGTCGGTATTGGTTCCTCAACCAATAGTAAGTCTAACAGAAACTCTCTAAGCCATTCAGCCTCAACAGTAGCTGTGTCTAGTGCTACAAGCTCTACTTCCATGGTTGACTTTGTCTGAAGGGATCCGGACCCAGGAGTACCCATGAGGGGTCTCCCAGGACCTCCCAGGAGGTCCTACAGTCTCCCTCCCTGATAGTCTGGGAGGTCCTCCAGGAATATCCTGAGAGGGGGTCCTCTAGGACCACCCAGACGATTACAAAGACCACCTGAAGGTCCTAATCTCTATGCACTGAGCTAGCTCGCACATATCAACATAGGTGAAATCACAACCACACGACAAGCATAAGAAGAAGCAAACCAAATAACTTATATTAAGCAAGGACCCTACGGTCAAGGTTGTTTACAAAGGCCTCCACCAAGGGCTTACAAAAACCGACAACTGGAACTTTACAGCGGAACCACAAAAGAGCGCGGAGCCATCCGGCAAGCCCACAGGCTGTCGAGTGGAGGACGTCTCCTAGAAGGCTGATTCGTCAAAGAACTCATCCTCGAAGAGGTCTGAGCATCCCTGTCCTGGATCTTCTTCGGACACTGCTCAACAGAGGGCTTAAAGCCATGAGTACGTTGAATGTACTCAGCAAATTGCAGGAAAACAAGTATACAAATAATATTCATGCAATGACTTGACAAATGAGAGTTGTAGGGTTAGTTTGCAGAAAAGCAATGTTTGACAGTGAATAACATAAATAGATTGCAAAACTCAAGATAAAAGAGTAATACATAAGTACAATTCTTTAAAAAGAGGTCGTGAGCATCAACTCACTCCCAAGACCACTTGTGGAAGGTCTGGTTGCACTCATGACCAAGACCTCTCCCACGACCTCTCTGGAGCACCAACTCCAGAGCTCCCACGATCACCCTAGAGCTCCACGATCACCCCAGAGCACCAACCCTGGAGCACTCTAGACCACTCTAGAGCTTCCAAGACCACTTTGAAAAACTACCATTTGTGCGATTTCATCAGGCATTGTCCATAACCAAGGACTTAGCTATTCGAATAGATTTTACACTCTGCAGAGGTGTACAACTTACCCACAATTTCCTTTGTAATTACAGAACCACTCTGTAGAATGCTGGTCCTTAAAAGAACTTAAAGAATCAGTGTGTTTTGCGTCATGCAATTTCCTGCATTGGTGGAACTTTCATTATTCAGCATATTGCTGCTTCATAGAGCCACCATATCTTTGTTCATTCCCCTGTTCAGTCTTATGTCATCATGTTTTAGTGCAGTCACGTTAGTTTCTGCCTTTCTTAAAGCAAGGGTTTACCTCGTAGCCTGCAAATTATTTATTGTCTTTCAAACATAAATATTGTAGGGTGTTATGTTTTATAAAACTTCGCATTAGTATTAGTTGTTATATTTGTGGCAAATTCATCATAACAGTGATAGATTGACTACATGAGTGTGATGCAATTTTCCTGCTTCTTTCAGGAATGGCAAGATTACATACCCACCTTATACTAATCAGGGGTGGATCCCAATAGGCCCACCCGGTGTCACAGGACACCGGGTCCAAAAAAATTTTTAGTAGAGATCAACTCTTCATTACCATGTGTGCACCCCCAACCAAAAAAGTTGTGCACTCGGGCCACTTCTAGGCTTCCAGCCCACGCGCTCGACGCACCCGGCTCCACACGCGGACGCGCCCAGGCCCAGCTCCACACGACCACACCATGCGGCCCATGGCCCTTGGCTGGCACGGCTCCTTCGTTGGGACGTTAGCGCTGATTCTTGATTTCACGTGCAGCAGCCAACAGGCCTAGCACCACATGCCGAGTTGCCCACAGGCCACGGCTCCACAAGTCCACAGTCCACATGCAGCTAGCTAGCACTAGAAGCCTGCAGGCTGCAGGCCCATGCAGCCAACCGGCCACGCAACACGCCAACACGCACGGCCCCACGCTTCTTTGGCTCTTCGTTGATTCGCTCGGCGCTGCGGCGCTGCCTACTGTTGCCTGTTGCTTATTAGCCTGCGCGTAGACGGCGTAGTCGTGTAGAGCCGAGACCGAGACCGAGAGGTGAGAAACCGAGAATACGAAAAGTCACGGCCTCTTCGACTCAGCGACTCCCCGTTTGATTGTCTCGCCTTCGCCTCTGTCGACTGGACGGTGGACGCGACGACACCCTCATCCACTGGCCACCCGACCGAAGCTTCTTCTGGTCGCCACCGTTAGGTATTGATTCTTGTTCTAATTTCCCCCATCCTTCCAATTTCTTTCAAGAAATGGGGATTTTCAACTCGATGAATGATGATTGCTATTTTTTTTTTATCAAATGTTAAGGTTATAACTTATAAACTTGAAATTTAGGGTTTCAAATTGGATCGTGACCCGTGATCGCAGACAAAAATTGCACGTGATCGTGACCCGTGTGTAGTGTCTATTGTGCATTTGTGCTCAACCAATGTCAAGTAAGTAAAAGCACCTATACACACGTATGTTTGATGCTTGTAATTTATTATTCTTGTTGTTGAACATGGCAATTGAATAATTGACCGCATCTAATTGAGGTTTCAAATAATCGGAAAATGACAGGCAAATTTATGGAAAAGTTTTTGAAAAGAAAAGCACCCGATATCACTACTAATGCTAGGAATTCACCTACAGAAGTTATCAATTGGGAAGAGGAAATTCAATTTGATCCAAGCAAAAGAAAAATGATAGATGACTACCATCCTAATCAGAAAGATGTGGTAAGAAGAAAGTACTTGGATAATGGGCCTTGTCAACCTCGTACTTATGATTTTCCATATACACACTTTGGAGATAAAATAGAAGGTTTAATCCTGAATGGTTTGATGAGTTTGGGAGTTGGCTTGAATATAGCGAGTCCAAAGATAGAGCATATTGCTTTTGTTGTTTCTTGTTTAGGGACCGCAACAAGAAAGAAGCTGGGTATGAGGCATTTGTTATAAATGGTTGGAATGGTTGGAACAAGAAAGCTAGACTAAAAGAGCATGTAGGTGGTGTGAATAGCGTTCACAACCAAGCATTGAAAAATTGCGATGATTTGTTAAAAAGAGAACAACACATTGATGTTGCTATCTGTACACAAAATGAAGCTTCGAAGGTTGCTTATTTCACTAGACTAAATGCCTCAATTGACGTTGCTAGAGTGTTATTGAAGCAAGGATTGCCTTTTCAGGGTCATGATGAGTCAAAGGAATCCTACAACAAAGGAAACTTCTTGGAATTTTATGAGTTCTTAGCAGAGCATGATCCAGCTTTAGGCAAGGTGGTGGGTAAAAATGCTGCAGGCAATTGTCTTATGCTGTCTCCTCCCATCCAGAAGGAGATTGTTCATTGTTTTGCAAAGGACATATTACATTCTATTCTCAAAGAAATTGGACATGATGTGTTTTGCTTGCTTGTTGATGAGTCCAGAGATGTCTCTTGCAAAGAACAAATGGCAGTGGTCTTGCGGTATGTTGATAGTTGTGGGATTATAAAGGAGAGTTTTGTTGGTCTTGTTCATGTGAAAGAGACAACTTCTGCCTATCTCAAGTCTTCTATTGATTCTCTATTTGCAGAATATAAGTTAAGTTTGAAGCAAGTTAGAGGCCAAAGATATGATGGTGCTAGCAATATGCGAGGTGAGTTCAATGGTTTGCAATCATTGATCATGAGAGAAAGTAGCACAGCTTATTATGTCCATTGTTTTGCTCACCAACTTCAATTAGTAGTTGTGGCCGTTGTAAGAAAGCATAAAGGTATTAGTAATTTTTTTAGTATGATTTCTCTCTTGTTGAATGTGGTGGGTGGATCTTCAAAGAGGAGGGACATGGTCCGAGATATCAACCACGAACAAGTGCACAAGGCTTTAGGTTGTGGGTTACTTCAAACTGGGACGGGATTAAATCAAGAGCAATGTCTTCAAAGACCCGGAGATACTCGTTGGAGTTCTCATTATAAAACTCTTAAGAGTTTGGTTGACTTGTTCCCAACAGTTGTCACAGTTTTAGAATTTGTGGAAGAAGAAGACAAGGACAAAACAAATAGAGATCAAGCATTGGGTTTACTAGTGTACTTTCAGTCATTTGATTTTATCTTTTATTTGCATCTCATGTTGACTATCTTGATAATCACAAACACCTTGTCACTAGCACTGCAACAAAAGATCAAGACATTGTGAATGTCATTAAATGTGTGAAATCAACTAGGTTGCATTTGGATGAGCTTAGGAGAGATGGGTGAGAATCTGTTCTAGGTGAAGTGTATGCTTTTTGTGAGAAATATGGTATTCCTAAGTTGGAAATGGAAGAAGCTTATGTTAATCCAAAGAAGCAACGACAAAGAACTGGAATTACCAACAAGCATCATTATGAAGTGGATTGTTTTAATGATGTTCTTGATTGGCTCCTTCAAGAGCTTGATAGTCGCTTCAATGAGATAACCTCTAACTTGCTTGTTTGGTCGGCTGCTTTGAGTCCAAAAGACTCATTTCATGATTTCAATTTGGATAATTTGATGAGCATAGCTAAACTTTATCCTATGGATTTTGATTTTGGGGAATTGAGAGACCTTAATCATCATCTTTGCCTCTACATTGTCGATGTGCGAGCAGATGATAGATTCTCCAACATACAGACTATTGGCCAACTTTCTCAAAAAAATGGTGGAGACAAAGAAACATCTTTGCTATCCTTTGGTTTATCGACTTTTGAAGCTAGTACTAGTATTGCCTGTCGCCACTGCTACAGTTGAGAGGTGTTTTTCAGTCATGAGAATTGTGAAAAATTATTTGCGCAATCGCATCAGTGATGATTTCATGAGTGATAGCCTAATTTGTTGTGTGGAGAAAGAAGAAATGAAGAAAGTTACCAATAGCGCGGTGGTTCATCGTTTCATGAACTTGAAAGAACGTAAATGCTAAAAGGTATTGTATTTACTTTCATTGGACTATTTTACTTTTTTACTAGATAATTTTAATTCGTTTTGTTCTTTTTATAGGTCATTGAGGTAGGATGATGTATTTTGCCAATATCGACTATCTTTATCCATGATATCGCCCTTTGTTGCTTCATTTTGCTATAATTAACAATATTATTAGTGAGTTTCTTTATATTGGTAAGTATTTTGATCGCTACTTCTTTATTATTGTGCATTGCTATTGGTTATATTGAAATATTGATGTCAAAAGTTGTTGGATATATTACTATGTAATATCATATTGCTTCAAAATTATATATGTTGTTATACGCACAGTGATATAGTGAACTCCGGTCATTTCTATTCTAGTTCCGCCCCTGATACTAATGGACCTGGTTATGTGATTTCATCAGACATTGCTCAGTACATTGTATCCGAGTTCGACAATCATACACTAAGAGTAAGTTAGCATCTTATCTATCCCTGGTCAATGAATATTGACATGGTGCGTTGTGTTTAAAACTTTTTTCTTGATGTAGCTGTTCAAGATGGAGGACGTGAGTATGGGCATGTGGATTGAAAAGTTCGACAACACTCGTCAGCCAGTGGAGGATTTGCATGATGTCAGGTTCTACCAGTCTGGATGTTTTGATGGCTACTACACCGCACACTATCAGTCCCCACAGCACATGATTTGTTTGTGGAGAAAGTTGCAATCTGGGAGCGGTCAATGCTGCAACGTCAGATAAAAATGACTAGAACATAGCGCTGTGCAGAGCAGAAATGAGAATTGTGCACGCTGACACGAGCAACTCGTATTTGGCATCATTAACATTCATCAGCAAGGATGAGTTTGGAGAGGCGCCCCTTTACCTTCACCATTCGTTCGTTATTTTGGTCAGTGGCTGATTGAGCTGCTGATGCTAACACCAGATCCATGATCTTTCTAATTGTTTTTGGTACATGTGTCAAATTTCTTTGACCTAGTAACTAAGAGCTTGTTGATCTATGTATCAGGTGTATACCGGCGGTTTTATGTATATAAGATTTTCTTGTGCGTTCAGGGCATGTGGCATCAAAATTTCTGCTAGTTGTTGTTAGCTGTTGAAAAGTTCTGCGTATCTTGTGCATATGCTTATCTGATTAGTGATAAACTGATAACTGCGGTTGTTTGCTGGCTGCTCGAGTCAATTCCATAAACCATAACGCACACTCTTCCATTTGTGCAATCCATTTCTCTGACATTTGTTTTGACAATAGCACATTAGTAGCATGCTCGTCCTCACGCAGATATTGTCATGAACTGCTCCACATTGGCCACAGGCCAAACCACTACTGGGATTGACAGTATCAAGGACGTCACTGCTAAAATCTTAGATGAAGTCATGTCAACTTGTCATGCATAGCTGGAATCAAATTTTATAACATCGGTGCTTCGTGACATCGGGTTTGGATTCATACGCGTAACGAATGTTACATAGCGCGTGGACAGTCGCTAGCTGGCTTGTCGGGAAGAGGACGGACGGCGGCCGCCGGGGTGGGCGTAGCGCGGTGGCGGTGCAAGGACGGTGGTTTCGGGCACGCGGCGCGGGCCGGCTACGTGACAGCGTACACGAAACTACACGCCATACCCCCGGTAGCCGGTGGCCAAATGGCGAGCTGGCGACGCCGTGCCCTGCCTTACAGACGTGGCCGGCCGCCGTCCCACTTGCCACGTTTCGTAGTGAGGCTAACGATTTGGTTCGAGTGGAAGAGGGGGACGGTTTGATTGCGACCATTCCCGTACGCAGCACTTGTGCCGCCGTTCCCGCTTGACGGTTCGGCTGTGATCGAATAGAGAAACGTGCATGCTGTCTGTGTGTCTCAAATCGAAGAAGAGCAAGCACTGCATACTGAAATGAAATGTTGGTACGAACTTTACTCCCCCTGTAGACTGTGACCAAACGATACTTACGGACATGCAGTTTTTTTTTTTTTGGTCCTGTTAAGTATCGTACGCTGGTTGCAAAAGTCTAAACACGATGCTACAGTAACTCGATCCTGTTAACACATTGCTGTAGGTGTTTGGAAATGTTTGGTACTGCAGTATCCTGTATGAAATGGCACAACAAGCATCCGATTGCTTATCTAACGATAACCATTCGTGTGTAAGGTTGTCTCCATCCGGGACGCTGGAGATGGGCAACCGCATAGGAATGGGGCGCGAGAGGTTGCAGCACTCCGCGCGATCGGGCGGGCGCTAGTGCGAGTTGCTGCTGCTCGTACCCCGTGCGAAGAGAAAAAGACACGGCCACGAGCGGCGAGCTCTTCAGTCAACGAACTTCCCTTAGAACGCATGAATTTTATTGAAAACAGTATAAACCATTTTACGAAAATTTCATAAGAAACATGTTGGATTAAATCATGCATCCTGTACATGATCCCATGTAATCCGCGATTTGTGATATAGATGATTTGTTAGGATTATTTCCTTGTTGTACAATCTTTCCTTTTGTACCAACCGTATGTACCCTGCACCATATATACTCAAGTATCAATGAAAAATCTCATTGCGTGAAGACGTACCATGCTTTCAAAACGGTTTAATTTTTGCAGGATTTTGAATAAATTTTCGCATTCAAAAATGAAACATTCATTCCCATAAACAAGCTAGTAGGTTCAAAATTCTTGTTAGGAGAGAAAGGTGGTTAAAAATAACAGAGGCGAGGTTAGCCAAACAAATGCAAACAACACCGTCCGTTTGAACCAAAGACGGGAGGATCCTATTCCTGAGTTTCTGGCTCGTTTAGCATTGTAGACGTGTGAATTAGCAAATATAGCATACTCTCCACGTCAAGTGAAAAAATGGCACCACAAAGACACGTGGATGAAACACCTAGACTTGTCCGTGCCCCAAGGGCCTGGAGTGCCTTGTCCGTGCCCTTAGGGAGCGGAGCCGGCACATCCATACCCGAAGAGGGGGGATTGTTTCCACCGTGCCCCTGGGGTCCGTGCCTCTGGGGCACATATAGACTTGCTACGTTGTTTTTCCATGTGAATTTTTTTTGGAATGAAATTATTTTAATTATTTCATGTGACAATAATATTTGTGTTCAGGGTTAGCACGCGCGTTATTATCACGGTTGTATTGTTTTGGAGAACCGACTGGAAAAAGAGTACGAAATTTGAAATTGACGAAAGTTGGAAATAAAATTTGAAACACTTCATAATGTAGTTGTGAATTACATAGCGCGCAGAGTTTGGTTACATGCATTAGAAACGACAGCATCCACGAATCAACAAAACGAAAATCACATAGGATGCATGTGCACTTTTTTGGAATCGAAAATAGGGTGGATTGAAATGAAGTTAATTAATCTTGGCAGCCCACCGCCTCTTCCCCATGTCTCATGATTGCCCGCGGCGGCGACCAGTCTAGAAGGCAGTCCTGTTCTATGAGACGGGCTGAAAGATTGAATGATGTTAACAGAATGTAAGGCGAAATCAATAACCAGGATGCAAATTGAACATAACTTAGCTGCCAAGGCGACAGGGAGCGCTAGGACGAACGTCGATCTCACTAGCAGCACCCTTCCTCTTGTTCACCGGTGTATCTTTAATAGGGTCGGGTATGTAAGGTTTCAGTGTTGGAAGACATCAGGTCACTTCGCGTAGCTAAACATGTACTTTTTCTTAATGAACGCTCCATTATACATGTCCGAGTCGTCGATCCATTATCCTGTCTCCTCATTTTACACAAAATTATGCTCAAGTCTTCTCTCGTAGTCTTCCTCCAAAATAGCATATTCCGTGCTCCCGTCTTCACGCACCGCCCGCAGTTCCCCGCTTTCTGAGGCATCAGCATCATCAAGGTTTGCTAGCATCCTGTGCACGAAATTCACGTACACCATCACCATAGTTGTCAATTTCATTCCAGAGGCCATTCCGGTTTGCCTCTTGGTATGTAATTATATGCACATATAATTTCACTTTGAATCTCCCTTCAAATACATAATCATAAAATAAAAATGACACATAGTTCAATGACTTCATGAATACAAAGATCGTACGTAGTTAAATAATACAACACGAGTTCATAACTTTATACATTTTACCGTAGTCTAGTATACTAGTCTAGCATAATTTCACTTACCGAAGAAGTAATATTGAGATAGGCCTTCCGAGTTGATTCAAATGAGTGACCACTTCAATTATGCTTGGTACCAAAATATGCCGGAATGGATCGGAATGACCGGTATTGTGGTCAGTACGAGATTGAGGCTACTGTATTCCGCTTTGGGTGCGGGTATGGTATGTTTCGGCCATTCCAGCCGGTACCGGAATGGAATTGATAAGCTTGCCATCGGCCTCCCATATATCGCTGCCTTAGGCTTGGCAGCAATCTACATGTACTGGCTCCATGCAACACTACCATTCACCTTGAGTAGCTCCTATGCGCCCTAGCCTCCTCTATTCGTGCAGGTGACCCCCTTGATGACAAGCTTCTTCGTTGCTACCTTCGTGTCGAACTCCCTCCGGATGCAGCTCCTCGGGTCGTCAATATTCATCGCATCCAGTCACTCTGCCCAGACCACCTTATACTGACATCTCGACTGGTCCAACCCATGAGGTCCGCCCCGTACGACATTACCTAATGCCACAATAACCCAATTTGTTGTATACAATCGAATAAACAGGTCACACTACGTAGTCTACATTTTTCTACCCCACGAAAATAACCACACTACCCAACCTAACCAAAATAACGACTTTGGGGTATTCAGTGCATAGGAAAAAACTACAAAATTAATTTCAACTAATTAGCTACGGCGAGTTAATTACAAGTAACTACAACTAATTAATTTGGACTAACTAATTACGACTTAGTTAATTACCACTAAATAATTATGACTACCTAATTACGACTAATTAATTAGGACTATTTTAACTACGACTAATTATTTATAACTTATTAATTTAACATAGTAATTATGACTAATTAATTATCACTAACTAATTTAGACTAATTAATTATGACTATTTAAATTATGGTGAAATAATTACGACTAATTAATTACAAGTAAATTAATTACAACAAACTAATTTAGATTAATTAATTGTGGCTAATTAATTAGAATTATTTTAATTATGACTAAATAATTTAACACTAATTACACAGTTAATAAACATAATGTAAACGAGAAAAATTACCTTATCTAGAAGGTCTTCACTTGATGTTAAAACTAACTCTACTAAAACGATCGCTAAACACTGCTCTAAATACTATCAAATCGGCAGCTAAATCAGAACCAATTTCGGTCGATCGCGCTGCCGCTCGCTCGTTCGATCCTTTTTGTCTCTTTACGCAGAGCGGAATAGTTTTGGTGTGGCGGAACGAGAGCGCATCGCCGGGTTTTATAGCCACATGAAGGCCGACGGCGAAGCGACGGGAGGGAACTCCCACAGGCAACGCGTCGGGTTTTTCGCGCATACAGATGATAACGAGAATCCAGAGCACCCGAAATCATAGATTTTCTTTCAAAGCATTTAAAAAAAAACACACACACACATGAAATAATGGTTGTGGGGGGCGTCCGGACGTGGCATCTCTGGCCCTCAGGGGCGCGGTGAAAGTATGTTCGGACCCTAGGGTACGGACAAGCCCCTTGATGTCGTATTTGTACCGTTCTACAGTATTGTTTTTGTACTTGACGTGGAGGGTGGACTACATTAGCGAGTTCCCACGTCGACCGCGGCAAAAAAACTCTCCGATTCCCACCAGCTTTTGTCGCAGCTCGCCACACGAGCAATGCAAAGCAAAACCATCAAACCAACCGGAACGAACCCACCGACCGAGCGGACGGAGCCCACGAGTCAAATAAAACCCTGGAAAGTGGAAACGAGCCCACAGAAACCACCGCGACACCAGCGACTCGCCCCGTTTCCTCCCGCGACTCCATTCCATTCCATTCCAGTGGGCGCCGCGGGGCGCCGGAATCCCAGAGACGAGACGAGACCGAGACGCCTTTCCTCATCTGCTCCACCGTCGCGTTATATTATAAGCGAGAAACCACCGACGCCCCGAGGCATGACCCTACCTCCGCCGTCCCCCTCGACCCATGGCGCCGCCCCTCGCGCTCCTGCTCTTCGCCGCCCTCGCGCTCTCCCCGGCCCTCCCCAAGTCCCACGGCGGCGGCTTCTACGACCCGAGGCGTGTCACCCAGCTCTCCTCGCGCCCCAGGTAAGCAGGCTCTTGGTTTTTCTGCCTAGGTGTTTCTTGGTTGCGAGGCACCGGCAGTTTGGCGATTTGCCTCTGATAAGCGAGGCTTGTGTGCTCCTGCAGGGCGTTCCTGTACAGCGGCTTCCTCTCGCATAGCGAGTGCGACCACCTCGTCAAGTTGGTGAGCTGCTGCTGCTGTTATGGCTTCTCGATGGTGCAGTGCAGAGGTTCTTGTGAGTTGTGATCTTTATGCTCTTGTTGGATTGTGGGGTTTAGGCTAAGGGGAGGCTGCAGAAGTCGATGGTGGCGGACAATGACTCGGGGAAGAGCGTCATGAGCCAGGTGCGCACCAGCTCTGGCACGTTCTTGGCGAAGCATGAGGTATGAATATGCGCTTGCTTTCTCGCGCAATGTCACTGTTGATTTGTTCATGCCTTTGTAATTGTGTTAGTTTACCCATTGGCGTTGCTGATTCTACCTGCATTGGCGCGATTGATCACACACGCTGACAGCAAGCAAGGAATTCGTATTTGTGGTGAATAGCTGAATAATGTATCGGACTGATAATTTAGCATTGAATTAGCTTCTTGTGTTCACGAGAAATTTTTGCTGGATCTGGCTTATGGTATTGCAAAAGAGATGAATTTACACGGTGATTGTAATCTTTACCTTATTTCTTGAGATAAAATGTGATTGAGAGAATATTCGTTGCGATGGATGGTGATAAAACTGGTGAATTAGTACAACACTGACAAAAGTCCTCCCTTCCAAAAGATCTGAACAAATAAAGTAGCTGATGATTCTCGGTATTTGCGAACTCAACCAATCTGAACAAATTGACCATCTAGCACTTGTACATTTATATTTCTCTAGTGCAATCAATGAAATGACCCATGTAAACATGTTTCGACTGTTCCTTCAATACCCTATATATGCGTCAAACAACTAGAAATATTCCAACATCACTAATTCGTTTCCTTTTCTTTAACCCATTCAAGGATGAAATTGTCGCTGGAATTGAAAAGCGTGTAGCTGCTTGGACATTTCTTCCTGAAGGTAATTTGCATGACTTTATTTGCCATTCGGAGTTACGTGGGCATTCTCTAATTGGCTAGCCCGTATCGGGATCAGAAAATGCTGAGTCAATTCAGATCCTGCATTATGAACTTGGTCAGAAGTACGATGCCCACTTCGATTATTTTCATGACGAAAACAACCTGAAGCATGGTGGCCATCGAGTTGCCACTGTGCTTATGTACTTGACAGATGTGAAGAAGGGTGGAGAGACTGTGTTTCCAAATGCTGAGGTAAGCAATTATTTCTGACATTACTTGGTATTTTCTGAGATAGCAACAATTTAGTCATCTGGTGCATTGCTTGCAGGGAAGGCATTTACAGCACAAGGATGAAACATGGTCTGATTGCGCAAGATCTGGCCTGGCAGGTATCCTTCATTCTCTTACATGTCAAAAGGAATGTTTTTCCTACGTGACCTGCCTTTACCGGCAACGGTGGTTTACTTCAGTAGTGCAACCCCATTTCTGCATCAACATTTGTTTTAAAACAAGGGTGTGCTCTTCTCTCGCAGTGAAGCCGAAAAAAGGTGATGCACTACTGTTCTTCAGTCTCCACATTAATGCGACAACAGATCCAAGTAGCCTTCATGGGAGCTGCCCTGTAGTTGAGGGTGAGAAGTGGTCTGCCACAAAATGGATCCACGTCCGGTCTTTCGACAATCCTCCAAATGTAAGGGCGGACGCTCCATGTTCTGATGAAAATGAGCGCTGCCCTAGATGGGCTGCTGTTGGGGAGTGTTACAGGAACCCAACATACATGGTGGGCACGAAGGATTCCCTCGGATTTTGCCGCAAAAGTTGCGGGCTCTGCGATGCTTAAACACCCACCAATCTGACTGAATATGTATTGTGGGGTGTTAGGGTGTTAGCTGTTTTCACCCCGTTTCTGTTTTACTATTACTGAGATGTGCATATAACAAACGAAGCAGGTTTTCAGTAGCATGGGAGTAAATGTTTACTCCTTTTCGTATCCTGTAGTTTGACCTTAGAGCATCGTGATATAAAGTGATGAGAATTTTGTTCAGGATTACAGGTGGCATCAATTTGTTGTGTTGTTGGACACCAGTCGTTGTTTGTTTGTTGATATGTTACTGGCCATATAGCCTGATGGTATCAACTATCAAGTATTTCTTCAGCAATGTCCTGTATAAGTTTATTTGAGCTTTGACGTCTTCAGAGCTCAAAACAACAGATGGAAATGTTCCTAATTCATCTTACCAATTCCACACTGCATAATCTGATACTTCCTACTCCATGGCTCTAAGTATTTCTCCATAGTTGAATCCATCAAGATAAATCGAACACCGTAAAAAATTAGCACAGAAATGGCACCAGAAGATATGAGCACGGAAATGATGCACTACTCTAGTTGAGGCTGTCATTGCAAAATGGCAATGGCCATTGAAATATGCCATTCTTATATTTGGTTGTGATTTGAACCATCAACTACACATATCTTAGATTGCATTCTTCAGATTAGAATCGGGATTTCAAGTGGAATTATAATGATCTGTGAGCAAAACATACTCTGAATGCTGGAAGCTACGGAGAATCCACTGCATTCCAAGGGCATTCGATGGTACCATGAATCAATCTATTAAAAAAGTTCTGCGGCCGTGCGGTGGCGGAGGGTACGAAGGACATGCCGTCGCGAGTTCCCGGCGAGCCACCCGAGCGGCAGCCGCCGCCACCATCGCGGCGAGGGGTGAAAACAGATCGAATAGTTTCCGATCGATCCGGACGGAAACGGATTCGGATTGTCTCGGATTGAAAACAAATTCGGAATTTTTTTTGTTGGAAACGTAAATGAATGCGCTAAGCATGCTATCCGGCAGATAAGAATATAAATACAGATTATTCGGATAAAACGAAGGCTGGATTTCAGCCCAAAAGAGGATTTCGGCCCAAAAGAGAAAAGAAAATTTTAATTGATTTCTGAATTTCAGAAAATGCAACAAATCAAATAGTCCAACAAATCAAATAGTCTTTTAGAAAATAACAAATAGAGTTCAAAAATTCTAGAAAAATAAAAAAAATCTTGAATTATTTTGAACTTAATAAAATTAATTTCAACTTAAAGTTGTTTTTTATTTTTGCGCATAAATTGTTTTTAATTTCTAAAAAATAGGAAAAACATTTTTTAAATCCAGAAAATTCAAAAAATTAATTAAAAATATTTCACTTTAAATCCAATAAAATCCCAGAAAACTCAATAAATTTTATTTTTGACATTAAAAACTAGGAAATTAAATAATTGACTTTATTTTATTATTATTTTTCTTTTTAACCAAGAAAACTCTTTTAAATCTCAAAAAATCCAATAAAATAATAAGTTTATTAATTTTATTTTTAGTAACATACTTTGGGATGTTACAGTCATATTTGTATAGATTAACCATCCAGCCTGATCGATGTTAGTGTCAATTAAGTTTTATGTATGTGATGAACTAAGTGTGAATGCGTGATAACTTGTGACTTTGAGTTATAACTTATGAGCTAAATATGATAAACTAAGTGTTATATTTGTAATGAACTAGTTAATGCAATTTGCTAGTGCCAATGTTATGTGTGGTTGCTAAAAATATGAACAATTCATGAATATTTGCATCAAATAAAGTAGCTATATGTTTTCGTTAATTTTTTGTATACAATTTAAGGGGGTTTTTATGTTCCAAAAAATATGTGCGACCGTATTCGTTTCGATTTGTATTCGTATTTGATATTATTCGCATCTGTATTCGTATCCGAGGTATTTGTATTCGTATTTGAATCCGAAAAAAAATATAAAAACAAATATGGCAGAGTCATTATCCGTGCGTATTCGATCCGTTTTCACCCCGATGCAGCGAAGCCCCTGGACGAAAAGGCAATACAAATTAGTACAGGATTCCTCCAGGAAATATACGTAAGAAACCACCTTTTCCACTTCAATCTGGGCCGCCTAAGGATGAATCGAACGGCTGATGAAGGTCCAAATTCGATTACGCTGAATATTCGCGAACCGGCTTGGGGTGGGTGAATAAGGTAATACAAATTATTATAAGGTTTCTCTTGCAAATGTACGTAAGGAACCTTTTCCACTTAAATCTGAGCCACCTACGTTGGATCTAACAGATCCGATTACATTCATACGTAAATATTCAAAATGAATGGACTTCATCGAGTGTCCTCAAATGTCATTTCAAGGGGAATTCAGCAAAGAATCAGAATCGTAATACTGATTCTGAGAAGAGCATTGCTTTGTAATCTCACCCCAAATAAAAAGGATTGTGGCACATCACCTGAAAGTAGTGTTTATTTCTTCAGGGTGCTGCTCACTTTGGAGTTGCTTTTGGACCTCACTTTACCAGTGCAATCTCACATGTGTCATGCTCCTCCTAGAGTTACTCAAAGATGAATTCTTTCCATTTCTTTTTGTACATGTAACCTGAATTCTCACCCAATAGGAATGTACTTGAGGGAAAGCAAGGGCAGCCTTAAGGATCAGATAGCAATGCCTCCTAGAACTTTTCTTTTCTCACTATCTTTTCCCTGCCCTCCTTCACAAGAACAAACAAGAAATTGAAAAGGAAAAGGGAAGAAAACAACATAACTCGAAAAGCAAAGTGCAAAAGCAAGCATGGCTCACTTGCTTTGATTCTACTCTCCCCCTCTATTTAGGTCCTTGAAAAGCACAGCAGAATCAGCTAAAGCAAAAGAAACCCAGAACAAAACAAGAAGCAAGAATAGCACAACAGCGACTGACACAAATCCTGCTGCTACTTCCCCACATTATAATATGCAGTCACATTGCAGCATCGCAGCTGCACCACCACATCAGAAGCTCGTAGAAGAGTAGCAGCGGCAGCGGCAGCAGCAGCAGCACAAGCGTTAGTAGTTAGTAGGGAAGCAACAGAGGAGAGGAAGGAGGAGGAGGCAGGGCGAGGAGACGTACGGCGAAGACCATCGGGTGGTATTATGAGAAGGCCGGCAGGGTCCTTGAGGCGGGCATCGGCGGCGGCATTGGCCATCTTATTTGGAGTTCTTGTTTTGATGTCATTGGTCATGGATGACGGCGAGAAACCGTCTCTGCCGGCGATCGGCGGTAGGAGGATGTTGGCCAGAGTCGCCGGAGGACAGAGGACCTTGGAGGATTTCAAGGCTGATGATCCTTTCCAGGGCAGCAAGAGGAGGGTGCCTAATGGTCCTGATCCTATCCACAACAGGTACTTCACTTTCTGTTGCATTGCAGGCTTGACTTTTGATTTTTGAGTTTGTATCTTTCCCTCCTCTTTTTGTTTCTATAGCTTCAGTTCAAATGTTAGTTTCTGAGGCATGTGACTCTGTTGCATTTGCATTTGCCACATCAGAAAAGAAGTTTCCATATTCATGGCCATGAATAGGTTTCTTTAAGAAAATGTCACTCAGTTAGTTGGTTTCAGGTGTGGCCTTGTTACAGTGCTCTTTTACATAGTGGGTGACAATATAGTACTGCAGCTCTTGATCAAATTTCAAATAATGAACTCTTACTGCCCATGATTCTTTATCAGAAATCAGAAGTTCTTAGTTTAGGCTATGCTGTGGGTGTGGGAATATGGTACCTTACATTTTTTTTTTGTTTCTTGACCTACTTCTGTTTAAGGTGTATGTTGATGCATTAATATGTCGTGTAATAGGCTAATAGCTCACTTTGTAACATTACACATGCTATGTTTTCCTGAAATTTTCTTGTGAAATAGGCTGGGCAAAAGAAAAGAAAAAGTAAGCAGGCACTAAAAATGTTAAGGCATCACATAATTTTGTTTGAACATAAAAATTGAGAAGAATAAAGTGATGAGAATGTAAACAAAAGATGTCATACGCTCCTTTTCCTCATTACATCCACATTCCCTGTGATGATATGCTATTCTTTTAGCAAAAGCAAGTAGATTAGTCCTATTCTCCTAATGATTATCATGGATGCACATATCATACTTGAAATGATTAGTCTACATGCCTGGAAGCAGTCAAACAAAGTACAACACCATGGTTAATTATAATACACAAGAGAGAGTCTAACGGTTCAGTGTAGGGTCACCTGAAACACAAACTTGCATGCTATTTCAGTTCCTTCTTCTCCTCTGATTTGGTTTTCTCCCACTCTGAATTCTTCAGGGGAACTGGCAAGTCTGGAAGATCGCCAGGCCGAGCGTAGCAGTGAGCATCCCGAGGCGCGGAAGCTTCCTATTGGAGAGGCAGATATGTGGAGCAAAGAGATGATGCATTGCAAGAAGGATCAAACAAGAGCTACATTCTGGTGGGTCTGGCTGGATGTTGGTGTAACTAGGGGGAGGTGGCCTATCTTCTTCTAAGCAATGCTATTTAAGACAGTTTTAAGCATAAAAATTTTAGCTTTTTGCAAAACAAAGGTTATTCTAGGTGGTGGGGGTTTTGTAAAGGGAGTAGTAAGTACCAAGCTTCCCTCTCACAAAAAACAGGCATCAAAGATTCTTGGCAAAGGGATGTGGGCAAGTGCTCCTTTCTTTTTTGGCAGTAGTAACTTTAGACATGTTAGTACTACTACTTTGTTTTGTTTGAGGTATTCATTCTTTTCCCTTGTCACTGTATCAATTACACCAGCATATCATATGTTTGCTACAGAGGAAACAGGTCAGGAAAGAAGGACCAACAATTTTTTAGGCTTTGGCTCTTATCTTCTGATGAGATGTGGAAAATCCATTGCAGTCTTGTGCCCTAGCACCCAACCAAAGTAGTCCAACTTACTAAAGAGGCTTTTGCTTTGCCTACTACACATGTTCATTTTGTAAAAACTTCAAAATTATTTGAGAGATTTGTTTTGTTTCTGAATGTACTTTAAGCCCAAAATAAAAATATTTTACATTGGACATGCGGCAAGCAAACAAAGAAACAAGGACAGAGCAAAGGGAGGGAGGGGGTGAAGAGTAAAGAAAAAGAAAAGAAAGAAACGCCAACCTGCCAAAGTAGCAAGCATGACTTTTGTTTCCTCCTTCCCTCCTCCCTGCATTGTCCCTCGATCTCTTTAACTTCTTTTCTTGTAACTTAGTAGCTTTGAACAGGTAAAGTGGCATTGGTTGAGCTCCAAAGCAGGCAGGGAGGGACTGTGATAAGAGCTGTTTCTGTGTCCAAAAGATGAGAAATTTCTGGGGGCTAATCTATTCTTTTCTTGACCAGACATCTTGTGCCCTAGAATTGAAATGAGATGTGGACTGCTTTGTTCACTGTAAGAGACGCAGACCAAAGTGGGGACAGAGATAGATATCCAATTTATACATTATGAAGCCAGATGCTCCCCGGTCCAGACCCATCGTATGTACTCTTCTGACAGTAGACAGCTGCTCATGTACTTGTAGCTCTAGTTAATACAACATGTTACGAATGTTACTAGTAGTACTTACTAACAGGGAAAGTGTCATATCTCTAATTAAGAGACCTTTCAACAATACTATCCTTTAGCAGATCCAAAGAATACAAAAGTGACATCTTAGGTTATAGATGCATGGAGCTTTTTTACTGTATTTTTCATAGAAAACTTGTAAGTTTTTTTTCTTGAACATAAAACTTGTAAGTTTGGATGCGTGGGCTTTCCAAGAAGAACGTTGAGTGGAGCGTTCGTCTAACTCTGACTAGATGCAATTTTGCCAGGCGCGGCAGATGTACGCAAAGATTTCGCGTGATCTTTGGTTGGGTTCCTGGACCCCTGGTTCTTCCCGAGCTGTTAACCATCACAGCTTCTCCTCGGGTTCTGGAAAGATTTCCACGTTCTCTTTTTGTATGCATATATCTGTCACAGAGGCCTCTATGATCTGAACCAAACTCACCAGCATATACACCATGAACAGAGGAGACACACACAAAAGGAAGTTACATATCTCAAATCACAATTCATAGTATGTCATGACCTCCGGTAGCCTCTCTTCAAATTTTTTTCTAAATAAACCATTTTAAATCATTTTACAAAAATAACCCTCAATCGCCGGCCACCAGACGACTAGGCCCAATCGCATGGTGGGTCAGCGATTTGAGGCCTGTCGACACTCATTCGCACAACGAGCGAACGACATTGACCCATGTCGCCCAATCACACGAGGGAAGCGCGACTGGCAGGCGCGTGACAACCAGTTGTGCTTCCCCTGCGCAACTAGTAGGCGTGTGAAGTCAGTCGCGCATCCCTTGCGCGACTGGCAGACGTGTGACCCTAGTCATGCCACGATGTCGTGACTGAGGGCCAATATTTATCTGGTTGCTTCCAACTCGCGCGACAGAAAGACCAAGGGAGGAGAGGAAGCACTGGCACGAGAAGAAGAGAGGGGAGGAGAGCGTTGGCGGCATAGAAGAGGAGAGGGGAGGGTTGGAGACCCTGCCCTTGGCTCAATGCGCCTCCGTATACTCATCATTTAGCGGTGAGTTCGTTCTGCTCATGTAATTTGTTGGTCACTTCGATAAAAATATGTTAGATTAGCAATAATAAACATAGCTTAGTGGTAGAACTAGGATTTGTAGTTGTACATTCGACAATGTTAGGTTAGGGTTATTGTTGTGTATAGTATTTATTATAGCGTAAAAACGTTAGGTACCTCCATTAGTAAATCGATTATTTGAATATCTAGGTTGCTTAGGTTTAGATCAACAAGACCTAAGGATATTGGTTTTAGGTTATTTATATTTTTTAATTTAATAGTGTTTAGGGTTTAAGCATTGGCATAGTCTTGAAGTTGTCCTAAATAGCATAGTTTGCATTCCTTATATTGTGCTAGAACACTTGTTTAGATATACTAGATTAAATTGATAATTTAAGAAGAAGAATTTTTAGAAACCTCTTATTCACCCCCCTCTAGTCGGTTATCTTTGATTCTACAAATAGTATCAGAGCTTGGTATCTCTATTATTTAGACTTAATCGTCTAGGAGAGAAAGGATGGCTAATGAGAGAATACCAATAGAAAAGACATCTCTATTTGATAGATCAAATTATGCTTATTGAAAAATTAGAATGTCCATTTATTTAAAGACTATGAGCTCAAGCATATGAAGAATTGTTAGTGAGGATTTCGTTATGGCACTTGATCCGACACACCCCGCGAATCTTGAGAAACGAAACTCCCACCTCACTTCTCAAGCGATGAACGCTTTTTTTGGAGCTTTGAATGCGGATGAGTTCAATCGAGTGAGGAACCTTGAAACCGCTCATGAGATATAGACTATGCTCTCGAAAATTCATGAGGTTACATCCACGATCAAAGAAGCCAAATTGCATACGCTTCGGATTAAATATAAGATATTTACAATGTTGTCTCATGAAAACATCACCGAGATGTATTCTAGACTCAACAACTTTGTAAATGAGCTCAAAGGTCTAGGCACTAACTTAATTTATGTTGATATTGTGCGAAAAATGTTTAGGGCTCTACCTTAGAAATATGAGATATTGGTAACTCTATTTCTCAATTCTTCTGAATTGCCAAGAATGATACCAACCGGACTCTTAGACAACCTTATCACAAATAAGTTGTACAAGAAAGACAAGGAGGAGATTTTGGAGCCATCCTCTTCTAAGAAGAAGATTAGTGATGAGATCTATGATGAAGAAGATGACTTCGAAGAGGAGTTTGCTCTCCTTGTGAGGAGAATAAAGAAGTTTATGAGAAGACGCTCTTTTCGGAGTACAAATTTTGACAAAAGCAAAAATGGACACTTCAACAACGACAACAAGTGTTATAGCAATATTCGTTGCTATGAGTGAATGAGAAGAGGAGCATTGCCTCTCATTGCCCTAACAAGATGGATGATAAGACCAAATCATTCAATAAGAAGGAATTCAATGGAAAGAAGAAATTTTTCAAAAGGCTTCACAAAGATGGCAAAGGCGAAACTCATATCGGGGAGTGGAACTCCGATGATGATGGATCCTCTAAGAAGAAAGGACTTGTATTGCCATCAATGAAGCATCGTCACTTTTCTCCACTCCCATATGCCTCATGGCAAAAGGAGAAAAGGTAAATTTCATTAATGATAATGAATCTTCATATGATGAATTAATGGATATGTTTGAAGAACTAAACAAATACCATGGAAAAGAGAAGTCAAAATTTAATATTTTGAAGAACGAGTATCTCTCTAAAAGACTCTTATGAGGAGCTAAAGGAAGCTCATGACTCACTTCTTCTAAAGGATATTGAAAAATCTCATTCAAATGTTGAAATTACTTATGATATAATGAATGAGATGTTTAGAGTAGAAATTATTCCAAATGTCATTTCAATATCTAGTATTTCTACCTCTTATGATGATTTATTAGCCATGTTATGTAGTTCTAAAATTGATTCAAATTCTAGTATGGTTAAATCATGTGATCCCTTGTTTATTGTTGAAAATAATGAATTAAAATAGTAAATCACTAAGCTAAACAAAAGCTTAAAAAAATACTTCAAAGAGAAAGCTACCCTTGACAAATTATTAAGTGAGCAAATGTGCTCATTCAACAAAGAAGGATTTGAGTATGTCCCCAAGAAAGGTAAGAAGCAAGTTTACAAGCCGGTAAGGTTTATAAAAGAAAATAAAAAATATTGTTATAAATGCCATAATGTAGGACATCTACAAAATATATGTTCAATTGCTAGAACTAAGTCATATGACATTTATGATTCATGTTACGTGCTTAGAAAATCCATGAATGGTAAAGGTATAGTAAGATTTATTGACACTTCAATTTTAGACGCAAAAAAGAATGTTATTTGGGTGCCCAAAATCTTGGTTACTAACCTCCACTGTAGAAATCATGTGGATTCAATCTTTACTTAGTGAACTTGGTGTATTTTTGTCCAGAGCACCGTGCTTGTGGTGTGATAACTCAGGTGCTACCTACTTGTCAAATCCAGTGTTTCACGCACGGACTAAACATATAGAGGTAAACTAGGAACTGTGCCTAGCTCAGTTGGTAGGAAGGTGTGGATGTATACCCCCACCACTCAGGTTCAAGTTCTCTTTGAGACGAATTTGGGTGCTTATTATGGTTGTGTGCATCCTTAATTGGTGCAGAGGCTGGGAGTTATACTTCTATTTCATATATATATATATATATATATAGAGAGAGAGAGAGAGAGAGAGAGAGAGGGGTAAACTATCATTTTGTTAGAGTGAGGGTTGCACAAAAGATGCTTCAGACCAAGTTCATTTCAACCAAGGATCAAGTTGTAGACATTCGGACAAAGCCTATTGCAGCTCAACAGTTCACAAGTTTCAGGCACAATCTCAATCTGGTATTACCTCCTTGAGATTGAAGGGAGATGTTAAAAATAGTTGAACAAGTCCCGCGCATACTTCACTGAAGAATCGCTCTCACCTCCTGAGGATGCGCAACACTCACAGTACCTCTCTGTATATTTTTTTTTCTATTTCTCTTGATTTTGCATGTAGTTATGCCTTGCCGAGACCGTAGTACATCTGCACGTTTTCTGTTTTCTTTCCTAAACTTTTGGTTCAGTTGTACTCGCCACAAGACTAAGTAAAAACAACAGAGAGGTATTCCTCGCAGCAAATCATTCCATTTTTACAAATAGGGAGAGGTGTTGTGACCTGTGAATGTTGCGCATCCTCACTAGGTTAGAGCGATTCTTTCAGTGAAGTATGCGCAGGACTTGCTCAACTATTTTGACAAGAACGACATGTTGCAAGTAGATTCGTCCAGACTTAGCCTCGCCCAGCTTGTCTCCGTTTCTCCTAGTTGTCCATCAGTTATATCCTGGGCGAGTCTTGAGACCCCGACCCAAATCTTGCAGTACTCCATGTCAGCTCGCCAGGCTCAGCTGCAACTCCAGTGTCAGACAATGACTAGACGGCAAAAAGTAAAACCAGTAAGCAAAAAGGCTGGTACATTTGAGCAGGTACAAACCCTTTGCTGGGCTTGGACCTAACCAGAGAAGCTGGCAGAAGAGGCTTGGGCTTTGAGCTGAGGCTGACTGGCCCTGATCTGCTTAAGGTCACACAAGCCAGAACCGGCTCACCCGGCCCGGCCCGGCCCAATCTTGAAGAAACAAGCAAGCACTGAATCCATCTCGACGTGTCGACACCAGCAAGGCAGCAACACATTCTCCTCTCTCTCTCTGCGTCTGCCTGCACTGCACGCGCTAGGGTTTTAACTCGGCTCAGGACTCCGGAGTCCGGAGGCCACGTCGTCGTCGCCTACCTCCACTTCTCCGAAAGCTATTACTCCACGCATTTACACCTCTCAATTGCTCTCGTGCATTTACACCCTCCAACTGCCCATCTCCCTCTCCATCTCCTTCCCTCGATCTCCGCCTATTTAAGCAGCAAACGCCACCCTCCCCGCTGCGCACCAGCACGTAGCAGCAGCTCACACACAGAGAGAGGGAGTAGAGTCATGGCCAAGTGGTACTGCTTTGGCATTGCGACCCTTCTGCTCGGCCTCGCGCTGGCGCACGCCGTGGCGGCGGCAAGGGCCGTGCCCGGCGGCGCTGCGGCGGCCGCGGCCGCGGCCTCCGCGTCGCTTCCGGCTGCTGCGGCCGCCGCCAAGGACAGCGGTGCCGGCGCGGGCGCGGGCGCGGGCGTGGCGGACAAGAAGAACCTCTTCGTGGGCGTCGGTGGCATGGGGGACCTCCCGGGCTTCCCGGCCGTCGGCGCCGGCTACGGCGGGGGCTTCGGCAACAACGGCGGCGTCGTCTTCAGCGGCGTCACTGGGCCGCTCGGCGGCGTCGGGGGCGGCGTCGGGAGCGTCGGGCCGCTCGGCGGCGTCGGTGGGTTCGGGCCGCTCGGCGGCTTCGGCGGCGGTGGCACCCCGTTCGGTGGCTTCGGCGGCGGCGGGCTCGGAGGTGGATCCGGTGGGATCGGCGGCGGAGGTGCCGGTGGCATCAGGCCCTGAGTCGTAGTGGTGTCAGACGTACGTACGTACGTACGTGTAGTGCATCGCATCCGCGTACGTACGCATATATGCATCTAGTACGTGGTCTGACCTAAGATATGCTATGCTATGGTACGGTGTGTATGTGGCATGCAGTACTGAGAGGTTGGAGTCTGTAAAAGTTCGGGTTTGCTGGTTGAGACGGAGGTTTTGAGTACTTTTTGAGTTGTGTAGTTGTGTGTTAAGGTTGTCAAAAAGAGACGAGTTGTGGTGTGTGCAGTCATGTATCGGACAGACTAGCTTCTGGTATGCAGTATGTGCGTGATGTTCTCAAGCGGGTGCATGCTCTTCTTGGTGTTACTGTGCTACTAGTCGTGTTTCGAGTTTTTGGCCGAAATGGTAAATTTTGAAGCGTGATCGGTAAAAATAACACCTTCACAACCGTAATTGCAAAAATAACACCTTCACCCGCATGATCACCGTGCGGTTTTAACCACGGGGCGCCATATGGCGGAAAACCACACGGTAACCGTGCACCGTGCGGTTTTAGCCATACCGCACGGTCACGGTGCCACGTATCGCCCCTGTGGTTAAAACCGCACGGTGATCGTGCGGACGAGAGTGCTATTTTTGCAATTGCGCCTACGAGGATGTCATTTTTGCTAATCACGCTTCAAAATTTGCCATTTCGACAAAAGAGTTGTCGTGTTTCAACATATTTGTTGTTTTATTCACAACTATCGCAACTCTTCGGAGTTTTTTTTGCCGAAATGGCACGTTTTCACCTTGTATTAGCAAGAATGGCTGCCGCATAAATTTTTTTAAGGCCCTCCCCGCCCGCCACATACCTCATAGCCGCACGGCCACCGTGCAGTTACCACTGTAGTAGGTCGCTCAACGGTTGAGCGACCTGCTACAGTGGTTGCCGCGATGGCGCCTGCGCCCGCCCGCCATCCTGGAATGCCTACGTCGTTGCCGCACGGTGGCCGTGCAGTAAAGGTACGTGGCGGGTGGAAAGGGTCTACCGAGGTTATTTTTGCAAAAAAAAAAATCCGCGACGACCATTCTTACTAATACGAGGCGAAAAGGTGTCCAACTCTTCGTGGCACACATTTCCAACGATGTGTGCTGGGCACACCAACTAATTCTGCTGTCTCGTTATTTTCAGTTTGGCATTTATTTTTGCAATTGAAGCTACTACAAGAAGAGGGGGAAGGAAGAACACTGTAGAGAACCCAACATGCGATTTCTTTTTCGTCCAAATGTACGGTGAAAAATAAATAACTGAACTTAACAAAATATTCTGCTAGATCTGATCTTCGGGAACGGAATGCATGCATGTACGTATATATCTCTTCGCGCGCATGTTAGCAAATATCTTAACCTTCTACTACTAGTTCGCTACTAGCTAGAATCAGTGCCCCTGTGTGCATCATGCATGCAGCAAATTAAGTTCACACACAGACCAACTTACCTCCGATCATCTCACTGCTATATACATATATTGCGCATGTACTATATCTCTTGAGTAATGATGAGATGGCTTTCGAATTTCAAGCAGTCTGATCTGGATAAATTGTAGTACAACTACAGTGTAGAGTGCGCAACAGAACAATCAAACCATTTGCAATCATGCATGTTCTTCTGAGCTACTCGCAATAAGACGTACTTCCAGACTCCAGTGGTAATTAACGTACAACGAAGCATGGAAAACTCTATTGGTGAAAATTTTGTCGGTAACCGGTGTTACCGGTAGGATTCGATAAAGTTTTTTATACTGAAAAAAAATCAGATTTATCTTATTTTTATCTAAATTTAAATTTTAGTTCAGAATTTAGATAAAATTTCGTATTTACGTATGAAAAAAATCGAATTTTAGTTCAAAAATTTCATCCCAAATTTTACTAAAATATCCGGTAACCGACCGTTACTCTGGTTCTATTGGTAGGGTTTGATAAAATTTTCGAAACGATATTGTTTTCCTGCTACGAAGTAGGCTACATATATACACGTAGTCATCACTGTTTAAAACCTTGCAACCGAGAGAGAAAACGTACGTGACGATCAACAGTCGTCTCACTGTTTTGGCATCAATTGGTTTCCTGATCGATCGAGCCGTGTTAATTTACTCCGGTCCCCTGCTGCGTCAGCGTCGCCTACCCACATCCTTAAAGACGATCGACACATGCAGACACATCTACATGATCCCTATCCTCGCCATGTACTTCCGGGGAGACCTTTAGCTAGCCGACGACGCCGAGGCAGAGATGAGGCCTCATTGACCTACGGCGATACGGCATTGATGGATGGGGAATCGACCGAATCCGACCTCGAAATCTCATGTGCACCCCGGGCGCTCTTCACTCGGAAATGTACTTTCGGCTCGGGCGACAGATCTCTGACCGGCTCATTTATGCGAGCCCGGTCAAGGCCAGGCCAGGCCAGGTGCTCCTCGTGCTCGCGCCTTTATTTCAAGCGAGCAAAGGCCGTGGCTGCGTGTGTGATTTGGATGCGTACGAGTTGGTCGGTGTCCGTTGCGGAGTTTTGGACACGTTTGATCCCTTACGTCATTTTAATTCTTAAATTAGCCTTCTCACTCACGAAATTCTAAATTTAACCCCCTTAGACCACTTCCTGCCGTTGGGGACAGCAGCATCAAGCTGCTGCGCTGCCTGACGGCAGCAGTAACATGCTGCCATGCCACACGGCAGCAACTTTGTTGCTGCCACCTCAAGCCGCAGCAACTTAGAGGATAGAGAAAAAAGGAGAGTAGAAAGAAAAGGAAAGAAAAAGGTGCAACAACATGCTGCCAACTGCGACGGCAGCACGTCGGTGCTGCGGATGTACGGCGCAGGAGGTGAGGTGTTGCTGTCCCCGACGACAACACGCGCTAGCAAGGGGCCAAAAATAGAATTCTGGGGCTAACGAGGTTACTTTAGAAATTACGAAGCGCTAGGGGGTTAATTGAGTCCAAAATTCTCCGTTGTGGCTACTTGGAGTCATTTATACTTGTGGGACGGTAACTATATCTTTTTTGTTTTTTTACATTATTAATATAATAGACAACTCTTATGCTTAAAAAAAGCAAAGGCCGTGGCATTGGCAGCGCATTCACGTCGCAGTTACTAATCTCTTCTCTGTCTTTTCTTCTCTTGTACCACGGCAGCTGCTGACAAGGGTGAGAGGCGCCATTTATGAGTTGGCAGTAGAGAGAGAGCGAAGAGACGAGAGGAGCAGCACGGGTTGTACTGGGACTCTGGCACCACTACCACCAGTAGTAGTACGTACTAGTGCTAGAAAGCCATGACTATGAGCTGCTGCCCTGAGACAGGCCGTCTTAAATTTGCGGCAGATGCAGCAGTAGAGCGACGGGTAATGCAAATGCCGCTGCAGATGCACCACCGGCTCCGGGCCTCGGACGGTAGCGCGCTCGGACTCGGTGGTGCGCGCGGATTGGCGCAGCGGACGGCGCTGGCCGCTGCGAGCTGCCCACGCGTGGCAGCATCGTTACCCCTCGGGTGCCATCATTCCGTCCGGGCCGGCTCGTAAATAAGATCGCTCCTAACCCGGACACGCGCCAGTGAGTCGGTGATCAGGCTACCGCTATAACCGCATGCCTGCGTGAGCTGAGGCGCAGCGGCTGCAGCCAATGAAGGTCCGAGAACAAAGCGCCTCAAGAGATGCAAATTCGCTCAGTAACATCTCCTCAACATATGTTGCATACCTAGTGCACTACGTGCTACAACAGCAGTTCCTCAGTTTCTACATCGATGATTTTTTTAAGCCTGAACTTTGCGTCCATAAACGATGCCCAAATTGCAGTCAGACTGATTTTAGCAAGCAAACAATGAAGCACGGCAACATTCCGGGGGGCAATAAAGTAAATCTACTCATATAATAGAACAAAGGGTTAAAATCAAGCTATACATACACCGTTCAACATTAAGCAAACAGGGCAACGTAAACACTCAAGCACCATACCCGCGCCAGAGCACACTAGATAAAGAACAAAAGACCATATGGTTTTTTTGCCCGAAGCAGCAGTATTATAGGGACAGTTGAATGTATCGATCTCAAGTCCGCCATTACTTGCATTTGAATCCATGGCACACGGACAGGATGATGATAAGAATGAGGGCAATAATTATGCCAAGAACAATCAGCTTGATCTTCATGTTTTGTAGCCACATCTTCCTCCTTACCTTCGTTCCTTGCTGCCTGAAATCTTGAGCCTGCATGCCCACACCATTAAAAATCTTAGATACTGACTATTATCTCCGACATATCAAATTGCAGCATAATTGTACAAGTGTTTGTATGTGTATGGAACTTTCTGCTCAAAGTTGAAAGTTGAGTAACGATATCAGGTTATCAATTTGCAATGCCCCAAAACTCAATACTATTAAGCAACGTTTGGGCTCGCCAGAATCAGCCTAGAGTAATAAGATGGTCCACATGTATTAGCCTGGAGGAAACTACTTCAACATCAAACGTGGGACACTTCTGAATACTGACGCGCAAACTTAATGCATCAACATTCAAGTTTGATTCCTTCTTATCACAACAAGTCAACAAGGCATCAACTTGGAGATATGCTTGGCCATTACCACTAGCAGGAGAAAATAAGTAGCAAAAGACTAGAAACACCTCTTGATGGAAAGTGTCAGTAAGTTTATCGCCACAGTAAAAATTGATAACTAAGAGCACCACACCAGGTTCTATTGATATATTCCCCGCCGATTCAAGATCTGATTTCACTGGCAGTAACTTGAAAAAATAGGGAAGATGTTGTCCCCAATGGAACTATGTGGCATAACCATTACAGAACGATGGCAGATTCATTTCACAATTTACACTTGCATATCACCTTAACAAGTAGAAAAAAAAAATTATTGTCGGTAATTGACATAACATTGGAAGTTTCTAGTCACCCATAAGAAGTGTAAGGTATAAACTGTCAAACTCTGGTATTTTGCTGATTGTCGTAACCCATGATATGACAGGGAACTGATTTCAGTCAACACAGCCATCCCTAATACCATGGCTGATGTCTCAGTAGTTTGAGCATATCAAGAGCATCTATCCCAATAATTATTCAGTGTACCAGTGAATTGACATACAATGAAATTATGAAATCCATATCCAGCTTAATTGCATCACTTGTGACCTTTCTAGTTTCTAGACTCTTGCTGTTTACAGATATTTTGGGGCCTGGGTAGGGAAAGCAACTGTATTGTCTGGGTAGCATATATAATAACAGCTCCAAAAGAAACATAATTGAAGTGCAATATCGAGTACAAAACAGGATAACGGGATGCGTCAGCACCTGTGAGCGTAGATTCTCGGTCTTGTCGACAAGCAGTTCAATCTTCTCTCCACGATCAAGAACCTGCATTTCAAAAAGGATAGAAGGATCAGAAACACTCTTTAAAGATTGCCCACAATTTCGAACTGTATACTTCCTAGAGCTGATCCACAAAGAACAAAGATAAACCTTTTCAATATTTTCCATCATAACACCTTTGACTTCTGAAACTTGTGCTTTCACTTTAGCCAGCTTGCTTATCTCTTCAGGGTGGTCAACACAATACTGCATGTGTTCTTTAAGCTTTGATCTACAAACAGTAAATATTCACACACAAAACATTAGTAAAATGAAGAATCATATCTTTACCGAGTCTCACACTGGCAACAATACATACCCAAACTCTCGGTTGAGGCTGTTTGCTGCAGCAGTAGCAGCTTTCCCACCACCATATCTTTTTGTGAAATCATCCTTAACCCTATCCAAGAAAGCAATGGGAATTTGTCGCCCTACTGATTCAACAGCAACTACACAGTATGCTGCGGAAGAAAGCATGGGTGTTAGACAATCAATGTCATAGCCTTTTGGCTTAGAAATGGCAAGAAACATAACATAGTGTTCCTGAGTAATATTTTGACCAAGGAGAGAGACAAGCACTACCTCCATTTTTAGAAATTTTGATAATGGTGCCATGTTTGCATAAGTGAAGACCATGTCAAAAATCAGCTACTTAACAAAGTTTGGACGTTAGTAGTGTTCCCCTAGGCGACCGCCTAGACCACCAAGGCACTCGGCGCCAGCCTGCCGCCACGATTTGCCCCTGATCGGCAGGCTGGAAGAGAGAGAGAGAGGGAGAGAGGTGGCAGCAGAGAGGCAGGCGGTGGCAGTGGATGGCAGAGCGAGGAGGAGAAGCAACTCAGCAAAGGCAACAAAGTGATGGGCTGATGGGCTGGGCTGGGCCAGCCGGCCAGGTAAGTTGAACTTTTTTCTTTTCTTTTTTCTCTCTTTCCCTTTTCTTCACACTTTCCTTCCCCTGACTGCTGGTTCTGTTCTAGCACCTAGGCAGGTTAGGCGCTAGGTGGTTACCCTATGCCCCGTCTTCCGCCTAGCGTCTAGGGGAACACTGGACGTTAGCCCCTATTGGAAAGTTTTCAAGCACTATGGACGCTGCTATAAGTCATGTCAAAAAAACAGGACAAAGAAGACGCAGAATTCCAACATAGAAACAATTAATAATAATAATAGCACTTGAAGCAAAAACACAGAGCGATATCAAAACAGTAACCAGTAATGTTAAATTTTTCCCTCTAAATCACCCTATCGTGTCTTCTATCATAGTTTCAACATTAATCTAAATCTAATGTCATTTCTAAAGCTGCAACTGAGCACCTGCAACAACAAAAAAGGCGGTGCTTCTGCAAATTCATATGATTAACCATCCCATTCAATCTACAGTTCAATCAAAGAGGAGCATCTATGTGATTTAATGTTGCATAGAAATTGTGCATGAAATAATCATCAGCTCATAGGGTGCTCGAACAATCAGCACTCCTTTTTTCTTGCAGTTGTAGAAATATTCTTCACAAGCTGTTCTTACATAATAGACCGCCTTATATGCACCATAGTAATGTGATCCCTTATCATACAAAGGTGGAATTTCTATCACACCAATCACAGAATTTAATTTATCTCTAATGACAACATCTTCTTTTAACCAAGTAAATGACAATAAGGTATTTCAGCCATGAAAACTAAATATGAAATTACACACGGCACTACAACAGAATAGCTAAGTGATCGATAATTTCAATTGTTACTTCTTAAATGATTAAGGGGTATTACTTATTCGGAAACATCACCCTATCACCATGATAGATATGTGTTGACACTTGATAGGCACACAGCGCACGAAGCTCACTATCAATTCTCTCTACTAAAAATAGCAAGAATATCTAGAGGCAGCACCGTGGACTGGTATTCTTTTACTGTTGCTATCGGCTATCGTTTTGCAAATAGTTGGCATACCTAAAAAACAACTCTTACACCCTCTCCCCGGTAAGATTCAACGGGCAACGATTTAGCACATACCACATTACTGACCTCGAGAAGTATAGCACAATGCCCAGCAGCTGGCCAACTATAGCACAACTGCGAGAGTATTTTCCCACACGAACTTGGCAGAGCATGACGAGCCACGACGCCAACCAACAACTCGATCACCGACGCTAATCAAAACGACCTAACCGCGTGCCCAATAAATCCGCGGGATCTACACCCAACCAGCCCAAATCGAGCACATGCCGTATCAGATCCACACATATCGGATCAAATCCGCAACGAATCGGACGGGACAGGACGAGCAGGATAACTCACTGAATCCGTCTTCTACAAGGTAGTTGAACGTGTGGCCGTCGCAGTTGTAGGTGAACTTGTTGTTGCTGGCCGGGAGCTTCATGAGGCACTGGGAGGCGATGGTGGTGAAGTTGCCGGTGAACTCCGTGTACTCGGCCAGGATGACCGTGCCGCGGGCCACGAACGCGTAGATCAGCGACTGCTGCCCCATGGCCTTATTCTTCCTCCCTCTCTCGCCGCCTGCGGAGTCGAGATCGCCGCCTGTGATGTGGGCCTCGCCGCCGGTGACGGGGGCAGAACCCTAGGGGGCTAGATCTCGGTGAGGTGGGAGGTGGGGGCGCGAGGAGAGGGGAGGGGGAAAGGTCGGTTTCGCTTGGAGTGAAAGGAGGGGTAATTGTGGGGGTGGAAATAGAAAATAAATCAAATTTTGGTTGGTCGATTTTTTCGTACAGATCATTGAATATTTTTTATCTTATTTTAACTAATAAAAAAGAAAAGGTTTATCCCGAGTCTCTCACTCACTCCAGCTGCTCCTCTTCCCTTCTAACCGCCCACCACTTTCCCTCTTCAGCAACCATCGCCCCCCCCCCATCTCGCTTTCACTCCACATCTTCAGTCGGTCACAATCGATGATGTGCGTCACGCTCGAAGGCGTCGGTAGGGAAGGGAGATGGCGGCGGCGGCGGGTCTGGTGGAGAGTGCCGGGGGGGAGGGGGGCGAGGGTGACAGGAGTAGAGAAGGCGATGATGGAGCCTGGAGGGAGGGGGATGGGAGGTGGAGGCTCGTCGTGTCGGTCCGCATCGGTAGTGGCTCGAGCCTCGACCTCGCTTCCGCTCCATATCTCCAGTCGGTCATCGACATGTTTGTCAAAAATTGATATTTACTGCATGTTTTAGGGTATTATCTACTGGTACATCTCACCCTCTTTTAGAACTTTATTGCAGCGTACGGACACTCTACTAGTTTTCCTATTGATTGTAGGGTCGAAATGGTGGCTTATTCAACTTAGTTGGGTTTTCTTTATGGTTAAGCATTTGGCTGCCTTATTGGACTTCAGTTGATATGCTCTAGAGCTTTGACCCATTTTCCATTCATTTCAATATATAAATAGGGTATTTAAGCTTACTCGGAGTCTGTATACATAATTGTAAAGTAGCAGTGGCGGATCTATGACTAAAATTTAGGAGTAGTAATGAGAATTGCTCACATGTTTGTGGCTTGCCGAATGCCGAGTTGCCGGCGAGCGATAGTCTACCTGAGCATGACTGAGCTAAGGGTGCTAGAGATACACCATAAATCGACCGTCGGTAGAGGGCAAGCCCCGGCTGCCCCCATCCCTTGGATCCGCCCCGGTGTAACAGTAGTATAGTTTTGACATGCAATTTATCCTACATATTGCAGTGAGTGATCATAGTTGTAAGCACTGAATTTCCTACCGGACAAAACGGTGGAGGAAAATGTTTGACAGTGTATTAATCCGCTACCTCTTTTTGGAACCGACGTAGCATCCATTTTGAGGGAGGTCACATTGGTAAATACATCTTGACAAGAGTTTGTGTTTATGTAATACAAAGCAAAAAAAAAAACTTTGTTTGTTGGTATGACTGCCGTTGGGTGTTACAGCCACATTTTCTTTTCCTAGACAACGTTCTCGAAAATAATACTCCATGTTCTATCTTGTGCCCGAAGCGGAAGACAATACGAATGCAAGTCAATATCCAAACTGAACTTAAACTTTGGTTTGTTGTTTCTTGGATAGGTGTTTGGTCTAGCTGGCTAGTTTTTAGCTAGTTAGTCCTCGTTTTGTGCCGATTTCACACTCATCACGTCTGCAAAGTTACAACAGGCCCACGTTGTCTTCTTCTAGATGTTTGAAAACGACAAACTATGAGCTTTTCCTCGGTAGTTTCACAACATTACAACTGTTTTGTTTTGTTTTTTTTTTTTTTTTTTTGTCGTGTGCATATGTTCTGTCTAATTTGGAAATTATTTATCCCCTTGTGGTTATTATATTTTGCTTTACTAATTTCTTGCAGTCCCAATAGTAGCTCATTTACTTAGGATAAAACTATGTGTAGCGTACTAGCCTAGCGTAGTTTGGTGTATTCGAAAAAAAAAAAACACGAACTAGTTGGTTGAACTAGTCTTTTCGTTTAGAGTCCAATCCTTTAGGCGTGGTTTTAAGCTTTTTTATATGCATGAACTACTTCAAAACATTAACATCGCAAAAAAGCCGTGCGCGCAGTAGATCGTGCATCATCACGTTGGTCCAGCATGACTGTGCTTATTGCTTTTCAAGCAAAGTTAAATATTTCCAAAAAAAAAAGGAGTTCAGAATGTAACAAAAATCAATTAACGTCACAAATTTCATTACCTAACATGTACATTACGACACCTTAAGATGAATCATTAGCGTGAAAGATTATGCCATCTCCACTTTGACCTCAATATCCAAATGGAGAAACTATATTATCTTGACCAACACACTGCTACTACTTTAGAAACTTTGCATTACGTGACATCAAGAAATAAAGTAATTGTCATGGTAAACCTCTCAATTTTTCGCAAGTGGCTGCCTCTACCCCACAGGAGAAGAGAGTGGTTGACCAATGACTATCTATTTTTGGCTGAATTGACATGTTTTTAATTTGCAATAACAAAAGTAGCCATGTTGGTACAAAATTGCAAAAATAATACCGCGACAGGCACCTACCGCGCTCTCAATCCGCAGAACCACTTGTCACACTCTCAGACTGCGGCAAGAACGTGTCTATCCACGGTGGGAACATGCGCAGGCCACCTGCCGCGCTCGCATGCCATCTTGCCGCGGACTGAGAGCGGGGCAGGTGGCTTGCGTGGACCGAAAGCGTAGTAGGAATGTCAATTTTATCATTTGGACACGATAAAGACTACATTTGCTATTTCATTAAAAAAACTAAATAGCCGAAACATCGTCTAGAACCCAGAAGTCTAGACCCAAGAGCCAGACTCGACCACACCCAGCTGGGTAGCTCTGATCCATGATTTTTTGCGCATTTGGCGCTGTTGACATATGAATTAAAAAAATAGCACTCCTCCGAATCAATTGCAAAAATGGTACCACAGGCAAGCGGTCATGCGACACGTGGCTTGTCTGTGCCCCTAAGGACTGGACTTGCCTCTACCATGCCCCTGGAGGCCGGACAAGCCTCCACCATGCCCCTGGGGCACGGAAATACCCTCATCCGTCCCCTAAGGGCACGAAATTACCCTCATTCGACCCTTAGGGGCGTTGATTCTCGTTCCTCCAGAAAAGTATTATTTACAGAAAATTTTAAATATACTAAATGAGCTCTAAAATTTATTATTTTTTTTGTGGAGGCTCATGACATAGTGTACTTGCTTGTGTAATTTTCCATAATTTTATGTGTTCTGAATTTTGCTTGAAAAATCATTTAAGGATATTATTTGTAGGAATTTCAAAATATAGAAAATGAGCTCCAAAAATTATGAAATATTTTTTGAAAGCTCCTTACACACTGTACTTGGATTTTTACATATTTTTATATGTTATAAAATTGTCTCAAAAATTAGGGATAGTGTACTTGCTTATGTAATTTTTACATATTTTTGTATGTTATAAAATTGTCTCAAAAATTAGGGTTTTAAGTCTAAAAAATTAGGGCTTTACGGAAATTAGGGTTTCATGATTTTATGTGAAGGTGTTTTAGGGTTTGTGAATTAGGGTCCAAGTGCAACAAAGGCCACGCGTTTGTCAACATGAGGACGGCGACTTGTAAGTGTTGTAAACTTCGACTTGTAATTCTTGTGTCGCACAGTATTAAGCCTAATTAAGTTACTGATAAACTTTGTCTTGCGGTTGTGCCACTTAGTATTAAGCTTACTTTAATTATTCTTTGCGTTAAATTATTCGCATTATTCACAGTTGCCACATGATGGAGTCACATTGTATTGTACTTCGGGATCAGTATATTCAGATTCTTATCTGTAAACATACTAGTCAGCGGTTTTTTTTGTTGTCCTTAATTAGTCTCAGGTTAGAATTTTAGTACAAGATTTGGGGATTCTCTGGGAATGATTAGACCCAGTTTAGTATCGTCTGTTTTTAAGCATTAGGACCTGTTTAGTACGATCCGTTCTTTAAGCATAATAGAGCACTAAATTAAGCTTGCAGATTGAAAAAAAAATCCAGGTAGTAGTTTTTAGTGAAAGATTTTTTTTTCTTCAGATTCTATTCTAGAATGGAACTCCTGTGAAATTTCATCCTATACAAGATTTCTAATACAAGAGTCTTACAAGTAGCACAAAAGTCTTACAAGAATTTTATAGATAGGAGTCTTACAAGAATTATATAGGAAAGAGTTTCTTGCATTCCAAATTTATGGACCTAAATAATCAAGTTCTTGGAAGATATTTGTATACATTCCAGACTTCTATGATATTTGCAATGCAAAAGCAGGATCTGCTTGGTTCCACGCAGCTTTTAGACTCCGAGGGTCTTTTTGAATGTAGAATTTTTAGAAGAATTTTGAAGGAACAGAACCCTATAGGATAGTTTCCTATATGGTCCAAAGGAACAAAGGAATAAACTTTCAATATTCCTAGGAAATTCTTATGGAATGACTCAATTGATAATCCGCATGAATTTTTGGAGGATTTTTTTATATGAGGTTATACTGAAAGAAAACATGTCTTTTCTGGCCTCTTTTGTGTTCCTGCAAAATTCAAGTGGAGCATCCAAAGATCTTTTGAAATCAATTTCTCTGTTTTGCATTCCTATAGGATTGCACTGTCATTCTTATGCAATTCCTATGTTTTTTTTTCTATGTTCCAAAAGAGGCCAGATTGGACAGATACATGAGCTTTTAGAGGATTTTCTATGCCTTCTGCTAATTTCGCGTGAGATTTCAATAGTAAAAACACAATAAAATTGTAATAAGTATGAATTGCCCTCTTTTGTTTTACTTCAACCGACGTTTTCTTGTGTTTATTTTGTTCGTTCATATTGTTGCAAATTTCAAAATAGAAAAACGAGAACACCAAATTTCAATTTTAACGAGCTGATGGTTGGTGCTAAAGCCAAAGTCCCTTTGGCTTTGCTCTGTCGTTATCCGTCTCTATAGCTGACATGTGGAGCGGCTTTGTTATGTCGTTATCTGTCTCTATAGCTGACATGTGGGCTGGTGAGCTTTTAGGGTTTCATGATTTCTATATTTTATATATTCTGAAATTGTCTCTAAAATTAGGGTTTTAGGTTTCAGAAATTAGGGTTTCATTGTTTCCACATTTATTCAAATTAAATTAGGGCTTTAGGTTTTAGAAATTAGGGTTTCATGTACTTGCATACTGTTTGTATGCAAATGAAATAATCGAATGGAGAAAAATTTCAAAAACATGCTGAAAATACTTTCTACATTTATTCTCAGTATAATTATCCTAAATTTACATTTTTTTTGAAATTTTATAACATCTGAGGGCTGGATTTCGTCCTAACCCCTGGTTCCCCCAGGGGTGTGGTATGCCCCACACTTTTTATAAAAAAAACAAAAATATTGCTTTTGGCGTCCCCGGATTCTTGCTAAAATCTAAAAAATATTGTTTGATATGATTTTTATCAGATGCGATAATACCCCATCCTTCGACAATGAAAGTTTGATCTGATCAACAGGCGCGACCGATCACGTGAAAAAAAGTAGGATGATTTTTTTGGTACATGTTATAATACTTACCTTTTCTTTTTTTACTTCCCTAAAGAAGAAAGAAGATAAAGATCGTCATATATATACAATGCAATCGTCATTGTATTGCATGCACGCTACACTCTTTTCTTTAATTACTTGATGATGTTCGAATTTCAAAGCGTACCTAAGTTGCTCCTATGGATTTCAAGCACCAAACGCTAATTGAAAGATCTACGACCCCAAACTGCAGGGGAGTTGCAAAGATGGCAGTGACATACATACCCCGATACGCGACATCGCATATTTTCCTTGGATCTCGCGGCCTCCCAGCAGTGGCCCTGGAGGAAGGCGTGGAGCCGACGTGCCGCCGTCGTCATGTTGACAAACGCGCAACCCTTGTTGCACTTGGACTATAATTCACAAAACCCTAAAACGCATTCACATGAAATCATGAAACCCTAATTTCTGAAACCTAAAACCCTAATTTCCCTAAAGCCCTAATTTTTGAAACCTAAAGCCCTATTTTTAAGACAATTTCAAAATATACAAAATTCTAGAAAAAAACATAACCAATTACACTGTATAAGGAGCCTTAAAATATTTGTATTTTTTGGAGCTCATTTTCTATATTTAGAAATTCTTATAATCAGTAAACTTAAATGATTTTTTGAGAAAAATACAAAACATATAAAATCATGTAAAAATTACACAAGTAAGTACACTATGTCAGGAGCCTCCATAAAAAAAATTCATAATTTTTTGATCTCATTTTCTATATTTAAAAATTTCTACAAATAATACTTTTCTAGAGGAGAGAGAATCCGCGTGTGTGGAAGCTGGACTAAGGTAATTCCGTGCCCTTAGTGCCGGACTAGGTATGCTTGTCCGGACCCTAGGGGCACGGTAGAGGCAAGTCCAGCCTTTAGGGGCACAGATAAGCCACATGTCGTGTCCTTACTTATTTGTAGTGTTATTTTTATAATTAATTTAAACAAAATTATTTTTATTAATTCACACATCAACGGAGCCGAACGCGAAGAAAAAAAAAACTCGGTCTACGATCGGCGTGTACCCAGCCCTACGTCCGCCAAGGCGCCAATCACCGCATGGCCAAATCCCGAGTCCCGATTTCTTTACTACTACATTTATTTCTCCACGCCTCCTCTCCAGTCTTCTCTGAGTTCTCTCTCCCCTGCGCAAGTGTACCGTACTACAGTGCCACTGCGAGCTCTCGACCTCACCACCCGATCTGGTCGCCTCCCATCCATTCCACTCCCCTCGCATTCGCCCCTGAAACCCTAGAGCTCCATCGCGCAGCCTCGCGGGGTGCTTCGCCGCTGATATGGACCCCGCCCCGACGCTCACCGCGGAACTCTGGCGCCCGCCGCACCTCGGCGGCGGCGGCGGCGGCGGCGGCGGACGCGCAGTGGAGGCATCCTCCGCCGTCACAGGCCAGAGCAACGGCAGCCGCGGGCGCGGCGCTGGGCGGAGGAGGCAGCGGGAGTCTGCGGCGTCCGAGGACGACTCGTCCAGGCTCGTCTCCACTTCCGGCGGCGGCGGTCAGGATTTGGTAGGTTTCACTATGCATTGGTCGTGATCTGTATGGCATTGGGGAGTTGGGGGCAATGAGGGGTAATTTTGGTGTATTAGCCTTCAGGGGTGGGAATTTGAGGTTTACCAATGAAAATGGGCGCTTCAAACTTTAGTGAGTTTGGTGGTGCGATCTGTTCATGAGTACGATTGGGTGTGTTGTGGTTCTTGCTTGTTCTAACTTTAGGATTTTCCTGGATGGACGTTTTGATTAGCTTGGATTGGTTTAGTTCGGTAATGTGCAGTGGAATGAATCCTGCCTACTGCAGCTAGTGATGTCGCGAAGCCTGTATACAATTAAATTTGGATGCTTGAGCTGTTGAGCATAATTTAGTTTTGGTAGGGCCACACAAGTAAAAAAAGGTCAGAATGTCCCCTAAAAATACAGGAAGGTTAGTGTTATCCATTAATTTGGAATTTCCTAATTGCCAAATGACTTTGAGACGATACATTGTCAGTGCAGATGACCATGGATATGGGAACATAGAAAGAGGCCCTGTGCACGTGGACGGTTTTACCAGACGAGGCTTTGAGCCTTTGATTGAAAACTCTGCATCTGGTATGCTATTATTGGAACTACTGTGGTAGCAAAATTATGTAGAAACACAGTTACACAGGAAAAATCTTAGGTACATCCAGGGATAGAAAAACCGGCCGGTTACCGCTGGTTACCGGCGGTAACCGGATTTACCGGTGGGTACCGGGAAGTGAAATACCGGCCGTTTTTTCTGGGGTTTGCAAATTCAAATATCAATTTTCAATTTTTGGATGGTTTTTAAGCGAATTCATGTGAAATTTAACCGGGTTTTTCCTGGGAAATCCGGTAACCGCCCGTTTTTTTTACCGGCCGCCCGGCGGGATTTGATCTGGTACCGGCTTTTGGATCCTTGGGTACATCCACTGTAGGAGGCCTTAAACAACCAAACTAGTAGCAAAAAATGCACGATGAGATTAAAGTGTGTGCAATTGTGCATTCATGTCATACCAATGTTATAGAATTTGTCATTCAACCGCAAGTGTTGTTTGAGCTGTTTGAGTGTTGATAAAACTTGGAATTTCAGAAGTATGAAAGGCACTATTACTCTGTAGCTATATTTCATCATTATTGTATAGTGACACTGTTTATTAGAGTGCCAGTTTTCCTATTCTTAACATAGCTCAGTTTGCTATATCCATGTTGTTGGCCCTGGCTGCTGCTTTTGACAAGGACAGCTTGCACATTTGTGATGCACTCTCAACTTTCGTCAACACAAAGGATGTACAGGAGTAGTTGTCAGCACTCAGTGGTGCTGTGTTTAGGTGTCTAGAGTGGTTTCCTATTAGGGATTGTCTCTTTGTAAGGTGATTTAAATTTTATTAAGCATAAGTCACGTGTTTTATCCATTGGATCAATATCCAATCATATGACACATCAATCTCTACACAAATCCAATAGTTACAACAATTAACTTAAACTTAAGAAAATTTTAGGTGACTTAGAAATAGCAAATCCGTTCCTATTACGATATTTTGTTTTTGGATTGACTTGGTTACGATATTTGTTTTTGGATTGACTTGGTGCTAATGTTTATTAGGCTTGGCTCACTAGAATGTTGGCAGCATATGAGTATATGACTGCTCTGCTCAACATTCTAGTTAACAAGGCTAATTTATTTTTCCACAAACTATATCAGTCCTTATCTCTATAAGAAAGGGAACTATTTTTTCAACCATCCATAGATCTGATATTCATAAAACTTATGCATGCTCTTTTCTTCTCTACGTAGCTATAGTCAACACTATGCTACTGCTGAAATCTTCGTGGTGCTGTAAGCCTGTAATATAATCATACCGCCTTCCCAATTTTTCTCTTGCTGCATTAGCAGTTTAGAACCGATCCTCCATTGTGATTTTATATTTACGTAAACTATGTATGTTGAATATATATGACTGAGCTTTTGGGAAACAGATAACTTAACTATCCATGTTGAGTGCTATGCGCTTGGTAACTCTGGTTTCAATGCAATAGTTGTTGGTCTGTTCATGCTCACATGCTGGATAAAGGTTGTTGCTAGACAAACAATTAGTTCATGCTGGTTAAAGTTGGTTGCTAGACAAACAATTAAATCCAATCAACTTTCTCCAGAACTAACTACTGAGCCAACAACCTATTGGTCCACACAATGTTTTGGCTGGAGATCAGATTATGAGCAGTACCATGGCCCCGGTATAATTGTGGAATTCTGCAGCACCATCAGACCTATGACCCTATAAATTAGAATGAGCTCAAATACAGGTCAGCATCAGCATTTTGTGCTTGCATTTAGTAGCCTACTGTGCTTATATTTTTAGCAGGTGTACTTAACCATATTGATGGAAGACGTCATTGTTGGTCATATGCAATATTTTGATTTTATTGATGCCTTTATATTATAGTTGCCAGCTTATATTCACCGATCATTTGTTGTGTTAACAATATAAATAGTTGTTTTGACTTTTGAGGTCAGAAGGTTATTTGTTGTGTAGTATTTTTGTTACATTTTGAAGAAATTTTTTCCAATATTGTGCTATTCATGGTTTATGCGGAGAGCTGGAGATTGCTTGTTCTTTTTTCTTGTCTGTCCTGATCTTTTAATTGACTAGAATAATTGTGAACAGTCTGATTCAGAAGTGAAGCGTTTCAAGGCTATCAAATCCAGTGGTGATGATGGTAGTTTAAGAATGGAGGCTGAAGCTGATTCAAGAAATACTGGCAAGACTGTTGATCAAAATCCTCCACCGGCAGAGCCACCAAAACAAGATTACATCCATGTGAGGGCAAGAAGGGGTCAAGCAACTGACAGCCATAGCCTTGCAGAAAGGGTCAGTTGACTATATTGTTTTTGGTTTTGGCTATTCTTGTACAACTACGAATTCTCACTGCCCATTACAAGAGTAACAAATCTGGTTACAAATTGAAGTGCTGAAATAACTGTTTCTATAGGTCAATTGCAACTATACAACACGATTTGATCACTGAAAGTTCTGCTTATTCTGGCAGGCACGACGTGATAAAATAAGTGAGCGAATGAAAATCCTCCAAGATCTAGTCCCTGGATGCAACAAGGTGCATTTCAATCTCAACAAGTATTCAACATTGCTTATGTTTTTTCATTTTGTCCCATAAATTGGGCATAAATGTTTATTTTGGTACCATCACCAAGCTTGGCCTTCCTGAGTTCTGTTTCTGTAAATGATTTTCTTTGGAAAGCTTTTGCTTGCTTGGTCAGGTTATTGGGAAAGCATCAGTCCTCGATGAGATAATTAATTATATCCAGGCTTTGGAACGTCAAGTCGAGGTGTGCCATTTTAACCATTGCCACTCTTAAGGATTTGCGTTCCCTCTATATTTCAGTTAAGAGCTGTATAATTTCTGTTATCTTCAGTTCCTGTCCATGAAGCTTGAGGCGGTTAATGCCCATGTGAACAATGGAATTGAAGCATTTCCATCTAAAGATGTAAGTCAAGTTGTAAAATCAGTAGTTAAGTAGGAACATCATTGGTACCAGAGAAAACAGATTACAGAGAATTATGGCATATTGTGCTATTATCACTATATCTTAGCTCCAACATTTGGTTTTGCACACTGTGTTGCTACTATATTAGTTTGCAACTAGTCCCATACGCTGATACGCTGCAACCAAGCCTACTATGATGCTACGTTGTTACCTATGTGTGTTAATTCTTGAATATGCTCTTCATTGCTGCCTTTCTGAATTTTTTTTTCGTTGTGTACAGTGAGCATTGCTCAACTTATGTGGAAGATACATTTCTGAATCTCTAATCATGTGTTGCCAGGCTAACGGAGTTTAAATTTGCGGAGGATAATACATCATTGAAACATTTTGGCGATTTGTTCAAAAACTTTGTCTAACCATATGGTTTTGCCTATCTTGTTCAATGTGTTTAGTAAGTACTAACTTTTTGAAGCTTTATGTAAACTTCCAAAATGTTTACTTTTATGGCTTTTCGCTTGCAGTATGGTGCTCAGACATACAACACAGCTCCCGGGTTAACGTTTGATCCGCAGACACCAAGAGAATATGGCCAGGGCTCGACGGCGTCGGAATGGCTCCACATGCAGATTGGTGGCGCCTATGAAAGAGTGACATGAACAGAACAAATTCAGGGCGGTGGCTAATAAAGCGTACCATGAATCCATGGTCAATCAACCCCACGGTTCTAGATTATTTTGCGAAACTCTTGTACGGTCCTAAATTATTTTGCCCAACTCTCTTGTTCCAAATGCAGTTTTATTCATAGTTTGGAGCTATAATGCCAGTAGAGACATGTATTTAGGGAGATCTCAAGCGCAGTGTTTTTTAACATCTAGATCCAAGACGGTGCTTCTCGTGTATCCATGTATTCCACGGGATTTCTGTAGTTCACACCCGTCCGTAAGATGAATGAAAGTAACTCTTATCAGGTCTGTTGTTAAAGCTTAAACTTCGTTGTGTTCTCATCACATGCTTTAACACTGATTTGTCTTTGTACCCTATATGCCCGTACTCCCAGCATTTCACTTGAATTTCGTAGGAATCTTGTTTAGAACATAGAAATTTCATGTAAGATAATTCAATCTTCGCAGCAATCAAAAAAGGAAAACGCTTCGGCTCGAGTGTCCGATGGATCGAAAGCATATCCCCTCAAACACATCCTCACAAATCACAACCACTCATCCCTCCCTTATCTATTTACTCTCCAGACCAAACATTTACAACCACTTATTCCTTGTTTATTACTATCTCTCTTCTCTCAAAACTCAAATCAACTCAAAAGAGTGGCATGCCATGGTTGGCCCAACGTTATAGTGCAGTCGACTGACCTGTGCGCAAGCATCGCACGTGCGAGCTTGCTAGCCAGTCGCTGCCGCCGCGCGATTCGCCCCACTGCCTCGACGCGACGGCCCTCACCCTCGGTGTTGACACCTGCTCTCCGCAGCGACACCGCTGCATTATCCCTTCCGATCGTCAGAGTAGCCGCCTTTCTCCTGCCAGGGTTCCTCTTCTCAGCGCTTCCTTCCCTTCCTATCGCCTCCGCCCCGCCAGGGCTCCGCAGCCGCCTAGACCGTCTCCAAACACAAGGTGGGAGGAGCTGTCAAGCTGAGGCGGGCGACGATCCTCCCCGGCTCCGGCCTCCACCGAGAGCTGTTTGGAACACAAAAAATTCATAGGAAATAGTTCAATTCTTGTAGAAACCGCGAAAAATTCCCGCATTCTAAATTGGTGCAAATTGGGGGTAGTGGAATTTTCAAGATAAAGTTGGGTAGCCGGCTGATAAATATAGTTTAAGTAGCTGGGTGTTTGTAATTAAACCAAAAACTTGATTGATACCAGCAAGGATGTGAGTATCGATTCTAGTCATACGTTTGTACCCATATTGACCGGATAGAACCGATCTTATGGTAGAAACTTAATATTATTACGATTTAAAAAAAAATGTAGAATCGTGATCAAAATTTTCATATAATCCTACCCCGATTATAGTGATTTATTATAAATGATTATTTGCATATGTTCCTTTCATTGTAATTTTTTACCTTTTATTTCTTCATATCTATTATAATTTGCATAAATAACAAATGATCTATATTTTAGTAAATAAAAGTTATAAAGTATAGTTTTAAAAATGTAGAAGGGCTAAAATGCAAGGTAAATTTTTAAAAATATTTCTTTCGTAGAATTAGGATCTTAAATTTAAATTCTATGATTCACGATCCTGCTAGATTCTTTGATTCACGGTCCTGCTGGACAAAGGTACTCGCCATTCTATTCTCGATCCTGCTGAACAACGTACTGGCGATTCTGACGACCTTGATACAGTGTTAGCAGATTCATCCGTTGCAGCACTGATGCGATAGCCGACAGCCATTGCCACTGCCATTGCCATTGCTGCTCCAAAAGAACTCTAGAAGTTAGCCCATAGCCATAGTTGGGCCTGTCCAAGGTTAAGCAAGGATATCCTGGCCCATAACGTGAAGCTGCAGGCGCAGCCGTGCGAGGTGCAGGTGCGACTCACGTATGTGAGCCCGTTAATGTATCCCCCTGCCGTTACACACGGATCCTAAACCCTAGAGAAGGCGAGCCTTCACTTCCTCCCGCCGCCACCGCCATGCCCCCTGCAGCCGCAACCATGGGCTCCCGCAGGCCGTCGAAGAAGCGGAAGCACCCCGTCGTCGCCCCGCCGGAGTCGGACCCCGAGTCGGAGGAGATAGTCTACGACACGGCCGCCGACGAGGAATCCGACGAGGATGAGGAGCAGGCGCAGCTGCAGGAGGAGGGGGACGAGGACGAGGAGCAGGAGCAGGAGCAGGAGCAGCAGCAGCAGCAGCAGGAGCAGGCGCAGCTGCAGGAGGAGGGGAACGAGGACAAGGACGAGGACGAGGAGCAGCAGGAGCAGGAGAAGGGGAAGAAGAAGGAGAAGGAGAAGAAAAAGGAAAAGAAAGGGTCGGGGATTCTGACGAACAAGCTGTTCTCGGAGCTCCCCATCTCCGAGCTCACTGCCAAGGCCATCAGGGAGATGAACTACACCCACCTCACCCAGGTGCGTCCTGCCTCCGTTTAAACTTAACCTTTTCTTCAAACTACTTCCGTTCTCTGCGCAAGTCCATATTTGCATAAAAAGTTAGCTGTTCCTGAAAAAGCATTCTGCTATGTGGGTTTATATGGTGCTCTATAAATATAATCCATTGGATGATATAGTTTCACGGGTTGATTTTAGTATTGATGTAGTCACATGGATGCGTGGTTGTTTTTGTGCTTGCAGATTCAGGCTAGGTCGATACCACACCTGATGGAAGGAAGGGATGTGATGGGTGCCGCCAAGACTGGCTCGGGGAAGACCCTTGCGTTCCTCATTCCAGCGATCGAGCTGCTCTACAACCTGCGTTTCTCACCAAGGAACGGGACTGGAGTTATCGTGGTTTGCCCGACACGGGAGCTTGCCATCCAGGTATGGTTTGGCGTTGTTGGTTTACCTAGAGAAATCATGGTTCAAGAATTGTTATAATTCAGTTTCAATGTGTTAAGATTGTTCAAGAACCTACTGTGATTGAAATGGTCGAAATCTGATGTGTCAACTCAGATAAGATTATACTTTGATGAAACAATGGTATGCAAACATAGGGGACAGGGTTGTTCACGCTACAACATTTTTTTGAGATAACTACCCTTTGTAGTGGTAAAGAAAGTTTTTTTTGTTTGTTTTGGTAATGCTTTTTAAAAAATGTTGGCAAATTGTTTAACTTGAAAAAAAAATAGTCTTTTATAGTTGAGAGTTGAGACTCTAAACATAATCAATTGTTGAAAGCCTTGCACTTCTGTATTTCACTGTTCTTAATCATCTATTCTTGATTTATTTGCTTCAGACACACAATGTTGCCAAGGAATTAATGAAGTATCACTCGCAAACTCTTGGATATGTAATTGGTGGTAATGGCCGGAGGGGTGAAGCTGATCAGCTTGCAAAGGGTGTCAATTTATTAGTTGCTACACCAGGCAGGCTTTTGGACCATCTACAAAATACCAAGGGTTTCATATATAAAAGGCTAAAGGTAAAGAAACTTGTATTCATTAGTTCCCTGTCATGGGATGAAGCAAATATGTTTGTGGAAACACTGTAGATTTGGATTACCACATTAACAAACCGAAGAGAAACTGCAAATTTCGCACTTAATTATTTATGCACCTGTTCCTGGAGGCCATACTTGTGTTAATATTGAACTAGAGGTTAGATCAATCTGCAGCCCGGATCATGCAATGTATATGTAAACATTAATTTTCTCTCTTTGTTAAGTCATTTTTATCTCTGTTAAATTAGCCTTTCGAACTGGTTACTAATTACAGCAAGTAATTTGTCTTTCTTATTCCATTCAACAAAAGATATGGCACAAATATGTTCTGGCTGGAGGAACAGATTCAGCTCGTTGCTTAACTCAAATGATTATTTACAACCGTTGTAGCTTGACTAGACCCATTCAAACCCTGGTCCGGGCTTAGTTTGGGGATAACCTCAGAAGTGCTAGGCTTGAACCTGGGCTGGTCCTGATGCCCCAAAATCCAGAATGTACATATCATCTATTTTTATGCATTGAAATAGTAACAGGAATTATTATATGCACTTTATATACACTTTTTCCAACATCCATTACAACCTACAAGTGGGAGCAGGGGTAGTGGACAAAATGTAGGAGAAAACTGAGAAACTTCTTTTTCGCTAAAAGCAATAGCCTTCCCTAGTGTTGATTTTTTTAATGGAAAATGTATAAATATATTTTAAATGTATTTTCGAGCTGGGATATGCTTGAGTTTGTTGTTCTCAATCTCCAGACCCAAGTTTGGCTCGAGGCATGGAAAGATTAGGCCAACTGGGACAGTGTTCGTGAAATCTGCCGAGGCGGCACCGGCTGGCCGCCGCGACCTGGGCCAAAGTCGGGTGCCTAGGCGGGCAGCCACCTAGGTGTTCCAAGGTGCTCCAAGGCAGTCGGGGTGGTCCAAGGCGCGGCGGTGGTGGGCGGATCGCGTCGGCCGCCAAGGCGGGGGAACAGAAAGAGAGGTGGTGGCAAGGGCCTTATGAGGTTAGGGTTTTTTTGGCCGCGCACTTGTGCTCCTGTGTTGTCGCCGCCGCCTCAGTCGCCGATTCCGACTCCCCGACGCCGAATCGACCTCCCCGCCGCTCGATTCGACCTCCGCCGCCGGTGGTGAAAGCGGTCGGTGGCAGTGTCGTGGGCAGCCGTGGCTCTGATGCCGGTGTTGGTGGCTGCGGTGGGTGGTAGGTCGCCGGGAGGTGGTGGGGCGGTGGTGGAGACGCATGGAGCTCGCTGGAGAGGAAGGTGGAGGTGGTGTCAGTGGCTTCACATCCGGATCTGAAGGAGAAAGAAGCGAAGAAGAAAGAGAAATAAGGCGACGTGTGTGGGAAGGGTCGGTAGGAGATTGGCTTGTAGGATTTTGGGGGACACGTATCGCAATATGGAGGGGGTGGGGTCTCGATCGAACGGCTGTGTGTTATGGTTGAGCATATGCAATGTTTGCCAGCTTGATTTAATGTGCAATTGGGGTGATTAGTACAGGGAAATGAAAAATGTTATTCAGGACCACAAGTGTCACAAATGGCCTCTCCTCCCTCTTAATTTGTCTATCTGACATACCTCATCCTACTGTTTTTGTAGTGCCTTATAATTGATGAAGCTGATCGCATACTCGAGCAAAACTTTGAGGAAGATATGAAACAGATATTTAAACGCCTCCCTCAGGTATATGATCATTTGGCCATCTAGAAATTCTCACTTGATATGTATACCATAGTTTGTAACTTGTTATTGACATTAACATTTTTTTTTGTGATGTCAAATCATTATGCATGATACACAGAATAGGCAGACTGTTCTCTTTTCTGCTACACAAACTAGCGAGGTTGGTGGATTTGTTATTCAGCCTATTCAAACTCTTAAGTCATTCTCTTTTCCCCCCTTTCTCTGGGTGAATCTGCTGATGATTTGATGTACTCCACAGGTTAGAGATTTCGCAAAGTTGTCATTTGAGAAAAATGAAGAAAGTAAAGAGAAACCTGTTTATGTTGGAGTTGATGATGGCAAATCAAATGTAAGGAACTGCTTCACCAAGCTGTTCAACCCTCTATTTTAAGAATGTAGGAAAAATAACAATGATGCTCCTACAGGCTACTGTTGAAGGCTTAGAGCAGGGCTATTGTGTGATTCCGAGCAGCGGCAGGTTTCTGGTTCTATATGCTTTCCTCAAAAAGAAACAGTCTAAGAAGGTCATGGTGTTCTTTTCATCATGTAGTTCAGTCAAGTTCCATGCAGAACTTCTAAATTTTCTCCAGATAGAGTGTTCTGATATCCATGGGAAACAAAAGCAGCAGAAACGAACTACAACATTTTTTAACTTTTGCAAGGCAGAAAAGGGTATCTTATTATGCACTAATGTGGCAGCACGTGGACTTGATATTCCTGATGTGGTGAGATTTTGACTAATGATTTTTTAAAAACCAGTCCTACAGATCCCCCCCCTAACCTAAGTATCTGTGCCCTTGTTTAGGATTATATTGTGCAATATGATCCTCCAGATGAACCAAAGGTTGGTGATCTGAACTGTCCCATTTAAATTTTCTATTTTTCTCATTTCTTTTACTGTATTGAATATTTCAAATTTGGCTTTCAGGATTACATTCACAGAGTTGGTCGTACTGCACGTGGTGAAAAAGGCAAAGGAAGAGCTTTATTGTTCTTACTGCCGCAAGAATTAAAGTTTCTTGTTTACCTGAGGGTAATAAATTATATTCGAAGATACTATAGTGTATTTTTTTTCTTAAGTTAAGAGAAATTACATATTTAATTGTACCTGCAGGCAGCCAAGATTTCTCTAACAGAATACGGTTTTGATGAAAAGAATGTGCCAAATTTGCAATCACACCTTGTAAGTGCATCTTTAACAATAATTGGATTGTTTCAATGCCTTTTTTAAATATGTGTAGAAGTTACAGCTCAAGCTGTTGACCAGGAGAGTATTGTTGGCGAGAACTACTTCCTAAATCAGTCGGCTAAAGAAGCCTATAGATCCTACATTTTGGCATACAATTCACACTCTATGAAAGACATTTTTAATGTTCATCAACTCAATCTGAAGGTACAACGCTTCTTAAAGTTCCTTTTGAAGGTCTTGAATTTGGTTCCTGTGCACTATTTATTCTTATCCACCACTCCATGCTTTGTTTTTGTTGAGCATCACAATTCACAGCGAATGTTAAGTGTTGTGTGGGGCATATTTGTCTACTCTAGCTAGTGTTTTTTATTTTATTTTATTTTCCACCGTTTTGGTTTTCCAAATCTTTTATTTCACTTTATGTCTAATTCCTTCTTATTTGGCAGGATGTAGCAGCATCATTCTGTTTTAGGAACCCTCCAAAAGTGAACCTCGACCTGGAGAGCAGCGCATCCAAACATAGGAAGAAGATGAGGAAGGTGGATGGTGGGAGGAGGCATGGTATCAGCGCTGCAAATCCTTATGGAAGAAAAGGCGGTGATGATAAAAGGCAGTTTGCAAGATTCTAGAGAGGGCCAGTCTTTCAGGGGGGTAAGATGCCTCAGCAACTGCGTTAATGTTAATATCAGAGCTTCGGAGTCTCCTGGCTCCAGAAAATTTTGATAGATAACTTGATATTATGGCAATATGGTGTAATGCAATTGTCATGTCGAATGGATTTATTTAGTAGCTTAATACTTTGATTGTTGAGAAATGCGAATGGATCACGCCTTTGACCCTACGACTATTATTGATTTTATGGTGCGGTATTCTTCTATTTAAGGAAAATTAGTACAATAGCATTTCAATCGTTGGTATTCAGAGAAATAGCATCTAAATCGAGCTTAACTGTAAAGTGATACCATGAACAATTAGAAATCTTGAAGGACAGCGAGGATGTATGATATGAGATAATACTATTTTAATGCACGTTTTAACCCTCCTGGTGTGGCACCTCTTCCTCCTGCTTGGCCACTGCCGGTGGAGAAAGCAGAGGCCTAGTCGGTATGGTGGCGTTGTTGGCGGCGGAGAGGCAGCGGGAGCAGAGCGGCAGCAAGCAGAGATTGGGGTCGCAGGCGGAGTCCAGGGTTGCGACGGACTCGTTCCCGACGACGACCGCGTACTCTGCGGCGGTAGTGATGCCAGCACAGAAGGACGAGGAGGCGGCAAACTAGTCCGGCTCTGGGAAGCATGTCGGTGGGACCGGCGGCGCGGCGACCACCGCCGCGATGCTCGCGAATGGGATGCAAAAGTGACCACTGGCGCGGAGCCGCTTGGTGAGCACGGAGGGGCGGCGCGCGACACGTCGGCTGCTCCTCTAATCCAATCCCACAACAGTCCGAAACGCTGATGTCGCATTTCGAAATCAAAAAGTCACCTCGCGTTTGGTCTCCCGGCTTTTGTCAGGCCATCCGAATCAGCTCCGTTGCACGGGCGGAGTGGTTCGCCGTTAGTCGCCGATCCGTCCGCCGCGCGAAAAACAAGCCCCCTAAACCCATACACCTTTCGCCATCCGCCCACGGCCGCGCCGCCTGTCAGTCGCAAATGAAGTTCCCCACTGTGGCGCTCCAAGCCGCGCCTACGATCGTTGCTGCCCGAGAGGTCTCGCTTACCGCGGCTTGGTAAAAGGTGGCAATGGCACGGCGGCCCGGATGTGTGTGGGTTCGGGATGTCGGTTCGTGTCGCGCGCTTTGGTTTGGGTCGCGTCTGGTCGGAGCAGCTAGAGAGGGGATTACGGACCGAGTCGTACGTGCAGAGCGGTGCTTCGGTCGGTTCGGTGGCAGAGACGAAATAAGTACAAGGGGAGCAGGACAAATATGCTTGCTAGAAAATATAGAAACCGGATGTAATTGTATAAAAATATTTGCCGATTGCTGAGGTGTGACTATTGGAGATGCCCTAATTCGCGTGCATGGGTTGCGGCGCACGCAGGGCACCGGCGATAAGGATACAGCTCGACCAGTTCGGATCTGAGGGTGCCACCGCCGTTGCCCGCGATGGAGAATTGGTGTCGGCGGAGAGCTCAAATCCGGTCAGTATCGAGGTAGATGGCGGCGAAACGAGGGGAGGCGCCGGCGGAGGCAAGGTAGGGAGGCGATGTGTGAGAAGAAGAGCAAGAGATCGAGAGGGAGAGAGAGAGAGGAGATGACCGTTTTTTTTCTCTTCCGTGCGCTCGGCTCGATGGGTCCCACTGGCTTGGTGCCCCCCAACCGCAAGTTTTTGGCTAGAATATCAATTTTTACACTAGCAATAACAAATCTAGCCTCCTCTCCGCGTCAAATACAAAAATGACACCGCGGAGCCGACGGCGTGCGACACGTCGCCCAGTCTGTGAGCCCAGGACACGATGGCGTCGAGTCTATGCGCCCGGGGTACGGACGCGCCGAGAGGAAAATGCATTTTGAATCCTCTCAAAAAAAAACGTCGTCATCATCGTTGGTACCATTGCTACAGTGCAAAACAATGAAACCCGCTGTTTACACCCGGGAAATCGGTGCGCATGACGGTTTTCACTCATTTGCTGACCATGTGTGGGCATTTTACTGTAGCAACAGATGTGTTTTCTCCAGCTGTGTGCAGCTGCAGCCCGCATCGTTTGTGTCCCGAGCACACGGATATGGTACTATTTTTGTACTTGACACGAAAAGAAAGTTAGATTTATCATGGCCCGTGCAAAAAATACCATATTTAAAAAAACTCCCCGCCGGCCCATAGTAGTACGCGTGTGCGTTACAACGCTCGCTTGCCTTGTAGCAATTTCGATATATATAAAACACCAATACAAAGCTGGCGCGATAAAAAAGAAAATAGACCAGCACAACTTTGTCGTGACTCGCGCGTGTTGGATTGTCCGTACGGTTTACTATATCACCATTGCTGGATGACTATATTTGCTATTTTGTTTCTTCAGAACAGTATCATTTTAGCTGACCTCAAGCAATCCGTGGCGGTCGGAGAGCTAGGCCGGATCTAGCTGTGCTGCGAATGCCATGCTGGAATTCGAGATTATCATCCGGCCGTGGTACTGCTCCATCTCAAAGTATTTCAGTAAAAACTGTTATGTTAATAAGCGCAATGCCCTTAGATGCCATAATTGATATTTTGGTTGAACAAACCTACTTGCATAAATGCAAATCTTAGTGGTACACAACGGCGTCGTAAGCAGCTGTTTAAACTAAGCAGTTGGCTTACTCTTATTGCTTAGTAATAAGCTAAGACGAAGTGACCAACAATCCATGCACATCATCATTACTTTCCACTAAGATCGCGTTCCTATCTGAGGAGATCCAACCTCATTACTTTCCACTAATCCAGTAATCCTCTAGGGCCACCACATCATCGTCTTCCAGACCCCGCCCCCCCGTCTGCAGCCTCCTCCTTGGCCTTCTCCAATGCCTTCACCAGGTCTGCGAGGCACGAGCTGGCGTCGCCGTCGATGCTCTTCGGCGTCAGGTGCTCACCGACGTCGGCGGGCACCATGTTCACCTCCTTTAGCAACTCCTCAACGGTGCCGAACAGCTCGTGCGACTCGACGTCGAGGTACATCTTGGCCAATGACTTGAAAGACCCGAAATCACAGTAGGACATCTCGATGTGCTTGTCCATCCGGCCCGTCCGGATCAGCGCCGGGTCTAGATTCTCGACGTGGTTCGTCGTTAGCACGATGAGCCGCTCTTCGCCGAACGCCGACCAAAGCCCGTCAATGAAGTTGAGCAGGCCGGAGAGCGTCACCTTGCTGTCGCTGGTACTGCCGAGATTCTGGTTCTTCGGAGTCTCTCCGTCTTTCTTCTCCTCCTCCTTGCGGCCCCTGCCCGTGAGGCTGCTCGAGCAGTCGACGTCCTCGATCACGATGATCGACTTGTTCGTCGTCTGGATGAGCAGCTTGCGGAGGTCGGTGTTGGTGTGCACCGAGGTGAGCTCCATGTCGTAGACATCGTATCCGAGGTAGTTGGCCATGGCGGCGACCATGGTCGACTTGCCGGTTCCCGGCGGGCCGTGCAGGAGGTACCCCCGCTTCCAGGCTTTCCCCACACGCCTGTGGTGTTCCTTCCCGTTCTTGAACATGTCGAGGCCGTCGATGATCTCCTTCTTCTTCGCCGGGTCCATGGCGAGCGTGTCGAACGTCTTCGGGTGCTCGAACGGGACGTCGGTCCACAGCGAACACGTGTAGCTTCTGATACACGTCCCAGAACTCGACCGAATTAGTGCCAGTACTTGAGAATCATTTAGTTTGTACGTGCAAATTAGTGTAAGAATTTCGCAAAAACAAGTGTGTAACAAGTTGGAAAGAGCATCCACGGGCCTTACCCATCATCACCCCATCTTGCGCTAGGGATGTTGGTGAAGAGCTTCCGCTGGCGGCGCTGGGCCATGAGATCACGGCCTTGCCGGCGGACGTGCGGGAGGTAGGTGCCCCGCACGAGGTCGCGGTGGCTCTCGTGGAAGACGAGCTGGTAGGAGCGTCGGCGTTGCACGGGGCGGGCACGGGCCCCCTTGTCCGCGTCCTGCTCGCAGTGGGCCGACCACCAGAGCGTGGCGCCCTGGAAATCGTCCGCCACCTCCTCGCCGTCGGCCATGCTGAGGACGAGCCTGTCGGCTCCCCTGGTGCCCTCGGCGTTGAGGCGGCGCACGTCGTCGCGCGAGCTCGCGGCGCCGTCGAGGTAGGCCTTCACCTCGTTGAACACGTCGCTGCGGTTCATGCGCCCTGGCTCGTACTCGTGGATGGTGATCGACAGGTACGGGTCGATGAACGCCGCGACCCGGCGCGCGCGCCGGTTGAGGTGCCGCGTCAGGAACGACTGCAGCTGGAAGTGCTGCAGGTTCCGCCATAGCATTGTGAGGCACACAAGCGCTAAGCCGTAATTCACGCCAAGCCATGCTGCCGCATCCATCTCTATTTGGCTCTCAAGAATCTAACAAGTTACTCTAATTAATACTCTCTGCTCTGGCGCTCGCTAGATTTATAGAGAACTCTCCATGCAGATGTGTAGTGATGTACACGCGTAAAGTTGGAGTTTTCGTGACCGAACCTGCAGCACTTTCCGTGGCCGAACCTGCAGCACTTTCCGTGGCCGATGGGTAATGGGATTACTCACGGTAGTGTTGTGGTATAAATTAATCGGAATAAGTAGCATTTTGCTCTTTCTTGCAATATAGCAAGGTTGGAATAATTGTGTTCCACCGTGTCCGTCCGTTGAGTTGCTGCTCAAGGCAGGAGGCGTACCAGTGTACCACGTGTAAATGTACAAGAATACAGAAGGAAGAGGAATTGGTTCGGCACCCAATTAACGTGGCCTGTAGCTTGTATTATATCTATACAAAGCCGGCATTACAGGAGCCATTCATGGCTTTGGATTACACAACATCAATCACCATCAATCACTAGGATTCACTGATTGATTGGTTCCTATTATAGACTGGTTAACTATTTCAACATTCCCCCTCAATCTTAACCGGTAGCCACAAGGTTGAGATTGCTCCATATAGCGGTGAAGGGTGACTCTGCCAGTGGTTTTGTAAACATATCTGCAGTTTGATCCTTTGATGAGATGAATCGAATCTCTAGAGCCTTAGCTGCCACACGCTCTCGTACGTGGAAGTCAACTTCTATATGCTTTGTCCGGGCATGAAAAACTAGGTTCGCTGATAAGTAGGTCGCACATAAGTTATCACATCAAAGAACCGGGGTCTTGTTTGGAAAATACCAAGTTCTTCAAGAAGTGACTGAACCCAAATTGTTTCTGTTGTGCCATTTGCTAAGGCCTTGTATTCGGACTCTGTGCTGGATCTTGCCACTGTTGCCTATTTTCTGGAACTCCATGAAACCATGTTTGAACCAAAGAAAACTGCAAACCCGCCTGTAGACCTTCTATCATCACTACAGCCGACCCAATCAGCATCTGAGAAGGTGCTAAGCAACGTCGATATGGACTTGCGCACGACCAACCCTGTGCTAGCAGTGGCCTTGAGATAACGAATTATCCTCTTAACTGCTGAGAAGTGTTCTGTTGTAGGTGAATGTAGAAATTGACAAACACGACTGACAGAAAAGGCAATGTCAGGTCGTGTGAGTGTCAGATAGGGCACCAACAAGAGTTCTATATTTTGTGCTTTCATCTGCAGAGAGTAACTGTCCACTATTCTTGGCAAGTTTCTCTGTGGTTGACATTGGTGTTGTCACGGGTTTACAGTTTACCATATTGGCCCGCTGAAGTAAATCGCCAATGCATTTTTGTTGAGGCAGAATAATCCCCCTGCCGATTTCTTCACCTCAATGCCAAGAAAATAATAAAGGTCCCCAAGATCTCCCCAAGATCCTTGATAGCAAACTCAGCTTGCGGTTAGAGGAGCAAGTTTGCGGTTGCAGATGCAGACGAACTGGCCACAATGATATCATCAACATAGATAAGCATGAAGATAGTCAGCTTAGAATGGTTGTAGATAAACAAAGATGTGTCAGCCTTGGAAGCAATAAAACCCAGATCCTACAGTTTGGAGCTCAATCGAGAATACCATACACGGGGGGGCTTGCTTCAGACCGTACAAGGCTTTCTTGAGCTTGCACAAATAATGTGGGAACCGAGGATTGATAAAACCCGGAGGTTGTTTCATGTATACTTCTTTCTCAAGAACACCATGAACATCCAGTTGTCGCCGACACCATCCACGAGAAACAACAATGGACAAAACAAGTCGCACAGTGACCGATTTCACAATAGGGCTAAATGTGTCCCCGTAATCAAGGCCAAAACGCTGCTTGAAACCTTTTGCAACCAGTCATGCCTTGAAGTGATCAATAGAGCCATCTGCCATCCTCTTCAATTTAAATACCCATTTGGAGTCAATGATATTGACCCCATGAGACGGAGAAACCAACCCCCACGTCTCATTTTTTAAAAGAGCTTCAACCTCTTGATCCATGGCATGCTTCCACTCTCGATGTCGCAACGCATCTTCATGAAAGGTGGGCTCAGAAGTGCATAAGAATGCTCGTTGGTCTTGGTGGTAGACCACCGTGCCATCAGTCAACTGTTTGGGCTTACTCACATTATCCTGAAGACATGGCGCATGGAATGTTGTCGAAGAGCAGGAGCAGTTGGAGGTACCATAGCCGCAGGAGATCCAGTGGGCACAGAGTATCCGGAGTTGATAGGTGAGGCAGTGATTTCTAGGCCAGACCATGTCACGTCGAGCGCAACAGTGCCCGATCCTGCATTCGGTGCCGCACCCGCATCAGCACTCGATCCCGGGCCATGCCGTGTCGCGCACGATGCCAGAAATCTCACGCCCACGTCAGCATTCAATGCTCCCGCATTCACTGCAGCGTCTGCATCAGTACACAATCCCGAGCCATGCCGTATCGGGTGTGATTCCAGAAATCGTGCGCCCAAGGAAGCCATGACGAGCGCATCATCAACATTCGATGTTGCGGCATTCAATGTGCTCGCATTCACTATAGAGACTGCATCAGAACATGATTTCGAGCCATGCTGTGTCATGCGTGATTCCAGAAATGGCGCACGCGGCGAGGAAGCTGTGCTGAGCGCGCCGTCAGCACTCGTTCCCACGTTGACATCACCCAAATCCCGGGATTGCATGACGTCGACAGCCATTCCCGGGGCAACAGCAGCACCTGGACTCAGAGAATTTGGTCCAGAGTCCGGTGCGGATGGCAAGGGAGCAGCGCTAGCTCCATGTTGAATATTCTGTGGCTGCTCAACTGAATGATTTCTTGCACTCATATTAGTGTCCATACGGAAAACAATACTATCCTTCACGTGGTCAAGAGATAACAGAATAGATTGTTCAGAAATTTGTGGAGACAAAGGAATGCGTGAGTCTGTGAAGAACGGGAAAACATGCTCATCAAAAACAACGTCACGAGAAATATAGATGCGAGCAATAGACACATGCAAGCATTTATATCCTTTGTGAAGATTACTATAGCCAACAAACACACACTGAGCTGAGCGGAACTGAAATTTGTGAGTGTTGTATGGACGCAAATTTGGCCAACAAGCACAACCAAAAGTGCGAAGAAATGTGTAATCGGGTTTGGTTCCATGAAGCTTTTCAAGGGGGAACAAATTTCCAATGACTCTACTAGAAAGGCGATTAATAAGATAACATGCCGACAAGAATGCTTCATCCCAAAAGCGTAGCGGCATAGACGCTTGGGACAGAAGGGAGAGACCCATATCAACAATGTGCATATGCTTTCGTTCAACCGCCCCATTTTGTTGGTGCGTATGAGGGCACGAGACATGGTGGGCAATGACTTGATATCGGAAAAAATTGATTTAGCTTTTGGTATTCACTACTCCAATTAGATTGGATACATAGGATTTTTTTTATTAAGGAGTCGTTCAACATATGACTGAATTTCAAGGAAAACACGAAAGACATCAGATTTATTCTTGAGGAAATAAATCCACACATACTTGCTATAATCATCAATAAATAAAACATAGTATTTGTATCCTCCTATAGATTGATAAGCCGGCCCCCAGACATCAGATAATACAAGTTCAAGTGGTGCAGCAGAAACACTTGACGATCTAGGGAACGGTAATTGATGACTCTTGCCTTCCTGACACGCGTTACAAACATGATTATTCCTTGAACTAGACATATAGGATAGTTTATTTGAGGCTAAAACTTGTTGAATGACATGAGATGACGGATGTCCTAGACGACAGTGTCAATCCTCATACGTGAGCTTGACGGCAGACATGGCATGTACAGGTAGCGGTTTAAGGGGGTAAAGTCCTTTCTCACATTTGACGTGCATAAGAACTTTCTTCGTAACTGAATCCTTCACACAAAAAATGATTGGGATGGAATTCAAAGAAAACATTGTTATCAACAGCAAGACGATGCACAGAGAGTAAATTTCGATAAGCATGCGGAACATAGAGAATGTTCTTTAGCTGAAGAGATTTAATAGAAGTGGATAGAAAGGATTGACCACAATGAATGATAGCCATACCTGTGCCATCGGCCGTATGAACACGAGCGCCACCATTGTACCTTTCCCGAGTCGTGAGCTTATCAAGCTCACTAGTAATATGGTCTGTTGCCCCAGTATCAGTATACCAGTTGGAGTCAACACCATATGACAACGGTGTAGATGCCGTAGCCAGCGACGCCATTTTTGTGTCCTCTGGCTGGAACACAAAATTGAATCGCTGATAGCATTTTGCAATGACATGACCCACCTTGCCACAAAGCTGGCAGGTAGGTTTGGCCTTCCCTTGATCATTGCGCCCGCGATCACCCTGGCCATTGCGTTGGCCAAAGTTCTGGCCACGATGACCTCCTCCTTGTCCTCCCTTGCTGCGACCCCCTTTATCTCGTGAGATAAAGTTGACTGAGGAACCCGAGCCAGAGCCTGAATAGATATAGTTGTCATTACGCTCCTTGCGCATCTCGAAGGAGATCAAGTTGGAGTAGAGGTCGTCGAGAGACATCGATTCCACCCTCATAGTCACCGACGTGACAAGTGAGTCGTAGTCATTGTCTAGGCCGGTGAGGAGGTAGGTAGCCACCTCTTCGTCTTGCATCGGGTGGCCTGCCGGGGCCAGAGTGTCGGCAAGTATCTTCATCTTGTTGAAGTATTCCGCCATGGAGAGATCTTTCTTGCGGAACGTTGCCATCTCCATGTGAATCTGCATAACCTAAGCTCTAGAGTGGGTGGAGAACATAGTCTCGAGAGTAATCCATACCTCACGAGCCGTGGTGAAGAGAATGACCTGTGCTAGAACGTTCTCGATAAGAAACGCGAGCAAGGTGCTGAGGACCGTCTGGTCCTGCCAAAGCCACTGTTGATATGCCAGGTTTGGCATCGGCTGGTCTCCATCAACTGTGGGCGCACTCATCTTTGGAGGTGCCATGATGGATCTATCAATGTAGACGAGAAGCCCATGGCTTCGGAGAAGAGGCATAACCTGTGCTCTCCACATGAGGTAGTTCCTGCCCGTTAGCTTAACACTAAGGAGGTTTATGGACGGGGTAGGAAGAGCACCAACGTTGGGTGCATTGGCATTCGCCAGGATCGAGAGAACGTCTGAGGATGTCGAACCATTTGTAGCGAAAGTCATTTTATCGCTGTTGAGCAGTGGCTCTGATACCATTACATGTACAAGAATAAGAATACAGAAGGAAGAGAAATTGGTTCGGCACATAATTAGCGTGGCCTGTAGCTTGTATTATATCTATACACAGCCGATATTACAGGAGCCATTCAAGGCGTTGGATTACATAACATCAACCACCATCAATCACTAGGAATCTATTATAGACAGGTTAACTATTTCAACACCACGTACTATGGAGGGCAAGATCAATTGCAACACTTACAAAGTGGTTGATACATTGCTTTCAGAAAAAGAAAGAAAAAAAAAAACAAAGTCCGTGCATACATGAACGGTTACCATGCACGGAGGCAACGATGGCGTCACAAGATGGGGGAGCAAATTTTGCAAATATTTGAAGGATTACGGGGTGTCTGAATTGAATTTCCTTAGATAAGCTTGGTCACTTTTACTCCCTCTGTTCGTGAATACTTGTCACCATTAACTTTGACTTGTCAAACTTTTTTGATCGTGTGCACAGCTAGCCTCACAGGATGACCTAGTGTATTGAGACTGGCGATGGAGGGGCAGTGAACGGCCGGTTCCGTGACAGCTGGTAGCCTGATGCTACTGCAATGAGATCTATTTATTTTCGATTCTTGCTAGTTGCTATGGTACCCACCAGAAGTAACTCTTTTTTTAATCTCTCATAGCATAACTTGGATTTGAATGTCAAATTCTATATATACGATTGTAGACTACCTTGTAGATATCTCTGCACTTCTTTGTTTGAGAATTTTGAAGGTGGTTTAATAATGCCCTCACTAATTGAGCTAGCAGCATGTTAACTTAGCACCGAACTAATTAAGGCACCCCGGTGCAATTAATGTAGCAAAGAATTTGAAGCATGTGACCGCTCCAAGGTAGATGTGTTAGCTGTTACTACTCCTATACGAACGCCAGGAACCCCTCCAAGTATATAAACATTGTATTTATATATATATATATATATGTCTACGTTGGAAACTTGTGAAGACAGAGACTTTTTAAAAAAATAATAATAAGAAAAGGCAGGAACTGTGCTATTCAATTTAAGATAGGGGAGGAGCTTACAGAACGAGCGTTTGAAGGCCAAACAGGCCAAGTACCTGGGGCAACAGTTCTGGCTCAAGCCAACAATTACAGACAAGACTTAAGACTTTGAAATATAATAGGGTGGGTTTCTAAGAGATTACTTGACAAGCGTAGATTAAGACGAATATTGTAACAGAATTCAAAATAGTTACAATTACAGATGAACTCTCCGCGGTGAGATCACGTCAAGTATGGCTAAAGTGGAATCTATTAATTTTTGCTACCTTTTATTTTCCATTTTGATTTTGTGCATCCTGCAATTGCAAATCGCCGTGCTACTTAATGTGTGTGTACTAGGCAAAATATCTTTTCACAGTTGAATCTTCTACTAATGAGTAGTAGTCAGCTGTGTCTGGCTCCTGCTTGTATCGTCAATCTTCTAGCTAGCTCCACCCGATCGTCTTTTGCCTTCCTCCGTGTTCTAATTACTCATCGGTGGTGCGGCGAAAATACCTTCCCCCGTCATTTGGCTAAGATCAGATGTAGCAGTCATTAGACAATAAGACATGAAGAATGTGCGGTTGTCGTACGTGCGCCCAATTTGGAGTGCCCTTTTGGCCACTTTGTTCTTTTCACCACGCGCTCGGTTTGACGAGATTACAAGTGCCGCGTACGTCAGTTACGTGCATATGGATGATTACGGGGCTGAAAAAAAATGTCTCCACTCTGTTCTGGAGCAGTTCAGCAAATAAAGTGCCTTCAAGCCCTCCTCTTAAAGCCCCTTTCCTGATTTGTGCCGCGTGTAGTCACGAATCGCAAAGCAATATTTCTCTTCTCTTCTCAACGCCTACTCTCTCTCCACCCTCCATGGTTGAGGGCTTGAGGCGTATGTTGACGCTCATTTTTATGCACTCATGGTTGTTATATTATTATTTTTTTCCCCTCGGATGTCTTGTGCTAATCATGCCATTTGCCCACTAACCCTAACAAAAAAAACGAAATATTGTGTGTTAAGTGTTTCTTGTTGGAAAAATACCGAAATAGGCACAAATAAGAGGTAATTTCCTAAGCCTTCTAGAAAGGAGATGAACGAAGAGGTGAAATCAAGTATTTTCGGAAGAATTTGTGCCAAAACCCTGCGACAAGATAAGGCCACAGCTTGTATGAGAGGAGAAGAAGGCGACCCCACTTATCGGCCACCGAGCGCTGGCCCGCGCACACCGAGCACCGCCCAACGCAGAGGGAGTGCGGCGCCACGCATTGCCTCCGATCACCCCTTGTTGTCCAAGTCGCGGACACATCTCCCCCGGTGCCTATATAAGGGCACCAAAACCCCCCTGTTGCAAAGACTGCGACACGACATCAAAAGTTAGGGTTCCACCAAAGAAGATGGAGAAATCGACGTCAGCGTTGTACTGCACACCCTCAGCACCGTCCCGCATAGAACCAGCGTAGCGCTGTGCACCACACCCCCCTGCCGACCCCTGTCCAACTCCAGACGACCACGACTGCCCGCCTATTCTCCTACAACTCTGTGATGTATTTTCGAACTAGGATGGGGTAGACCTAGTTCTTCCTCCAGGTTCAGGGGATATTGCAATGTAATCGACAGTGGTGCTATCTATTTTACTTCTGGTACTTAATTGCTTTGATCAGTCTTTTTTATATTGTTTACTTATCGGTAATGCATTGTTGATCCTTTAGTTGCTAGATTGAAGCATGGTGCTTGAATCTAGTTAACCGACCTCATATCAAATAGTGCGAAATTTGGTGCGCTCTTATTAGCCTTATCACGTGACAGGTGAACCGATGGAAAATATAGTATTGTTTTGTAGGGTGAAGGCGATCTAAGCTTAGTACTTATTCATAGATATTATTTGTCAATTTGCTTGCTTGTGAACCCAATCCGAGGGAGGATTTAGTCAGGCTTGTGGAACCCAATTGATTTCTATTGTCTCGGTAATTAGATTAATAAAACTCATTTAATATTCTTGTTAGTAATAATTGTTTAGCCTTAGATTGTATTTCTAATCGTTCCCTCGGATTGATAACTTTGAATACTCAAGTGAAAAGCTACAACAAACCCGTGTGTTGCGGTTAAAATTTGACTATGCATAGATCGCGTCAATAGCGCCCTGCACTTGGGCGAATACAACATTGGCCTCAGTCTCACCGGAGAAGTCACTGGCTTGGGGCAAGACGACACCGGCAACGAAGCACGTGTCCCCAGATCCTGCGGAGGACGATGCTGCGTGTGCTCGCCGGCCTACATCGTCGCCGCTGCCTCTGCGCGCTCGTCAGCCCACGCCGCTGCCATCGTGTGTTCGCCAGCCCACATCGCTGCCGCCACGTGCTCGCCTGGCACTGACGTCGAGGCGCACTCACCCTTCTACACCGCCTTCGCCTCCGCGCGCTCTCTGACCCTGGGAACCGCCACGAGCTCGCTAGCCCACACCACCGACCCCGCGCGCAAGCAAGATGCCACCGCCGTCGCGCGCTCACCGGTCTAGCATTCGCCGCAGCTGCACCTCCTCACTATTGGAAATATGGATAATAATTTAATTCCAGATTTTATTATGAGACAAAGATCACATAAAACTAAAGATGCATAAAGTGATACTAACAATAGACAACTCATTGCACTTCTAAAAAATACACAATAATAGGATTATAACAGAATAGGGTGGTCACACTGCCAACTTACAGTCGGGTTCGATGAAGAACAAGAAACAACGCAAACTCGAAGCAGTGCACAATGTAGATGATGCAGCGCAGCGAGCGGTCGCGCAGATGCGCTGCTTAGAAACCTTATTGTCGCCTCGTGTAGGTGAAGTCTGCGACAATGATTCGGAGATACCTGCTCACCCTTCTTCCCGGTGCACACCAAGGAAAAGGGACGGCTTGGTTCGACAGCACAATCCTCCAGCACAGTAGAACAAAGAGGAAGAAGAAGGAAAAAAAATGGAAGTCAAATCTGTCGTTTTTGGTATGGACGTCTCTAGATCTTTTAAAGGTCGAGACAATTACTCTCTAGTAACTGTATAAACCAATTAATAGTAATTAAGTAGTGTTTATCAAATCATGATTACACACTGGTCTACAGCTTCGATAAGTGTATTTCAACTACACTAGTCTATGGATCCAACCACTATTTTTCGACCACTATATTTCGACTACTTTATTTTGACCATTGTGTTTCGACTATGATGTTTTGAGAGAGCGAAATGTACGGTTAGCAAAAGAAAAGTAGACTAGGTTCACGTGATTGTCATGCGAATATATGCGGACGTGTACGTGCGTGTGTGTGACTTTAACTATAGTCCTCCTCGTGTCATCCCTATGTCATGTGTTACATGATTCAAGGGGTGACAAGAACTCCATCTTATAAATTACATTCTCAGTATTAAGCTAGGCAATATGGGACTAAACAATGTATATTTTGAAATTTTAGAAATGAATAGGCATTTACACATGTTGGTCCAATTCTAACACTCACTTTGTCGGGCGTTGCAAATGAGAGAGAAAGGGAGGTGTCGAGAGAGGAAGCAATCATGGCAGCTTGGGAGAAAGGAGTTTGGTGAAGGAGAAGAGAAGAGGATGGTTGCCTTGAGATTGGTGTTGGCTCTGTGGCATAATCTAGGAAGAGGCCTTAAGAGGATGGGTTCAAGGTCCTCTCCCAGATAATTTTTTTTCGGTAATTACCGGTGATGTTCGGTAGACACTACGATGATACTTTCGATTCGCACCTTTTAAGTGCCATTAGCAAAAGCGCATTTTTGGTTAAGCTGGTCCAATATGCCAGGTACATGAGACCGGCCTAATTTGTCCTCGCGTTCTATTTGCACGGGAGTTATCCCTTTCGTAAGTAAGTTTTTTTTTAAGAAATAAAAACAGTTCTTTCGTACCTAAGTTAGGTCCCATTTGAATTGAAGAAATTTCACTCAATTCATATAAGAATTAGGAAAAAGTGTCGCGTTCTAAACGGAATTAAGTGAAAGGAATAATGCAGTGCTCCTGATCGGTGCTAGAGCAAGGGTCATGAGCCGTACAGATCGTGCTTACTTGGCACCAACTAAACCAGATTTTGTTTGGTTTCTGTTGCGCATCCGAGCATGATATCTTTCCAAAAGTTGACCAAAAGTGCGGTAAGAAATGGAGATAATCACTATCCGGTGTGTTTTTTTTTCCCCGTCGGCAGGCGTAGCAACGATCCCCACTGTTAATTACTACTACTCCACCTTTTGAGCTTTTGCCTTTTAACTTTTAATGTTGGCATCCACTAATAGTATTTTGAGCTTAATTAGGGCACAGAAGGGTTGATCGGGTATGGTTTGACTTGTATTTTTAACTTTTAATGTTGGCATCCACTAATAGTTTCCAGCCAAAGCTGCAGGTTGCTTGTTCCTGATGAAGATGGATGCGAATTACATTACGGATCAGTTGGAGCACTAGAAAACAAGCCGGAGAGAAGAGCCCATGAAGCAAATTGGGCAAACATTTTTGCTAGCCTTGAAGCCTAAGGCCCCGTTTGGCATCTCAATGCATGGCTCATATATAATAAGATAGAAGAAAATGACTATGTCCGAAAAACGCAAGCGATTCGGCTTGCCGAACCTCGTAACCAAGGTCTTATGTTTCTTATATGCTTGTTGTGATTGTTCTCTCGCGCAAAGAACTCTCGCTGGTTTCTACACATATAAAACGGTTCGTTTTTTTGCCAGAATCTAGAAAATTTCTAACGCTGCAAATGGGACGTAAAATCTGAACCGTGTGGAGCTCGGCCGCTCGCACATTGGCGAAAGGGATGTGGGTTGCAATAATTGGGCGCTCGAAAGGCTGAGCCTCTTGGTGGTTCGTGGTCCACGGAATAAGGTTGCTCCCAATGCGCAGTATCTTAGTGCAGTTTCTTAGTGCATGAGGAGTGTTAGGATACCATCTTTCCAATGCATAGTTTCTTATGATGTAGTATCTTAGGTCCTTTTAATTAATTAGATGTAAAATCTCAAGAAGATGATGTGTACAAGATGGAAAGGAGTTAATTTTTTTGTCTATGACTTCGAGCCAGAGCAATCTGTTATTTAGATACTGTAACAATCTCTCACCTTATTTAATCTACTGCCATCTCAGCACTTTGCCTATATAACACCTTTAAAATACTAGCTAGGGTAAAACATTAGGAGCAACCTAACTGATAAGCTGGGCTCAATATCCGTGCGCTAAACTGGGCGCCGCAGCAAGCTATGGCCTTTGGTTGGAAATACGGGCCGTGATAACCTGGGACTAGGAGCGAGAGGCTGAGCGTTGGAAGAACCTGGGCTGCGCGGCGGAGATAACGCGGGGTGCACAGCTTTTCTTCTCCGTCTCTATTACTTCTTCTGGGAAGTGCCTTTATTGTGTGGTCATCGTTGTCTACTCTTGTCGTGTCACTCGAAAAAGAATTCTATATGATCTAGTTCATAACTCCATCTCAGTAGATCAATTTCACCGTGTGACATGTGTATTTTTACGAATCTCAAAACGTACAGCCTATAAATCACTGATGTGAATTTTCACGAATTGAAAACTGAAAGCTAGTATATCACGTTTTGAGATTCGTGAAAATACACGTGTCATACGGTAGAGTTGATCTACTGAGATGGAGTTGTGGACCAGATCCTAATGGATTTTTTTTCGTGTCACTGTGTGATAGAGAGCAGTCAGCACTTAGCACCAGGCATTACCAGCAACGCAAAATGCATTTCATCCGGGAATAATTTCCGATACAAAGGGGAACTCCTGGTTGAACCTCGAATCAGGCCACGTACACCCGGAGTCAGATTATTTTAGTTTAACTTAGCATATGGTTTCTTGATCATCAGGGCAGAAACTAAACCGTTGCTATACTAGTAGATGCTTATTGATTGTAATATTCAGGAGAACCATGAGAGAGCATGAACCAATGGATAAGTCCATAGCCTACTCTTCCTCTGCCACCTCCTCATCTTTTTGTCCCTTTTCTCCATTCGCAGCCTCTTCCTTGGCCTTCTCCAATGCCTTCACCAGGTTTTTGAGGCACGAGCCGACGGCATCGACATTGCCCATGATCTTCGGCGTCAGGTGCTCACCGATGTCGGCGGGCATCATCTTCACCTCCTGCAGCAACTCTCTGACGGTGTCGAACAGCTCGTGCGACTCGACGTCGACGTCGCCGAGGTGGGTCTTGGCCAAGAACTTGAAAGACTCGATGTCACAGTACGACATCTCGATGTGCTTGTCCATCCGGCCCGTCCGGATCAGCGCCGGGTCGAGCTTCTCGACGTGGTTCGTCGTTAACACGATGAGCCGCTCTTCGCTGCACGCCGACCACAGCCCGTCGATGATATTGAGCAGGCCGGAGAGCGTCACCTTGCTGCTGGTGTCATCCTCCTCTTTCGGAGGCATATCTCCATCTTTCTTCGCCTGCTCCTCCTTTTTCTTCTTGCGCTTGCCGGTCAGGTCGAGGGAGCAGTCGATGTCCTCGAACACCATGATCGACTTGCTCTTCGTCTCGATGAGCAGCTTCCGGAGCTCGGTGTTGTTTTTTACCGACGTGAGCTCGAAATCGTAGACGTCGTAGTCGAGGTGGTTGGCCATCGCGCGATCATGGTGGACTTGCCGGTGCCCGGCGGGCCGTAGAGGAGGTAGCCCCGCTTCCAAGCCTTTCCGACGCGCTTGTGGTACTCCTTCCCGCTCTTGAACATGTCGAGGTCGTCGATGATCTCCTTCTTCCTGGCCGGGTCCATGGCGAGCGTGCCGAACGTCTTGGGGTGCTCGAACGGGACATGGGTCCAAACTTCTTCGTAGTATCTGTTACATGCAGGCGGAGGCCGTGTGACTATTGGAAACCGGACTAGGTAACACGTTAAAAGAAGAAAGTACCTAATTAATTAAGACGCCTTACACATCATCAGAATCCCATCCTTCCCTGTCGATGTTGGTGAAGAGCTTCCGTTGGCGGTTCTGGACCATGACGGCGCGGCCCTGCTTGCGCACGCGCGTCAGATACGTTTTGAGGACGAGGTCGCGGTGGCGCTCGTGGAATTCTAGCCGGAAGTACCGGCGTTCGGCGCGCGCGGCACGGCTCCACGGCGTGTTGTCCCGCGCCGGCGGGACGGAGTGGGTCGTCCACCATACCGCGGCGTCCTGGAAGACGTCCGCCACCTCCTCGCCTTTGGCCATGCTGAGCACGAGCTTGTCGGTGTCCTTGGCGCACTCGGCCTTGAGGTGGCGCACGTCGCGCGTGCTCGCCGTGCTGAGGTAAGACTTGACCTCCTGGAACGCGTCGCTGCTCTTGAGGCGCCCGCTCTCGTACTCTTCGATGGTGACCGATAGGTAGGGGTCGACCATCGCCGCAAGCCGCCGTGCGCGGCGGTTGAAGTGGCGCGCGAAGAAGTGCTGCAGCGGGAGGTGCTGCAGGTTCTGCCATATCATCGTCCACAGCACGGCAATCAGGCTAAGCACCACGCCGGAGTTGAGCCCGCTCCATACCGCTGCATCCATCTCTGCACTCTGCCCGTAGAGCTCGCCGGTTTCTGGTGACTTTCTCCCTGCTACACGCTGTACTTTATAGATCGAGAGGCGTGCAAGAGATCGCTTACGGCCATCTTCTAGAGAGCAAGACAATTCCCGTCCGTGTCGACGTATATTCTTGGGACAACCCTAGCGTTCCTACGTCCTACCCATAACAAAATATCGGACGCCCGTTCCGGCCACTCGTTCCTCTTCTAGTCATGCGTACATGTGATGTCTATCCAACTTAAAAGGTTCCCCCTCTCTCTAGTTTGCTCCAACGACGCGCCACCACCATCAGGCTCCCAGGAGCGAACTCCTCCCACACGCGCCAGCACGCGATTTGCTTCCTCCCTTTCTAACGCGCCAGCACACGAGTTGCTTCCTATGCCTCTCTCCACGCACAGCCGAGCTCCATTACCGGCGGTTGGAGATCGCCTCATCCTCCCTCTAATTCGTCCCTAAGCCTCTATCTCCCCTCCTCCCCATCCCCCGCTCCCTCCCTCCTCCTTCCCCGGTGAGTCGATAGCAGTGATAGATCACCAACAGAGCCAAGCTTCTTATGATCTGTCGCCATACTGCCATGAGATCCACCTTCATTGCTCGGCGAGCTCCACCATTGTACAGATCTGATGTTGCAGATGTTTTTAGGTGCGGTTGTTACAAAATGCTTTGAAAATTTGTTGCAACATGTATTCTTACTTATTGCAAAGTATTTTTATTTGATGCCGTAGGTCTTCTTATTTGTTGTAGCAGTTTTTCTTGATTGTTGCACAGAGTGATTCATTTTGTTGCAATGTGTCTTCTTAAATGTTGCATCAACTTTTTTCAAATTGTGTTGCGCATGGTCACTTTTTTTGTTGTTGCAGTAGAGCCTGCTATTCTTAATTTGTTGCGAACATTTAATTATATTGTTGCACGAGCAATTTTAAAACACTGTCATTATTGTTTTTAAAATGTTCCAATGTCGTCGGGTCGTAAACTTTTTGTTCGAGATTTTCGGTCTTGTTTTAGCACTTAACTAAGTCATATACTAATGGTATTCATTCTTTTTTCAGTGAGAAGATTATATATAATTTTTTCTAATTTTTTTGGGTATTTTTTACTGTTATTCTACCTTTTATTGTATACGTCAATTATAATTGTTATACGATAAGACGTTTGCGTGTTATGACATTGGTCGTACCCGTCCTGACGTACTAGCTACTAGCAGCCCAGTCTTACATACTGTACCTCGACAAGGCACGAATAGTCGAAGATTGTTAACGAAGATTCCATTACCACTCTCGACGAAGACAGAGGACATTTTTTATTTTGCTTTGACTGGCGTTGCGGACTTGTACTGTGACTGGATGAGTGGAGCAGGGTTTGGACACGTAACACGTTTTGCTTTTGCACTGTGGTTTGATCCATGTCAAGGTCTACGCGGGCTTGTTTGGTTTACGACTCCTGACTCCTGATAAGGTATACTAAAATTTTGACGATGCTAATATTTAGGCAATGCTAAAATTTAGATAAAAAAATAGTGTTTGGATCGTAGTCATAGCAATTCACAGATAATACCGAAATTAATATATTTAAATTACAGCTATACCAAAATTTACAAAAATTGTGTGTACAACACGTGGGTCTTATATGACATCTATTTTTTTGCCTCAAAATATGTTAACATGAGTATTATTTTATTGATAAAATGACAATGAACACAACGGTTCAAACGGATTACAAATCGGATACTCGATATAGAAAATATGATTATTTAAAACTGATTGATCTATTTAACCATGTAATTAATGCACTTAGGGTGTACTAGTGCTACGACCAAACCAAAACTGGGGTGGTTGTTTTGGCCGCCCGACTGACGCTAGAAAAAAAAAAAGGGAACGAAAGCACTGTTGTGACCAAAAAATTTTAGGCAGCACCAAATATTAGAACGGAACCTAGTCAAACCTAGTCAAATTTTCAACGCACCAAATTTTCCCCGTGGACCGTGCGGTGCGTGGCTGGCGGGGCTTTCTCAGTCCATCTGGCGATGAGTGCGAGTGGTAGATCGCAAGCTGGGCCTGGTCATCTGCGCCGCCGCGGCGGTAGCTGCAGTGCAGACCCGGGTGCGGTTGCGCTCGTGGGCCGCGGGAAAAAACTAAAAAGCGTTGCGAGGAACAAACTCTTGTGAGCTGTAGGCTGTAGCTGAGTACAGTTGGGCTGCAGTACTCTGTGCTGGAGATACCGGGCCTGGAGAAAAAAAAGGGCTGGTCGTTGGAACCTGGAAGTGTTTCTGGCTAGATCCTCGCGGGCTGGGCACGCCGGGGCATTTCCTTTTTTTTGTTCCCCTCGGTTCCGACTCCTGAGAAGGATTGACAACACTAGACGAACACCCTCTGTCTGTCTGTCTGTCTCAAACACACACTAGGCGAACAAATGAACATGAGCCATGATCCGATCGCCCATCGGCCGTCGCTTCTGCACGAATGAATTCCGGCAGACCAAAGCGAACGTGTCTCCTGAGTCGAACCTACCGCATCACCTACACTGGTGTCGGCGTTCGTCACTGTCACGAAGATTTTCAGGTTTGAACATCCAAGTAGCACTTATTTCCTAACGCAAATGTGAGCTCACGTAGACCTCGAGTCAATTTGTTTTAGTACAACACGTGGTTTCTTCGTGCAAAAATTCAATTAAGAAAAACTTAGTTTATTCTACAGACATTCATTAGTTATTTGAAATCGGAAGAACGATTTTTAAAAAGTAGAATGGCCAATGCCAAAATGGATATCCTAATCTACTGCTACTCCTCGGTCACTTCCCCATCTTCTTGATCTTGGCCATCTCGTCCTTTCGCCTTATCCTCTTTGGTCTTCTCCAGTGCCTTCAATAATCCTCCGAGACACGAGTCCGCATTGTCGTCCATGTTCTTCGGCGTCAGGTTCTCGGCGACGTCCGCCGGCGTCATGTTCACCTCCTGCAGCAGCTCTCTGACGGCGTCGAACAGCTCGTGCGACTCGACGTCGAGGTAGGTCTTGGCGAGGAACTTGAACGCCTCGAAGCCGCAGTACGACATCTCGATGTGCTTGTCCATCCGGCCCGTCCTGATCAGCGCCGAATCCAGCTTCTCTATGTGGTTCGTGGTGAACACGATGAGCCGCTCACCGCCGCACGCCGACCACAGCCCGTCGATGAAGTTGAGCAGGCCGGACAGCGTCACCTTGCTGCTGGTGTCCTTCTTTTCTCCCTTCGAGGGGACGGCGGCGCCGTCCTTGTTGTCCTTGTCGTCCTCCGCCTTCTTCTTCTTGCGCGCACCGGTCAGGTCGAGCGAGCAGTCGATGTCCTCGATCACGATGATCGACTTGCTCGTCGTCTCGATGAACAGCTTCCGGAGGTCGGTGTTGGAGTGCACCGACGTCAGCTCGATGTCGTAGATGTCGTAGTCGAGGTAGTTCGCCATGGCGGCGATCATGGCCGACTTGCCCGTCCCCGGCGGGCCGTAGAGGAGGTACCCCGCTTCCACGCTTTCCCGATGCGCGCATAGTACTCCTTCCCATTCTTGAACATGTCGAGGTCGTCGATGATCTCCTTCTTCTTCACCGGGTCCATGGCGAGCGTGTCGAACGTCTTGGGGTGCTCGAACACCACATGGCTCCACGCCGACATCATGTACCCGCCGTCTTTCCATTGGTGGGTGGAGATGTTGGTGAGGAGCTTCCGCTGGCGGTTCTGGACCATGACGGCGCGGCCCTGCTGCCGGACGCGCGGGAGGTAGGTGTTGAGGATGAGGTCGCGGTGGCGCTCGAGGAAGAAGAGCCGGTAGAACCGGCGGTTCTCCTGCGCGGCGGCGCCGCCGCCTCCGTACCACGCCATGCTGTCGGAGCGCGGCGGCGGCCTGGAGTACGCCCACCACCAGACCGTGTCGCCCTCGAACACGTCGGCCACCTCCTCGCCGTCGACCATGCTGAGCACGAGCTTGTCGGCGTCCTTGGCTCCCTCGGCCATGAGGTGTCGCACGTCGCGCGAGCACGCGGCGGTGAGGTAGGCCTTGACCTCCTCGTACGCGTCGCTGCGCTTCATGCGGCCGCCCTCGTACTCGGCGATGGTGACGGACAGGTAGGGGTCGACCATCGCCGCGAACCGGCGAGCGTGCCGGTTGAAGTGCCGCCCGAAGAACTGCTGCAGCTGGAGGTGCTGCAGGTTCTGCCATATCATCGTCCACAGCACGGCGATCAGGCTCAGCACCACGCCGGAGTTGAGCCCGCTCCACGCCGACGCTTCCATCGATTCAATCCCTCTCTGTGTCGATTCTTCCTCCGCCGCTTGAGCTCTGCAATTTCAGGCGACTCTGATCGGGCTAGCTATCCCTGCCTCACTCTCTACTTATAGACGGCACTGATCAACGGCCACATGAAGTTTAGTGGAAGCAAGGTGAGCCACGGCGTTGATCATAGATTCTGCCGACATTTTTGTTCTGTTCTACTGAGTGCTTGTCTGTAAAGGACCAAATGCCACGACGCAACCATATTTTATTTGCGCGCTGTCGTCTGCAAGCATTCGTGACGTATTGGTGCACGTAAGGCCGCCGTGGCGAGAGGCGGTGCGCAGTTTCTTCATTTCTTGGCTGCGAAGTCGAAGAGCACCAGGGGCAAGACAATGACAGTTTTGGACGTTGCTTTTGCCTCGTCTCGAAGGCTGCTGGATGATCGTATGACCAGAGCGTGGCTTCGGACGTCGTCGCTTTGGCTTGCAACTGAAGGAAAAAAAAACGTACAAACGGGAGCCACCGTTACAGTAGCAAATCTTAATCTCATCTGTTGTTTTCCGGGTCCGATAGCTGTAAAACAATATCACGATAATGTTCAACCGTGACATTGCTTCTGGATTAGGATCCGTCCGGTGCCGCAACAACGCGAATGAAGCTGTGATAACAAGGACTGACATAGGCCCTGTAGCACTGCACAGTGCACTGTACAACAATTGCTTGAATACGCCCCGAGGCCCTAGCACACATAGAAAATTGCAAAGACCGGGAATATAAATTCGCGACTCGACAGAACTGAACCGAAGTGGTTAACCTGGTAAAGTGGTAAGTGAATTAGTGAAACCAGTTCTGATTCCTGCATCAACTTTGGGTCAATAATAGCTATGTAGCGAAGGCCAGATGGGCCATGCTAGCCGGGTGGCTCGAAGAGGCTTGTCTCAGACACAGCACGGCCTGCGCTGTAGATGGTTCGGACTGGCACGACACGAGCGCTTGTGTCGTGTTTGGGTCCACACCCTAGCCCAGCGGTCGCTATGGCACGACACAACACGGTCAACATGGTGGTAGTTGGGTGTAGGGCGACGCTCAGGGAGGCCGGGAGCAGCACGGCAGGGCGCTTGGTAGTCAAGCATGGGTGCATGCGCATGGGCCGCACCGCACGACCGGCTTATTTATGCACACGCACTATAGTGGCCTGGTTCGGCAAGACCTGAGGTGTCGACGTGTTGTGTTTGGATCGACATCCTCGCCCATAGCCCAGTCCAACTCGGCCTGATTAGTTACCGAGCCTTATCGGACGGTGTCTAATTGGGCCGTGTCGTGGCGGACAGGTCACCCATTTGGGCACCACTGTAGCTATGCCTAACATGCTGTCGGTTTGTCGCAGGCTGGCTGGGCACGGTCTGGGCCATGCTTTGGTCACGTTAAAAAGTCTGGACTAAGCATAGGGTACCCACGAATTCTGCCAGCCCAAGGCCTGGTTGGCTTTATACGGACCAGATACAAGCAGGCCGAAATTCTCCAGACCATCCGAAGGACATGCGCCTTCGGCCTTCCTCTCCTCCTTCGTTTTGCCCTCCGGTTGGTTGGGTAGTGTCCGAAAACTCGAACTCGAACCCGAACCCCCGTGACGACCGTGATCCCGGCGCCCCCACCCACACACACAGGTCGACCCGACCCTACCCGAGCGCGGATGGCGGCGGCCGCGGCGCAGCTGCTGGGCGAGGACGGGCGCGGCTACGAGCTCGCGCGGCGGCTGGAGGCGTGCGGCGCGTGGCGGGCGTGGCTCGGCGACGCCGCCCACGCCGCCCTCGCGCAGCACCTCGCGTCCCCCTCCACCTGGGACGCCTTCCTCTCCCCTCCTCCGTGTCCTCGCCCCCGCGCCCGCTCCTGCTCCTCCAGTTCCGCGTCCGCGCGCTCCTCTTCGACAAGGCCTCCGCCGTGCTCCTCCCCGGGCGCCTCCCCGCTGGCCTCCACTCCGTCAACGACAACTGTGAGTCCCCTCCACGTCTCGCTCTAGGGATCTGTTGCTGGATTCTCTGGAGTTTCACGAATTGGTGCTAGAAATTGGTGGGGAGTAAGTACGAATTTGGAGTTAGTTACGTGGTGTTCAAGGTTTCGTGGCACCCTGGGATGGTTTACTTCCAGTGGCGTCTGGACTCTGGAGTTGGGATATGGTTCAGAATTCAGGATCTGACAATACATTTGTGTTGTGTAACTGGTGCCGGCTACTCCTCTATTTGATTCGTAATTGAGGGTGAAAATGTTAGTGGTGAGAGGCCACTGCCGCTTCATGTTTCAAAAGAGAGAGGCCACTGCCCCATGGCGGTTTGGGTTTGATAGGGTGTTGTACCACCCGAAAGCTGTGGTGGTTATTGGGTTTTGAAATGGTATTGTAGTGCGAAATTCAGCATTTTTATACATGTTCTGGTTTTGAGAAGATGTATTATTACTTATAACTAGTTTGGAATCTAAATGAAGATTGAAACCGGTTTTAAGTGTTAAGACTAGATAATTTCTCCAATGACTTTAAAACGTTAGGTTCTCACTTGCGAATTGCGATAGCCAAGTTGGATGGCCAAATGGGTAACAATCGACCGAAGCAGGATTTAATGAAGCATATAGTGTTTTTTGCTGCCAATGTGATTTGGTTACCTGGGTGCTTGCAGCATGATTTACCCCACTTAGATTTTACTCTCTTTTTTTCTTGTGGTTAAGCTTTATTTGTAGGATGACCTAGATGCCTATCACAGATGCAGACAAAAGTCACAAAACCTGTTGGCCTAAGTTTGGGACATTAAACTAGGGCTTGATAAGAAATGATCGCTTCAAGTTTGGAATTGGATGGAAATGGTGGGAATTCTTGATTCAGATCTGAGTTGGGATGTAATCTGCAAAGATTCATATGTGGAGCAATTGGAGTCATGTTTTATAGGAGTTGTATTTTTGTGAATGTTGTTGAATCCTTGAGTTGCATTAGATGGCTAGAATTAAAAGTCAAATGTTAACAGAAGAAAAACATGATCCATGAAGGTTTGTGAGGTGGATGAAAAGCTATAAGGTTGTTCAAGCAAGCAGCTGGAATTTTAGCTAAGCTGTTCTTAGTTGCAAAGTTTCTTTGATGGAATGCTAGTTGGACACCAAGGTAGGCACTTGATTATGATGCAAACAAGATGGTATTACGTGGTTGACATGACAAAAATTGAAAAATAAGACCTATGGATTTGTCCAATGTAATTGATATCATTCGAATAAAATTTGAATAAGCCTTTTCCTCTTCAACAATTAATTTTAAAGTATTTTATGCTCTTGCTAATATTAAGATCACCACATGTAGCAACATCCTTTAAAAAAAAACGGATGGCAACATGATAGTTTGGTTTGTAAGAAATCATTGCACCTTTATTAAAGCCACATCTAGCAAATTACTCTTTCTGTTTACTTATATGAGGTGCATCTAGAGTTTGCACAGGTAACAAGGAGCAAATGGAAGTGACTAAACTACCCTCAATACTACATTCGTTTTTCCATATTTGTGCACGCCATATCACTCAATAGAATGTGCTGTATTCAAGGCATGAATGCTTTGCACTCATGCAATCACTCAATAAGAAATCACCTTTTGTGGTGCACTCATGCAATCGCTTTTAGTTCAGGACTTTAGGTACCAAATCAATATGAAAAATTCCTAAAAATATCCTAGATGTTCTTCTCAATTTGAATTTACTGCACCGATATATAAAATTTTAAGTTAAAAATTCATTCTATGTTAATAGTAACAAAAATGAGAAAAAACTGACAAATGATAAATCAAAAGGAAAAAAGAAAAAGACAAATACTACTATTTGCAGCAAACTTATCTTTTTTTTGTTTCTTCTAACACATTTTGAATTTGAAGCTGAAATTTTAATGGGTGCTAGAACACTATACAAACTGCATCCTCATTTTTTTTTTAAAAAAAAAATCATGTTGATTTGGTGCCCACACCAAAATTTGATTGTGTTAGTGCACCACAAAGAGTGATTGCATAGCATATGTTGCCTTAATATAATTACCTGACATAAGAAATCATTGTCATTTTTTATCCACCATTACTGATTGTGATTTTTCTTATTTGTTCATCCCAGATCTTCAGCTTCATGGAGATGATATTTATTTTCATTGGAAGATGAGCAAGAAGATAACAATCAACATCAAGTATGTTATCTTCTCCATTTAATGCCTGTTTGTGGCATTATTGGCTGGTGTATGTTAATCTTTCTAGAAAACCCCTTTTCTTGCCTGATTTCTTGAGTGATATGCTTCTTCTATGCAGCAGGGCAAGCTACTGCAAGTGTGACATAAAATTTAAGTTGTACTTTGTAGTCTTATTTGAATTTGAATGTCTTACATTGTTTTTCCTAGTTAAGTATCCTTGTTACAGTTTCATCGTGGTATGTTTGTCGTACATGAAGCACCTTTTCTCCTAGAGATATTGTTGTTATTGCTACTTATCTAGCTCCTAGAATTGTTCATTATCTGAAAACCTCTCAGACATACAGCTGTAGGAAAAGGTTATGATCTACTTTTAATTACAAACTATGAAACTAGGTTCTTCAGAGGACATGTATGAAATGTTCACCTCGCTTATCCTGCTGTACTGCTTGGTAGATCAGCATATGCTACTCATTGGTCTTGAATTAAATGTAACTTCTTTGGACTATTCACATAAGTCAACTGGTTAAGATAACCTCATCCCTGACCGTTGAATGTGGTCCCTAAAAGCTTGACATAGCATGTGTGTTCCTTTCCAGTTTGCTATATTAATGTCCACTACTCTCTGTATAGCATTTTTATTTGGCAAAATATCTCATTTATTTTCACCGAACTTAGAAGTTTCTAAAAATCATCACAAAATTACCAGATGTAGGGGATGCCATGTTCTTTTTTTTTTTTTTTATCTCATTGCATTTGCGAGATACAGAAAAGACAAATACTTAGTCAAAACACTGAAAACATTATTTCAGCAAGTATTTGCCTTTTTCGTATATCACAAATGTGATCGAGTTTGCTCTTGAAATTTTGCAGAGATGTAGAACATAACCTTTCCTACATCTCATAATATTTCAAGAATTTTTTAAAACTTCTGAGTTTGGTTTTCACGAAATTTTCACCAATTTGCATTTTCATCGGATATGCCGTCATTTTACTTGTTACATGCTAACTAAAGATAACACTAACAGCAATTAATATATCTGATGTCTACGACTGTTCTTATGCTGCAGATGCAATCTAGAACTGCATTTAGTCCAAGCAGGGAGAATTCGATGTTGTCTCAAAGGCATAATCGATATGATGAGTTACCTGACACATGGTACAAGCAATATGCTGAAAAGTTCAGAACATGGCATGGCAAGTTTCGCTCAGGTAACAAAGAAATACCAAAGAGAACACCAGAGGGAATGTCCGATTACCTTAAGGTTTGCAGTGTACATAAAAGGAAGAGGACTGTGTTTATGGATGATCAGGGTCCCAACATCGCTGCCCACATGTTAGAAAATGGCCCTTCCCTGCACGCAAAGAATGCTGGAGACTTCAGTAATTTAATGGATGACAATTTCATTCCAGAAATTAGGTTTCCAGCTGACTGTGTTCCAGAAAGTGCAATTCCAAGAACAAGTGGGGTATCTAGAACTAACAAAATAGAAGCCCATGGGGTTCTTGATAATTTACCTGCACCTGTTAGTCGCAACACTGCAATGCTCGAAAGGTTTGGCATGATGCCTGAGTATTACAAGACAGGAAACAAATATAGAGGGAAAGATGGATCCAGAGTAGAAGGAAAATCTTTAAGTCAAGAGCAAGCATTGCTTATGACACGGAAGTTGGTTGCTCACTACTTAGCAAACGCAGGTTTTGAAAGTGGAGCTGCAGTGTCTATTGATGTAATTTCAGAAATAATAATTAAGCACATCTCTAAGCTAGGCCGTAATTTGAAGCTTCTAACTGACAGCTACAGGAAGCAATTTTCATCTATTGAACTCCTTAAGATGTTCCTACAGACTGTTGGCTACAGGTACGTTGAATCCTTTTGTTATATGTGTGTTTCTTTCTATGTTTTGTCTGTATTCCTTGTGTTCCTGTTAGTATTTTTAGTGGGGTAAAATGCATTGTATTGCATATGACTTGCTTAAATCCATGTAGGGGTGTTTCTGTCTCGAATCATATTTCTTCTGTGACAACCATGTAATCATATTTCTTCTGTGACAACCATGTAGATAGATTTACTAGTCTTTGAAATGGCGGCGCCTGTCTGCCTCTTCCATTTGTCAGGGAAATTTGCTTTACTTAACACATGACAAGCATGGATATATTACTAGTATTGAATGGGCAAATGCACTTCCAAGCCAGAGGTATATTCATGTAGTCATTAATTACTTACCTTCCCCTTCAAGCATGTTATGGGTCTGTACTGTTATGTTCCACCCACCACTGGCTTGGAGAGGAGGAAATCAAATTGAAAAATAAGAGGAAATATACACAAGGATGCTAGGACAAATAATCCATTGTCTTTGTCCATCTCTGTTCAGTGGGTTTCCAGTACATTTTTATGCTCTCACACAGTCCCACCCACACTTACTCAATTGGGTCCACACAGCCAAACATCCCATTAGGCCATTACAGCTTAACACCTTTTCATTAATTCACTCAGCTTCAGAACAGAGACTCACACATTACTATTCTACCCTGTGCCGCTGACGGTGGTCTCTGAACCGGTGAACCCTAACCGTCAGGTTTTAGATTGCCTGCTTCCTGTGTTTTCCCTAGTTCTTACTTGCCTGCTTCCCCCTCTTCTCTGCTGGTTTGCTGGAGGCACTGTTGTCACCAATTGTACCTTGTCCTTAGCCCAAACATCTTGCTTCACTGAGAATGGTTAAGATAAAGTGTGATAACATCTCTAGAGATCTATAAAGGTTCACTGTGTGTTTTTCAGTCAGGGTTTCTTTATTTGTATTGTCCTGACGGTAAAAGCTCATGAGCAGACAAGCTTGAATTTTTATGGTCTCAGGCTCAGCATTGCTCTTTGTATCCTATATTTCTCGTTCATGCAAATTAGTGTTATTAACATGGTTAGCAGTTCTGTGACTGTGACTCTGTGAGACACTTTTGACTAAAAGTGGTATTGTGGTCCTAGCTCCTTCCATCCCAGGTGTTCGTATTTAATGATGTTCTATCTAATGGTCGCTAACTATCTTTTGTTTGAGCTCCTAGATTCCTTTTTCTTCGCATACTGTTTTGAGTGACGCTGGATTGTACCACCACCATTTGCCATTTTGGCTAAACCTGTTGTTTAGGATATAAGATCATATAGAACAATGTAGATGCTTCTCTAACAAACTTTTACAAAAGCAACACCATGTCCTATCACGGATTAAATGACCATATCATATTATAATATTTGTTTAAGAAACAGACATTTCAGCTTGAGAGAAGGTTCAGTTCTGTCCGATATGCAAGGTACTAGGTATATATTTCATAGGGGAAGTAGAAAAAAAAATGTATCAAGCAATTATAACGACCTTTTTTTTTGCAAAAATATATTTTAACATGGCAAGTCTTGCCAAAGGGAGCTAGTAATAAAATTGAGTCAGTATGATGGCAGAGCCATATGTATGCAATGCATATGTTGTTCAGAAAATAAGCTGTTGTGGTCCTGATTGTGATTTTTTTATGTAATATTTAGTAATGTTGGACCCTTGATGGAGATTACAAAGATGGGGAATAGAGCGGTCAATTACCCAATTCATCAAGATGCCCAAGTACAAAATCAAAATTCTCTTCCTCATGCCCAACAGGTAGGCAACTACCGCTGGTTTACCTTACTTTATGTTGTGCATTAGCTTTGTTTATTTTTTGTATTTCTATAGTCAAGTGCGCATGTTTTTCCTTCCTGGGAAGAATGGTTTGATTAAATTAGAATAATATCTACCCATAATCATGCAAGGACGGGTGAATTTAGCCAACTAAACAAGCTCTTCAGTGATCTAAGCCGTCTGCCACTGGGTTCATATGATGGGAGTGGATATTTCTTGGTGATAAATGGTTATCAGTGATAACTGTATAGTCCTGGCTGACATTTTTGTTTATTTGTTATGAAACTCTTTTTCAGCCAGTGTCTTTTAGCTAAAATCTGCCTGGTTTAATAAGTTCCTGCTCAAATGTGGGTTCATATGATGGGAGTGGATATTTCTTGGTGATAAATGGTTATCAGTGATAACTGTATAGTCCTGGCTGACATTTTGTTTATTTGTTATGAAACTCTTTTCAGCCAGTGTCTTTTAGCTAAAATCTGCCTGGTTTAATAAGTTCCTGCTCAAATGTGGTGGCATCAGATACTTTTTTTTTTTTAAAAAAAAAATCTTCTTCTGATGTTAAATTGGCCACATACAATTGATGCAAGAATCGTATGAAACTTAGCTAGAATGGGTGAAAAATAACGTTCGTAATTCATTAGAATGGGCTACTCCCCATTCTTCTAATTATTGCAATTGATTCCCGAAACTAATGTTGGATTCAATTGAGTCACTGTGATTGGCCGCCCAATTGAACAATTGGACAGAGAATGGGACGGGTGGTAAAATTTAATCCCTAGTATTTACCCGCTGATCCAGTCGGTTTTTATGAAACCAGGCTGGTTTTGAATATCCGATTAACAGCAACAAATGGTCAATAAACACTGGGATGGGAAACTTTTGTGTTATATTTGTTCTTTTGATTAGCGAAACTGCTCATAGCAAATGGTTGCTGAATATAGATATGCACAGTTGATTTTATTATCAGTTGCTGAAATATTTTTTCTCTGATAACATAACATTGTCTTCTTGTGCTGCTCCCATTTGATATTAACATTGATACATAATTACATATGCATAATTGACAGCTTCCAAGGCAGTTTCCTCCCCAAATGACTATCCATACCCAGAATTTAACACCACAGCAGCAACAGTGGCTGAGGCGCAGCCAAATGACCAGCCCCCGTGGTCCCCTTACAATGGCAGACAAAAACCAGGCTATGGCAAATGTGAAGGTTGAGAACACTATGGATTCGCAAATTGATGGCCCTTATGGATCTCTTAGTAGACAACAGTTTATAAGGCACCAGCAGCTATTGCAGCAGCAGCAGCAACAACTTCAACTTCAACAGCAGCAACAGCAACAGCTTCAACAGCAGCAGCAGCAACAGCAGCAGCAATTACAGCAGCAGCAACTGCAGCAGCAACAACAACTTCAACAGCAGCAACTGCAGCAGCAACAACAACTTCAACAGCAGCACCGCACCAGCAGCAACAGCTGGCCATGTCAGGAAACCAGAATGCCCAACTAGCGCAGCAGTTCAAACAAGTGCCATCAATGTAAGTATCTTCAATCCAGGCGATGAGTTTCACCATTTGTATGTTGTCATCTGCTTTATCCCTTGATCCTGTTGCAGGAGCTCATATGGCATGAGAATACCGCCTGTGAAAGTGGAAGCGTTCCACGAACTGGTGAGCGGAGACTCGTCGCTGAAGCACGATAACGACCCTAACAAACTCACGTCTCCTAAGTAGATCAGTCATATACCGAGGAAAATACATAGCCAGTGTGTAGCTGTAGTGTACAAAGGATTTACATTTGCGGCCTATTGCAGTTGTTTGTTTCCAAGCTGCTTTGAAATATACCGTCTCGTCTGTTTTCATCAGGCTGTGTATTGTAGATGTAAGAGGTTTTACCAATTGAGGTGATGCAAGAGATGTGGTAATTTATTAGCGGTTTTCTTTTGTGGTACTACTTTTATCTGTGGCAAATGGAGGGCCTCGATACCCATCTGCCCATTACCATAGGCTGGAAGTTATTGGCTGCGTAAGGCGGTATCTGTCCTTAACATGAATTTTTATCAGACAAGAAAACGTGAGTTTCCTATTCGCGTCAACCATTCGATTGATTTCGATTCACCAAATCCTCTTTTTTTTTCCCCGAAGGGTATTTCACCAATTGAGCGATGTCTATCAGACACTATACAGGCATGTAGTGTGTATCGTCTGAGCTGGTACCGTACGTGGCTGTGTTCCCAGTCTACTGTCCATCTCCGTGCGAGTCTCCTCCCTTTCCCATGGCTGTGCACGGCGCACGGCCAACGCGTTGTTGGCCCAGACACTCGGCGAGAACTTACTCATGGCTCTCCCTCTCTTCGGATCACATACACTCATGTCAAGAATAAACACACACAAAGCTTGGGACAATTTCCTCTGTTTATTCTCGCGCTCTAAAGAGACGGATTACATGCAAATATATAACGCAAGTACACACGCTCAGCACCTCATTCCGCTGCGCACGCCACGCTTCCGAACTAGCAGCGTCCACGCGCACGTCTAGCACTCAATACGGCCATGCACCTAAACGTGCGGCGCTAACGACTAGCTATTCTAACGACGTATTCACTTCTATATATAGCTGGCCCTTGACTGCTTCCCTACGCCACTAACAAGCACATGCATGCGGCATCGACTTACAGAACGTGCACACCATGAACAACTGGCAGAGTACTACTCCATGCACAACAAAGTCCACGTGCATAATAAAACAACAAGATTAACTCTACACTAATATGTCAAGATTATTCCAACACGAGTCAACTCGCCGAGGCGGCGTCGTAAACGACGCTTCCGTGCTTGTGCCCGTACTTCAGGTGAGAACCGGCCGTTGTCCAGCGGTCGCCGGTCGTATTGCTCTGGATCGAGTAATCTGGCGTGGGTTTGGGCCATCGGCACCTCAACTTCCAGTCACAAATTTGCCCTTGCGCGCGGTGGATTGACTCGAGCCGATCGTGCGACGCGACCCCGAGGGTAGCCCGACGTCGTTCGGCCGCACCTGCATTTGGTCACCTCACGCGTCCAGGCGCCCTGTCGTAACGTCGTTGTGCTAGATTTGGTCGCAAGCCATTTGACGATAGCTAGTGGCTTCTGCATACCGATCCAATACACGCCTCGTAGTCGGACGCCACGCCAACATGAATCGACTCCATTCCATAAAGATTCTTCCAACGATCGGTTCTTCAGCGTTTTTTTTTTAAATAATCAATCTTTTATTTCGAAATACAGTAATATACCTAGCTTTTTTTTTATTTTACAGAAATAATCCTATATCGTCCTACCGTTAGGCGACTTGGGAATAGTCGCTCAACCATTGGGCAACTGATCCAAGTCGCCCAACGGTAGAGCTACACGTGTAGTGGTCGTCCGGTGGTTGAGCGACGTGGGTCAGTCATCCAATGGTTGAGCGACTTGGGACAATGGGTGATCGATTAGTCCCAAGTCGCTCAACCATTGGGCGATTTGACAGCAAGTACAATCACCGTGTCGCTGAACCATTGAGCCGTCTTGTTGCCAAGTCGTTCAACGGTTGCTTGACTAGACGGTTGTACAGAAAGGCACACTCATGGTCTCTTTCATCATTTCTCTCAGTAGAGAACGAGAGAAACTCGAGAGAGGAGAAAAGGGGAGGGAGAGAAGGAAAGGGTAAGTGAAGAGGGGGAGAAAGTCGAAAGAGGGGGAGAAGGAGAGGAGAAGAGAACGGCAGGGGAGAACCAGAGGAGCCCGGGAGAGGGAGAGGAGGAGAGGGAAGCTCGCTGATAAGGAGAGAAGGTCTTCGCGTGAAAGTAATAGCCTCATCCATTCTTGTTATTATTGGTTTTAACACGTATTTCGTGAATGTATTATGACAAATGGCTAGTTGAAATGTTCAAAATATTTGTAGGGAGACATCAGTCATGTCGGACATTGAAATGTCTAGTTGACAAAGCAGTGAGAAATCAGTCATGGCTAGTTGAAATGTTCGAAATATTTGCAGTGACAAAGCAGGACGTGACCACTTTCTGCAAAGCACGACGTGACCTCGCTCTGCAGCGAGACGTGACCACTCTCTGCAAAGTAGGACGTGAACTACTCCGGGAACTACTCCGGGAACTATCCCAACCGTTGTTGGGACTCGGGCCGCTATCGGCAGCCGGTAAGGATCGGTTATAGTATGTTCCTCTACCATTTCTTTTTCAAAGTACACACTAACAACCTCTCCCGTCCACCTGTAGTTCCCAGATCCGCTATGTGGCTACCGCAAGTGGATCGACCAAGGGATCCACTCACACGACAGTGGGGTCTCGACTGCGAGGAGTGGGATGCCAAGAGGGACCGCGAGAGGAGGGAGGAGTAGCGTCGTAGCGAAGATCACAACGAGCGTATCCGGCGGGAGACGCAAGCTCATCTCGAGACGTGCAGGTACAGGGAACGAGAGAGAGAGAGGGGAACGACGGCCAAGACCAAGGCGGTCGGCGAGGAGTATAACGCCGAGCTCGGAAGGAAGGGCAAATGGCCCTGGTCCACGCAGTAGTCCGACCCTCTTCGTCCATATATCCCATGTATTTCTAATTCCCTAAAGGCATACGTGTATCGTCCTTAGTTTGTTAGGCTGCGTTCCATGTAACACCTTGTCAGGTCAATTGTTGTGTTGTTATCGTTGCGTTATTTCTCCAAAGTTCTCCACGGTGTATGAATTTTCTGGCGCATCGCAATATCACTTACCTTAATACTTACGAATCATTGCTACCTCTATCGTCCTCACAAAATTCTTCAGAAATTTAGTGCACTACAACAACATGCGACGATCACAAAAATATTATTACGAGTCTAACATATTTCATATTTCGTACCCTTGAGATTCTACGAAAATCACAAACGGACCAACCAACCTTGTCACCACCCTATTATTTCAAAAAAAAAAACCCTACAAACATGATTTGTTAAATGTATTATCTACAAAATTTGATATTTATTCCCACACAATTATTTTCATCGAACTAATAAAATAGTAAAATTATTATTTTAAATCGTCCAATGATTGGGCGGCTTGGGACTAGTCACTCACCCATTGGACGACTGACCACGTCGTTTAACCCCTCGGAGACTACTACACGTGTAAAATAAAAAAATGCAGGTATATTACTGTATTTTAGAATAAAATTCATTATTTTTTTTTTAAAAAAAATCGTTCTTCGGCAGCCCTATTTGTGCCCACAATTTCTTCTTGATTCTAGATTATACACTCCACTATCCAGAGCCCCCACGGTGGTGTGCCGTCCCATTCCTCTCCCGTCACAGGACGACGACTTGTGAACCGGGCTGCCTTTACTCGAATGCACTTGTTGCCCTGAAAGCGTTTGGATTTGGATCACTGGATTCGTTCGCTCTTTCTAGAGAGCATCGTAACCCGCCGGCTTTGGTTGTGACTAAACGCATCCAGACTTTGCTTTAGCACTTTTGACAAGCCAATAGCAAAATTCGCGACCTTCTGCTCTCATTGTCTGCTTAAAGGTTCCTAAACTGCAGTGCAGAAGAGAATATATAACAGCAGAACAAGAAACAAATTATGGACTGGCAAAACAATTCAATAACAATTACACAGGCAAACAATCCAGTGACAACCATTAACATGACAAGCTATACATACACAGGGAGATAAGTAAAGATGACACGCTCCTTATTAATTGAGGTACATAGGCGCCAGCAGCAGCTGGCAGAAATAAGTGAACAGAGAACGTAGCTAGGACTGAATATCCTCCAAGTTCAAGCCGTGTCCGTACATGCAAGCAGGACCAAGCCAGATCCTCTAGCTAACGAATATAATCGAGGGGTCGCAGCAGCATTCGTCGATCAAGCAACAGCAGCAAAGTGCAGCCAAACTGCAAATAACCAAGCAAAACGCAGGCACAAATTAAAGTGAGTTTCACTAGCTCTCTGTACAAAGCTCTAGCTGCTCCAAACTAATCAAGCAACGAGTTACGAGCGCAAGAAGGGAAGGGATTAGCTAGGCGTACCAGCCTTCGAGGAAACTCGGCTCCCTCCTCGGCGGCGGCGCGGCGTACTGCGGCGGCGCCATGACCGGAGGCCCCTGGTACGGCCCTTGGTAGTAACCTTACAACAAAAACCAAGAGAAGAACCTGTCACTACTAGTGTTCTTCTTCTTCACAAGATCCTAACACGATGCGGGCTTAACATCGACAAATAAGATTGGCACTAATAATACCTACCTTGGGCAGGGTAGGGGTAGGCGTACTTGGGATCGCTCATCTTTCTCTGCCCTCCTTGCTCTTCCGGGGAAGCTCTTGTTGAGAGGTTGAAGAAGACTGCAGATACGATGTACTTACTGATGTGGATGATACAGACAGAAGAGATCGATGACGGAGACAGATAGCAACCGGTTGGTTAATGGAGCAGGTATTGGCGTATCCTGGTGGACGCGTCTACTTATAGACGACGATGTATGCGAGAGCTAGCTGTGGCGCAGCCGCCGCAGGGAGGGATCTCGGACGTGGCGTGGCGTGAAATGGAACGGTTGTAAGGGCGTGTTGGACCTGAAGAGAGTGAAGCATCTGGAAAAGCTCGCAAAAGAGGTCGAATCGAACCGGGAAACTTTGCCCATCTCTGGAGGTTGGAGGATCACTTTGCTTTGCTGCGAGGCTTTGCATCCGATTCTTTCTTGGCCTTCCCCACTTTTTGCCTTCAACGGTGGCGGCCGTCGCCCATACAATACATTCTTCTTCTTGTCCGCTCTAAGGGTATAGCGGTTGACTGGAGAAATTTGGGCGCATGCCCATACTGTCTATAAGGAATACGTAATTTTTTTTAAAAAAGGAGGTGTCTAGATAGTTGTGTGTGTGTGTGTGTTTTTTTTGCTCCGTAAGAACTTAAATTTGTGACATTTAGAAATGTATCCAAAGGATCTCCGTCCTCTCCTCCCTTTCCTATACCAAGGGCCCTCTCTGCCGGCTGCCGTGCCGTTCGTGCAGCGCGGTGTTCGGGAGCAGCTAGAGCCTAGAGCGACGACTGCTTGGGCTGTCGACTGCCGGGCAGCAGCGTCCCCCTCGTAGACTCGTACTTGGCGCCTTATTGGCGCAGACAACCCACAGCCATCTGTGTGTCCAACTCGGCGAGCCTCCTTTCCTTCCGCCGGGAGCTGCATCGTCTTTGCCGGGGTGCTATGTCACTTCCCCCCGAGTCTTCCTCGCGAGAGAGCGCCGATTTTAGAGGGATGGGTCTGATCGGAGTCTAGTTGCTATGGCTGGGGTCGGGCCTGCTCAATTTGAGGCCAAGAGTATTTTAGGAAGTCTAGAGGGGGAAAAAAAGAGGAAATTGCACAAAACTACAGGTATTGTGATACATGTTGCACAGAACTACAAGTTTAGCCAGTATTCTTGTAAACCCCAGATATTGTCCAGTTGTTTCACTTACCACATATCCGTCATATGTCCGTTTCCTCTCACATGAATAGTCCACATGCAGCGAAACATGAGGAGAATACGAGACACATGAATGAACAAACATAGGAAGATGACTAAATGGATAGGATGGAGAGGTGGTGGTAGGATCCACGTGGCAAGTGGGTGGAATGTACGAAAGGGCGCTACGCTCCTCCTCCCGATGCCTGTTCCTTGTTGGCTGCTCACGAAAGGGGAGAAACGCAAGTTTTTGTCATAAATGGAACTATTTGAAGTAGTATTAGCGAAACTGATGTCCTCATAATCGTAATTGTAAAAATAGCGCTCTCGTCCATCTGACCACGAGACGGACAAGCCGCGGGCCGACACGTGGCACCCGTCCACCCCGTGGCCGTGTGGACGAGGCGCTACGTGTCAGCTCACGGCTCGTCCATCCTGTGGCTGGACGAACGAGACGTCACGTGTCGGTTCGTGGCTTGTCCGTCCTATGGCCAGACAGACGAAGCGCCACGTGTCGGTCCACGGTTTGTCCGAACCATAGTTGGACGGACGAGGTGCCACGTGTCGGCCCGCGGCTTGTCCGTCTTGTGGCCGTGCGTATGAGGCACCACGTGTCGTCCCGTGGCTTGTCCGTCTCGTGGCCGAACGAGAGCAACATTTTTGCAATTGCTGCTGCGAGGGCGTCATTTTTTCTAATGCCGCGAGAAGCGCCGCCATTGCTGCACTTGCTTCTTCTGTGGAGCGATCAAAAGGAGGCCATAGCTGGGGTTGTTGCGGCGCCCGTGTGATTACCCTAGATGGTAATCACACTTAAGCAAACGACTTACTATTCGTCGGAGCGGTGTTTTACTATCTGTATGGATTTTATAACAGGCCTTCCCATGACAATCAAAAGGAAAGATGCAATTTGGGTTATTGTGGACCGTTTCACTAAATCGGCCCACTTTATTGCCACTAATCAAAAGTATTCGATCAACAAGTTGGCAGAACTCTATATAGAAAGAATAGTCACACTACACGGAATTCCAAAGACTATCACATCAGATAGATGATCTGTTTTCACCTCCGCATTTTTGGAAAAGCCTACACAATGCCTTGGGCACCAAACTCAATTTCAGTACGGCCTATCATCCACAGACCGACGGCCAGATTGAAAGGGTAAATCAAATCCTAGAGGACATGCTGCGAGCATGTGTACTGAATTTTGGAGATTCTTGGGAGAAACACTTAGCATTGGCGGAGTTCGCCTATAATAATAGTTACCAATCCAGTATCCAAATGGCACCATACAAAGCACTCTACGGCAGAAAATGTAGGTCACCCATCTGTTGGTATGAAGTTGGAGAGAAACCTTTACTAGGACCTGAACTAATATGAGAAAATGATGAGAAAATTCAGTTAATTCGGGAGTGTTTCAAAATTGCCCAAGATAGGCAAAAGAGTTACGCCGATAAACATAGAAGGGACCTTTAATTTGATGTTGGGAATTATGTGTATTTAAAAGTGTCACCTATGCGTGGGATGCGCAGATTTGGACTAAAAGGAAAGCTAAGTCCACGATATGTTGGACCGTTCCGTATTCTAGAGTGTAAAGGCACCCTGGCATACAAACTAGAACTACCAAGTCAATTGTCACGAGTACACAATGTATTCCATGTCTCTCAACTCAGAAAATGCCTAAGGGAGCCATCTCACCACATAACAAATCTGGACATACCCTTACAAGACAACCTAACTTATAAAGAGCGTCCATTGAAAATTCTGGCTACCGAAGACCGTCAATTAAGAAATCGAACTATTCGATTTTGTAAAGTGCAATAGAAGAACCACTCAGTACAAGAAGCTACGTGGGAGAAAGAGGAAGAAATGTGCGAAGTCTACCCCAATCTGTTCAAGTGAGAATTTAATTTCGGAACAAAATTTTTCTGAGGTGGGGAGGATGTGAGAACCCGCATAATTAAACTAAGCTAATCTAACAGTAATCAGTAATTAGTGTAAACAAAAATTCATTAAAACCATATCACAGTAAAATCTCAACTAACATCAAACGTTTAATTCTTGCAATCGGCAAGTACACCATCGTCATAATCTTACAGCAACTAATATGTCAATCTTTTACAACCCACCTTGTTACATGAATCAATACAACCAATTCGTAATTTACAAAGGGCAAATAAAAATTGCAATTCATCGATCTTGCATTCATTTCAATCAAAGCTCTCATTTTCAAATTCCCAACCTTTATTCAACCCTCGGTGCATTTCTCCTTTAAACCCTACCATCAACCGGAGTGATCATCGCGGATAGCATAGCACCTCCAACCTTCATTTTTTCCAGTAGGTCAGCTTGCAGCCGTAGCCGCAGTGTAAGCTCTTGGTAAGAAATGAGCCAATGCCATGGTAAAGTGGGAAAAACACAGTGAGGAGAGAAGGCAGCACAACCTAGCACAGCTGAGCCATCCCCCCTTACACCATCTTTCACGCACCCCCCCTGTTCCCCTGCCATATCACGAGATTACACAGCCCGGCTTTCTAGAGACTTCCCTCGCCCACATTCACTATCACCTCACTGCCTCTCCACCAGCCTATCCCCTTCCACCAGGAGCACAGAGGAGGAAGGGAGCCAAGGAGCCAGGGAGATCGGAGAAGCCGTCAAGCAAGGGCGACGCCGGTGGCAGCCATTGAACCGCAAGCGACCACCGAAGGTCCACGCCAAGACCAGCAGGAGATCGACCATCCTCCTCACTGCTGGCAGAACCATCTTGACCACCACCGGCCATCGCATCAGCCACAACCCCCCCCCCCCAAAAAAATAAAATAAACCCAACCCCCAAGCCCTCAGGTAAATCATCTTCAAGCCCCCTCCCCACAACCATTTTTGCTACTCATCTCCTAGAATGAACTACTCTAGCATTTTGAGCATTCCACAGTAGCCATTCTTCTCCCAGTGCATCAATCACAGAGCAAGGGGAGGGATCTGAGATGAGAGATGGGCGAAGAGGGAGATGGGTGCATACTTCGGTAGATCCTGGTAGTTCTCCTCTTATCCACCAAGCCTCATACCTCCCCCATCATCATTCAGCCGACATATGCATACATGAGTAAAGACAAAAATCAGTTAACATCAAGATTTGATTATAGCAACTTGGATATCTAAAAGCATCAAAAGTTTGGAAGAGGGGGTATAGCAGGAGGTGGGGCGATGTTGGGTAGACGAGCCGAACTGTGGCGGCCGGCCGGGCCGGAGCGCACCAGGCCGGGGATCGGGCCAGGGCGGCGCAGCGCCGTGGGGGGGGGACCAGAGAGAGAGAAAGAGAGAACGGCTCAGGAGCATGGCGGCGCCATGGAGGCCGAGCTGGGCCGAGGCTCGGTGCATGCAGCTGGACCGGCGGCACGTGGGCGACACAGGAGGAAACCGCATCGGGTAGATGGAGGCGGCGGCGGCACCAGGAGGACCCAACCGGGCGGCGTGGGGCCAGGCACGCAAGGGAGCTGAGAGGCAGGAGGTGGCGAAGCACTTGCAGGAGGAGATGCCGGCCACCAGGGAGCCGGGCTAGGAGGCGGTGCAGCAAGCATTTGGGAGCAAGGGGGGAAAGAAGGAGCCGTGGGAGGAAGAAGGAACCAGAAGGGAGGAGGGCGATTCGGCTGAGGGAGTTAAGGAGTTAACGAGGTAAGGAGAGAGAGAGAGGGGATTAGAATGGGTTAGGATTAGAGTAGAAATCAAATTAGGATGCTAGTAATTTGAAGGGAATAAAGTAAAGTAGATCAATTTCTTAAGTGCTATTAATCTGAGCAAGAAATACCATGGGTTGTCTAAGAGTAGTCTTCAGGGTGTCCAACCTATTTGCTTAGATAGATAACCTGTCTTAATAATTCGATAACCTTGCTAGATTAATTAAATTGATCCACCCTAAGTTTATTTAAGAAGGGTAGATAGCTTTGTTCGCGCTTATTTAAAACCCTTTAAGAGTAGGCGCATAATTGGAGAACTTAATCTGCTTAGTGAGTGTGATCGCGGTTGGTATTCTAGTTCAGTGCGTGTAGAGGCGTTGTTCGATAGCTCGACCATAGAGTAATTAGACCGTAGACCGGCCACACCTGGGAAGTGCTAACTGAGCGAGGACCTGAAAAATGTTATTAAAATAATTGTACTAACAAAATTAAAATCTACTAACCTATGTACTCTTAGTATCACCCAAAATCTTGTATATTTACTTTTGTATTGTGCGTGCTATCGCTTTGTTACAGAGGACGATCCCACGCCGACGGAAGTAGTTAATACGGAGTTCTTCATCGACGACCTTTTCTACAGTTCTGAAGGCAAGCTATCCTCTTGAACATGAATATAGTTATCTTAAACGTAAAACGCATATTGCTATATCATATATTTACTGCATCAAAACTATTTCTCCAAAAGCAAATCATTTAATGGATATAAAAATGAAAGAAAGGGAAAGATATGATGAATGATGAATGATGAATGAAAGAAAGAGGTAATATTATGGCTGGTAAAGGGGGCCCGGGGCAAGGATGAGAGAGGGCAAGAGGTGGGACCCCTTTACATATGGTTAAAATATAAGGACCAATAAAACTCTTACTCGGTCAGAAGTCGTATCTGAGTACCAACCATTCTCTCGTTTCGATGAGCAGAAAATGCTACCAGGTTACGTAATCATGCTCTCCACAATGGGTAAGTATATATGTGTGTGTGTGTAATGACAGAAGCAGACGTTATAGCGCTAGGTGGAGCGTTGGGTGCAGAGAGGATGAACTGACCCAACCAACATTACCCGAACTCGGTGGTGGCCAGGTTATCACCGACGGAAAGTAATGGTGGAGAAATTAATCACGTAACCTGGAAAGCGTTCTGTATTCTAAACTCGAAGTCACATCAAAGGAAATACGATGGACCTAGCTCAAGAAGAGCTCAGAATAGTTATAGGTAAAGTGGTACAAGCCTGCGCATTGCTATATAAAATCATGAATTCATACCAGTCTCCTGGATTGGAGTCTACGGGAACCGCTAGGGGTCTATCTTCTCTTCGAGTGACTAGTAGTTTCTTCAGAATTAAAATTTGCCACATAATGCTTTGTTGAGTTATTTTCAGAAATCAGAGATGATCTAGAAAATGAAGTAAAGAACAGAGATGAGTCATAAAGTTTATTGTTGCTATTAATGCTTGCTGAGTACACGTGTAATCAACCTTGTTAGTATTCTCTTTTGTAGATCCTGGTCCGCCGGGAGTTATCCCGAGTGGGACGAGGAAGTTGCAGGTGCAGATGAGGCCGCATGAGACGAGGGCACTAGCTACGAGGAGCAGGGCGATGTGGATCCCGTATACAACGAGTGGGACTTTTAGGTGACCAGTACCCCAGAGCAGGCAAGAGAAGAAGAATAGTCCTTTTGCAGTTGTTTAATATTTGTATTAAGAACCATAGCCTTGCGTGGCTACTACTGTAATAAAGATGTGCAGTTACTATCTTATTGTTCTGCTGCGTTGACTCTGGTAAGACTTATTATTCGCCAGAGCGGTGTTTTACCAGGCAGACGAATAGTAATCCGTTTACTTAAGTGCGATTACCTCTAGGTAATGACACGGGGCGCCGCAGTTGTCGACGGCGAGAAGGTGGCGGCGCGCCGGCCAGAAGAACAAAGCAGGACCATGTCCTAGTGCAGGTATGTCATCCTAAATCCCCAATTTGGAGCTCTTTTTTTGCCTCTGGGAACAAAATTTCGAGGGAGGAGTTTGAACTGGGTGATAAAATTGGATGTAGGTGTTTTTATCTTGGTTGAATTTTTGCTTCTTGCTAGGATATTTTTTGGGGGAAGACAGGGGATGTAGGGTCATCTTCTATTCAAACAAATGTGTCGGTGGCATCTCTTCGTTAAGTGAAATCCATTGCGATAATGATGTGATCGACATGTTGAGATAGTATCAAGCTGAGAAGATTGTGGATTTGCATGTCATGAGGAACAAGGCTAGCTCTTCTCATGTGGAATTGTCTGTAGGATTGGCCGAGGTTGGTGCAGGTAGCGGTGTAGTAGTGGATGACAGTGCTCATGCTGGTACTGAGGTGGAAGACAAGACTCAGATGACTCAAGAGGATTTTTGTTCGGCCGATGAAGCTAAGGTTGAGCAAGAGAGAATTGAGCTTGTGCGATAGTTGAAGAGGAAGCAGCTAATTGAAGATACAGATTACCATTGTGAAGGTGATACTGATGTATAAAATGGGCAACAGAAAGCTCGTTTTAGTTCAATGATCATGTGTTACTTAGTAAATGCACTGAGTTGTCTTATTTTCTTTTAGAAAGCCCATGTGCATATTCTGTAATTTGTTTTTGCACCATCTTCTGGTTAATTCTTAAATAACTATGAAATGCTTATTAACTAATACAATGTATAAAATGCACCATTTTCGAAAGTTCTATCACCAATCTCAATTGTCTATATTTTCTTTATACAAGTACTGGTTGAATCACTTTGAATAAGCATTTCACTTGTTAAAGAATGAATTCAGCATATATATGTATAGTTGTCCAGTTTGATCTTTTTATTTTTATTTTTATCTGCGCCATGATCTTTCTGTCATTGTTTGTTCCACACGCGCATATGCTGGATGTTTTGATCCATTTATATTTTCCTGTCAACACCTTTCTGTTGCCCATTCACTTATTAGCACTGAACTGATGTCGTGTTCCGATTTACTGAGAACTCCATTTGTCATTTGGATGTAGGCACAAGGTGGCAAGGGCGCCGACCGTGGAAGATTCTGAGATGCTGGAAAGGTTGATCGGCGTTCTGTATTAGGAGTCTTCGCTTAGGAGTAAACAAAAAATTGGTTTTTATGCCTGAACATGCATGCTGAACTGGGGATCCCCGTCCTGCTTAACATTTCTGTAACCATCTCATGCACATCGCCGCGCGTATTAACTGCTGGGCTGGGCATGCATGCGCACGCCGTATGAATTGCTGGGCTTGCATTCGCAATTACACGTATCTAATTCTATTCCAATGGCAATTCCAGACATGGCAGTTCAATCTGGGAGTTCGCACTTGTTCTTTTGCGCTCACTGAATTAGTTGATCAGTTCGTCAGCATTGGGTGGTTTTTCGTTGGTCTACGAACGGTATTAGGATATGAATTGTCTATTCATAAGGTGATTAGAATTTTTTTTAAGTATAAATTATTATTTTTATTCATTAAATCAATATTTAATCATAGATCTAATGATCACGACAAATGATTTAAACTTAAGAAAATTTCAAACGCTTTAAAAATAGCAAGAGCTGCCTGTGTGATTGTACGGGCATTTCCTTTCGGTTGGGCTGCACCGGTAGCGTGAAGCAGTTGGACGTGGCGTTACATGGACGACGGGTGGATTCTCAGGGGACGCGACGCGGCGGCTGGGGTTTCATGTGAGTCAACTGAAAGCGGGAGATGGTGGCCGGTGGTGGGGGAGTACTAGTAGTACAAGGCGGGCTGTCAAGTAGTCCTGGACGCATGTGCCGCTTGATAGGCCCTTAAAGCCCACGCGTTACACTCTCCAGCTCAGCTTCCTCCCCCTGGGCCCTGGGTGTTTTCAAGTTGTATTTTTTTTTAATCTTCTCAGGATGTACTATGTAAAAGTTCCACAAATTGTACTCGAGTTTTCTACTGTAATAACTACTATAAATCCAGAGTTTCAAAAAGCCTAAGGTCATGTACGTACAATGGACTTACATCAGCTGTCTATAGTCTCTGCTATGTAAGATTTAAGCTGATATAGATGGAAGAGAATAAAAAGAGAGAAATGTGTTGTCTACAATCCTGTAACCATAATAATTAGATTATTGGTTACTGTGATAGTATTTGTATAAGTAGGTTTGGTATTCTTTACAACTTTTAGTTAATATATTGCTACGAACTGGTTGGGCCAATAAAGTTGAGGACGAACAGGATCAACACACAATCCTACTCATTTTCGTCTTTACAATGCATTTTGTAGGGGGTAGGGATTCTATGAGAGGCTTAAAACTCCACCCTTGAAGACCTATCCTAGATTTTGCCACATGGCATCACTAATCTAGAAGCAATTTGATTTCCCTTTCTTCCCCACGCCATCTCCCCTCCGATCCGTTGCTGCCCATCAGTGTTGTAAAAAATGTAACACGGTAGTCGGACGGATAGGGTACCGTCAAGCGATTAATCAGAGTATGAAAGGCCAATCAGAATTGTACGAACAATTCGCGTTCGTGCTAATATATGTATGTATTTAGTGATAATACTAGCATAAGAGATATTTGAACCCATTCTGTTGACAAAATTATTAAACATACTTGTACCACTCTCTAACTATACCATGACTTCGTTCCTGACTACTCAAAAGATAGCAAGAATGATTGATGGACAATTATAGTTGTGCACCAGAGTGCGACTCACAACCATAGTTTCAAAAACAGACTATGTCTTCTAATATATTTATAAAAAGAAACGGATGGATTTAGTGGTTCGGATTATTTCAAAGACCATTTGTGCAGTCCAACCAGTGGTTTTGCTCGAACCTAACGGTTTTTCTTTGAAGGCCCAAAATAGCCATTACCCTTTGCTTTTCTAGTTCACAGTCGAGGGGCAATAGCAGAAAGAAGCCGAAGAGGGATTTCTAGGGCTGTTCACACGGGATGGGAGCAGCAGCCACTAACAGAACTTGTGTCTCCTTGTCTCTTCTATTATGCTGCTACCTCTAAGCGCTGAGATCGCCATATTTTGGACTCAGCCAAGCTAGGATTCGAGGCATTAGTGGTGGTTGTGGTGCTGATTTGATGGACGGGGCAATGACGTCGGTCTTGATCAGCATAAAGGAAGGTGTGGTGGCCCTTCTTACGCAACACAGTGGATTCGTTTCTTGCCCTTTTCCATAATCCAGTGAAGATATGAGTTTTGTTAATTTGGAATTTGCTTTGTCTAATCGTTTTGCCTCAAATATTCTTTGATCGATCCACCATCTGATGGATTTGTGAAGTGGAGATTTGGCATTTGATTGTCTTTCTTAAATCTTAATGCCTGTGAATACTCAAATCTGAAATCAATTTTTAATACGCAACTGACTTGGTAATATAACGGTTTTATGTGGCTGATTAGTCAGAACGGTTGATTAATCAGTCGATCCGGTCGATTTGGTCTTGAATCAGTGGCATGGCCGCGGACGCTGGCCTGGGTCACCACGGCACTCTGTCCAGAACGACATAGCATACTTGCAGTCACGCACTTTATGCGCCAGTCTAACATCTGGTAGCATCAAGCAAGGATCTCGTTCAAGAAACATGACCATCATTTCGGACTGGCGTAGAATGGAACCTGCGCGCAATGCATTACATTCCAATGTCGAGATCAACTTCACATCGCAATGCATTACACAATCTACAACAGAATGGTGGTTTGGTTGAGTTCAGTAACCCGTGTAAGCTCCAGCTCAGCTCACAAGCAGTTGGTCTGTCACCCAGCTCTCCTGGGGTAGGGGTGGATCTACATTGGGATATGGATGTACAGATGTGCACCTAATAGCAGAGAGGTCGGCGTTGGAACCACAGCCACGAATTTAACCTATGTCAGGTCAGGTTCGAGACTGCCTATTTAGGACCGGGCTTTTCTTGGCCCAGCCCTGCCCCGGACTTGAACAGGTCTAGTCGATAGTGTAAATAATCATGTCCTGTTCCGTGGCCACAATCGGTCCCGGCGTGGAAATCACCTCCGGCGTTTGCTGTTCGTGATCGGGTACAGCTCGCGTTAAGAGCAAACTCCAGTGGCATCACAGGGGTGTATCAAGTGACGACATGCAAGGCGCAGCGCAACGCAAGAGGACAAGAACTGAGGAGGGATTAGCCCTCGATTTGATTGAAGGCACAATCTATTTGTAGACTACTCGCAACTCCTATTGTGCAATCTGATGACTGCAGAAACAGTGATGCTAGCTGCATCAAACAGAAGGCAAGAGACAAGCTTCTCATACAAATTGAGGTCACAGAAGCACCAGAGACACACGAGATATCCTCCTGCAACTGAGCTCAATATATGTGTATTCTTCATATACCTTGGATTGCAACATTTCTCGACAAATGCCAGTGCCAAGCAGCTACCATTCAAAATCTAATGCCAACCCCTTAGCAGAGAGGTCGGCGTTGGAACCACAGCCATGAACAATGCGGGGGGCCGAGCCGAGCTAGCTCAATACTGATGCCGGCGCCTCTCTGGCCTCTGCGCAATCCAAATTCCAACTCAAATCAAGAACCCTTGCGGCCGGACACGTCAGGAACTGGAACCATCCCTTGGATCCTCTTCAGCTCGGCCAGCACCTCCCGGGCGTCGGGCCGGTCGTCCTTGTCTGGCGCCACGCACCGGAATGCCAGCTCCGCCACTGCCTCGACGCTGGCCATCACGCCCGGGCCCTCGCCGAGCACCGGCGGGTCGACGACCTCCCTGAGCTCGCCGACCTGAATCTTTGCCACCACCCAGTCCGCCAGCGTCACGTCCCTCCGCTCCCTGCCCACGTCCACCGGCCGCAGCCCCGTGACGAGCTCCAGCACCACGACGCCGAAGCTGTACACGTCGCTCTTCTCGGTGAGCTGGAAGGAGCGGTGGTAGTCCGGGTCGAGGTAACCCGGCGTCCCCTGCGGCGCGGTGCAGCACACCAGCTCCCGGCCGGCCGCCGTGGAGCAAGCGTCGGCTGCGCCAGGAGGCGCGAGAGGCCGAAGTCGCCGAGGCGGGCGCGCATGTCGGCCTCGACGAAGATGTTCGACGTGGTGACGTCGCGGTGCACCACGGGGGGCTTGACGCCGAAGTGGAGGTACTCGAGCGCCGACGCGATCTGGGCCGCCATGGCGAGGCGAGTTCTCCAGGGGAGCGGCGGTGGAGCGGCGGCGGCGACGCCGCATCGGCGGTGGAGGTGGTGGGAGAGGGTGCCGTTGGGAACGAAATCGTAGACGAGAAGGAGCGCGCGGGGGTCAGCGCAGAAGCCGTGGAGGCGGACGAGGTGCGGGTGGCGGAGCGCGGAGAGGATGAGCACCTCGTTGCAGAACGACTTGGTGATGGCGGCAGAGGCGGAGGGGAAGGACGGTGACGGGGATGGCGGGACGTGGAAACGCTTGACGGCGGCGGGGCGACCGCCGGGCGGGAGGTAGGCGAGGAAGACCGTCCCGAATCCGCCGTCGCCGAGCTTGCGGAGCGGGTCGAAGCCGGCGGTGGCGGCGCGGAGCTGCTCGTAGGTGAAGGCGGGGCGGTGATGGTGGAGGCCGTGGCGCCGGAGGAAGGCGGCCGCGCGGGAGGCCGCGGAGGATGGCGTAGGGGACGGCCCCTGCGGGCCGCGCGCGCGGAAGCGGCGGACGGCGATGGCGACGCAGAGGTAGAGCAGGAGCAGGAGGATGAGCGACGCGGCGGAGATGAGCGCGGTGATGAGCACGCTGCTGTTGTTGCTATTGGAGTGGTCGGGAGGCGGCGGAGGGGAGACGTGGTGGCTGTGGCGGGACGCGGCCGGCGGCGGGAGGGCGGCGGCGGCGAGGAGGAGGAGGAGGAGATGCGGGAGCATTTGGACTCCGACCTGTGATCCAGACCCGTAGTGTGTGGGATGCACGAAGGAGGGGAACCGGGAAAGAGATCCCAAGTAGCGACCAGAGAAGGTCACACAGTGTTACAGCTCATTTTCCATATCATCGCACGGCGGTGCGCGGTAGGTCCCTGCTCCCTGCCGTATATCCTGAGCGCCATTTTTGTTAATTTATTTTAGAAGGATCTTTTTGCTATTTTATTATAAAATACTACCATTTTAGCCGATAGCTCTCGTGTCGTGCGGATATCATTTTTGTTAATTTATTTTAGAAGGATCATTCTTGCTTTTTTATCATGAAACAATACCATTTTAGCCGATAACTCCCGTGCCCGTGCGGATACCATTTTTGTTAATTCACTTTAGGAGGATCATTTTTGCTATTTTATCGTGAAACAATACCATTTTAGCCGATAACTCCCGTGGGTCCGGGAGAATGCGATTCGATCCTTTGACATTTAGTTCAGCCTAGTGGGGAGCGCAATACATGAGGGCCTTTGGTTGATTGCAAGGTTTGGTCACATTCTTGCTACTTTAATGCCCTCGTGTTCGCTGATGCCGACATAAGATGTGGTATGAATGCTGACCTGACGAGATGAGAAGAAGGGATGAGGCCATAATTAGTACTAGCAGATTAGATCAGTTTTGATTAGCGGGGTGATTAGCTGTTTAGGATGGTCAAGTAAAAGCCGTAGTACCAGTGCCAGCATTACAACAGAAAGGCTTAAAAAAAGTTCAGTCGGAGTAGATGCCCGGTCACGGCTCACCAGACAACCAGCTCCATCAATGGTTATTTATGGCGTTTCGTGCCAGATTTTATTGACCAGGGGGCAGCTGGGCAGGAGCGGTGGCACGCTGCATTGACTGGCTCGGAGTCCGGCACAAGGCTGCGCTGTATAGTGAACGAGAAAGATTTGGTTGCTCTTGGCGGCCCGGCAGGGCAAAGAACTTTGGTCTTTCCGAGTTACTGCGGCTGTTAAATCCCGGCGTGCTTTTGAACGATGCCTACAGTTTGCTACTGCTAGTCTCTGCTCTTCTTTAAAACACACAGAAAAGAGAAGGGCAAAGGAAAAGAAGACGGCACGCGCTTTACGACAACGCGGATTCAGTTATCCATCTCAGTCGCAAACTCGCAGCTCCAAGAGCAAGAGCAAGAGCAAGATGCTGTAAAATATTCGTGCGCACTCTAGTCATTATTTTAATTCATAAAACAATTATCTATATAAAAGCAACATATATATATATATACTAGTCATATTCGCAACTACAAATAATAAGCATACGTATCATATATATATATAGCAAAGCCTGGAATAAGAATTCTACTAATAAAAGTAGAGATCATCATCACATGACTAAATTCTAGCAAGCAAGATTTAGCCATGACAAAGGAGATCATCGTAACTTACAGAGAATCGCTCCGACGATAGTCGTGGTAGAGTCAAATACGACGAAGAAGACGTGAAGCAAATGATGATGGAAGCTGTGAGTACTTGTGCGAACGCTTTCAAAACATAATTCGCCTCAATCCGTGTAGGATCACGAGGGACATCAACTTTGGGAAAACTACTCTCCCCACGATGGTGCACGCTGGCACAGGGATGGAGTAGTCGAGATAGCGTAGCACAGATGTGTACATGTCAAAAGTTCAGAGGTGATTTTACTTTCGTACACTATGAATGGAGACGTTTTTCCTTCATATAGAATCCAACAACACGGAAGGAAAACCGCCGCAATTACTCTACAAGACGTTTTCGAAAACTATATTAAACATAATTAATGTGTGCCATAAAAGCCCCGTAGAATCAGTGTAATTGAAACGATCGGTTTCCAATTGTATATGAGTAGATGCCATGTCATCATGCGTGGTTTTGAGATGAAAAAAAAAAACAGCACTCCCACACCCAACAAGACACAAAATCGTCAGACCATTCGAACGCACATCGCACGGGAGCAAGTGTGTGCATGTGTTCTTTTTTACTTGCTTCAACTAGGTAAGATCAATTTCATCTTACTCCCACCTAGACTAACAATATGGTACTAAATTTCTGATTCTTTCGCCATGTGGGAGTGAACGTTTGGGATTTTATAGGATTTATGAAGAATATTTATTTGGGCTGAGCCCATAAACTCCAACAGATGCACTATCATATTATCATGTAGTATTAGTACCGGGCCACTTGAGAATAGATATCCTTTTGGAAATTGGAACGCAGGATTTTTCAGGAATGTGTAAGAATTCCGTAGAAAGTAGTTTAAACTCTCCAGGATCCTTTTAGAAGTTCTACATTCTAAACTTGGCAAGGTTCAAAACTAGTAAGACATCAGTTGAAACACAGGATTCCCATAAGAATAGCGTGGGAACCCTTTAGTCTTACGAATGCTTCGTTTCCTCTTCAGTTCCTGTAAAATTCCCTTGTTCTAAGCTTTCATCCTGTCAATGATACCTATTCTTATAACCAGAAATGCTGCTCCACTCCTCAAGTGGATGCATCAGACGACACCTGATGCCTAGAAGTATGATCCAAAATACCCGTGACGTATTTGAGCATTTCTTTATGCATGCATATCTATTATCTATCGATATATGATAATTTACACCACCTGGAACCATCCCCCATCCCAAAAGTCAACTGGAAGCACAAGAATATAGTTGCTTCTGATACAGAGCCCCTTTCGAACTCAATCCGAAGCCAACTCATACTCCTATTTGACTACGACTCAAATATCCAACTTGCCGGACAAAACTAAATTAAGAATCCTAATCCGCTCCGTTTCCCGTCGCTGCTGGCTGTGTCTTCCGATTCCGACGCTGGTATGGAATCCCATACATGACATCTCTTTCTTCCCATGTTGCTTTTGATGCAGGACAGAATAAGTACTTGCGAAACACCTCTACTGAGCCGGGAGGAGAGCAGAAGCTGGTGTTGGCACTATGGCCCTGTTTGGTATGACTCTGTTTCAAGTTTTAGTAACTCCAACTTTAGTTTTATTTTTGGATTCACTCTTCTAAGAAGTTGGAGTGATCTGAGAAGGTGTTCCATGAAGTTGGACTTGCCCTTGCTGCATACTTCGGCAGGGGTGGAGGCCTAGATGGTGGTGTACCTTTGGACTTTTTCAGCAAACCCACATGAAATACACTATGAAGGTGAGCGTTTGTGGGTAATTCCAAACGTAAAGTCAATCTTCGCGGTGATTTTGTATGGGACAAAATACTTCGGAGCTAGCTTGCCTTTGGCACTTGATCCGAGAAACACTGCTGGCCGATGATGCAAACGTAGCCAGACCCACTCACCGACTTCAAACTCCAATGGCCTATGCTTGGCATCGTAATAAAACTTGTAATGCTGCTGGGCTTGAAGTAACCTCTCACGAACGCTAGTCAAGAATTGATATCTGTCCTGAATTGTATTAGCAATAACAACATTCCTAAGCTCTGTAGAATCATAGACCTGTAGTGGAGGTGGATCTCGACCATAGACTAGTCGAAACGGTGTCGCGGAGCGCCGTATGATAGGAACTGTTGTAGCAATACTCTGCTTATGGTAACCACTGTAACCATTGTCAAGGACGATCACCCGTCATACAACGAATATACATGACTATTACCTTATTTACTGCCGCGGATTAACTATCGGACTGAGGATGAAAAGCGGAACTCAGGAATTGACGAGCACCTGCAGCCCGAAACAACTCCTGCCAAAATGTCGATGTAAATACCGGGTCGTGATCAGGCACGATAGACGTTGGAAAGCCATGCAGACGAACAATGTCGTTGAAGAAAGCTCGAGCAACTAAAGTTGCAGTATAGGAATGTGCCAAGGGAATAGAATGTGCATACTTTCAAAATCCATCCACCACTGTGAGGATGACATATTTGCCTTCAACCCGCGGCATCCCTTCTATAAAATCCATTGCCATATCCAACCACACCTGCGAAGGAATTTCTAATGGTTGTAACAGACCGGCTGGGTGAAGGTTTTTTTTGTCTTGTTAGGTTGACATGTAACGCAGGGCTTGACGTAATCCTGTACCACAGTATGTGCTAAGGGAGTGTGGAAGTCGCGCGAAACCGATGGAGGTCTTTTGCACACCTTCCAGGCTTGTAGCGTGCGCAGCGGCGAGAGCTTCATGCAGCAGTGGCGAAGATGGCGGAAGATACGCCTGACTGTTGAAGGTAACAATGCTAAGCGTCAAAGCCCATGGAGCGATCAACTCGCCACTATTTATCTGTTCTCGTAGAGCCACCAAAGCTGGCCCAGTGTGAACTGCGTGCCGCAAATTTTCAAACAAGCTGAACTGCGGGCACGTCAAGGCACACACTTACCCAATGTCTGACTAACGTCGAGAGCATCTGCAACAACGTTTAAGCGGCCTGGTTTGTACTCGACCAAAAAATCATAACCGATCCATTTACTAACCCATTGATGTTGGGGGATCGTCGCGAGACGCTGATCAAGGAGGAATTTTAAGCTGTAGTGGTCGGTGCGAATGGTGAAGGCTCTTCCCCACAAATACGGCCTCCATTGTCGAACAGCTTGAATGAGACCAATGAGTTCTCGTTCGTAGGCTGCAAAACCTATATGACGAGGAGCAATTGGTCAGCTATAGAAAGCTAACGAGCCACTTCCTTGATGTAGAACAACACCGAAACCCAATCCCGACGCATCACATTCCACAATGAAGCGAGAAGCGAAATCCGGTAACTAGAGAACTGGAGCTGTTGTAAGTGCCACTTTGAGTGACTGAAAAGCTTGATCAACTGCAGCAAACCACGTGAACCCTTCCTTCTTCAGTAACCGTGTCAATGGTGCGGAAATTGTACCAAAATTCTTGATAAATTTACGATAATATCCCGCCAATCCTAAAAAACCGTGCAACGCTAGAGTAGAACGAGGTGTCAACCAGTGGATAATAGATTGCACCTTATCATGATCCATGGCAACTCCCTTCCCAGAGATAACATGCCCGAGATAGGCCACTGACATCTGGCCAAAAGAACACTTTGAGAGCTTTAGAAAGAGGCAGTGAAGACGAAGAATCACGAGGATGTCACAGACATGGCGTAGGTGCGCGGACCATTAATTGCTGTAAATCAATATCGTCAAAGAAAACCAGGACGAAGCGACGAAGAAAGGATTGGAGAACCTCATTCATTAGAGCTTGGAAAGTCGCAGGAGCATTTGTCAAGCCGAATGGCATGACAAGGAACTCAAATAAGCCTTCATGTGTCCGGAACGTCGTCTTGCGAATATCTTCTTCATTCATCCTAATTTGATGGTAGCCGGAACAGAGAGTTCATCCAACAGCTCATCAACTACCAGAATTGAAATTTTATCCTTGATAGTCATCTTATTGAGGGAACGATAATCGACACAAAAACTCGAAGTGTCATCGTGCTTCTTAACCAGTAGCACTGGCGAAGAAAATTCAAAGGTGTTGGGCCTTATGATACCTTGCTCCAACATGGAAGCGCATTGTTTCTCCAATTCATCTTTCTATAGTGCGGGGTAACGATTAGGTCTGACCACCACGGGCGTGGCATCTAGCCGGAGGCGTGGCGTCTAGCCAGAGGTGTATACGGTGATCCCATGATTGTAGTGGTGGTAAGCCACGTGGTTCAGCAAAGATGTCATCGAACTAAGCAAGAAGCAGATCCATGAGATTGGAGCCATCACATGAATGCAGCCTGGCACATTCAGTCAGAGACGATCCCTTGCCATGCCAAGTCACACGATGGTCGTTAGCCTGCCAAAATCCCTAAGGATTGGCCCCAACATTGCTATACTGAGTCCCCATAACCACATCGTGGCCTCCGAGCGAAGTCACATAGAAGTCAATAGCAAATTGTTCGATGTCAATTGTTACGGGCAAATATTTAGGCAAATAGTACCGCAGCAATACGCGATACTATAGTGGTGTGCACTGTAGCAATTCATGTTACTGTAGCATCTGTGCTGTATCAGGGATGTTAGGTTATCTTTGTTATTTAGGAATCTATCTATTAGGTGTTTGGTATTATCTATTAATTAAGGAAGTTATTATTAGATTGGATTGTTAGAGATAAGTTTCCTTTTAGATTATTTCTTAGGGGTCAAGTACGGACGTCTTCATCCCTATAAAAGGGATAGCATGTATCCATTATCAATCAAGCAAAAAAATAAATAAAGTTAGTCCCTAACCAGTTGGCTAAAGATCAGAGCATCCTTGTTCGTCGAGAAGAGTCCCAACCGAGCTTGGAGGGCGATCCCTCGCCTCCCTGGCTAATCAGGCCTCAGAGCCTCGCTACCTCGATAAGGAAGAGCCCTACTGGCGGTTAGATGAGGACGAGTGCCCTACCCTCGGTCCTCGGACCCGTATCCAACCAACGACCACAATATTTGGTATCATAGCCACTCACCACAGCTTCCGGTGCCGCACTATCTCTCTTGGAGAAGTTGAAGACTGACAGCGAAGAGCAGAAGGTCTTACTGGACAACATGACTGTTGTCCATTGGAGCTTCGTTGATCCTCGTCCACGTGACGCGACGGCGTCATCGTTCCCTCTCGTCAACATGAGGCCATCAAGAACTTCAACCGTGACCACCACTGTAGCTCGAGGACGAGCTACCTCGCCGCGAGGGGTGTAATGTTACAGGCAAATATCCAGGCGAGTAGTACTGTAGCAATACACAATACTGGTGCGGCCCATACTGCAGCAATTCATGTTACTGTAGCACCCATACTGTATTAGAGATATTAGGTAAGCGTTGTTATTTAGGAATCTATCTATTAGGTGTTTGGTATTATCTATTAGTTAGGCAAGTTATTATTGGATTGAACTGTTAGAGATAAGTTTCCTTACGGATTATTTCTTAGGTGTCAAGTCGGGATGTCACCGTCCCTATAAAAGGGATAACATGTATCCATTATCAATCAAGCAAAGAAATAAACAAAGTTAGTCCATAATCGGTTGGTAAAGATCAGAGCCTCATTGTTCGTCAGGAAGAGTCCCGGCCGAGCTTGGAGGGTGATCCCTCGCCTCCCTGGCTAATCAGGCCTCAGAGCCTCGCTACCTCGACAAGAAAGAGCTCTGCTGACGATTAGATGAGGGCGAGTGCTCTACCCTCGGTCCTCGAACTCATACCCAACCAACAACAAATAAGCCTTCATATGTCCGGAACACCATCTTGCGAATATCTTCTTCATTCATCCTAACTTGATGGTAACCGGAACGAAGATCCAATTTGGTAAAGAAGCATGCACCCCGGAGTTCATCCATCAGCTCATCGACTACCGGAATTGGAAATTCATCCTTGGTAGTCATCTTATTGAGGGAACGATAATCGACACAAAAATACCAAATGTCATCGCGCTTCTTGACCAATAGCACCGGCAAAGAAAATTCAAAGGTGCTGGGCCTTATGATACCTTGCTCCAACATGAAAGCACATTGTTTCTCCAATTCATCTTTCTATAGTGCGGGGTAACGATAGGGTCTGACCACCATAGGCGTAGGTGGCGTCTGGCCGGAGGTGTATACGGTGATCACGGGATCGTAGTGGTGGTAAGACACTTGGTTCAACGAAGATGTCGTCGAACTCGGCAAGAAGCAGATCCATCAGATTGGAGCCATCACATGCATGCAGCCTGGCACATTCAGCTGGAGACGATCCCTTGCCATGCTAAGTCACGCGATGGTCGTTCCTCCAAAAGGACATTGATAGCCTGCCAAAATCCCAAAGGATTGGCCTCAACGTTGCTAACCACCGAGTCCCCATAACCACGTCGTAGCCTCCGAGCGAAGTCACAAAGAAGTCAATAGAAAATTGTTCGGTGTCAATGGTAATTAGTGTGTTTGGGCTGAAACCTATGCAGGAGATTCGGTCACCATTGGCCACTGCTACACTTAACCCTTCACGTGGACATAATTGGAGATTCAAGCTACGATCAGCGTCTTCTGAAACAAAATTATGGGTGCATCCAGAGTCGAACAAGGCTAGCAATGAGTCCTTGCTGGTACCGACTTGTTGTTTCTCTCGTTTGCACGCCTGTGAGTGCATGCAATGAGATTTCTGGTTCCTTGTCGATCTCGGCTAGTACCTCGTCCTCGGCCTGAACCACGTTGTCCCATAATATATAGACAGAACAATCGCTTGCAATTATGGTTCCGCGAAAACTTCCCGTCACAATTGTAGCAGAGGCCGAGGCGACGACGTTCTTCCATCTCGGCGGCTGTCAGATAACGGAAGACGCGGTTACCCCGAGCTGTAGTCGTCGTGTTCGTGGTTCCTGCCGAAGCTCCTGTCGAACCTAATGGGGTAGTTGCCGAGGTTGCCACTACAGCCGTTTGACCTGCGACGGCTAGGTTGCGGCGGACTGGTGTAGGTCGTGCCGCCGGTCGGACCGTAGGATTGGTCAGCTGTAGGCGCCGTTCATACGCGCGAGCGAGACTCATGGCTACCTCTAGACTATGTGCGGCTTGAAGCTCGACATCCGTTCGCAAAGGTTCTTGCAGCTCGACGGTGAAAAGTTGTATCTGTTGGCGCTGGGAAAGAGGATCAGCTCGGCAAAGTAGTGACAAGAAACGCTCCTGATAATCTTCCACCGTGCTGGTACGCTTGCACAATGCAAGTTCGCCGAGCGCATTACTCCGGATGGATGGACCGAAGCGGATGTTGACAAGCTCAGAAAAACAGCGCCGTGATGGTGTCGCGTTCCAGTCTGTGGAACCAAGTCTGAGCTGAACCAAGCATGCGGTATGAAGCTAACCATACTTTGTCCTGCGCCGGAGTTCGCTGGCCTCTGAAAAATTGCTCACAGCGATTTAGCCATGGAAGAGGATCTTCTTTGCCGTCGAACTTGGGAAACTCAAGCTTATGGAATCGCGGCACACTGAGCCGTTCGCCCGCTACCGACGGCGGCTGATACGGTGGGTGGCTGGTATGGTGCTGGTGGCGCGTATGTCTTCGTCGGGGCTGGCAGGGTGCCATCGTTGGGCTGGTCCTTCACCTTCACGGGCCGACCCACCCACGGTCGGCTGCTGATCAATGTCAGCAACCTGTGCCTTCAAAGTATCGAGACCCGTAGACATTGCAGTGCGTTGAGATAAGATCTGATCAAGCTTCTGATCTTGCATGCTTGCTTGTTCGCCGCTGATGCTCATGGTTGGATCTGATACCAAATTGTCACGGCCTAAGGATCGTATCGGGATTCGGGTAGCTGTGCGTCGTAGGCTGCTTTGGCCCCAGCCTACGACCAGGCGCCTTGGCTGCGGTTGGGAATCAGTAGGCGCTAGAAGATGCGCAATAGACTGGGAAGGGATTGAGCAGATTGGGAAGAACGTTAATTAACCTCATTATATAGAGGTCTTCCTAAAATCTGATAGAGCCCCCTTTCGAACTCAATCCGAAGCCAACTCATACTCCTATTTAACAACAACTCAAATACCCAACTTGCTGGACAAAATTAAATTAAGAATCCTAATCCGCTCCGTTTCCTGTCACTGCTGGCTGTGTCTTCCGATTCCGACGCTGGTATGGAATCCCATCAAGACACCACTTAGAAACATCCCCCATCCCAAAAGTCAAGTCAGACAGTTCATATATAAGAACTCATACAGGTGGAATCCAACTGGGGAATGGGTCTACTGCGTCCTCGGGACTAGGATATTCATAGATATCAACCTCTAAACAATTTTTTTTTCAAGAATTAATAGATCAAGGGTATAGAAATTTCAAACTCGCAACTCTCAACTATAATCTATAGATAGCTCTCCAGTTTTTCGCACGACCGATCTCCGCTGATTTAATTTAAGCTATAGCTAGCACTTTATACACACGAGAATGAGATCCCTGGAAGCACAAGAATATAGTTGCTTCTAACACCCAGCAGAACCGGTATAGAAAGAACAACGTACGGACCAGATATACAATCCATCATTCAACTCAAGTCACTGCCTTCTCTCCAAAGATTATGAACCGTATGGCCATGGAAATGTTTTTGCCACTGAAATTCACAACGGAAAAGAAGTCAATTAGATGAAGATGAAAAGACCAAGATCACAATGTGGTTGAGAACCCCAAACAAGCAACTGGACACGAGTTATCATAATTATATATATATATAATTATACAAAACTAGACCTCTGTTATCAATTGAATTAGCGACAGGGAGAAAAGGAAGTCAGGTCTCTATCACCATTTCAATTGGCTACAAGTACCCTATCGCTAACAGAAAAGGAAGTCAGACCTCTATCACCATTTCAATTGGCTACAAGTACCCTATCGCTAACAGAAAAGGATGACATGACCTCTGTTGCCAATTCAGCTCGCTGTCAATTGGCGATAGGGACCGAATCTTTGAATTGCTCTTGTTTGAAGGGGCACATGCCAGTAGAGAGGTCCCTTGGCGACAGGGGTCTAGTTTTATAATATTCTTTTTCAACTATTTATTTATGTAATTTTAAAAAAATGTATTATTAAAAAACTGAATTCTCAACCAAAGATACGTTATGAGAATAATATGCAAAGAGATAGTTTTCATATCCTGACTGGAAATCTGGAATAGTCAAAGTTGGGATACAATAAGTAAAAAATATGAATGGGGCTGTTTGATTAAAACCAAAAGATTCAATAAATGCATAAAAAAATCGTTATCAATAACTGTTCATGGTTCAGGGCAGGCAAACCCATGCATGAGCTGATGAGCAGCAGTACTCAGTACATTGTTTTTAGACATTGTATTCTGTTTGTTGCTAACAGAATGATACCATATTCAGTACAGTGTTTCGAAAGGAGAGTGTGTAATGGACTCAATCCCATCTAAAATGAATTACAAATGGTAATGCCGAGTCATGGCATGCCATTCGTTTGTTAAAAAAATGGCATGATATTCGCGATTTCGGGTTAGGCAAAATCTTAGGTACGTACCGGTATATTCCTCACCCCACCCTCCCCTTTAATCTCAAGCATACTCCAGGATAGGTGGTGTGGAAGGACTGCACAGATGATTGGCACCGATCTCCTATAGTAAACTGAATCTAATCAAGTAGATGCAGTTATAATTGATGTGCAGTGAAACTTCATGAATAGCTGAAGTCATCTCCTGTCTATTTCTTACTTTCTAAACTTGACAGACTTCTGTGCAGAAACTAAATCTGCACCGTTTGAAAGAAAGATATGAAGAGGAAGTCATCTCCTGCCCATTTCTAACTTTCTAAACTAGACTGACATCTGTGCAGAAACTAAATCTGCACCGTTTGAACGAAAGAAATGAAGAGGATATAATACATAACAAAGGAACCTTTCATACAACTTCATTATCAAGGTATCCTAGACTTGCAGAAAAAGGTGTGGTGGCATGGTAAATTTGGTTATGTGAATGGCTAAAACAGTGGTTGATTCCAAGGCCATGTTTCTCATTTTAAAAAAAGCATTAGGCCATGTAAGGTAGTGCAGATATCATTACTGGGGAAGTTGATTCTTGAAATGATAAACTGAAGAAAGATTCACTCAACTAAACGGAAGTCCCAATTCAAGCTAAAGTGCTTTAGGACTGTGAGAATGAGACGACCAGGGCAAGCATTGGTCCTTGGTTCCAGATTCCCGCTAAAACAATGCAATATGCCGTAGTGCTTTAACTAATACCCAAGTGAGGGTCTGCAAGACCTACATCATAACAGCCATCCCAATGTCAAATCAAGACTAAATGGACAAGTTAAGGGCATACAATTATTTTTAAGTAAAATTAGCATATTTTTAACAGCAGCAGGGACTAGGAATGGTGAAAAGAACAAGGAATGGAAAACCCCACCTTTCGAAGACTCTCCGACAAGCACAATATGCATTGCTGCATTGTTCGGTGGCAGCTGCAGGCGGAGAGGAGTGAGCTTCCCATTGATAGGGCTGCTTGTGCAGATAATGAAGTCATCGAGCCCTGTCTCCTCCTGTAACTTGTGGGTGAGCTCCTCCAAGTTAGTGCCGTTAAATGTGAATGAGTGTGTCTCGACGTCATCGTCCACATTGCCTTTATCATCTGCAATGTGGTAATGGATTGCACGGCCCTCCACCTTGTGCAATGGGGCGGAGAAAGAATCGGAGGACTGACAATACAAGAAAGTCCAATGTTAATATTTTCCTAACCATTGGAAAAGTTCAGAAGTAATGACAAAAGTGCCCCCAAGGCAAGTGTAGATGCAACATGCAAGGTCTTCAACACAAATTAAAGTGATTCTGAAATTTTTAACACAGGAGAATTTTTTTCAGGATGCATTTGACAGCACTAAGAGAACTAAATCAAGCGGTCCAATATGCACAACAATGGATTTCGCAATGCAGATTGCTTGCAATCGCAACAACAGTTTGGAAGAACACAAGAACCTTACACATGAGGAAAACGGAGTTGCGACAATCCAACAAACATGAAGGCTAGCATTCACCAATCACAAATAAATGCAGAAAGCCTACACTTCAGAATAATCAAAGCAAAGCTTGCGCCCGGACCAACTCACAAAACCAATGCCAGCATTGTGAAGCCACAGAGCTGTTCGGAATCAGTCGCAACGCATTGGGAAAAGCCTATTTACCCGAAGAATGATTAGCATTCCAAACCACCAAAGAGTTCCATTGGATTGCCAAAAGCATTTCAGTTTACCAATCCGTAAATCAGCACTACGAAACGCTAAATTAGCCTAGGCAGTTCGATGAGCACGGCGCGAGCATCCCAAAGTCAATGGCTTTGTCAAGACGAATCGCAACTAATCCTAAATACGTGGGTCAATTCACAAACAGACGCGAGAAAAAGGAAGCGAGCGGTGCGTCCACAAACCTCGAGCTTGGAGAGCCTGGGCTCCGGCGGTGCCGCATACTCCGGGGGCGGCTGCGCGGTGTACGACTTGGTGGGCCGGTGGTGCGCCGCGTGCGGCGGCGGCGGGGGCCTCAGCTCGGGCGCGGGCGGCGATGCCGGCGCGGACACGGACGCGGGCGCGGAGGCGGCGTGCTCGGGCCCGGGCGTGAGCACCTGGACGATCTCGACGTCCCAGAGCACCCAGTCCTGCGTGGCGGTGCGGTGCGGCACGTCGTGGGTGACCGAGTTCCGCCACGGCGGGAGCCCGCCGTTGGCGCGGAGGTATTTGCCGTAGCGCGTCTTGAGGAGCGCCTGGAAGCCCTCGCGCACGGGCTCCCACTCGACCGACGAGTCGGGCCGGGCGCCGCCGGGCGGCGCGGCCGCCTGCAGCACCTTGCGGCCCGTCATGCCGAGCAGGAAGGGCTCGTTGGACGCGGAGAGGTAGCGGCCGTACCGGCTCCTGAGGCGCACGGCGCCGGGCTCGTGCGGCACCGTCTCGACCGCCCACCGCGCGTTCGGGGACGCGCCGTTGCGGTCCTGCGTGACGTGCAGCTCGTCCTCGTCCGCGTACAGGAACTTGTCGTGGTGGCTCTTCAGCCGCACCGCCTTGGCGCTCGCGAACAGCTCCATGCCGAGTGGAGTATCTGTATCCCCCTCTCGATTCGGCTCGATTCGGCCGTCTTTTTCCCTCTCGGCACGGGTGTTTTGGGGACTTTCTTGATGGGTGCGGCACGCGGAGGGGGCGAGGGTGGGGATTAATAAAAGAAGACGATGGGTGGGAGGAGTCGGCGTCGTGGTGTCGCTGCGCCGTGGGGTACCCGTGGAGTGGGGGCCACCTGTCGGTTGCCGGAACGGGTGGCTGCGGCGCACGTCGTTTCGACTCGTTCGTCGGCTGCGGCGCACGTCCGGTCGGGTGCCGAGCTGGCGGGAGGGGGAGGGTTATTCGCGGGTGGAGGATGCGGCGATGGATTCTGTTTACCGCGCTGTCCAAAGTCCCAGCTTTTTACTCTCGAACGATTTCTTCGGGTGGCTGCCTTGATCAGAGACGGCAACATTTTTCGTTCTATCTTCCTTTTCTTTAAAAAAAAAAACTCATTTTCCGATCTCTTTTCCGCCCTACTGCGAAACTGAGAGCAGGAGATTTGAGCATGTCTGGAATGCAGGAAATAGTTCGCAGAAATTGGTTAAATTTCCACAAAAAATTGGAAAAAAAAGCACCATGTTCCAAACATGACCTTACTTTGGTTGGTTCTAAGTAGGGGTGAATCCACATGGGCATTCGGGGGCTGCACGGGACACCTGCTCAGATGTTATTATACCTTATCAAAATACACATATGCACAGTTGTGTACCCTACAATATAAGCTTTGTGATTTTATATGACAATAAAATTTTGGTATGTTTGATAATACATATAAAATCAGACATACAAGGAAAGCGTGTGATTTCATACACCCGATTTCATACGCATTAATTTATTCATAATAAATTAATTGTAATTAAGTAGTCATAATTCCAAAAATTTAGTAGTTTTTTTTATACACTAATTAGGTTAAATTTGTACATAAGAATTACCAAAATGTAGTTATTTTGGGAAGGTAGGAGAAATGTAGATAAAATAGTGCGACATGTTTATTTAATTATGTATAGTAAAGAACGGTGAATTGCTCTTAACATATGCATTGGATTGTTGTGGCTTTAGGTAATATCGAACATACAAGACTTGCTTGTATTTTTGGCGACGGTCTCGTACGAGGTGGATCGGGTGGTTTGTACATATCAAGATGCCAAATGAGTGTCTACTTAACAACCAACCGTAATACTTAACAGTTTGCACTAATAAATTAACATTTCGAAAAAACAAAAAAAAAACCGCGCTCCAAATATGGCACATGTACTTTCCTTGTATACCTGACTTTCTATGTATTACCACACATACCAAAAATCTATTATCACGTGAAATCATGTGTTGTATTGTCACGTGAAACCATGTGTTGTATTATCACATGCACCATAAATTAATTACGAAAATTACGACTAATTATCTATGAATAAATTAATTACAACATGAGATATCTGGTCCAAAGGCGTGTGGACAAGGGAAGTCCCCTCTCTTAGGGGACTTGGCGTGTCCAACCTCCTGATGCGCAGATGAGGGGTCTGGGAGCCTGTAGCAGCGAGTCTGCGGAGCTATTTTTGGTTTTTATTTTTGAAATATACTAGATTTGCTTTTTCACGGGCAAATAATGGCATTTTAAGAATAAAAAAACTATAGTAAACTGAATGCTAACGTGTTTGTCCTTGGTTCGACGTGGGAAGGATCTCGAGCGACTGGCTTTCTGACGTGGCCTTCGCAGGAGCTGCTGGCGAATATGGTTAGACCTGGAATCTCCCTCTCGCCCAACCGCCGACCACGACAACAAGGCGTTGGCCCCATCTGGTCCAAATCTACACCGGATTCAGCGTGCAGCCGTGCGCACACGATCACATGAAGGGAATATTATGGAATCTTTGGCTGAAAATGACCAATTTTTTATCCACAACGACAAAACTAGCTCTCGTAAACAAATGACATACCGTGCTTCCGGATCGCAGCCATCAACCTCCTGCTGTGTCTCTGATCAGCGACAAGATGGTATACCAACGCGGTAAGTGGCCTACAGATGTTCCTGCCGTGGACTCAATATTATCAAAAACTCATTATTATCGGCCTCTCTCTTGTTCGTTTCACAAAAGCTTGGCTTGTACCCGGCGAAAATGGACGCTCCTGCCGAGCTCGCCACAGCCCAGGAAGCTTAGCGATTAAGAACAACGAGCTCGCATACGTGCAACAACAATAAAGTAGCTTTACGGCATCCATTGATGTGACTGTGAACTAGTATTAGTATTGAACAATGCTCACTAATCTTTGCTGTTTTTTTCTTGTGACCGACTATACTTGCATGAGTGGGACCCGTACCAGAATCAACTTTTGACTATGGACGGACGCTAGTCGCTCCTCTGCACGTCACTCGTCCCTCAGCACTCCACGTAGGATAGACGGTGAATGATAAGTTTGGGAAAAAGGCTCCGGTGTGCCATTTTCGTCCAGATTAAATTTGGCAGTGCCACGCAATGCTACGTACAATGAAGTTGTCAGTGTAGACTACAGCAGTTTCGATAGAGGTTAATGATGGTATTGTGAAACAAGCAGCAAAAGAAAGAGAAACCGTCCAACAAATGATGTCTAGACAGGATCAACAGCTAGCTCAGCCTTCTTCCTTTCCATCTCCACCCTCCATATGTATCCATAAACTCCAAAAGCGTCAAGAAGTTTTCTAACTGCACAAACTTTCTTTGAACAGAGTAAGTGTAGTATTGGCAGTTTTCTTTCGTAATTATCATAGGGTGCAAGGCAACACGAGCTACAACACATGGAGAAATCGACCAAACACCAGCGTTGAAGACTGTCCACGCCAAAAGACGGGCCAAAATTCAGATAAAACCGGACTAGGTAGACGCGGCGTTGAAAACTGTATTTGTATGCAACATCTAAGGGCATCTCCAATAGTTAGATATAACATTGTCTCTAACATATGTTACATCATCTTTAGAGACAACTTCTCCAATAGACAGTCTCTAGTACACTCTTCAATACTTATATTTTATATTTTTCTTTAAAACGGGCTTACATGTCAACTAGAGTAAATTAATGTATCATGTCTTGTTTCGTGTGCACGATCGTCTCTTTCTTCCTGACCTGTTCTCTCTCTTCTCCTCCTCTCTCCTCCATGTAGGATTTTATTAACGTGGCATAGCTAAGAGACGATAATAAATATACTATTGGAGATGCCCTAATACAACATATCCATTCGCCTTCTCAACAATTATTATTACCCTTACCAAACCTGCTGCCAGCTTAGATTCCACGCAGAAGAAACGCAATCTCGACTAGGAAGCCTTGTAGGTTGAAGAATAACATGGAAGGTTAGGCAAAGACCATACAAACAACCTTTTGCGGACACATCCAACGTGGCAAACACCAATCCCACAAGAAACATACAGCTGAGTGCACCACTTCAACGCGAAAAGAATGACCAAGAAAATCATGTCACGTCTAAAACACGCTATCAGGTCAGTGAGTTAGTGCTACTTTTAAAGCACCTCGTTTTATGGAGTTTTTTTTAGCGTATTTGACACTGTTAACGTGTAAATTAGCAATTCTAACATCCTGTGCGCATCAAATACAAAAATAACACCGTGAAGCCGTGACGACATGACATGTGTCGAATCAGTACCCCTGGGGGCATAACTTGCCTAGTAAGTGCCCCTAAAAGTATGACTTGCCTAGTCAGTGCTCCTGGAGGCCGGACACGCCACGTCCGTGCCCTTGGGGCCGGACCTCGTCTGATGAGTGCGCTAGAGGCACGGACAAGTGTATTTCATGTGGAAAAAATAGAATGAAAATGATTTTTAATGAAATTTCTGTGATTTCATTGATAATAGAGCACATGATAATATAACGAAATGGCATCCTCGATACATATGCGCATAATGTATACGATGTAATTACACATGGGCCACAATACAATTCTTTAAAATAACATTGTTTTAATAAAGAATTATAAAAAATAACTTGGGAACGAAGGAAGTAGAGGGCGGTGTGGGTGAAATGACCACACTCTCGTTTCTAAGTCATTCTCTCTCTAATATTTCGTTTTGTACTCTCAAATAAATCGGTTCACCAAAGAGACAATTGTATTAGAAAATTGTACTTCAATACTTTTGTTATTGCACCGCCGAACTCGTATTCCAAATATTTTTGTTGATTTCGCTCCGAAGGAGACTATTTTTGCTATTTGAGCTACTAAAATCACATTCCAAATATGTTTTGTCAGGCCGAAACTCCTAAATTGTTCTCTATTTCATATTTCCTTTTTTTCCCCCAAAAATGATCGATTGTGGGGACACTTAAAGATACTACCAACATATCTATATAATTGAATTTCAATTTCCACCCTCTGTCGCCAATTCATATGGTGACAAAACTATTTTCACGGTGGCAGAATCCCTGTCGCCATTCCAAATGGCGAATCGCCATTTGGAATGGTGACGGTAGCTGTTTTTGTAAAAAAAAAAATGGCTATTTATTTTTGTAATTCTTTATTAAAATAATATTATTAAAAAAACTATTGTAGCCTGTGTGTAATTACATCGTATACATTATGTGTGTATGTATTGAGGATGTCATTTCGCTATATTATCATGTGCTCTATTATCACATGAAATCACAAAATTTTCATTAAAAAAAACATTTTCATTCCAAATAAAAATCACATGAAATACACTTGTCCATGCCCCTGGCACACTGACAGACAAGGTCCAGTCCCCAAGGGCACTGACTAGGTAGCACTTACCCGGCAAGTCATGCCCCTGGGGGCACTTACTCGACACGTGTCGCGTCTTCGCGGCTCTGCAGTACCATTTTTGCATTTGATGTGCACACGGGACTAGAATTGCTAATTTGTGTATCAACCATGCCAAATACGCCAAAAACTATTTCATGCATAGTTTCAGTTCCAACCTCTCCAAGTTTAGTGCATTACCATTCACAGGTCAAGCATTTATGTTAAAAGGCCAATAATAAATATAAATATTGAGGATTTGGCAGACAAGAGAAGTGTATTTAATAATTTGCCATACCACGTCTCACTGATATGTGGGTCCTGGGGCTACATGTCAGTAAGATATGTCTGGCAAATAATCCAATGTGCATTTAAAGACGTGGCAAATTCTCAAATCCCCCTTAATAAATTAGTACTCCCTCCCTTTCGATATACTGTATTTGTCTATAGCCTTGGAAGTAGGGGTGCAAACGGAGCGGATAGTTTCCGACTGTCAAATCGACCAGAGGCTTGCGAAGCGAATTCGGATGGGATAAATGGATATTCGACACTATCTGTGTCAGACTTCGAGGAAAAATACGAAATATGATACAGGATGAACGATAGGTGTTCGTACGTATCTGTATGTCAGGCAATATGAGGAAAGCTTGTTGTGACTTCATTTAGGAACATGATAACATATAGATAGGTTGCTACATCTAAGCAAATAGGGGATACTGAGTGTTTTTTTTCCTTCGACATCTCAACTATTAGTCTCTCCGTATTCACTATGATTGCACCTATACTGTTCAATGTTCGGTGTAGAGGCTCGCGGCGCTCCAATTGCACCCCTATTAGTGAGTATTTGTTTCAATATATTTGTCTATCGAGAAAATCTAGAGCGTAATTATAATAATTTTTCCTCTCTAACCCTACTTAAATGTTTTAGAAGATATAGTTGTAGTGTGTCATTTAAAAGGAGTACGTAGTCATTTATCATTAATAATTTATTAGATTTTGTGCTTTCTTAACATGTGCGTATAGTATGTCATTTAACAGAGTTATGTATAGTCATTTCTCATTAATAATTTCTTAGATTCGGTGCTTTATTAGCCTATGTGCACAGTGTCATGGACAAATACACAGAAACGGAGGGAGTAATGGAAAGCCAACTCATACAATTATAAAATAGATGGCTTGAATAACATCGGGCACTGTCATCCATGGTAAAGATTGGCACGAGTGGGAGTAAACCATCACGTTACAAGCAAAACTTTGGCATGCCCATAAAAGGGGCTGAAAAGTTTATGGAGCGGTTCTTGGAAAATATTAACCTTTGACAGAATTTTTTTGAAATAATATATTTTAAAAAAATATTTACAAAACTAGATTACCATCTCAAAAAATTGCAAAAATAGACTCATGTCGCCAGTTCATCTGGCGACAGGTTCCTATCGCCAGTACAACGGAACCCTGTACAGCGGGGGCAGGTTCCTGTCGCCAGTTCAACTAGCGACAGGAATCTATGAATTTTTAAATATAGCAAATAAACTCAAAAAATTACAATTTTTTTTGTGGAGCATCCTGACAGAGTTTTCTTGCTTCTGTAATTTTTTCATAATTTTATCCATTATGAATTGGTCTCTAAAATTCATTTAAGTATACTATTTGTATAATTTTTAAATATACCAGATGAGGTCCAAAAATTATGAATTTTTTTGTGAACTCTCCTTACATAGTCTAATTGTTTCTGTAATTTTTTCAGAATTTTATATGCTTTGAAATTGTCTCTAAAAATAAGGGTATACAATCAAGTATACTGTATTGTCATTGAAAGAGACAATTTCAAAGCTCAATTCAGAATTTTAGAGACAATTTCAAAGCCTATAAAATTTTTGAGATGGTAACTGAAAAAAAAATATATTATTTCATAAAAATCAAAGCTTAAACTGTGTAAAATCTTAACTATCCTTGGCAAACTTCAGCCATGTTGCAAAAACTCGACAAAAACCACCTTCATAATTTTCTCCGAAGCTGCATCAAATGAAAGAGGAACCACATTAAATTACTTCACTGAACCAAAATGGAGAATTTATGTAGTATCAGAAAAAGAATCCAATAGAACTTACACTCCCAGCAGCATTTGTTGCTGCATCTGTTCGATCTCCATCCAACATAGCGGTTCCCTTATTTGACTGCCGTGCTCTTTTTGCAAGCCTTTGAGCCTTCCTTTTACCTCCCACCGTCGGCCGTCCTTTCCACAGCACTACGATCTCCAGCAACTAAAAGACCCTCTGCAGGCCCTTCACCAGAATCGGATAATTTAGATGGTCCATCATGTGATTTTCGCTTGTTTCCTTTTCTGAAAGCCCTTCTGTTATTTGCATAGGGGCCATCAGTTGCAGACTGATCTCCCAGAGGCCTCTGCTGATCTTGTCCAGCTTCTCGTGACTTATCATGGCGTTCCTTCCGAGTCTTCTGGAGCCTCAATTTTTCAACATCCTCAAGTGCAAACTCCACAATTGGACGACGTTCTGCACCAAAAGTTTCTGCGAAGAACAAAAACTATGATAAATGATAACTCGGACCAAACCATATTGTGTTCACCATCAACATGCAAGGAGACGGGCCAAAAGAGAAGGCAGAAACAAACATGCAACATGTTGGTCAGAAAAGAAGATCAGAGGCCATGAGGCACTAGTTTATCTTTGATGCTCTTATTCTCAAAACTAAATGGTATCACCAAGCATTGTTGCATAAAAATGAAGTGATCAGCACAAAACAATACACTTGCCAAATCGAAAAGTACATCAAAAATGAAGTGATCAGCGCATAAAAATGCAGCAAGAACAACAGATCATGATTGTACGAAAAAGAGCAAATATAGGTAGCAGAACTGACATACAACACCAGTATGATAAGATAAAGGTACAGTGATGTGACATTATCCCATAATTATTGATATGCGACCCCAGTTTGAATGCGTTGTGCACCCAACATATCACCTAATACAGAGTTGTTGCAATCTAAGGATGAAGCAATAGACAAAATCAACTCACTACAACATTCTGTTTGGGATGATAAAATGTGGCAGACACATCAGAGTAGCAAGACAGCGTAATGTGGCAGACACATCAGAGAGTAGCAAGACAGCGTGGAGCAATTGGCACAACATGACTGCCGTAATTCTATTCAAAAGTGGTGGGTGTGTAGAAGAGTACCAGGGTTGTTGTTTAGAACCCTTAGAGCAACAAGAGCATGCTCATGTTCTTGAAAATCAACAAAGGCTACACCACGAGAATGCTTCTGTGCTGCACCCTTGCTTTTCTTTTCATTTTTCAGGATATTTACCTGTTCAAGACAAATGCAGATGCAGCATTACAAATTATGCCAAAATAAATAATAAGAAACTTGAATAAAAGAAACCCTATCACACCTTCCGGATGACAGGATTTTGCTTGTGCACACGAGAAATGACTGCTTCTCTACAGAGCTTCTTTACATCATTAATGGTCATAGTCTTGGGCAAATTGTAGATAATAAGCCTTGTTCTGGACACATGAAATTTTGGTGACTGAAGCATTTCTGCTTTCCTTCTAGCTAACCTACAAGATGAAATCACAGTGATTTATTAAGCATTGTTCACGAGATTTGTTACATATGAATAAGAGCATAATAAGATGCCATAATAAGAAATAAATTTTAAATACAAAATCTACAAAGTTTTGAGATTTAAAAAATAGACAAAAATATTAATGGGAAAAGGCATGTTTTCATAGTTAAAGTCAAGTACCAGAAGCACCTTTCAAGATAACAAGAAGAAACATAACTCTCAGCATTTTTTAGAGAACAAAAACAGGATTTTTTATTATTATAAAAAAACAGAGGAAAGAGAACGTTAGTCAACGCATGCATAAGAACACAAACAAAATTACATACAAAAATAGACAAATAAACATGATATTATCATATCAATGATATAATATATGACCCAAATAACGTCAGGAGCTACGGTTCCAAATATATCCGGAGCCAGATCTGATCACTGATATAATACATGGCCCAAATTATGCTGGAAGCTATGGTTGCAAATATATCAGTTTTAATATATGCAAGAAAGGAAAATGCAGTTGCCTTTCAAGCATGAAGAAAGCATATAGAAACGTAAAAATCATACGACAGGAAGTGATGAAAGCATTTTCTCAGATGAAGAACTAGGGGTGAGTTCTCGCAATCTGCATCACATGTGGAAATCCATCACAAGATTTATTTTTTTAGAGAGAATGCTTGGAGTTGTTGTACCAGTCACTCAAAGAACTTCGACCATAACAATTACGTGTTAGCAACATAATATACCATTCAAATAAAAAAAAATCAAAGAATGTGAACATGAAAAGAGCATACCATGGAGCTCCATTTCCTCTTTCGGAAGTGGATAATTTACAGATACAACTGTGCCAATCCTCCAGCCTGACGGAAGACTTCGCTAGCCATAACAAAGTCTCGAAGACCACCAAATATCACAGTTTTTGCAACCCTTCATCACAGGAGATTAAAATACCAGTCATATTGAGTTAAACTGGAACATGATAAAGAATACCATAGCATAATATCCTAATATCCTTGACAAAAAAACTAAGAATGAGGTCATGGAAATCAATATGTACAAAGAGATGGGAATAAATTTCAGCATAAATATGGCAAGTTATATTTTAGGTTATGCTGTAATGTTTTGTCAATATAGAATCATTCCAGTCCACACCTTTGTTTTTCAGAACTTTTCACTTGATCAGTATTGCCAATGCTAGCTTCCTTCTCTACTGTGGTGTCGTAGTTCGTAGTGGGAAGACTAGACAGTAAGAAGTGGAGACCCCTCGTGCAGGTAAGACGAGGAGGGGCTGAACAGGGGCTCGGTTTATATTCTTTTTTTTATCCTCCTCCCAAGTTACAGGGTAGAGGGGCTATTTATAGCCTCCAATATGATACATGGAAGTACATACATACCCCTAACAAAGTACATTAGCCCTAGGGACAGCAGGGTCTTTTACGCGCCCTATGCGTAGCCTCTGGTGCACGATGCACCCTTGTGGACATGGTCTATCTTCTAGGGGTGCGCCTGGTCCACCGCTCTTGTGGACCCCGTACCCTTCGACGGTCCTCTGCTACCTTCCCTGGGAAGTCTCTTCGGGCCCGCCGAAGGGTCTTCGGGATGCCTCCGAGGGGTCTTCCGGATCCTCCGCGGGGGCTTCGGGATGCCTCCGAGGGGTCTTCCGGATCCTCCGAGGGGTCTTCGGGGCAGCTTCCGAGTATGTTCTTGGAAGGCCTTTTCGGTGCTGCCGTGCTTCGCCGGGTCGTGGGGGCCGGTAGGGCGTCCCTACGACATGTGGTATCCTTGGTCAAATCACAAAGTACTTTGTTCTAAAAGTATCATGAAAATAACAGTTAGGAAAAACAAGTTATCGACGCAACAAAATCAGCATATTGCCTATACTGATACTAGCCATAAGATGAACTAATGCCACAAAAGATGAAAGGTAGAGATCAACTCTTACCAACTACGTTTATTCATGTCAGCATCTGATACACCTTCTGCAGCAGGTGTTCCAGCAAGTGTTTCACCTTCCTGCTTCAACACCAAACTTTCAGGACAGAAAAATAATGGGGGGGATGTATTACAACTTACACGCAAAAAAGAGAGGTAATTGTTGGTGAACTTGCCTTAGCCAAGTATAGGTTACGTCTATCCTCAACCTCATTCTTTGCTTTCTCAAGAGCCTTTTTGTGAGCTGATTCCTTGTTCAGTGCTTTCATGACATTAAGTGCCTTGCTTTTTATAAAAATTCCTAATCCAGGAGCAGCATTGGCAGTAGAAACCGCTGCATCAGCTGCCTCTGCTGTAGAAAACTTTAGAAAACCAGTCCCTCTAGGTCTCCTGCATAGACAGTGCAAAACCATTGGCATGAACGTGTGTATCAAGTAAATGTCGTGGCTGATACAACTTGGGGTTAAAATGGAACAAATGAGTGTTTCTATCCAAATCGTCAAACATACTTTGTGAGTTTATGAAGGACCAGGAAGAAAGATTCGACCTTCCCAAATACTGAGAAGCGCTCTGTTACCTCCTCATTACTTATATCAAAAGGAAGGTTGCTTATGAATACAGTCCTATCCAGGTCAGTATCTTCTTTCTTGGGTTTTGAAGCAGGACCAGTGCTCTCTGCCTCTGTTACATGATTAGATTTAGCCAACTTGCCAGCTGCAGGTAAATCAGGTTTCTTCTTTTCGGATGTGTCATTTACTGTTTCAGTGTCTGTGTCAATATGAGAACCCTCAATGCCAGATGGTTCAGACTTCTCTGATGACTTGATCAAATTTTCAAGAACTTTTCTAGAAATATCTACTTCGGTTTTGAAATCATCCTCAGCAGGACAATTGGAAGTCTCCTGATCAAGTTCACAGCTACCATCTTCTCCAACAAGATTATCTTCAGAGGTCTCATCATCACTGCCCTTGCCAGATACATTTGCGAACTCTAAAAGTAGAAAACATTCATGAGATTGAAGCTCCCAAATAGAAATTCAGAAAATAAAGAGCATTGATAAAAACCATAAGGTATTAAGATGACACCCAGTGTACTAAAGCAAATATTTTGTTACAAATTAAGGAACCAGCCAAATTTATCTTTTAAACAAAGGAATAAACCCCTTTCCTGAGAAACCATGTTGAAGAGCCAGCATGGCATTTAATCAAATGTCAAAGGCGTGTGGTTTAGAAAATAGTTGTTTTACTACATCATTCAGGTACATATAAATGCTGCATTAGCTTTGAGAGAACTCTTCAACTTTTTGTAATTGACAAGCAGATGACTGAAGGAATAAATGAAGGGAAGAACGAAGATAACTGATAGAAAAGAAAGTATATATTTACCGTCATCGTTAGCATCGGATTTTGCAGCAACGGTGTATACTTTTTTTGGAACAGCCCAATCAACAGCTACAGTTCTCTTCACAACAACTTTTCCGTTAACATTTTTTATAGCCTGGTTCAGAAAAGAATCATGACACATTAGGACTTCCAATGGATTTTTTTTACTCTTACTGAATAGGGTACTGAGTACTGACCATACATTTTCTGCATCCTGTTTGCATGTGAAAGATACAAAAGCAAAGCCTTTTGATATCCTGTAAAAGAGTAAATGTAACAGTTGTCATATCTTGCAATTTACTTAAACCATTGAAGGACTAAAGGATTAAATGCAAAACAAACCCCTCATCAGACTTTTGTGGAATGGACACGTCCCAGACAAATCCTGCAGAACTAAACAAATCCATGATCTCCTTTACTGTAATCTGCAACAATGAAACATGCACACAGCACGCATAGCTTCTCATTTATCTTCTCTAGAAAATAAAGCTTGGAAGAGGTGAATTTTGCATTTAACGAAGCACCTTGAATGGTAGGTTCCTGACTATCACTCTCCATTTCCTGATCTTTGAACCCTGAATAGCAAAAGACATGCTTCAAACACTTGCAAGTAAATGAAGAAATGATACGATGGACATGGTTGTAACAGAAACATAATGATAGTAGTTCTACAGATAAACAAACATGTCTCCTACTCTCTTCTTGTGCAAAAGGGGAAAAACACTCATCAACCAAGAGTTAGGACTAAGGACTTTATGTAAATCTCATGCTATGTCCTACTTGCACAGTTGCACTAGTAGCAATTGTAATATAATAACACACCATAAATGGAATCAATGTTCTAGCATATCTCTCACACCATTCAGAGAATAATATGATGCTGAGAGGATCTTTCAAATTGAAAGCGAGAGAAAGCATGCTCTACTTTCAGTTAGCTATACTTCAGGAGGGTAACTTCATAGTCAGAAATTCAGTTTTAGTGCAAACATTTTGTAAACAATACTCAACAGCATCTAACTAGAAGAGCTTGGCCTGAAAACAACTCAGCTAACCAAACCTCCTCTTCTTTTTGTGGTGGGGAACAGAGTGCAAGGAGACAGCTTACCTCCCCACCAAGTTGACGAGCCCAAACAATTGCTCCTTTGACCTCCTTACGATGCAAGCGAACTACAGAGTCCCAAGCTGATTTGACACTTCCAAAGAGTACAGCTGCTGCATCTGATGTGCAGCCATGTCGTGCAAGCCCTGGAGAAGATGATGACAGACATATTCTACCATTACAACTGTTTCAAGAAAGACATGCTAGTTGTACTAAATGAGAATGATTATGAATGCTTGGAAGGAAACGATAAGTGAACTTAAGACTGAGACAAGTCTTGCAAAGTGCAAGATTTATTCCGCTTTCTCTCTCGAAATGCTACGGCAACAATTTACTCAATATGGGTTGGTGGCATATCCCATTTTTTGTGGTGCTCTTGCTTTTCAACGATATCTTAAGCTGACAAAGAAAGAACCTCTACAAAGGGCAAATAAAGAAACTATCACAATGTTCTCCATTTAGCCAACCTTGGCTATTAAAGGATAGTGAAGTTCATAAATTTTTCTCCAGTAAGGAATGGCCGAATAACGGAATAAGAGTTAATGGACAAACGAGAACTGCGAGTATGTGCCCACAGATGAAAGAACAAAAAATCCATAATGTTCTTTTTACAGAGCAAACACAGCATGTGGCTGGAAGTGGAGCTAGGATGTACGCTAGCTAGCAATGTGCAAAGACCAAATACTAATCATCCTTGCATGCATACAATCATGCATAGAGGTGTTTGCTGGAAACAGGCATGAAGTCACAAACTATTGATAACCACAAGTGGTGGCTCAAAAGAGAACTGGAACATGGTACAAGACTAGGAGGCTACTAGCCATGTAGAGAACTAACAGTTCAACCCATAAAAGACTTTCTTCACAGATAAGCATGCAATAGATGTGGCATTGCCAGGTTGAATAAGAACGTATTGTCGGGTACACCTTTTTTGTGCATGTGTGGGTGGGTGGGTATAAAGTGGTAGTATTTAATTCATCAAGACACTAATTGGAAAGGTGCAGTTATAAAATCCAACTTGGCACTATTATCAGCAGCTGATCACCCTTGAACTTTTCACTCAAGTCAACAAGAAATAAAAAGTAATAGGAAATCCATCACAAGATTTTTTTTTTAGAGAGAATGCTTGGAGTTGTTGTACCAGTCACTCAAAGAACTTCGACCATAACAATTACGTGTTAGCAACATAATATACCATTCAATTTTTTTTTAAAAAAAACAAAGAATGTGAACATGAAAGAGCATACCATGGAGCTCCATTTCCTCTTTCGGAAGTGGATAGTTTACAGATACAACCGTGCCAATCCCTCCAGCCTGACGGAAGACTTCGCTAGCCATAACAAAGTCTCGAAGACCACCAAATATCACAGTTTTTGCAACCCTTCATCACAGGAGATTAAAATACCAGTCATATTGAGTTAAACTGGAACATGATAAAGAATACCATAGCATAATATCCTAATATCCTTGACAAAAAAACTAAGAATGAGGTCATGGAAATCAATATGTACAAAGAGATGGGAATAAATTTCAGCATAAATATGGCAAGCTATATTTTAGGTTATGCTGTAATGTTTTGTCAATATAGAATCATTCCAGTCCACACCTTTGTTTTTCAGAACTTTTCACTTGATCAGTATTGCCAATGCTAGCTTCCTTCTCTACTGTGGTGTCGTAGTGAGAAGACTAGACAGTAAAAAGTGGAGACCCCTCGTGCAGGTAAGACGAGGGGGCTGAACAGGGGCTCGGTTTATATTCTTTTTTTTATCCTCCTCCCAAGTTACAGGGTAGAGGGGCTATTTATAGCCTCCCAATATGATACATGAAAGTACATACATACCCCTAACAAAGTACATTAGCCCTAGGGACAGCAGGGTCTTTTACGCGCCCTATGCGTAGCCTCTGGTGCACGATGCACCCTTGTGGACATGGTCTATCTTCTAGGGGTGCGCCTGGTCCACCGCTCTTGTTGACCCCGTACCCTTCGACGGTCCTCTGCTACCTTCCTTGGGAAGTCTCTTCGGGCCCGCCGAAGGGTCTTCGGGATGCCTCCGAGGGGTCTTCGGGATCCTCTGCGGAGGCTTCGGGATGCCTCCGAGGGGTCTTCGGGGCAGCTCCGAGTATGTTCTTGGAAAGCCTTTTCGGTGCTGCCGTGCTTCGCCGGGTCGTGGGGGCCGGTGGGGCGTCCCTACGACATGTGGTATCCTTGGTCAATAACTGTGGTGGTCCTAGTTCAATAAAACATCTTTGCATCAGAAAATTTAATTGTTAAGAAAATTGAACGATGCGAAGAGTGCAAAAATCAAGCAACTTTCTATTAAAACCTGTATCTGTTTCATGAGAGATTTCCTTATGTTTTGCAGAGGCAGAAGTATCATCTGGTTCACTTTTTGCATCGGAATCCTTGGCTTGCACTGCATACAAAGCAAAAAGCAGCCAGACAATAAGAACCTCAATCCATTGAATTTCGGAAGCAACACATTATCAGGAATAGGATTTACCGCTCTCCTTCTTTTGCAAACGTTCCTTCAGTGGAGCACGATGCATTGCTAGCTTAACTCTGATCTTCCTAGCAGCAACAGCAAATCCATTCTTTTGCTGAATAGCTCGCTCAGCATCTTGAATGGTCGCACTGGTACCAAAGTAACACATTAAATCAAAAATGCAAACGGGGTCAAGGTCAGCAGAAACGTACTCCGTTATGAACAACATTTACACTTGTACCAGTACAAGGAATCAAACTCTATCAACCAAGCTTATATGATTTGGTCCATTCATTGGTCCAGTGGGTGACATATGGTCAGGAAATTAGCGAACAAGTAGTAACTATTATGAGGGGCCTGATAGTGGTAACCAGATTAACCACGGTATTTTTCAAGTGTTTAAACCATTAGAGATTGTGGTACAGATTAAATTATGCTTAGAATTTAATAATTAGTCAGCTAGACTGTTACATCACCCACGATCAAAACCGCTTCTCACAAAATTGCAGGGAAAAAAAAACAGGTACCGGAAATATCCACAAAGGCAAGCTCCGAAAGTTACAATTGTACAAATCCAAAGCCTCGACTCGTCTCCGATCCTGCGTAAAAAACAACCAAAACCACATAAGCAAACCCCTTGGTCATAAGCAACGCGAAATTACTCCCAACTAAACAGCCACCAAATTGCTCAATCCTCTCACCTTTCGGCGCGACCATGAAGCAGCGCCTCACCGGCCCGATCTCGCCAAACACCTCCTCGAGCTACACAATACAAAGCTCATCTAAATCCAAAGCACTCGACTCCAAGGCTCTAAGCTATAAATTCGCAAGGGTTAGGAGGAGCTCGCGCTTACGTCAGAAGACTTGAAGGTGTAGGGCAGGTTGGAGACGAAGACGGTGGAGGGCTGTGCCCTCCAGCACCGCCGCCGGTGACCGCGTCGCCTTCTGCGGCAACTTCGCCGCCGCCGCGCTGCTTCCGCTTACCCATCGCCGGCGTTGCAGGTGAGAGCCGTGGGAACTGGGGGGCTTCGCGGTTGCGATGAGACGAGAGGTTTTGTTGGGCTAGGGTTTATAATTTAGAATGGGTGGGTTGTTGTTAAGTGGGATCGGATGGGCTAAACCTAGACCGATTTGGATGGGTTAGGCTCAACCAAAGCTAAATGATTCATCTTGCTCTTGGGCGTCTAGGCCTGTTTCAGCCGCTGATACTGCAGTAATTCCTCTAAAAACATTGGAAAAAAGAGCTAATGCAGTAATTCCTCTATCTCGAGGAACTGAGCTTGGCTCAGTTGGCTTGGCGTGGGGGCAGTTGAGCCACCCAGCTCACCTGTGGTAGAGCCCCCAGGCAGTCTACTGTAGATAATACTGTAGTTGGGTACTGTGGATAGTACTATAGCTGCACACTGTAGATGATACTGTTGCTGGTTTCACTAATTGAAATCGGGAGATAAACAACCCTTTGATAAAAAAAAAAAAACCTCTATCTCGAAATGAAAAGGAAAAAAAAGACTAATTCAGTGATTTTGTTTCACCTTGTCGCGCACTGAGTTAATGTCTCGAGCTGAGTTAGTTCCAAGAAAATTATCGACCACAGAGGAATCTCAAATCTACTACTCCCTTCGTTTCAAGTGATACTATTGGCTTAACCAATCAAACTTCCTAATCTTCGACCAGAAATTATTTTCTAAATATTTAGATTGATTGTATTAAAATAATATTGTTAGATTTGTCATAAGAAATACTTGCATAATATTACACTTCCACGATATTTTATAAATATATTAGTATAAAAATAGTAGTCAAAATTTAACCTTGGAGAATGTGAAAAGTCAACTGTACCAAGTAATATAGAGAAGACAAAAATTACTTTTTTAAGTATACGCGGGATGCCACTCACGCACACACACTATACGTACAGCCACCTACACACATACATGAGTGCGTCTCCAACACACGTTTAATCTAGAGCGGGGCTAAACTCTATGGAACGCGGGCACGCACTTTGACCACTGAACGCATCCACGTGTGTGTACTGATTAAACCGCAAAAATGGTTTTTGGTGAGGCAACCCGGGTTCGAACCCAGGCAGACGACGTGCACGATGGCAACGCTCGCCAACCGATCAAGGCTCGGTCCTCAGACAAAAAATACTTGAAGCACAGAATCGGAAGTGCCTTTTGTTTCGAAATTCACTGAGGTGATCACTCATTTTCTTTTCTTTTATGTGGGAAATGTGTTGAAGTAGTTTCACATAAAGCGGAACATACCTCGCACAAAAAAATCTTTTTTTAGGAGGAAAGCATTATAATTTCTTATGTTTTAATATGTTGTAACGGAGACTAAAACCCCATTTAGAATGGTGTTTCCTATATGGATTTAAGAAGATTAGCCATGGCTTAAATCAAGCCTTATGCCCTAGAAATTTGAACATTAACCCTACGTTCAACACAAGTGCGGGCTTCATGCATCGTCAGATAGTAGAACTTGTACAAGTTCTAACTAGAAGTCTAGAAACATTTAACTTTGTCTTACCATCAAGTCATCAACTACTTAACACAAGCACCATAGCCATTAGCGGTACACCCAACTACCCATTTACACCTGATACGTCATTATCTAAGTTATGAGCTAATGCAGAGGAGCACGCTAACACAAAAAGTCCTCTCTTCACCGTTCGATCCAAAACGAACAGCCTACGCTAAGTGCTTCGGTACCCCAAAAAAGTAAAATTATCACATTGTATTTTTTTTATCACAGTAGATATTTCAGTGTTTCTACGATGCTACCACCGTGTAATGTTCATGCTGACTGAGATCGCTGTTCAAAGTGATCCTCCCACGCCTGAGATCCGGAGGAGATTGGCCGTGTGTCTGCATGTCTGGTGCGGTGGAACCTGGTCGTGCCTCCTCCCACGCCTCCGTTCTGGCCCGAGCCGGAAGAAGCAAGAAGTTGCGAATCGCACCTCATCTAACGGGCAGAGGTGAGACCGTGAGAGGGGCAGCCACCAGCCAGCGAGCGAAGAAGCGGACACACACACAGGCGGCGAAGCTGCAAACACGACACACGAGAGGAGAACCACGTGGTGGGAAGGATGGAGAGTGGCGCCGCCGCCACCACGCTCGCCTGCACCTTACGCTCCCCTTCGCCCTCGCCCTCCCCGGCGTCCCATTGGCCGCCTCTTCCCCGCTTCCGCCGCCGCCCGCCCGCGGCCGCCGCCGGGGCTCCTCGCTTCCTCCTCCTGCCACCCGGCTGGCGCTCCAGGTAGCGAGCTGCCTCCTGTTCTTGTCGCGGTTGCTTTCCATGTCCTTTGTGTTGGTGTCGGTGTAGGATGGGGTCTCGCTGCCCCGCGTCTGCGCTCGCAAGTTGTTCGACGAAACGCGTGGACCATTGGGCATTGGGAACAGATGGTGATACCTCCATGGCTTCATCTTTGGAATAGAATTACAACTCTGTAGCATTTCTATATGTATGGAATAGGATGGGAAGCTTGGGATCGTTGAGCCTGCTCAATCTGGGTGCTGATGAAATTTGGACTTTGGAGGTGGTGGTAACTTCGCTGTGGTTGGGTTGGAGTAGTTGGACAATTCTTTATGGTTGTGTTATTGACTCAACACCTTCCGGGGTTCATGATGAACCATAGTCAAGTACTCCAAAGATAATAAATCTCTATGCCTTGGGCTTCTAGTAGCTGATGGGCTAGAACAAGAATTTTGGGTTAGATGTAGGGAGTTGAAGTTAGCTTGTTTCATTTACAACATGATTGCATGAAGGGAACTTGTATGTAGCTTGCTCCATTTTATTGATATATTAAGTCGTACGTTCTACACGTGCAATTTTTGCCAATGTAAGTATGTAACACGGCCCGTCTTCTAATTCTGGGTAAGGAGGCTTTCCCGCCTAGGGTCAAGCTAGGTTGTTTGGCAGGTGAGGTCAACCAAAGGAGAAGCTTGCATAGAACCACAGTTTTGACGTGTGCCCCATGTAAGGTTCATTAACCCCTTACGGCCTGATGCAAATAGGTAACCTAAGTGATTAGTTACTACTTAAAGTTCACTAATTTCCCATAAGATTCTAACCCAAAATTAGAGTATGAAAACAGCTAATGAACCTATCAATTACTTAGAATTAATTAGATTTAGGTAAGACGTGCAAAGATTGAGCTTATTCTCTTAGAACGCTGTGATTTCTAGCCCCCTGTCGATATGGGAGTCATTTTTCATGCATGCATAGTACATACCTTGAGCTTGATTATTTAGCATTTGTATTTTTAATGATTATTTACTCTCAGGTTTTAATTACGCGCTTATAGCTACTGCAGTCAAAATAGGCTTCTAGACACATGCAAGGGGCAGAAGAGGTACTCGTTGACCACCTTCAGCTCATTTGGACATCCAGGGGTCAGTCTGAACAATGAAGATTTCGTGAAAGATAAGCTCCTAATAGATTGCGGAGAAGACCAAGATTGTGTGCTTGGTAAGTTCTATATGGGCAATTCTCATACCACTCAAGTTCCAAATTTATTCTGTGACATGAGCTGATGTGCTTTTAGGTGGTGTTTATTGCATGCCGATTTTATTTTGGCAGCTCAGAAACTGTCCATCCATAGTTAAGGACTTAGTCTGTGCTTTCCCTGAAACACACTGCACAAATTTTAAATCTTACAAGAGAAAACCATGTTAGCCCCTAACTACTATTTATGAAGGGTAATTCAGAGTTTAGAGACTTCAGAAAAGATTGTGGGCCATTCAAAACTTAAACTCAACCTATATTCATCTCTGTACTCCACTACCCATTACCCAGTCATCCATGGTCATCCCTCATTTCCATGGTAGGTTTGCTAGTCAGTGCCATCTCTCTTCCTCCAATTGTCTCCTTCAAAAGCCCATTTGTATCATGCAAATTGTCCCTCATTTCACTCACCGTCTTTGTGTGATGCCATGCCCTCAAGGAGTCAAGGGCTGTTGCTTAGTGTGTCATGCTGTTGGGAGCCTACTAGTGTAGCGACTCTGAAGCACTTTGGAGTTGGGTACTTTGAGTTGTGTGTTTGTTGCTGTGTTGCGGATAAGAAACTTATCAATGGGAGGACAGAGCAACTGAGGAGCACTACTGCGTCTGGCATTAAACATGAAACAGATGAGGACATGTCAAGTTTTGGTTCTGACCAAGGATCCAAAAACCGGACATCTCGGAAAAATCCCGGTTGGATTTTGTCAAATGCAGTTTAAATTAGGGATGAAACCGCCGGAATTTGAATTTGAAGGATTCCGTCCGGGATTTTGGATCCCGGACCCCACCGGGAAATCCGGTAACGGCGGTTACCTGCCTGTTTTTTTCCCTGGTTCTGACCACCAGCTGCTTGAGTTTGGGCTTGGGCCACGGTTAGGCCTAGTTTTTGGTCAGTTATACAGTTCCCAGCCCATAGATTATTGAACTTACACACCCCTAAAAACAACTAACATAAATTGCTTTAAGATTTTGGCAACTTTCCAGGACTAACACTGAAGCACTACTCAATTGAGGAAGTTATCCGTTAACTATGAATTAGTATATGGTACTTTGTTGGCTTTCCACTTTTTTCTGAACAAAAGTTGGCTTTCCACTTGAATCTTGGTGCTTGCCAGTTTCACATGCAACCACCCTGGTTGATGAAATACGCAGTAAGTCATATGTTGCGGAACAAGTATCAAGTTGACATTTTTGGACCCCCTTGGTTAGGAACTAAGTTTAGAAATATTAATTGGTTCTTGTATTATCCTTTTTTCCTTTTTGGATGGATCTCCATACGAGCTGCTCCCATATTGGGATCAAAACTGTGGATGTTATATTAATGTAGCATCTGTGTACATCAGATAGGATACAGCAAAAGAAGATGGCTGATGTTAATAGGAGCAAACAGAACAGAGAAAATCTCAACCATGTATTCAAAGTTCCAGGCTTTCTACACTAGAAATTGCAATATTTATTACTGCTTTTCCGTTTTACACTTGCTGCTGCTCACAGTTGAACATTTTAATGCCTATCCTCTCAGTGCTGTTGTGTTGCTAGATCACATGTTTTTGCCTTCTCGTTCGACCTTTTGCTTCGCTAGTCAGTGATGTTGTTACCAGCTTTTCGTTTTCAGTCCAAGTCTCACTGAATATTCAATGCAAATTTCAGGTGGGATAGTTGCCTTGGGAAAGTTTGATGCCCTTCACATCGGCCATCGAGAGTTGGCAATTCATGCTTCTAAAGAAGGGACACCTTTTCTTCTTTCTTTTATGGGAATGGCTGAAGTACTTGGTTGGGAGTATAGGTGAGCCTACAGGAGATTTTTTATAACTTCCCTTGAGGACTTATCCTTGGTAAGAATAGCCCAAAATCAAGGAGGGCCTTGTAATTTCCATGGCAAATCATGCCTTTTTTCTTTTGTGCAGGCCTCCAATAGTTGCTCAATGTGATCGGAAGCGAGTCCTTTCCTCTTGGGCTCCATACTGTAGAAATGTGGTGCCTCTTGAATATCAAGTTGAGTTTTCAAAGGTCAGGTACCTAACTCCCCGGCAATTTGTTGAGAGGTTATCAGGGGATCTTAAAATAAAAGGTGTCGTAGCAGGTACAAACATATTGTTTCCTCTTACAGGTTCAGTACTGTACTGCACCATCATACTTTTAATAAATATCTTTTTCATGTACTATGACAGGTGAAAATTACAGATTTGGCTACAAAGCATCTGGTGATGCAACTGAGTTAGTGAAACTATGTGAGGAGTCTGGTTTAAGTGCATTCATTGTACGGTCTGTCATGGACACAGCAAAAAGATCTCATAATGGAGTAACAACCACTATAAATTCAAGCGATAAAGGACAGGTTTCTTCCAGCCGTGTTCGCCATGCTTTGGCTATGGGTGATATGGAATATGTCTCTGAATTACTAGGGAGGAAACACCGCCTTCTGGTAACGGTTAATGAATACCAACTTCAGGAAAGGAAAAGGATTTTACTCCCTAAATCTTGCATGTTGAACATGCCACCTGCTGATGGTCTGTATGAAAATTGTGACCTTGTTAATGGAGGGCATCTTGGACTCTGCAGGGTGATCATTAACTCAGAAACCATTGACATTGAGATGAAAGATGAGAATAGTTTGTCACCAAATCTTATTCAAGAAGCTCGTCAATTAGGCATTGAGTTTGGGTGATGTAGTATACAACACTATTCATGATTGGCGGGAGGTCATTTTTTGCATACTTCTGTCATCTTTCGGAGAATTTTGGGTTGATGACTTGATGCCAAACAGAGATGTTTTTTTTCTAGAGGGGAAATACCAGAACTGCGTATTCAAGTATGCGTTACACCTCATCATGATCAAGCCCAAGAGCATCTTGCAGATTCATGAAAATGTATTCTTATAGAAGATTAGAGATTAGTACAAGGTTACCATACATACAACAAGAACAGGGGAGTCAGAGTGGCCTTTTTTGTGTGACTTGGATTGGCGAATAAAGAATCGACTGGCTTCTTACCAGCTGTATCTATGAAACGAAAACAAGGAAGGGTATCTTCCAACATCTAAGTTAAGAGACATTGTAGGTTGTACATTTAAGGTTCATTTATAATCAGCCCCTTTCTATTGCAAGATAGTTGTTGCATTCAACAGTGAGGACAATCTGTTGTTTGTTACTAGGTTAGGTTGTTTAACTATTAAGGAGATATTGATTCTAACAAAATACTTATATCCTTCCAGATTTCTTGTTTCAAACAATATCATCAGTATTGTTTTTTGCCGTACGCAAACATCTGCAAACCGTAATTCTTTGAAAAGCTTGTTGAACAGCTGGAAATTGAAGATATTTTTTCCCTTTGTGATGATGATTGCAAGTAGAAAGAGTGCTGGTTAAGCCTCAATCAACTAATTTGTTATAGCCTAAACAGCGGATCCCACAAAGGGGAACTGAATTATATATAGTCTTTCCATTTTCGACTTTTAATAAGCTGTTGTGGAGTGCTTCAAATAAAACTGGGCGAGGCTTCTGCAGTAGATGCTATGCAACAATGTATACTTTAGGGACTCTGGGTCCTCTGCATTGAAGGTCTAAATGCAGAGGATCACTCAATTGAAATCCAACGGACTGGATTAAGTGCTACAGTATTTGTGTTACAGTACAATTTCTTTTGCACAGTCAGAACAGATGTTGTGCAACGGTGAAATATTGTGATACAGTGCTTCTCTGCAATACTGCAGATAATGCGGATCCTTACTTTAGAGGTAGCTCCTTCAGTCAGTATCATAAGTAGTGCAAGCATGATGTGATCCCGTCGTTTAATCATGTGTATATCTTAGGATTAGGTATGCTAATGGTCTAGAAACCAATCCAAACCCACACCAGCCCACTTCAATGAAGCACATAAATACAACCCAACCCAGCTCACTAGTCCACATTCGAAAACCAACCCAACCCACACGTAACTTCAACCTAGACCAACCCAAGCTTCATATGGCTTCAACCCGTTTGAACACATTCCCACCTCAGCCCACTCTCTAAGCCCACTCTCTACGTGGGCTTTGTAGTTCGTACAGAGGATCTGCTTTTTCTTCACTACGACTAATAGAGTGTGTGTGTATGGAAGTCTTTTTGCTACTCTCAGGTGTAGTTAATCCCATTGTATCTATCATCTATCTGTCTTGGATACCACATAATTGATTGGATTATTGAATCGGATACCACTTCATAACAGTCGCTAGCAACCCACAATACATATTACCTAATACCAGCAATACGTAACAGTCGCTAGAAAAAGAAAATCAAAATTAATATGCAACTCCCGTATAGTACCGTAATTGACTTTTGCTTTTGGCAATCGCTCCCGCTAACGTCGGTGCTGGTTAGTGATTGAGGTTTTCTCTGTCAAGCGAGTTTTGATTTGCTGCTCCATTCGTCGTCATCGAATGAGAAGAAAGCCGAAGAAAGGTGTGGCCGTATTATATCCATTAAAATATATGAAGAATTGCATGGCAGCTAGGAAGCCTAGCATCAATGGTCACACCTTCCATTAGCACTCTCAGAATTTTTTCAAGCACGTGATATTCATGGAGTATGTAGATTATATAAAAAGTAGTATATATACCATGACTGAGAGTATATATACCATGGAGTTTGTACATACCCCCTGATCAAATTGCCATGAATGGGGGTATGTATACCATTGTGTTTGTATATACCATGAATGGGAGTATATATACCATGGAGTATGTAGATTATAAAAATTTCATTGACAGGATCAGCACCCTGGGTTTCTGGAGTATGTATACCCTTGTTGATATGGGGGGTGCCCGATCTTCACGACGTAGGATCGATGATAACTTTGGATCCGTGTAACCTGACGAACCGATGGTGCAACCATCACAAAACAGAACTCGCGATAAAAGAATTCGCCCAACCACACGCTCGTGATCCCGTCTACCCGATCACACCAAGTAGACGTGTCGCTGCTCCTGCAAAACACAAGGAATCACAAGAACGACGGAACGACACAACAGATTGGAACTCTCTATTTTAATAGAGGGTAATATTGCTCAAACCCTAGAATCAAGAGTATATTGATCTGTTAAAAAATGACGTCCCCTTTTACATCGCCTCCGGTCTTAGGATTGATAGCCTCCACAAATACTTCGGTCGAAGCCGACTAAAACTACACCCTGACTCCAACTCCTATTCGGCCCACACGTTTTGGTCTTCCTTCTGAACGAGAGCTCGGTACATGGCGTTGATTCACTTTAATTGTTTCCATGCATGCATCCTTATTAGTCACGCAACACTTTAATTCTTTCCACACATGCACTACATGCATCCTGATTGGTTACACAGCACACATGCATGCATGCCCTTTGACTTGGTCCAACCAAGAAACACACGTTTAATTATTTCCATGCATGCACAACATGCATGCTAGCTGATTCTCTTTAATTAGCTTCGGTGTCCAAGTGCTGCATCATTTGTACACATCATCAAACATAGGTTTGCATTAGCAGCAACATCTTCACTCCTTCGGCCTGATACAATATTCCATGCTTCTATACGTATAAAACTGCACACACGCAATATGAGACTATTAGGCAGTAACATATATTCATTAGCATCAAGATTAAAATTAATTAGGAGCGAGTTCACCTGATGATTAATTAATTTAGCTCGTGCTCGTGTAATCGGTCCAATCGAGATGTCCTCATCACTTGTGTTTGTATATACAATGAATGGGAGTATATATACCATGGATTTGAACCTAGCGCGTCAAATCCACGACTGCCAAGGGTTATTCAGGCATACAAAACATGCCTTGTATCATCAAATAGCTCTTTGGCTCAATGGTTAAACAAGGAATTTGAAGCATGAGATCAGGCTAAAAAAGTTGAAGAGCGATCTTCAGTCTATTATGATTCCACTTCGGTGGTATGGCAAGACAAAAAATCTGCAGAGGTGGTAAACAAAGACCAATGCCTGGATGCAGAAGTGGTATGGCCAAAAGCAAATGCTTGGAAGGGGGCAGCGAACAGGAAAGAGCAATTACCAAATTGGACAGAGTTAGTATGGCAAGACGAACGGGGGTGGCAAATTGGAAAGAATCAATTACCAAAATCCCTGAAATATCGAATTGGAAAGAATCAATTACCAAAATCCCCGAAATATCTCATCAGTATTAAACGCCAGATAGGTATTGGATCGGGTTTCTCTCCTATCCGTGATTTTCAAACCCGTTAGGCTTGGAAAGACGCACGGATCTCATCGAGGATTAAAGGATGGATGGAGAGGGAGTAACTACACCTGGGAGTAGATAGTATGCATTCATGTGGGTTTAATTAGCAACCAAATAAACATGGTCTCGGCCACTTATAAATTAAGAGCTTCATGATTTGATCCTCTTCGGAGAAAGCACCGTGGTTCTCTCTAAAAATCAGCAAATTCCCAAAAATGAGAAGAAACATTAGAGAATACCTAAAAATTACTACCAAAATCACAAGAAAAAATCACCAAAAAATTAAAAAATCACAAAAATTAAATTATCAAAAATTCATTTACATCAATAAATTGTACGGTTAACCAAGATTCAACATTGCCTCATCAAGTTAACATTTAAATCTTTTATAATAATCTGTGCATACAAGTATACAACTCAAGGCCAAAAAGTGCCCCCAACAGCATGTTCCACATTATGATCATTTCTATTTCTCCACGACATGCTTTAAATTCTATCAAGATCCTTCCAAAATGATTCACAACAACCAGGAAGACTGCACAGATACTCTGAAGATCCAAATATATAGCTCGCAACAAGACAAGTTGTACAGAGAGATTACTAAAACAATGCAATAATATGCTTCTAGAACAACACTAAAAATTAAAGGAAAATAAAGACTTTCAATGGTATTAACATCCCTAAAGATTTACCAAAATTATCACCAAGTGTTAGCAACTCATGAACTCAGTTAAGATAACAAATTCATGAACTCAGTTCTTCCTACATACCTACCACTTTCAAGAGCAGCTAAGCACTACAAGTTCTACAGTATCATCATTACAAATATAGAAGGAAACAACAAATGAAGCTCAAAATGGAACAAACTGTTTCCTGCCTCCAGAAAACATATTACATTGTCAACAAGGACATGCTATGCAATCACTCCCCATGTGTTATCATCCTAGGCAAGGACATGGAACAAGACTTGTGGGCATGGGACTATCAAATACAAGATAGTGTGCAGTCCTCAAATGCAATACACCTTTCCCAAACATGAAGGCTTTGCTATCCCAGTATTCCAGAGGGCAAAAACTTGCACTTTAGAAGCTCAAATATGAAAGCAAAATTTATAATCAACATCTAGACTTAAAAACCAAACTTTCTTAGTTGGGCATCCTTTTAGTATCAAGGTAAATATCATCTTAAAATAGTAGGCAACCCTCCTCTGTTTCTCCCAGGTACAGCAGATTCATCATTTCATAACTATGTTTATATACCTCCAAGAACAGCAAATGGGGGCATTTTAAACATCTACACAAAAATGATCTGCAACATTTCAGTTATCGCCAAAAATAATTTTATCACTTACTATGGTTAAATCACATCACAATGTGGCTGCTGCAACAACAGAGTTAGAAAATTCATATAAAATTCATACGCCAACCAAAATTGATGATTAAGCACTCTATGGAAAGATTATAAAGTTAGCTATACAGTTCTAGTTATTTCCCATAACTAATTCAGTAATCTACATGTTCTAATCCACCAAATACAACGGCATCTCCCGACTGCGACAGTCTACAGGACAATAGATGTCTTGTAGAATTGCAATCTACCCAATGGATTTTAGTGCTCTTGAGCTTGTTGGAAAGATTAGAAGTTATATGCAACTCTCTAGAACAACACATTTCTGGATGCCATCTCTAGATACCCCCCCCCAAAAAATTGATAGATCTGAACTGCACAAAATTAGAAACCTAGAAGTCACTAATCACCCAAACTGAGACGAATTATAAGCTAAGTACTCCCCAAAACGCAAGTTAAAACCATCTGAGCTCATTATTCAACCTATAGAAAAAGGATTGGAGTTGGTACCCTCAAGTCGGAGGGAAAGAACGATGAAACCCTCTTTTCTTCCATCTCCTATTCCCCTCCACGCCTCCTTGCAGCAGCAGCTGCTCCTCTCTTGGAGGCACAGAGTAACGGCACAAGGAGAGTTATGGCTGCAACATAGGGTTGAGGAAACCCTAATAACCCTGCCCCCTCCCCCAATATACTACCACAAATGGGACAAGTTGGGCCAAGCTAGCCCAACTAGCTCAACCCAAATGGCCAAACCGCACACAACGCATGGGTTCAACCCATATAAAACATAAAAATATCCTGCCCAAACCAACCCGCTTAACAAGCAAATTCAACCCAACTCAAACCGTTTTGCCCCTCAACCCAATTGAATCCATCCAATTGCACCCATTGCTTAAACCCAACCCACTCAACCAGTTAACCCGATCCATTACCAACCCAAACCAAACCGTTCTGCCCCTCAACCCAAGTGAATCCATCCAATTGCACACATTTTTTAAACCCAACCCACTCAACCCGTTAACTCGATCCATTACCAAGTCTACTTAGGATAATCAAAACGCTACAGATATTCCGATGTCAAAATTACTCTCCACAAGACCTAGTCCTCGGCTCCTCGCTCGCCAATATGTAAATGCCACACTTGTCCCTATCCCAAAAGTATAAACATATCATCGAAAGACAGCCCAGTTTTTCCAAAGGTAACGTGGTCAATTGATCAATACTTAATAGAGCAACAGTAGTAGTCTTGAGAGAGAAAACGAGAGATATTTCTTAATATGTCAAGCACATTGGATGAAACATTGTTCAAATTCAACGCGACTAATCAAAATGTCCAGTCAGATAAATAGAAATATGTACTTCCAGTGTTTGGAAAACCTAAAATTCATGCGCTTTGCAAAAGGGGGGAAAAAGATAATGAAAAGAAATATACAACAATGACACTCCGGTTCACAAGGTATCCTGTACAGACAATTTGAGCGTGAGATTCACAAACCACAACTCATGTAAACATCTGTTGGTCGGAGGCAGTCGAAACCAATGGCTTGTATTTACTGAACATCCCCAAAAATGACTCTCAGTAGAATGGAAATCCTATCGCGGTGCCATACTTGTCTTGACTTATGAACAATCAAGTAGTTTTTATTTGTTCATACTTTTCGCCTATGCTTCCACCTTTCTGCTTCTGGAATTCAATGTATCGTAAAGTGCTTGCAAAGAAGGCCTCTGTAGATGGATCAGCTGCATTGTTGTCACTTTGCTTCTCTGTCCTAATCAATTCAATCAAATCTTGGATTACAGTGTTTGTGATCTGTGGAATTCCTTTCTCAAAAAAGTACAAATACCTGAAAATAACAAAAGTATGAGGCTTACAATAGAAGCAATATGCACCAGAAAAGATATCAAATCTAGGTCTTGAGTTTACTTGTTCAAAATTTCGATAAATAGAGTGACAGATCCGCTGCTTCCCCTTGCTACGTTAGCCATCTGCTGAGCAGCATTCGCAATTCTCAAGGCGCTTTAAACAAAGGAGGACCCTGGAACAAAATTTCAATCAGGCAAAAAAGGTACGTCTTAGATATCAACCGCAGGCCAAAGTTATTGGCTACATATTGCCTTTAGTAGTTTAGTTAGCATAAAAATATAAATTGGAGACATGGAAATCCAAGGGACATCATGCAATTAGTTTGACTGGCCACGAAATTATGATATACTTATTTCAGTATCATTAGGAAGTAATGTCCTAGCATTTTATTTGCAAGAATAAACTAAAAATTAAAATATGGATGGGACGACCACAAGATCCAATAAATCGGGACGCTTCAATCAAGTGCATCAATAAGTTTACCTTTCACCATCCATTATTCCATCTTGGTCATCAGTCCAGAAAAGGTGTGAGCATGCATAGACTGCTCGGCATTGATCGGGCTTCTTGAGTAGTTTTGCTGAGTACTGCACAAAACAGAGTCAATGTCATTTACCAGAAAGGCTAGCTTGCGTACTAGAAGAAAACAGATTTGGGCAATAACAGGATTCAAGGCGGCGACAACAAAGCAAGAAATTGTTACCCCTGTTGTCTTATGAGTGAGGGTGTCTCTATTTTCCACCCCAAATATATTCATCCGCTGAAGGGTTCCAATTATTAGGTGAAGTGCAGTAATTTGAGCCTTTGAATCCTGCTTGTGGCACACAACCATTATAAGGGGAAAACAGAACATAAGTATACAAGCACTCCAATGTTCTAACAAATGCATAGCACAGGACATTTATGACATGATCCAGGGTTAAAACAAACTACTCAAAAAGTAATGAAAGAAAATGGACAGGCAGGTGGGGTCATACTGCGATTTCTTCTTCATATAAGATGAACGCTTGAGTAAAGAACTCATAAGCAACCGGTTCCAAATCACAATCATTGGCAGCCTGTAAAAGAAATGTAGTCACATAATGGAAAGAATTATGAAAAGAATCAATTGATTGTTACAACAATACCTCTGCACATTGCAGATATAGTCTGAGAGCCAGTTCTGAAGAAGGAACACATGAGAGTGCTTCAATAGTCTGAAAAATGATAAACATTGACGAGGGTGCTGAAGAATATAGAGAGATCCACAAGCCTATAGGCCATAGCCCTCAACATTTATGCGAGCAAGCAAATCCAGCCAGTACGAGTTTTGCCGCTAGAGGAAGGCTAGCATGAATAGTTTTCTGTATCTAAGATAACATTTACTAATTATTAAATATTAATCCTAATTCGATGCGGAGCTTCAAGTTAACATATTGCGGAGAAATGTGTGATAGTTCTTGAATCTGGCTATTTTACAGAGGCAAGTATATATATATATATATATATATATATATATATATATATATATATATATATATATATATAACTGCAAGAAAACTATTCGATGCTGTTCATGTCCTGAGAGTGAAATTCTGAAAGTTACAAATGTATGCAAAAGAAAGAAAAACCTGATGCAGGATCTGGAATATTTTCTTAGGAGTTGCGGAACTTCCTCCCCAGTGACATCTCCATCTTGACCTTGTAATCGTCTGACCAACTGCAGGCAAGACAAACCACAGATTAGACCCCTCAACTGATAATAATTTGTAAAGAAAAATGAAATAAAGAATCTTCCCAAATATGTGCCCAATATCTGATAAAATATGCGGACATTAATGGTTTGCCAGAATCACTGCTATCAATTTTCTTTTGTTTCTTCAGTTCAAGGAGGACAGACTATACATCTAGGGGACATATCAAGTGCAAGCACATTTCTAGATGCAATCATGCAAACTTTCATGTGGACCGTTGGATAAGGGGTGGATGGATCAGATTTGGGTGGCGTCAAGAAGGTGGGAGTCCTCATAAATAATTTTCCAACATGTGAGGAGTTATTTAGAAAGCTATCGATCATGTGATCCTCAAATCCCCCAAATCTTATCCATCCATCCCTCGTCCAACGATCCAAATGCATAGTTTACATGATTGCACCTAGACATGAGTTTGCAATAGATATATCCCCATATATCTTTCCACTGAACAAGGCCTTGAGGAAAAGCGATTTAAAAACATAAGTAGAAAAGACCCATTTCTAGAGAGTAAAAACCTGATCAAATCAATATTAGCATGCCTGCTCAACTATACAATTCATGTTTTTTGAGGAACTTTGTGTATGAAGATATCATGGAATGTGAAGGTTCTTTAGTTTACGATACTCTTTAAATATAATTGTGAACAATGAAACAAACCTTCAGAGCAGAGAATACTAAGGATGGCACAGTGAAAGGTAGACGCTTGGGACCTCCCTGAAGTATATGCTTCTGAACAGTACATAAGATCTGAAAGATCAACAGGTATTTTCTATTAGAATTTTCAAACTGGGCAAGTGTCAAGACATGTACCCTGATATTAATAAATGCTAAATGCTGCCAAGCAACATAAATTAACAATCAGATGTCTGGTTGTCAATTTAGAATGGCTAATGACAATTGGCCCTAGTTATTCATTTGGTAACCATCCCATCTAGATTCAATCCCATCCCACCAACCGAACACACCCTAACAAGATACGGTCTATTGCTTTGTTTCAGGCTCAAAGGATATGGTCTAACTCTAATGATTTAACAAAATGATTAGAAAAAACTTCAGTTTAAGCAAGCCGGTGTGAGAATACCCTAGGTGCTTTTTCTAACTTAGCACTTTAATTTCCTATTACACTTAAGTTCCATTGTTATCTTGCAACCTCATTAGTAGGGCAAAATGCTAGCTCAGAACTCTGCCTGCGCATCAGTAGCACTGGATATCAAAAACATAGATGTGTAAAATGGACATATAATACAGATGCATAACAATGAGTATGTCACCACCAAGACCTGAGTTAAGAAAGGGAAGAAGATAATGGAGACAGAAATAAGTTTGCATGCCCTCATCAACTTCAGTACAATAACAAATGTACCTTCAGCATCTCTTCATGGTCATCATTGTGCAACATGTGAATAAGACGTGCTACAGAATTCTGTTCCTCCTTAAAATCCTCCTCGTCAAGCTAAAACAACAAAAATTAACATGTTAACAGTGCAGGTAAACCTGCTGAAAAACTTGCACTGATCTAGCTGCATAAGATAGAGTCAGCAGCAGAAAGAAGATAACAAACCAGTCCAAGAAACTTGTAGAATCAATTGTATGGTCTTACCTCATCATCTTCAGCCGCATCCATATCTTTGATAAGTCCCTTAATTAAATCAAATAGAGACTCGATCTGCAAGAAATAGCAACACAGAATCACATGATGGATTCCATAGAAATCGACAGAGAAACAGCGTAATGTGAAATATTACCTTGTCGGAAGTAGATATGCAAGTTGTGTTCTTCATTATGCTTTGAATTATTACAAGAGCCATCACTTTGGTTGTAGCATTATCTAGATAATCCATAACCCGAGGATAGTTTGAAAGTTCTAATGCAGTAACAATATTGCTATATTTCTCCAGGGGAGCACTAAGAAGTGCAACAATTTGCTTCGTTGCTCTGCTATCTTCAAGTTTTGCCTTGCCTGAAAGTTTCTTGACACATGCACCCTGTCCAATATTATACATGCCATAAGCTAGAAGGTTTAATATACATGAGATGAAATTACTTCATGCGCATACCTACATCAATTATGACACTAAAATGATTTTGTAGGGTTAGTGAATTGATAATAAGAGAAGTGGTATAACCTATTTCATTGTCTCTGTTCGAAGACTTACCAACACTTGGTCAACGTAATCAAGCCTATCTGGATGCACACGGAGAGTAAATGTCAGAAGTGATACATATAAAGTTACTGCTCCAACAACTGGCATGTCAACTTGGGCTTCTATCACCTGCCAGAAGACCATAACTCAGTTGTCTCAGTTTTATCTGTACGACAGCAGAAAACAACTATATAATTTGAACAAGGAATCAAGAAATAAAAGGTGCAGCTATATTCTATGGTTCCAATCCACCCCACATTTGACAGTATGTATATTAACAGTGGAAATTGTCATTTTTTATCAAATGCATATTCATAGCATTGCAAGACTAATTAATGGCTACAGCAAATGTAAAAACACAAATTAAGATTAGCATAAAAACGTAAGACTACATGACATATATGATTGAATATTGATTACTAATAAGCAGCAACAAAAGATTTACCTTTCCAATAGCATTGCTGAACTTTGCAAAAGCTTCAACTTGCAAGAACTCTGGCAATACCTGCACAATTCATTAATGTCAAAAGCGTAAACAAATTCTACAGTGATGAAGTGGTGTAGGGAATGCTTACTTCAGGACTTGTGGGAGCATAGTTTGACAATCTGTCCATGAGTTGAGATAGCACCGTTTTGATGTCAACATTTGGCTGCAAAAGAACTTCAGAAATGACTTACGTTCATAGTGAAAATAAAATAGAAAGTACATGTAAGTATATAAATAGATACAGATTCGTAGTACTCATACTTTGCACTTCATTGTATTTATTTATTCTACATGCAATTTTCCATGTTAATCATACATTGAACTTATAAATCATGTCTGATATTGTACTACATAATAAAGACTGGTAAATTATATGTTCATCATCTAACTACTGTACCACGATAAAGTAATACACTACCATACTTTAGTTTGCCCTCACAAGACAATTTTACAGCAAACTAGCTAACGTCATTAACATGATTACCATCAGATGAAGGCTAAAAGTGCACCTGAACTTATTTAGTTGACCTTCTGGTTGCAATCTGTATGTAATTGTTTCTTTAAGTGGTAAAGCACAACAAAAACCACTATTTAATTTTCTAGATAACAAAACATCAGGTAAAACAAACCAAATTGATCAAGGGAGGAGGATGACTTGCGAGTTAAGTCTTTGGTTGACAGAATTTTACAAAAGATGTCATATCATAATCATGAAGTGTCATTGGATGACTTCTGTTATGCAATGATCTTCAGAGAGCAGCATAAACTAGGCAATTCCAGCAGGGAATCAAGCTAAAAAAGACAAACTTGCCAACCTGTAGCTGGGGAAATGCGCTCAACAATGTTTCCAATGTCTGTAAATGGTATTCGTCTGGAAATACTTGGATTATGCAGTCCATCAGGTAGAACTGTGCAAGTTCGTCCTTACAATTAACCACCTGCCAATATATTTCTGCTTCAGTTTCCACTAGAATCATGGAGGTACCATTGTCATTTTACATCAATAAACATAACTGCAAACCTGTTCTAATATCCTGGGAAGAACAGTTTCTTTGTACATATCAAGGTCAACGCCCTCAATCTGACTTAGAACATGAAGGTTTTTACCTACCTAGAAAAAAAGAAGTAATGCTATAACTTATAAAATGACTCCAAAGAATATGTCAAGGAGAATATGTAGATGCCCATTGACTTACCAGATCACGCAGTTCATTTCTTTCCTTCCCCCGCCTCTCCTTCTCCCGAACAGGCCCCTGAAGAAAAGAGTCATCATTTTCTGGTTTCAGCTAGGATCATCTAACCAGAGATGGCATGTGTGATAAATGCTCTTTATCTGAGCAACATACGGGACATGATATGCATGCAATGCAACCTAACAAGGTAAATGCACAATAAAAAAGGAAAGGAAAGAAAGAAAGTTGTGCCTTCAGGTTAAAAACCTGAAACAAACCTGATGCTGCATCCGGACCCAGAGTTTGTTCATTTCTATGAAGTTCTGAAGAACAAATTCAACTGCATCATCAATGCTTTCAGCATCCCTGCGTAATGAAAGTTGCAAAACAAGATGGGGATATAAGAAAACTATTAAATAAAAAAGAATTGCATAAATCTGAACTGATATACACTACCAGGACAACTCGATGTTGATGTCCCAACTCCCAGCAATGGTAAACTAAACTAACTATACAGAGTTTCTACATGTGTACTGATCCATAATCAAGCAGGATCACTGGCAATAGTTAGGACTATGAATGTGCGATAATAAACTGCACTCAAATAGGATTGCATAAACTCTGTATGAGCCAATGGCAGAGTAGGATTGATGACCAAGTGATAGCAATTAATGCATAGGAAGTCACAGCACCCAAGTGACTGCAACATTGCATGAACGATAAAAATGGAGAGAAAGGGGAACTAGTAGACACTAGTGCTAGTGCATCCTGTTGGCAAGGTATTATATGATTGTCAAAATTACGCCGCAATAGTTATAAAATAAGATATTATTTACAGATAGATGAAACGATAGTTCTTTTTTGCTTCAGTGATAGATCTCTAGTTGGGATACATTTTGTGTTAGTCAATGACTCAATGTGATGCAATTTTTTTGTAATTATAATAGTGCACTTTTTTCACAAGAAATCATAGTACATACTTGTGTAACAGCATAACAGAATAAGCCAATTCATAGTGTCTTAGTATTTTATATCTGAGGAAAGTATCACCATTGAGATATAAATATTATTGAAAGCACAACTAATTGAACTTAGAAACAGCATGGCATGAAGTACAGTACCCTTCGTACTCAGAACCAATATCAGGCAGTTTGTCTCGGCTTATCTGAGAGAGGTAACTTCTTAGGAAAAGCCCGCGAAGAGGATGTTGAATGCCTCGACACATTTCAACAAGGTCTTTAAGAACATCTTTAGAGGGAGCCTCCTTCGATTTAATGTACACAGATCCTACTGTGCAGAGGAGATAGCTAGCACATGAACAACATCAAATCAGATATTTTTTTTACACTTCATAAATGTTTAAAATAATAATAAAGCACATATATGAACATGATTAACAGCTGACCTGATATTCAGATATAAGGATTCTATACAGGTTGGTTACAGCAAAATAGAGAATAAGAAAGCCAGAATAATGATGCCAAATGGCAGTCAGGATCTAGTACAACACAGGACTCAACCATGAATTTACCATCTTATTTATACACTGCTACAAGTTAATAAGCAATTATATATAAATTAATATTGAAATTAATGAATGGCTGAGTGAAAGAGCCAACATATAGATAAGTGTCGAGTGACATTCAAACATAACCTAACTTAGGTGACAGTGAATCAAAACTCAGACTGGATTTAAAGTTACATAAAAATAATGGGAAATTTAGAAACTGTTTTATGTGGGTCAAGTTCTATTATGCAAGGCTTGAACGTGAGTGTGAAAGTAATTTTGCAGTTTGCAGGCTTGTCCTAGTTTAAACCTAAGTCCATGTCAGAATCTAAGCAACTTACATATCTGTGATCATAATCACGAGTTATGTGGATCTGTACACTGTACAGTACTCAAATTAATTAGAGTCTCAAAGTTGAAAGAGACAGTATGTTTGACTAAAAGTTGGACCACAATTACGGGAATATTGCTTGAACAGTTGTTCAGGTTGTGCCCGTTCCAACTTAAGGTCCACATAGATGAAACAATACAGTTCATGATTTATACACACAAAAGTTTATTTATGCACAGACAGAAGTATCATTGAGGAGATCCTGTTGTGACATATCGTTCCACATTCTCTACCAGTACTAGTAAAGAAACTGAGGCGGAATAAAGAAATAAAGTTTCCTCAGTTGAGTTAGAAACACATCTAAAACAATGAGTAGTCCCACTCCCAACCTAACTCCAAATGATGTTATTGGAAAGAATTTAGGGATGATGCCTGAGACCTCTAGGGGGGTCGATGACAAAAAATAACTTGCAGGCAGGTTTCAGGAACTCCTAAATTCGTGAGAGTGTTTTTGTAATTTTCCCAATGATATTTGCACATGCACTTGAGTTGATACAATCATACAAGTCAGTACGGTTGCTAACCTCCATGTAATTTTTTCAACCGTCCGTGAAACTTCTATTCGATGTGATGTTCCAACGAATGACCATTCGATATCATATCAGGTGTTACATGGTGTGAAATGGCTTAATGAGCCATCAAATTTTCATTAATTTTGTGCAACATGTGAATCGGGCATCCTCGGAAGAGCACAGCTGGGTATTCACCTACTTGGACATGTAACAACTCACAACACAATGAGAAATCACTAGTGATAGGATGATGTGATGTATCAATGTTTACTAGGTCAAGTGTGGATAGATAAGCAATATGTCTGTTTCATTCCCATTGCGTCAGTAAAATATGTACTTCATTCAAACTAGTCTTTTCAACACAGAAAAGAAGTTACTCAGAAGTTGGACTGTCAAGTTAACCAATAAATCTCATAGTTGTTAATTGGGACGTAAGCATATACTTAACTGATAGTATTCCAATTGTAATGATCTACAATGCCACAAAATGGCAATCTCCTCATCGAGCAAGCAAAACTGATCTAACATCATATAGCTACACACTAGGAAGAACTGTGTATGTGCAAAAGGGGGGCATGAGCCTTACAGTCTCGGCAAGACGTTGCCAGCATGCTGCACGAGCTCGTACAGATCGACAACGGAGCAGCTGCCCCGCCGGGTCTCCTCCCTGAAGAACATCTCCAGCTTCCGCAGCTCATCGAACGCCCTCATATCTGAAAACAATAAGTAAATCCCATCAAATCCCAGTTGAACCCACTCCCAGAATTCGACACGCCGAAGAGTCCTGTGCCCAAAATACTCACATAGCTCGTAGTACTTGTGCGGGGAGAGCCGCGAGGTGCGCAGCTCGGAGAGCATCTGCGCCGAGAACTTGAGCGCGTCCTTGAGGTTGTTCGAATCCTGCACTCAAATTGCCAATCGAGGCAGGTAAGCGAGTGGGCACGGGCCGAGGAAGCTACGGTCGGGGGTGGATTAGGGTTTGCAGGGGCTTACGAGGGCGCGGTGCATGTAGAAGGCGTTCTGCTGGACGCCGGCGATGCCCTCCGCTAGCCACCGCTCCTCATCGTCAGCGCCGCCGACCGGCAGCATCCTGACAGCCGCCGTCGCCGCCGCCTGTGGGGGTGGATCTGGTCGGCCTCGTCCCCGGCGACGTCTCGGGTTGGATCTCGTCTCGCGTGGGCTGTCGCTCGGGTTTGGCTTGGTGCGGGTGTTTGTGTTCTTCGCGTGTTTGTTTATGTTCAGTTTTTTTTTCCTTTTACTTATTGTTTTTCCGGAATAGTTCGCTCTAGGGTGAAAAGGACTGAATACGGAGGATAATGGTTCTGTACGTTTATTTTTATAATTTTCAAATATGAATATAATTACGAATAATGTTCCACGGGGTATCCTTTCACGCCTCGCCTGCGTGTTTCTTCCCCGTCGCTGCACTCGCGACTCCACGAGACGCGAGTCGCAGCTCCTCCGAACGGCGCCGCCTCCCCTTTCTTCCCCTTGACTTCGGTGACGCGGAGCCCGTCACTACCTCTTCCTCCTCCACTTAGTCTCCTCCTCTTCCTCCTCCTCCTACTATTTCTAGAGTTTCTCGCATATCTAGTTAGCTCTACCAATTTCTCGCAGATCCGACCGGGGAGAGAGAGGAGAACTCCGAACCGAAGGCGAAGGCGCTTCACGTGGCTGTAGAGGAGGGTGGAGAACTCCCAGAACTGGGCCAAGATCTGGATCTACCTCCAGGACTGCAAGGTCTGCCAGAAGCTTGGGGACAAGAATGAGACACTGAGCCAGTTCGTCGACAACAACCTCTCCTCGATCTAGGTGAAATACCTCATTTGCTCTTCTCGTTCTAAATATATTTATAGCTTGTTAAATTGCTCCTAGAAGAGGTTTAATCCTTGCAATTTTGGGGCGATTAGTGCGGAGATTTTAGAGTTATTTTTTCCTTTGGTTGTTGAATGTCGATTGGTTAGGCTCTCATCATATTCTTGCTGGATTTCGTGTGTTTCGTGGAGGAATTGGAGCCTATTTTTTTTCTGTTCGTGATCTTTTTCTTAGGACTAGTTGAAGAATCGTTAGATTCCATTTCCACAAGTTGCACATGTGACTTCTCAGTTCATAGGAATAAATGCTCCTCAATCCACATGTTGCATTGACGATTAATACGAATACATGAAGTTCTATAGTATTATCTTGACTTGTGTTCCTGCTATTGTCCCCCTTCTCATGATCACTTGGCTTGTTTAGGAGTACCATGTGTTTTTTTACTGCTCATTGTTGCAATTACTTGTCTATAGATACAATAAGCTTAGTATGTAGTTTGTTGCAATTACTTGTCTATTGAATTATGGATTTGAATTCGCTGATGTAGTTTGTACTGTAAGTTTGAAGTCTAATATCCCAGATCTATCTTATGGACAATGTTGAACAGCTTGAACTCGAGTTTCTCTTAATTCCTAGTTACTAAAAGTGCATCTATTTTAACTATCAAATGTCCACTTGTTAGTTGTTACTGAGGTGTCATATGTGAAAAACTCTTCAAAAAAAGAAATTATGTCGTATACCATTTACTTGTTAGTTGTTACTGAGGTGTCATGATGCATATATATTCTTTTATTCTTTGGCATGTTTCAGGTATATATATTTATCTTAGATATGCCAGGAAACATAATTGAGAATTCTGGGGAGGTGCATGATCTGGTTAGTATTTGGGGATAGGACTCTTGAGTCTTCATTATCTACTGTTACTTTTCATGCTTGGTAGATAAATGATGATTCTTTGCCACAAGATCCTCTTAATGTTTGCCATGTGTTTCTTTTTTCTGTGCATACAAGTTGTCCACATCAAGGAAATAGAAGGGATTAGAAGCTGTAAGCTGCTAAGAGTTCACGTTGGCTCATGCACTAATATAAGAAATGTATAAAACTATTATGAACACATGTTGATTAAACCTAGTTCTACATGAATGATCAAGTTTGTTGCCATATTTGATTGACAACAACACCACTGGTATTTGGAAAAGAAATTGGGAAGAGCTTGCATGTGGCCATCATTGGGGTTATATGCATGCCACCGCTAGTGGAGTTTCACTCATAGTATCATTAGGGTTATATACATTTGGCCATCATTGGGGTTATATGCATGTCACCTGTCACCGTTAGTGGAGCAACAAATTGCTCATGTGAATAGAGATATTTTGGCCTAGTTTGTGTCTGTACAGCAATAGGGCATGCATGTACCTTCTGAGTTGATATCTTTAGCGTGTGAAACTTCTGAACTAAGTAGGAGAGCGGTACTTTGCAAGGTTAGCTTGAATTCTATGGTTAGAATTTGATTTCTCCCCCACTGCTATTTTGCATATTCATTTGTTGCAAGTGAAAAAACTATATTGTTTATTTATTTCAAATGCATTATAATACTCAACCAAACATATTAGCAATTAGCATATCTTTTTTGTGTGTAGAGCAGCATAGTTGCAGTGATCTATTTTTTCCTGGTGCTAGTAGACAGTCTGAGGCCGTGTTTGGCAGACTTGAACTAGTTCAGTGGTGGTCAGAAACTAGATATACTACTTGTACTTTTAGACAGCTGTACTATTGCATCAACATCTCTACTTGACATTGGGAATTGCATATATAATACTCAGCCATTCTGTAGAGATAGAAGTAAGCAGAGTATTCTTTTTCCAGTTTACATGTTTGCAATTTTACAAACTAACAGAGCAGTTTCTTCTTCGTGGTCCATTTGTCTTTTTGTGACATTACTTGCTGAGAACTATGCCTTTGTTAAATATAATCCTGATTATGCCAATTGCTTTCCGCCAAGATAACTCATAATATGCATTTGTTTTCTCCTCAAAAAGGGGAAAAACATTTCATCTATTTTACTGTATTATGTGCTTGTATGGAGGGGATTGAGTTCAAGCCTTAGCAATAGGGTCAAGGCATGGGCAAATTATCCAAGTGATGCCCAGTTATAATTAATGGTACCAGGCCTGTTTGTTGTAGTTTAGACTTACCTTATAAATTACATTATAGTTCTCAGTGTACATAATGATATAGAACATACCCAAAAACATGTTGTTCTGCGAGATGGTTGTAGATCTTTTTTTAGAAGATGCATGGTCAGTGGAGAGTTCATCAGAACCAACTGAAAATGCCCAATAGATATTATTTGTCTTCATATTTTTAACATTGTATGCCTATGCTACTCTCGATCGATCGCATACTGTAGTATCTATATTGATTTTTAGGATTGTATGTCAATGCTAGTTGTAGCTTGTTTGCTAAAATTTGTTGTTCTGTTTCTTGCAGCTACTTGTAGCAATAGGTAACTTTCAAGAACATAAAAGTTGCTAACACTGTATATGATATTACAAGTTCTTGGATTGTTATATCCTCACTGATGAACAATGCCATAAATCTGATGTTCAGTTTCCTGCAGTTACTTGTACTTTGCTCACATATGAACAAGCAAAAAGCAAGCGAGAAAGAGAAGGAAATTGGATGAAGAGTCACTACCACAGGAGCAAAACAACGCAGCTGATGATGCCAAGGCAAACAATGATTAACTTTTCTGACCATGTGATAGTTCCATCCTATGTAATCTATGGATTTATATGTCTAAGTAATAGTACTTCATTTATATTGCATGTATATTGTCGTACTGCCAGGTTGTGGATGACCCTTGGAAGTACTGTATAATTTTATGATTGTTTTGAATTCTCTATGGACTATTGTTATGGTTGTTCCTTGTTAGTACTATGTTTTATTAATATTTATTTATTTATATGCATAATTATTGTGTTTTGGGACTCCCCAAGAAAGAAGAATGATGAAGGGAGTCGTGTTTGGTTAAAACCTCGAGAAATGTCGGGTGTTGAAAATACTAGTCATACATTTTTGACATATTTTTGGGACATTAAATGGACTCGAATGAAAATACTCCTAAATACAAAGTTGTAGATCTCATCGAGAGCTACAATGTAGCCTACTCATTTGCCTAATTTGGATTTTGAACAAAAATGTTATGGTTTCAGAAGACAATGCACGTGCAACATCAAACAATATCTCTGGATATATGGGCCTATGTATCTCTGGATACTGGAATCCGTATTCATATTCGACAAAAAAGTGCGCTACCGAATCAGGATTTGTTTTCGACAAAAATAATCTGTATTTGCTTCCGATATGTCGTTATCCGATAAATATCCAAGCCTATGCATTCGTATTCGAAAATGAGCCGGATCGATCGGGAACTATCTAAATAGTTTTCACCCCTAGTTCGATCAGAATTGGATGAGTTGATGATCTGGTTCGGTAGGGGCTAACTTAACCACGAGATAGATCTTACAAGTGGGCTAGGGTCTACTCCTAGTTTGCATAATTCATTAAAAAATGGTTTTGCTAGTTCACAATCGTCTGAAGATCAAGGAAGTTTCAATCAATTTACCCACCTTTGGATTGCTCGTGGAGATTCGTGCTCGATGTCCTCTTCTTCTTCTCCGGCCGACAGCGGCGGCGGCGCCAAGTTAGGGTAGGGTTCACTGGTGCCCCCAGGGCTTAGAGAGAGGCTGGGGTGGCAGTAGACCGACGACGGGCGGCGACTTGTCGAGGTGGCGGCGCTGCCGGACGGGGCGAGGAGGAGGCGGTAGGCGATGGAGGCGACGGAGGTGACGAGACCGAAGTGGTTAGGAGGTGGCGGGAGACGGTAGTGGATCCGACAGCGGTAGCCATTGGAGACGAGAAAGAGGGCGGCAGCAGGGCATCTCACCGCAGAGAAGGAAGAAGCAGTGGCGGGGGCTTGAGAGGTAGGGTGGAGGAGGAGGGTGGCAGGGGAGGTGCTCGTCGGCGCTGGAAGCGGTGCTCGGGGAGGGCTCGGGCAGCGACAACTAGAGAGATGGGGTGAGGAGTGGAGTAAGGTGGGGATTGTGGGTTATGGTTATATACTCTTGCACAAATCTTGGAGCAAATCCAATCCATTGAAAAGTGACTTCAATGTGACTGGTATTTAGCAAATTTTTAGGCAATTGATAAATAGACCATCCCTTAAAAAAATCTTTTCCAAATATACATGTGTGTTCACATAATATCGCAACCATCTCATCGTTTTGTCCTCTGCAACAAATCATGAGAGCTAAGGTATTTTAGAAGACTAGGATAGTAAATAGACATTCATGTATACGCGGAGTTTCTTTTCTCAAGTCATTAGGTTTGGTTTTCTCTCTCTTTTGTGAATCTACAGTGGCTATAAAACAATTATAGTAGTAGTATAGTTATTATAAAATAAATTATTATGACTACACTATTAATATTCTTTTCTACCTATTATGTATTTGCGTAAGGCAACAAGCATAGTGTGTTTCTTAATACCACACGATAGTACAAGACTCAAGACATATAGCATTTTGTTTTAAAGTCGTATACATCTTTTTAATCCTCTTTGATAGAATAAAAAGAGGGAGTATGATTTGTTTACATTTTGTACAATAAAGTAAATTATGTGGTAATTTTTGCTTGAGAAGAGTATTTAAGGTCAATGCCATTAAGTGGATAGGTGAGATCTTGTAAAACAAATATGGCATATAAAAAAAAGTAACTAAGTCAAACTCATGCCAGCATTCGATAGAAATTGTAACCCGCTAGACATATCTGGTCTTTAGTGGCTAATTGCGCAGCGGCATAATCTTTTGCTGTCGCGTTGGTCGGCTCACCTAAAGATGGTCGATTGGTGGACCGACACCTTTCACTACAGGGAGGGAAGTTGTAAAAAAGGCCAAGCTTCCCTAATTGTTCTCACTCTCTGGCACTTATGGAAAGAAAGAAATAGACGAATTTTTCAGCATTGCAGGCAGGTGCCAACTGGGCTTCTATCGATCATCAAGGAAGAAGTCAGGGTATGGATGCTAAGCGGGAATCCAAGCTAAAGACTGACTTACAAGGCCAGGAAGGTACTCAAGCCGAAGGATCGTCATAACCGGGGGACCGTTTTGGGGTTGTAGTGACCGATAGTTTTTTCTTCGAGGTTCAGCTTTCAGTTTTTGTTTTGTTGTTTCTTTTGTTTTGTGTGTTGTTTTGTTTTGGATTTTATGTCCTCCTTTTAATCTGCTCTTAGTCTGGTCTTTGTATTTGTTTTACTGTTCTCTTTAATGCAATAATGGCACTTGGTCGTTTCCTAAAAAAAAGAAATTGTAACCCGCTGAGTTTAGAAGAAGGGCGCTATAGATTTCCCCCCAAGAAATGATTGAATTTTGTTAGAGGGATGTAACCAACTTTATTTACTTTAATTTTTTCACTGCATAAATATATATTTGTAAATAACCATTTTGTACAAAAATATACTCTCTCTATTCAAGAATATATGATGTTTTGGACATCGGTATGGTCTTCAATACCTAACTTTGACTATTACTTTTCATATGATTATGTTAGAAAGAAATTCAAAATTATTATATTATGAAAATATTTATCATGACAAATATAAATGATACTATTCACTTATGACCAATCTAAATAACTTTTCATATATTATGAGTCAAAGTTAGATAAGTTTGACTGCACGCTTTCTAAAACGTCATACATTTCTGAGCGGAGGGAGTACATTTTTATCTTCATGTATTTATGCACAAGTAGATTTAATTGATTTAAAAGGGATTTTTGTGGTGGCAATACAATCAAACAAAAAAAGAAATACGCATAGTGAAGATAGGAGGGGCGTAAAATTAACTTAAACAAGTCATCATGCAAGTAATAGGTTCAAGCACATATATTATTAAGTATAAACACCACACAAACCCTTTATGGTACAGGTCCTAAATAAAAGAAGAAAGTTTATTTAATTGCCGCTAACCATTTATTACTACATGCAGTGCTTGTACCAATTGGCTATTTTCTCCTATTCAATCGCCACTCGTCACCACCAACCCTTACCTCCCTCACAAATCTCATGTTGCAGGGTCATCGTCTCACACCATTTTTTCAGTGACTTAGGTATCTCCATTAGTATATTTATTGTCGGCTCTTAGCTATGTCACATCAACAAAATCCTATGTGGAGGAGAGAGAGAGAGGAGAGAGAGTATAAGTCGTCTTTTTCTGAAGAGACTGTTGTGCACACAAAACAAGATATGATACATTAATCTACTCTAATTGACATGTAGACTCATTTTAAAGGAAAATTATAAAATATAAATGTTAAAGAGTGTGCTAGAGACTATCTATTGGAGATGTTGTCTCTAAAGATGATGTAGCATATGTTATAGATGCCCTTACTATTATTTTATAATTGACGCTTTTTGTCCTTACCAGCAACTCACTTGTAAATAAAAGCCATGCCTCCCTGCTAGACGCTCGTTTTTCGCGTCATTCGTTGCCCTCTAGTCTGAAAGATAAGATATCCCTTCCAAAGTAGTTTTAGAATAGACTAAATGCGTGCATCAAACAAATGACTATGCCCATAATCAAGGGCAAGATTGCCAATGGCAGTAAAGAAAAGCCTAGAGCTCCATCTGTACCAAAGGGTTAATCGCCGTCTACTTAGGGTGCGTTTGGTTGGACGTATCAGGCTGAACGGGACCATCCTGTCAGGGAAATGAGTGTGTTCAGGCGTTTGGTTGGTTGAATGGTACCAAACCATCAGGGATGAGATGGTTCAAGAAATGAGAATATTTTCTCAATATGTTGTATCATCCCATTCGCAAAAAAAGGCCGAACCACGCGGTTCAGTTTCTTGCCCATGAAATTTTGGCTAGCTATTGTTGCAATTAATGCATTGATAGTTTGATTTACGAGCTTCAAATGACCATATTTTCTAAACTGAGTATCTAATTTGTGATCCGATTGAACCGTTGTGTTCTTTGTTATTTTATTAACAAAACAAGGCCACTTTTGTCATATTTTAATGCAAAAAAGAATATATATCATGCGGCCCCACATGTCATAAAATTTAATAAAGTTATTATTTTTTATTGGATTTAAATTTGGAATTATTTTTATTAAGTTTAAAATAATTCTAGGATTTTTTTGTGAATTTTTCTAGAATTTAGTATTTTTTAAACTATTTTTTTGCTATTTTATAGAGCCGGGTCTGTTCGGACCGTCCGATCGGAATCGGACGGCAACAGGTCGGTCCAAACGTCTCATCGGAATCGGACCGGTCCGATTTCGATCGGACGGTCCGAATAGACCCGGCTCTATAAAATAGCAAAAAAATTTCTAAAATTATAGCAAAGTTTACAAAAATTCCTAGAATTATTTTTAACTTAATAAAAATAATTCAAAAATATTTTATTAAATTTTTAGGTAATTTTTTTGAGAAAGAAAAGAAAAAATTATGACCATCTAAATACAACCTCATTTATCAAACCAAACACCATCTTGAACCATCCAGAACCGTCCTATTCAAGCAACCAAACAAAATCATGTATTATCTTATCCTACCAACCAAACACTATACTTATCATCTCATTCAGAATCATTTTATCCATTCTGTACCATTCCATTCATCTAACCAAACGCACCTTCAGAACTACCCCTGTCTGCCAGCGGGTTTACCGCTGGCGGGTCCAACCCCCTTCAGAATCAGAGCTCCGTGAGACCGTGACCCAAACCCGCCGCGCTGGCCACCTCCTCTTCTCCCCCAGGCCCGAGCCCCCCCTTCTCTCCCTCTTCCTCCTCTAAACCCTAAACCACACGCGCCTCCCAACCCCGGCCCCCTTCCCACCCCGAAGCGGCGAATTCGGCGGTTGGGGCGGCGGCATGGGTGCGCTGGCGGCGTCGACGTCGTCGGCGAACTGGCTTGTCGAGGACGACATCCTCCTCAAGAACGCCGTCGAGGTAACCAACACCCCCCTAAACCTCCTTACCCCAGATCGCAATTGGAACGGCTCAAAAGCAGTTCGTCTTGATGCGTCGGTTAGGTTCGCTTCGATTGAAGTGCCCAATTGTTGTTCTTGGGTTCTTGCTGCTGGCGCACGACGGAGCCAGGGTTTTTGGGTTTACACGCTAGTCAGGATTTAATCATCTGGCCTTAGAAAATCGCCGAACTATAATCAAATCCGGATGGTTCCTTGATGTGCGGGATTGTAGTTTTAGCCGTTGGGATGTTTATTTTTCCAGAGTCCTGAATTTCTTTGTGCATTGCTTCGTTCAGAGGGATTATAATTCTGGTACTCTATTGGTATGCTGGGGAATCAAAATCTTGAAAAATAAATTATTTATTTTCCTAGTAATTTAGCAATGAGGCTTTGTTTGGGTGGGTTTGGTGCATGGTTTGCCAAACTCACTTCAAAATTCACTTTATGCATCGAACTACGGTGGATTAACTCTTCTGGTATTGTAGCTGTGAATTTGTTTTTCCATTATTGATCTCATTTACTTAGAAAAATTATTGGACACTAGTGTTAATAGACAATGCTCTGAGTTTTGTTTTTAAAGGGGTGATGCTCTGAACTACCTGGATCATTGGGACTGAATTGACAGCCTGATATAATCAGAAATGGTTGCTTTGCGTGATTTACTAAAAAATTTCATTCATACATCTTTTGGTCCTGCCGGCTATCTTCTACTAACTTTTGATGTTGTTTGTACAATTACAACTTGTCACGGAAATATATAGAGATTATATCCTGAACTTTCACATGTTTGCTTTATAATTATATCTAATTCAAGACAACTTATGTTATTTTATCTCATGGGTCAGCTTATTGACCTTGTAATCCTAATAAGTGGGCTTATGAAGCTTATTTGTATCTATCAACTAAGGGAGAAGCTGCTCTAACATTTGAAACTCTCATTTTGAATTAATCCTGTTGTATAATAGGCAGTTGTTCACGAAAATTTGATCTGAAATTCTTAAATATGAATTTATGACTACTTCTCTGTTTATCGCTAATTGATAATTATGATACTTGCTGACTGGTGCCTCGCTGGAGTCCTTAGTGAAAGTAGCTGTATGTTTTCCCCGTAAATTCACTCTTCAAGAACTACAGGATCGTTGGAATTCGTTGCTATATGACCAAAAGATCTCAATGCAAGCGTCTGCTCGGATGGTTGAGTATGAGATTGAACTTTCCACTGCCAACCCTGCCAAGGCACATAAACTTTTCAACTCAGAAAGGATTTTGCATTTCAGAAACGGAAAATAGGCAGTGTAAAGAATCTATATTATGCGATGAGAAAGAGAGTCTGCAATGAACCCTGTAACACTGCCGACCTTGGTTTTCTTATTGCCCCTTGTTCATGTATAGCGACTGGTGGGGAGTGTGTCTGTGGAGGCCTACTTAAACCTTCACATGGTCATCATGTAGTTCATAATATTGAAGCAGGGGTAAGAACAATGAGCTGCTATGAGCAAGTTGGTGGGAGCTACAATGGTGGACAACCTATATATCCTGAATTAAATGGGCATGCTTTCCATACAAAGCATGCTGAAAACATGATAAAAGATAGGGATGCCACCAATAATGTCCCATATGGCTATTCTGATGTAGGTCAAATATATGACCAACATGCCTACACACACAAAAAATCCTGAGACTAATGAAGGGAACAATGTGTCTCTTAAGGGTATCACATATTTTCAGGATTCTATGCAGTTTCAGCAATTGGCCTCTAGCAATCAATGTGGCAATGAAGTGGTAGAATAAAAAACGTTGGTGATTACTGATCAAGGTGGAGTTGAACATGGCCATTTCCCTGGGAACAACAATGGAAGAGTGCAAGAATCTGGTTCACTTCACTTGATTGGTCAACCTGAGGGTTCTCAAGCACCTGGTGGTGCAATCTGGAATGGGGTTGAGGAAAGAGACACTTACTCTTGCGGATGATAAGAAAATAAAGACAGTAAACAGAGACCCTCTCACGTTGCAAGCAAATTTAGATGGCGGGATATGCGCACCTGGTTTAGACCATGCAGCAATGTCAGAAGGTGATTTCATGGATTTTCCATTTTTCAGTAACAGTGAAGAGTTTGAGCTCCTTAATGGTGAAAATTTCTTGAATTCTCCAACTCAGGAGGATGTAGATGAGGCCAAAATTTGTACTTGGGGCGAGCTCCACCATGCAAAATCTGTTGCACCCTGATGAGGCCAACATTTGCTTTGATCAGGTAGATCCTAGCCATGTAAAGCATAATGCAGTACAAGTTTCTGGAATAATCTTCGTTCCTACTTCATCGGGAGTGCCTTATCCTGGTCGGTATGTTGAGTGCAAGTTGAGCACAGAAGATCCTGAAATCCCTTGCAATGACGATGTTATTATACCTGGCGAGTCTTCTCTACAATGCCCTGTTGCTACTTCCGGCCAGAAGTCTGAGCACAATATCTGTTCGGTTCCCCCTGCAACTAGCCCTCCATCAAATGTTGAACATTCCAATACAAGTGACTTGGCCCTAATAAAGAGGGAAGATATGGCAAATGGCGAACCTTCATCACAACCAATACAGCTAAGCCCATCCACTTCAGAACTAAAAGAAAGTTCTGTGGCACTCAAGAAAGGTCGCGTCCTAGGAGCTAAGCCGTCAGAAGGTCCTTCAACTGCTGGTGTACTTGTGCATGGTAACATCGACACTAACGATGCAAACACATGCATACTAGCTTTGCCCTCTATTAGTGGTGCTGGATTTGGTGAAGGATCACCTTGCAGTTTAGGACAACACGATGGTTTTGATAACTCTCAAAGTTTGACTTTGCACAATTCAGTTCAAGTGCCTGATCACATGAATTACAACTCACATGATAATCAACCAGAATTAGGAGATGGGACTGCTCTACAGAACTGTATGCCATCACACACATTGTCAGATTTCGGTGTTCAAGACCCCATTGTGACGGTGCCAACATCAGCCCAAGCAGAAGAATGCTCTGACAGTGAAAGAGATGTTCCAAACTACGATGATCTAGAAGCTTTGGTATAAATCTCTTGGCTTAGCTACTAGAACTTTTTCACCGTGGTACTTCTGACTTATCCCTTTTCAGCATTCACTGCAGATACTTGATCAGGATCTAATCCCATGGGACCAGGACTCTGATTTGATGCATGATGAAGGTAAATATCATCCATCTGTTACATCGATGTAAATGTGGTTTAAGATATGCTATATATGCAAGTATTTTATAGAGATGCGTTGTTTCAGCTTAGCACGAGTAATATTGTGATGACACAGTTGTCCAAAGGAAGTGTTGTGCTGAACTATTAGCCCCCTATTATGATAATATCATGTATTGTGCTGAAATAGCGGTGCCACTATTGCAATAATACTTTACTGTCAATGCTTATATTTGAGTAACTAAAGATGAGACTGACAATGATAAGGGTATGGCACAGCGGTTTGCTGAGAGGCTTAATGGATATAGATTCAGATTGTGGAATAAGAAAAACTGTTCTGTAATAATAGTGTAAGTGTGTGGTTGTGTGTGGACACACTACCCTACCTGGATGTGTCCCTTTTCCTCTTAGTGGCAATTTTAATGCAAACCACATACATGTCATAAAACATAAAAACCGACCAAGCTTAAGTCCATGTGTCCCAATAAATTGACTGAATTTAACTTACTATAACTTGTCAACTTTATATGAAGGTAACACATGAAAAAGAATGATATGATTAAATGATGTTACAAAAAGACAATATTTCTCAACAAAGAAAAATGTGTCAATCAAACTTGAAGGGAAAAAACAAATCCATAATATGTGATAAATTCAAACCGAGAGTTGTTCCTCGTTGGGAGATGGAAGACTCATCCATCTTGTTTTTGTCCTATAGTTGAATGCTGATTGAATTCTTCTAATCCAATCTTTTAAGTAGAAAGACACAACCCAAGCTGCTTTTTGTGTGGCTTTCATTTATTTTTTATACAGTGATTTTGTACTTGTATAAAGAATACAATACTTTCACATTTGTGTAATATCTTGGTACCATTTTCTGAAATTTTAGTCGCCTTTTTTTCTTTGCTCATGTAGGTGACTCTTGGAAGAGAGACAGAAGACATAAAAGTTGACATTGATTTGGGAAAAGAAGGGAGGGAAAATAAAATATCTCTCCGACAGGTACTTGCTTGATTCTTTGCTCATGTAGGTGATTCTTGGAAGACAAACATAATACGTAAATGTATTTTTAGCACCCAGTGTTCAACAAGTCGGCTCTAGGCGGCGATTAATCGATGTCTAGGTGCTAGTTGGCGGGTGCGCGCCGCGATTTCGCGATAGTCGACAGCCTAGGCGCAGCCAAAGCCGGTAGGCAGGCAGTGACGCCCGCGCTGGCGGGAGCTAGGTGACCGATTTGGCGAGGCTGCCTAGCAGGTCAGGCCGCAGCAGACACGAGGTACCGCCAGCCGCCTACTCTGCTCATCTCCTCTCTGGTTATGCTATTGCTCGTGCGCGCCCGTGCTCGCGCTCTGCTTACTACTGCGGTCTGCCTCTACCTTTGCTTATGCTTCTCGCTGCTGCTGCTACTTAGTTACTACTAGTACTTAGTACGTCTTTGCGGATCAAATATATGCATGATCGCCTTCTGCTGTCCACTCGCCAAGTCGGCGCCTAGCGGTGCCTAGCGAGCCTATCGCCTTAGTGAACATTGTTAGTACCTCCGCGTGGGTCTTACTCGATTGGCGGTCATGGTAGATCTATGCTACCTTGATGCAGTAAAAAGCTTTGTATATCATGCATTGCGTTGCGCCTTCCAAACACATTTTAGCATGCAGTCGTAAGGTTTGCTTGAATTGTAGTAGTGAACTTTATCTAGTGGCGATATTTGGGGCTAAAAGGTGGTGATGGATGAATTATGTTCATCTAGGTCCTTTTGTTAAGGAGACTTGCATATTTATCTTAACCATTAGGTCCTAGGCGGGGTAGTCTGCGGCGGCACGCAGGGAGAGGCAAGGGGCTGGACCTCGTCGACATCGCACCAACGGAGAGGAAGAGCGTTCGAGTTCGTGGAGGAGTTCTTTGCGTCGTCGGCGGAGATGGTCGGCCGGCGACCATGGGACCGTGTATCGTCGCGGCGGGGGCGCGCATGGTCGCGTGAGCGCGCGCCGACGCCAACCCTGCGCTGCAAGGAGTTCCACCGCTACATGGACCTCATCGGCCATTGCGCCACCCAAATCTTGTCCTCTCCAGCCTTCTTCTACACCGAGAGATGGCGGCGCAGCGGCCGAGTGTAGCGGCGAACAGAGGCGACAGCGGCGAGGGAGACAGAAAAAGGAGGTGAGCACGAGCACGAGGAGGTGCAAGGAAGCCTACCGTGCGTTCCGTAGGCTCCTACCTTGTAGTATTTCTTCTGTGTCTTAATGGCCGTCCTCTCTGTTACATTCTGTACATGGAGTTTATCATGTTTTGCTAAGTCAGCTCCTTTTCTCTTTCGGTGTGTCTCTTTGTATGTATATAAATCTATGTGATGAAGCTGGGTCATTCATTGGAAAATGCTCAGTTGCTTATGTTCCATTCAATTAGCATAGATGCTTCATTGCCATTACCATGGGCTGCAATCAGTTCTAACAAAGTTTGTCTCGAGTGTTCATTCTTCCATTTGATGTCAAGTATTATGGTACATCGGCTAGACCCGGCTGGGTTTTGAGTCAGCGCCTTACGAGTGGGCAGCTTATTTACAATACGTCGCTAGTAGTTAGTGTTGAGTGAGCCAAGAATGTGATCATCTAAGCTAAATCTCACTTGGGTACCCTGTGTCTGTACATGGAGGTGATATCGAGTTGCTTATGTTCCATTCAATTAGCATAGATGCTTCATGCCATTACCATGGGCTGCAATCAGTAAGTGTGGCAGAATAAAATAAAAGGATGGGAAGATTCTAGGGTACAGCAGGAGAATGCACCTCCGAGAAACCATTGGGTTCATCCAACTTTGTGCTCTGTGGCCTTAAAGCACGAACGCTGAATCAGTACAGGACATTGGTTTTACACATCGGCAGGTGTTGGTAAAGAATGTGCAATGGTAGGATTTACCTAAAAAGGAGCTGCCTTTCTTTCTCCACAAGAGCTCTACTACCACAGCATATCCGCATGCATATGCACTTTGGTTAGACGGGAAAAAGCCTCAAAGAACCGCCGCACTCACGTTACATTTTTTTTCCGATTACATGGAAGACACACGAACACACATGAATACGTTTTTTAGCATACATCTAGATGGACAGAGGCTGGGATAAACCTTTAACCTCATAAAATTTCTACTGCACCTTAAGGTGGATACTTTATAGTCGTATTCGTATACCTATAAATCCACCACACCAAACCAAGTGGTGATTTTGCCTGTTTGTCGGCAAAGCATTGCAAACGTCGAACAATGTACCACATTGTTGAGGTATGCGTAATTTTTTTCCTTAGAGAGATTGATTACAAGCAATCGTATTAGTATTTGTTCTGCTGGCGACTCGCACCCTAACTCATACTTTCCACCCACACAAACAATCATACGTCAAAACACAAGACCCTAGCTTGCATAACCTTTGATAGCATGAGCTTAGTTGATTATTGCCACTAACTAGCACGTCTTTATAATTAACTAGTTCAATGCTCGTACTTTGCTATGAATTAAAAAAATCATAGTCATATCACTCGGGTTCTCAATTATTATTGTGCTTAGTGACACGATCTGAACTGTCGATGTGTTACTTGTCGATCCAACGAACACTGAAAAAGGTAAAGACAATCACCAACTGTAATTTTTAAATAGCATGATACTAACACATTAATCTGAACCTTTGATCGTATAATTTGAACGATCGAAATCGTACGTGATCACATCCGGAAGGGAGACTAGAGGCCTCCTCTCCCGAGTCCCGAGTAAAAACCCAGGGAACACGTAGACACGTAGTACATCCGAGTCATAGATTAGGCTTTCGCTTGTCCTCACGAGTCACGACGAGCGCAAGCGGAGCACTGACACCACCAAACCAACCAGCAAACAGAGCAAGATGGGTTCCTTCTTCTCGTCGTTGCTCTCACCCCCCGCCGCCGCCGACGAGGGCGACTCGGCCGTGGTCGCCGTCCACTCCAAGGCCAGCTGGGACGAGCAGTGGGAAGCCCACAGGAGCGCCTCCAAATTGGTGAGTACCTCTCCCCCTGTTCGTTAAGCCTGCCCAGCCTTTTGTGCTTTGGATCTGAACAAGTAAAAAATTCTTGCTTTGCTCAAGATGGTGATCGACTTCTCGGCGACGTGGTGCGGGCCGTGCCGCTTCATCGAACCGGCCTTCAAGGAGATGGCCTCCCGCTTCGCCGACGCCGTCTTCGTCAAGATCGACGTCGACGAGCTCTCGGTACGGCTCTTGCTACCTCACGTTTCCTACCTACTTGCTTGTTTGCTGCGTTTGTTTGGTCGTTCACGCCCCCGGAGGCAAATCGACAGCCGACAACCCTTACCAGCTCGCGCAGTTTTGTTAATAATAACACCAATTTAGTGCGTATAATGGGGCTTGGGCTCTCGTGAACCGGAAGGGGCAAAGGCCCTGGCCCTGGTTTAGTCTGATCTTGAAGCAGTAGTTAGCTTACGCCTTCGTTGAATGAACTCGATCCAAGTTGTCCCCAACCATCCGAATGTTCCACTGTCAATTCCTGTTCCACTACATCTGTAGAAGGAATCGTCAATTGTGGTCAATTCCACTAGACTGGGGTGCACCCTTTTATTAAGTGAGATGTTTGATTGTGCATGAGCTTGATTGTATTAAGTAAGCTGGAATCAGATGTGGACATGTGGAGTTCACTGTGATGGGCTGATGGCACTCTTGCATTGTCCTAGGACACCTTACATGTATTGAAACCTATAGAAGTAGAAGCCGTTTATAAAATTGGGATTTTGGAATGGATTACCTTTTGGTTTCTGCGATTTCACTTGATGCCAATTCGAGAGTTCACCCCAGAAGGTTCAAATCAAGAAGCGAAGGCTCAAAGAGGCTTTCTCTTGTTCGGTTTAAAACACACACATTGCTCATATTTTTCTACTATAGTTAAGCTGGCAGGGAAGATTGAGGCTATTTTGGGATGATTATACAAGTAGCATACATATTCATGATAGACTGGTACTTGTTTAGGACATAAAAATGAATTCTGTCGAGTTCAGCCTCAACTCACACAAAGGTCTCACTACATTTGTAGCCGACAAAAATTGTGCTTGATTCCACTCTATTGGTATTATAGATTAATGTGTAAGTTTCGATACTTTGGGTGGTAAAAAAGAATCAGTGACTGGAATGAAGGTTCCATGGGACCATGGCCCTGCCCATGTATGGACTATGGAGATTGGAGATACGATGATATAGTGAAGTATTTTACTCTTTTGGTTTCTATGTTGGCATGAATAGTATTGGTCATAAAATGTACTGAATAAAAGAGTATTTCAGGCAATTTTATACATCAAAGATTAATTTATAAACAGCATGAATCACAAATGTAACTCATAGCTCCACACCCAAGAGTGAAGGATGAAGATTGATTGATATAGAAAAAAATCTAAAAATTCATTTCAAGCATGGCACAGATGTTTATGCCTTGCGGTGTGGAATGTTTCTTAATGGTGATCTTTTGGAATTTTGCAGGAGGTGGCAAGGACATGGCGCGTAGAGGCTATGCCTACCTTTGTTCTAATCAAGGGCGGACAGGAGGTGAGTCGCGTGGTTGGGGCTAAGAAGGATGAACTCGAGAGGAAGATCCACATGTTCATCTCGTCCTCCTCATCCTAACTTAATACCTGTATTCCCATTGTAGTACCAGGTTCTGGTTTCTCTCAGTGGTAGTGGGCTCCTTCGGTTTGCCCATGTTGGAATTTCCAATTCGCTTTTTAAAGTGCTGCAAAATCCATGTGAAGTGGGAATAAACATGTTTGGGCTAATAAAGCTTCTGAATCTTGGAATAGAAATGTATTTGTCTGTTGGTTTTACTCGATAACTATGAGCCATCTGCATTGATACAGGGGTTCCACAATTGAAGGCATAGCTGGAGTAGTTGAGTGATGTTGTGCTTGCAGACTTCTCATTTTCACCATATCCATCTATTGGACATCGATTTGATTATTTGCCACTGTCAAAGATTTGCAATTCAGGATTTGCCACTGATGTGTCTATGACATGTGGTCCCGGGACCCAGATGTCATTCACATATGGAGTGGCAAATCCTGAAATCCACATCTTTGCAGTGGCAAATAATTGATTATTCCTTTTTCTTACCATGGTCGTGCTAAGAGTTCTAATGGATCAGGCACTCCAAAATTAACATGGCTCGAAGTAACAATGGACTAGTACTCCCCGGGTACCAATTGATGCAGTAGTAGTATAACTAGCGGTAGACATACCAGCGTAACAAAAGGGATTCAATTCAAGAGTTTATTACCAGCTTGAGAAGATAAAACATGTATGCATTCTACGCATGAAAGCGTGGAAAGCCACAATTGTGGTGATGAACCAATTACATGCCTAATAAACTGTGATGCGACTAAAGTTAGACAACACAAAATTAGGCATCAAACAAAACACTCCATTGGCCTTGTGCGTGGGTTAAGGTATGTACAATGGTAGAGACAACTGCTGTCTATAGTAATTCTCCATGTCACCTGTAGACAGCTCATACAATGGGTTGTCTTTTCACTTGTTTTTATAGATGACACGGTCTTTTAATGCTTTTATGGACTTAAGGCATTTTTTCCCTGGTTCTAGTGAAACAGTCGGCTACAGGATTGTAGATAACATATTTCCTTCTCTATTCTTTTTCATCCACATCAGTTTAAATTTTACATGGCGAAACTATAAACAACTGAAGTAAGCCTATTGTACATGACCTTAGGCTGTACACTCTTGCATACAGGCTACAACACATGCATTGTTCGAGTGCTTCGTGCAATTCAGTCCATGGGTTTAGCTCGCCGTCGACGAAGCACATTGTTCGGAGAATCGGAGTGCTTCGTGCAATTCGGTCCATGGATTTAGCTCGCAGTCGACGAAGCACACCGCTCTGTCCCCGACATAAGGCTGGTCATAGCGCGAAATGGGCTCACACTTCGCGTCGTTTATCTCGCCGCCGCCGCCGGTGGGGACGAAAGGTCTGCAGGAGGCTGGAGGCGTGGCCGACGAAGAACACGTGCCGACCAAAGTTGCTGACGAGCGGCCAGTGGTGAGGAGGCACCGTGTCGTGCTCCAACGCGAATGTTGGACTTAATCTTGACAGAATTAGTGGTAATTGATTTGATTAGGATTGGCTGATTGATTAGATTAGGATTGATTAGATTAGTTATTTCTTTCCTGGTGGTTTCCTTCCTTGAGCATTGACTTAGTGCATGTATTTTTTTCATTTGTATTTAAATAGAGATGACAAGAAGCTAGAAAATGACGTGAGAAAGTTTTACATGTCCCAAATACCTGTGTGCATCTGTGTTCTTCTTCTTCTTTGGATATGTGTGAGTTCTCTCCGGTGCTGGGCCAACAGCTAAGGCCTTGAGCTCACGAGTGTACAAGGTGCCAGGAGGCCAACGAGCGTAACCGAGGTGCCTGCTCGCCAGGAGCGGCCTCCCGTCGCACTCGAGTACTCGACCAGGTGGCGACGCACCTTGTCGCCGTCGGACAACTGCTGGGATAGCCTCTTCCGCTTCCGGCCGGCTCGGTATCTCTCACGGCGAGAGTTTGTACTCATGGATTGCAAGGACGTGGAGCCGCTCCGCTGCGTCGAGCACGTGCAGGTCTCCATGGTAGAAGATGATGTCCTCGAGCTCGGTCTTCGTGGCCACCGACGTCCACGATGATCCGACCTCTCCGGGCCGGCAGCACACGGCCAGATTCCAACGGAGAGCCAGCTTCCGGTTCAATTACAAGTCAGTCGTGGCGACGACGACGCAGCTACCCGAGTCAGGGTCCGATGACAAGACGATCTTGAGGAGCTCTTGCTTCTTCTGCCAGATCGGCAGCGTGACCATGGCCTCGGTGAAAGGATTCAGGGGGAAAGGGCCGTACGGGAGCTTCAGCCGCGGGACGAGCGCGAGCCAGTTGCCGAACGAGCCGATGCTCGCGGCGGCACTCCCCAGGAGGGGGACACGGTGGATGCTTGCGTCCGGGACGCTGACGCAGCGCCCGGGGACGGGGAGCCACGGCAGACGGCGCGGAAGCGGGCGCGGTCGACGGAGCACCGCAGCCGGCGGACGACGTCGCCGAGCACGTCGCGCGGGAGGACGGACCAGGAGACCACGCGCCCGCCTCGGCTAGCGCGCGCGGCCGCGCTCCTCCAGATTCCCGCAATCCCGCATCGTCAACGACTAGCTGCACGTGTGCTTACATACACACGCCGTGAGATTATGGATTAATTCACGGAATATATAGGGACGGCGGCTGACGTGCGCGCGCCTAGGTCTCGTTTTTCTCCCGTCTTGCCACTAGGCTAACTATTCTACATGTCTTTTTAGTGCCTATTCATAACACATCAATCTTTATACAAATCTAATAGTTACAATAAGTGATTTATTTCAAACGACTTAAAAGTAGCAAATTGTTACCAACCTCCACCAATTACTTGCATTCAAATAGCATAATCCAAGAACACAAGTGTTTCTCATCGTATTTTGGGAAGAACAACAGGGGGGATAGGAAGTTCAGAGGAGACAAGGGAAAGAATCAGGTTCCGAGATTACATTCTTCATACCCCAACAGAAAACAACGGGACCACTACTTAAACGATTCTCCTCAATCGGATCGCTAGGTGGGACCCCACGGCAGGTGGCCTCCAAGAGATCACCCAATCACTGGACCCACTCAGAATCAGGAAATCGCGTACAGGGCCTCCGGCTCCGCTTTGCTTCAGGCCCAGCCTTCCGATTGCCTGTCTTGAACTGTACCTTGTCCGACAACGTAACATTCTCCCCTCCTTCAAATCCGGCTTGACCCCAAGCCGGTGCAGCAGGGAAACGCATCTTCAGTTCCGCAAGATTCTCCCAAGTAGCATCAGCAGACGAAGCCCCAGACCACTGGACTAAAACCTGTGTTCCCGATGCCGAACCCGATTGCTGCAATCGACTGCCTAGAATTTTCTCTGGCACCCCAACAGCTGCAGCATCAGGTAAATCTGGCTGCACCATTTCGCCCGGAGCCAATGCCTTTTTTAATTGAGATACGTGAATCACTGGGTGTATACTAGAAGTCGACGACAACTTCAATCTGTATGCCACGGATCCCACCACTTTCTCAATCTGAAAAGGTCCGAAATATCGAAATGCCAGTTTATGGTGTGCTCTAGTTGCCACAGACGCTTGAACATATGGTTGTAATTTGAGGTAAACCCAATCTCCCACCACAAAGCTTCGCTCGGACCGTTTGCGATCTGCTTGAACTTTCATACGTTGGCAAGCTCTATGGAGATGCTGGCGTAACAACCTTGTCATCAATTCTCTGTCTTGCAACCAAGAGGACAATTCTGGGGAAGCACAGTCAGAAGCATCCACTAGACCAAAGTGACGAGGGCTATGACCATACAATACCTCAAATGGCGACTTGCCCAGGGTAGAATGATATGAAGTGTTGTACCAAAACTCCGCAAAAGCTAGCCATTCCGACCATTTACGGGGGCAAGCATGGACAAAACACCGAAGATATGCTTCAAGACATTGGTTCACCCGCTCGGTTTGACCGTCAGTTTGTGGATGATACGAGGAACTCATACGCAGCTGGGTATTCACCAATCGGAACAACTCTCTCCAGAGAGTACTTGTGAAGATCCGATCTCGATCAGATACCAACGATTGCGGCAATCCATGCAGTTTAAACACATTACTGATATAAGCTTGGGCGATGTGAAAGGCGGTAAAAGGATGCGCGAGAGGCACAAAGTGAGCATACCGTGAGAACTTGTCCACCACCACCATGATACTATTGAAACTGGAAGACCGGGGTAGTCCCTCAATAAAATCCAACGATACAATCTGCCACGCTTGATCTGGTACAGGTAGTGGTTGTAACAAGCCCGGATACTTGACATGTTCAGATTTTGCCTGCCTGCAGATAGAGCATGCTGATACAAAGGACTTGATCTCTTGTTTCATACCCGGCCAAGCAAACAATTTACGTATTCGGTTGTATGTCACTTGAAATCCCGAATGACCCCCAATTGCACTCGCATGCATCGCATTAATGATTTTCTGCTGCATAGTAGGATTGACACCTACCCAAACTCTCCCGTTATATCTTAATAGACCATCACGGAGATGAAATTTGGGATGCGTTGCATCTGCAACACTTAACTGAGTCAGCAACTTCTGAGTTGAGGCATCCGATATATAACCTTCCACCACTTCAGTCAGCCACGCTGGCACACAAGTTGATACAGCCACTAAGTCCCCCAAAAAACCAGAAGGTGGACGAGATAGAGTATCAGCTGCTGTATTGTCTACTCCCTTCTTATAAATCAATCGATAGCGCAACCCCGATAACTTATGGAGAGCTTTCTGTTGCCATGTCGTCGTCAGCCGCTGATCTTCCAAATGGACTAAGCTTTTCTGATCCGTCTTAATCAGAAACTCGGTATGCTGCAAATAAGGTCGCCACTGATCGACTGCTAACATAATCGCCAAACTTTCTTTTTCATAGGTGGACAAAGCTTGGTTACGAGGACCTAAGGACTTGCTGAGGTATGCCAAGGGATGCCCTTCTTGCATTAATACGGCTCCAATGCCCTTATCTGATGCATCCGTCTCAATGACAAATTGTTTGCTGAAATCTGGAAGGACCAGTACTGGAGTAGTCATAAGAGCTTCTTTGAGAGATTGGAATGATGCCTCCTTATCAGGTGTCCACACGAATACCGAATTCTTCTTGAGCATATCGGTGAGAGGTCTACTGAGTAACCCAAAATTCTTGACAAACTTACGATAATACCCGGCCAGTCCAAGGAATCCTCGCACTTCCTTGACATTGGTGGGAGAAGGCCAATCACGCACCGCATCAATGTTCTTGGTGTCCGTAGCGACTCCCTCTTTACTAATGACATGGCCCAAATAAGAAATCTGTTGTTGTGCAAAGGAGCACTTGGATCTTTTTATCTTCAAATGATGGTTGTCCAGGATTTGCAGAACAACCCGCATCATATTTTCATGATCAAGCAATGTGCTACTGTAAATCAATATATCATCAATGAAGACTAACACTCCCTTTCTCAGCAGAGGGGCCAATATAGTGTTCATAAGACCTTGGAAGGTAGTCGGCGCATTGGTCAAACCATAAGGCATCACTCGAAACTCATAATGCCCATGGTGGGTCTTAAAGGCCGTCTTGTGTTCATCTTCCGGTCTCATCCGAATTTGGTGATACCCTGCACGCAAGTCTAGACTTGTAAACCACTGAGATCTCGCAAGCTCATCAAGAAGTTCATCAATAATAGGCAAGGGATATCGATTTTTAACTGTAGCGGCATTCAAGTGGCGGTAATCTACACAAAATCTCCATGTCATGTCTTTCTTTTGGACCAACAATACAGGAGAAGAGAACGGGCTTGAGCTGGACAGAATAATGCCCTGGGATAACATGTCTTCAACTTGCCTCTCAATTTCATCTTTTTGTGTCGGGGTGTACCGATAGGGCCGAAGGTTAACTGGCATGACACCTTTGAGAAGAGGTATTTCATGATCAAACTCCCAGCTGGGTGGTAAGCCTTGCGGTTCAGCAAATAAATGGTTGAACTCTATCAGTAAGGTCTGAATAGATTGTGGTATACTTTCAATTGCTAGTTCAGCTACACATAACGATAGTTTGGTATCCCCTCTGAAGGTCTTCTCCAAACCTCCCTCATACTGCTCCCATAGCACACAACATTGCGATTCGTTCCACCTGGTTCCATACAAACACACGTCCTTTCCTTGATATGAGAAGGACAAAGTTTTCTTCACCCAGTGAACCTTCATGGGACTATGCTGTTCTAACCAGTCCATACCAAGTATGAGATCACAACACCCTAAAGGTAATACTCTGAAATGTGTATGGAATATGTGACCCTGAACAGTCCATTGACAATTGATAAACTCCTCTGTGCACTGCAGCACCTCCCCATTGGCAATGCGCACCCGCAATGGATTACAAGATATACTAGCTCCTTGAATCACACGCGCCAACCCCTCGCTGATAAAACAATGGGAACTACCCGAGTCCACTAACATTATCACTGCCTGACCCTGGAGTTCACCTTGTAGTCGAATTGTACGAGCAGTTTCATTACCCTTCAGCGCATCTTTGGAAATAGACATCAGGTCAGCCTCTGTTTTTACTTCCTCCTCCTCTTGTTGGGAATCACCATCAGAAAGTCGCAACATGTCCCATAACTCTTCTACCACATGTAATTGCACAGTCGGTCCACAACGATGATCACGAGACCACTTTTCTCCACAAGTAAAGCATAGTCCCTTGGCTCTTCTGTAAGTGCGAAGGGCAAGCAGTTTGTCGTCAGTAGGAATGGCTTTGGTTCCTTCCATACCCCGGCGGTCATCAGTCTTGCCCACTGTTGGAGATCTACCTGGTGGCAAGGGAAGAGGAAAAGCAGTGTGCAATCCCGAACGCACTCCCACTGATTGATCGCTTCTGCGAGGATCCTTCCGCGTAGATTCCAACACATCTTCCTGCAGACAAGCCAAGGCTACAGCCGTGTCCAGATCGGGTGGTCGGTGTAAAACCACCGTCGAGCGGATATCTCCTCTTAAACCATCTACAAATTGTGTGACAAAGAAGACAGGATTCCAAGAATCATGATGTGCTAACAAATGATGCATTAGTTCATTAAACCTTTCGGCATATTCAGAGACTGAATTGGTCTGACGCAAACGGTTGAATTGCCTAACAAGATGTTGCAATTCCTCTCGACCGAATCGGTCGCACACTGCCGCAGCAAAAGTTTCCCATGAACTGAAACGAAGATGCGCCTTGGATGATTGCAACCAGAGTAATGCTCCTCCCACAAAATACATAGTGGCGACATTGACCATAAATTCCGGATGAACGGTGCAAACACGGAAATAGTTCTCACACTTGAGTTGCCAGGCCTTAGGGTTCTCACCATCGAATGAAGGGAAATCCAATTTCGGTGGGAATGGTTGATGGTGATATGAACCCCGATACCTGCTAGATACAGCAGCACCGTCATATGGAAGAGAGTAACAATCATTGCGACCAGGCATACCGTTGGGCAGAGTCAGTCGTGGAGAAAAATTTTCCCCGCTCGCCTTCCCCCGAAACGATAGTTCGTCCCGATCAGGCTTGATGTCTGGTACTGGCAGGATCGGTGGTGGAGGCGCCGATCGACTTATCAATTCGGAGTTGTGGGAGAGTTGGATCACTTGCGACCGCAGTTCCACCACTTCCGCGCGAAGACCATCAACCGACTGCTCCATCTCGGGCTTCCATTTCTGCAACTCCATTACCGCAGGCTTCATCTCCTCCACGGTAGCTTGTATGGCTTCACTCCGGGTTTCCAATTTCTGGAGCGATTCGCTTTGGGCCAGAATCGCCTTGGTGAGGTCAGCAAGCTGTTGATCCATTTCGAGCGATCGGGTCTGTGCGCGGGTACGAAAATGTGGAGGATCCAGGGTGGGAGATGGCTCTGATACCAATTGTTACCAACCTCCACCGATTACTTGCATTCAAATAGCATAATCCAAGAACACAAGTGTTTCTGATCGTATTTTGGGAAGAACAACAGGGGGGATAGGAAGTTCAGAGGAGACAAGGGAAAGAATCAGGTTCCGAGATTACATTCTTCATACCCCAACTATAGTGCTGCCTTCAGATTGCTGTGTGTGTGTGTGAGAGAGAGAGATGCCTTTGAGATTCATGCGTGCCTATATTCTTCTACCCTCACGAATCTTAACAATAGATGACTGGTGACTGAATGTAAGGATGAGGCTAATGCGGCCTCAAAGTAGATGGCGGCCAGCTTTGTAAAGAAGTGAGCGGCGCGCGGCACAAACAAAAAGGGCATTGCATGAAAAAGGAAACACACAGAATTTCTATGTTACTTTTGAGTGTTCCAACACGTACCATGCACAAAATTTTCAGAGGACATCACATAGGCAAGCCATGAGAGCACGTTAAAGAAATTAACTACTGCTGGTTTAGTCTCCAATTAGGTTTTTCTCTCTAAGAATCCATAAAACCATCGCGACCAACTCTTTGCCTAGGAGCCTTAATTTTAGAGCTCTTTTACTGTACACTCAATTTAATACAAGCCGATCGTCCATTTTCTTTGATCCAATAATTCAGATTAGTTATAATTTAACTATACTACACATGGGAGTATGAGTAGTAGAATCCTGATATGGTATAATTGTAATTGTCCATGTGTGGATCACATGCCACAGGAATAATATTTTCAGCCTTTGTTGGAAAAGTCCATAGTGTTGTAAAAATTGTGGTTTTAGCAAACAATCAAAGATAATTCCAACATAAATAATTATGAATAAAGTACAATTCCATAACCAATTAAATGACACAATTGACATAAGAACATGAAAATCTTCTGAGTCGTTTAAAAGGAACAATATGCTCAACAAGCACATAGTGGGTACAAACAAAATCAGCATAAAGCTAAGATTTAGTAGTATGAATATTGCTATCAGAAGGCTAGTTGCACAAGAATTAACCTTAGCCATCACAACACTTATGCCAAAATAATCACAAATTGGATATATTAATTTATAGATTAGGCCTTGAGCTCAATTAAAACTTGCTATTCTAAAAAGACATGATCAAGCAAATTAATCACCTTTATCTATGCTGAACTTAGAAATAGAGCTCACCAATATACTTAAAACAAAATGTATAACAATGACCGAAGGACAGTCACAAAACATAATGAAAACACTGAAACTGTAAAAGGATCAGAAGCAATATTGACTGAATTAGCTACTGTAATAGCTAACACAACAGAATGAAATAATTTGCTCAATATTATAGGATAATAGCAGGAGATCTAGCAACTCAAGGCAAAATCTATACACTGCAATACATCCAATTTCATTTGTGGCATCGAATCATCATAGAGCAATTCAACCGAACCCACCAATATCACTTTGCTATTTCTCCCAGTACTAGAGACTACCAATCACATATTGAATAAATCACTAGCACAACACAAATGCAAAGTGACAGGAAAAGGGAATGCCGCAATACTCACAGAGCCGATGGCACTCAAAGCTACCGAGAAGCAATCCAGACAAGGCACGCCAAAAGGCATTGACCTAGAAAATCTAGCGCACTGCTGTGCCGCGGTGAGATGATGTGGTAGTCGGAGACACAATGTCTTTCTTCGCACTTCAGACACGCCGAAAATACGAAGTTGAGGTACAGGTGAATGCCGCACAAGAACCACAAAGTGCACTGACCAAGGACACTCACAGAGCACCAAAAACCAGAAACCAAAGCCTTCTTCTCCCCAACACCAATCTAGAGCCGATAAGAACAAATCCCCAATTGCACAAGTACGAAGTTTCCTTCCTAAGTCCCAACAAAGAAAGGGCACCAGAAGGGAGATACGACGGGATGCGCAAGGAGGAAAGTCCCTGACCTCACACCGACAGCGTCGGGTTGCTCATTGTGTCGCAAGAGCTCCAAGAAGCTCACAGCTGAAGATCAAAATCGAGAAGAAGAACCAGAGATTGGGGATGAACTCACTAATTTTTCCTAGCCACGAAATAAGAGTGGAGAACCAGTCTTTGAAGAGGAGGAGGAGGAGTTAGCCCACCAACCGACGACACGCAACTTGCCCAATCTGGTAAGATCCCAGGGCCCGAGTCTCCCATCGCCGATCTGGCCGAAGGCCAGAACTGCCGAGAGCTTGAACTACCGAAGCAATTTTTCCTTTGGTTGGAGATAAATCTCCAACCCTTATCCTTTCCTCCATCACAATGACAGGTGGGCTCCACAAACTTTCTGTTTATTCTTTTCTCAAATGAGAAATTACAAAATAGCCCTCCAAAATACAACACATAATACCCTCACAAAAAATTATAAATACAAATAAAAATCTATTATACCCTTAACAAATAAATATTCAGATTTGATTTATACTACCATCATATATTACTAGTAGAATGTATGGTAAAATTTCTCTAATTTTAGGCATCCACGGCGTCGTACGTCCACCACGCTGATCGGCCTCAGATGACCACATAATTCATGTCCAGTTCATCGTCTTCCTCTTCACAGTCTCCCTGCTCATCGTCGCCGTCGGTGGGGATGGAGCTCAAGGGGCTATCTTTCAGCACATGGCGGTACCGGCCGCGTAGGAACGTGATGACCTCGTGATCTGTCACCTTCTCTGCGTCCTGTTGTTGCTACCTGTGTTGGCGAAAGTGGAAAGTCTTCTTCTTTGCTCTTCTCCTTGTCGGGATATGGACTTGTAGAGTTGCAACGAAGCGACAGCCGTTTGATCCCTTAGTGTGATAGAATGGTCCCGATGTTGCTCCCAAGGTGGTCATGGCCTTCCACAGCAGATAGTTGGCCCCTGTTAGGTTCACCGGTGGTTCTCTCATGGTTTTGTACCTTGGGAAATATTGCACCCTCGCGCAACGCCACCGTTCTGTGCTTTGCCGATGACTCATCGGGCTATGAGGTAGGTTTCCATCGTGTGGAGGCGGTGCTAGCCACCGTGGTCTCCGTTAACGGTGTTCGACTGGTTGCACATGTTTAGCTCGTCGTCGGTGAAGCAGATTTGGTTGTGTTTGATCATATTGTCTTCTGCCGCCACGGCTGGGAAGGCTCTCGAGCAGGTGTCGCCGATGAAGAGCACGCATCCATCAAAGCCCTTGACAGACTCCCATCAGTCAGTGGTTCCGTCACTGTTAGGGGCGATTCCACCGGGGGGCTTCATCAGGCTTTAGCCTATCCTCCACTGGCACCGGAACCACCCCCCCACACACCAACCTTTGGCTCTGGCCGTTCGGCAGCCTTGGCTGCCTCAACCCGAAGAAGAAGGACTGAAGGAGCAAGGAGGGAGCAAAGTCATTTGTGGGCCTTACTGAAGCGACGAAGCCCACAAGGCCCAACACACATCCACTGATCCACCCCATGTCCCAACCGATCCCCAATCCCCACCTCATGTTCTTCGTTCTGTTCTTGGTCCCCTGTTCCAAAATTCCCCAATCTATTTGAGTTATTGAGGAGAAGAGGTCAAGAGGGAGGAGACACACTTGAGGGGAGCCACTGCGGTGTCGTCACGGTAGCCAGAGGAGGTCGAGGAGGGAGGCCAAACCGCAGAGGCAGGGAGCTAGGCGGGGGAGCCACTACGTCGTTGTGCCGCCACCGGTAACTGGACGGGGTCGACCCGCCAAGTCAGGGAACCGGGCGGGGGAGCCACCACGCCGCCGTCGGTCGCCAAAGGAGGCCGAGGCAGGGCGCCGGGCAGGGGGGCCAGAGTTGACGAAGGGGGATCTGGGCGGGCGGGAAAAAGCAAGGAAAAGCTTGCCATAGAAAAAATATTGATACATCCACTCTTTTCATATAATTTATAGGTATCTTGCCAGAGAGAAAGCAAGGAAAAACTCTAGATGTTGTTGCAAGTTGTCACTTGCAAAATGGAGCAGTAAGTTAGCCACTGTCACCCCGTTCAGTTTTAAATGTTGATACTGAGTAGGGGATGTAGTTTTGAAGGGTTTAGAAACCAAAGAAAAAATGTTCAGGTTAGAGAATATAGAATAGTATGCACTATCATATTTTGGTAAGGCACACGATGGCGGCTCGGGGACGACACGGCAAGCCGGCGACTGAGAGGGCACGGGCACACGGCGGCCCACTATGGCAAGCAGTCCAGACCACGAGGGCATTGCAGGGACACTGGGAGGACACATGTGTGCGGTGACGCGGCGACAGCGAGCGGGTAAGGATGGCGGCGCGGGGCGAGTATTTCTTTTTTTTGTTTGCTTCTCTTATATTCAGGTAAGAATTTAGATTTCATAAGAGTACAAGCCTATATTTGCTATACTTGTCACAATTTAGACTAGTCCTTTTAGCCCACCCTCCATTTTCATATTGGTTTCACCACTGGTCGCTGTCCAAAGCGTAGACCTCGAACATGAGGCTGTAGCACTCACCGGTGATGAACCAGAGGTACCTGATTACTGTGAGAAGACGCCCTTTGCACTCTAGCAGATAACGCCTCGAGGGGACATTCACCTCACCCTTGGAGATCTTGATGGGTGGCGACAGCTCCTGCACGTGCTGCCTCCACGGCTCGCGGTGCAGGAGGTCCAACTCGCCATCATCGAAGATGAGTAGTTTATCACACGAGGGGAGAGCGTGGAGCTTCCCCTCGTAGAATATTATTGTTACAACCCGAGATTCAATCTACTCCAACAGGGATAATTTCGTGGGTATCTTGGACGGAAAAACGAGAGGAACGAGCTATTCGAGAACGAACCCTAACTAAGAACAAATATTTGGCATAATGATGATTGTCTTTTTTTTCCAGCATCAACTTAGTTTAATATAACTAGAGTTCCGTCAGTAAAACTCTAAAAAGTTCAGATAGCAGTAATGAATGACAAAAGTAACATTAAAACGTGAATTGTCCGCATAGTGAAACAAATGGCTAGCTAACTGATCAATCCAAAGTGTTCATCATCAGCGAATCGATATGGAAGCATCTCGCTGTCCAATCTTCATAACTCATCAAGCTCTCCCTCGGATTGCTTCAGTCTTCCGCCTGATGAACTTCAGTTACGACAATACCTCCCCCTGAAATGAATCTTGTCTCAAGATTCCTGTGCTGGAAACCAGCTGCGAATGGTTTCAGCATAAAACTCTGGAAAGATCCCTCTGATGAAATCAGCGTCTTCCCATATAGACTCTTCAGGAGATAGATTCAACCATTGGACCAGCCATTGCGTGACCAGATTCAACCATTGGACCAGCCATTGTGTGACCAGATTGGTGCTCCTCGATTGCAACAATGACGGTGGAGACCAAGGCGCTGACGAGCGCCACCTCGACCACGCCGGCGAGCACAGCCTCCCAGAACAGCTCAGTAGCGACCCCCTCTAATTAGGCTAGAGAGAGCTCTCCTGCTCCCTCGAGCCCCAGGTGGAGGTGCGCGGCCGCAGCCATGAGCTGGTAGGGGTGGACGCCGGCGAAGGTGCGCTGCGCGTCGGTGAGGCAACGGTCGTAGGCGGCATCGCATGCGGAGGCAGACACCGGAGTGTCGCGTCCTCGGTACCTCCTCAACGTGGCCGGTGAACCCCCTCCCTCTCTTCTCCAACTATTGCTGCTAGTGCTAAGGCTCCACTGCTCGGTATGGATTGAACACAAGGGCAAAAACGTCTTTTTGCGTAACACTTAACATCTTGCGACTCTAAGAAAGGCTTCCCCGATGAGATGCCGAAGCCCTCTAAGAAAGGCTTCCTTGCCGACGTGGTGTTCTCGTTCAATGGCATTGCGTTACGCCGGCGGCCGACCTCGTCGACGGCGAAGGCCCCGTCTTTGCAAGTGCAGCGACCTCCTCTCCGACCGCAGTGTCGTGGATTTCTACTCCATCGACCAGCCCCCGGGGTGCCGGCCTGATCTGACCTCGGTAAGACCCACAGGTATGATCCGGAGAGGTACCGGACCATGGGCTGTGTTAGGGACTACATCAGGTTCGTCTCCATTGAAGGATCACTAGACGTGGAGGAAAGACGGGGAACTCCGCGTGTGAAAGATCTAGACCCGCCATTATGTGGTAATGGAGTTTTGGTGATTAATGATAAAACTAATTGGGAGACTAACACTTTTATTGATATACATATTGTGTAGTCTTATTTGGATATAAATGTGAAAATCATGAAGGCATGCAAAGTGATTAAGTGATTAATGACAAATGCACTTGTAAGACTAACACTCCTATTGTTATATCAAGTTTAGTCTCAGCTTGGATATAAAAGCAAAAATCCAAACAGGTATGTATTCATTAATAACAATCTATTTGTGAGACTAATAATTCTATTGATTATCTATTGCTTAGTCTCGTTTGGATATAAAGATGGAAATACAAGAGGTATGCATTCTACTTATTATTATATCTTGTTGCATTCCTCGGATCCAAAATATAGGTTAAACTCCACCAAAAGGTTAACTTGGATATGTGCATATGTTTCCATTACACATTTGTGTATGCACACATTTAGGGGGAGTTCATTCTATATTTTGTGGTTTCATTAGTATTGATCCATATTCTCTTTCCACATATATTAAGGATCTTTACTTTGAAACATATCCTTGAATATATTTAACTTGTGTAGTTAACATATTCATATGAGTACATGAGAGCATATGAGACTTGTGTAGTTCATTGATGCTCATATATCCTTGAATATATTTTAACTTGTGTAGTTAATATATTCATATGAGTATATACAACTTGTGTAGTTCGTATACACTCATATTTGGTATATATAACTTGCATAGTTCATATATACTCATGACCTTGTTGTTTCATTAGTATTGATCTTTGTGATCTACTTTGAAACATAACTCTTGAGTATATATATAACTTATGTAGTTTATATATACTCATACCAATTACATTCAATTATCTCAGAATTGTGTTGGTTATCATAAATTACCAAAGAGGGAAAGATTTTGGTATCTTGTCCCAACCATTATGAGTTAATGTTATGTTGTGGTAATTAATGATAATCACATTATGGAACTAACGTTTCTCCTTGAGTTGGATGAATAGGTTATGTTCTAGGTGTTTGAAGACTTTGGATGACATCATATGTTGATTGTCATCAAGTCGTGATTCTTGAAGAAGAAGAAATCATCATGTGTTGATGATGTTCAAGAAAAGGATGATCATCATGCGTTGATGATATTGAAGTGAAGAGCTTGAAGTAAAGGATGCATCATGAGTTGATGCGTGTCAAGTTCAAGAAGATGAGATGGTCATTGGTTGATCATCGAGTCAAGTGAAGAGTGCATCATTAGTTGATGTATGTCAAGACTTGAAGCAAGGATATGCGTCATCAAGCTTCAAGTGGTTGCGCAAGGAAAATGTATGACTAGCTAGGGCTAAGGATTTGTTCCTAGTCTTTTACCAGTCTCGGTGTTTGGTTGGAGACCGGATTACTAGTATAGGTTGCCGTACTATTAAGAGGAGTCTTTATTAGTAACTTGAGTTAGTCATGTGTTGATAGCTCATTGTGTTTGCTCTAGCTCAACTTAACATGTTGCCTATGTTTGCAAATGTGTTTTGCAAATAGTTGTGGCTCATGGTTATTTCTTGTAGCATGTGACTTTAGTTTGCGAATTTGTTTTGCAAACAATTTAAGTCCATGTACCTTATTCCTTGTGGCGTTGATTCTAAAAGTTGGCAAATGTGTTTTGCAACTTGTTGAGAATCTCGCTTTTATCGTTGTTTGCATCGCTTGTCAATTGTGCAAATGTGTTTTGCAAATTGAGTTGAAGCGAAGTGCAATTTGTGGTGTGATTCTAAAAGTTGGCAAATGTGTTTTGCAACTTGTTGAGAATCTCATTTGAACCCTTGCTTGCATCACATATCAATTGTCAAATGTGTTTTGCAATTGGATTTGTTTTGGATGCAAAGCGCGCTCTCTCAGAAAAAGCGGTAGTACCGACGTGCCTCACGCGGTATGACCGCGATCGCGGTATGACCGGTGGTTCCTTGGCGGAACTACCGCACTGTTGAGCATGCGTTGCTCGTGGTGGTGCGGTAGTACGAAGTGTACCACGCGGTATGACCAGTGGTACCGGTAATCTGGCGTTGGTTGGCGATCACGTTTTTCCGTAACCATTGCATTTCGTGTGCTTTGGATTCTCTGGAGGTGCGGTAGTACGGCGTTATGTGCGCGGTACTACCGGCTGCTGATCGCATCGGATTTTGTATGGCGTGCGTATTTTCCAGAGCGCTCTTTTGGGTTGAGTTGAAAACCTCGCGGCGGTTATCTGCCGCTCCTTGAGCGGTATGACCGGAAGATGCGGTAATCGCATGTTGGTTGTGATCGTATCGCACGAGCGCCAACGGCTAGTTTTCGACCGTTGGAGAGGTGCAGTGCGTCAGCAACTTAGTTGGCGGTAGTACCGCATGTCTTGATTTTTCAGAGACTTTGCCTCAACGGCTAGTTTTTGTGTGTGGGCTATATATACCCACCTTGGCCGTGTGAGGGTAAGGTTGTTGGTGCCCTATTGAGTTTCTTTGAGCTAAGAGCAAGCCTCTCATACTCTTGTGTGCATATGTTGCACTTAGTGAGTGATTGAGAGCAAACCCTAAGTGCATGTGTTGCATTAGGTTGTGGATTGCTTATCCATAGAGCTTTGGCACTGATTGGTTCAAGTGAAAGTTGAGTCTTGTTACTCTTGGTGTTTGCCGACACCTAGGCAGCGTGGGCGCAGTCGCGGTGATCTTCTCAAGTGAAGCTTGTGAGAAGACCCGGCGATTTGTGAGTGGCTTGGTGCTCGCCATCTCCGGAGCGGAGTAAGAGCAACCCTAGTGGATCGAGGTGATAAGTTCAAGTTGGAGTCGGTTCAGCGGTTGAACTCACTTAGAGGTGTTGGTTCGGTTGGAACCGGTCCAAGTTGTTTGGACTTACCTCGGAGGTGTTGCCTCGCGTTTTGGAGCCGATCCAAAAGGTTGAACTTACCTCAACGTGATTAGGGAGACCGGCAAGTCTCCGATCACCACGGAAAAATATCGCCGTGTCAATTGTGGTTTGCATTCTAGCTTTACTACATAGCAATTTATATTCCTAGAATTAAATTGCTTACTTGTGTGAACGCTATCTTATGTACTTAATTGTTTATATCATTAGTTGATAGCTTACAAGTCTTTGCTAAATTGCTCTATTTATTATTGACTTGTATTGTTGGTGCACCTAGTTGTTTAGGCGTTAATTGTGCTAAACCGAATTGATATTTAGCTTCCGCATTAGAAATCGGTTTTAGCGTATAAAAGTTTAATTTGACTATTCACCCCCCCTCTAGTCGGCCTCCTCGATCTTACAGCGTGGGTGTAACATCCCAATTTTGGGCTTGTGTTTCAAATGTAAGAAAATGAGTAGAAATTAAAACTTTTTCTTACATCATGTATTTCCTTTGTGTACTGAACAAGTATTGTACAAAAGGTTATGGAAATGCAAGTCACAAGTCTTTTGATCCAATCTTGTTCCTTCAAAACATTCTTGTCAAATGTTGTGATCATCTCCTGGGAATATTTTTCCTAAGTTCTTGGGATGGTATGTGACCCTCTGAAAAATTTCACAATTTTTAGAAATTGTTTGAATATTTTAGAGGGTACAAACTGTTTGACTCTCACCAAACCTAAAACCAGTACCTTGTGGAATTTTGGAGAAAAATACAATGCATAAAAACCTCTGAAAATTTTACACAAGGTCAATGTCTCATCGACAAGCTTGCTGTAAAAATTTCAGAATTTTTGGTGTTATTTTACTACCCCAAATAAATCCTCAAAGTCTCACTTTAATTTAAAACCTAAAGTGATTCACTATTCATTGTTCGAGTCGGCTCGAGTCCGAGCCACTTGACTTAGTTGAACCACCTAATCGCACCGAGCGTTTTTAAAGCGTGCGTGCGATATCACCATTGGATCCCAATCGCGTGGCCGCATTGATGATGTCGTTCGGACCTCGGTTGCATTAGCCAATTGGGACCGTTGGATCTCAATCCAACCGCCCGATTCCGTGAGCAATCGGTGTCCGGCGAACTCTTTTAAATCACAGCCGTCCATCTAAAATCCAACGGTCGTGGTTTGTCTTCTCTGTTCTTCTTCCTCCTCGGCTTCTCCGTGCGCGCGGCCGGCAATGGCAGAGCGAGAGAAAGCGAGGGGCGGCGTGATGTGTCACCTCCACGTTTGCTTTTGTCAACGTCTCTCTGCAATGCATTTAATGCGCACTGTGCTTTCTCCTCCATTGTCACCATGCTCACTTGCTCCCATCTTTTCTTGGTCTACAACGGAGCATGAACCAAGGCCACCATGGACTCGGGTTCTCGCTCAAACCCTAATTCCCTTCCTATAAATTGGCCCTCTAGGTCCTCCCGGTGTTCTTTTGCACCACACCTAGCTACTCTGTGTTTGAGCTCAAAACCATCTCAAACCTTCAATCCACCATTGTTGACCGTAGAGCTCCCATGGCGGCCTTGGTGTCCAGGTGGTTCATCTTCAACATCTCTTACACCCTTTAGAACTCCTCAACCTCCTTTGTATTTCCCTAACTTGATTTTGGGTTGCATTCACAGAATCACTCAATTTTAAGTTTGGAGATTTTCTATGGTTTCACCCCTTTTCTTCCCACTCAGTAAGTGATTCCTTTTGCAATTATTTGCTTTGGAGCCTCTTTGAGCTATAATGAAGCTGGTGGTGATTTGGTTCCACTCATTTTGCTCGAACCTCATCTTCCACTTCATCTTCTTGCCTCGGTGGACTTCATCGTGTTCAAGTCTTCCCAGCCATCTTTGGAGCTCCTCTCGGTTAAGGTAGCTCATATATAGCCCTAGAAGTCATGGCACTCGCTTCCTTGGACCGCAGCGGAGCATCTTGCTATTTTCGTGTTTTGCCGTGTCGGCCTCTTTCTTTGTTTTCCGGCTGCGGCGTTCTGCACTTCCACCGCCGCGAGGTCATCACCGCTGGGTCCGCAACACTATTGCGAACCCATTTTGATAGTTTGTGGCGCCGCCACGCCGAGTCGCCGGCGACAAGGCGCAAAGCCACTCGGTTTTGTCGGTTGAGAAGCTCCGCTGTCGGATAATTAGGACACATTTAATGTTTAATGATTGCCAATCGCAGAGCATTAATGGTGTCTTAATCGCCTAATGTCTCACCGACATGTGGTCCACTCTTAAATCACCCTGCTTTTATCCGCGCGTTTAGGCATCATTAATGCGATCATGGGTTAATTAAAGTGTCGGCACTATTGGTCGCCGGAAATAACCCTCGTACACTGCCGGTGGGCCCATAAGCTCAAAACCGAAAACCGTAAGTCATTAGGGCTGATTTTGGGTTATTTATTGCTAATCATTGTTAGCAATAAATGTGTCCGAAATACCTTTTGGGTCATCGACGTGTGGGCCCTCGGTCCTAAAATCACCATCGTTCAAAATCGTTAGGACACATTAAGTGCTAATCATCATTAATCATTGGTCATTAGTAATTAATTAGCCGCCCTAAAACCTCCTTTAAGTCATCGCGGTGGGTCCACGTGCACTTGTGCACGTGTGTTAAGACTTCGCATGTGTGACTCTCGATCCATCGACATGCGGCCCCACGTGTCGTATTCTGCTTGCACTTCAACCTTGGATGCGTCCATTTTGCGACTGCGGCCTAGATCTTGTATGCGTTCGGACCATCCGGTTCCCTCATCATTCTTGGCCGCCCATCGCTTGATCTGCGGCCCGATCATGCGTGCAATCGGACCTTCCGACGAAGTGCTCTCGTGCCGTTCATCTTGAGATCACGGTACCGTGAGCGCCAAGGCAACCGCACCGTCGGCTGCATTCGTCCTCGTGAGCCGCTGGATCTTGATCCAACGGTGGGCTCTGTTTTGAATCGCGCGCAGCGCTGTTCTCCGCGTGTGGCTCGTTGGATATTGCATCAACGCCCACGAGCGTCCACGTCGCTTATTTTGGTTGGGTTGGTTTTATTTCGTAAGTATTTATTTATCAACCGAAAATTGTATCAAAACTTTAGAAATTCATAACTAATTCAAGATAAATCCTTTTTGCATGAAACCAACGCAATAAATTTGTATGTCACTAAAGTTGAATATAAAATGCTTTTAGCTATCTTTGTTGTAGTAGTAAATTTGTAATCTTTAATAGCTTATTTTCTCGCTATTTTTATGTATTCCGTAATTGTATTAAAACTTGGAAAATGCGTATCTTTTACGTGTGTCTGCTAATTGAATGATTTTAACTTTGATAAATTTGTTATTAACTAAACTTTAATCTAAAAATGGTGGTAGGCCTAAATCAAGACTAAAAATATGTTAGTAGATTTAACCTTATTAGTAGCACTTAAAATTCATTTAATGATGTAATAGACACCATAATTCCCTGTAAATCCTAAAAATAGAAATTTGATGTTAGGAAATCCTCTGTATCATACTATAATGTGAAATGGGTGTTGCACATGTTATATTTCTGAAAGTGCATTATGCTAATTTTGCATCTTAGAAAAATCATAACTAAATCATTTTAACTCCAAATGACCTGAAATTTTATATGGGTTACCTCTATACCAGTAGGTAGCTACCATAAAAATTTCAGCTTCAAAATCTTTCTAGAAAATGTTTTGCTACAGTTGCTAATTATGGCCAAAAATGGGTTTTGGGTAATATCTTTTGCACCACAAATCCAAATTAGGTTTTTCAGTTTCTATGTCTAGGTATATTCGTATTTCACCTTGTGTATAAGTTTCACGCATTTGGATAATTTTGCTTGCTCTTTTGTTTAAGTGTTGCTAGTCTTATTGGTTGTTCTTGGTTCTTTTGCCTTTCGCTTAGGGTTCGACATTTGCGGTAACCCGAGAACGACCCTCCACAACAGCTTTGAGCAACAGACAAGAAGGCAAGCAGTTTGATCATGTTAATCCCAGATTTTAAGTATTTATGTTGATTACAAATTCTATGTATGCATTGCTACTTTGTGTTAATAGTTGGCCTAGTAGATGCATTCCTTAGCAAATGATTATCCTCTACTACCATGAGCCTAGGTTACTTGCTTTGTGATTTAGAGTTCATGGATGGGCTCTTGTCACTTAGTAGTTGCGAATTAATTGCTTAGCCATGCTTAGTTTCGGTAGAAATGGCGGTTATCGACTTGTCGATAACCTTGATCACTTAAAACTTATTATGATTATGATTTCCACCTTGTGCCTTGTCTACTTATGAAAACTAAAACTGAAAACAAAATGATTTAGACTTGGGCACAATGGTATGATGGTGTGATTTTTGGTGTGATCGAATGGTGCCCGGTCAACAAGGACCAACATCTTGTTACATCGAACCAAGCATTTGAGCGTGCTAACCACATTAGAGGGTATGGGACCTCTCTTGACTTAGTACTTTGGCGTGTATTGGCTCAGTCGCAGTGGAGTCGCGGGAGGGATGGTGTTGGGAGCATTGTAGTGTCCGGAAAGACTTCACCCGTGATGGGATTTGTTGTCTTTCGACTTGCAATGTAAGCATATGGGTTTCTATCCATATGAGCTGCTCGTAGTTAATACACAAGATTGGAAATGTCTCGTAGGACTTAGCGTGTAAGCATACCTTCTGATAGTGTGCTTGTGGCTTGAAGGCGATGCAAGTGTGGGTACATTGGTACACCCTCGCAGGTTAAAACTATTCGAATAGCCTCGTCCTAGGTTATGGACACGCTGGCAAGGTCTTTCAAGAGTTAGACTACAACCTTTTAAATTAAAACTTGATGGGTGGTACGAATCGGGATTCGTGCTATGTTGTGGTGCCTATTGGGATAGTCGCTTGTGTGGTTACTTGTATGTACCTTTACTTATCAGTTACTTTGATAACAAAACAGATTTGTAAACTTGCTTTTAAAATGTATTACATTATTGCAAATAAAGTTGGCTTCATGCAAAATGAGACATACAACCTCCACCTAAATAAGCTTGCATGTAGTTTATGAATAGGTCTGCTATTCCACACGTCAGCTTTATGGGTACAAAGACAATCTTTGTACTCAGTTGCTATGCTTAATTGTTTTGTTGCAGAGGAAGAAGGTGAGCCTGAGGGGCCTCACTTTTGTGAGCTGTGTTGTGGTAGCTTGCGGGGCGACTAGCTTGGCGGCCCGGTCGGTTGCCTTGTGGGTGTATGGCTAACCGGTCGACTTTTGTTCTAGCCATCTTATGGCGCTTTTGCTTCCGCTGTCATTCTTGTATATTGCTCTATTTGGCCGGTCGGCTCTTTTGTAATAACTTTACTTTATGTATGTCGTTGTTGAACTTAGTGCTGTATGTTGTATGGAAATGATGTGTAATTTTGTGATGATGTGCATATGCTGCAATTCTGGGAAGCATATGTCCATCGAAGCTTAGAATGTTTAGTTAGTAACACTAGAACCATTTGGAGGTTAAGTGTTACTAGTTAAATGTTCCGGGTCCTCACAGTGGGAGACCTATGGAAGATGGAGGACTTCAAGAAGACGGGGTTGCCGACGCACACGCCGCCGATGAGCCCCATGCGGAGCACGCAGGAAGTGTTGGGCTATCCCTCCATATGAAGACTAATCTCCGCCCACAAGCCCAAGAAACGACAACCATTGATTACCCTAAGAATGAAGGGTGGAGATACCTCCTCCTAGTGTGGGGATAAAACAACAAAACCCTAAGCCTCCCTTCAGCAGCTAGAGGGAGTGAGAGAAGTAGCAACAATCAAAAAGGGAAATACAACAACAAGAAAGGAGAGGAAGAAGTGTTGTTTCAGCTTGAGTGCACCTGCGCGATCTTTATCAAGTGGTCGATCGGAGTAGCAAACGTGGTCGGATCTGCCTCCAATTTGGTTTGTGAACTCCTGACTCGTAGCTATTTGATATGTGCGGTTGGATTGAGGATTGGGTTAGAGGAGCTTCAGGTTTTAGAGGGATTTTGTCAGTTTAGGTAGCAGGAGATTCAGCACTGAGCAGTTTTGGTAGAAGTTCTGTTTGAGTGATGAAACATTGTCCGATTTGGCTGAAATTTGGACAGCTTGTTAGGAACTCGTGGATCCACATTCCTGCCAAGTTTCATGCAGTTTGGATCTGTAGTTTGCTAGATATGAACTGAAATCCGAAGGGGGCAGAGGATAGATTTTGTTCAGCCTATTGGTTACTTTTTAATCTTGTGTTGTTGTTATTGTTGATGTGCCAAGGTTTCACCTTGATGGTGGTATTGTTGCTGCTGTAATTTCTCTAGTGTAATCTAGAGAAGACTCCATTGTACCCATTATTGATATAGTAGAAGATTTGGAAGTGGACCGTTTGGTCCCGTGGTTTTTGCTCCTCACCTTGAGGAGATTTTTCCACGTTAAAATCCTTGTGTCAATGTGCATGTGATCTTATTGATTATTTCGCTGCATATCTGCTAGTTGTAATTTTCTCACAGATCATCACGAGAAGGAAAAGATGTTGCTTGGACTACTATCTGGTCATGTAAACCTCAACAGGAAGACGATTTCCTCTACTTCCTGCTTGGTGATTACTACAACGACGACGACGAGGTCACGCACGCACGCACTGCCGAGGGCAGTACATGCTCCGCGTCGACATGTGCACTGAGCGTCTCCTGTCCTACAGTCGCCTCCCTTTCCGGCCCCATCTATATCTGCCCAGTCTCGTGGGTACCGATTTCTCAAATACCTCGAGAGTCGTGGTGGTGAGGCGCAGCTGTGGAAGAATACTGACCACCGGAAGTGTTGAGCCCTGCGGCTGGTCAGGTAATTCCACCACTACACTGCTACCAAATGCTTACTTTCATTCATGTGTGAAGCAATTGACACCTCTTGAATCTGTGAATTACCACACTTCGTCTTGTTTGTAACACCCAGGCAACATTAGCATAGCGCCTGTCATCCATCTAAGTTGCAGCTTGTTTTGTGTGACAGCAATGGAGGGATTGGAAGAGGGGTGTGAGCCGAAAGACTAGGACAACACTAGTACATCCTGTGGTGCTGGAGCTGGACTTCTTTTTGCCAGGTTGCTTACTTGTTAGGGGTCATGTTCTTAGTGTCAAGCTTACTTCTGGGCTTCGTTTTGCTGCTGCCATGAAAGTCGATGGCGCATGGTAGGACTCCTTCAATTTATTGTCACCGATTTGTGCTTGCTTGTTGATTTTGATGTACTCAAGAAACATGGATTTATATGGTTGTTTATTAATTCCTGGTCTATGCACCGTACTAGTAGTAGTGTAGTACTGTCGCTAAAAATCCCATGTCTTACGTGTGGCGATGTCTGTGCTTAATCTGCTCTATGCCCTGTGCTTCTCTGCTTACTTGTTCTCAGACTTTTGATGTATATGGCTCATTATCAGCTTGCTTCGATTCAGTTGGGTTGGATCGTAGAACTCTCTTTGCTAATTGCTATGTTCTATAGGTGGATGGTATCGGATATATTCAGCTATCCGTTTCCGTTAGTGTAAGGACATGTGCTAGTCGCTTGTCAGGTTCTTGTACTGTTATCTCCAGTAGGTTGGTTTGAAGTAAATTTGCTTACGAATCTTGGTTTGAAGTATGCCATTGTCGCCCGCCCACGCGCGCTCCTCGAATAGTTTCATCGCTAGTCCTCAGCCTCGCCGACTACGCGATGAACTCGGACCGGGGAAACGCGAGCGAACCGAAAGAGAGAAGGAAATAGGAGGTGAGAACGGAAGAAGACAAAGACAAGGGCTACGAGTCGACGTACGTGGGAGGCGAGGCGATCCATGCAGCCGTACGTGACCCGACCGTGACAAGTGGTGCATGTGTCGGAACAGACACCTGGAATCGAAATGGGAATTGCTAAATGGTACTCGAGTGTTTTTTTGTTTGTGAGTACTCAAGTTTTTTATCCATGTTATGCTTGGTGATTTCTCTAGACAATGTGATAAGTGAGTAATCAATTTGTTTAGGGATGTCGAGAGCTGCAACATAAATGAATATGTATGTTTTTTTTTGTAGTTTTTGTTGTGTTTTTTATAGTTTATTTTGTTCCTCTTTTTTACATAAAATCACATCATTTTTTACATAATTTAATTTATGTAAAACTAGTATATAACTTATGTAAAAATTCAGTGTCTAAAAAATAGAGTACTCCCAGATAAAATAGTACTCAGATGAGGGGGAAAGAGGCAAAGTAATCTAATCCATTGAATCTAGATCTGAGAGTTCAAAATTTGAGTACTATTTAGAAATAAAGCACTCAAGTACTCCCTAGACACCTCCAATCGAAATATTATCGCTCTCAAGTTTCTCTGCAACAATTGAAGATAACGCTTCTCTGAAGATTCTGTATTCTGTCGGGAAAAAAAAACAGAGACGTCGAAGAACAGAGTCCAGAAGCAACAAAACACTTGGTTTTCAATTTGCGCCGTATGTTCTATACGACTTTTCTGATTTCTTATATAAGCATCAAAACGAATTACAAATAGGTTACGAATTCGATTTCCCGACTCCGATTCTTCAGCGGCTCTGAAAACCGAGAAGTGCTAGACTAGCTACAGTATCCGAAACTGAAACTAACAGACAAGACAGAAATCAAAACCTGTTACAGACTGACCTGACTTCGCAAATCCTATTGCGATCCTCAGACACAGAAGTATTTGAACTATCATCATGAGGATTTTGTGGTTCAGAACCCTCCTCTCCAGTCATGCTAGCTTCTGGATTGATATCTGCATTTTTATCTTTTTCATCCTCATAGTATATACTAAAAGTACTTTCATTGTTCTTTGATGCTTCCTTTTGTATACATTGGGCTGACCAATCCCAGCACTTCCCTTCTTCAAAAACTACATCCCGACTAACATGAAGCCTGCCGGTCTTAGGATCATAACACCTGTATGCTTTAGTTCCCGGTTCATAACCAATAAACGCCATGGGAATACTTCGATCATCCAATTTCTCTGTGTGAAGTTTCACTGTCTTGACATGGACCACACAACCGAAGGTACGAAAATGATGTACAGAAGGTTTCTTGCCATGCCATGCTTCATACGGAGTCTTCCCAAGTAGACTTTTTGTAGTTGAGCGATTCAACAGATATACTGCTGTCATAACTGCTTCTCCCCAAAATCTCGCTGGCACATTCGTACTCTTGAGCAAACTACGTGCCATCTCCACTACTGTCTGATTTCGCCTTTCCACCACACCATTCTGTTGTTGCGAATAAGGGGCTGTGGAAAATCTCTTCACTCCCAATTCTTCACAATAGTCTCTGAATTCTTTTGAAGTAAACTCGCCACCTCGATCAGTTGTTCTGAATGCCCTCAATTTTCGCTGACACTCAGTTTCAGATCTTGCTTTGATAATTTTGAATGCATCCAGAGCTTGATCTTTAGACTTAATGAGTCGCAACCACATATATCTAGAACAATCGTCAACGATAAGTAAAAAATAACTGTTACCTCCCGGCGTTGTCGGAGTAATTGGTCCACATAAGTCACCGTGTGCTAGCTCAAGTAAATCCTTTGCCCGATACACCAAAACCTGTGGAAACGGTTTTCTATACTGTTTTCCGACAAGACACCCCTCACAAACTTGCTCAACTTGTCGAAGCTCGGGCAGTCCTTCTACCATCTTTAATCGAGACATGTTTTGTAGAGAACGAAAAGTTAGATGTCCATA